>CM023538.1:276936-1537574 GCA_013350335.1 Chimonanthus salicifolius
TATATCATGAAGAATTAAAAAATCTCTTTATTCTATGTAATGTATATTTATTTATATAGTTTATAGTAATTTTAGAAAAAATATAATGAATCTTACGATTTTACGATTTCTGATTCACAATTCACAGCCTAGATCGATTCACGATACGATTTGAGTTTGACAACCTTGGTCCAAGCCTTGTATTCTCTTTGTGTTCAATTCAAGTAGGTGCATTCTTGGCATTCCCATCTGTATCTCATTCTTGTGTTCAAGTTTGTGTGGTTTGTGTTAATCATATTGGTCCAAAGAGTGACCATATTGGTGGTAAGGCTGACTCGCTTGACGACGGATTGTTCGACTGAGTGCCGCACGGGCTGAATCAAGGAAGGATTCGCCTAGCCCCGTGACATACTTATATCAACTCGTCGCCTCTGTATCTTTTTCTATTTCTTCGCTTATATTTTAGGAAGGATTGCACAATAATTTTAAATGAACTAACTGCGCAATAATTTTTTCATGAACTATGGAAAAATAACACTTTTTGTGATTCCAATTCCAAGAATGGTGATTATGGTACAGATATTGTTACTAAAAATTCTCTCTCTTGTCTATTTTTGCAGTTTGGTCTTGACCATACGCTTACAACAGGTGTTATAAGGTACGGGATTTCTTTGGTTTAATATTCAAGAACTATGCCTCTCAATGTGTGCGTCTATATAAAACACATGCATCCCATGTGGACTGTTTTTTTTTTAGCAGTAACATAGGTAATTCAGTCAAAATAATAATAAGAATAAGTACAACAATAAAAGGAAGGTCTAAAGTAATAGACCTTAAAGGGAAAACCAAGAAAAGGTGAAGAAAGATAAATAAAAAATACAATCACAAAGATCAAAAAAAGAAACAATCAAACATCTCCTCTGTCCAATAAGCAATCAAGCTCTCCCAATGTTAATAATTTCTGCCTCATTGGAATCTGTAATACCAACCGGTTTTATTAAACATGATCGACGTTCGGCCCTCATGATTCCTCAACACATCTCCTATTCCTGCTTGACCTGGTTTCTCCCTCGCCTCTCCATCCACATTAAACTTCATGACAACCCTCTCCGGAATCCAGCTATCCTCTGGTTTCCTTTTCCAACTAGAACTCTTCATGCACCCATCCCATGACAAAAGAAGATCTAATGGTTGTAAACCCTTAAACTCGTTACTAGACATGAGCCACAAAAACGGTCTCCATTTTGCTATCTGAAAGAGATCATTCATATCCAATGACTTACCTTCAAAGATTCTAGAGTTCCTTTTTTTCGAGATTGACCACAAAACTACACCCGGGATCGTATATCATGCCAATTTCATTCTAGGTTGCACTCCCAACAATAACCAAGTCTACATTCCCCACACAGATTTTATCCAAAACCCACACATCTAGAAAATTAGCAAAGTTCGACCATAAACTCTGAGTAACTGGACACCTTACGAACAAGTGATCTAAATCCTGCTCTTCTAAGGCACTTAAGAGGGCATAAAATGCCCTCTCCAATCCTAAACATCTCTCCTCTTCAATTTTGCTCTAGTCAACACCTTCCCTTTCAAAACACACCACTCAAAGATTTGTACCCTTGGAGGCGCAACCCCCTTCCAAGCCATGTCAGTGGTAACTTCATGAAATTGATCTTTCAGCACCAAATCCACCATTAACTTGACCAAGCAGACACCTGATGAGTCGTCCGTCCAAATCAGTTCACCCACATCCTCTATGACAGAGGAAATTCATGTAGCTGAGCAAAAGGATCACCCCTGCTCCCAACTTCAAAAGAGCGAAGTTCCTGATGAAACTCAAGATTCCATGAGACCTCATTACCTTCCCTTTGGTAACAATCCTTAACCAATACCCTTTTGTTCCTTGAAGCCCTATAAAGCCTTGGGTATATATATCCTCTAAAGGTCGTTCCCCTAACCACAAATCTGACTAGAAATCTGTTCTATCACTTTTCCCACCAAGAATCTAGTTTTTCCACTATACATACTCCCCCAGTACTCCACGACCTGACTCAATTTCATCAGGCCTTGGCTACTGCTGAACCACTTGCCTCCACCTTATCTCCTAAATTCCAAGCATTGATGATCTGCCAGACATACCTAGCTTTCAGAACTCTAACTCACAACAAATTCCTCTCTCCCAAATCGCCAACCCCACTTGCACAACAAAGCTTGATTTCTCAATTGCATTGGAACAATTCCCCAAATCCCATCTGGACTTGGGTTTCAGAACCTCTGATCAGGCCACCAAATGAACCTTCCTTTTCTCATCTTTATCACCCCATAGCAATTTCCTAAACCAACTGATTAATTCTTCCCACCACCCTTTTGGCCTTTCAAAGTGATAGGGAATAAATTGGGAGATTCATAATACAGATTTGATAAGGGTAACCCTCCCACCCAGTCCCCTCACATTCCTCGTCAATACCTTCAGTGGAGAAACTTGCGTCCCCTGGATTTCCTTCCCGGTTTCTGTCTCCTTCTGTAATATACATTGAAGAATGATTTCCTTCCCATTAGCAACATAGTGGGTCTACTTCTCCTGGACTTTGGACTGTCTAGAAGAAGTTGAGGAGGTTCTATCCCTTCTTTCCACCCCATTAAACTCACATACTGTCTGTCCTTTATCATTAAATTGGTTGTCCAAAGACTTTCCTATCCTCAAAATTTCAGTACCATCAGCCTTTGAAAGAAGGCAATTTAACGATATGTACCCTAAACCATGTGGACTTTTGTTTTTGAAAGTATTTACTGTTTTTTTTTGGGGTGGGGTAAACTATATGTATGTGTTATGCAATATACTTAAATGTATATATTTACACAAACATTATGTACTTAACATACAAACTACTTCCTCTTTTTTGTTAAACAACATAGATATTTTACTCAACTTGACATTACTTCAAAGTCTGAAGTTCTTAACCCAACTCAAACCAAGGCTGGCCAGAAAATCTGATCCAACTTGCCTTCACCCTGCAACATGGTAGAGAGAGAGTGATGGAGAAGAGAGTAAAAGAGAGAAGGGAAAAATAATGGAAGATCCGTAAGCTTCATTGCTCTCCCATTGCGATTGAAGGTTCGTAACCTTTTTCAAATGGCTGTGCATGAGGGGTTGATTAGTGGTTTTCAAATAGCACTCCACCTTGGCAATATCTAGCCTCCATTTTGCGGCCAACACTATCATCGATGATGAGTGATCAACATAGCCAAGTTTGAATTGTCGGAGTCCTTTATCCTAATAGCCCAGTTAAATATCAGCTATAATTCCATTGTCTTCGTATTTCTGCTTGAGGTTGTCTAAGTCTCTGCCTATCTCTTCATTGGGCTGTCACCTCTACTGAAAAAGACTCATACAAATATAATTTGAATGTACCAGAATCAGGTTTTTTCATAGTCTGGTAGACAGGAGACTAGAGCTGGTGTTATGCTCGTATGCAATCAGCGGAATATGTTAACATGTAAATCTAAACATCTGATGGTGCAAAATTTAGCAACTTCATTTCTTCTTGTGGTAAAGAACTTCTATTTTCTGTTTTCATGTAGTAGTTTCATTTAGACTTTCATTGAGTTCTGTTATGATATGCTGTGTGGTAAAATAAAGGTCCTCTGCAGCCGTGAATGCGCAGCTTATTGAAACTAATAATTTCGTACATCCTAACCCGACACATGCACTTTACTCTCTCATGTCAAATTGGTCCATCAGTTTATGAGTTGTCTCTTGGAATGTTGGGTAGTAGTGATGTATCTATCTTATGTGGTTAAGCTCATGTCTGCATTATTAAAACATTTGTTGTGGATATTCACAATTGGAGGGGAAGGTGTATTACCCGGTGTCAAACCCTCTGCAAACTTACAAAGAAGACCCACACCTAATCAAGTGCCTTAGGGAAGTGTTTAAATTTTCTTTGTACCATCTCCATCTTAATATTATATCTGATCTTCAATTGATTTTATCAAAAGTTCTTTTTCAGATTTGTGGGTCACCTTTTTGTGTTTTCTGCAGTGGGCTTCGCAGAGAAATCAGTTCTGCTGCAACTGGACGTCCAATACAGGATGTTATACAGACTGATGCAGCCATAAACCCTGGGAATAGTGGTGGACCACTCCTTGATAGTTCAGGAAATTTGATTGGGATAAATACAGCAATTTACTCTCCATCTGGGGCATCCTCTGGTGTTGGATTTTCAATTCCAGTCGATACGGTGCGCTATTTGTGAAGATTGAACTAACATGCATTTGATGGAAACATTAGCTACATATGCAGAAATGCAGAATATTTCTGCTTTTCCAGTTATTTCAGATAAAAAATCATTGGCCACCTTTTGTTCTTTTGCTTTCCAGGTAAGTGGCATTGTCGACCAATTAGTGCAGTTTGGGAAAGTTACTAGACCTATTTAGGGATTAAATTTGCACCAGATCAATCTGTGGAGCAAATTGGGGTCAGTGGGGTTCTTGTCCTAGATGCGCCTGCAAATGGTCCAGCTGGCAAAGCGGTATTGATTTTTTAGAAATATAGATATAAGCTTCCTGTTTGTCAGGCTATATTTGAAGTCCTTGATATTGACTTAGAAATGCTGTCAATTTTATCCATTTTGCTGTTATATATCTTTCTTAAATGTCTAACTTAACCTTGCCAAAAAGATTATCTGGATTCTGAAGTTGGTAAAATTACCTGTTGGATGTACCTTAAATAGCTAACAAAAGAAAATTTTGATGGTGTTGGTCATCATCATCATCATCATCATCATCATCATCATCATCATCATTATAGCCACTAATTCCATTTATTTGGAGTCAGCTTTTTGAGTTTTACTCTTCCATTCTATCATATTATCTTCCATTGCTCCACAATCCATCATTTCATTCTTTATGCTCTCAATCTAGGTTCTTAATGGCCTTCCTCTCCTCTTTGTTCCTTTTACTAATATAACATTTCAAATTTTCATACATGCGCTGCTTTGGTCTTCTAGGTACGTGTCTAGATCACTTCTTTCCCTCGTTTCCTCGTCTACTGGGGCTATTTCCAAAGGTTCCTTAATGCTGTCGTTTCTAATTCTTTCTTTTAGTTCTACTCCACTCATGACTTTTAAGATATGCATAAAAGGAACTTATTGGAACTTCAAAGGTTGATAATTGCTTTGTGACCACTATTTCAACTGAATAGATACAATCTTCCAATGGTACTCCCCCTTCCCTCTCTTCCTCTCCCTCCTCCTCCTTCCGCGAGGAAGTGATGGGAGGAGCGCAGGAGATCCTTTTTCTTCCTCTTCACTTCTAATCTCCCAACCTCTTTTTCCAAACTTGACATTTTCACCCTTTCAGCAAATTTGGGAAAATAGTGGATAGTTTCATAACCTACATCCAGGGTGCCTGGGAATCATTGCAGTGGTATTCAGATCCTAAAAAAGGGTGGATCTTTGGCCTCTTCAACAATTCGGCAAGATATGGAAGACTTGAAAGCAATAATGAAGAGTATTTCCGCCAAACTTGATTGTCTTATTGATCAACGCATTCAACCCAGAAACGACCATCACGGCAATAGGGTTAGGAGACCATGGATGTCTTACACTCGACCCACCTACTACGACGATCCGAGCAATGACAAGGTGAGAGACATCCTTGTGCGATGGTGACGTGATCTTCATCAAGATCAACCGATGCCTAAGAGGAAGAATCATCCTTCTGAGTCAGTGACATCGAGCCGGAACCACCAAAGACAGACCAAATCCTGACAATGGTTGTACATGACTTTACCTCAGGGTGTGTGCTAGCTTCACCGACACGTGTACCCAAGTCATCGAAACGCGTACCCGCTTCCTCGGGATACGTTCCAACTCTTCCAGAGACACCATTGAAATTCGTGCATGTGTCCCCAAAGTCGGCCTTGAAATTCGTGCCAGTTCCATCGGAGGACATGATTCCACAGACAGTGCCAGATGTGTTGCAGATGTCGCAGACGAAAGAGCCATTCTTCTTTGTCTGCGAGTTGGCAACGATCGAGCCACCGTTGACGTTCCAATCACCACCAGCACGACATGCGCCATATTGCATCATGGGCGTCACCAAAGATGGAGTTGATCGAAAGTGACCCTTACTAGATCTCCTTTGACGTCAAGCCACTTGCCGTTGAAGACTTCTTGCATCAAGACACTCCTACTGTCGATATGGTGCATCAAATATATGTTGAACTTATAGTTGATATGGTTCTCTATGGAAAGTTACCCGACATGCTCAAGCCTTCAAGATACAAACTAGCAACCATCAAGTATCGCAGATTCTCTCATTGGATTCAAACTCGAAGATGAGTTCCTTTCAACCACGGGAGATTGATGCAGCACGTGCATCGACTCCAGATCAGATCTGAAATCACAATCTTGCCCAAATCGAGAAACTCGGCAAGAAATTTCTAATTTTATTTATTTCTATTTCCATATTTGTAAGATTAGATTTGTTTAGGTTTATTTCCATCTTTGTTTTTCTGTTTTTGTTTTTTTAAATATTTCCTATTTTATGTTTTGGGTTTCTTTAAAAACCCACTTGAAGGATTGTAATCGGCAGAAAATTATGATGAATTGAATCTTGGATTCCTCTCTTATCTTTCCTCTCTTTCTCTTTTCTTATTCTTCCTCTTCTCTTCCTCTTGAGAGTGGATTCCCTTTCTTATTTTTCTCTGATACTTCTACTTCTTCTCAATCTTCTACTCTGACTCTTCTTTTCCTGAATTTTCCCGTCTATCGACGTGTTCTGAAGAGACTATCCAGCCATTGTCGATTGGAGTGCTGTCTCTATAATGGCTTTGAGAGCTTTCCCCTCGCTCGCCCACGGCCACACCGTCACCCAGATCTGGTGGCGTGTCCTTGCTAGACTCCGTACTGCCTCACTGTTGCAACACTTGCAACAGCCAAATCCAGCTCCATGCACTTACCACCCTTGCCTTCTCCCATCGTCTCCCTACACACAGACTGATACAGGGTATAGGGTGACCCTAAATGCCTAAATTTGATTTCCTAAATATAAGGAGGGATGAAAATAATGTGCCTAAATTCTAAGAATGAGCAGAAAATTGATAATCAATTAATATAAGCAAATTAATAATATAATTTAATCAAGATAATCATGCAAATATCAAAGAAACTAATGCTAATGTGCTTAATGAGGATAAAGGGTCTGCAAGATAATGTATTAAATGGGTTTTAAAATGACTAATGGAACTTTGGTAAATAAGAAGAAGGGTTAAGTTAACAAAAGGGCTTACAGTGATGTGGGAAGAGATTATGGGGGTTACAAAGGTGGAATATGGGTTGCGGCAATACTGTTTGGAATTGGGGATACTTATAGAAGCAAGGTAGGGGTTTGGGAGTGGATGGCGATGGCTGGAGAGGAGGATAAATGGTATGGGAAGGGTTCAACAGGGATTATGGGTACTGTTTGGGACTGGCGAAGGCAAGGGGTTGAGATTTGGAGATGGAGGCAAGCCCTGAAAGGCTTATGGAAGGAGTTAGGGACTGTATGAAAACTGTAGCAGCAGTTTGAGGGGTAAAAAGGGATGGATCTGGTCTATAGGTGGGCTGGCAGCAAGAAGGAAGGGTCACAGGTGGTAGTAGGGAGAAAAACGAAAATAGAGAAGGGAAGAAGAAGAGAGAGAGTTGCGAGATAGAATATGTGTACTTGGGTAGAAGATAGAAGGATGGTAGCCTCACGCTAGGCTTCACGCCAAAAGAAGGGCCTCACGCCAAAGGAATCGCTCCCAAGTATTTTCGTCACACAAACAGCGGAAGAAAACTTCAATTTCATTCATCAACTGATTGCCCTAAAGAGGCTTGCAATGTATTTATAATAAACACACCAACAAAATGAAGAAAATATCCCTAAATATAAAATAAAACAAAATACCCTCAAATAAATAAATAAAATACATTAAACCAAATAGGTAATAAAAATAAAAAAGATAGAATCATATGCTCCAAAATGTTCCGCATCAATCTCCCCGTCTGAGAAGAATTCGACCTCGAGTTCCGATGGATAAGAAGAAATCGAGCCAAATCACACGTACACCTTTCCAGTGTGAGGTCTTCAAAGTGTGGCTTGCGCACGTGAGACAAATCAACCCACATGCACATCTTCCCAGAGTCGGGTCTTCAAGTGATACATGCGCAGGTGAGGTCTTCAGTCGAACTCTCCTCCGCCATCGATGGTGTACTCGGAAACCCAAACGGATGTCACGAGCAACTCTGGATGTCGGCAGCAGAAAAGTGTGAACATACTCCGATGAAACAAGTCTCTGATATTTCTCCAGTAGATTCAGAGCAAGTCGCTGCGGCTCTCTTGCGGTCAACCAAGTGGCACCAGTCATGGGCTTGGTATTCCGCGTCATAGGATATAGCTGGTGTCCTTTTGCAGTGATGGAAACATCTTCCTCTATCAGGATATATTCTATCTTTTTTCTCTTGGGTGGCAAGGAAGGTACAGAGTGAGTAGGTTGTACAGGTGCAGACCATGGGTCATGTACTGGATTAGGTAGGCTAAGAGAGTCAAGGCAATGAGGTGAGGTTGGGTCCAATGGTGTAGCTGTTGGTGGGTCCGGAAGGCCAATAGGCTGGTCAGGAAGGACAATATGTGGTATAGGGTCATGCTGATGTAGGGTGGGGTCTAGAAGTGAAGGTGTTGGACCTAGACAAGGTGTGAGGTCCTCTAGTGATCAACCACATCAGCCTTTAAGCCAGTCACACCTTTACGGATTTTGACTACTTGGGCAAGGAATTGAATAGCGGAAGGTGGGATTGGTTCTCGTGACAACTCTTAGAGGGTTTGAAATGTTGTGTCCTAGACTCTACATGCCATGAAGACAAAATAGTTTTTTTTTTAAATGCAATTTTAATTTTAATTTTTTTTTAAATGCAATATTTTTTTTATTTTTTATTTAAAAAAAACGATGCAACTTAAGACTGTGGGTGTTTGAGAAAACAACCCAACTTTGCTAGATGCTATGATGACAATAATAAATAATTTTTTTAAAAATTAATTTTAATTAATTAATTAATTTTTTTATTTACTAAATGTAAAGCTAAGACCGTGGATTTTTAATAAAACACCCTGAACTTAGCTCTGATACCAATTTGATGCACGACATGGTATAGGGTGACCCTAAATGCCTAAATTTGGTTTCCTAAATATTATGAGCGATGAAAATAATGTGCCTAAATCTAAGAATGAGCTGAAAATTGATAATCAATTAATATAAGCAAATTAATAATATAATTTAATCAAGATAATCATGCAAATATCAAAGAAACTAATGCTAATGTGCTTAATGAGAATAAAGGGTCCACAAGATAATGCATTAAATGGGTTTAAAATGACTAATGGCAGTTTGGTAAATAAGAAGGGATAAGTTAACAAAAAGGCTTACGGTGATGTGGGAAAAGATTATGGGGGTTACGGAAGTCACAAAGGTGGAATATGGGTTGCGGCAATACTGTTTGGAATTGGGGAGACTTACGGAAGCAAGGGAGGGGTTTGGGAGTGGATGGCGATGGCTGGAGAGGAGGATAAAGGGTATGAGAAGGGTTCAGCAGGGATTATGGGAACTGTTTGGGACTGGCAAAGTCAAGGGGTTGAGATTTGGAGATGGCGGCAAGTCCAGAAAGGCATATGGCAGCAGTTAGGGACTGTATGAGAACTGTAGCAGTAGTAGGAGGGGTAAAAAGGGTTGGATCTGGTCTATAGGTGGGCTGGCAGCAAGAAGGAAGGGTCGCAGGTGGTAATAGGGAGAAAAACGAAAATAGAGAAGGGAAGAAGAAGAGAGAGAGTTGAGAGATAGAATATGTGTACTTGGATAGAAGATGGAAGGATGGTAGCCTCACGCTAGGCTTCACGCCAAAAGAAGGGCCACACGCCAAATGAATCTCTCCCAAGTATTTTCGTCGCACAAATAGTGGAAGAAAACTTCAGTTTCATTCATCAACTGATTGCCCTAAAGAGGCTTACAATGTATTTATGATAAACACACCAACAAAATGATGAAAATACCCCTAAATGTAAAATAAAACAAAATACCCACAAATAAATAAGTAAAATACATTAAACCAAATAGGTAATAAAAATAAAAAAGATAGAATCATATGCTCTAAAATGCTCCGCATCACAGACGCCAATCAACCCTTCCATCACCTGTAACCAGACCTGCCCAAACGAGCCTATGCCTTCCATCGCCTACACCCATCCCTGCCATCCCTTCCAGTTCATCCATCGCCATCCATTCCCAATAAAACCATCGCCCATTTAGTTGTAACACCAAAGCCCATTCGTTTGCCTCTTCCCCACTAGATCCACCCTTTTGCAATACATAGCCTAGCATGACCATTATTCCACCGTCAAGCCCACCACCAATGCCCATATTTCCATTAACATTAACCTACCATCCTTTATCCTTTTGACCCCACATAGGTATGACCAAGTCTTCAACCTTCACCTTCTTTGACCATACCATACCCATTTCACTTTTCTTCACACCATTCATTTTTATTTAACCATTGCTTCTTTATTAAATCCCATTAATCCCACTTAATTTCCAACCACCCGAGTCACCCGTCCAATTTTAACCCGACCCAAACCCATCTCATCACCCGATCCTACCCACTACGTCACCTTGGTAGTCCTTTTTTTCTATTTGGAGGAGAATTCATGTGGTCCAATGGCTAAGATAAACATGTTGCTCTCGCATTGATAAATTTCTCGTATCATTTTTGTGGCTGGAGATTTTCATCGATTCTCATGTGACAGTTTTTCCTCATGGTGTAGCACATGTGTGAGGAGTCCTAAAAGGGGAAGGTCTCCTTTTCCTAAACCATCTCTACCTATTCACCATATTTGCACCAAAGAAGCCAACCGACGATTCAAGGAAGCACCGACTTTCCTTTTCCTTCTTTTCTTCGTTGTTTCCTTATGCATTTTCGTTTTCTTTATTTTTAGTAGGTAGATTAGGTATAAATACCCCTTTGGGGAGATTGTAGAAGAACAACTCATGAAACCCATTTAATACCCACTTCATCTTATGCTTTAATTAATCCATTCCCATTCATGCCCATTAACCTTTTCCATTAATCCCAAGTCCACCCCGTTTAACTTCCGTTTAACTTTCGTTTAACTTCCAGCTCCATTCCATTCTTCATATTTCTTTTATTAGTTACAGGGGGACCCATTTAGCCTATCATTAACCCATAAAACCCCATATGATGTTCACTTTTATTCAACCCGATCCTACCCGCTGTATCACCTCGTCCCACTTTTGACATTGGCTGTTGGTGGTTGACACTTTTGAGGACTCATGGGGACCCTCTCATTTTCGGGTTTGTATTGGGACTCCAAGTTCTCTCTTTGGTAGCCCATTATCGATAAATTCATTAATCATCTAGCCTTGTGAAGGGCCAAGTATCTTTCCTTTGGTGGTCGGATTTCTTTACTAAAGTCGGTTCTCTCAGCCTTGCAGTTTTACTTCCTGTCAACTTTCTAGTGCCCAAGGTCATTGTTTCCCTTGAGAAAATCACGAGGGACTTTCTTTGGGGCAATCAAGTGGAAAAGAAGAGGGAGCATTTGATTAGTTGGCATCAAGTCTGCCTTCCCATTGAGGCCAGTAGACTCAAAGTTTGGCCTATTAAAGAGGTTAATGTTGCCCTTCTCACCACATGGTTGTGGATGATTGTGATATGGACATCCCTCTAGGAAATGAGAGGAAAGACAACTTTGTTTTTTATCGCGGCAAGTCTAGAATGGAACCGGTCAATGAAAGCTATACATCGTTAGGTTTAGTGTATGTGGATCCAATGTTGTCAAACTCGAATCCTATTGTGAATCGGTCTATATGTGTGAATCGTGAATCGAAAATCGTAGAATCGTAAGATTCATAACGTTTTTTTTTTTAAATTATTATTTATACTATAATTACATATAAAATGAATAAGATGTTTTATTCAACTCTTCATAATATATAGGTCTAGTTGGTATAAAAATTTGATATTATATAAATTTTTCAAAAATGTTCAATTTACTGTAGCAGGCATATATTTTTAAAGTATCTAGCACAATTTCAAACAATTTTTATTATACAATTAAACACATTAAAATATTGGGTGCATGCAATATTAAATTTTGAACATTAATAACGTTTGGTTACATAGAGTTACAGAAAGAGGGACACCACATAGGCAGATATTTTAAAAATTTGACTAGATAATGGAAAATATGTTAAAATAGTTAGTGTACTATTTTAAATAATAATTGTTTAATTGAGATGAAAGATAATTATGTTAAAATAGTTAGTGTACTATTTTAAATAATAAATGTTTAATTGAAATCTGATTAGTGTCCTAGATAATAAATCAATAGCATTTAAAATTTTAAATAACCTTAATAACATTCATCAAATAATTTTTTTTAAAATAATTTAGAACAACTAAATCAAAAACATTTAAATAGATTTTATTAGCATTCATCAAATAATTTATTGAAGTTTTTTAATTTTTTAAAACTAGATATAAAAAGACTGGAAAGAAAAAATAAGAGGTGTTTTAATTAAAATAGAAAAAAGATGATAAAAAATTAAAATTATAATGGTCTAGGAAAAAAAAAAGAAAAAAACCTCATACGAATACTCTCAAAGTAAAAGGACCCTCACAGAAACTCTAAGTAAAAGGGCTCTTTGTACTCGTGCAAACATTAACCCACGATACTCGTGAAATAGAGTAAACTAGGTCCATGTTTCTTTCGTTTGCATTGCACGATTCTGTGATTTTACGGTTTACGAAGACTCGTATGATTTTTGATAAATACCGATTCATCATGCGATTTGAATCGCTGGACCCTCCGAGTTGAGTTGAATCGTACGAGTTGACTCGCAACTCTTACGATTTTGACAACATTGTGTGGACCCCACCAATGGGCCCGGGGCCCACTTAAGGGCTTAATGGACCCCACTTGGAGGAGGGTTACACGTTCAAAACCCTAATGGAAGGAAGAGAAGTAGTTTGAAGCATGTAGAGGCACCACTTGGCGAAAATCTAGATATGTTAGCTAGAATTTGATTGGAAGAAACATAGCAGTAACTTTGCAGATAAATTTGGGGTTTCAAACGACGTCGGATTTTGATGAAATTTGGACCATTGGAAAGCTTACTCAAATACCTTTCCAACAAGCCCAAGTTTAGTCAATTCCGAGTTACGTAGCCCGAGTTACTACAATTTTTGTCAACAGGTGTAAAAAAAGTCCGAATCGAGATTCTCTCTTACGTTCACTCTTCCACTCCTACCTTCTCTCCTCCAAACCGTGTGGCCGACTTTGGACTCTCCTTGGACGTGTCAAGTGCATCAGCAACTAAGATTGGACACTCCATGGGCATTTGATGAAGCGTTCTAGATAAGAGATAATTCCTTGTGTAATTTTCTAATTGGTTTGTTTTTATTTTTCTTATTTGTGATTGGCTGAGAGTAGGTGGCTTTCATACCAATTTGGGATTGTGTTTCCATGTTAACTAGGGCTTGTTTTGGGCGTGAGTTAGCTATGGTTTAATGTAGGTTTAAGCTTAGTTAAGTTATGGTTATGGGTCATAAGAAAAACTATAAACAAGTGGCTTGTGTGGGCGATTGGGGCAGTCCCTAGGTGTACCCAGATTTGCCTCTAAGTGAAGCCCGAGTTGAGCATTGGTTTACAGTCTAGTGTAGCTTCTATTCTCTCAAATACTCTGTTTGATTTGTTTGATTGGCTTTTATTTGATTGGATTCAATTGCATACTTGGATCAGTTTAGTTGGGCTTTGAACAAGTGCATTGTCAAGGTAAACTCTCAATCTCGTACTACTTGTTTTTTGGCATGTTTGGGGACTGAATTGGACCTCCAATTCAGCCAGCAATCTGATTTGAGTCTACTTGCTGTTTTGGCCTGTTAAAAGACTGAGTTTGAGCCTTCATTTCAGCCAGCTATTTGACCGAATTTTACTTACTGTTTTGGCCTGCCAGTGGCTGGTTTTAAACTCGGTTTGGTGGCTGAAAGGAGAATGGTTTTTAGTCAGCAACTGGGTTGAGTTTCAGCCAGTAAAGAAAGGTTCAAACCATACTGATTTGGTCAGCCATCAGACTGTTCTAAATCATACAGATCTCAGTTGTAAGGGACTGTTTTATACATAAAGTCTGAGGGCAGCAAAGGTGCTATTTCAAGGCCCACTTCCAAACAGGGCTGTTTGGACTGTCAATTTTCGGCCAGCCAAGGGGGTTTGATTTGGCATCAGTTTGGACAGCAGACGGGGACTGAATTCAATCTTAATTTCACCCAGAGAAAAGGGCAGCAAATATTTAGTTTTTTACTCAGTTATTCAGCCGAATTCGCATTTTAGGGTTGACATACATTGATCCAATCAGCCAGCTAGTCTACTTAGACTTATTTACCAAAGGGTTGTGTGTTAGCACCGACTGTGTCCTCAACGGATCTCGGGTGTCACCGGGTTGGTTTACATTATTCTATCGTGATCTAAGGTCGGTTCTCCAATACCACCTTGGCCTACATCAGTTGGTATTAGAGCTACCTGTATCACGTCTTTGGTTCATAACCACTTCAAACGGAAGTTCGTTTGGTTCTACATCACACATTGTATTTCCAATTCCAACTTGGACTACATCAGATTGGAACAAAAGATGATGCTCCTTGGAAATCTTTACTTATTGACTGGTACAATATAGGCAACAATGGGGACTTCATTTTGGCTCTGCAAAGGATCTCTAGAATGTGGAGAGCCATCAACTCTTGTGTGGACAGATTTAAGCAAGGAATTCGTTTCAAAGTGGCTTGGGGAAACCGAGTTAGGTTTTGGAACGTTGTTTGGTGCCATTCATCCCCACTTGCTAACCAGCCTCTCTCTGCCAATTATCTCTTCCGTTTGAAGGCTTTGTTTCTGGCTTCTATTCAGCGTCTGGTAATCAGATTTCATGGGATATCTGCTTCCATAGGAACTTGTCTGATGCGGAAACTGACGATTTCTCCCAACTCCTGCATCTTCTTAGCTTTGTTTGAATCTGAGTTTAGAATGAGGATTTCTTGTATTGGTGGTTGGATTCTTCGGCTCTTTCTCGGTGAAGTCCTTTTTAAGTGTGGAGCAACCAGTGCGATTATGTCCCCACAGTAAATCCTTCTATTTGGTCTTCCAAAGCTCCTTAGCTTTTCTTAGATTGTGGGTTTGGAGGAAATTCTCACCCAAGACAACTTGCATATCCTCATCCATTTTTCTTTGTCGGTGTTTGTCTGGAGCTTAGTTTTGAAACAATTTGATATTCAGTGGTCTATGCCTTCCTTGATTGCTTAGTTGTCTTTTGCGTGGTTGATCTCTAGCATTTTCTCCAGATGTTTGTTGTTGTGGCGTTAGCTTTTTTAGCCACTTCATGGAGCCTTGGGGTGAACGCAACAATAGCTTGTTCAGAAATAGTGCAGAGAGCCCTTTGGAGTTGAAGCCAAATGTCTAGCTTGGGCATCTTCTGTTGCATATTTCCAGGTGTTAGCCAAGCTAGCAAGAATGTCTAGAATAATCCTAGAGAGGGGAGGGGAGGGGGGGAGGACTATGTTGGAATTTTAACTTTCTTTGAGATTTGCAATCCGCAGTGAGGGTAAGTATGAGTTCAAATGAAATCTCAACAATAGCAAATTTACCAAATCAAGTGTGCATAAAATATGAGAGAAACACAACTGCACAAAGTAAGTTGAGGAGGTGAGAAGAGATGAAAAATGATGACATAAGTATTTTTACGTGGTTCAACAACCTTACCTACATCCACGCCTCAAGTATACCACTTGAAGATTCTACTAACCTTCTCTTTCAAGGGTGGAGAAGAACCTATTACAACCCTTGATCTCTTTCACAGGTAGAGATCGAACCTATGACTTACAAGCACTAAGAAAACACCTTTCTTGGATTTCAATAGGTTACGCCAACCCTTTACAATAATCACGAGTATAGAAAGAGTTTGTTTGATGATTACCAAGAACACTAGTCTTTTGTCTCTTGAAGTAGCTTGGGTGTGTTCTTGAATGTCCTTCTACCGCTTGGCTCTTTGGTGATGTCTAGATGCTCCAATGAATGCCAATCCAAAGATTAAGAGAAGAGGTTAAGGGATAATAAAAGGTTTTCCTACGAGAACAATCTATCCCTAATAATTTTCTCAAGTACACGTTCAAGGTTGAGCCTAAGTTGTTCAAGGATTTGCCTACGGGTGCTTTGAATGTGTTTGAGAGCTTTGGAGGTTTAACTATGGTTTGGTGCTCTTAGAATGGTTGTGATACAAATTGACTCAGTCACTTGTTCACAAAATTGACCGTACATCTCTCAATCTGACTCAATCACGGAATTGACAACTTAATCTGACCCAGGGGAGGCAGATTTAACTTTTAAGCCAACACTAGGATTTTTCCATTTCTCACATATTGAGCACTTGGAAAAAGTGCATTGGTTTGTCTTAAATTTTAGCTGGGATTATATTTGGGAGCTCTTCCTGTTTGGGTGTGAGGGGTTTCTTTATTTTTGCCTTCTACCTTGTTTTATGCACCTGGTGTCTTTTTTCTATCAATACAATTACCATTTTAAAAAATAAAAAATAAAATAAAAATGATATGCATATCTTTATTACCATTACTTTGTCCACTTGTCTTTTTCTTCATTGATCACACTTGGCTCCATACAGAATTGCTGGCCTGATTGTTGTTTTATGAAATTTTTAATTGGCATGATACTTTCATTGCATAGCACTTTACCAGCTTGCCTGCACCTAGCCCACATTGCTCCTTAGTTGTTTGGTCATCATATTTGGTGAGCACACATGCATCTCTTGCTTTGTTTGAGTGGTGCAAACTGCAAACAACAAAAACTTCGGTCCATGAGTTCTGATCCTGTTTAAATATTCTGGTGTTTCAGCATGGATTTCAGCTTCAGCTTGATTTTTCATTTTTTTTTTATGACCAAGGTGTCCAGGCCTCTTGAAGTACCTGACTAATCCTTCGGGCATGTGTAAGCCTCCCTACCCACACACACTGGGTAAATTTATGGGGAGTGACCTTTTGGGGTGAAGTGGGAATCGAACTCAGGACTCCCACTTCTTGAGGCGGTTTCCTGGCCATCACTCCAACCCCTTTGGGTTGATTTTTAACTGTATATTAAGTGTTGGATTTATTTTTCCTTTCACAATGAAATTTTTGAAATGATCTCAATTAAAAAGGAGTGAACTGCCCCTGCCTGTCCTGAAAGTCCTTATTCCAAAATGAATCGTGTTTGCACTAATATCTTAATTTATTTTTACCCTTGAATGTGGATGAGAAGCGCATTTCAAAAGCATCCTACAACTTGAAAAGATATAATGCAATGTCATATTTTCAAGAATTATACAGTATGCTTCATGAAGATTGACATTCTGCAGGGTTTGCAACCAACCAAACGTGATTCCTATGGTCGCCTTATCCTGGGTGACATCATAACATCTGTGAATGGAAAAAAAGTCACTAATGGGAGTGACTTGTATAGAATCCTTGACCAGTGCAAAGTTGATGACACGGTATGCTTCTGATCTTGTTATGCTAATACAGTTGCTGTTTACTACGCCTTATTCTCTCTCTCTCTCTCTCTCTCTCTCTCTCTTCTTTCCTTTTTTTTTTTGGCAATTGGTACTATGCAATTATTCTTTGTATGCTAGCTTATGCTAGCTTTTCCCCCCTGATATTTGCTAACCTGAACATACTGCGACCTTTGTTCATGATGTGATTTTTGTTTGTTATTGTTGCCATTACCATGGCAATGTAAGCCAGCATCACTGATCTTTGTGGTCATGAGCTGGATGTGGCTGGTGTATCTATCAATTGAGAGATTCTCTTTCCTTTCCCATTTTTTTTCCCTGAGTCCAAATTTTTGGGGATTACTTTGTAATTGAGATCCTATTTTGAATAGGGTCCTGTATATGTTAGAGATTTTCTAGAATTGAAAACTGTGCAAAGAGAATTGGGTTTTAAAACACACAATAGGGAGAGAGTTCAGGAGCCTTTCTACAGGTCTTGTACTTTGGAAAAGCTTTCCTGTCAAGTCTCAATGTTGTACAAGTGAAGCTTTCAAAGTGCTTGTGTCTCTTGGGATTTCAGTGTCGGCATATATTGTATTTCTCCCAATCTTTCTCCATGTGAATTAGTGGAAATCAATCTTCTCTTTCACGTTGACGTAGGCATCATTGCGAGCCAACATTGATTTTTTTTAAAGTAATGAACCTAATTAAATTTGGTCTTTTCTTGTGGTATGTATATAATCTGAATTTTTGTTTTTGTTTTTCCCCTGCAAAATTTTGATGTATAATTTCTCCACATCATAACACCCTCACCCCACTGCTGACTCCATCTTAAGTTTGTTTTTCTTCAAAATTAGGGATCATTTAGGGTTTGTGCTGAAGATTCTCATCACGTGGCTTAGTTGCTATGGAAGTATTGACGATCACGTGTGTGGATCTTTTGAGAGTGCGATAGAGGAATTTTTTTCCTTTGGCAATTTAATGTCTATTAATTTAAATGGACACTAAACATTGTAGAATAATAACAGGAGAAAGAGGAGAAAAGAAAATATGCAGAAGAATTCTTTATATTATATGGTATTCCAACTATTAGAGGTTACATGTAAATAACAAAAAAAGGAGCCATTCATGGTGGCTAAAAAGGAAATGAATCAAAGAATAATCAATAACAATAAATTACATAACTAGCAACATATTCTGAGTTGACTTTTCATACTGGAATTATTCTAGTCAACTATGTCCAGAAGTGGGTCCTACATGGTCAGTTGTGTACTGATGTGGGTCCTACAATAAACATATCTTACATGTTTAATCCTAGGTGGATGATACAGGAACGTTTGTAAGAATTGGGCACTGTTGGATGGTTTTCTAATTTGGTGTCTAGTAAATTGAAATTGTTTCTAATTGTATCTCATATGTCACACCTCAGGTGATTGTGGAAGTCTTGCGTGGTGATCATAAAGAGAAAATTCCTGTAACCCTTGAGCCGAAGCCAGATGAATCTTGAGTTCATGACTGCCGGGATGAATATCATCTTATAGAAGTGAATAATATGCTCCATGTATTTTATCCATAAGTGTTACTAATGCACATTGAAGTAATGTCATTTGATTTATTTGTAATTAGTTACATGTCCAAGCATGTATTGTATATAATTTGGTTTAATATTGATGTTGCGTGACTTTTTTCGATGTACCCATGCTGCATTCTGATTTCGCCGGAACATTTTAGTGCATCTTGAAAATGTAAAGAAACAACCGCGTGGTTGATGTAATATGCACAGTGCACCCAACTGTATTCTGATTTGAAGTCAACTGAGTGGATCATTTTGATTAATGATTTCTAAATTTCTAAAACTAATTTAATTTAAGGATTTGTTAATCTATTTTTTTTTTTTGGAATAAAGAAAGCGAAGGAATAAATTCTCTTGATTTATTAAATAATTGAATAAAAATAAAAATAATAATAATAACACAAACCCAAGACCCGTTTGCTTAATCCAATTCAATCCTTTTCTCTTTTTAACTCAAACCCTGATAACCCGATCCGAACCCGTGACCTGCTCCAACCCCTCTTTTTATTACTCTCTACCCGTCTTCTCGATTCTTCTCGACAATAGCCACCGACTCTCTATCCCTCTCAATTGTCCCCGCATGCCACAACATCTACATGTCTTCTTCACAAGCTCTTGCGACTCGACTGGAACATCACACAGCGTCGTTCCTCTTCATGAGGTATCTCTTGATTTTCCCTCTTTCTTATTCCTTTCTCACGATTTTTCCCTCACCCTTGCTTTTCTCTCGGAGATGGGCCGACACCTACAGGAAGGGCACGCCCTTTGGATTTTTCTTTCACTCTTGATTTTCATTGAAGTCACCTAATAATTGGATTGAAAACCAAGGTTTGTTATGCCTGTTATCTTTGTTGGCTTTGGAACCATGCCTACAGGAATTCAACTCAATTGAGCTTGCCCCTTCATCCCTTCAAATGAATCAATTTCTAAATACTAGAGAGCATGTGTCTTTATATAGGTTTTTGGGAACGATGTATATGATCATGTAAGCAGCATATTTCGATCAGACATGGTTGAGATGTATTCGTGTATCCGTTTGGAGTCCATGGAGTCGGCTGATACAATGTTGTATATTGGAGGATAACTCTGTGGGCTTAATTGAAAGGGGCTTTGAAAACAATTCAACTCGCTGTCCGACTCAACTGTCGAATGCCAAACTGAGGTTCAAATTATCAACTTTCAGGTAGGGGGATTTAATTAATGATTTAAAATTCTAATTTTAGTGTGTATTTTGATTATTTAAAAGCATAGCTAAATTAATTAGTTTTAAGAGCATTGTTTTAGTTTTAATAATATTTGAATTGTAAATTGTCAATTAAGTTTTAATGTTAATTTAGCATATATGGTTAGTTTGAATTATTTTAAAAGTATATTTCATAATTTTAATAATTATGTACAATTTGGTTGATTCATTTTCGTATGGGTTGTGATTTCATCTTTTCATGGTAAAGAGATAATACCTTCTATGTTGTTTTTATTTTATCATTTTAGAGAGCATTGATAGCTTATTTATGAGCAAACTTTTGAAAATATTTTTTTATATATTTATTATGTCATTTGATGATTATTGGCATGAATTTCAAAGGTGATTTGAGTCCATGAGAAATTTTATGGCATTGTTATTAAGTTTGGTGGTTTTAAATGCAAAATTTCTACATCAAGGATGTGATTTTGAATATGAAAATTGAATTTGAATAATTTGAGGAAGAAGGGGTGGAGCCCTTGGGTGAAATACCCTAATCTCGCGTGAGTGGTACTGATTTCCACTTGGTTAGTAACTTCGAAAGCGTCAAGGGTGTGTCTTTGTAGCCCTAAAATCAGAGGCAGTGTGTGTCTATGTAGTCCTAAAATCAGGGACAGGTGTGTCTCGGTAGCTCTAAAATCCGAAGTCTATTTTAAGATGATTTAACTGAAATATTAGTTTTGTTGAATACATTTGACTTGATGGAATATCTGTTTTGTTGAATACATTTGATTTGACGGATATGTTTGATTTGTCGAATACATTCTATTTGATGATAACATTTGATTTGTCAAGCTCATTTGATTTGACACTAGTGTGTGTTTTGTTGAATGACCTTTCTTATATATATATATATATATATATATATATTCTTATTTTATTTAACAAGTGAAAAGCTTATTTTAAATTATCTCTTTATTGGGCTAATGATTATGTTGGGCTAATCATTTAGTGGGCTTATGTAGCTCACCTCTCTATAGTTTTTCAGGGTCTCAAGTTGAAGATCGGAACTGTGGGATTCTAAGAGCTTGTGTGAGAGGATGATTGGAAAAATATGTGACGGAAAGAAAAAGAAATAATTATCTTATGAACAGGTTGAAGTGGCCAGCTTGAGCAAAATTGTTAATTATATTTATTCGTTTATTTTTATTTTGGGAAATGATTTGAACACTAAAACTTTTGATACAAAGAACACTGATCCCAAATTTTTTTTTCCTTGAAATTACGATTTTGTCCCGCTCCTTTCTCGTTTTGCTATGCAGCAACAATCAACTCTCTCCGTTCTCTCCCTTTCTTCCGTCTCTCATCTCTCCCTCAGCTCTTTCTGTTCATCTCTTCCTCGTCTTGCGTATCAGCTCTTTCTCTCTTCCTCCATCTCTCTCAAATTTCTTGCTGTAATTGCTTGTCGAATAATGGAAAAAATCTACTTCTTGATTAGCAATTTTTCAACTGGAGATATTTTTCAGCTCCAAAATGACAATCTCGTCTGCAAACTCTGTATGCAATCTGCGTCGTGGAAAAGAGCTTTACAAAGAGAACTTCCCTGGCTTCTCCTTTGTTCCATTCCATTGAAAAACAAAAGAGAAATGTCCTTTTGTTCATAAAAAACATATCAAGCACAACCTTGTCAACGTGTATGTGGTTCAACCTACATATCCTCTTTTGAATGGATAGACGAAAGCTTCCTTCATTTCCCATTTCCTCTCCTAAACTCTTCATTTCGCTTCTCTATCCAACTCAAGAACCTCTCCTCCTTCCATTACTTCATTCCATAAGCTACCGTATCCGCTTTCCATTTTCTTCAATCCATTATTGTTCTCCCAAGCTGTAATCTCTCTTTCAACGTTAGCCATAGCGGTTGGTCATCTGTCTTTCAAAGTTCCAGTTTTTACTACTGCAGCTGGATTTTATTTCTTCAGCAAGCACCAAAACAAAACCAAGGTCAATCTTATCTTTTTCTTTCTTCTGCCTTTTTTTTTTTTTTTTTGGTTATTTTTGGTTATTGCACCATCTTCTTAAAATGAAAAGTGTTAAGAAAAGAGAAAATTATATTCATTAAAGAGTATTAGACAACTATATATAGACTTAGCCGACCCTAGGGTTATTACACTTCTAATCTAAATAGATCTCTTAATAGAAATAAACCCAAACTAGAATTCTAATTACATTATAATTAGGATAATCTAAATATATTCTAACACGCCCCCGTAAGCTGAAGTGTGGATGAACGTGAAACTTGGAACGTGAAGAAATGGCAGGTGAATTGCAAAAGTGGCATACTAACTGGCCACGAAGATTTGTTGAAGCAGCACACTGATTGGCTGCAAAATTTGTTGGAGAGGCAGTGTTGACTGGCTGCAAATATGTGTTTATGTGGCAGCGTTGATTGGCTTTAAAAGACAGGCGACGAACACCAATGGCAGCCTGAAATAGAGAAAGAGGCTCGGACAACGGCAGTAGCCGTAAGACAATTATCCGGCAAACAATGATCGCAATATGCGATAAATGCAGGCGACGAATGGCCTGAAAAACAAGAGGCTGAAGTCATAATGTAACGACCCGACCCGACTACAGGGCTTAGGGCTTGACTCAGTAAGATATTGTCCGTTTTGGGCCTCGCACACAGCTTAAACCCGCACGGTTTTGCATTTGGGCCCGGGCCCACGTGGCCTGGCCCAAAAGGCCTCTTACATGAGTTTTTCAATTGGGTGGCTTTAATAAACCCACCCCTCCCTTTCATTCCCACCGATGTGGGACTTTTTAGGAAGGGGGAGGGGT
Source organism: Chimonanthus salicifolius (assembly GCA_013350335.1). NCBI lineage: Eukaryota > Viridiplantae > Streptophyta > Magnoliopsida > Laurales > Calycanthaceae > Chimonanthus > Chimonanthus salicifolius. The sequence goes on from CM023538.1 coordinate 300,130, forward strand.
ATCACAATCACCCTCCCTAAAGCCTCCAGCCGTCCCTAGCTCGACTCCGGTCCACTTGACAACTCCAGGGAAGGATGATAGGCTCACACAGTCCGAGTGTTGAACTCGGCACTGATACCATATTTGTAACGACCCGACCCGACCCGACTACAGGGCTTAGGGCTTGACTCAGTAAGATATTGTCCGTTTTGGGCCTCGCACACAGTTCAAACCCGCACGGTTTTGCATTTGGGCCCGGGCCCACGTGACCTGGCCCAAAAGGCCTCTTACGTGAGTTTTTCAATTGGGTGGCTTTAATAAACCCACCCCTCCCTTTCATTCCCACCGATGTGGGACTTTTTAGGAAGGGGGAGGGGTATCACACATAAAGACCAGGAAATGGGCTTGTAGCCATAAAAGGCCAGCAAATGGGGGCTGCAACCATGAAAGGCCAGCAAATGGCACTGCAATCATGAAAGGGCAGCAAATAAAGCTGTAACCATGAAAGGCCAGCAAATGGGGCTGCAACAATGAAAGGCCAACAAATGGGGCTGCAACCATAAAAGGCCAGCAAATGAGGTTGTAATCATAAAAGGCCAGCAAATGAGGCTGTAACCATAAAAGGCCAGCAAATGGTTGGGGACGAATCAGTCCTCTAGAAAAATGAGTGGATGAATTCCACAACAAATGGACATGTGTCCAAAACATGCCGTCTCATTTTCGAGAAACGACAAAACAAGACATGCTTGAGAAGGGCAATTTGTGTCACTTTTTTCAGTTTTCCCCCTTTCTTCTTGGCACAGATATCGTAGATTGTGGCGAGAAGAAACATCAAAATAATATCATGTAAGACGCAGCTATAGATATGGCAGCCAACGTCAACGGTGATGGCTGCACCAAAGGTTATGTCCCTAGAGGCAACAAAGGCAAGAGAGGCAGCAAACTAGGCAATGATCGTGAAAACTCTCTATGACAATGCCTACTTCAGTTTCTTTCCAAAACAGTGTAACACCATTTGATAAGATGTAAAAGATAACTCCAGCACTTCAAGCAAGTAAACTTCTTAGGTGGGCTTCCCCACTTCAGCACCAAAACCTCAGGGTATAATTGAACTAATAAATAAATAGTGGAAGTGCTCGAACGAAGGGCAAGTTGCGTCCCTTTTTTTTGGCTTTAAAGTAGAAGGAGAAGCGGCACAATGAGGCGTGCTCAAACGGCAACACCTAAATTGGTGATCCGATGGGTCACCCAAAACAATACTCCAATGGGAGCTTTCAATATCAATGACTAGACGAAGAAGAGGATCACAGATCTCGATCCCATATTTTCTCTACTCCTTTCTTCTTGATACAGATCTCGTAGATCGTGAGAAGAAGAAACAACAAAAGACGAGGTGCAGAGCTATATCTGAATTCGATCGTCGATGACAATTGTAAACAGCAAGCATGCTTGAGCAGGTACTTTTGAATGGTACTTTTGAATGGGCAGAATAAGTGGAGACGAGCTGTGCTCGAACAACAATGGAGGATCGACAATAATGGAGAATCATTGCTACAGCAGAGTTTGAATTTTTTTTTTAATCCCTCTCAGAAAAAACAGCACAGTTGATTTCAAAATGGGTGAACACAGAGCGAAGAGGTAGCAAAAGGAAGACATTGCAAGAGACGATCTCAGCAAGGCAACGATGGTGGCAATAGCATTCATAGAGATCTGTATACAACAGATGCCTAGGTCATGGACGGCTTGGTTGGGCTTTGGATGCGCAAATCTGAGGAAGGCAGCCCGTGTGTTGCCGCTTGCCGGTGCTGGAGATGAGGGAAACCCAGATCTGGGATGCTGCCGTGAAACCCCTTTTGCTTGGGGAGTTCTACCGGCGTTTCAACTGATCGAGAGATAGGTTCCGATCTGGCGATTTCCGGTGCCTCTGGATGGAAGGGAACCCCACTGAATAGAAATCGCTGCCAGTAATGCCGACAACCCTCTTCACCGGTGCTGCAAGGGAAGGGCTGACGTCCGATTGGAGAAGAAGAAGGGTCCGTCGATCTATTAGGAGATCTGGCTACCGCCGATCTCTCTGTTGTCTGGCCTGTCTGGCGGTGGGGAGTCAGATCTGTCGCCGGTGCTTGCGTGTTTCCGGCTAAATCTCCACTACGATGATGATGGCTGCTGTGGGCGGAAGCGTGCTGCAGATCCAGCGTACGGTTGCTATGCGTGCCGCTCGCCGGTGCCGGTCCTGCCGTTTCCTCTGTTCAGATCCAGGTTCAGATCTGAAACGAGGAACAACGGCTAAAAAAGGTCCTGCAAAGGCTGAGGTCGTCTCCAAACAGATCAACAAATCAGCAGGCTGAAAATTATTTGACAGTTACAGGTGTCCGCTCCACAGATCTGAAACAAGAAGAGGGCTGGGAAACAACAGTGAGTGAAAATCACTCAGATCTAGAGTAGCAGCAGACGCACAATGGTGGAGTAGCAAGGGGGTTCAGTTAAAAACTCCAGTGACAAAAAGTGTTAAATCTAGATGTCCCTCCCTCCCTCTGCCGATCAATCTCCTCCGGCAGAGGGAGAGAAGAAGAGACTTGCTTATTGAAACCCTTGTTTAGGAAAGAATTTTGGTTTTGATCCCATGTTAGAAAAGAGAAAATTATATTCATTAAAGAGTATTACACAATTATATATAGCCTTAGCCGACCTTAGGGCTATTACACTTCTAATCTAAATAGATCTTTTAACAGAGATAAACCCAAACTAAAATCCTAATTACATTATAATTAAGATAATCTAAATATATTCTAACAAAAAGAGACCCAAGTTCTTGAGTTCTTATTTCTGTAGACATTTTCTTTTTATGGTGCTTGATGTAGCGGGGATCAATTTCAAATGGATTTTAATAAGGCTCAGTCAAATCTCGTTAAAGTGGGACCACGGTGAATGAAAATTGGAAGGAAAAAAAAAAAGGAATGGGTTGGCTTGGTTTGTTCTCAGCAAATGTGGAGAACAGAGTATTGGGTCCTTTAATGGGAAACGGGAAATCTGGGAGTTTCAGCTATTGAGGATGAAGGTGATAATCTAATGGTTTACAGATGAATGGCTGGGGTTCCTGACACTGCACACTGTTGGGGTCAGGCAGCAGCAGATGATCGGCCACAGCAGCAGCAGATGTTGCGGTGCTGGTTGGTTGATGCTTGTCCAAGCGGCACTGAGACGCTGTTGCGCTCGGAAAGGATTCGAGGGAGGGAAGGGAGAGAGAAATGGAAAAGTGAGGGTAAAATCGGAATTTTAATTTAAAAATAGAAACATTGTTCGTTCCATCAAAAGTTTCCGTGTCCAAATCCTTACCCTTTTATTTTATGCTTATGAAATTAGCAGTTTTGGAAGATGTAAGTTGTTTAATATTGTCGTGGATGTTGGAGACTAATTTTATTTAAATCACATCCCTAAAATTTGGGGTGTGACAAATAAAATTAATTAATATTTTAAATTTAAAAAAATAATGTACAAAAGTGATACAGCATGAATACGACTAAAATCGGACCGAGTTACTAATATATGGAATCCGATCTGATTTGAACTTTTGACCTGGACATCTTGACTCGACCCGATCCGAATTATAACTCGATTCAATGTGAAATCCGACCCGACTCAAATTATAACCCGATTCAATTCGAAATCCGACCCGACCTATTTTTTGAACCTACTGTAGCCTACTTTTTTACTAGATCGAGTCGCGTCTCGTTAACTTAAAAATCTCTCAACTAAATCAAATCCGAATTCAATTCGGGTTTTGACTTCTCAACTCAATCCGATCCGATCCGTTGACCCGACTTTCATAGCTCGACCCACATGATTTTCGGGTCGGGTCACCGGTACCCATGAATTACAAAATGAGACATTGACATAGTGAAAAAATAAATGAAGGTAAAATGTGTATTAAAGAAAATTATTGTATTCATTGAAGTTGCAATACTTTTCAATAGTTAATAATTAAAGCACGAACCTGATAAAATTTATATCAAATATTATAAAACACTCTTTTAACTTATTTACATTGTTGTAGTTGTATAAAATGAGAGAGAATATTTAGATGATGTTGTATAGGCAAGGATTCAAAATTCACTCGGCCGATAAGTATTTATCGATATGGGTGTATTGAAGTACCTACCGTATCAGCGATTTATTGTTGTTACTTTTTATCTCTCCTCTTTTTTCTTTTAAATACAAAAATATGAGAAATTTCAAATTTTATAAAACATAGGAGACTAATATAAGAAAATACTTAATATGAAATTCATTTTCTCTAATATCCCATATTCTATTAAAATTTTAAAACTGACAAATTTTTTATTACAAAAAAATTCTGAATTTTATAAAAATGTTGGAATAAATGTGTCCTAAAAATTATATTGATCACGTTAGGGGCTCCTCATTTAATTCTGTAAAAGTTTGCACATCACTTCACTAATTTTTTTCATAAAAAACTCAAAAATAGAAATTATCTTGAAAAACTCAGTTTTCATTAATTATTCAAAAACAAAACTTAGAAAATCACTACGAATTCAATAGGGAAAAAAAATTGAAGGCCTCTATGACTGAGGATAACCGTCAAAACATAAACAATAGGGGGAAAAAGACTTTCTCAGTATGAGCTCGTTTCAGTTTCTTAAAAAAGCTAAGGATAAAATGGCATTTTCACCATCTAAGTCGGGTGTCTGACCACCCTTTTAAAAAACACCATAAAAATCTTGTGCGCTATAATAGCTTGATTTTTGTTAATTCATACAAAGCTAATGTTAATCGTACATATTACAATCTCAGTATGGATACTTCCCCATCTAATCATCATTCACATATGATCTCATTGGTGCTATGTTCAAATTCAGTTCAGTGATTCTTAATCTTGGATTGTATTTTCAAAACCCCAACATCATATTGGTATTGCCCGGTTGCCCGGTTATTGACCACTCTGCAATTCTTCCGTATCTCGCCTGGCTGGCCGGACTGCAGATCCCCAAGCTTCACCATTCCCTCCACAAAAGCAGAGAAGAAGGCTTCTTGGTCTCGACTGAAACGCTGCACCACCTCTCTTGTCCCCTCATCATCTGAGAACAGTGTTTGGTCTGAATTGAGGAAGCCTCTCAAATTGACCAAGTCCTTGAAGTACTGGTTGTCGAAGATGCGAGGAGTCGCGTCGAGGTCCCCCGTCACATTGCCGTCTCCCCCAAGTGGGCACAGACGGTCAAGTTTTTTCCGGTAGTTGGGGTCCAAGTGGGGGTCGGGCTGACCGGAGCCCGACTGATTGTAGAGGCGGAAGACGACGGAGAAACACCGTCCCTTGCCAATGGAATGGGACCCAGAGAGCGCAACTAGATCGGTGATGGAGAGATTGAAGGACTCGAAGAGGTCAATGAGGAAACTAGCGTTGGCCCTGGGGCTGGGCATGATTTTGTCTGAATCTTCTTGGCTTGCTGTGAGGCTGTCTATCCGGCCCAATTTCACTGGCCAACTGGGTCCTCCGCTCTATTCAATCAAAGAAAATCCAAACATGAAATCTCAAATTTGAATTCTAATGTTGCTAGAGAATTCTAGCAGAAGATATGACTCTTTAAAATCAATCCACACAAGCACCTTTTCCGTGTTTGATAGGTTTCAAAATTGACAGTTGAATTTTAAGAATTGATAATCCAAGTGATTAAGGATTGAAATGTTAAGATACATCTTTAAGTGTAACTATGTAGAACCCTTACAATTACAATTATGAGGAATTTTATAATTTAAATTTGTAGAATTTTTGCTTCTTGTTTAATATAAAGATGGAAAAATGAAACATGGGTATGGTCCTCACCAATTCAACAGCGTCTCTAGCGGCCATGATGAGAATATCGGCACAGGAGACGACGCCGGGGCAGGCCAGTTCAAGCGCTGCTTTGGCCTCATCGATCACTTGATATGATCTTAGGGAATTAATGTTGGAAAGGGCGAGCTTCTCACCCAGCATGGTGGGAGTGTCGTCCAGCAACAAGGAGGCATCGCAGCCCTGAAACAACAATTGGAGGACAAAATTTTCAAAAGAGGAAGATACAAAGGGCAATTGCTCATTTGAACAAACCAAGCATTGACCCACTACTGACATTGACCAAACAGTCATGGAATTGGAGGCGCATCACAGAGGCTGCACTTCTTGCTTCTCTCGTCAGAGCTCCACTCATTACTTTCTTTACAATTGATTCCGCTTCTGGGCATGTCTTGGAGTAAAACCCGGGCCGCAGATGTACCTGTAATTGGGCCATGGCTGCCTCTGCCTCCGCAAAGAGGAGAACCAAGACAACAAGGAACTGAGACATGAGAGAGAGAGAGAGAGAGAGAGAGAGGAAAATGACTAGTGATGGGAGAGAGAGATGCTTTTCTATTTGCTAGTGGCTGCGCCTGCGGTGTGGGATGGATATGTCCATGTGATAGGATATCATCGAATGAAATGGAGTGCATAGGTGGTGAGAAAATTGACTAATTGATGCGACCTAGTCTTTTATCATTAATCAGTCATAATGTATGGATGCATGGATGGGTGGATGAGATGGAATAAATTAGGTTGAGACATTGGATGGAATTAAGTGAAGATAAGTGGAGTTTGTTATAGGAAGATTACAGTTAAGAGAGTAGTTGATCTTTGCCTAACCTATTGTCATGCATGTGTGGATAATAGAGTGTGCAGTTGATTAAGTGATTCTATGATAGCATGCATGGATGCATTGAGTAATGAGTAATAATGAATGGATATGGATGTTTTAAGTAATAAGTGGATGTGAATGTGGTTAGTGGAAAATGGAGATGAGATGGTTGCCTCATATTTTTATCACCTCGAAGTGGAAGAGAGATGTAATGGCGGAGGTGAGGTGGCAGATGTGATCTTGTGGGGCCCACCTCCACCACTTTTGTCGCTACATTCGTCATTCCTTGCGACACCCACCATGCCACTGCTCTGCACACTGCTACCTCCATTCTTCCCAACATCACGTGACAACCTCTCTAGAATGAATTAGATTAGGATTAAGATTAGTCTTCCACTACAGAGATGGGTTTTAGTGTTTACCACTATACTCTTTGTGAATTCCAACATTAACGTGTCATTCTTCCATTTAACAATGAAAATGAAGTGGTTGGTGAGTCACTCTTTACTATTTTTGAGGATTATTTTTAATTTTAAGTATAATTTCTTTTAGAACTTATGTTGGAGAATACTTTTATTCTTATTGGTGTAAATGAGTTGGTGAATGTACGACTTTTGAGCTTATTAATTATTTTAATCTTTAATATAAATATATTATATTCGATGAATGAAATTGATAGATTAGACTACAACTTCATAGATGTACAATAACATTAATCTAATTTATTTCATGTTTAACGAATATGAAACATGGGCTTCAACATACATTATCAAATTTTAAATATTTATAAAGTACATAAAATATATTTAATTTAAAAATTTTGGATAAATATAATGAGATGCTTAAATAGTCATGTGTTATATTGTATCGTTAAAAAAGTTAATCGCCTCAAATATATTAGAGAAATCATTGATACACTTACATGAGACAATAGCCTATTATAAGAAATATTCCTCGTATAGAATTTTATAGTGTACATATCCAAGTAGTCACTCATCTAATGATTTTATTATAAATCACTGTTTAAATTTATAACTTATCAAAAGTTATTCTGTTTAGACTAATTAAATCTTGATTTTAATGAAAAAAAACTACTAGAAACACGACATTCTTCTTACGAGAGGAAAATCTGATTAATTAAGTAATCAATTTTCCATTAAAAAGAACTGAAATCTCTTGCAAGATATAGTTAACAAAAATAGTCTAAAAAATTAAAAGAAAAGATAGTATAAAAGAAACCATTACAAATACAAATTTTAAAGTGATAAAAACCTTCAAATCAAATTGCAGAATGCAAATATATCTCATATGCATTATTTTTTTTTTAATTTCCAATATCATAGGCAGTATAGTATAAATATATGAGGTTAATGTTAATGTTTGTTATTTTTTATATTTTAATACATAACATATTTATTAATAATGAATATATTATTTATGTTACTTGTCATTTAGATTAGCGAGTTATGATGTTTGGGTACGATTACATCTAAAAGCAAACAAATTCTAAAATCGAACTTCTATCAAAAAACTAAATAGATTAAAAAATTACATCTAAACCTATTTATTTAAGAATGGATGATTATGAGTTTTTTTAATTTCAAATATGCGTAGCTGTGTATTGGAATCCTATCTCGGCTTAGTGGTAAACAATTTTGGGTTACACCATATTTTTAACATAGTTGATCTCAGCTTAGTGCACCATATTTTAAAGAAATTCCAATTTTACTTTTACTTCCTTCCTTCTTTTTTTCTCTTTCCCAAAAATAAGAACAAAATCAAATTTTTCTTAAAATTTGATACACCGCCAGACTCATGGTGCAAAAATCACTATCCTTTCTTTATTATTATTATAAAAGCCAAATCTGAACCGGAAGGATTTTAACTCAATTAATTAAAATTTATAGGAATTACATTAAATTAAAAGGCAAGATAAATCATAAGCGTTTGAGTGGTCATAAATGAGACTTTGGAGGATGATAATGTAAGCGCCCCAGTTCGTTCGAATCACCCTTATTGTCAATTACGTGACTCAGTTGAACTTGCCTTAGAAGTATGAAGATTTACTATGCAATAGAAGAATCTACACCGAATACGTTATTGGCACACAAATAAGTGAACCGTAGGAGACCTTAGGCTAAGTCAAATACCTTAAAGGTCAAATGGTTATAAACTGGAAAATAAGATAATAAGTGACTTTCAGCCTCGAAACCTCGTGCAGTCTATCAAGGCCTTGCAGCCAGTCTTGTGCTTAGTTGTATTGTGGACAACTGTAACTCAGCTGACCTGGTGTCTTGCTGACTGAGTCTCTTATAGATTTAGGAAATTAAATCCGTATTCCTTAAATGGGGAGTTTATTATGGTAATAAGATATATCCACAAGTTGAAATGTTAACAGCCACCTCACATGTTTTTTAATACATAACCGTTGGGAGCTGACTGTTTTTTATATAAATGGAAAGGCTCCTTTATGAGATTTATGATGATTTACAATTATCAATCCCATCCTTGATTGATGACTGAGATAAATTAACTGTCAATCATGCACGGTGGCATCTTTGTTGGCTGGATATTATCTGTTTGAAAGACAAGATAACGTATGCATTTCTGAACTGTCTTTCCATGTTTGCCACCACGAGGCCTCATTGGAATCCTCGAGGTCTCGTGGGTGTGACTGGCTTCAAAACTGCAAACAGTCTTATATATAACTGTAAGCTGAATGAAATGATCATTGATTCACACAGAGAACAATTTGGAAAAATATAACAGTGTGACAAGAGCAACTAGCCTCCGACCTTTACACCTTCTTCATCATCTTCTTTCATAAATGTTTGGGTAATCAATACCCCAGTTCTGATGAAGTTTAAGGTGTTCACATAGGACCTTAAAACCAGTCATACCCGAGTCCTATACTGTTGTGTCGATAATCACTTTGATGGAAAAGAGGACACAGATCAAGTAAAGAAGAAAGCGCATAAATGAAATCGGATAAGGTCTAAGGCAAGTATTTCTTCTTCCTTTTATTTCAAACATTATAAAGTAGATTAGAACTGTGTATTCGAACCACTCTAAAAAATAGGTGTAGAGAATTAGACCGATTGGGTTGAACCTCTATAAAAAAAACTAGGTTGTACTATTTAGGTGTGAGACCATACATAGTATATTTGGAACGACTCTAGAGATTGGGAAGTCTAACAGTGGACGTACGTTTGTTGAAACCGAACCACTATAAAATATCTGTGTCTATATGTGGCTGATGCTTTGAATTGATTGCTTGGATTGAATACTGTTTCACATACACACATATATTGATCGGTCATTTTTATTAAACAGTTATTCATTTCACGGTGAAAGGATCTCATTGAATAATTCATACACTTAAATCAAAATTCGGTTAAGAAATTTTAAAAGGGAATTAAAATTGAAAAACCTATTCACCTCCTAGGTCGTGCATTACTCTAGTAACGGAATTTCAGATAACACAAAAAAATATATTTTCCAACTTTTGTATTTATAAAAATGAAAATTGAAAAACAATTTTTAACTGAAAAGTGTTTCAATTCTTCTGTCAGAAACATATTTTATTGTGGCTAATGTTGAAGATACTCTTACTTATGGGTGCCAATATAGACACCGACATTTTCTGCCAGCAGACACCGAAATTCGGATTTTAGGTGAAAATTACCATTCTGCCCTTCCGTCTTTCCGTGCGGAATTGATACGAAGAAATCGATCGATCGAAGCACGAAGAAGAAATCAATTGATCGATCGATCCTGAGAATGAAAATCAATCGATCGATCGATTGACCTGAAAATGATCGAAACCTTAACAAATCGATCGCACCATCGTGCGATCGATTCTGTTAATGATCCTACAGTTAACATATTATTTAAATAATAAAATTTCTTTTAAAACTTTAAAGTTATTTTTTAAGCACTGTGTAATTTCAAATTTTCTCAAATTAAATATCCGGACTAATTATGATAACCTGATAAAAATACTTTAAGACTTCAAGGTCTTTTGACACTCCCAAATGCTTAAAACAGAGTGTTTTACAAATAAGGGTATTCCTAAGGTGTGCTGAAAACATATTTAGGAGTGTCAAAAGACCTTGAAGTCTTAAAGTATTTTTATCAGGTTATTTTAATTAGTCCGGATATTTAATTTGAGAAATTTTGAAAATACACAGTGTTTAAAAAATAACGCTAAAGTTTTAAAACTTTAACATTATTTTTTAAGCAATGTGTATTTTCAAAATTTCTCAAATTAAATATCTGGACTAATTACGATAGCCTAATAAAAATACTTTAAGACTTAAAGGTCTTTTGACACTCCGAAATGTGTTTTCGGCACACCCTAGGGATACTCTTATTTATAAAATACTGTATTTTAAATATTTCAGAGTGTCAAAAGACCTTAAAGTCTTAAAGTATTTTTATCAGACTATCGTAATTAGTCCGGATATTCAATTTGAGAAATTTTGAAAATACACAGTGTTTAAAAAATAATGTTAAAGTTTTAAACTTTAGCGTTATTTTTTAAACACTGTGTATTTTCAAAATTTCTTAAATTGAATATCCGGACTAATTACGATAGTGTGATAAAAATACTTTAAGATTTTAAGGTCTTTTGACACTCCGAAATGTGTTTCGGCATAACCTAGGGATACCCTTATTTGTAAAATACTGTGTTTTAAATATTTCGGAGTGTCAAAAGACCTTAAAGTCTTAAAGTATTTTTATCAGACTATCGTAATTAGTCCAGATATTTAATTTGAGAAATTTTGAAAATACACAGTGCTTAAAAAATAACGTTAAAGTTTTAAAGATTTTTTTTATTTAATTACTGTAGCATACATATAATGAATCGATCGATAGCATCGACAGAATCGATCGATAGCATCAATCGATCGACAGAATCGATTGATGCTATGAATCGATCAACGGAATCAAATCCCTATTTTACCGATCCATTTTTTTCGCTCCTACAATCGATCGATCAACGCAAAAATGCACTGAAGAATCGATTGATCGATTCCACACGGAAAGGACAAAATGGTAATTTCCAGTAAAATTTCCAAATTCGGTGTCTGCTGGCAGGTTTTTGCGGTGTATATATCGGCACCCTTAACTTATATGCCTTCCTCTTCTTCTTGTTTGGTGAAGAGTGAGAATGAGCCGGTAAACTTGGTCAAATTCCTGTCTCTAGCTTATTGCAAATATTATATAATAGATATTGCTTGCCTTGGACGTTCCTCCAATCGGTTTTGACTGTTTTCTTTTTCTTAAAAGAAAATAAATAAATGTATTCATTCATGATCATCTACTGCTAGTTGCTAGTATTTAGATTGAGAAGCAAAGTGGCAAGCGTAGAATTTGTCATCCACATTCTTCCCAACGTGTCCTCAGACTTGTATTAGTGTCGTTAAGTGCCGTATTTGGATCCGTTTTGACCGGATTTTAAGCGTAGACTTGGTCATCCACATTCTTCCCAACATGTCCTCAGACTTGTATTTGTGTCGTTAAGTGTCCTAATTGGATCCGTTTTGACCGGATTTTAGGCCTGAAAATCATCGTAAGAAGGACTTTTATTTTTTTAAAAAGGGGGTAAAAGTTGATGTTGAATAATAGGAGACGACAGAAGCAATAAATTCAAATTACAGATTGTGCTCACATTCTTTGTCGTTTCATTTGTTTCGTTCCAACCAAGGCTTGATTGAACGTTTCAGCATCCGATCTAGGACGGTGTGGTCGGGTCAAGCGGTTATAATGTAATAACAAGTAAGAACACTAACCTGACATACAACTCGGTCAGGTTCTCTTTATATCAATCAATATCTAAATCTCAAGTTATTAATCATCTAATTTGAAGCTATCAATTCTAAAATAAATTAGAAGTGCTTACATGTACAGAGTTTATTTCTAATAAATACCTAGTGTATTATGTAGCCATGGCCCACTGAGATTTCAGTTTGGAGAGAAGATTTGCTACATTAATTTTCTATTAGATAGAGAAAAATTATTCTTTGACATGATGTTACCTTAGCTATTTAAATCCTTTTTTTTTTTTTCTACTTTAACTCAATTAAAATAAACTCTTATTGAATATGTGCACGTGTGGCCTAGTACTTTGCAAGTTAAACTAACCAATTTATCGAACGGTAAAATATGTTGCAAGTTAAATCACATGCATGGGCATTGGTGGTGAGATTTTACCACATTCAATTATTCCATATTAGAGCTGCAAGTCAAGCGGGTTAGACAAGGCTTCAGAGTCTGAGACTGCCCAAATTTGTTTCTCATTTGAAACTACGGTGGGGGTTTGAGTTGTGAGTCGGGTAACACTTGGATCAACATGGGCCCGGCTTAAAAATGGGTAAGGTCAAGTCAAAGATCACCGAATTTGGGTCTGGCGGGTTCTCAGTTTTAAAGACGTGAGATTTTCTTGGTTGGGTTGAACTTGTGAAAAAGAATCCAAAATCCAACCCAAAATACTTTAGTTAGTATAATATATAATTAAATAAAAAAAATTATAAATTTCAATTGTATCTCTCATACAATTATATGAATATTTCTTTCATTTTGGGCTTTTTTACTTTCAAAGTTTGTGAGATTTTTATTTCATTTCCAATTTTCGATCTATCATTTTTTATCCAAAGTTAGAGTTTCTTTAGCAATCCATTAAAAAAATGTTAGGTTCTCAAGTTTCTTGAGTTTCAAGATTTTTCTTTTTTAGTTTAGATAAGTTTCCAAAAGGTGCGTATATATAGAATATCTCGGATTGGATTAAGTTTATATTTTAAAATCTTGATTTCAAGAGAGTTCGCATAAACTCAACTCGATCCGACCAAAGTTACAACTCTACTTAGGGTAGGGGTAAAAAAATCGTCAGTACCTAGATATCGGCATCTAGGCCGATCTCTCTCTCTCCTAAATTTTTTTAGACAAATATCGACCGTATAAATGTAAATCGGCCAAGATTTCAATCCCTTCTTAAGGGCTTGAGCTTAGGCCTCTCTCCTCAATTTTGATGGCTTTTTTTTTGAAAAAAATCATTTAAAAAAATAAAAAAGGTTGTTTATATATATATATATATATATATATATATATATATATATATATATATATATATATATATATATATATATATATATCGACCTATTTCTAGGCCGATATTTGCCCGTATTGGATGAATATCAGCCTAGATATCGACTGGGCCCATGCCGATCTTTGTTTTTTTTTTTAAGTAAAAAATAAAAATCGGCCGTATTAGCAGAATTTTTTTTATCTCTGGCCAATACTATGTGTATCGGCCGAGATACTCGGCCATGGAAATCCCGAGATATCTCGGCCGAAACGCACAGAATCAACCGAGATTTCGACCCCTAGACCTTCGCTAGACTTAGGCCCTATTTGGTTATACTTGAGCTCGACTAATTTGTATATGTAAGGCTCGTGGCCTATTCTAAAGCTAAATAACTCAAGTAATTTTAAACAAGCTCGAGGTTCTTTTTTACCTCCTTACGATGTTAGTTGTTTATATGATTGAACTTTAAAATTATATATTAAATAAATTTTAAATTTACAAATAAATTAAATTGAACTTTCAAGCTTTTAGTTTATTTTTTTTTAAGCTCAAATTTGGCCTTTTAAGGCTTTTATTGCACTGGAGGTCTTACAACATCTCAAATATATAATTTTGAGCTGAAAACGGAATTGATTTAAATCTGATTCTTCATCTGAGCTTTTGATTTTGGTACAAGCCAAGTTGTATCTCTAATCTCATCATTGTCAAATAGTCCATAAAACCAATATTTATTAGAATTAAGTTTTTATGGTCTATAATAAAAAGGTTATGCTAATCAATAAGGAAAGGACTGCTACAAATTTCAAAATGATTCATTGAAAGACATAATTATATTGTTTCTAGATACTGCTTTGATTACTTCTCATATATTGAACTATTGACATGAGATAGACTTAATTACAAATGACTTGTCTTAAAAGTACGATATCAAATTGTGATAGATGTAGAGATGTTTCTACCAGGGGTTAAAAAATCAATATCGGGCGATATTTTTCTCTCTCCAGCCAATATCAGTCGATATGATACGGCCGATATTTCAACTGATATTGTGAATATCGGCCGATAATGATATATATCGGCCGATATTTACAACTTCAAAATCGATACATATCGGCCGATACGATATGTATCGGCCGATATTTGTACCCCTGGTTTCTACCATTATTTCGTACCATGAAACCCGTAGATACAAATTACTCTTTATTTTTGTTTATTAGCTTTTCCATTAACGTCATAATTTTGGAGCAATTAATCAGTCCAATTTTGGATTGACGTGCTTGTAGTACTAGTACCCAATGGGATACTAAAAAGGTTTACTCCCCATTCAAAGTTTAAAGATGGGTGTGACCCATCTAATTGTGCATTGTACATGCACGTGCATGGCTCATACGTTATACGTAGACTGTAAAAATTAGATGCTTAAATTTGAAAATAAAAAATTTCTAAAAATATTTAATAAAATTAGTTTTTATGTATCTACGTCAGGTGTTTTGAGACGGAGTTCTCAAATAATAGATTGAGTACATACACAGATTATTCAGAGAATATATTTTAATTAATATAATTAGTGAGCCCTAAAATTTAATAAAAAAACTAAACTTAGAGTTGTACTCTAAACACCAAAAGCCAAACTATATTCAGTAGAGGTATTTTATTTATGAAATGAAGAAACAATGCAATTCAACTTTCAAAGGGACGGCAACGCGTAAACGTGACTATAAATATGTATAAAGAAACTCCCCTTGCCATTGCTTCCTCCAAGTTTGCTCAAATCAGAACCACCTCTCTCTCTCTCTCTCTCTCTCTCTCTCTCTCTCTCTCTCTCTCCAGTCTTGATTGAAGTTAGTATGTCTTCTTCTCCAAATGGCATTAATGTCCCAAGGTGGACTCCAAATCCTAGCCCCCCAAGGTCACCTCGCCATGAATCCTCCATATTGATAAAAGATGATATAGAGATGAATGGCTTGGATGAATATGTGGCTTCTTCATTCAATGTCAACGTTCCAAGATGGACGCCTGATCCAAGTCCAACAAGGTCACCTCGCCATGGACCCGTGGCACCGTTGAGAAAAGTTGATCTGGACATGGATAGCTTTGATTCTCAAGATGTCTCCTCCAACAGCATCGACGGTTTCTTCCCTCTCACTACCGCTTCTCCTCCTACTCCTCCCCATTATCCTCCTCCTCCTAAGGTTTTCTACAATGCACCCTCTTTGCGAGTTGACGTGGATACCAACAGCAAGGCTGCAAAGGTGACGCTGTCAATGCAGAAAGAAAGACATGTTACTTTGGACAACGTTAAACCAATATCAGATGATGGGAATGGAATTTTTCTGACATGGGAGGATCTCTGGGTCACGGCTTCAAGCGGGAAACATGGCTGCCGAAGCATTCTTCAGGGTCTCGTAGGCTATGCAAAGCCTGGTGAGATTTTGGCCATTATGGGCCCTTCTGGTTGTGGCAAGTCTACCCTTCTTGACGCTTTAGCTGGTAATCATAACCCCAGTGGCATTTTTACTCTTTTTTTTTCCAACTTACTGTGGTCAGTCGTCGTCGAAGTCTTTATTTCATCTACAGTAGAAAGTCAAAATATCGACAGGTGATGGTTACAGTTCATCACAACGATGATGATTGATGAGAACTTGATAAAGATCTTTTCCCTTCTTCCCTTTTAATTTTCATAGGAGTTTTGTCGTCTGAGAAATGAAAGCATATCTCTTGACTTATCTGGTATGTGCTATGTAGAAAGTCTCTGACTCGCAACAATTTGCAGGGAGACTGGGCTCAGACACTAGACAATCAGGAGAGATATTAGTTAATGGTAGAAAGCAGACACTGTCATTTGGGACATCGGTAGGAATTCCTTCACTCAATCATGATTTAGATTAAGGCTTAATAGTGGGTTGAATTATTTTTTTGCAATGAAATGTATAGGTTTCTGCTTCACTTTGAATGTTTGTGATGCATAAGAAATCAGATATCCTAATACTAATGAATGTCATAGTGCTTCCTGGCAGAGTAATTCCTGTAGTCGTGGATCTTTTTTCAATATTGCAGGCTTATGTGACCCAAGATGATACTTTAATGACAACGCTAACTGTTGGAGAAGCTGTGTACTACTCAGCACAGCTCCAACTCCCAGACTCCATGCCTAGACATGAAAAGAAACAGAGAGCAGAAATGACAGTAAAGGAGATGGGGTTGCAAGATGCCATCAACACCAGAATTGGAGGGTGGACCTCTAAAGGACTCAGCGGTGGGCAAAAGAGAAGAGTGAGTATTTGCATAGAGATGTTAACGCGCCCAAAGCTTCTATTCTTAGATGAGCCAACGAGTGGGCTTGACAGCGCAGCTTCATTCCACGTCATGAGCCGGATTGTGAAGCTGGCTCAACAGGGAGGAAGAACTGTCATTGCATCCATTCATCAGCCTAGTAGTGAAGTCTTTGAGCTCTTCCACAATCTATGTCTTTTATCTGCGGGGAAAACAGTTTATTTTGGCCTTGCATCTGCAGCTAATGAGGTAATTAATTTATCTACCGTTACATCAATTATGTAGACTTGGGTCGATGCATTAAGAAAGAATATGGTAGATTTTGGAGTAACAGAGAACATTATTTTTATGGGGTTTTAGGAAGTAGAACCTCAAAATAATGATGGTAGCTGCAACAAACTAACAGGATTTTTAACCAGAGCATGTTAAGAGACTGAGATTCTATACCATTCAAAAAGTCTGAGTATTTGATGGAAAATTCTCTCGTGTTTGACTGATCTATTTTTCATTCTTTTTATCATTGTAGTTTTTTTCGTTGAATGGTTTCCCCTGCCCATCTTTGAGGAACCCTTCAGATCACTACCTTAGGACAATCAACAAAGATTTTGATCAGGTGAGGAGGAAGTTCTGTACATCTTTATGTTCCTTTCAGTATCTACCCAATATCACCTCCTACGAAACCCCTTAGAATCGAAAACTGAAAAATCCATTACTCTGGTCACTAGGAGGATATTGAGCAAGGTCCCGGAGCCAAGTCCACTGTCGAAGTAATCGACATCCTTGTAAAATCATACAAATCGTCCATCACTTGCCAGCAAGTATCAAGGCATATTGCGGAGATACATAAAATGGTAAGCCAACTTCCTAATTGATGCTTCTTCAACGTCTTCTACTGATGCAGTCGCTGATATTATTATTTCATTTTATTTTTTTGATGTTGGTGTCAAACTGGCACTGTGAAACCTAAATGATCAAACATGATACTGAAGCACTAATAGCTTTTGTTCATCTTCTGTTAATTAATTAATGGCCTCACTTCTTTTACAGGAAGGAGGGTTGGTGGAGAAGAAAGGAAGCCAAGCTAGTTTCTTTTTGCAGTCCATTGTCCTCACAAAGAGATCTTTCATCAACATGTACAGGGATCTAGGCTACTACTGGCTGCGTCTTGCAATTTACATAGCATTATGCCTATGCGTGGGCACCATCTACTATGACATAGGCAACGATTTTGGGTCCATTCAGGTTAGATGACAAAACCATTTGTCACAGTTTCTTCTTTACAATGGAATGCATGAAGTCTTACAAAGACAACCAAAGTTGCAAGTCTTGATGGATTTAATGATTCCATCTAACTTTTTTATGCTTTTGATTTCTTCAGGCTAGAGGCTCGATGCTTATGTTCGTGGCTGCATTTCTGACTTTCATGGCAATTGGTGGATTTCCTTCTTTTGTAGAGGACATGAAGGTCAGATATTTCTAAATTTCAATCACCTGCTCTCAAAGTTTCTTCTTTACAATGTCTTAATGCTACAAAAGGTGAAGTCCCCAGATCGGAGTATAAAATGTTAGTTGTGTATTTTTATATAAACCAGATTGCAGACAGGTCGTCTTCTTTTTTATTCTAATGAATGGTATGGCTTTATAAAACAAAATCAGCTCACATGTCATACACGAAGTCTAATTATAATGATTGTGTGTATAAACTCAAATCTTGGTATATTACAGACGGGTCTTTTTCTTCTGCTTCTAAAGAATGGTATGGCTTTATAAAACAAAATTTGCCCATCATAACGATTGTGTTTATAGCTATTCTATTCAGTAACCTACGCAGAGTATCGGGTAATCCAAGTGGGATGTTTGTTGTATTATCTTGCATTTCAAATTTTTGATGCTCTTCATTAGCATCCGCGTCTACTCCATTAACAGTGCCTTGTTTTCTTTGTACTGATTGGTCTCAACAACAGATATTTGGTCGAGAGAGACTCAATGGACACTATGGCGTGGGTGCATTTGTAGTTGGCAACACTCTTTCTTCTATTCCTTATCTGCTTCTCATCTCTGTAGCTCCTGGAGCCATAGCTTACTACCTAGTTGGTCTTCAAAGAGGATTCGATCACTTCGCTTACTTTGCTCTGGTGCTGTTTGTGTGCATGATGTTGGTGGAGAGCTTGATGATGATTGTCGCAAGCATTGTACCAGATTTCCTCATGGGTATAATCACTGGAGCAGGGATCCAAGGAGTGATGATGTTGAATGGTGGCTTCTTCCAGTTGCCAAATGATCTACCCAAGCCCTTCTGGAGATACCCAATGTACTACATTGCATTCCACAAGTATGCCAACCAAGGGTTCTACAAGAATGAGTTTCTAGGCCTAACATTCCCCAACAACCAGGCAGGTGGTCCACAGACCATCAGTGGTGAAGAAATCTTGAAAAGTATATGGCAAGTTGAGATGGGTCACTCAAAGTGGATCGATCTTGCTATCTTGTTTGGGATGGTGATTGTATACAGGCTAATGTTCTTGGGCATTATAAAGGTGACTGAGAAATTGAAGCCCATAGTAAGAGCTTTCCTGGCTGTCTCACCAAAGCAAGCCAAGAAAGTGACGGAGCAACCCCCCACAGGTCTACACCAATCAAATGCATAGCGTAGCGTAGCTTAGCATCTTCTTTTATTGCACACTGTTTACGTTCTTCTTCTTCTTCTTCTTCTTCCATCAATTATTGTTGAAGGGAGAATTCAGATTGTTGACTGCCTATGAATTGCTTCCTTGCAATTGGCTTTTGTAATAAGCATTATAGTTTCTTATGCAACTCTGTGTTCCTGTTTTATTTCTCATTTTGGTAGTCACACAGATTATTGTGCTTCCTGCTCCAGTATTCCCAACAAGTGGTTTCAGTGGCTCAAGATCATGCCTTTGTTAATTAATGAACTACCAAGATACAAGTTGTGGTTGAGCATGTGTGTGGGGGTTGGGGTTGGTTTTCCTTTTTAACTTTAGCCATAAAAATGAACTCCACACTTAAAATGAAGCAACCATTCCTTTATTCTGTCTACAAATTTACAAATGTCATTGTTAAAGTATACATACAAGAGACTCAAACCCAAAATAGATAAGACGATAGATACTCTAACCACCATATCAACACCCATTAGTTCAAAAAGCTTATAAGCCCGAGCCTTTTGAGTCTATTTGAATCTACTCATCGACTCAATGGCATGTTGAGTTGACTCAGATGAATTGAGTCAATTGAATTTTATAAGCTTTTCAACCTGAACTGAACACATCACCACCAATGCAATATCCTCTTAGAGCCCCAAGGAGGCCAAGGAATCTGCATGAAGTTACTGATTGGCTGGTTTTGATCCAATCCTCCTCTTTCTTAGCCGCTCCGCAATGATGAAGGCAAGCTCAAGAGACTGAGACGCATTGAGCCTAGGGTCACAGTGAGTGTGGTACCGCGAGCTCAGGTCATCGAAAGTCACAGCCCGTGAGCCCCCAATGCACTCGGTTACGTTTTGGCCAGTCATCTCGAGGTGGACTCCTCCTGGGTGGCTTCCTTCTTGCTCGTGCATATCAAAGAAGGCTTGTACCTCAGCCTGGTCATAAAAAAAAAAAGGTCATCAGCTTAGTAATAATTATGGAAAAAATTTCAGTATCTTCCACACATTAATATTTGCAGATAAGACAGACTATGAAAAACACAAGATCCATGCAATTCTGTACTGAATTTCATGCATAGAACAACCAACAGTCATTTAAAGTGTTCTGTTTGATCTAAGTGCTTGCGTAGCTATGTTGTGTGTGTGCATAATGAGTATGATTCTTCTATTTTCTACTGAGATAAGATGCAGAGTTATCCATAAAAAGATAACTAGCAAAAATAACAAAATAATTAACCATTACACAGATCAAAACCATACTCTGATGGCATCGAAAGGACGAGTTTTCAGGCCGCAAGGTGCTTTGATGGTGTTCCCATGCATCGGGTCACTGACCCAGGTAACAATCTGCCCTGACCGCCGGATTGCCCTAATGAGATTAGGAAGCTTCACTCTCATGTTTTCTGCACCCATCCTTGTAATCACGGTAATCCTCCCTGCCTTATTTGAAGGATTCAGTATCTCAATCAGCTTTACAAGCTCGTCTGGGTCCATCTTATCACTCACCTACATTGGAAGCCATTCAATTGTATCACACAATATCGAACATAAAAGAGTAAATGCAAATTGAGTGAGTGATATGTACCTTAATGCCAAGTGGGTTCGCAACCCCTCTCAGGAACTCAACGTGTGCTCCATCTAGCTGTCGAGTGCGCTCCCCGACCCATAGCATGTTGGCTGAGCAATCATAGTAGAGCCCAGAAGTAGAATCCTTCCTTGTGAGTGCCTGCTCATATGGCAAGAGAAGGCACTCATGCGATGTCCAGAACTCGGTTGTCACCATGATCGGGTGGTCTACAGTGAGTCCAGCAGCTGCCATCAATCCCAGGGCCTCATCGACCCGGTGAGCCAGCTCCTTATACCTGATTTCAATATCGCCCAACCCAGGAATGAATGTCACTAACTGGCCCTAACTCAATGGGACAGGTCATTAGTTAAAATTAAAAATGGAGAATACGTACCTGTCTCCTTGCTCGCTGCCCTCTGCAAAGTCGAGGTTCCATTGGGTGACCCTCTGCATGGCAGCATAGCCACCAGTTGCAAAGGCCCGTAGGAGATTGAGTGTTGCTGAGGCCTGGCAGTAGGCCCGAATCATCCGCTGTGGGTCAGGAATTCTCGATTTCTCATCAAATGCATCTCCATTGACATTGTCGCCTCTGTAACTAGGAAGCTTCACGCCATTCATTTCCTCAAATGGTTCTGATCTGGGCTTTGCAAATTGACCCGCCATTCGGCCCACCTGAAATCCCCAAAATCCAATTAATCTAATGTCTGGGTTTGACTCTCCTGATTATTGTCCTGTTTGAAGTTCTAGCCATTAGCTAACCTTAAATATTAAACAGGTTAGAGAAGGCCATTAACAGAGCAGATTGGTCTGTAGAAAATTATATATATACATATTCTAACACGAACATCATTTGCAAAAACCACATGCCACGTAAGAAAGAGACTAAGCAAGGGCCGGGCCCTACAACATCACTTGGCTTTTTACAGTTTATATTAAGGCGTTGTCAACCAAAGGTAAAGTTGACTTTATACTGTTTTACCTTTGACTTCCTGTGTACATTATAAAGACACAATTACCTCGTTATAAATTTCAATGCGCTATTTTTCTAAAAAGGCGCTCTATATTTTTCATAACTTTAAAAATTCTCAACTTTTAGTAAAAGTTTTCTAAAAAGACCCTGCTCTTTACTTCACAATTAATAAATTTATTTTTTCTTAAAAATTTTATTTGATGCATGTCATAAGGTTAATTGAAGTTCATACCACTTCATCAGTAGGGTGATTAGAAGATAGTTTTCATATTACCAGTGCCTCAAAAATTCAAATAAGTTAGATTTTTAAGGCTAAAAATTTGATGATGACATACAATCTCAATTTCAATTCAATGGTAAAAGTAACTCTAATCTTGATGAAATTAAGAGTTTATCAAGTGGACAACCTATTGTGAATGTAAAAGTGGAAATGGGTGAGGAAATTGTCTAATGAACTCTTCTACGAGTGTCCATCGTCACACGGGAGTTTTAAGAGATTTCAATTTTTTTTCTTGAAATTTCCACTTTACCCTTTATCCTACGGATCATTTAAAAACAAAATTCAAAATGATGAGCCGACCACTTCAAAACGGTGAGTTGTTCTGGTTTCTTCTTCTCATTGTCTTCTTTTTTGTTCATTAGGATTTTCCCATATTTGGCTTGAATTTTCAAACGAGGCCGTTTCTCGACCGATTTATACAAATAAGGTATCAAAATTCATCTACTTTGAATTTTATAAACTCCGAAACTGATTTTAAGTAAAACGGGTATAGTTTTGGACTTTAAAAATAGTCTCTAAAGAATTTAAAAAAAATAATCTTCCCTATTAATTCTTTCAAAACATAAGAATGGCCTTTCACAGAGCCTTTGGCGGACAAATTCATAAAAAAATCCAAAGTAGGGGTTTGCTTCCTCTCAGCACTAGAGCTAGTCTCAAGTCGCTTCTACCCTGGTGATTCTATCCAAATGTCCGGGGTGAAAGGGTATTGGTCCTGGATGGCAAAAGCACATTCCTTCCACCTGAAACCCTTTTCTGTTCACATTTCCATCTTTCAAGAACCCCAAAATTCAAGGCCTTCTCTGAACATTGCTTCCTTTCCCTGCACGCTGGAGATAACAAGATAAATTTGACATGTACTTGACAAGCACTTCAGCTTCAGTTGCCTTCTTCCTGGATTGTTGCTTTTGCCCATCAATGTAGAAGCGACTCTAGTGCCGAGAGGAAAAGCCTACTTTGGATTTTTTGAGACGATTTCATATTATAAATAGATAAAGGTACTAGAGGTACAAATAAAGACAATAACATTGGGAGGAATATTAATCACACCCTTCAATCAAAAACTTTAAAAACAAACCCACGTTCATTAGAAGACATTCGGTTTTTTTTTTTAAAATTAAAACTCTTTGATAACAATTTAAGATTTAATGATTGAATTACTGATTTTTTGAAAACATTTTTGTCATTTTTTATTAATTAAATATTGGCATGTGTGAAACTAAAAGAATGACTTTTTGTTTAAGAAAACATAAATCGCCTTCTTAATTTAGACATCCTATTTTTATAAAAATAAAGTCTATCCGTTTATACTCTTTGGAAGAATATAGAGTTCAAATTGAATCTCATGTAAAACTCGACGATGGAAAAAAAAAAAAATATATATATATATATATATATATATATATGGAAAACCGCAAGATATTTAGTATAAAACCTCCACAAGAAAATCCACTGTTCGTAGGGGCCATCAAGGTTAGATGATAAGGATTTTAACTCGTAATCGCGACTTTCGGATGCCCAGCATGGTCTAATATGCATCCATACCCAGCTAAATCTCACTTCTAAGAGAACCAACCGTGCGTGTTCACGCCGGAGAACGCCATGAACACCATGTGGGAGATGGAAGAGTCAATTGAACTGAAATATGCCAAGAGTCTAGGAATTCTCTACTCTTGGGAGCGTCGTCCACTGCATCTCGCCAACAACTCAGGAATCTGTTTCCGGTATCCTTAGTGATCAAATATGCTTATCTCTTCCCATGGCTTATATTGAATATATTTTATAAAAGACCACTTGAATTGAAGAAACCACTTGAATTGCTATTTCTTCATGGTATAATGGTGAATGACATAAAAAAAGTGCTGTCCTCATGTTCGGTGGCCAAATTTTAATTTTTATTTCAATAAGTCTTATATGAAATTTATGGGCCCTAAGGATATCCTTAGGGCCCATCAAGTGCCCATCAAGTGCATGAAAAAAGTAGAGAAAGAGAGCAAAGTATACGTTGATAACGGGCATTTGGCCACCGAACATTAGGACAGCACCCATCTGAAGCAGGACTCGGAAGGTGTCTCTTATGTTGTCGGCATGAAATTCTTTGAAGCTCTCGGCGCAGTCGCCTCCCTGTAGTAAAAATGCCTTGCCCATGGCCGCCTCGCCCAGACGCTCCTCCAGGCTCCGAGCCTCACCTGCAAAGACGATCGGCGGGAAGGCTTCGATGATCTTCAGGACGGATTCTAGCTCCTCCTGATCTGGGTACTCCGGGAGCTGCAGCGCCTTCTTCGACTTCCAGCTGTCCACGGTCCATTTGAACGGAATGGACGGAGCAGATGGCGTCTTGGGGGATGGCTTGTTGGTGGTGATGGGGTTCCTAGCGGGCTCTGCGGCATGGACGGCTGTGATGGGCTTGTGGGGTTTGGTGGGTAGGAGAGGGAGAGAGGGTTGTTTGGATTTTGGAAGGAAAATGGACTGTGTTTGGTGGGTTAAGAAAATGGATTTAAATGATAGAGTTGAGCCGTTTTGAAGAAGGGCCATTTTCTCTTTCTTCCACTTCTACACTTTCTTTTCAAAGAGTTAGAAGAGAGAGAGAGAGAGACCCGTAAGAAGGGAGGGAAGAGGAGAGGAGAGGAGAGGAGGTATTTATAAAGAAAGAAGAGGGGTTTGGTGGACGGACGTGAGAGAGAATACGGTAGTTGAGGAATGGAAAGGAGGGTCATTTTGGGAAGAAATTAAATAGGGGAAGCGAAAAACGAGACACGAAATCCTACGGGATTCTCCCCTCCCTTCCCTACCAGATTTATATTGTCATCAATCATTTTATCATACATTATGAAAAGTTTAAATTAATAAAAAAATCATAATTTTTTATGACAGTATCAATCCTATAATGTAATAGTAAAAAAATAATAGAAATGAGAGAATATGAAAGAGAATTCTAGTAATAGATATTAATGGCATTTATGTAATTGTCCATTACATATAATGACCTTGTTTACACTCATTGTACAAAATCTGTGTGCCAGACTGCGACCTTAACGTCCTCCCAGAGCCCAGGCCCAGGCCCCAGGGCCAGCATTACTTAACTCTTCGTAAATTTGCCCTGGGATATTCTACATATTAATTGTAGAATATGTACTATATATTAATATGTAGAGTTCAAAATTGTATATGTTTGAGTGGACTTGAATCATTTATCATAATTCAACCAATAGTAAGGTGACCCCTTTCATCTCATACTGATACGTCATACTATCTTAAATAAGTTGTTCGAAGTTTGTGTCTTTTACATGTTATTTTAGTAATTAAAAAAATCCTCACCCACCAAATGAAAAATGAAAATAAAAAGATGTGATGGGGAGAGAAAATTTATGAATGAGAAGTTGCTGGAATAGGAGGCTGCCAATCTTACTTACCACTTTACCAGCTGACCATTCCAGTAGGAAGGAAGGAACTAGGAAGCGTCTTCTCTTCTCCCAAGTTTCTGACTAGAACACGTTGTCATACAAAAATATTTATTTATTTTTGAACAATGATTTTATATTATCAGTACTTCTATTTTAGAGTTTAAATTTTTTAATTTGAATATACAGTGGATCTAATCTACCCACACTATAATCATTTCACATTGTTTTGTCGTATTTTGATCACTTTTAGGCCGTTGATTTAGGGATGAAATTTTATATTAAAAGAATCTGCAGTGCAGAGAGTGCATCCTTCAGTGACTGCGGGCCCATTAGATTCGTCTCAAATTTTTAAATATCCCTGAAACAAAAACATTATTAACATTACCGTCTTTTCTATTATTATTTTAATCTAAAATATCAATCAATTTTTTCCTGAGATTGCTCATGTGCTGGTACTCGAAAGACTAATAATTAACTGTCTGAGATTAAAGTAACTGTGATCACGTTCAAAATGGTTGAGCATTACAAATAGAGTATAGACATTTGAAATCATGTTTAATTATTTCAGTAACGACTAATGGAGGTCATGTGTGAGTTAATTTGTAATTCATTATCATGAAATCGTTGCAAATGGTAAGGGCCGCACCTCTAACAATTATTAATAGATTTTCGAACTTCAAAGATGAAGATTAATGAAATGAGACAGTGATGCTTTAAATTTCATTGATTTTACTGTATTATTATGGAAATCTGGTTTGCACCCAAATTGCAAGTTGCATGATTGCTTCTAAGAATGGTTTTGGTTTCCCATTCGAGAGATGAGAGTAGAATTTTGACTGTTTCTTTCTCCACAAACCCCATTTACACTGTACTATGGTCTAACTTGTAATTTAGTTTTAAGTAAAATGATTGTATGACATTTTGATCTTTTAAAAGTTATGAGCTAATTATTTCGAACATTGACTCCATTGAAAACCATAATGGACCATTTTTGCACCACAATATTCTGCGCCATTTGGGTGCCCCTTCGAATTTGTCTTCAATTTCATAGAACCCATTTTCATAGTTTTATCTTTTTGTCTTAAAATAATAGTTTTCAAATTTAATAAATTTATATTTTTTTAAATCATCTTTAGAATACTTTTCAAACGGTTACATTTCTATACAGTGGACCCATATGAAAGGAGTCCACTGACAATATGCTCCATATTGTATTTTATATATTATTATTATCATTGGATAGGTAGAATCAAACTTTTTTGACGTGGCATCAACTTTTTAAATTGGGTCACTAATTCATTCCAAAGGTTTGATTGAAAATTCACACCAGTTTGATGTGAACCAGTTGTCAAAGTTGAGACGCACAAGCTTCTCCCCAAAATGAAAATGATTGTCCATCCATACATACCATCGTTCGAAATTTATTTCCCGAAATCTGTGGTCCTAGAATGCAGACTGCGGTTAACAATTTAATTGGCATTTTAAAGAGGCTTTCAGGATTATATCTACTAAGCTTTTCAAGATTTTATCTAGTTTAGGTTTACTATATGAAATTTGTAAACACTTCACTAGATTTTTTTTGGGCTGTTAACACATCACTTGACTATGATTTGATAATTATCAGCGGATCTGAACATTACCATCATCGTCAATCTAGAGTTAGCATTTAAATCTTGAACACATGCAAAACAGCTTAACTGCAATGCCCATATAGTGGACATGGTTCCCAGGTACCCTGTGTTGGAAGACATGGAAGACGTGCGCATGCACTCATGAATGATTGAATGAAGTGCTCTTGTTCTACCTTGTTAGCATATAAAATAGTCTGAACTCAGAACCTCTAAAATAATTTGTACCGAGACTTTGCTGAAGGTGCCATGAGATGGAATGGCATGTGTTGAGACTTAAAAGGTGAATACCAGACTGGGACGACTAAACCTCCTTTGTTGTCTCTTTTATTCAGTGTTTGGCCTTTACTGACACACTCGCAAATTCCCCAATGCCTTGGTTATAAAGGGTTTTAACCCCTACTCTGCTAATAATATAGCATCCATTACTTGCAAAGAAGTTTGAGGAACTACAATAATATTGAATTGTGAGAATAGTAAACTGACATTGGTCAACAGCCAATACCACCTCTAGCATCAAATCCCAGAATAAGTACAGTAGCACTGAATGATTTTTCTAATTTTTCTCACCATTCTCGAACTGGCAATGCATGATCTGACTGGAGGAAGTCTGCTGCCAAGTCAAGGTGTCAAAGAACATGCGATTAAGTGATGCACAGAAGCCTAATATGGACCATAGAACGGTGGTAAAACAAGCATCATCAATCGTAAATTTCTGCCCATGAGGGAAATATCCCAAGTGATGAAAACCATGTCATCCACCAGTCTTGTAGAAGCTTTGAAATCCACAATGAGGGATATTCAGCTTCAAATGCCAACTAAACCAAGGGAAATCATTAATAAGCTTGTCAGCAGCTTGTTTCTCCCAACTATTCTAGTCCAACGGCCATACATTGTATATTGAACATATGCAAAGGACCTGAAGTTTAAAAGTTATGTGCA
Source organism: Chimonanthus salicifolius (assembly GCA_013350335.1). Lineage (NCBI taxonomy): Eukaryota > Viridiplantae > Streptophyta > Magnoliopsida > Laurales > Calycanthaceae > Chimonanthus > Chimonanthus salicifolius. The sequence continues at coordinate 328,584 of CM023538.1, forward strand.
TTTGTGCATGAAGAATTGCTTCTATGATTTTGAAGACCCAATCTGAGGAACTACACTTCCCACTGTTAAAAGAGTGAAATGTAAAGATAGGTATTTAGGTGATATTTCCAAATTCCAAGCTTTTGAGGGAAAATGGGTGTTATGGAAGTTGAGGTTAACCTAGGAAGATCCAATACCTGAGATCAAATCTTAATGGGGTGATGTTTGCAGCCAACGTGCCTCCTTGTTTCCAACATTCTGTTAATTAATTTCACCTGCAACCCAAAAGCTTTTACAGTTCTAGAGCCACCAATATCCACTGATCTCATTGAGAAGATCAACATTGAATACATCAATAAGGAATTTTTAACCACAACATAAATTCACAATAACCTCTATTATCCCCATACATATATTGATAGTTAACATCTCAAATCTGATTCCCTAAAAGATTGTGCATGGTGAAATTTTATTATATGCTGCTGACCAAGCATGCAAAGGTTTAAGGCAAGAGAAAAGTTGAAAAATTTTAGGTATCTTAACTACTAAAGTTCAGTGTAGCCAACACCAACAGCTGCCACCATTTGTCATGCATGCTTCTTTTACTTGATAAAAGGATAAACTCATTATAGAAAAGGAATGGAGGGTGGGTGGGTTGGGCTGAGAGAGAGAGGGAGCAGAGAGGCAGCTAGAGGCCTAGTGAAGAGAACACCCCACCCCTTACACACAATACGTGATAATGGAGAAACTCTTATATCTGTTTCGCACATCTTTGAATCCATTTCTATGCATTTATTTGTCTTCTCAGGATACATCATTTACAAGTCAATTCAGTCCCAAACTTAATGCCTTAAAGATATGCGAGAGTTCTACTGCTGAATGAGTCTTTCCAAGAACTGGATAACATTCTAGTAACATTTGCTTCTGAATTGCTCAAATGATAGAGATGACCAACAGTCCTAAATCACCTAGTGTGTTAAACAGCCACGGCTGGAAAAGACCAAGACCCCAAATGTGCTTGTGACCTACCCCTAGTTCGCATCAAAAGCCTCCAACTATACTTCAATCACAAGACTGGCTACATAGTGGCTTAGCCTCTTCTAATTCAGCACCCAAAAGATAACCTCAGATTAATTTCTTTGCCACCACAACCCTTTCCGTTTAATTGTTATAATATTATTAAAAAGAGAGAAACAGAGAGTACAAGAAGGCCAATAAAGGCAGGCAAGAACAAAGATAGGTAAGAACAGACAGCAAATCAGAAAACTGACCTAGGCCAAAGCAAACCAGGCCAACAAAAAAACCCAAGAGGGCCAAAAATGAGACACACCTTAATTGGAAAGGACACCCAGGAGACAACACAGACAAAAAACTAAGACTTACAGTATTCCACATTGCCGGTCACCACCTGGGACCTTGACACATCTTGCTTTGCTAAGGTATCGGCTTCCCCATTTGCCCTCCTCCCTCAGAATTTGAGCAAAGGAGATGGAACCGATCCGACACAGGACAACAATTTCTTCAATAACGTCCACAATAACCCAAGGGAAGACATCACAGTTTGAGGCCCATTTGATTGTGCAGGAAGAGTCACCCTCAACGATCAGAGGCAAGAACCTGTTCTGAGTGGCAAGCTTGAGGCCGAATAGCAGGCTTTGGCTTCAGCAACAAAAGCAAAGCTGGGAGCAGAAGGGCTCGAGAAGGCAATGATAGACCACCAGCATCATTACTGAAGCAATCCTAGGTTCTAACACCGTACAATCCTTAGGATCACTAATTTGCTTGGCTTTAAAACTAAGAAATCTAACGCAAGATATCAATGCTGCAGAAATCACTCTCTTAAAAATTAGAAAGAATCCTGAAATTCAGCAGAAGCTCAGTAGGCTTCTCTCACGCCGAAAAGAATGCAAACCTCACTTAAACAACTTGTATGCTCTTTTTCTCCACGGAAATAAAATAAATAAATTGAATTCTTGAAATTTTACTACAAATTCAAACAAGAAATTCAATGACATAAAAACCATAAAGACCAATAAAATTCACTCAAAAATAATTTATAGATTCCATTGGCCAAAGGCCTTATTTATAATGAAATTGAGAGGAAAAAATCAATAAATAAACTAAATCTAGCATGTCTTGGGCGTCCATGCAACAATAGGGCATTTTTTACAAGTCAAAATCTTCTCATATCCATCACGTTAGCAAAAATATTTTCCACCGGTGGTTGTATAACATGTAGGCATGAAAACTAAGAAAGAAAACCACAAGAAATCCATCTCTAGGTGTGCCAACTCCTTGTTGCTTTCTTGAGTCCTAATACTTAGGATCTAAAGTGTGAACAAGTATGAACATAGGTTGTGTTCGGATGAGGGGGAAAGAAGGAAAATGGAAGGAATTCCCCTCCTTTCCTCTGTTTGGTGTCAGCCCCAAATAAATAATAGAGATAGCTCCATTAGTGATTGATTCTTTGATTTTGTGAACAAGTAAAAAGTAAGAAAGTTCTCAGACTGCTATAATTTTATAATTCAGTGCATTATTCTGAAAATCAAGCAATGGAATAAAATAATTTTGTTTCTTAAATTGTGAATCGTGAATAGTAGATTGTAGAAGACATACAATATACATATAGCAACAAGCATTAGAGCGATATATAACTATCTCAGTGGAGTGAAAATTCTTTCAATTCCAACTCCCATAAGTACTATACAAATCTAGTCTAACGAATGTTGTAAAATGGTGAAATATAAGCTAAAGAGCCACAAATAATCCTAAGGCCCTAGCCCCCCTCTCCTTCCTAGAGTTATCGAGGGCCTAGGTCCAATGGAATTTTCTAGGGGCCCTTTTAGCTTACTGTTGGCCCTTTTAGAAAATTGGTTGGAGGAACCCTTTTCACCTAGGCAATGTTGCCCATGGACAACAATCTACCCTAAGCCCTGTGGGGCTCACAAAAAGGTGCGGTCAAAAGTATGGGGGTAGATGAGTTTGAAAGTTTATTTTTAGGATGATGCATCTCAAAAAAACTTAGGTCCATTGGATTCAAAAGCCATAATTTTCAAAAGTCTACTAAAGATCAATGGTCAAAATGGTGCTATTTTTGGATGGATTTTTAATCCAATTGTTAGATCAACTCAGAATGGGTTCAAATTTGGCACGAATCCAATTCACAAGGGTAGATGAATGTAAGAGGAAAGAGTGTGACTTCAGAGGCCTACTAGGCCCCACATGGGGTACAAGTGGGGATATCGCCAAGATGACGTTTATCATGGGACATTGCATTAAAATATCCCAGTTCTTGTGATAATACACCATAGTCCACAAACTATGTGGGCAGAAAAGGTAGTGTCCACCAACTCAATCAATCACAGCTACATCGAAGACAATTGCATCTCAAATAACCAACGTAACAATGTTGCTCGCATTTTCTAAAAATAAAAATAACATGGCTCAAATTCATTTACAGCCTCCATTCATACCATGCTACAGGGTAAATCAAGAAAAGGCGTGGATGAGAATCCTGGCCAAGTATACAGCTTATAGATGGGGCATACAAGATCAATCCAAACAATCCCATACACGATAAACCACTCATCCTCACCACTGGATCCAAGTATCTACATTGTAAATATTTATACAAATGGTCTAACTATAAAGACTACAGTCTTTAGGATAACCTGATTGCACTCATTTTGAGAAGCCCGATGGTCCACAAGTTCCAGATCCATCCATTGCTTTATAAATGTCAGCATTCGAGCCTACCCTCTAACATGGCTTCTCATCAAACCCAAGATAAAATGCTCAGGTGTCTTTACCAGTGCTAAGGAAGATTTCAATATTCAGAAATTAGAATTAAAATAAAATGGACACATACATGCATTTATAATATATATATAAGCTCATTAATACAAGCATAGCAATGTTGGGAAAGGATGTTAGAACATTAAATATGAAACCTTACCAAATCCAAAGACAATTTTGGAACAAGAAAAGAAAAAGATCTTTTACTAGTGTTGCAATGTGACTCTGTGGCAGTAGTTCCAATCACAACTATTTTTTATTTTTTTAAGAAAAAAGGACAGCAATCAACATTGTAAATTTCTAGTAACAAAGAGAACTTACAAAAATGTGCATCTCTAAGTGTCTAGGTTACATGCAGCCAATCTGATGCAAACTTCAACTTGTCCTTTCTCTCCCAAAGGTCGATGAAGCTGATTCACAAGTTCAATCCCTGTAAAGATGGAATTTAATCATTACTACTATATACTGCAGTCCAAGGTGCTAACTGGCCGTTGGGAACCCAGTGAATCGTTGACAAATTATCCGTCGTGAACTAGCTCACAACGAATTGGTGTGAATTTTCAATCTAAGCCCTTGGATTGAATGATTGGCTGAATTTAACAAGTGAAACTTGATAACATTCCAAGGGCTTTGATTGAAAGTTCACATCAATTAAAGTGAACTAGTTCACAATGGATAGTTTCTCATGAATTGTTGCAAAGGAATCATAACGATCCAAATTTCTGTCAGGACCTAAATGTCAAATCCCATAAATGGTAATTAGTCACACAATACAAATGTGTTTTTTTCCTGAACTGCTAACATGCTAAACCATATAACATTAAAGACTGCGAAAAAAATGAGCATTTACGAACTGCGATACAAGCTCTTGCCAGCTAGACAATATAAATGTAAAATGTTATTGGAAGATTGTAGAAGCAGAAACCATTTTGGTCGCCCATAAATCTCAAGGCATTGTTCCTGTACACCAATCAGGTGTCAAATGAAGCTAGCCACATTTAATAGGTTTAGTATCAAACATGTCAAGGTTTCTTCTTTTTCTTTTTTTAACCTTTTATGGAAACTGGCAACAGCACATCTCTTAACGTTGAAAATACCAAATTCAAGCCAAATAAATTACTCGAAATAAAATTTCCTTACGATATAAAGCCAAAAAAGATCAATAAAAGAACAAGAAGATATTGCTGGTATCATTCATGGTCATCATTTATCAGCACCTCCTGTAAACATCATCTAGTCATTTCAAAGGGTATTATTCTTTCAATCTCAAGATCTTCTTCTTCATTTTTGGTAAAGGAAATGGATTTTATCATAAAAAATAAACACTTTAAACTCATCATTGAGAGAGGAAAGTACCATTACCTGCAAAACAATGAGATTAGGAGGGGATTATGTAATAATATTAGCCTCATTTTCAAATAATTTAGGAGAAATAGTTGAAGAATAACTGGCATATTGATCGCAGGGAAGCCATTACCAGTTGATGATGGATCCAAAGAGGAAATGCTGCATGATGGGCACCTTCTCCAGCACCTCTGCCTTGTACATCTTCAACAACCCACCATTCACCTTGCTCCAATTCGGCACACCGCTGATGTCATTCAGCATTGGTGAATGCTCTGCAAAAGGCCCCTTCTTCACCTTCTTCACTTCTGCCACGCACGCGAGATACAAGTACTCATGAGAGAAATTGTCGAGTATATCCTGATTGTGGATTGACTTTGGCTTCATATACTTATGATCAATCAGCTGCGCCGATCCAAAGATGAATGGCAAGAAGTGGTAATCATCCAGCCCCCAGACACCATGTGATCCGGCAGGCTCGAGGGAGTAGACTGCCTGCAGCTTCCTCATCAGCTCCATGTACTTGACAAAGACCCTCATAACGATAGCGGGACAGTCCACTTCGGTGATCAGCCCCAGTCGGGCGAGGCAATAGAGGAAAGCAGCAAAATTGGCTTCGTGGCCAGTGCCATAGTCGATGCGATAGGGGTTGCCAAAGGAGTCAGTGAAATAGGGGGAGAGCTCCACGACGGCAGGGTGGATGTGCTCAGGGAGGGCGTTGAGGAGGAGAGGAGAAGTGGTGTTGGAGAGGCGGGAGTGCCAGGTGCAGAAGGAGGGGTTGCCGTATCGGGAGGGGTGATCGACAGGCAGGATTTCGTCGATCCAAATGAGAAGAGTTTGGAGAAGGGAAACAAGGGCGTCGGCGAAGGGGGAAACGTGGCAGGGGTCAGAGAGCTTGCGGCCTCGGACGGAGTGGCTGAGGGAGGCGATAAAGCCGAGGAAGTTGCAGCCGGAGGGAGAGTCGAGGAAGCAACGAGCGTCGGAGGGGGAGAGGATCTTGGTAGAAGGGATAAGGAAGGAAAAGGGAGGGGCGAGGACGGGGACTTTCTGGGGCTGAGGGACAGGAGAGAGGATTATGGATTTGGAGTCAGGAGGAGGAAGATTGAGAGCAGGGGCGCGGATGGGGCGATAGACGGGAGGGTCGGACAAGGAAGGAAGAGGAGCGATCCGACCGGGTCGAACCGTTGTGGGGCCACCACAGGAAGGGCAGCAAGGATGGTCTTTCCGAGGATGTTGCTTTTCCGGTTGGACCGGATTGGTTTCAGAAGACGAAGGTGGAGGAGGTAAGGTAGGATCCGCCATTTCAGAGTTGGGATGCGGAAAGTCGAAAAGGAAACTCAGTAGTCTTTTTCACGTCTGAGCACACGGGGCAGGTCGCAGGTATGTATCGTATGTATATCAGAGAGCCCGCGGATGAACGGATAGTTTATAGTTGTTGATTGTAGAGAGGGACACTCCTCTCGCCGGTTTCTTCTGCGGCTGGTCGGTGCATCTGAAACTCAATTTTCTGCGTTTTCACTCAAAAGAATAATTTTACTTCTAGAATTTTGAAAACAGGTGGGGAGGAAAAGAAAAATCGGACAGACTACAAACCTTTATACTTTTTGACATATGATTTAGAAGATATTTTTACTTAAAATATCTCAAAATTTGAAAAATCTAGTTTAGTGTCTCAATTTTTTTAGATAATTTGACAAATAATTAGTTATTTTAATAACTCAATACGAATGTAGAATTAAAAATTCAAAAATTAATTATTGTGAATTAAATGCAAATTAAGAAATCAAAGCATGCATGAGTTCTAATTTGACATAAATTTAAATTAAAAATTGAAAAATCTTATAATGAATCAATTTGATTGTGAAATTTAATTTTAATTAAGAAATCAAATAATGCAAGACATGAATATTAAAATTCACCATGCAATTACAAACCAACACTTCAATTAAAACTAATTCAAACACATACTCAAATTAACCCACACGGATAGTTCAGCTGATCTAAGTTTCTAAGATCAGACTAAAGGAAGGATCTTTCGTTCAACTCATCCAGAGGTACATAATATTAGAGGCTTGAGAGTGGTTTCATATATTCTTGCGATCAGAACTCTCACTTCCAATGTGAGACGGGGATATACATGTTATAAATTAAAAAAGCACAAACTCGACTCATCAAGACTTGAAGAGGGCCAACAAGCAAATTTTGCTTTAAATTTGATGTAGGCTAAGTAGGATTAAGAAATACCCAACCTCAAATTATAGTGGAACCTTGATAATTAAATTGATCGAGAAAAACTCGGGGAATAAGCGAGAACCCAACAATATTGGGCTTGAATTTTAACCAGCACCTATAGCTCGTTCCGACTGGGCCTGAAATGAATTTGAAAGATGATAATCACCTCTCGGTCTGCAATTGGCTGACCACATCCAACCTGTGTGAACTTCGTCTTGAAGATAGGAAATCAACGATGACAAGTTGGTCTTTGTTGCCTGCAAACAAGTCTTTGTTGCAGAGTTCTTCCAACAAGACCTGCAATTGTTTGCGGCATACAAAACTTCACAAAACAACCACTGTTGTTTTAGAATCTGGGCTGGGTTTTCCAACAATTCTGCAACTCATGCAGTAGATTAAATCACATTAAATACAAAAATAACAAGTTCGAATTATAATCAAACATATAGTTTCAAATCAAATAAACTAATTAATCTTAATTATACTAAAACTAAGCCACGTGGTAACATACCCAAGTTCTACTCCTACCGTCCCATGCAACTAAATTTAGGACTACCACCATCGTTAGGACCTTATTAAAAGAAGAACCGACCATGCTGTCTCACGTATAATGCTTGGACTTCACACAAGTGGGCCCTAATTGAATTATTGGGCCTGACGATCTGGGCTTGATTTGAATTGAAGCTCACGACCCATCTTCACGTTTCCACTCGAATACCCGCCTGGATCGAAGACACAATTTTCATCTTTCAACTCGGGGCCTGAACTTGTTAATATAATAATGTACCCGCCCGTGTCAAAATTAAAATTTTGATTAAGTCCACATATGCCTGCATCATTCTCTCCCTCGGAAGAAACTCGTCCTCGAGTTTAGGAGGTTAATCGACGAAGGGTGTTGTCGTACCATAAATTGTTTCTTGCACCTCCATAAACTTAGATCATGATGTGTAATCAATCTATGTGAAGTTCCCATATCAAGAGATGTCATCTCGGGGCCTACCAAAAAAGACAGGATGGTCGGTGTTGAGAACTGTGTTAAATAACTTTCCTAATTGGATCAACATATGGCCAGATGGTGTGGTTTGAGTCCACAAGATGCCGGTCATCTATTCCCAGTGTACCCTGTATGAACCATTCTCTGTTGGTTGTGTCTGTAGTATCGTCCAGTTGCTTCTCACTGGACTGTGGCTTAAGATGATATCTGGGTGTTTCAAGTTCCAGCTTCATGATAGAACTTGCTTCAAATTGTCGGATACATCCCTCTGTTGCACCTGTATTTGTTGTAGCTTCATCAACTGCTAGAACTTGTAAGATACTAGGTGAAGCCAACTGGTTCAGGTGTTCGTCCCACATTGGATGGACATAATGTCTTTGCTCGCCCAATGTTCTCGTGGAATGAGCAACACAAAACACAAACTCATCAATGGCCGCGACCACTGTGCTATTGTGTTGCATATCGTCCACTTGGGATTCATAACAATAAACTGGATGTTCCTGTACCGCCTCCAACAGTTGCACACTCATGGAGTCCGTCTCCACAAAATCATCAACATCTTCCTCACTAGAGGAATCTGAGTCAACAATTTCGACTTGTGCAGTCGTGTCTACTTCATCAGCAAATCGGATGAATGGTTGCCTTCTCTCAGGTTGTCGGACGATATTGTCACGCCCCGACCCTCCGGGCCCACTGAAGTGAGATTTTTTTTTTTTCTAATACAATATTGAGCCTTTGCGGAAATCATCTTATAGACTTTAACATCTCTTATGAATAAGTTTGGATCTAACATTTGACAGCCTCGGACCCAGCCATATCTAGCCGGTAAAAATCCCAGGCAGATGGAGGGGCCACCATGGGCCCGCTTAAAACCCAAAACCTCGACAAATTTCACCTCATCGCATAGTATGTGGATACACTACTAACCAACATGTAATCTATAACTTAACCTCTTAGGGAAGTCCAAATAGAAAATGTCACACATGATCTACCTAACATTTATTGTCAATCGATCCCATCAACATCAGAATTGCACATCAGAAACGAAGTAGACTTTATTACATCTTACAGTATTTCAAACGAACACTATAAAGGGTTTATTACATTACATGTTCATACGTACAATATCTACTAAGTTAAACATAAAATCCCAACATTTGGGTAGATAGCTAAAGGGACTCCACCCTAAACTACAGCTGATGATCCTCCTGTCCTTCGTCCTCCGGGTTTCCTATTTCGTAAGGAGTGTGAGTTTTACAAACTCAATGAAGAGAAAACAACAGCAAGTTCTGGATAACAAGGCATATTATCAACATAATAGACATGTTATCAAACAACAGTTTATACACTCAGAAATCATGTAGAATAATGTTAACACATTTATCTACCATGAAATGTCCTTCATTTCTCAAAAAGATACCCCCGCCAAACAACGTCTAAGGTTCTCCCCTAACCGCGAGTAATATGTTTCCTACACCGCCTGCAAATTCATGCTCAGTGCTTCACACAACCCGTATTTTAAATACGCCTCGTACCAGTGCCCTCCACGAGCTAGGTACTTCATTCATTGGTGTGAGGTAATTTGATATGCACAGTACACCAATCAATATGCACATCAATACATGGATTTAAACATAATTGTCAACCCACATAATATCTCTCATACATATGATCATAATAACCTCACTCAGCTAACATAGATTCCTAAGCTCTCCCGCATGGAATCATAATACAAATATCAGCAATAAGTACATAATATGCTGAAAAACTAAACACAGATTAAAAGCCCACCAACGGGTTACATTATAACACAAATAAGTGTTACCGTCCTCTCTAATTGGGTACGTCTACCCTATACTCATCATTTATTACATAGATTAATTATCCTGCAATACGTCAGTTATACACAAAATGCATATTCCTATCGGAATCACTGTTGGATACCTGATCTATCATCAGATCACCCATATCACAATACTAAGTAGTCTCTAGGAATAAGTGAGTTCCGTACTTCGTTTTAGGATGGCCAGATCTCGACATCCCGAAACACTCTCAAGTTCACGTTTCATATGTAGAAACTCATAATCACCTCCTTACGTGTGAACAGTGTCGGTATCGCATTCTAATCTCATTCCATCTTTTCCATCAATAAAGATGACCACGGATATCCACTTAGTAGAAACTTTCGTCTGAACTTTCATCCGAACTTTGATTTGAACTGTCATCTGAACTTTCTTCAGAAGATGAGTATTTAGAGTACCTTGATTTCACTGATGGAGAATTAGAAGGGTGTTAACTTGTTTGATTCTTTAGAACAGCAAGCTCTCTCTTTAGATGAACGCATGACTCAAATAACCGATCAAACTGCCTGTCGCGGTCTTTAGAGAATTCAACTCGATCATGTTCTGGAGTGCGTCTCACATGACGACTCTGACTGGAATGAAACAAGTCACTATTCCCGACTTGTCGACTGCGAAGGCGGTCATGCCTTACCATAACTAACCCCTTATCGAAGTATGAGTCTGAAATGACTTCGAAGCTTTGATACCACTCTAGGTAGGATTAAGAAATATCCAACCTCAAATTATAGCGGAAGCTTGATATTTAAATTGGTCGAGAAAAACTCAGGGAATAAGCGATAACCCAACAATATTGGGCTTGAATTTTAACTAGCACCTATAGCTGGTTCCAACTGGGCCTGGAATGAATTTGAAAGATGATAATCACCTCTCGGTCTGCAATTGGCTGACCACAATCCAACCTGTGTGAACTTGGTCTTGAAGATAGGAAATCAACAATGACAAGTTGATCTTTGTTGCCTGCAAACAAGTCTTTGTTGCAGAGTTATTCCAACAAGACCTGCAATTGTTTGCAGCATACAAAACTTCACAAAACAACCACTGTTGTTTTAGAATCTGGGCTGGGTTTTCCGACAATTCTGCAACTCATGCAGTAGATTAAATCATAGCAAAACAGTCCATCGTTTGCAAGAAAATTATAAAATTTTATTCATCAAAGTCTCCTTAAATCTGGCTGCAATACATCCTTAAATAATAAAATCACTGACTGGAGCTGACCCTCCTTTCCTAATGTATTTAAAACAAGCAATTACTAAATACAAAAATGTTCTTATTATAATCAAACATATAGTTTCAAATCAAATAAACTAACTAATCTTAGTTATACTAAAACTAAGCCACGTGGTAACATACCCAAGTCCTACTCCTATCGTCCCATTCAACTAAATTTAGGTCTACCACCATCGTTAGAACCTTATTAAAAGAAGAACCGACCATGCTGAGTCACGTATACTGCTTGGACTTTACACAAGTGGGCCCTAGTTGAATTATTGGGCCTGACGATCTGGGCTTGATTCGAATTGAAGCTCGCGATCCATCTTCAAGTTTCCACTTGAATACCCGCCTGAATCGAAGACACAATTTTCATCTTTCAACTCGGGGCCCGAACTTGTTAATTTAATAATGTATCTATCCGTGTCAAAATTAAAATTTTCATTACGTCCACATATGCCCGCATCAAAATTTTATTCCAGTCACGTGCATTCTACACTGGATGTCCATGGCTTGAATTTATAGCCATTCAAGTAACAAAAAAACCAGGAAAAAAAATCAAATTTGCTGCCTAAACTGGGCTTGCACGCCAGGCCCAGTTGAATTGGGCTTATTGCTTAATTTGGCTTCATCCAATGGCTGGATGCCAAGTGGATTAATTACATCATTTCGTGGTATTAAAAAACATGCTATATACAGTGTCCAAAGTTATTCTGTTTTTTAAGTTTCACGAAGCATATAAAAAATGATATTATGCAAGTCTCTCTCTAACTCAGATACCTGAGAAAATGTATTACTGCATGATTAAGGTTTTCCAAAACAAAAATGTGCACCATGATTAAGGTTTTCCAAAAGAAAAATGTGCACCATTAAACGTTTTTCCTTAAAATCCAAGCCGCCCCTATATTTCAGAGAGGAAAGGGCTGAAATTTGGAGAAATCCACACAGGTGAGAACTCTCGATGCCATAGAACTGAAAAACTATTCTCCATTTTCCTTTTCCTCAGCGTTGCATCAATTTTTTTTTTTCTCAGAGCGCTTCTCCATAGTCCCCGGATGAATAGAAATAGGAAGGAGACAATAGACACTAGATGCGGAATAGGACTAAAATGCAATCTACATAGGTTGCGCTAACACAAGTTGGCAAGGTTGCTAATACAACTTTGGGGAGGCAGCGGTTGTAACACCCCAATTTCTCAATGAAATGGAAAATTACCAAAATGCCCCTGAGTTGTTAAATTAATTATTTTGTGATGTGAAGAAAGGAAATAGTGGGGCCTATTGCTCAAATTAAAATCATATGAGCATATTATGAATGTTAAGTTTGACTAGTTGGGTAATTTTCATCATTTGGGTCAAAAATGGCTAAATGGGTCAAAGGGCCCAAATGGGACCCATCGGGTCAAAATGGATGATTTGACCGTTTTGTGAATTTAAATTAAATGGGGTTAAGCTTATTTGATTGGAAATCAAGTAGAGAAGAAATGGGTAGGCCTGACCCATATGCAAAAACAAATTACAAATGACCAAAATACCCATAATTGGGTCATGGAGTCAAAAACGGGTCAAGGAGCCAAAAGTGGACCCAACGGGTCGGGTTGACTAGTTTGACCACGGATGACCGTGTGGGCCCTCAATGGAACTCAAGTGTGAGATAATTCAGCTTGAGTTAGACTGATTTGGAGTGAGTTTAAATTAAGAAAAGAGTTGACTCAAAGATGGAGCATTAAATGTGATGAGTTGGGTTGGAATAAAAATATCTTGAGTTGGGTGAGTCAAAATGGAAATCCAAGGGACTGTAAATCAGTGAGTTTAATGGGAATTTGAAGAGGGTGGCTGGTCTCAAACCAACCAAAACAAGTCCCACACGTTGGGGACTTGTTTTGGTGAGTTCCATGGTGAATGGTTAATGAAATGCATGGGTTTGAGGTGAGTTACTTGGGAATTTGAATGGCTGCATGGGTAGCTGCCAAGGGGTACCTTGGAGGGCACCCAATGCCCATCGTTTTGTGCATGAGTTGATGAGGAAGTGGAGGGGTGTTGATGGCTAAAATACAAAACCAATGAACACCATCACTTGGCCAAATTATCATTGCAAAGCCTAAGATTTTCCTCATCTCTCTCTCCCTCTCTCCTCTCTCCAATTCGTTGTTCTTCTTGGCTGGAAAAGCAGAGGTTTTGGCATCAAATATTCAAGCACAAAACAGCAAAAGAAAAGAAGAAATAAAAGGGAGAAAACAAGGATCAAAGACAAGGAGGAAGTTTGGAAAATTTGGTAAGTATCTTTATGATTTTTTGGTTTAAAAACATAAAACAAGTAGGGGATGTATTGGGCCATGGTCATGGCCGAATACACCAATATTTAACCTTGATTATGGAGGATTTAAAATGGTGAAAATAACCATTGGGTTCGGCCACCATGGAGGGCCGAACCCCATGTAAAAGATTGCATGGTTTTCATGTTTTGGAAACATGAAAACCATGGGTTTTATGGACTGATTTTTGGGGTCATTTTGTGGCCGAAATAAGTAAGGTTTTAAAGTGTGATGATAAGGTTTAAAGGATGGAAATTGAGAACATGGAGTTCGGCCACTTTGGATGACCGAACCCCATGGAAACAATTGGTTGGTTTGGATGGTTTTTGGAATTTAAAACCATACAAGTATAGGACTGTTTTTAGATGTTTTATTGGACATAAAATGTATGTTTTAAAAAGGTTAAAACATGGACTTGAAGGTCATCAAGGACTGAAGTTTATATGGTCTAAATCAGTGGATTAAAGGAGTGGAAATGGACCATTGGGTTCGGCCACTTTGGGTGGCTGAACCCCATGGAAAAAGTTGATTAGTGTGTATGGTTTTTGAAATTTAAAACCATGCACGTTGGGACTGTTTTTACATATGTTATTAGATTTAAAATACATGTTTAAAAGAGGGTTTCAAAGAGGTATAAAGGCAGTAAAAGGGTACTGATATTGCATAATTTAAATAACACCTAATGCATGTTTGAAGGATCAATTCATGGACATAGGGTTCGGCCAACTTGAATGGCCGAACCCCATGAAAGAGATTGATGATTATTGTGAAATTAAAGAGTTAGAAACCATTCAATACCATGGGGTTTCTATAGGATTTTAAATAGAGTTATGTTTGCTGTTTTTATGCCTAAGATACATGATAAATGATGAAAGATCATTAGAAGAATTGGATTCAAAGAACCATGAGGTTCGGCCATGTGAGTGGCCGAACCCCATGGGTTACTTTATGGTTTTTATTTGGTTTATATATGGTTATGCTTACTGATTGGGTTCTATGATTTTGACTCAAGAATCATGTATGTATCTATGTACTTAATATCAGTAAATAACCAAGCACGTTGATGGACTTTATGCTAATTCATGGTGAATGGGTTAAATAGGCTAAACTTATGAGTAGTAGTTGGTAATGGTTCTATGTTGATTTAAAAGGTTTAAAATACCCTAATGGAGAACCATATGGTAATGGATAAAAGAACCATTGGGTTCGGCCAAATGTATGGCCGAACCCCATGGAGTAAGTTTGGTGGATTAAAGATTGGATGACTAAGTAGATTGGTTGGAACCAATGGCAAAAATTGTAAATATGGGCAATAATGGAAGGACTTGAAAGAAGGACCAAATCAAGATGTTTTGGGCCTTATATGTGAATGGACATTTAAGTGACAATATGATTTACTGATTATTGTATCACAAGGTGACGAGAGTTGAACGACGAACGAGTCGTGACCGGATAAAGCCTAAGAAAGAACGGACGCTGAAGTGATTCTTCAGTAGGTTTCCTACCTTTATTGTAACCACGATTTAATATGCTGTTTTATGTTGATTTCGATAAATTATATGATTGTAAAGTTATGTTTCTAAATGATATATATGCATAGACATCTCATGCATGGCATGGGATGATGGTGTTGTAACCGGAGGCCACACTCCGTCGGGGCGTCCGAAAGACCACTGTGGGGTACCCTGATGATGAGAATCCCATCAGGAGGAATCCGGAGGCCACACTCCGTCGGGGCGTCCGAAAGACCACTGTGGGTTACCTTGACGATGAGAATCCTGTCAAGTGATGGCTGTGTTGAATGGTGATGGGTGGGACTCATTACATGTTCATTTCATACATAACATGATTTTATGGAATTTTGTCTCACATGTATTATTATGATATTATTTGCATGTTTTAACTAACCATGTGGTAGCCCTATTCGGAAACACTACTGGGCGCGTTGATCTAACGCCCTATCTATATCCTTAGTGGATGATGCAGGGAAAGGAAAGAACGTGGTTGGAGAAGAGGACCAAGCACGGAAACTTGGCCGGTTTGAATGATTTTGAATGGACTATTCATGGATTTGTTATTTGAATTATGTGGACAATGTAATTTGGTAGCTAGATTTGTTGGCATGTAATAAGTAGATAAGTAGATGCTGTGGATTAGTTTATTTTGGATGGTTGAATTGAATAGTAGAATAATATTAGTTAGTAATTTTGGAAAATAAGATTATGTAATTTGCTATCTAATATGGAAAGAAATGGAATAGTCATAGGTTCTATTATAACCTCAGTTAGAATAAGACTAAGTTAATTCCGCAAGTTATATATATACCATGTGCGGATCAGTTTTATGGACTTAGTTCATACGCACATGGGCTTGGCCAGTTAAGGGTCGGATTTAGAGATCCGAACTTAACTCGCGTCGTGACACTCCGCCCCGATCACATGATATATTATATTAAAAAAAAAAAATAAACTCTGAAAATTAGAATGAAAAGGGCGGGGTGTTACAGTTGGTATCAGAGCGAAACGGGAAGTTGAATCTTCCGAAGTAAGATTAAGACGGTTTCATGTCTCACTGACGGATAAGAATCCCAACTGACCGACTCTTCGGAGTCCGCTGACTGGGGGCCGGATTAATTTACTTCGTGGACTCGGACTGAACAAATCAATCTGAGAACAACAGTGAAAGATAGCAAAAGTACATTATTATAATTGATCTATCAAACGTAGCAAAATAGGATATACATTCCCCAATACTCCCCAATTGAGAAAAACAAACATAGGGAATTTAGAGACTTCCCCCACAAAAACAAATAGAAAACCAAGTTTGCTTATTTGGAAATCTCCCCAAAATTGTGAAAAGTACAAACTGTATGAGGAAACTAAGTCAATAATGTTTTATGACTTAGGGAAATGGCTCCAAAGAAAAGGATCTCTCAGAACCAGAAAGGGAAGGAAAAGGTGTTGCAAATCACGCAACATGAGGAAGTTTTATCACAACACGAAAAATCTGTGTATGAGAAGGAGCCATCTATCCATGAGAAAGAGGTAACCCAACCTGATGAGGAGCAAGCTGTTCATGAAAAGTCTCACAATGGGGAAGAATCACAGCACTCTTGGAGGGAAGAGAAGGGGAGTGATAATGCATCACGGAAGGAGGGAGAAGGGAACAGTGGTGTACATATACCGCATGTGCCGCCTGAGCTTCAGGGCTTAGTCCAAGCAGTGGTAACCTCAGTACTCCAGCAACATATGAATGGGAGTGAAAGTTCCAGGGATGCTAGTGACCGGAGTATGGCACGAGAATTTCAACAACAGCGTCCTCCCTACTTCAAAGGGAAAGAAGGGGCTGTCGGAGCCGAGCATTGGCTGAAGAAGATCACTCAGATCTTAAAATTACTTAAGATCTCGAGTCATGCTGACAGGATTTTACTGGCTACTTCACAATTGATAGAAGATGCCGGTAAATGGTGGGAGGTGGTGGAGAAGCAGAGGGAACTCATACCAGCTAGGGAGAGGACGGCCATGACATGGAATGAGTTTTCAGCAACCTTTCTGGAACATTACTTTCCGGAGGAGGAGAAGGAGCGACAGACGGAACTTTTTCTGTCCTTGGTACAGGGCTCTATGACGGTGGCAGAGTATCACCGTGAATTTCTCAGTTTATCCATTTATGCATTCTATATGGTGGACACAGAACTTTGCAAGGCAAGAAAGTTTGAGAGGGGTCTACGGCCAAACATCAGGGCCAAAGTGACCATATTTAAGTGTACCACATTGGCTGAGGTGGTCAGCAAGGCCACAATAGCAGAACATGAGTTGAATGCAATAGTACGGTTTGACAATCGTCGAGCTCCAAGTGGGAGGGGTGGGTTTCAGCCCAACAAGAGGTTCCGTCCGAACTTCAGTAGACCCTCACCATCTACTGGGTCCGCGGGGAACTCTCGTCCCAACCAGCCCTCCCCATCTGCATCAGTCACCCAGTCATTCAAAGGGGTGAACAACTGTTTCCACTGTAATCAGCCGGGTCACTTCAAGAGAGACTGTCCAAAGCTCAATAGGCTCTCATATTCCGGAGGATCTTTCCGTCCACCAGCTAGGCCAGCTAACTCCCGAGGAGGCAGGACATACAATCAGGCGGGACGGGCGCCTACTCCTACCGGATCTGGACGACTATTTGCTCTGGAACCTCCTGAGGATGTGGATCATTCTGTGATTCAAGGTATGGCCGTTGTCAATAGTTCTTATGCTTATGCATTGTTTGATTCTGGAGCATCGCACTCTTTTATATCTGCATCCTTTATAATTGCTACTGGAACACTAGTACAAAAGCTGTCCACCACACTCACAGTAGTATCCCCTGTCGGAGACACGTCTTTGGGACTCATATGCACGGCCATAAATACAGAACTCGCTGGACTCAGATTTGAGTTCAATTATTTGGTACTCGACATGACTGAGTACGATATTATATTTGGCATGGACTGGTTGGCTGGTTATGAAGCTAATATTGATTGTTATCGCCGAAGAGTGACGTTTTGGTCACCCGAGGGAAAACAGTACATAGTTCGTGCCGACAAGCAAAGCAAACTGCAGGAAGGGTTGCATCATTTGGTGTTGAACAATATTGTCATCAACAAAGCACCAGTCACTGAACTTCCAGCAATTGTGAAAGAATTTGTTGATGTCTTTCCAAAAGAACTCCCTGGTATACCACCTATGAGGGAGCTCAATTTTGAGATCAAGCTGTATCCTGGTACCTCACCAGTGTCTCTACCCCATTATCGGATGGCACCAGCAGAAATGTCTGAGTTGAAGAAGCAGCTTGATGAGTTACTCAGACTAGGTTGCATTCGGAACAGCACATCATCATGGGGAGCTCCAGTGTTGTTCGTGAAAAAGAAGGATGGTTCACTCAGAATGTGTGTGGACTATCGGAAGTTGAATCAGCTAACTGTCCGGAACAAGTATCCTCTACCCAGGATCGATGATTTATTCGATCAGTTGAGGGGATCCAGTCATTTTTCCAAGATTGACCTGATGTCCGGTTATCATCAAATCCGGGTCAGGGAGGAAGATATCGAGAAGACAGCTTTCAGAACACGGTATGGACTATTTGAATTTGTAGTCATGCCATTTGGGCTTACCAACGCACCGGCTGTGTTCATGGACTTAATGAACAGAATATTCGTCCATATCTGGATCGGTTTGTTATAGTGTTCATTGACGATATCCTGATCTATTCCAAAAGTCAGGAGGATCATGCTGAGCATCTACGAATAGTATTGAACACCTTGAGACAAAACCAGTTGTATGCTAAAGCAAGCAAATGCGAATTTTGGCTACCTGAGGTCAAATTCTTGGGGCATGTTATAACAGCAGATGGTATAGCCGTTGATCCGGCTAAGGTGGCAGCAGTAAGTGAGTGGAAAGCACCAAAGAATGTCACTGAAATCCGTAGTTTTCTGGGTTTGGCTGGATATTATAGGAAGTTTATCATGGACTTCTCCAAAATTGCATCCCCATTGACTCGACTCACGCAGAAAGGAGTCAAATATGAATGGTCAGAGTTGTGCAATCAGAGATTTGAGGAGCTGAAAGAGAGACTTACAACTGCTCCTATTCTAGTTCTGCCGGAAAGAGGCAAAGGTTATGAAGTACAATGTGATGCATCAGGAGAGGGACTGGGATGTTCACTCATGCAACGTGATCGGGTGGTGGCATATGGTTCAAGACAACTAAAGATACATGAACGCCTCTACCCCACACATGATCTAGAATTAGCTGCGGTGGTCTTCGCTCTCAAAAGCTGGAGACACTATCTATATGGGGAGAAGTTTGAAGTATTTTCAGATCACAAGAGCTTGAAGTATTTATTTGATCAGAAAGAGCTCAACCTGAGGCAGTGCAGATGGATGGAATATCTGGCGGATTATGAATTTGCGCTCCGATATCATCCGGGAAAGGCCAACAAAGTGGCGGATGCTCTCAGCCGCATGTCTCATGCATCATTGGCATGTTTGATCAGGACCGAATGGGAGATGTTGAATTCCATTCGTGAGTTTAATCTATACATCACAAACCATGGGAGTATGTACAATTTGATCATACGATCCAACATAGTTACAAAGATTGAACAGGAGCAGCGAACAGATCCGGAAATGGCAGGGACATGGGCTAAGATGTCTATTGGCGAGGTTGTACCGGATTGGGAATTACGACCAGGACAGGGTCTTATGTTCCGGGGTAGAATTTATGTGCCAAGAAGCTGCAGAAAAGAATTACTGATAGAGGCACATCAGAGCAAGCTCTCCATTCATTCGGGTAGCACAAAAATGTATCATGACTTAAAAAGACATTATTGGTGGCATGGACTCAAGAAGGATGTTGCAGAGTTTGTGGCTCATTGTTTAACTTGTCAGCAGGTTAAGACAGAACATCAGAAGCCACCAGGGTTACTCAAACCCTTAGCAGTGCCGGAATGGAAATGGGAGCACATTTCCATGGATTGTGACGGGGTTGCCGAGGTCCTCGAAGGGCAATGACGCTATATGGGTTGTGGTAGACCGACTGACCAAGTCCGCGCATTTTATTCCTATCAAAATGACGGATTCATCAGAGACATTGGGTCGGAGATATATCAAAGACATCATCAGATTACATGGTATCCCACGGACTATAGTGTCTGATAGAGATGGCCGATTCACCGGCAGGGTATGGCAGAGCATGCAGTCGGCCATGGGGACCGATCTACTTATTAGCACAGCATTCCATCCACAGACCGATGGACAATCGGAAAGAACAATACAAACGTTGGAGGACATGTTGAGGGCATGCATGCTAGACTTCAAGGGTGGATGGGAGGATCATTTGCCATTGGTGGAGTTTTCTTATAACAATAGCTACCAAGCAAGTCTTCAGATGGCACCATTCGAAGCTTTGTATGGTAGACCATGCAGGTCACCAGTGTGCTGGACCGAGGTCGGCGAACCTGCGCTGATAGGACCCGAGTTGGTTGCCGAAACTACTGCACAGATCCAGTTGATACGTCAACATTTGTTGACTGCACAGAGTCGGCAAAAGAGCTATGCTGATAAGAGGAGGAGGTTTCTCGAATTTGAAGTGGGAGATATGGTATTCTTGAAGGTCTCGCCACGAAAAGGGCACATGAGATTTGGGAAGAAAGGAAAATTGTCGCCAAGATATGTAGGGACCGTTTTCAATTATCAGAAGGATGGGAGATGTAGCCTATCAGTTAGCACTTCCTTCGCAATTGGCGTCTCTACATGATGTATTTCATGTGTCGATGCTGAGGAAGTACAACCCTGATCCGTCTCATGTTTTGAATGTGCAAGATATAGATGTGCAAAGCGACGTCACTTACATCGAGAAGCCGGTCAGAATAATAGAGAATGAGCAAAGGGTGTTGCGTAACCGAGCAATTCAGTTCGTCAAGGTGGTATGGGACCGTCATGGTGATGAAGAGGCCACGTGGGAACTTGAGTCGGAGATGAGAACAGCTCACCCTGAATTATTTGTGTAATTCATTGAGAACCCTACTTCACTCGATTTTCGGGACGAAAATTTTAAAAAGAGGGTTATATTGTAACACCCCAATTTCTCAATGAAATGGAAAATTACCAAAATGCCCCTGAGTTGTTAAATTAATTATTTTGTGATGTGAAGAAAGGAAATAGTGGGGCCTATTGCTCAAATTAAAATCATATGAGCATATTATGAATGTTAAGTTTGACTAGTTGGGTAATTTTCATCATTTGGGTCAAAAATGGCTAAATGGGTCAAAGGGCCCAAATGGGACCCATCGGGTCAAAATGGATGATTTGACCGTTTTGTGAATTTAAATTAAATGGGGTTAAGCTTATTTGATTGGAAATCAAGTAGAGAAGAAATGGGTAGGCCTGACCCATATGCAAAAACAAATTACAAATGACCAAAATACCCATAATTGGGTCATGGAGTCAAAAACGGGTCAAGGAGCCAAAAGTGGACCCAACGGGTCGGGTTGACTAGTTTGACCACGGATGACCGTGTGGGCCCTCAATGGAACTCAAGTGTGAGATAATTCAGCTTGAGTTAGACTGATTTGGAGTGAGTTTAAATTAAGAAAAGAGTTGACTCAAAGATGGAGCATTAAATGTGATGAGTTGGGTTGGAATAAAAATATCTTGAGTTGGGTGAGTCAAAATGGAAATCCAAGGGACTGTAAATCAGTGAGTTTAATGGGAATTTGAAGAGGGTGGCTGGTCTCAAACCAACCAAAACAAGTCCCACACGTTGGGGACTTGTTTTGGTGAGTTCCATGGTGAATGGTTAATGAAATGCATGGGTTTGAGGTGAGTTACTTGGGAATTTGAATGGCTGCATGGGTAGCTGCCAAGGGGTACCTTGGAGGGCACCCAATGCCCATCGTTTTGTGCATGAGTTGATGAGGAAGTGGAGGGGTGTTGATGGCTAAAATACAAAACCAATGAACACCATCACTTGGCCAATTATCATTGCAAAGCCTAAGATTTTCCTCATCTCTCTCTCCCTCTCTCCTCTCTCCAATTCGTTGTTCTTCTTGGCTGGAAAAGCAGAGGTTTTGGCATCAAATATTCAAGCACAAAACAGCAAAAGAAAAGAAGAAATAAAAGGGAGAAAACAAGGATCAAAGACAAGGAGGAAGTTTGGAAAATTTGGTAAGTATCTTTATGATTTTTTGGTTTAAAAACATAAAACAAGTAGGGGATGTATTGGGCCATGGTCATGGCCGAATACACCAATATTTAACCTTGATTATGGAGGATTTAAAATGGTGAAAATAACCATTGGGTTCGGCCACCATGGAGGGCCGAACCCCATGTAAAAGATTGCATGGTTTTCATGTTTTGGAAACATGAAAACCATGGGTTTTATGGACTGATTTTTGGGGTCATTTTGTGGCCGAAATAAGTAAGGTTTTAAAGTGTGATGATAAGGTTTAAAGGATGGAAATTGAGAACATGGAGTTCGGCCACTTTGGATGACCGAACCCCATGGAAACAATTGGTTGGTTTGGATGGTTTTTGGAATTTAAAACCATACAAGTATAGGACTGTTTTTAGATGTTTTATTGGACATAAAATGTATGTTTTAAAAAGATTAAAACATGGACTTGAAGGTCATCAAGGACTGAAGTTTATATGGTCTAAATCAGTGGATTAAAGGAGTGGAAATGGACCATTGGGTTCGGCCACTTTGGGTGGCTGAACCCCATGGAAAAAGTTGATTAGTGTGTATGGTTTTTGAAATTTAAAACCATGCACGTTGGGACTGTTTTTACATATGTTATTAGATTTAAAATACATGTTTAAAAGAGGGTTTCAAAGAGGTATAAAGGCAGTAAAAGGGTACTGATATTGCATAATTTAAATAACACCTAATGCATGTTTGAAGGATCAATTCATGGACATAGGGTTCGGCCAACTTGAATGGCCGAACCCCATGAAAGAGATTGATGATTATTGTGAAATTAAAGAGTTAGAAACCATTCAATACCATGGGGTTTCTATAGGATTTTAAATAGAGTTATGTTTACTGTTTTTATGCCTAAGATACATGATAAATGATGAAAGATCATTAGAAGAATTGGATTCAAAGAACCATGAGGTTCGGCCATGTGAGTGGCCGAACCCCATGGGTTACTTTATGGTTTTTATTTGGTTTATATATGGTTATGCTTACTGATTGGGTTCTATGATTTTGACTCAAGAATCATGTATGTATCTATGTGCTTAATAACAGTAAATAACCAAGCACGTTGATGGACTTTATGCTAATTCATGGTGAATGGGTTAAATAGGCTAAACTTATGAGTAGTAGTTGGTAATGGTTCTATGTTGATTTAAAAGGTTTAAAATACCCTAATGGAGAACCATATGGTAATGGATAAAAGAACCATTGGGTTCGGCCAAATGTATGGCCGAACCCCATGGAGTAAGTTTGGTGGATTAAAGATTGGATGACTAAGTAGATTGGTTGGAACCAATGGCAAAAATTGTAAATATGGGCAATAATGGAAGGACTTGAAAGAAGGACCAAATCAAGATGTTTTGGGCCTTATATGTGAATGGACATTTAAGTGACAATATGATTTACTGATTATTGTATCACAAGGTGACGAGAGTTGAACGACGAACGAGTCGTGACCGGATAAAGCCTAAGAAAGAACGGACGCTGAAGTGATTCTTCAGTAGGTTTCCTACCTTTATTGTAACCACGATTTAATATGCTGTTTTATGTTGATTTCGATAAATTATATGATTGTAAAGTTATGTTTCTAAATGATATATATGCATAGACATCTCATGCATGGCATGGGATGATGGTGTTGTAACCGGAGGCCACACTTCGTCGGGGCGTCCGAAAGACCACTGTGGGGTACCCTGATGATGAGAATCCCATCAGGAGGAATCCGGAGGCCACACTCCGTCGGGGCGTCCGAAAGACCACTGTGGGTTACCTTAACGATGAGAATCCTGTCAAGTGATGGCTGTGTTGAATGGTGATGGGTGGGACTCATTACATGTTCATTTCATACATAACATGATTTTATGGAATTTTGTCTCACATGTATTATTATGATATTATTTGCATGTTTTAACTAACCATGTGGTAGCCCTATTCGGAAACACTACTGGGCGCGTTGATCTAACGCCCTATCTATATCCTTAGTGGATGATGCAGGGAAAGGAAAGAACGTGGTTGGAGAAGAGGACCAAGCACGGAAACTTGGCCGGTTTGAATGATTTTGAATGGACTATTCATGGATTTGTTATTTGAATTATGTGGACAATGTAATTTGGTAGCTAGATTTGTTGGCATGTAATAAGTAGATAAGTAGATGCTGTGGATTAGTTTATTTTGGATGGTTGAATTGAATAGTAGAATAATATTAGTTAGTAATTTTGGAAAATAAGATTATGTAATTTGCTATCTAATATGGAAAGAAATGGAATAGTCATAGGTTCTATTATAACCTCAGTTAGAATAAGACTAAGTTAATTCCGCAAGTTATATATATACCATGTGCGGATCAGTTTTATGGATTTAGTTCATACGCACATGGGCTTGGCCAATTAAGGGTCGGATTTAGAGATCCGAACTTAACTCGCGTCGTGACACTCCGCCCCGATCACATGATATATTATATTAAAAAAAAAAATAAACTCTGAAAATTAGAATGAAAAGGGCGGGGTGTTACAGCGGTAGCAGTAGCACTAAACTAATAAGTTGACTTTGACTGTGTACTAGAGTTTTTTGCCATTTTGGGAGATTCATTAGCCAGTCAGTCAGTAACCCAAAGATACCAGACAGTGCACTAAACTAAAGAGTAATGGCAATATCCGGTCTTCTGATTCCAATTAAATGAATAGACTTTTCAAGCAGGAGTCAGTGTGTACCTTCTCTCCTTTAGCGTTTCAACCAAAAAAGGTTATTTCTTTATCAGAGTTGATCAGTGGGTCCCACCAGATGGAAGGTGTTGATCCACCTAGGGAGGCCAAATGAGCAATAGGCGATGGGTGGCATGTCTTGGTTTAGCTAGTTTTGGGTCCTGGTGATACTTGTGGTCATCTGCCAATCTTAGCTTTTATTGACTAATTGCATCTGCAGACAGACAGGCTAAAGACCAGGACACAGAAAACCCCCTTTGGTGAATGCTTCATCGAGAGCAGAGCCCTTTAACGGCTGAAACCAGCTCCACTTCATTCATGTCATCTCTTCCAAGCTCTTTTCACAATCTGGACAATTTTTTTTTTTTTTTTTGAGTAATTACTTCATTTCAACCACCCAAACCTTTTTCATTCCCACCCAGAGAAGGTTTAAAAAAATGAAAAATAAAAACTACTGACACGCAATACTGCTGCTCTTCTTATGTGGATCCTTCCCATTTGTTTCACCCACTCGTCTTGTCTCTTTCACCTCTCTCTCTCTCTCTTAGATAAGACTTGAGAGTGAGACACACAGCAATTTATGGTACCACTTTAGATTCCAGCCATACAAAGGAAGAGCCGTTTCAATCAGTTATCTGGTGAGAGAACGGATTCTATGGCGATATGGCCATGAACTTCTTCAACCTATTCTTCCTCTACATATCGGCTCTACTTCTCACATCTCTACAACCCTTCCTTCCGCCTTCTTGTCTTGATGCATCGCCTGTTGCTGCCCCTCCGGTAAGCATATTTATGCACTGCCAAGCTACTTCTTGCATCTTTGTACCAATGGATCATTAGAGCAGAGCTTCATTTTTTTTACATCATCATCATCATGTGTTGTCTTCATCGGCTTTTCAAATTTAACTCTTCTCAATCGGCACTATTATAAACTATAATGCCCATCACTCATTTTTAATTGTCTTTCTCTTCTGCCTTCGATTTGTAACCTCTTTACTCTCACTGTATTTTGTCTTCTGACAACATGACACAGTTCCTTTCGTCATCTATTAGCTTCATTTCTTGTATCTTTCTAATATAATC
Source organism: Chimonanthus salicifolius (assembly GCA_013350335.1). Taxonomy (NCBI): domain Eukaryota; kingdom Viridiplantae; phylum Streptophyta; class Magnoliopsida; order Laurales; family Calycanthaceae; genus Chimonanthus; species Chimonanthus salicifolius. Next base: position 354,824 of record CM023538.1, read on the forward strand.
ACCTTTGGCTTTATCTTTAAAATGATTTAGAAAAAAACAAACAGATGTTTCTTTAGTTTCCACTACTGCACATAATCAACAATGAACCATTACATAAAAGTTCATTCCTGTCATTTTGTTATATATTTCTTGCAACTTCCGATTTGGGTCACATCCAAACGTGCCAATCATCATTTCAATCAGTGTATTTGAATTTCTCGCATGAAAACATTGCTGAGATGATTGTTTGATGATGGGTTTGTGTAGGGGTTGGTGTTAGAGGAAAAGACTCGGTTGGGATCCACGCCGCCAAGCTGCCACAATCGCTGCAAAGAATGCAGCCCATGCACGGCGGTGCAGGTGCCCACATTTCCAGTCCGGGGTCGAAGGAAGCCGGGATTGGGAAATTCGGTTCCACTGATCACCTCACCACAGCCTATGATCGACAATAAGTACGCAAATTACAAGCCATTAGGGTGGAAATGTCGGTGTGCGGATCGCCTTTTTAATCCTTAGTTTATATTTATTTTTGAACACTTTCCTAGAAAAAAATGAATACATATAAGGATCGGTTATGTTTCTAGGTAACTATTTCTCCATTGGAGCCAAAAATGGAAAATGTCGAGCTATTCTTGCCAAAGTGCATTGATGAAATTTAGTTTTTCCCCAAAGAAATGTGAATTTTTCTCCAAATTTTCTCCACTCCAACGTGTACAATTTGGATCCTGTTTGGATTGTCACTACCGTTTTGCTGGTTGAATAACATGTAATCTGGTGAATACATAAAACAGCTCGAAAGCCTCGTGTATAAGGTAAGTGGAGATGATTGAATGCCAAGACAAATTTCACATATTTGATGTTTGTAATCTGGTGCAGTAAGTGTTTCCCATTTTTTGTAAAAAATATAAGGTTGTGGTTCTTTTTTATGACAAAAAAAGCTCTATTCGCAATACGAGTAAGAGAGACAGAAGTACAGAAAGATAAAGTTGTGGTGTCTTTATTTGGACCAAATGAAAGAAAAATAATTTAGTCCGATGAAGCAAAATCTCAGTCCATTTAAGGCTTCTACGGTGTGATATAAGAACTTGAAAAAGCTAGAAATTTGATCGCTTCAAACATCTAATAATTGATAGCAAAATCTCTTAGTCCAATCAAGCAAAATCTCAATACTTTTTAAGCTTGGACCATATGACATAAGAATGTGAACAAACTAAACATTTGATGACTCAAACATCAATTATTAGGAAGAATTGGAACGTTTATACCTGAATAATTTTATTTCAGTGGCCTATAAGATGTCGAAGTATTTAATTAAAACTATTTTTAAAACGTTATATCAGCATGTATAAAAGACTTCATCAACGTCATTTGAACATGGTCCATGAGAAGAGAGATTCTTGATTGGAGGAAAGGGTGCAGGTGCAGTGCTGCTGTCAGGGTTTAGTGGTTAAAACTTAAAAGAGGTTTGCGAATCTCATTCATTTTTAATGAGAATACTTTTTTCTATTATATTTGATGTGTACTCACTGCTCAACTCACTTTTTAAGCGAGTTCGATTTGTTGATCAACCCCATTATCCATTTGTTATCGTAGGGGCCCAAGGCCCAGTTAAATTCACTGATGTATAAGTTAGGCATGAGGTGGTGTAATTATGAATAAATAATAGGTGGATGAATGTGGAGGGGACCCACTGTAGTAAGGGGATTTATGTGTTTGATGAATGAACTATTTAGACCTGCTAATACAGGTTGTATAAAATTATGGAAAAGTCTGAAATACAGACGAAGTCCACTAAAATTTTGGTAAGATTTTCGTCTTTGAAAAATAATTAGTTGTAAGATTTTTTTTCGAAAAACGATTAGCTTGACAATTATTTACTAAGAAGAAAAAACTCCCCTTAATTAAGTCATGTCTCGGGGTTTAGAGCGTGACATACAATGTGAGCCATTATATCTTGATCCTTATTAGATTTAAAGTCCTCAAAAGCCTCTCTCATTAATCCTTGCTCATGCCCAAGGATAGATCCTTGCCTTTGTTATGTAACGACCCGACCCGATTTATCGGTCTCCATCATAGTCGCGCATGAAAAATAAATTTGAAAACCACACGGGTTCTGTAATTTCATCATCTTTTTCCCCTTATTATTATTTTGTTATTTTATTTAGGAAACTCAGATTTTGTTTTTTTTTTTTTAAAAAAAAAAAAGTTAGAAATCTCAGCCGTGTCCCCAAACCCTAAACCCTTTTAACCCCCTACCCTCCCTTTGAGCAGCTACAACGCTCACTGTAGTTGACGCCGCACCTCATTTCCCCTCTCTCTCTCGGTTTCTCCTCTTTCTCCCTCACCTCCCATTTTCAAACCCTAAAACCCAAACCTCCCTTCCCTTTCTTCTCCTCCCCTCTCAGCCAACACCCTTGTACCGTCGTCACCTCTCCTCCTCGAGCTCCTCTCTTCTCTCTTCTTCCCTCTTTCTCCCACCCTCTCCTTTGGGCTGCCTCTTCGCTGGATCCGTCGGATTCCGACCTTCTCATCGTCGCCCGTGTAACGCCTCGCCCTTTTTCACTATGCCGTAAATCAGAGTCGATTTTTTTTTTTGAATAAAGGAGTGAGAGAGAGTAGGACGCCACGACGCGAGCTAAGTCCGAGCTTCCAAAACCCGACCCTTAACTGGCCAACCATACGTGTACGTGGACAAAGTCCACTAAAAATGTTCACACGTACTCAAGTTAACATGCGGAATAAATCATAGATGCAGAAATATAATAGAATAACAATTCTATTCCATTTTAAATAGCAAGGATGTCCATCACTTAATAATAATTATCATATGTTAAAATATCCAAAATTAACATTCCAAACCATAGCAAATAATCTATGTTAGTACAATCCTGAATGCTAGTTACTCAAAATACATTGTTCATGAGTAATTTAAATAAAACGAAACTAAAACCTCTAAGCTCCTAAGCTTGGCTCCGATCTCGTTCCTCGTTCCGTTCAATTCCTATATCATCAACTAAGGTAGAAGTAGAGCCTTAGACAACGCGCCCAGTAGGTATTCCAAGTAGGGTCAAACACATGGGTTAGTATAAAAATCCAGATATAATACATTATACCAAACTTGTAAAACATCATATCCAAAACAGTGTATGATAATAGAGATCTAATCATACAGATAAAAATTAGAAACAGTGCATGAAAATAGAGATCATAATCATGTTGATTCAATGCCATGCCATGGGTGTCATATGCCATGAGTCCCACCCATCACCCATATCACAAACACATAGTATCCTGTTGATGAAAAACTCCTCATCAAGGTCTTCCTCTTGATGGAAACTCCTCATCAAGGTATCCTCACGAATGCCTTATGGACGCCCCGACGGAGCGTGGACTCTGATTACCTCTTGATGGATAATGTACACCAAGGTCTTCTTCTTGATGGAAACTCCTCATCAAGGTATCCTCACGAATGCCTTACGGACGCCCCGACGGAGCGTGGACTCCGGTTACATTTCATCCCTCCCATGCCATGCATGAGATGCAAATGCCAACATGCTATATAAAAATACAAATCATATCATTTAAAATTCCATAATTGAAACATATTGTTTGATACCAAAATAACTTATCAAACATGAATTAAAATCATCATATATACATATCCATGGTTTTCAATAAGGTAAGAATCCTACCAATGATCAACTAATATGTTCTTGCGTTTTCGTCCTAAAATCGAGAGAAGTAGGGTTTCAAACAAATTACATAAATAGCTCAGGGTGAGCTGTTCTCATTTCCGATTCAAATTCCCAAGTGGCTTCCTCATTATCATGTCGATCCCATACCACCTTTACGAACTGAATCACTCAATTCTGTAACATCCTTTGTTCTGTCTCATGTTATCTCTTTTTCCCGTGAGCCGATTTGCGATCTTATGTAGATCAATGTACTCTATTTCACTTTACTTGCTACCAAAATATTTTCCATACGTACTCTCTCAATACGTTCATTTGTCTACTCTCTGTGTGAGATTAGTGATGACCTTGCCCCTCATTGAAAATTTGTTAGTGAGGTAGCCTGCCAATGCGAGCCTATGCTCAAGGCTTTCGTTGATTCCATTTTAACTAGGTTTCTAGCTTCACTCTCCTGGAACTCCATCGGCTAACTATAGAGTCAGCTGATCAGTTTAACTCGGTAGTTGCCCATAACTTCCCATTCGAGTTTCACTAGACTTTTATCTTTTCCACTAAGTACATCTCCAAAATTAAGCATATCTTCATTTGCACATAAGTCACTATGTGACTAACACCTTTTGTTCAAAACTTCTACGATACTGAGTATCTCTCAACACTAACTTTCCTTTGATACTAGTCGTAATACGATTAACACCTTTTTCTTATAACGTGGGATGTAGATCGAAACATGTCCCAATCATTAGAATAATACGTCATCTATGGGACCAACAAGTCCATCACACTACCAACATGTCTACCATGGTACCGATACCCGACGTCAATCCAAACCACCATGGGAACCATCATCCACGGTTATACACATCCGTCCTTGATATCACTCTATCAGTGAGTATCATCTATCCATGGTTAATAACTATCCATGAATATAATCCTTCCATGGGCATAATCCATCCTTGGGCATAATTAATCCAGGGCACATCATCTACCATGAGACATTCATCCGTATGAATAACACTTGAATGAATCACTACGTAACTGTGGCAACAATATCAAATTATAAATATACCCCGACCCCTAGCAAGACTTAGGGCCCATGACTTACTAAGCGGAAGACCAACATCTCACGTGATCAAGTCTACCTCGCCTGCATTCCTTCACCCCAAGGGTGATTCAGTCAAGTTCAAAGGCGGTCGAACCGCGTCTAACGAAGCTTGTCACGCCCCGACCCGACCGGTGGGCCAGAAACGCGACTGAATTTTTTTTTTTGAAAGGTAAGTAAACTAAACCACAAGCACTCTTACTGGGCCGGATCAACAGTTAGGCCCAACGGTTACACATCAGCCCGTTAAGTGAACTCAAACATGTACCATATGCCTGCCCCAAAGACAAAGCAAAAACAACACAACAATAACATCCACTCATAATATGATCAAATAGATACCAACATTGATTAATCAATCATAACATTGTCTCAAATGGCAACATAGCCGATTACAACATTTAAACATAAATTAAGTACCACATCCGGTACTTAATACAAAAACAACGGTTCCTAGAACCAACAGAAAGATCAAGGCATTCCTCTCCGGGGGAATCCCAAAACACTGCTTTAGCTCAAACGCCCTAAGCCTGAAAGAGAGGGTCCTCCTCCTCGGGTTCATCGTCTGAAAGGTGAGTGGTGTGAGCTAACTAGCCCAGTGAAGGATAATTAACAATGCAAATTAAGTAAATATAAAACAGGTTAACAACAGTTAATATCACATACTTGATAACAGTAAGCATAATCTCAAATAAGATAATAACATCATCACTATCAATCACTGCCATTATCCACCGTAACGCCTGCCGACTACACTGAGACTAGTATTAAGTCCCGACACGGTCAAAATACATCCTTGCAAGTACATCTCCGGCTCTTAAACTTAGCCGATACTGACACCCTCAAGTCAGCAACTGACGACAGCATGGTCCGCCCATGGTCCAGAAGACATAAACCATCTCTCATATGGCCGATATTGGTTCAATAGCCCAGGTACGTGGAAGCAGTCTTACATACACATACGGTCAACACCGTAATATCAAATCATCACAGCACTCTTACCATAGTGCAACATGCATAGGCACATGAGTGGGTTCATCAAAACCGAAACCAATCATCGCTCAATATAACACCTGTTTACAAAATCTGCAAAGTTAAGTTCCCTCACCGTGATCGTGTGGTTTCGCGGTCTCTGTCAAACAACATACAAGTGTGCAATCAATATACATATCAGATACGTACATATATGTAGTATTTAGAAATCACACGTTTTCCCACAAAATATCCAGGGTTCATGGAAATGAGTCTCCTACTTGGTTTCTAGCCTTTTGAAATCATCCACAAGATAATAATATAATAATAAAAAGGGGCTCAGTCCAAACTCATATTGTCTTCTGGGCATTGACCAGATTGACGTATTGAGTGAGGTCTAGATCCTCGGGTCACTTCTCGGTTGTCTTCTGGATAGGACCAGAGCTGACATTTTGAGTAGGCCTCGAGGTCACCCAGTGCCCGACTATAGTGCCGGCCTGAAAGTGAATCACTCAGTTCCCGACTAATGTCGGACTAAAAGCGGATACAATAATATTTACACTATAAATAATAAGAGAAAGGGGTTAGTACAGTTTTATTTAACAAGGGGGGTATAAATCATCACATCACATAATCTAACGAAATAATAATTTTTTTTTGAATAAAATAATAATATTTAAATATTTAATTATTTATTCATTTTTTTTTCTTTGATGGGAACCAACATTTGAAATCATAAGCAACTATATTCTCAAAAAAAAAATATTTTTTTTTTGGAATAAAATAATAATATTTAATTATTTAATTATTTATTCATTTTTTTTTTCTTCGGTGGGAACCACCATTTGAAATCATAAGCAACCATATTCTCAAATAATAATATTTTTTTTTAATGGGAACCAACCTTTTAAAAGCACAGCAACATTAATATCAAAAAAAATATTTTTTATTTTTTTTTTTTCATTTTTTTTTTCTCTTTCTTCTTCCTTTTCTTCTTCCCCGTTCACTGTCTGCAACAGACACTGAACGGCCGGTGAACAGTAAAACCGAAAATGGAAAATGGGGTATTTTCGGGACTCGATTTTTACATTTGACCGGTCCGATGGATTCCTCCGGGAGTCCTCTTTCCACAGGAAGAGGTTTGGAGCTTTGAAACTCAGTGAACCATCCGATCTTAACACCGGAAGCTCACTGATACGAGGAACCCTAAAATTTTCCCTAAATTTTTGAAATCGATTTTCTCACTGAAATCAGAGCCAAATTCAAAAATTTTTTATTCCAAATCGGTCGAAATTGAAAGGGGAATGCAATGGTTACCTTGGATTGAATTTCTAGGCTGAAATCCGGATCTTTTTTTTGAAAATCTCCTCTAAGTTACTGGTTGAAAAAAAAGAGCAGAGGGTCGGCTGAAATCAGAGAGTAGAGAGAAGGGAGAAGAGAAGGAAATCAGTGGGAGTTTAAAACCGAAGATCGAACCTGTTTTTATAGGATTTTCGGCCGGAAAATCCGGCGCATGGGCGATGGGACGGGACGCCGGAAAATTGCCAGAAAATCGCAGCAGAGCAAGCTGGTGACGCTGATACAGTAAATTTTTGGGTTTTGCAGATCAGCCCTCCACATTTTCCATTTTTTGCAAAAAGGGCCTCATTTTGATAAAAACCTGATTTTTAACTAAAACAATAATTTCAAAAGCTCAAAAATTTAATCCAACCTTACAGATAGGTTGGGTTTTAAAAATCTTAATCACCATAAAAATTTCAGATTTTATCTCTTATTAAAAATCATTTATTTAAATAAAATTCATAAATTTACACTATTTACTTAAATAAAGAATTGTTAAAATAAACAATTTAGAAACATCATTTTGAGATGAAATGAAATATCTAGACCATTCTTAAAATGGTCTACCATAAAATACTAATTTCAAAATTTATTTCATTTTCAAAACCCTTTAAAATAATTAATACTCCCTTTCGGGGTTTTGACGGGCGATATTTAAATATCATTTTCTGAAAATAATTTTATTTTAAAATCAGAAATGTAAATCCTTCATTAAGGAAAACATTATTCACCAATAATATTCACAAAATCACACAATTTATAAAAATATAGACAACAAGTGGTAAATTACCAAAATGCCCCTCCAGCTCGACGAGCTGAATCACTGAGTTTTCGGGCTCAGATCGGGCCAAACTTGGGCTTTCCTCGAAGCCCTAACCAAAAACTTCAAGATCAACCGGTTAAACATGATTAACGAGCTAAAACTCGCCTAATCTGGGGCAGGGTATTACAAAGCTAGCACCACCCCCATGAGGTAAAATAGTATAGCTATGTGCATCAACGAACATCAAGTGTGCGAAATAGCCGTTAGAGCACCCTCCAACGCGTAGCATGTGAGGGACCCACTCCTCAACGGCAACCCTACAGGACCAAGTCTCCGTATGTTCATATTGAGGCTCCCCCAGTCTCACGGTTACTCTAAGCCTTACTCATGGAATCTATATACTTATCTCATCAATATCATGTGAGGGACGCACTCATACCACGTCTCAATATAATCAAGTGACCTTGTCACCTACATCTTAGTGCCAAAGTCCTCATAAAATCTTAAGTTTGCATACTTTATTAAAAATCATTCAAACTTCCATCACAATACAAAGGTTGGTAGGGTTAGAACAAACCCTTCAAAGAACAAAACGTACCCACCACCCTTAAAAATCTCCCTTTTTTTTCGACTTTTTCTTACCATTTCTTAGCCTAACCTTCCATAGAAGACCTTGCTTCATCACCAAAATCAAAGAAGTTGTCAAGGCATGTCGTCGACGTGTGGTCCAACACTCCACAAGTCAGACAGCGTATTATTCTCGGTCCCCCAATGTAAGGACAGTTAGTCCTCTCCTTCCCGTGCCCATGAAGTCCACAAACAGGACAAATAACCTCAAGGGGGTAGGGGCAGAAAGTACAGTTGTGCCTCTCCTGGTTGCACAATTCGTACATATACCCAGGCAAGCCTATCTCCCATACGGATTCTTCTATCATTGGGATATCTCCCATATTCTCTTTTGGAAAAGGGGCTGGAATCACTTCGACATCCTCGGGTGATCCTACTTGGACGTCTACGTGAACTCCCACAGTGCGGTCTAACCTGTTGGAGTCATTGGAAGAAGAAACCAGATCCATAGAACAGCTAGGGGTTCCTCTATCCTACAACTCTGTATACTTTATATTGCTCGACATATCTGTATCACAACAATAGAAGCATATCAATGCCAACCACAGTTCGAATCAAATTAATCTTTGTTTTAGGGAATTTCCTTATGTATCACATAATTTTGCTTATTTTGGGAAAAATCTTGATGTTCCTTGTTTAGGGGAAATTGCCAAATAAGCACTCTTTGTATTTCTTTGTTTTTGGGGAAACTTCCTAAGTATCAAGCGTTGTTTCTCGTTTTGGGGAAATCGGAGAAATATCTCATATTTTGCTATGTTTGCTTAATCCAATTTATAGTGATTGTCCTTCCTTGCTATCATTCATTTTTCGTCAAGTGTTCTCAGATTGAATGTTTCAGTCTGAGTCTAACGAAGAGTCGGTCAGTTGGGATTCCTATCTGTGAGTGAGACATGATACCGTCTTAATCTTACTTCGAAAGATTCATTCTTCCGGTTTCGCTCTGATGCGAACTGTAACGCCCTGCCCTTTTTCACTATGCCGTAAATCAGAGTCTATTTTTTTTTTTTGGGAATAAAGGAGTGAGAGAGAGCGGGACGCCACGACGAGAGCTAAGTCCGAGCTTTCAAAGTCCGACCCTTAACTAGCCAACCATACATGTGCGTAGACCAAGTCCACTAAAATGGTTCACACATACTTAAGTTAAACATGCGGAATAATTATAAATGCGGAATTACAATAGGATAACAATCCTATTCCATTTTAGATAGCAAAGTAGTCCAACACTTAATAATATTTGCCTTAAGTTAAATATCCAAAATCAACCATCCAAACCATAACAAATATATCTACGTTATTACAATTCCGAATGCTAGCTATTCAAATATATAGTCCATGAATAACTTAAACAAAATATAACTTAATCATCTAAGCTCCTAAGCTTGACTTCGATCCCGTTCCTCGTTCCATTCATTCCTTGTGTCATCAACTAAGGTAGAAGTAGGGCATTAGACAACTCGCACAGTAGGTATTCCAAGTAGGGTCAACACATGGGTTAGTACCAAAAATCCAGATATAATATATCATACCATACTTATAAAACATAGTATCCAAAATCATGTATGATAATAGAGATCCAATCATACAGATAAAACCAGCTACAGTGCATGATAATAGAGATCATATCATGCTGATGCAATGCCATGCCATGGGTGCCATATACCATGAGTCTCACCCATCAGCCATAAAAAAAAATCCTCTTGATGGAAAGCTCCTCATCAAGGTATCAAACACATAGTAACCTTTTGATGGAAAACTCATCATCAAGGTATCCCCACAGTGGTTTTTTGGACCCCCCGACGAAGTGTGGCCTTCGGTTACCTCTTGATGGAAAATGCACATCAAGGTATCCCCACAATGGTCTTTCGGACGCCCCGACGGAGTGTGGCCTCCGGTTACATATCCTCCCTCCCATGCCATGCATGAGATGCAAATGTCCACATGCTATGCAATTATACAAATCATAGCATTTAAAATCCATATTTGAAACATATCACTTATACAAAATAATTCATCATAATAGGAATAAAAACCATCATACATATCTCATGGTATCAATGAGGTAGAATCCTACCAATGACCACTATAGAGTCATTGCGTTTTCGTCCAGAAACCGCTCACGATCGTACACCCCTTATGAGGTCCCATAACCTTGTAACATGTTAATCAATCAATCCCATGTTCTATTTGATTTACAACATTTAAGTCCATAAATATGTCTTGGTGGGGTTCGGCCATACAACATGGCCGAACCTCACCCAATTGATTTTAATCCCTCTTTTGAGTCCTTTGATCCTTTAACTTAAGTCTAAGATCATAAAAATTAGGGTTCGGTCATTGTCCTTGACCATCTTTTCTTACTTATGCAATCTTATCAAGTACTTACCGATTCCGCGACTCCTCCGGTTTCTTTCACTCCTTCTTGTTCCTCCAATCTTCTCTCTCCTTAGCCTTTTCTTCCTCCTTGATCCTTGGCCGAGAGTGAGCTTGAGAGGTCTTGAGATGAAAACCCAAGGAGAGGGTTCGGCCAAAGAGTGTAGGTTTGAGAGAGGGAGAGGAGCTTAAGATAGAAAACTCTAAATCCCTTCTCCTTTGTCTTTGAAAGTGGTCGGCCTTGAGTGAGAGGGAGAGAGAGTGAGATGAAAAACCAAGTTTTGTCTTTGTTCAATGAGAGTGGTCGGCCAAGGGTGGTGTCCTTTGGTTGATGCCCTTTTGTAACTCCCATGACCCTTCACCTCCTCATTAATACTTTCTTTGGGGGTTTCATCCCATGAGATGAAACTCCCAACCTTATACCTCTTGATGGAAAACCTCCATGTCCCAACGTGTGCTCTTGGTTAACCTTGTGTAACAACACCAACCTTTCACCTCCCTCATTTAATGCTTCTTTTGGAGTTTCATCTCATGAGATGAAACTCCCATGTCCCCAACGTGTATCCATGGTATGCTTTGTGTAACAACCAAAAACTCTTCATCTAATCACGTAACTCACTTAAGATGAAAGTCTCATTAACTTCCCATTCAACTCATCTCTTTAACTCAACTCATATCTTTAATTCAACTCATTTAACTCACTTAAAATCAACTCATTTCCTTGATTCCATTTCCAATTTAATTCAGCCATAATTTAATTAAACTTGAACTCACTTGGTGATCAACCAAGTCAACCATGACCCATTGGGTCCCAATTGGGCATTTGACCCAATTGACAATCTTGATCCAATTAAATAAATCTCACCCATTTATTTCAATTGAACCATATCCACAATCCGTTAGGTCTTAATTGGGCAATTGACCCAACACCTTACTCATCTAAGGTCCATATCCATTAATTCACAAATTAAATGGGCAATTTCCATATATATTTATAACTTGAAAATCCGGGGTGTTACAGCCCGAACCCGAATTCTTCAGATCCGACTCTATTCCAGGTAATCCCTTCCTTCTCCTTCTTCCTTTTCTCTTCTTCTTCTCTTTCTCAGCCCAGCAGTTGGGCTAAGTTCGGACTAGCCCAACTCGACCCGAGCAAATCCGGCTTGGGCCCGAACCTGGCTTGGGCAGGTCCGACCCAAGTGGATTGACCCAGCCCAATTTAGCTTGACCCAATTCAGCCTAGTTGGGTTTGGCCCAGCCTAGGCCCAACTCAATCTAGCTCGGTCCGGCCCAGCTCTCGGCCGGACCTGACCCATTTCCGGCCAGGCCCGTTTATTTACTTATTTGTTTATTTTTGGCCCGTTTTCAACCCATCCACTTTTCTAACCTTTTTGTTGGCTCTATTCCAGGCTAACTCAACTTCGAGCTCGTGTTTCGCTCCTGTCGACCCATCGCCTTGTTTTCTCGCCATTGTTTTAGAATCCCACACTAGTGAGGGAATATATCACATTCACTTTTAGCATGATTCATATGCATTTTAAAACTTTCCAATCTTGGACACTCGGTAACATGAGTGAGATGCCCTGGGGATTGTATGCCACTCGGTAAGGGAATAATCGTTGAGATGAAAAAGTGGCAAGGGGTCTCAATTTGTGTGGCCGTGTCGACTATATGAGATTTAGTGGTGTATGTTGTTTCATTATTGAGTCAAAAGTATGTTGATTGATTATTGGTTATGGTACATGTGTTATGTAATACCCTGTGCCTATAGAGAAAAAAAAAGTCCAACATTGCTAGTTGCATTGGAAATTCACTGGTATATAAGTAGTAGCCTTCCTCCTTCTAGCATGAGGCCTTTTGGAAGCAACAATGGGTTGACTCGCCAATTGAAAGCCGTGCGGGTCGTGTGTGAGGCATAGAGCAGACAATATTGTACTAGCGGGACGGGCCGTTACAAATGGTATCAGAGAATAGTTCAACTCTCTGCCTGAGGGTGTGGGCTTGGTTGTTGTGTGCGTAGAGCTAGAGACGACTCTGGCTTTAAAGGGGTAGATTGTAATACCCTGTGCCTATGGAGAAAAAAAAAAAGTCCCACATTGCTAGTTGCATTGGAAATTCCCTGGTACATAAGTAGTAGCCTTCCTCCTTCTAGTATGGGGCCTTTTGGGAGCAACAGTGGATTGGCTCGCCAATTGAAAGCCATGCGGACCATGTGTGAGACCTAGAGTGGACAATATTGTGCTAGCGGGACGGGTCGTTACATGTTATTTGTGATATTATGTTAATCTGAGATAACCAACTTTTGTTCATCATGTTTTTTTTTTCTTGATAACTATTATCATTCAAACGCGTGAGAATGTGAATGGTATGCATGAGGGTGTGATGGGCAGTTGGGTTACAAGTTCGTTGGACCTTGGATTTGGGTTGTCTTGGTGGTTGAGTTGACCTTATTATGATGGGGTTATGTGCAGGATGAACGGTCATGCACCACGTTGGTTCACGAATGCGGCTTCCACGAACCCCTCAGCCTTAGGTGTGAGAGAATGACCTACTCCTAGAGTGAACTATAGATTGACCCAGGTGATGGTCGAGACCAAAGTGTACGGCGGTTTGCCTGTTGATTATTTACGGACATGGGTTGAGGTTTGTCCCCATGGTTCGATGTACGGCTGAAGTGCCGGTTGATCAATTACGAACATGGGTTGAGGTTTGTACTCATGGTTCTGTATACGGCCGAGGTGCAGGTTAATTTATTTTATGGACATTAGCTAGGATTCGCCTCATGGTCCGGTGGATGGCTGTGGTCAGGGTGGCCGGGGTCAGAGGCCGGGTTGGATATGGTGTGAGGTATGGTTGAGGGTTGCCTTGGGTGTTATGATATGTGTATGGTGGGTGTGTTGGGGGTGCAACTGGTGGAAACCATGTAGTAGGACATGCCGCCGCCTGATTTTGGGTGTGCAAGTAGGAACCCTAGATCCCCATGTACTCATTTTTTCATGTGATGAAATGAAAGTTTGTGACATATATATATATATATATATATATATATATATATATATATACTTTTTTATGTTGTCTCCTCGCTGGGCTTGTTAAGCTCACTCCCTTACTTTTCAGGTGATGCGATGGATGGAGGGCACGTCGGTCCTTCTGACCAAGTTTAGGGAGGTGAGTAGCGGACTTGCCTGTTTTTCCAATTTTTGTACTTTTTGTGAAAAAACACTTTATATTTTGAGCATAAATAAAATATGTCTATGGATGATTGTACCTAATCTTTTACTCCTTGAACTTATCTTACATTACAGTGGAAGTGTCATTTCTTGGGATGTTTATGAGTAAAAACACCCATAGTAGTATGTAGTGTTACATGTTATGATTTTCTAAAAGAGTTTTTGTGGTCCAAAATGCTCCTCTAATGTGTACATGCCCGATGTTGCCTTCTTGGAGAAAATCCATGACATGTAAGTTGATGACTGGGTGTCATGTGTGCAATGAGGTGGATTTTCGTCCATAAAAACAATGAGTTCCAATTGATGTCATTTAGAAGCTCAAATCACCATGAGATATTGTTTGGGTGATATCTCTCTGATCTGAACTCCAATTGAGGTGCAATTTCATCTATTTCATCCAGATATTCATTAAGAGTCTCATCATCTCCATATGGATCATCATACACTTCTTGATTGATGGCCACATCAATTAGGATCCATTCAATAAACGGATCAGGCCAAGTCAACCCTTCACAAAGTGAGCATAAAAAAATGATTGACTCTATTTGGAAAGTAAATGAATTTCGTTGGCTGACTTAGATAGTGTTTCAATAATGTCAATTGGGTGGAATTGAATCATCAATTTTATTAATAGCTCTTTCTAGTAAAATATGGTATAAAATGTTTATAGATATGTACAAATACAAAATACAAAAATTTAGAAAAATTATTCATTATGAATTGGTTGAACTTTCAATAAAACGGTTGGTTGAATTATTCATTGAATTTATAATAAAAATTGGTATCTCTTTGTTGATCCCAAGGCGACTTTAATTTGAAGTCTCTGAATTTTTGTGAACCAGTTGACAATAGATAATTTCTCCATGATTTAGGGGTAGCAAGTGTAGATTGGGCTAATAGTTTTGGTAGGCATCTCTTTACAATTTCGCTTGTGTGACTATTTTTAGGAAATTTATAATTGAAGTTTTACATTGGCTCGGCATTTAGACACCGCTATTCTATTAGCAGATGCTAATTTTCAGTTTTTGAATGGAAATTACCATTCTGCCCCTTCCGTGCAAAATCGACTGATCAATTCTGCAGCGCATTTTTACTTCGATCGATCGATCTCTTCTGCGTAGAATCGTGCAATTGATTCCATGGGATCGTGCGATTGATCCCTCAAACACGAATGGAAGATGCTAGCGAGAGAAATCGACCGATTGAAACACTGTCGTGCGATTGATTCTGTTTATTTACGCGAACATGAGCAACTGGAGAAATTGACCGATTGAAGGGTAGAATCGTGCGATTGATTCTGCTTATTTAGGCTACAGTAACTATAGAGCGGAAGAGGCTTCATGAAGAAATCGACCTATTGATTGGTTAAAACGTGCGATCGATTCTTCTTATTTAGGCTACAGTAACTATATTATTTAAATAATTATTTTTTTAAAAAAACTTTAAAGTTATTTTTTAAGCACTGTGTATTTTCAAAATTTCTAAAATTGAATATCCGAACTAATTACGATAACCTGATAAAAATACTTTAAGACTTAAAGGTCTTTTGACACTTTCAAATGTATTTTCGGCACAGCAGAGGGATACCCTTATTTGTAAAATACTCTGTTTTAAGCATTTAGGGATGTCAAAAGACCTTGAAGTGTTAAAGTATTTTTATCAGGTTATCGTAATTAGTCCGAATATTCAATTTGAGAAATTTTGAAAATACACAGTGCTTAAAAAATAACGTTAAAGTTTTAAAAGAAAGATAAAACTTTAACGTTATTTTTTAAGCACCTTGTATTTTCAAAATTTCTCAAATTAAATATCCGAACTAATTACGATAACCTGATAAAAATACTTTCAGACTTCAAGGTCTTTTGACACTCCAAAATATATTTTCGGCACAACCGAGGGATACCCTTATTTGTAAAACACTCTGTTTTAAGTATTTAGGAGTGTCAAAAGACCTTGAAGTCTTAAAGTATTTTTTATCAGGTTCTCATAATTAGTTTAGATATTTAATTTGAGAAATTTTGAAAATATACAGTGCTTAAAAAATAACTTTAAAATTTTTAAAAAAATATATTATTTAAATAATATAGTTACTGTACCCTAAATAAGCAGAATCGATCGAACATTTTAAGCAATTAATCGGTCGATTTCTTCAGTAAGCCTCTTCCGCTCTATAGTTACTGTAGCCTAAATAAGCAGAATCGATCGCACAATTCTACCCTTCAATCGATCGATTTCTCCAGCTGCTCATATTCACGTAAATAAACAGAATCAATCGCACGACAGTGTTTCAATCGGTCGATTTCTCTCACTAGCATCTTCCGTTCGTGTTTGAGGGATCAATCGTACGATCTCATAGAATCAATCGCACGACTCTACGCAGAAGAGATCGATCGATCGAAGGGAAAATGCGCTGCAGAATCGATCGGTCGATTTCACATAGAAGGGGCAGAATGGTAATTTTCACTCAAAAACTGAAAATCAGTGTGGGCTGACATAACAGTGAGGTGTGTAAATGCCGAGCTTTTACATTTTATGGAACCCATTTAAAACAAAGCAATCCAAGGAAAGCCCCACTACACCTTGAATTCGTAGGTCTTGTTGCTGTTCATTATATTTGACACGGCTCAATAATTGTCTGATCTTCACCGCACCATAAAAGTACTGATCGAGAGTGACTGCAGCACCACCCACCCCCACACCGACATCCCAACACAGCCGGAGAGAAATTATCCGCTCTCAAGTGATTTACATATGTAAGTTGATTCAAACTTTCGATCACACTTTTCGGAAGAACAAAATCCATCGTGTCACACTTTTTATACTTGACACCATTCACAACGGATAATTTCTCGTTTTTTTTAGGCCTCAAACCAAACCATTATCCTCAATTCATCCACAATTCTACAGACCCACCAAATCAGAAGGGGGGAGAGAGAGACGGAGAAGAGCAGAGATGGTTGCTGCTTCTGCTTCTGCTTCTTTCCTCTTCCTTCCATCTCTCTCTTCTCACAATCCTCTCAAATCTTCCTTCCTTCCCATTCAATCCCATCTCTATTACTCTCCTCTCTGTCGTTTTCTGCAATCTCCTCTCCTTCTCTCCAGACCCAGAAGCATTCGAAGAAGACTCTCCCACCAACCCATCACCGCCTCCCTCTCACCTTCCTCTCCTTTGGAAGCTCTCATCTTCGACTGCGATGGCGTTATCCTGGAGTCCGAGCACCTGCATCGGACAGCCTACAACGACTCATTTGCACATTTTGACGTGCATTGTCCGCCTTCCTCTCCCCAACCGCTGCTCTGGGACTCCGATTTCTATGACGATCTCCAGAACCGGATTGGTGGCGGAAAACCCAAGATGCGATGGTGACGCCAATTTTCTTCATTCATAAGATACTTGAAATCTGCATTTTCTTTTGTTCCATATTCATTCGTTTGGATGAGTAGAAAAAGAAGTGCTTTCCAAGAAAAATGATCATTGCAAATGCCATTTTTTTTTCTTTTTTTCTTTTTTTCATTTTATGTTTGCTCAAAATGTTTTCTTGACAGCTTGCTTGTGATGGGCTGGTCTACTACTGCACAATCACCAAAAATTAAAACAAAGTGTTCCACTTAATGAAAATCGCTGTTTGCTTAAGCGTATACACATTTCATTAACTTTAACAAAAGTAAGAATGCCATTTTTTCTGGAAACAAGTCTTGTGATTTTGGTTAGTCTGGGTGCAATTTCCAGGAAAGTAACTTTTCTTCTTGTTTAACGCTTTTACAATAACTACAAATTGGGGGAAGCAGGCTTGGAAATCCAGAGTCTTGGAATGTTAAAAATCCAAATTTTTAGTCCATCCAAGTGCTTTAATATAAAAGTTACTAGAAAATTTAAGATAACAGTTCTCACAATCCTCTCATTCAAACGATCACTAAAAGTAAAAGCAAAATGCCATTGTCAGACATCCTCACTCTGTTAGAAGAGAACTAAGACCGGGGGTTCTCTATGGAAGTTTAAAACAAGGGTCCCTTACAGGTGGGAAATGAGAAATTGTCTGCTGAGAACTGGTTCGTTATAAATCAGGTAACTTACTTTTAGATGGAACCCACATTTACCTCCTTTCTACTCTTGTACCAATGATTGTCCCATTAATTAATCCATACTCAATTTGAACACATTCTGAAATACAATCACTATTGGATTAAGTTTGACATACTAATTGTGAAAACCTTGCAACCTTTGAAATGATACTTATAATGAGTTATCTAAGCTGATTTCTGGAGACTCCCATACAAGTGCAGACCTTCGAGCCAAATCATCCTCATGATCCTACTGAGCTCCACAAAAGGTGCCTGCCCAATTCATTTGGATCTCTTCAGTTTCCTGATTTATGTTTATCTTTCAAATCTGGCTTTTCATTGTTTCCATTGGAAGAGGAACTTTCTTGATTTCCATTGTGTATCCAATCCACTGAATTCTCTTCAATCCTCAGTTTTTATGAAACAATGGGAAAAATCAATATGTTCAAGTATGCCTTTATTCAGAAATGCTTATTCTTTGTCCTGGATTCAGGATTCTCTTTGTTTAGTTGCATGTCCATAGGCACCTTTGGTTCTGTTTCCCTGCACTGTTGTTTAATCTTTGGTGCTGATTTTGACTCTAGGTATTTTGGGGAGAAAGGATGGCCTTCTTCAAAGATCTTCACTACACCTCCTGCAGAGGCTTCAGATAGAGAGAAGCTTATCGACACACTTCAGGTAAGTTTTACTAATCATTTTTCTTGTATCAAAGTGTCGTCTGACGACTGTTGGTAGCGACCTGAGCATAGCTGCATGTTTTAATTTTTCTTGAAGAAATGTGATTGTTTTGAAAAGATCCATAGCACATTCAGAAATTTCTCAAGTCATGTTGCATTTCTAGATAAATGTCATCTGTCATGCTGCATTTCTAGAAAAATGTGATCTGTTTGTTGGGTTCTGTAGGATTGGAAGACTGAAAGGTACAAAGAAATTATCACATCTGGAACTGTAAGGAGAACATTGTTAATACTTGTTTCTTTCTCTCTCTGTTGGTTATTTGTAGAGGGGTCATGATTAGGTGCAAACCACCCATGCTGCAAGTTCTTCATGAATGAAATCTTATCTTGGATTATGTTTTGGGGTGAGCCTTCCTTGCCCAAACCTGCTTGGTAGGGATGTAGTTGACTGGTTTCCCATGGAAGTTCCTCCATTGTTGGTGGGTGTTTTTGTACCAGATTGTATCCCTTGCATGTTATTCACCATGTGAAAGTTTTTTAATGGTTTGTTGTGCATATCATTGTAAAGAATGTGAGTTTATTTTGCCACCAGGTGGGGCCAAGACCAGGAGTTCTAAGGTTGATGGATGAGGCCAAAGCTGCAGTAAGATGACAACTTAATATTTATTTATGTTGGTACCAAATCTCTCTCTCTCTCTCTCTCTCTCTCTCTCTCTCTCTATGCACTCCTGTCAGGAAAAATTCCTGGTAGAGTTTTGGCTTTTGAATGTATACTTGGAAAGAGTTTGTTTGGATGGACCCTAAATAAATAGGTATATTCCTCAGTCCAAACTCAGCTCGAGACCTGCGATAGACGATGCATATATTAGCTTAACTAGGCGGGTTCTGACTAAATTATTGAGCTCGTATTAAATGGATGGGCTCGGGCTTCTATAAAAAAAACCCACAAAAGCATGTTGGTCTTTCTACCTCGTTTAGCCATTGTATGTGTGTATGTGTACACCTGATCCATTTTTTTTCAAAAATTATTTTGAATTTAATTAGAAAACCAATCATTCATATCGAAAGTAGATTATAAAATTACAAGTGGATCAACTTTGAGCTTAAAAATCGATTCTAGCTACTTGATCTTTAGTGGTCAAAGTCATCAGACATCCTTGTCTTTTTTACTTTTAAGAACGTTTGTGACTTTGACCGCTAAGATCAAGTGACTTGAAATTGAATTTTTAGATCAAAATTTATCCACTTATAGCTCATCATTTCTACTTTTAATTTGAACAGTTGAATCTTTAATAGTCTCAAACGGGCAGGATCAGGCTTAGTACTTCTCCAAACGGGTGAGCTTGGGCTTTAACCTTAAAAGCCCAACAGGCTTTGGATGGGCTCAGCTGCCATAGAGCAAAGTGCAGCCTGAATGTGTTCTATGAACACACCTACAAATAACTAGATCAATGAAAGTAATTGAAGGGAAGAATATAATGTCAAGTAAGATTTACATGGTCCACCACAATATGACAACATTCATGTATCCCAAGGATCAAGCTTCCTCTATATGCATTGTTGCATCTAATGAATTCAAATAAGATGTGAAAATTCCTTTTTTTTTTATGACCAAGATGTCCAAGCCTCTTAGAGCACTCAACTAATCCTCGAAGCATGTGCAAGCTTCCCTACTCACACACACCGGGTAAATCTATGGGTAGTGATCTTTTAGGGTGGAGTGGGATGGGAATCGAA
The DNA here is from genome assembly GCA_013350335.1 of Chimonanthus salicifolius. Classification (NCBI taxonomy): domain Eukaryota; kingdom Viridiplantae; phylum Streptophyta; class Magnoliopsida; order Laurales; family Calycanthaceae; genus Chimonanthus; species Chimonanthus salicifolius. The sequence continues at coordinate 375,373 of CM023538.1, forward strand.
CTCAGGACTCCCGCTTCCTGAGGAGGGTTCCTGGGGGTTTAAAATCCTTTGTTGATAGCTTGAAGAAGTCATACTCATTGTCATCATCATACCCTTTGTTCTAATCTATTTGAGGTAGGCTTTCTCATATTGTTTAAGATGGACTATCAATGCACATTAGTGTGACTCAAAACTGTCACCTTTTTGGTTACAACAATTAACACTTGCCAACTTGTTATAGGGCTATAGGCTCTTCTCATAGCATGATAAATTATAAACCAAATTTAGTCACGATGAGTCAAGTGTTTGTACCACATTTCATCCAACCCAAACTTCGGTCATGACCTTGTTGAGCCAAATTTTGACTCAGCCCCTATTCTAAAACTACAAGCAAGATGTACTATGAATTTCTTCTCTTTGAGCCAAATTTTGACTCAGCCTATTCTATAACCAAGAACCAGATAATACTGTGAATTTCTTCTTTTTGAGTTTAGCTAAAGGTACCAAATAATTCTTCCTCAGTATAATGTTCTAGAGTCACTTCTAGCAAGTTCTGCTTGAGATACTCAAGAAGAACACGTTCAAGAGTTCCACGGCGTTGGCAATTGACAATGACGCACAGCCTTGACTACTGACTTTCAGGAGTTCTGTGGCATTAACAATTGACCTTCAGGGTTCCCTACTTAAGCTGACATTTTATGACTCAAACTGGATAAACTTTTGAAGAAATGATTGATGTCATGACCTTCCTCAACTGAGAAGAAAGTGTATCTCATTCTTCATGAAATCTTCAGCTTTATGGGGACCTAACAATGAATTCTTTAAATTTATACCACATTAATAGATTTTTGTGCCCTGAGCAAACTGAACGCTAAAAATAATATGATAAAAGTCCTTCAAAAAGGAAAACAATGAAAAATGCATTAATACCTGGTCTTTCATGCTTTAACATTTTAATCAATGTGCTCATGTTCAAAAAAAATCATCTTCTTTCATTCGTGAAAGCCCTTTGCTTATATCACAGGACATATCCTTGGAACATTTTCTCAATCTCTTTCCCTCCAATGGGGTCCACCCATTGTATTAGTTAGTTAGTGCTAAAGACAGATTCTGTGCATGCATCATTTCATTAGATATAGAAGTTCATATGATAAATATAAATATCTGCTTACTGTCATTCATTTATATATTTTCTTGTAGGGAATTAAACTTGCTGTTTGCTCTGCTGCAACTAAAAGTTCAGTTATACTATGTCTTGAGAATCTTATAGGAATAGTGAGTTCTTTTTCAATATATGGTTTGATATTCAAGCTCAGTTGACTATTTTCCACACTTATGAAATGGATGCTTGACCTTTTCACTTCATTGCTTTTGCTGCTTGTTGCAGGAACGCTTTCAGAGTCTTGACTGCTTTCTTGCTGGTAGGTTTGAGAAGTAATTTTAGATTATGTTGTTTTGCTCCATACGCCATTGGTAAAAGTGGTGTATATTGAGCATGATGGCATCTCGAGAGGTGAAAAACTTGATTTTGCTTTCTTATCGTTAATGTAAGATGAGAACTGCTGAATAACAAAGTCTAGAATTGCTGATTAAGTTGTCTAGATACTTGTTTTCGTTCAATGTATCATGTTGGACACCCATTTCTGTGTTGGATAAACCCAAACTTGTAGGATGTTTCATAAAATATGCTTTAATGATTTCATTGTACTTTTTCCAATTAAGAAATAGAAAAGAAAAGCTATATAAGATATTACTATAAGCCATATCCAAAAAATAATAATGATGATAAAAGTAAAAGACATTACTATAAGAAGCTCTAGAAAAGGTTGGTTTGTTGTGATTTTGTGTTGTTTGTTTATATATATATATATATGGTCTAGATCTATGAAGCACGGATACTCCGAAACCATTCGAGTATCCATGTCGGATACGTTTCCGACACGGATACGGCTCAGATACGTATCCAATTAAATAAAACATTTTTTAAATACGGATACACCACGGATACGGCAGCAGACACGGCGGGGCACAGGAGGAGGGACACGGCACGGGATATGGCAACAAGGGAGAAAAGGGGGAAAAATATATATATCTTTTCAGTATTATTTTTTTAACCTCAATAATCATTCACATATTATATACTGTAATATTGTAAATATTTTTTAAACATATTATATATATCTTTTCATAATACTAAATTGTTAATAGTCTAATCTTTATAATATATATCTTTTGTAATCTTTACTAATATATATCTTTGTAATGTGTACTAATATATATATATAATAATAATAATTTTTTAATTCGGCGTATCCTGCCACACCCGTATCCTAGTTTTTCAAAATTTGCAGTATCCCCGTATCGGTGCTTCTTAGGTCTAGATACTATCTGAGCCTTGTATTGTTTTTTCAGTACAGGTCTCTTATACTGATCTTTGTACTGTCTTCTTTCATTAAAAAAAGAAAAGAAAAAAGAAACAGAGGAAGCTTTTCAAAACAGACAATTAAGTGACATTTAGCATGCTTGAAAAAATTAATTCGTTTAACAAAACTACAAAACTAAAAGAAATAATAGCATGGGTCAAACCATTCAAAAAAGAAAGCTTGGATCAAATATTTAAAGTGAACAATCATAAAACCTAATATAAAATATATATCGAACATGACACATGTATCTACATCCATGATATGTCATACCTCTGTTCATACATCTGTGTCCATACCTGTAGTCAAGTCTGTGCACTTTATTTTGTTGAGTATCCATCGATTTGTTTCTTGAATAGAACATTATATTTGCACACATGATTAGAAACACCCATTTTTCCTTTTTCATATTTGAATTTAAATTTAAATAGTACCAAATTTTTAGAAAGAATGGATCTTTCATGTAAGAGCTATGGGTGTGTATCTCATTTCCCTTGAAGAATCTATTAAATTAAAAAAAAAAAATTGAGGGGAAAAAACTCTCAGCAGCTCCTTGCATATGATGAACTATTTGTGTACATATTCACCTTGAAAATGATTTACCATTGTATCTTTTACCATAACAAGTGTATATGTACAATGTTGAGTGTTTTAAGCGTAGCATGTGACTTGAACTTGTCTGAAGGCCTTTGAGAATTTCAGGGAGTTCAGCCAATTGCTGTCACTGTGCTGGGCGTTGTTCTGTCCTAATGGGCAAGATGAGTGACAGATAGCTTGAATAGAAAGGATTGGTTTGGACAACTGATGTCTGGGTGGGTGATGAATACAGTGTCAAGGGGTTCTGGGGGTCTTATGGGGTGATTGGTGGTTTTAGAACACATGGGCAAAGCTGCTTGTGATGGCTCTAGCTCCATGTAGCTGATTGTGATAAGGTGGTTAGCAGAGATTGCCATGATTTTTTGCAACTATTGAAATGCATGTTCACTAACATCTCAAATTGCAACTTACATGGAGAGATGAATGGGTTTTGGGAGTTGGAGGTGAACAATGGAATGTGTACCTTCTAAATGCCTTTTGTTGGTAAATGGATCATCAACTACAACAGTTCCAAATTTCAGTTGTTTAAGAGAGATCTTCTTTCACAAATTTTGCCTACAGTTGTAGTGAAAGGGTTGGGAAGATTGTTGTCTGTGGGGAGGATTATTGGAGAAATGTTGATTTGTTTCATGGACTTGTAAACAGTGGGGTAACATGTTGGTTTATCTCTTCGACTGTAAAGCAGGGAAAGGGTTAGCATTCCCTGGTTGCAGAAAATTGAGAAACAAGTGAAGCATATTTCTTCTTACTAGTACAATTTTTTGAGCTTACACAATTATCCTAGTTTCTAAGGTTATGAACTTAAAGCTCCTAGCTCTTTTATTGTGAAAGTGAATTCAATGTGATTTTGTCCTTCAAGGATCTGTTTTTATAACACCCCGCCCTTTTCACTCTAAATTTTCAGAGTTTTTTTTTTTTTAAATAATAATAATCAATAAGTGATCGGGGCGGAATGTCACGACGCGAGTTAAGTTCGGATCTCTAAATCCGACCCTTAACTGGCCAAGCCCATGTGCGTATGAACTAAGTCCATAAAACTGATCCGCACATGGTACATATATATCTAGCGGAATTAACTTAGTCTAGATCTAACTGAGGTTATAATAGAACCTATGATTAATCCAATTTCCATTTTTAGATAGCAAAGTACCTTATTTATTTTCCAAAATTATTATATAACCTTAGTCTACTATTCATTCCAAACCATTCAAATAAATCCAACCATAGCATCTACTTAACTACTTATTACATGCCAACATCTAATTTAACAAATTACATTGTTCCAAATAAATCAACTAACAAGTCCATAAATAATCCATTCATAGTCCATTGCAATCATTCAAATCGCCCAAGTTTTCATACTTGGTCCTCTTCTCCAACCACGTTCTTTCCTTTCCCTGCATCATCCACTAAAGATATAGATAGGGCGTTAGATCAACGCGCCCAGTAGTGTTTCCGAATAGGGCTACCACATGGTTAGTCAAAAACATGCAAATAGGATAATAGTTATACATGTGTGACAAAATTCTGTAAAAATATGCTATGTATGAAATGAACATGTAATGAGTCCCACCCATCACCATTCAACATAGCCATCACTTGACGGGATTCTCATCGTCAAGGTAACCCACAGTGGTCTTTCGGACGCCCCGACGGAGTGTGGCCTCCGGATTCCTCCTGATGGGATTCTCATCATCAGGGTACCCCACAATGGTCTTTCGGACGCCCCGACGGAGTGTGGCCTCCGGTTACTTCCCCATCATCCCATGCTATGCATGAGATGTCTATGCAAACATGCCATTTGTAAATATAACATTTGATTCAAATAACTTATTCAAATAAACATAAAACAGCAAATAAGTTATGTGGTTACAACAAGGTAGGAAACCTACAATAGTTTACTTTGTTCGATCCTTCCTTTGGACCGTCTTCCGATCACGGCTCGCTCACCGTTCTAAAAATCCGAATACCCTATGTACATGGCAGCAAGTTAATCATTTATCCACCTAATTTCCAGCAAAGCTTAATGTTCCAAGAATCACCTAGTGGGGTTCGGCCAAAGCCATAGCCGAACCTCATCCATTAAAACATTGGTCATTCATTTATTTAATTAAAACCTATCTAATTACCCAAACTTCTAAACGAACCTTAGTAGGGTTCGGCCATACATTATGGCTGAACCTTACCACTTTGGTTTTAGCCCATTTATCCCATCATATGATCATTTTATTTTTTGATCATTTCAGCCATAATTACGATTGTGCCATTGAGACCAACCTTTGCTTTAAATTAACTAACTTTCATCACCAAACATAAAACCATCTTTAGTGGGGTTCGGCCATACACACGGCTGAACCTCACCACTTAATTTGATCCTTCTTAAACCTTCCATATCTTCATATACACCAACCATTATGTCCCACAATTACCATTAGTGGGGTTCGGCCATACACATGGCCGAACCTCACCAATGTGCTTTTATGCTCAATTTCCATCATTCATATTGGCCGATTACTTACCCATACTAACTCCATAAACAACATGTATTATTCTTGTATCAAAGCATATTTATAATACCTAATGTTCATTATAAACTTAACCCAATTATTCCACAAAACAGTCCATGGGTTTTCATGGTTTCCATGGTTTCCATGGGGTTCTCAACATGAAAACCAATATCATTTTACATGGGGTTCGGCCCTCTATTATGGCTGAACCCAATGATTACTTTTACTGTTTTTAAACCTCAATTAACCAGGTAATAACTGTATATCTAAATCAGGTTTTTAACCTTCAACCAACCATCCAAAATTAGCCCAATTTCATAGGGTTCGGCCATGCTTATTGGCCGAACACCATGAGATTAATTTTGAACACTTAGTCCTTCATCTTAGGTCTGAAACCAGCACCCAAATCCATGTTTTTAAACCATTCTAAAACATGTATTTACATCTTAAAATAATAACCCAAAACAGTCCACCAACTTCATGGTTTATTTGTTCCAAATTCATCAAAACAAACCATTATTTGCATGGGGTTCGGCCCTCCATGGTGGCCGAACCCTATGACCTTTGGTTTTGAATTTCTTCATCATTCATCTATGTCCAAAACAAACTTCCTTATTTATGTTTTCACCCTTTTTAAAACACACACTTAAAACCATCTAAAAACAGTCCCAAATTTGTATGGTTTTAATTTCCAAAAACCATCTAAATAAATCCATTATTTCCATGGGGTTTGGCCATCCAATGGGCCGAACCCTATGGTCCATCTTTTTATCTCATTCATGTACTTCCAACCAACATTTAACCTTTGTTAGATTCAGCCATCCAATGGCCGGATCATGATTTAAAAATTGTTCATCGAAAAACCTACCGTTTCCGCGACTCCTCCAATTGATCTTCCCTCCGGCTTGTTCCTTGTCCTTTCTTAGCCTCTCCTTCTTCTTGATTCCTTGATGATCAGGGACTGATTTAATCAACCAGCTGTTGTTCTTGGTAGAAAACAGCAAAGAGAGAAAGAGATAGAATTTTTTTGACTTTGGATGGAATACCTTGAGGCCAACTCTTTTTGCTCAAGGTATGCTTTTGCCTTGGTGAAACAAATCAATCAAGGACTGATTTCATTTCACTAACCAGCTGCTGTTCTTGATCTTAGAAAGATGATAACAGTCCAAGGGAGATAGAGAGATAGAGAGAGTAAAAATGAAAATCCTTTCCTTGACCAAAAACAGCCCAAGGTTAATCCTTGTGTAACTCCCTCTCTTCAATCAAGGTTCTTTATGTTACTTGGGGGTTTCATCTATGAAATGAAACACCCCAAGCAACCAACGTCCCTTGTAGTTGGACTAGTGTAACCCCCCCTTTTCTTAGGTTCTCACATGGGAGTTTCATATTGAAATGTAACTCCCATGTGCTGCACCATTCTCTATTGTTTGCCTCTATGTTTTGGCCTATGTAACAGCCACCATTCCTATGTGTAACTCCACAAACAGCAGCTCCATTCAGCCCTCATCAACGTCCCATGTGGGAGTTCTATCATGGGAATAAAACTCCCCTCCTCCAAGTGTGAACACACTTTGTAACTCCCATTAGTTTAGTATCTAATTTGAATTTGGAATGCCATAATCTATTGTGTGTAACTCCTCCAATCAACTACCCATTTTATTCTCCAACCTTGGAGTTACATGCATGAACCATCAATCCATGTATTGGCTGTCTTTTGGAGACCCAAGCAAGGCATAAACCCTATACCATCTCCAATGTGCATAATGATTTGAAAACTCAACTCTCACCCATGTAACTCCATGTAACGTCATTTCCATTCTTAACTTGGGTGGGAGTTACATGCATATAAGTTTCCCATGCAGCCAACAATTCTTAGTGTTTGAATTTGAAACAACCTACAAACCTTCACTCATTTAAAAATACATATTCATCCAACTCATTTACTCAACTCACCCAACCTAACCCATTCATTTAATTTAACTTAACTAATAAATTCAACTCAACTCAACCCATCATTCATTTCAATTCAAACCAAACTCAAGCAATTAATAAACTTAAATTAACTAAGCTTGAACTCAATCCATGGTTAATCATGCCATTCACGACCCATTGGGTCCCATCTAGCCATTTTGACCCATTTATCAAAATTTGACCCAAATATGATTCTTGACCCGTTTAAATTCATCTTATCCATTTATTTGTTTTGTAAACAAACTACCATCCTTTGGGTCTTGATTGAGCCATTGACCCATTTAAATTCAAATCAATTTTATCACAATGGCAATTCCGTAAATATGAATATTTTCATATAAAATGATAACTTTGAAATTCTAGGGTGTTACAATACAATACTCTTTTTATAATTTTCGTCCCGAAAATCGAACGAAGTAGGATTTCAAAGTAAATCCTACAAACAATTCAGGGTGAGATGTTCTCATCTCCGATTCCAATTCCCAAGTGGCTTCCTCAACACCATGTCGATCCCATACCACCTTGACGAACTGAATCGCTCGATTACGCAACACCCTTTGCTCACTCTCCAATATTCGGACCGGCTTCTCGACATAAGTGACGTCGCTTTGCACATCTATATCTTGCACATTCAAAACATGAGGCGGATCAGGGTTGTACTTCCTCAGCATCGACACATGGAATACATCATGTAGAGACGCCAATTGCGAAGGAAGTGCCAACTGATAGGCTACATCTCCCATCCTTCTGATAATTGAAAACGGTCCCACATATCTTGGCGACAATTTTCCTTTCTTCCCAAATCTCATGTGCCCTTTTCGTGGCGAGACCTTCAAGAATACCATGTCTCCTACATCAAATTCGAGAAACCTCCTCCTTTTATCAGCATAGCTCTTTTGCCGACTCTGTGCGGTCAACAAATGTTGACGTATCAACTGGATCTGTGCAGTAGTTTCTGCAACCAACTCAGGTCCTATCAGTGCAGGTTCGCGGACCTCGGTCCAGCACACTGGTGACCTGCATGGTCTACCATACAAAGCTTCGAATGGTGCCATCTGGAGGCTTGCTTGGTAGCTATTGTTATAAGAAAACTCCACCAATGGCAAATGATCCTCCCATCCACCTTTGAAGTCTAGCATGCACGCCCTCAACATGTCCTCCAACGTTTGTATTGTTCTTTCCGATTGTCCATCGGTCTGTGGATGGAATGCTGTGCTAATAAGTAGATCGGTTCCCATGGCCGACTGCATGCTCTGCCATACCCTGCCGGTAAATCGGCCATCTCTATCAGACACTATAGTCTGTGGGATACCATGTAGTCTGATGATGTCTTTGATATATCTCCGACCCAATGTCTCTGATGAATCCGTCATCTTGATAGGAATAAAATGCGCGGACTTGGTCAATCGGTCTACCACAACCCATATAGCGTCATTGCCCTTCGAGGACCTCGGCAACCCCGTCACAAAGTCCATGGAAATGTGCTCCCATTTCCATTCCGGCACTGCTAAGGGTTTGAGTAACCCTGGTGGCTTCTGATGTTCCGTCTTAACCTGCTGACAAGTTAAACAATGAGCCACGTAGTCTGCAACATCCTTCTTGAGTCCATGCCACCAATAATGTCTTTTTAAGTCATGATACATTTTTGTGCTACCCGGATGAATGGACAGCTTGCTCTGATGTGCCTCTATCAATAATTCTTTTCTGCAGCTTCTTGGCACATATATTCTACCCCGGAACATAAGACCCTGTCCTGGTCGTAATTCCCAATCCGGTACAACCTCGCCATTAGACATCTTGGCCCATGTCTCTGCCATTTCCGGATCTGTTCGTTGCTCCTGTTCAATTTTTGTAACCATGTTGGATCGTATGATCAAATCGTACATACTCCCATGGTTTGTGATGTATAGATTAAACTCACGAATGGAATTCAACATCTCCCATTCAGTCCTGATCAAACATGCCACTGATGCATGAGACATGCGGCTGAGAGCATCCGCCACTTTGTTGGCCTTTCCCGGATGATATCGGAGTGCAAATTCATAGTCCGCCAGATATTCCATCCATCTGTGCTGCCTCAGGTTGAGCTCTTTCTGATCAAATAAATACTTCAAGCTCTTGTGATCTGAAAATACTTCAAACTTCTCCCCATATAGATAGTGTCTCCAGCTTTTGAGAGCGAAGACCACCGCAGCTAATTCCAGATCATGTGTGGGGTAGAGGCGTTCATGTATCTTTAGTTGTCTTGAACCATATGCCACCACCCGATTACGTTGCATGAGTGAACATCCCAGTCCCTCTCCTGATGCATCACATTGTACTTCATAACCTTTGCCCCTTTCCGGCAAAACTAGAATAGGAGCAGTTGTAAGTCTCTCTTTCAGCTCCTCAAATCTCTGATTGCACAGCTCTGACCATTCATATTTGACTCCTTTCTGCGTGAGTCGAGTCAATGGGGATGCAATTTTGGAGAAGTCCATGATAAACTTCCTATAATATCCAGCCAAACCCAGAAAACTACGGATTTCGGTGACATTCTTTGGTGCTTTCCACTCACTTACTGCTGCCACCTTAGCCGGATCAACGGCTATACCATCTGCTGTTATAACATGCCCTAAGAATTTGACCTCAGGTAGCCAAAATTCGCATTTGCTTGCTTTGGCATACAGCTGGTTCTGTCTCAAGGTGTTCAATACTATTCGAAGATGCTCAGCATGATCCTCCTGACTCTTGGAATAGATCAGGATATCGTCAATGAACACTATAACAAACCGATCCAAATATGGACGGAATATTCTGTTCATTAAGTCCATGAACACAGCCGGTGCGTTGGTAAGCCCAAATGGCATGACTACAAATTCAAATAGTCCATACCGTGTTCTGAAAGCTGTTTTCTCGATGTCTTCCTCTTTGACCCGGATTTGATGATAACCGGACATCAGATCAATCTTGGAAAAATGACTGGATCCCCTCAACTGATCGAATAAATCATCGATCCTGGGTAGAGGATACTTGTTCCGGACAGTTAGCTGATTCAACTTCCGGTAGTCCACACACATTCTGAGTGAACCATCCTTCTTTTTCACGAACAACACTGGAGCTCCCCATGACGATGTGCTGTTCCGAATGCAACCCAGTCTGAGTAATTCATCAAGCTGCTTCTTCAACTCGGACATTTCTGCCGGTGCCATCCGATAATGGGGTAGAGACACTGGTGAGGTACCAGGATATAGCTTGATCTCAAAATTGAGCTCCCTCATAGGCGGTATACCAGGAAGTTCTTTTGGAAAGACATCAACAAATTCTTTCACAATTGCTAGAAGTTCAGTGACTGGTGCTTTGTTGATGACAATATTGTTCAACACCAAATGATGCAACCCTTCCTGCAATCTGCTTTGCTTGTCGGCACGAACTATATACTGCTTTCCCTCGGGTGACCAAAATGTCACTCTTCGGCGATAACAATCAATATTGGCTTCATAACTAGCCAACCAGTCCATGCCAAATATAATATCGTACTCAGTCATGTCGAGTACCAAATAATTGAACTCAAATCTGAGTCCAGCGAGTTCTGTATTTATGGCCGTGCATATGAGTCCCAAAGACGTGTCTCCGACAGGGGATACTACTGTGAGTGTGGTGGACAGCTTTTGTACTAGTGTTCCAGTAGCAGTTATAAAGGATGCAGATATAAAAGAGTGCGATGCTCCAGAATCAAACAATGCATAAGCATAAGAACTATTGACAACGGCCATACCTTGAATCACAGAATGATCCACATCCTCAGGAGGTTCCAGAGCAAATAGTCGTCCAGATCCGGTAGGAGTAGGCGCCCGTCCCGCCTGATTATATGTCCTGCCTCCTCGGGAGTTAGCTGGCCTAGCTGGTGGACGGAAAGATCCTCTGGAATATGAGAGCCTATTGAGCTTTGGACAGTCTCTCTTGAAGTGACCCGGCTGATTACAGTGGAAACAGTTGTTCACCCCTTTGAATGACTGGGTGACTGATGCAGATGGGGAGGGCTGGTTGGGACGAAAGCTCCCCGCGGACCCAGTAGATGGTGAGGGTCTACTGAAGTTCGGACGGAACCTCTTGTTGGGCTGGAACCCACCCCTCCCACTTGGAACTCGACGATTGTCAAACCGTACTATTGCATTCAACTCCTGTTCTGCTATTGTGGCCTTGCTGACCACCTCAGCCAATGTGGTGCACTTAAATATGGTCACTTTGGCCTTGATGTTTGGTCCGTAGACCCCTCTCAAACTTTCTTGCCTTGCGAAGTTCTGTGTCCACCATATAGAATGCATAAATGGATAAACTGAGAAATTCACGGTGATACTCTGCCACCGTCATAGAGCCCTGTACCAAGGACAGAAAAAGTTCCGTCTGTCGCTCCTTCTCCTCCTCCGGAAAGTAATGTTCCAGAAAGGTTGCTGAAAACTCATTCCATGTCATGGCCGTCCTCTCCCTAACTGGTATGAGTTCCCTCTGCTTCTCCACCACCTCCCACCATTTACCGGCATCTTCTATCAATTGTGAAGTAGCCAGTAAAATCCTGTCAGCATGACTCGAGATCTTAAGTAATTTTAAGATCTGAGTGATCTTCTTCAGCCAGTGCTCGGCTCCGACAGCCCCTTCCTTCCCTTTGAAGTAGGGAGGACGCTGTTGTTGAAATTCTCGTGCCATACTACGGTCACTGGCATCCCTGGAACTTTCACTCCCATTCATATGTTGCTGGAGTACTGAGGTTACCACTGCTTGGACTAAGCCCTGAAGTTCAGGTGGCACATGTGGTATATGTACACCACTGTTCCCTTCTCCCTCCTTCTGTGATGCATTCTCACTCCCCTTTTCTTCCCTCCATGAGTGCTGTGATTCTTCCGCATTGTGAGACTTTTCATGAACAGATCGCTCCTCATCAGGTTGGGTTACCTCTTTCTCATGTATAGTTGGCTCCTTCTCATGCACAGATTTTTCGTGTTGTGATAACACTTTCTCATGTTGCGTGATTTGCAACACCTTTTCCTTCCCTTTCTGATTCTGAGGGATCCTTTTCTTTGGAGCCATTTCCCTAAGTCATAAAAACATTATTGACTTAGTTTCCTCGTACAGTTTGTATTTTTCACAATTTTGGGGAGATTTCCAAATAAGCACACTTGATTTTCTATTTGTTTTTGAGGGGAGAGTCTCTAAATTTCCTATGTTTGTTTTTCTCATTTGGGGAGTATTGGGGAATGTATATCCTATTTTGCTACGTTTGATAGATGAATTATAATAATGTACTTTTGCTATCTTTCACTGTTGTTCTCAGATTGATTTGTTCAGTCTGAGTCCACGAAGTAAATTAATCCGGCCCCCAGTCAGCGGACTCCGAAGAGTCGGTCAGTTGGGATTCTTATCCGTCAGTGAGACATGAAACCGTCTTAATCTTACTTCGGAAGATTCAACTTCCCGTTTCGCTCTGATACCAACTATAACACCCCGCCCTTTTCACTCTAAATTTTCAGAGTTTATTTTATCTTTTTTTTTTAAATAATAATAATCAATAAGTGATCGGGGCGGAATGTCACGACGCGAGTTAAGTTCGGATCTCTAAATCCGACCCTTAACTGGCCAAGCCCATGTGCGTATGAACTAAGTCCATAAAACTGATCCGCACATGGTACATATATATCTAGCGGAATTAACTTAGTCTAGATCTAACTGAGGTTATAATAGAACCTATGATTAATCCAATTTCCATTTTTAGATAGCAAAGTACCTTATTTATTTTCCAAAATTATTATATAACCTTAGTCTACTATTCATTCCAAACCATTCAAATAAATCCAACCATAGCATCTACTTAACTACTTATTACATGCCAACATCTAATTTAACAAATTACATTGTTCCAAATAAATCAACTAACAAGTCCATAAATAATCCATTCATAGTCCATTGCAATCATTCAAATCGCCCAAGTTTTCGTACTTGGTCCTCTTCTCCAACCACGTTCTTTCCTTTCCCTGCATCATCCACTAAAGATATAGATAGGGCGTTAGATCAACGCGCCCAGTAGTGTTTCCGAATAGGGCTACCACATGGTTAGTCAAAAACATGCAAATAGGATAATAGTTATACATGTGTGACAAAATTCTGTAAAAATATGCTATGTATGAAATGAACATGTAATGAGTCTCACCCATCACCATTCAACATAGCCATCACTTGACGGGATTCTCATCGTCAAGGTAACCCACAGTGGTCTTTCGGACGCCCCGACGGAGTGTGGCCTCCGGATTCCTCCTGATGGGATTCTCATCATCAGGGTACCCCACAATGGTCTTTCGGACGCCCCGACGGAGTGTGGCCTCCGGTTACTTCCCCATCATCCCATGCTATGCATGAGATGTCTATGCAAACATGTCATTTGTAAATATAACATTTGATTCAAATAACTTATTCAAATAAACATAAAACAGCAAATAAGTTATGTGGTTACAACAAGGTAGGAAACCTACAATAGTTTACTTTGTTCGATCCTTCCTTTGGACCGTCTTCCGATCACGGCTCGCTCACCGTTCTAAAAATCCGAATACCCTATGTACATGGCAGCAAGTTAATCATTTATCCACCTAATTTCCAGCAAAGCTTAATGTTCCAAGAATCACCTAGTGGGGTTCGGCCAAAGCCATAGCCGAACCTCATCCATTAAAACATTGGTCATTCATTTATTTAATTAAAACCTATCTAATTACCCAAACTTCTAAACGAACCTTAGTAGGGTTCGGCCATACATTATGGCTGAACCTTACCACTTTGGTTTTAGCCCATTTATCCCATCATATGATCATTTTATTTTTGATCATTTCAGCCATAATTACGATTGTGCCATTGAGACCAACCTTTGCTTTAAATTAATTAACTTTCATCACCAAACATAAAACCATCTTTAGTGGGGTTCGGCCATACACACGGCTGAACCTCACCACTTAATTTGATCCTTCTTAAACCTTCCATATCTTCATATACACCAACCATTATGTCCCACAATTACCATTAGTGGGGTTCGGCCATACACATGGCCGAACCTCACCAATGTGCTTTTATGCTCAATTTCCATCATTCATATTGGCCGATTACTTACCCATACTAACTCCATAAACAACATGTATTATTCTTGTATCAAAGCATATTTATAATACCTAATGTTCATTATAAACTTAACCCAATTATTCCACAAAACAGTCCATGGGTTTTCATAGTTTCCATGGTTTCCATGGGGTTCTCAACATGAAAACCAATATCATTTTACATGGGGTTCGGCCCTCTATTATGGCTGAACCCAATGATTACTTTTACTGTTTTTAAACCTCAATTAACCAGGTAATAACTGTATATCTAAATCAGGTTTTTAACCTTCAACCAACCATCCAAAATTAGCCCAATTTCATAGGGTTCGGCCATGCTTATTGGCCGAACACCATGAGATTAATTTTGAACACTTAGTCCTTCATCTTAGGTCTGAAACCAGCACCCAAATCCATGTTTTTAAACCATTCTAAAACATGTATTTACATCTTAAAATAATAACCCAAAACAGTCCACCAACTTCATGGTTTATTTGTTCCAAATTCATCAAAACAAACCATTATTTGCATGGGGTTCGGCCCTCCATGGTGGCCGAACCCTATGACCTTTGGTTTTGAATTTCTTCATCATTCATCTATGTCCAAAACAAACTTCCTTATTTATGTTTTCACCCTTTTTAAAACACACACTTAAAACCATCTAAAAACAGTCCCAAATTTGTATGGTTTTAATTTCCAAAAACCATCTAAATAAATCCATTATTTCCATGGGGTTTGGCCATCCAATGGGCCGAACCCTATGGTCCATCTTTTTATCTCATTCATGTACTTCCAACCAACATTTAACCTTTGTTAGATTCAGCCATCCAATGGCCGGATCATGATTTAAAAATTGTTCATCGAAAAACCTACCGTTTCCGCGACTCCTCCAATTGATCTTCCCTCCGGCTTGTTCCTTGTCCTTTCTTAGCCTCTCCTTCTTCTTGATTCCTTGATGATCAGGGACTGATTTAATCAACCAGCTGTTGTTCTTGGTAGAAAACAGCAAAGAGAGAAAGAGATAGAATTTTTTTGACTTTGGATGGAATACCTTGAGGCCAACTCTTTTTGCTCAAGGTATGCTTTTGCCTTGGTGAAACAAATCAATCAAGGACTGATTTCATTTCACTAACCAGCTGCTGTTCTTGATCTTAGAAAGATGATAACAGTCCAAGGGAGATAGAGAGATAGAGAGAGTAAAAATGAAAATCCTTTCCTTGACCAAAAACAGCCCAAGGTTAATCCTTGTGTAACTCCCTCTCTTCAATCAAGGTTCTTTATGTTACTTGGGGGTTTCATCTATGAAATGAAACACCCCAAGCAACCAACGTCCCTTGTAGTTGGACTAGTGTAACCCCCCCTTTTCTTAGGTTCTCACATGGGAGTTTCATATTGAAATGTAACTCCCATGTGCTGCACCATTCTCTATTGTTTGCCTCTATGTTTTGGCCTATGTAACAGCCACCATTCCTATGTGTAACTCCACAAACAGCAGCTCCATTCAGCCCTCATCAACGTCCCATGTGGGAGTTCTATCATGGGAATAAAACTCCCCTCCTCCAAGTGTGAACACACTTTGTAACTCCCATTAGTTTAGTATCTAATTTGAATTTGGAATGCCATAATCTATTGTGTGTAACTCCTCCAATCAGCTACCCATTTTATTCTCCAACCTTGGAGTTACATGCATGAACCATCAATCCATGTATTGGCTGTCTTTTGGAGACCCAAGCAAGGCATAAACCCTATACCATCTCCAATGTGCATAATGATTTGAAAACTCAACTCTCACCCATGTAACTCCATGTAACGTCATTTCCATTCTTAACTTGGGTGGGAGTTACATGCATATAAGTTTCCCATGCAGCCAACAATTCTTAGTGTTTGAATTTGAAACAACCTACAAACCTTCACTCATTTAAAAATACATATTCATCCAACTCATTTACTCAACTCACCCAACCTAACCCATTCATTTAATTTAACTTAACTAATAAATTCAACTCAACTAAACCCATCATTCATTTCAATTCAAACCAAACTCAAGCAATTAATAAACTTAAATTAACTAAGCTTGAACTCAATCCATGGTTAATCATGCCATTCACGACCCATTGGGTCCCATCTAGCCATTTTGACCCATTTATCAAAATTTGACCCAAATATGATTCTTGACCCGTTTAAATTCATCTTATCCATTTATTTGTTTTGTAAACAAACTACCATCCTTTGGGTCTTGATTGAGCCATTGACCCATTTAAATTCAAATCAATTTTATCACAATGGCAATTCCGTAAATATGAATATTTTCATATAAAATGATAACTTTAAAATTCCAGGGTGTTACAGTTTTTGACTTGAAATCATTTAATTGAGTTGAGTTTTGGAATCTTTGCTTTCTCCAGATTTTTAATATTTTAGTTCAATGCAGATGAGAATTCATAGCTACAACACAGGCACATCTTTCACTGAATTAAAAATGTTCATTGACTTTTTAGTTTTTCATGAACCTATAGGGGTTTGCGCTTGATTTTTACTTATTGTGAAAGGAAGCAGAAAGTGAGATCGCCTTCTTAGATTCAATGAATCATCATCAGCAGCAGCCACTAACCCATCTGTTTGGAGTCAACTTTATGGTTTCTTCTCCAATTGAACCTATCATAAACCATATTATCAGTCACTCTACAGTCTAACATGTCTTTTTATCCCTCCCTCCATATTGTCAAAGATCACCCTCTCCTCCTACTGCCTTCGATTTGTAACGTCTCAACTCTACGCACTGGGGTTATGTTTGGTTTTCCACTAATATGACCAAACCACCTTAAACAAGTTTTTCTCAGTTTATTGTCTATCGGAGCTACCTTTAACCTATCCTTAATGTGTTCTTTTCTAACTTTATCCTTTAAGGGTAAACTACTCATCCAATGTAGCATACACATCTCCGTTGTCTTAACTTTATTTATTTGTCTTTTTTTTTTTTTTCATTGTCCAAGACTCTGCTCTGTGTAAAGTTGCAGATCTAATAAGTATTTTATAAAATTTCTCTTTTAGATTCAATGAATATTTACAAATGATAATTGAATCATCTGTGATCTGTTTTTTCTGTTGTCACCTGGCCCAATTGACTCTTGATAGATTATGGGCTTAAGTTTTTATTTTTGAAATCTGTATATGGTAATGGAATTATAATTCTTACAAGTTGTTGAGGGAAGCATTGGTTTTTGAGGTCTTTGTATGCAATGAAATGTCCATTTTTCATTTATAGGTTCCGAAAGTTAGAAATTCCATGCTCTATTTTTCAAGTGCTAAGCGAAGGAAAAAAGGCCAAGAACATTTTGTTTCCTGTTCATCAGTCATATTTCTTGATCAGGTCTTATTTCTTCTTCTTAACATTTGAAATTTTGGTACTTGTTATTCACTCAAATATAAATCTGGTTGGCAAGGTCTATCAAGAAAATTTACATTCCATATAATAAGAAACTATTTTTTACTCCAAATTTACTAAATTTTTAGCCCTGTGAATTTCTTATGGATTCTGATGCACAGCTCCAAGAGTAATAGAGAAATGAAGACCCGTTAGTGGTATAATTATATTCAAAGGGCCTTACTTCGTCTCAACTCATTTCTCCTAAAGATATCATGGTCTACAAAGATACATAAATGCTATTCACACATTCCAACTTTTTTTTGGGAAATGGTAATGGGTCTTGAATCTGCAACCTCTTAGTTGCAACAGTGAACATGAACTCATCTGCACACCTTCAACCTTTTCCAATTGCAAATGCATCTTGCCATGTTTATTTGATTCATTTAATATGCAAAGAATTGAAACCAGTTTTTCTTTGATATGAATAATTTATGCATGTCGATGCTTCATCATCGCCAATCAGTGGCTCCCTTTATTTAATTGTATATTTAAGTTGATGACTTTGCAGTGTCTCTCTTCTTTAGTCCAGTAGGTGAATGGCAAGGCATGAGGAGGGGTCATGATTTATTTAAATGAAACACGGACTTGAGTATTTGACACACACGGTTGTCTACAATCTTCTATATTTTGCAGGTGATGATGTGAAGGAAAAGAAACCTGATCCTTCAATTTATTTAACCGCTTCAAAGGTAAGTTAATCCCAAGTAATTTTCCCTTTAGAGCTTAGTAAATTTTGTTATTTCCATTTCATGCCACTTGTGACCAGAGTTGTAAATTGTTATGTTATGTAGAAGTTGGGCATACTTGGAAAAAATTGTTTGGTGGTGGAAGATAGCGTAATCGGGCTACAGGTAGATCTATCTAAAAATTCTTAAAGAAGAATCTATGTTGGGAGCATTTTCAGGTGGTTAGGACCAGTCTAGGGATGGTTCTCACCATAAACAAGTGATGTGGTTTGGTTCTCATACACACTTGAATCCGAGCAATTCAATAAGCAGACATTTAAAACCATTTGTGGTCGAGGTTAAGCCAGTTTTTCTCATTGCCTAAATTTGATTTAGAAATATTGCCTCAATCTGATTTGGAAAAGAATGCACATCGCCCATCAAAGGTGAAGCCTACCTCTTGAAGGGTTCTAACAACCGGTACATGCAGTAGTGGTTCACATTCCTGTGGCCTAATTCATGCTCCATAGGCATGTATCTTCAGTCCTCTTGAAGATATCATGATTATTAACAGATTGAATCTGACAAAAACTTAAATTTCATAGGCGGCAACAAAAGCGGGAATGTCTTGTATAATAACTTACACATCATCAACGGCAAACCAGGTGAGGTCTTGAGTTGTTTTCGTTTGCATGTATCTAGGCCTCTGTTTATCACACTGAAAGGTTCCTGTCTTCCTCACTAATTTGCTTATTTCTAGGATTTTAAAGATGCAATTGCAATTTATCCTGATTTGAGTAATGTGAGGTATGTGCCATGATTTTGTTTCTAATTTCATATGATAGAATTGTAAACTGCTCTTTTCATTTGACAATGCCCAAATATCCTCACCATCTTTTCAGGTTGGAAGACCTTGAATCGCTACTTCAAAATGTTGTGGTTGCCAATTAGATGAACAATCCTTTCCTTAGATAATATTTGATACAAATCCATTGTGATTGAGTGATACGCTAGCACCTCACTGTATCCTATTTGTTGGTGGATCAGATGAATGAACGACTTGGTTATAGTCAGATCCCATCCTGATTATGAAGGCTATTGCTTTCCAGGATTCAAGTATAACCTGATAAATGAAATATTACATTTTTTTTTTTTTTTGAGTAGTGAATAAAAAATTCATTAATAGAAAGAAAAGATACAAAAGAAAAACTACACGGAAAAGGAGGTCTAAGAGAATTAGACCACAAAGCAAAAGAATAACAACCTCCCAAAACCAATGAAATCCAAGAGAACATTACAAAATCGAAATCTGACAAAGACTATCCTCTTGATAAATGAAAAGTGCCTTGAATAGCTCCATCAAAGCCATTTTTTGCAAAAAAATCCACAATTCCATTTGCTAAGCGACTGACAAGTGAGAAAGACACTTCGAAGTTCGAGTTCAACACCTTAATCTCCCTTACCAAAGTGGCAAGCCTCCAAGGAGGATGCTTCACCCCGCTGGCCCATTTGATTGCATTGGAGAAATCACTCAATAATTAATCTAACCCCCCTTAAATCAGACTCTAGAATTAAGGCTCTCCGAATACTAAGAAGTTCTGCCTTGTTAGATTCCTTAGAACCCATTGATTTCGAGAATACAACACAGATGGCACCCAAGTGATCCCTAAGCACTCCCCCAATCCCAGATGGCCCCAGTTTGCCTTTAGAAGCTCCATCAACATTAAATTTGAAGACTCCACCGGGGCGGAGGTGACCAAATAGCTCGAACTTTCCTTTTTCTCTGATAAGACGTCATACAACCCTCCCAAGACTGAAACAAATCCCCAGCCTTCAAATCTTTAAAATCCTTGTTAGCACTAAGCCACGAGCATAGCTTCCATTTAGCATTTTGAAAGAGTCCACTAAAATCTGAAGCCGACCCCTTAAACACCGTCATATTCCTCTCCTTCCAAAGACACCATAAGACTACTTGACATTAACTTTGTTTCCTAACTACCCATATGAGAATATCAGTATAAATTACTATACTCTGACTGAAATATCAGTTTGATGCATTTCAGCCTTTCAAAAGTCGATATTTCAGCATTGGATGATGAAAAACAAAACCTTAAGATGTTTCTGTTATATTTTTAGAAATCAAAAGTCAAATCCATAGAATTGATTTTGACGATATCATGGTGCCTACTCTATTCAAACATGCAGACAGACAATTAGAAATCTGTAAGGATCATAACCAAGATCATATCAACCAAGAAACAATTGTTATGGTGTTTAAACAATCATTAGCGTGAGCTTAAAAAAACATTTAAAATTCTTGATTTTGTAACTTCAAATTCATTGGTGTCTTCTCATCTTTTCTTCTCTGCTCTATGACGTAACATTCCTTGCATACTGCACATGCCATACAAAAGATTATTTGATTGGAAAACATTATATGCTACTTTTGTTGTTGGATCTTTTTTCTGTACTTCATACTTGAGGTTTTTGGAGAACAAGTTCTCATTGCTTTGGGTCATATCAGCCTTACATGTTTGTAGCTTGTCACATGCGCAATAGAAATGATATCTTGATGGGAACACATTCATTATATTCTGCTCTTATTCGTGGATCCTTTTCTTTGCACGCTACATGAGGAACAAGTTCTCACTGCTTCAACTCATATCTAAAACAACCAGTCTATCTATAATTCTTCATTTATATTCATAAAAAATCACATTTAAACTAGTGTAAAGATTACTCGCACACAATCAATGGACTCAATCCAAACTATAAAAGTAAAAGAAGAAAAATAAAATAAAAGGCACAAATTTAATGTAGTTCGACATGTAAGCCTGCATCCACGAAATGTCAGTGTATTCTCTTCACTAGTATAAAATATTAAAAAAAATAAAAAATACAAGGATTGACTTAGCAGTAAAAATTGTCTAAACTAAGCCCTAAGAATTAAAGTGATTGCTCCAAAGTTTTAGCTACATGGATATGTAGTTTTTGCACCAGAATGATTCACTTTGGTAAAAGAAGCAAATGACATAAAATAAGGAATTTTTTTTTTCCCTAAATGAAACCTATAAAACTCTGGAGCATGACAAAGCCATCATAGGTTTTGCTGCTCTTCCATCAAAATTTCTAATACTAAATTTAATTGGGAAAAGTATGAAGAAGAAGAAGAGGTTTTTCCTAAAATAACGTCAGGGAGTTGAATAATTTTAGAGGTTGTGGTATTTAGATGTCAGTGTTCATCGAGTCACAGACTGATTTCGATATTTAAAACATTGATGATTACGAAAGAGAAGAAAGCATGTTAGTGTGAGTAGTAGTGCTCTCTATTCTCTAACAAGGGAATCACATCAATTGATGTTGTATGTCTCTCTTTCCTTCTGTTAATGTGTTCGACAATGATGGCAAGCATAAGAACAAGCACAAGCACAAGCACAACCAAATTGTTTTATTAGTCATAATCCTATTGCATTAAGGTAAGGTATTACTTTAGAGCCTAGAAGTGATTACAAATGTCATTACCATATTTGACGTTGTCGTGTCTCATATAAATTAACTTTTCCCTTTTTTCTTAGAGAAGATGGATAAGTACAAACTAAAAATACCCATCTTCTAATTATTTCTATTAACAACTACATTTGAGCCCAAATTTAGACCCGGTTTGCGTTTCACTTGGAAATCTTTATTCAGTATCTTATCAATGAGGATATGTTCATTCTAGAAGTAAAAAGCCCATTACCAGGATGGCAGGATCCCAATCTTACCAATTACCACCTACCCAAGCTAAAGACTAAATTGTTGAATGGAATGCAAACTTATTATAGGATAATGATTGGATATTTTAACAAGTGAAATGATGATGACCCAAACAATGGTGTGGTTTGTGTTACTCTGCATGGACGCATTAAATAAGATGATGATAAGTCATGTTTTTAAAAAAATCAAAATTTTGATTAATTTAAATTAGTTTTTAATCATTAAATTTGAAGACTTAAAAAATATGGTTTGATTTATTCGATAAAAGTGATTTTTGATAGGTCTGATACTCAAAGTCTCAAACTAAGACATTTCCAATAGACCAATCCCATTTAAGGAAGACATGTCTAAATATGTAAAGGTAACATAATGCATAGAATACCATTACATGGGTGATTACCATTATTTTAACAGTCCCAATTTGCATTAGCTGCTGTTTTAGGATTGTTGACTTGTCACTCGTTCGTGCCTATTTTTTAATCAAACTCATCAGAAGCCATTGGAAATTTGGAATGTTATATTAGGGAAAGGATTATTCCTCGACTCCAGTGATAGGAGAGATTCTTTTATAAATAATAAATTTTCCAATGTTCATCTGGCTGCAAAGGTCAACAACATTAGATTTTGGGTTTAATAAAATATAAATATGCTGATGTTCTTAAGAAGGGCTATGAGTTATGATTAATTTAACAACCCAAGAGTAAATATCAGATACAATGGTAACCCGCGAATTGTGTGGGGCCAACTGTTTGTAATTATATAGTTTATAAAAAAAAAAAATCTTAATTACATCAATCAATTTATGTCTTTTAAACTCCTCCAAAAATTAATCGAGTAAGTAAAAAGTGTGTGCTAGAAGCACTTTAGGTTTAAAGATTGTTTTATATTCTTATTTCTATACGTGATGTTTTCAAAGTGCCTACTATTTTGGTGAGCGATCAGTGTCATGTTTCACGACAAATTATCCATGGCAAACTGACTTCTTGTCAACTACAGAATTATTTTTTATATTTTTCAAAACTATTCTCAAAATAATTTGTTTAACTTCATTTCAATACGCCTATCATACAAATACAGATTTTTCAAACCAACGCATCCTCGCAATTCAAGATAAGCTTGGTAAAATACTAATTGTCCAATTCACAACAAACTTATTTACCGTAGATAATTTCTCGATGTTTGGCATCATTAAGAAGTATTAGGTAGTATGAGTAAGCTTCATGTTTTAAAAAGTTGTGAAGAAAGTGAAATGCAGTGAGAAGGTTATGGTTGAAATTGGAAGATGGGATAAATTCTTCATTGATGTGAATGTTATTCCCTCTTTTCCTCCGATGCTTTTTCAAAAGGTATGATATTCCATTGTTTGCAGTAGTCTTTAAAGTCAATCTTAATCTCATATAAATGGCAAATGAGACTCTAAATCCTCACAATTAGTTTCCATCTATCAGTTTTAGAAATGGAAACTAGCACACAACTCTCTAAGAAATATGCTTTGGATTGCCAATACATCCATCGTGCTTTCTCCGGTAATCTAGGCTCATTTTTCACATTTTGATCGGATTTTTGTCCATACAACTTGATTAGTGATAGACCCATATATTGTTTTAATTGTGCCAGCAACAAATTTGAGGAGCAACCTATTAGACTCCTTCAATATATTTATTTTTAAAATTAATAGGATAGAGCTTATTCAATATATGAGAGTAGTCATCAAGTTACTTGAAGGCAATGTGAGCATTGAAAGCGAATAAATATCAAGCATATAATTTATTTTAGTAATAATTAATTTGGATTTTTTTATTTTTTTTTGAATTTATGTGTAGGAAATCGTGGGATACCCAGTGTAAAACTCCCACGGATGAGTCCACTACCCACACTAATTTGGGTTTTTATTATGTTAGTTCTTAGTACAAAAAAGGAATGCTTTGTTTTGATAGTCAAGCCTTAGGCAGCACCCCACCATTGCTTTCTGTTGTCATTGTTGAAATCAATATTTTTTCCTGAATGCATTAGATACCACTGTCAAGAGAGATGTTTATCTCAAAAACTTTATATATGTTAATTTTTTTCTATCTTTCTTTACTGTGTAAATTGCAATTATAACTATTTTGTGTTGGTTTGTGATTGAGGCACACTTGTACTTGCTTGTCACATACTAAATGTTTTTAAATGTTCAAAAAGTATAGAAAATATCTAATTTTATTGAAAAACAGATGTTGTTTAAATACTATCACTGGCTTTTGTTTTTTTAAGACCAAAATATTCAAACGTCCCACTTGACTTAGCCAACTTAAATCACTTGCTTTGATGTTGGGATATATAATTGAGGTTTACTCTATCTCACTCACTTCTTCTTGTCATGCGCCTTTGGAACCTTAGGCAATGGTTCAACCAACAGCCAAAAGGTTGTGGAGATATTAACAAGTAGAAACTTGGAAGAAATCAAACACATTCGCCAAACTTTCCAAGTGTTGTACAACCAAGATCTTCTTCACCTCCTCTACAACTGTCAAAAGAAGAACAAATTTGAAGTAAGCCTCAAGTTTCAATTCACTAGCACTAGCCACTAGCAATGTAAATTCACTTACGCATGAGTTGATTGCGTATAGAGGGCAGCGTATTTTCGCATACGTGAACCACATGAGCGTGACGCTGAGATGCTGAGAGGTTCACTCTTTGGTGCAAGTGTTGACATCGATACACTCATTGAAATAATATGCACTCGATCTTGGGCAGAGTTGCGAGGTATCAGGCAAGCCTATCAAGCTCGATATGGTTCCAGTGTAGAGCAGGATCTCACCCTCAAAACAAATGGTAATTACAAAGAGGTAAGAGCTGCTGCTTCTTCCTTCTTCCTTCTTCTTCCTTGTGTTTTCTTGGTAATAATACCGTTTAGTTGCAGATGGACTTTGCAAAGGCTATGTTAGGTCAAGTTTGATTTTGTCAACCTATTAATTCAATCTCTCTCACCCATTATCTACTTATTTATTATTCAAGCAGTTATCCCTGAACTCATATCCCTCTAAAACAAGTGAATTTAGATCGGGTTAGATTTTACCCAATCTATTTGTAGAGCAAAATGAATATGGTGATGCAACAGTGTGGGCACCAGCGTTTTCTTCTCTTAATACTATTGGGTCACAATCCATCAACATTTTTATTGATCATTTTACCTTTCCATGATTTACAGGTTCTTGTTGCAATTTTAAACTCAAATAGGATCGATGGCGCCAGAGTTGATATGAGCATGGCCATGTGCGATGCAAAGGTTCTCTACGAAGCAATTGAGAGTGGAAAATCCATGGATAAGAAGACCATTGTTACACTCATAAGCCTAAGAAGCTCTGCTCAACTTAAAGCCATTTTACAAGCCTACAAGCAACTCTATGGCCCTGAATTATCAAAGTCGCTCAAGCGAGAAAAGTGTGGCACATTCGGGAAGGAACTCGGAACCATAGTTAGATGCATTCAATACCCTCCAAAGCATTTTGTCAAGCACCTTCAAAGAGCATTGAAAAATGGCAACAGTAGAGATGTTCTGATGCAATTAATTGTGACCCGGTCGGAGATTGATCTTAAGGACATTAACAATGCGTTCACAGCAAAAACTGGGTGGTCTTTGGAGAGCCTTGTGAGAAGTGAATTCGGTAACAACGAAAAAGCCAACGGCTTGGCAGCTGATTTTCTCATTGCACTTCTTAAGCGCTGTTAAAGTTAGTCTTAACGAAAATTAAGGGGTTTCCAGCATTCATATGTAACTTATTTGTACAAGTGATAAATAAAACTATAAAAGATGTCGGCTCTGTTTTCATAGGTTAACTTTAATCTCTTCTCCAAAAATAATTTTAACTTCGGGTGCAACAGCATATAGAGATGTATATAGTCAATTTTAGGATAATGGCTTCAAATCTTAATCCTTATCTATCATTATCCTAGTCCAAACCCATTCATGTGATTGTCTGCTTGTCACGGTCGTTCATGAAATAATACTTGATAAACACTTCAATTAAGAGTTCTAATCCTGCCGGAAATGTGGCGGATTGACTGATATTTTTTTTAAAGAAAAATCCAGGCATAAATGGCCAATTAAAGCTTGATAATTCACTCTCGGTCAAAATTTAAAACTAAGGCTGTGCATAGATCTTCGGTAATAACAAAAAGTATACAGAGGAGCAGTTCCTCTTATTGCTTTCTTGTTTGTTTGAGATTAGGTTTAAGAGGTATTGTCTTTGGCCGCTGCATTCATCATCAATCGTAAGCGCATCCCATCTATGTAGAGTTGGCTCTTTGGCAGTTGCATTGAATATGAAAAATATGTAACTTCTGCTTACTTCTTTTAGAGTGGAGTTGGGGGGTCTAGTTTGGTGCATTAACTTAAATTCCAGTTAAATCCCAAGTTATCATAATGGCTGAAGATATATATACATATTTTCACACCAAGTTCTATAGTAAAACCACAAAAGGATTAACGAAGATTGATTAGGGAGTGATTCCAATTCATTGCATATCACTACTCAATATCTATCTCACCTTATTAACTTGTACCAGGTAAATTACTGGTAAGTGAGAACAGTTTGAAGCTTGAACAACCTTCACTTCAAGCTACAACACTAACTGGGTATTTTTCATCTCCCACAACCAAGAAATGAGACCCTCCCTCCAACACATTCAGACCATTTTCATCAGTCCTACTAAAATGCTGACAAGGGTTCAGAACAAACTTCACCTCAGCTCTCTCCAAGGCGTTCAAATGGATGCTCTCAAATCCAACCAACTGTTTGATTGGGCTCCCACCTCTAATCTCTAATCGCTGTACGAAGAGCAACATTGGATGCCTTCCAGGCATCTCTCCATGATTTTTTACTCCAATTGTAGCTGAGAACTTTAGTTTGTCACAGAAGTCACTGCTCATTTCTTCCACATTGTAGAGGAGAGTACTGGACTTAGCAGCAGGAAGATTGCTAGATTGGTTTAAATATATCTGGTTTTGGGTGACAGAGATAAATTCATAAGAGTAGGTAGTATAGCTAAGGCCATAACCAAAGTTGAACACCTTTCTTCCATGGTAGAACCGGTAAGTACGGCCAGGATAGCCAGATGCTGGATCAGGCCGCATTCTCATATCCGTCATTGGTATTTTGGTGAAGTCTTGGGGATACCAAGTGATGGGTAATCTCCCCCCTGCATGAGAACATGAATTGATCATTGAATCCAAATATTTACATCTACACAACCTTCTTTTTTTTTCTTTTCTTCTCGAACTCCATTTCATTGCAAAGAAAACTAAGAAAATACTAAAACCAGAAAATATTAGGCCAAAGTGTGAAAATGACAAGGAAAAATACAAATCAAACAGAGGTTAAGCAGTCATTCTAAGATATTGCATCCCAACTAGCATTAAATTGCCCAAACGGGAAACCATAGAGTGGCTATATAACAGTTGTTTATGAACTTTCAACTAAACTCAGTCAAGAATATTGGAAGTTCATAGATGGAATTGCCAAGTCCATGGTGGGTTAAATTTGTTTCAATTTCTTTTCATCTCAATTTGATATGAACAGCCCATCTCAAATTAATACATTACTTTTTGCATATGTCCTCTTATAGAATTTGAAAAATCTTCTCTGATAAATGGACCTGCGAATCCTTTCTTTGTGGGGTGGGTTTTTTCGATAGCATGTGAAAACTGAATCATGCTTCATCCCTCTTCACATTGGATAGAGACTGACTCTGTGGTACTCAGAAACCAAGGGGTTAAGTGCTTCTCCCATACTCTGCTTTTGGGCTTAGGTAAAAAACAGACCTCTAGCAGATAACCAGATCTTTTCATGGAATAGGACGTGCTAGTTCAAGATTGGAGCTGGCTAGCCCACAAACTTGATATTTCATACAACGTCAAAAAAAAATATCAAACACACCATCAACTTTGAAATTCCACCTACTAACACTCCTCCAGCATACCTCTAACTATATCTTTCTCTGAAATCAACAAGAATATCATTTTTAAGAGATAATGATAAATGAGAATATGAACAAGCTGTTCATGGGCCAGGTTTGTGCTAGGCTTCCCTTTGCTTAAGCATGAGCATTTGTACTCTTAAGAACCCAAACCACCTGCAGCCCATTTGATTAAAAGGCTAAAGCCCAAGACTGCCCATTTAGATAAAAGAAAAGTTGAGCCTACCAATGGAGCCCATTTATAGATTAAAATAATTCAACAGTGTGTCCAAATCTCACTTTAAGGCTCAATTTCACATTGCAATTGAACAAAGTGTAAAGCCCATATTAAGGCCAAATTTCAAATTTCAATGAGATGATTTTGTTTTGAGGGAAGGAGAATATTACATAATAATAAGAATAATAATACATGTATACATAAATATATAGTTTGTAAACGGGCTTAAGATCTCAAGCCTGCCTATTTATTAAATGGGCTGAGAAATGAGCCTGAGACCAAGCCCTGGCTGTCAGTCAAGTACACATGATCAAACCTGTTATTTTACAATGGGTTTGGGCCAGGCTCAGGCCAGGTTTGACACATGAAAAGCCTACGAACATCATATGCATTTTCTTGAAAAAAATTTAGTAGTAGGAAGTTAATTCACCTGGATTATGGTCGCCGAAGATAACCTCTGCGAGTGCAATTGCACCTGCTTCACCGGGATAACCAGCCCACAAGATGCTACCAATTTTCGGATTGTATTTCGCAAAAGAAACATCAACTGGACCACCGCAAAGCAGCACCAACACCACAGGCTTCTTCGCCGCTTTTGACACACTAGTGATAAGACTTTGTTGCTTACCTGGAAGAACTAAATCCACTCGATCCAGCGCTTCCGCTTCCTGTGTTTGATCCAACCCCATGATCAAAATTACATAATCAGCAGTTTCTGCCAGTTCTACTGCTTCATCAATGGAAGCAGAAGAGCAAGCAACTGTCTCGCAGCCTGAATGATAGTGGGTTTCCTTGACATAGCTCTTCAATGCTTGAAGTGGTGAAATGGATTTGCATGGAAGGCCAAAATAGTTTCCTTGAAGTGTTCGTGGGACATCCGCATTTGGACCGATTATTGTGAGGGTCTTGGTTTTTGTTCTTGATAGAGGCAGAAGCTTGGCTGAATTCTTTAACAGGACAATGCCGTCGCGAGCAGCTTCAAGAGCTAAACTTTGATGTTCTTGTGAGCAGACTTGGGCCGAACCGAAGTCTCCATAAAGAAGCTTTTTTGGATTGCCATCAAACAATCCCAATCTCATTCTAACAGAGAAAAGGTTGTGGAGAGCTCTGTTAATATCAGATTCTTTCAGTTTTTTTTCATCAACAGCTGATTTTGTGTGCTTCTGTAAGTAGGAACCGCAGTTTACATCCATGCCTGATAATCATTTTTATGAGAAAATTACAAGGTTTGTGTTTAAAGTAACAAGTATTAATACAAATATTTGAAAAGAAATCCCTATTTTTATGCATTTAGATGTGTAAATAACAGAAAGCTAACACCTATAGCACAAACAGAAAAATAAAGATAAAACAATGAGCAACCAGGGATAATAGACATTCAAAAGTCCAAAAATCTGAAAAGTCCGATCCAAAATAATTGGGGGTTAATTCTGAGACAGCCATTTTAAAATTTTACATATACGCTCTTATTAGAAACTGTGTTTATATCTCTCCCCACCTTTAAAACTCAGTTTTATATCTGCCAGCCACCTCAATATGAAAGTTTTCAGCTTCCACCAGTGGCGCCAACAAAGTGAAGTATTAAAGTTGTTGTATATTCTACCATAAAGAAAAGTTAATTATTGAGGGAGACCCGGCTAATGCAATCGCATTGGCAAAAGGCAGGAGGAAACCTTCGTGGAGCCTGCTAACAACTAATAAGGAGATTTGCAGGCTTTGTATCGAGATGGATATTGAATTTATTAGAGGCACCGCCAATGGAGTGCTGGGCTGTTTTACTAGGGCAGAAGTTGACCTAATCCCTGCATCTGGTTGTTGTGATTTACATGATGAGAGTTTTTTTAGCTTGTATTTATTTTTCTTTCAATGAAATTTTAAGTTATTTAAAAAGAAAGAATAGAATGAATGGAGAAATATGACATCTATTTGAATTCACTAAGAAACAAGGTCAACAACAAATGATGTAAATGGCTTTGATGACGATGATGATGATATTGTTATGATGACGGAGAAAATGTAATTCAAATATTGCAGTAGGAAAAATAAATAAAATTAAATTACATGAAATATACTACACAGGATGAGATAAATTTAATGTGGTTCAGCGTTTGATGCCTACATCCACGGGCGAAAGAGATGATGGCTTCACTAATCAGAAGAGAGAAAAAGATGAGAGAATTACAATGTGCTCAGAATAATCCAAAAGCTCGCCCTCTCAATCTCGCAAACAAAAAAACCCTCAAAATTACAAAAGAGAATTCCCACAAATCTCTCTCAAAAGAAAACCAATCCAAATTTCTTCATACTACAACTGAAGGTCTAAGCCTTCTTATATAGATTTTGGAACTCCAAAATTAGAAGTTCAATAAAATAATAAAAAAATAAAAAGATGATGTGGGCATCACCGAGGATTCGATAGAGGACGAGGATCGTGTCGTTTGCTGTGGATTATTACAAGTTCTACAGAGGCAAGGTTAAGGGGCAAATAGCTAATGAGAGCTACCGGTTGTTGGGCTTATCGCATGTGAACCCCACAAATGATGTCGGAACCCACATGGACCACCAATAAGCCAACTCAGCCCTCAAACATGTGGAGAGGCGTCCAACTTGGCAGCCAACTCAACAAGGCATAAGACCGTGTGCAACACTACTCCAAAACCGAGTGGACTCATCAACTCCACTCGGATTGGGATTACTCTCCAACCGACTCACTCATTTACTTGAGCGAGAAACTCATTAAGTCCCACTCGGATTCGGTCATCAAGGACGTGTGAAGTTATGGGACAGCCAACTCACCAACAAGTTGTGATTGGTTACTTAATTTTGTTCTCATTTTCGGCCATTTTTTTAAGCCATGGTAAAAAATCATGTCCTTAAGTTGTATAATTAGTAAGTTAATAATAGTATTCTGATCATTTCAAGTCAGAGATTAGCATCATTTTATGAAAACAGAGTATCTCACATACCAGCTCTGAGGACATCCCCTACTGCATCTTCTGGGGTCTTAGCGTAGCCTTGATCATCATGAATGATAGAAACCGCGTCGCAGTCGGAGGTAATGTACCTGATAATCAAATCAACCAAAGAGATAAGATTTTTTATGGATAATTTATATATCAACTTGATGTTGGTAAAACAAATTCAAAGAATACATTTCAATTTTGGTTACATGTGTATGGATATAGGCTAGATTATGATATGATTGTGAGATTTGGATTAAATCCAAATCACTTGGGATTGGGTTTATCTCTTAATTTACATGTATATAAATATTATACTTCCTTAATAATTTTTTAGACAAGTTTTATGAAAATCCTCCTTCATTAACACCTTAAGATACAGCCCATGATTTTTTACTTCTCTCTTACCCAAAAATTCCTTATTTTACATTAGTCAACATCAATGGCTTGGCTGTTACCAAGAACCAGTACTGAACAAAATAATCCAAAATGATATTTTTAATTCTCATGGTTTTGTCATTGTACAAATATGCAATTATACTATTCTAATATGGGGCAGGTCCAGTATGTGTTCAGTGGTAATTCTTCCGCAATGTACGGTCTCTATGTGGGGCTCACTTGATGATCAAACTTAACGATATATTATTTCATCCCTTAACTTCAAAACCTACTTGAAAAAAAATCATGTAAGTCATCTCCACTAACAGGTGAAGTTTTAATGATATAAATAGTTTTTCAATAGTTCAAATTACAATGCTTAAAAATTAAACGTGAGAATGGTTTTGAGGGCCCACTTCAGACAGTCTTAACAGTTTATAAAATCTCAAATCTGTCCATCACATTGGCCTAGTAAAAAATGGGTTGCACCCTTTTAAATGGAGCTGTCAGAACACCTTAACCTGTCAACTGAGGCATTTCATGAACAGGATTTTTAACAAGAGTATTCTAATGCACATATAATTAAAGGAATAAATAGATGAGGGCATAAACTATAAATGTCAATTCCAAAAATTAACTCGAAAAGTTAAATTATTGGAAGCAAAAACTACAGTAGCACTAATTGAAATGTTAGTGTAACAGGAAATGATGTAGACTGGGGAGGGGTAGTGTAACGACCCATCCCGCTACTGGCACGTTGAAACTGATACGGACTCCTAAAACCGTTCCAATACAATTTCGGGTACCTCTTTTTTTTTTTTTTTTAAATGGAAGTACCACACCCGCAACCCGCACTAATCATAGTAATCCACTAACGAACCAAAAATTGTGAACATCAATTGTAAATTTCAAATGATAGCATCGACCCATTATTACATTCATCCGGCTCAGTGAAAAGTACATATATCTCAAATACATTAACAGGTTCTCAAATACAAAAGGAAACCACGACAAGTACAAAACTGCAATTCTACGCCCACTGTTCGATTGAGGGTCCCGCCGGCCCTTCCTTTATGAAGTACCTGTGAGGCAAGGGGGTGAGCTCTACATGCCCAGTGAGGGTAACACATACACCATATATCACCAAGCATACACAGCATATAATCATATGAACACAACAATGTCTAAGATGTCTACATGCATGACCATACAAACGTATGCCCTTCCCCTAGCACAGGGCCCACGTCAGCCGGGTCCCTAGAACACCCTCTAACCAACGCCATGCAACCCCCTTATGCACCCAACCGCAACAATCCACCCATCCACGGGTACGCAGACTAATTCTCAGTCAGATCGGGGTCTCTAGTCCTCAACTAAACTTATGACCCTCTCATGACAACCCGCACGCATACCACGCCCAACCCAAGAGTCGGACTCACTAGAGTCCCAAACTGATTACCACACGGGGGTAACCACCTCACCAGTCTTCGATGAACTGTCAACCAGACTCATCTATGGTTTCATCAACCGAGCACCAGAATCTCGATAGCCAAACCACAATGGACCCCAAAGTCAACTGCGGGTAAACACACTATCACATCACACCACAGGCTGTTCCCACCATACAGGTGTCCTTGCCTGGAATATCTCATCATATCATCCCTCGACCTAGGCGAGCACCTCCTCAGCCTACTCGGTCATCCGGGGAATCACAAACCACACCAGCGGGAGCTGTCCCTCACCGCATCATCCCTCGACCTAGGCGAGCACCTCCTCAGCCTGCTCGGTCATCCGAGGAATCACAAACCACACCAGCGGGAGCTGTCCCTCACCGCATCATCCCTCGACCTAGGCGAGCACCTCTTCAGCCTATTCGGTCATCCGGGGAATCACAAACCATACCAGCAGGAGCTGTCCCTCACCGCATCATCCCTCGACCTAGGCGAGCACCTCCTCAGCCTACTCGGTCATTCGGGGAATCACAAATCACACCAGCGGGAGCTGTCCCTCACCGCATCATCCCTCGACCTAGGCGAGCACCTCCTCAGCCTGCTCGGTCATCTGGGGAATCACAAACCATACCAGCGGGAGCTATCCCTCACCGCATCATCCCTCGACCTAGGCGAACACCTCCTCAGCCTGCTCGGTCATCCGAGGAATCACAAACCACACCAGCGGGAGCTGTCCCTCACCGCATCACCCCTCGACCTAGGCGAGCACCTCCTCAGCCTGCTCGGTCATCCGAGGAATCACAAACCACACCAGCGGGAGCTGTCCCTCACCGCATCATCCCTCGACCTAGCCACCCTCTGGTCTCCACGCGGGCGAACCACTCAACCCATAAGAACACTGGGGAGGTCTCACCCGCCACGTACTCGGGTAGCGTAACAACCAGGTCCTCCAAGTCTGCCTAGGGTCAGCCAACACCCAACCCAATGGCTTCCCCAAAGATTCCATAATTGCCTCACCACTGGTCCCGACCGAGACTCCGGGGCATCTCGTTCTCTAATCTAGACGACGCCTCACCTACAAGCGTGTCTGAAGACCACTAACGGTAGGCCTAACGGCTCAACCTCTAGTAGGGGGACACCTCCGTCATCTATCGATCCATAACCAAACTACGTTTCCTACTATGGTTTCTCATAACCTCTCAATCCTAGCCACCCGCAAGCTAGGGGTAGTCTCTAAATCCTGATGTTGCTTAGTACACATGCCCCCACCGACATTCCATTTACACTAGCCACATGCATACAAAATTATCTCTACGCATGCCGACAATATAACATATCGCAACATAATTGAGTATATACATCATCTATCACACGCTACACATTAACATTCAGATATGGTATCAATCATGGCATGTCCCATACGAGCATAGGAAGTGGTATCATCTACTATTTACTGCACGCAATTCTAAAGCATGTTGATTTAACTATTAATCACTTACGTGGCAAGTCATCACACATTAGCCAATCATGTTATCATACCATCAACAAGTCATGACATCTGATAAAGTATTCATAGGTGCTCCATGAGCAGTGGGTACAAATACACCCGGATGAGACCCCCGCTACATAATAGTATCAACAGTTCCCTTGCCGAGTGGCTTATAATACCAGGGGACCCCATCCGCTGCATTTTATACCCACACATCTGATAGAGTAGTAATATGCATAGATGCATGCTAAAAGCGGTAATAAGTTCCCTCACCTATGTGTGTGCTTGAAATCCAACGCGGGAAAACGAGTTCGGGGGTTGAAGGGGCTCAATCTGTTGAAACAAGAGCACAAGGATAAGTAACCGGACAAAACGGGTCAAATTAAGTCTGGACTACAAACGGGCCCGAAAGCGATTCGGGTCCAAACAAAACTGAAGTGGGCCCGAAACTGAAAACTAGATCTAAAATGGGCCGGATCTGAAAATTGGACTTTAAGATGAGCCGGGCCCAAAGCTGGGCCGAACTGTGCCGGGCCTAAAACGGGCCGGGCCGGTTGGAACTGGGCCAGATTGGCTGAGTCGGGTCAGGGCCTAGATGGGCTGGACCAGATCTGGTGAACTGGGCCAGATCTGCGAGCTGGGCTGGGCCGACCAAGTCTGGCGAGCTGGGTCGGGCCCCTAGGCCCACTGGGCTACACCGCGGACTAGGCCTGGGTCACTCAGATCGGAACTCAGCCGAGTCAACTCGGCGACCCAACCGAGTCAACTCAGCAACCCAGTTTAGAAAAAAAACTGAGGGAAAGAGAAGGGAAATCAAGGAAAATGAAGAAAAAAGGAGAAAAAGGAAGAAGAAGAAGATGAGGGATGAGGTTACCCGGGGTTCGGTCGAAGGGAGGGCCGGCGGATCCGAGCTCCGACGACGGCGGGAAGGAATCTGGAATCCGGCAGATCTGACGGAACTGGGGCTGCTCGGGGCGATGACAGAGGGTTAGAGATAGGGCCGAGGGAGAGACGGACGCCAAGGGAAGGGCGGCGGCAGAAAGAGGGATTGTGGTTTACCGACGAGAGGGAAGAAGGGAAGAAGGAAGAAAGAAAGTAGAGAGATGAAGAAGATCGAAAAGAGAGAAGACGGAGGAGAGGTCGAGAGGGGGAAGAGAAGGAAGTGGCGGCGGCGGCGGCGAGATTAGGGTTTCAAGAAGAGAGGGGAAGAGAGGAAGAGAAAGAACGGGAGAGAGAGAGAGGGCTGGGCGGCACTGTAGCGCATAGCTACAGTGCTGCCGAAGGGGTTATAAGGGGTTAGTTTAGGTTTTTTTTTTTTTTTTTAAATAAAAGCTTCCAATTTTCAAAATATATTTATTTTTATTTTTATTTTAAAAGGAAAGCCCGAAGAAATCAAATGACAAACGTCGGGGGAAAAAACGTGTGATTTTCAAACTTTTTATTATGATAGAAAATTCAATAATTCAAAATTACCAAATTGCCCTCTGAGTCTCCGAACTCAAAATCGGACAAATCAGGACCCAACACGGGGCCCACTCTCCCCACCGCTACCAAGACTCCAAAACTCCGAAATATCGGGTCGGGTCACTACAGGTAGGGTACCCAACCTTAGACTATAATACAAATCGGGACCAACCTGGTCACCCCCAAGGCAGGAGTTTGCCAAAACAGTCATGCTCACACAACCTTCTGACCGAATAAGTCAACGGACTAGACGGTCACTTGGATTACCAACAATGAGTAATCCTAATTGCACAATGTATACTGAAATTTCCCACAAATCTGAACGGGTGAATGTGCAACCCAAACTGAAATTCTCACCTCAACTCGGCCAGCTGTCTACTGCTCAACTCAGTGCTGCAGTAACTCACTACTGAACTAGCTTCTGTATGCAGCGTTCTACCCAGTTCAGGCTGGTTTTACAGAAGCAAACCAGACCGTTTCAACAACGGTTTGCACCTCCTTTTGCTGGTCCTAGACCAGCCTAACACATGCAACAAAAGGATGGTTCTGCTGGCCCAATCTGAGTGCAAACTCAGCCCACTTCAGGCCCAGACATTACAGCCGTATAGCAGTGAACTCGGGACTGTGTTAGTGAGTCCAAACAGTCCCTAAATTAGGTTCAAACATCAGAGAGAGAATTCAGAGAGGGATCTAGACAATATCTTGTCTAAGCTCAGAAAACAATTCAGCAATTAATCAAATTAGATCCGATTTAATTCAGACAATCAAACTAGGCGAACAATTAACTTACCCGGGATAAAAACTCGAAGTCACACTTGACTTGATCAATGCTAACTCTTGAGCCTTAATTTATTCAAAGAAATTCCATTGAATTTCTCCAAAGAGGCCTCCCCAAATTCAGCCAAAGTACAAGGTATTTATAGACTTTCACAAGCCCAAAAACCCTAGCTAAACTCAACTCAAGTCCTACCTAAGTTAACCAATCAAAACAACAAAATTAAACCCACCAATCACAACTCATGACTGAGTTGACTGGTCTTACAAGTCCACACGTCTAACAGCCCTAGTCCCCATTGTGACTCAATGAGTCTCTCGCCCCCAACAAGCATTGAGTCGACTGGTTCGAATTTGAATCGAGTCCTAGTCCGAGTGGATTTGATGAGTCCACTAGATCTTGGAGTGTTCAAGTTCACGGTCCACTTGGCTGAGTTGGCAGCTGAGTTAGATCTCTTGTGAGGCTTCTTGTGACACGTCATGGACTTGGCCTGGCTTGGCTTGTTGAAGGTTCCAAGTGGGTCCCACCATCTGATGTAGGGTCCACATGCAATAAACCCCCATGAAATTTTTCAGAAAAATCCATAGCAATTGTCACAACCCCATCAACAGCGCTCCCGCTGGTGTCCGCATCAGGAAATGAATAAAAGAAGGAATATTATTTGAATTATTTGAGTCAAACAGCTTAATAAGAGAGTGAGACGAGAGAACATGGGTGGTGGGCACAATGTATTATTGAAGTCCATTACTTTTGTCCTCTTTTTGGAAGCATTTGATAAAATTGAAATGATACAAGGAAGATTAGCACAACTCCTACACAAAGATATCCACAAATAAAAAAATGGCTCAAAATGTCCATTGTGCTTTACCCATAAAAGCCCCAGTTTTTCCTAGCTGTTATGGATAAGAGGTTGAAATCTGCACAGCTTGGGACCCCATTCACTCGATTGTAAGAACACATTATTCCACTTGCTCGACCTTCTTCGATGCAACTTCGGAAAGGAGGCTGGTATGTATCAGCTAAATCTTGCTTGGATACCTAATAAAAGGAAAACAATACATACATGTTAGAAGGAAAATCCAACATCCTTACCACCTTAATCTAAGTATCAAATTCCACCCATTATTTTAGTAAAAGGTGAAAGAATAATTTGCTCTATGCTAACCAGCAGCTGTGTAAACCCCACCCATGTTCCAAATTCATAAGAGGAGACATAACAGCTATCCTACTATTCAACCATCTTGACCAAAAGACTAAAACTACAGAGAATACCAACTTCAGCAAGGCATGATGCATGCATTGATACCTCACAATTTTCCATATTCACTAAGGGGAATACAGACTATCTCACTGTCAAAAGGTAAATGATAAACATACCTTTAAATCATACTTGCTGATGTGGCTACTCCTTTGTTCAACCAATTACGGGTTGTCACCAACACAAGGGCATAAAGGGGGGGAAATTCCATGTCAACGTAGTATCTCCCTTGTGAAAAACAGCTTAATCAAAGAATGCAAACTACCATCAATAATACCACTTCTATCAGAGTACCATGCCCCACAGCTGTTCCCACATTCACGAGGGAAGAAGTAGACCATCCTGCTCTATCAGAAACACCTTAACCAATATTGTAGTCCCCATCATCATCATAGTTATTTATTCCATCTATTTGAGGTTGGCACTTAAAATTGGATTTGGCAAATTTTTGCTACGAGTTGAATGTAAATCTTACACCAGCACTAACTATGCTAGAGGTTCTTATCTAAAAGAGAGGTTGCAGTGATGATTTGAAGTCCAAAAAAGGCAGGATTTCATTTTCAACCACCATTGGTATGGAAAAAGAAAATGCCATTAAACATTATCCTCTAAAATTATATTAAAAATAAGTAAATAACTTGCACACTTACAAGAGCATTGAAGACAAATCGGGTGGTTCCTTTCCAATTATCCAAATCATAGGCTGTAAAATGCTTGCAACATGCAGAAGCCCTCAAATGATCAATTTGTCCTGTTTGTTGTGAGTTTCCACCTCCAAAGGAATCCCCTTGCAATCCTCTAACATAAGCAACTGCATATTTGCCCGTCATCATTGGATCTTCTCCTGGAGTCTCTTGCCCTCTTCCCCATCTGGGATCCCTAAATATGTTGATATTTGGAGCCCAAAATGTCATTCCATTCGCTTGCCCGGCATTATAAATGGCTCTAGCTTCAATTCCAATAGCCTTAAAAATAAAATGCACAACCATTTATTTAGATAGAAATACCATCTGGTATAAAAGAAAAAGGACATTGGTCACATACCTAAATGAAATTAAAGAAAGAACTTAAAAGATTGGAGAGATCCACGGTTGCAGAATGTCCTTAAGAGTGTTTGGATCCACTTTTAGATTTTTGTGAAAATAGAGCAATGGAGCAAGATAATGAAATGACCGCCTTAATGAATCGTAAAACTCTTATCTGTTGATATTTCATGCTGTGTCATAAGTGAGCATGAAAAAAGAGATCATTGGAAGTAACCAGATTTATGAGACTAGACTGTAATATATTGTCAATTCTTTCATCTCAATCATATGTTGATGAAATTTTAGAAAATAATGGATGATTCCGATGTAGCGAAGGGTATTATTATCAGATTGTCTATATCTAGTCATTTCTCTATTTTGGGCATTCCATGGACAGGGCACACGCCCATCATGAAGATGAGTTCAACGGGGCATGGTTTCTCACATATTTTCCAGGAAGTTACTTTGTTAGATTTTGGGACTCAACTCTCCAACCAAGAAAAAAGTAGAGTTCCAATCAAAAGTTCGGAAACGCCAAGATTCTGTAGAACTCGAGTGCCAAGAAGAGGAGAGAGAGAGAGAGAGAGAGAGAGAGAGAGAGAGAGAGAGAGAGAGAGAGAGAGAAAATTTTAAAAAAGAAAAAATGTAGATGGAAGAGCAAAGAGGTGAGCTTAGTGCTTAGATCCTCCTATGGTGGCTGCCAAAATTAGACCAAAATTGCATCCAAAATTTGCAATATGCACAGACTTTTTACATCATTTGCAATATGTAAGTTGAAATTTCAGTCGACTGAAGGGATCATATTATCATTTTTGGCTGTCAGCATAAAAAAAATCCAGACCGGAAAGGAAAACAAGGATAAGCTTCCTCACAAGTGAGTGAATGGTGTAAAGAGAGAGAGAGAGAGAGAGAGAGAGAGAGAGAGAGAGAGAGATTTTTATTTTTAAAAATGTACAATAAGAGTAAAGTGGTGAGCCATATCCGGTATTGGCTACTAAAAACACGCTAAAATTGTATCTACAATTTACAAAATGGGGCACAGATTTATTTATTTTTTTAAAATCTGTAACCTACAAACTGCAATTTCAATATGCTAAAAAGATGTAGAATGCATTCTTATATTTTTGGCTATTCGAGATCGATTTCGACATTAAAACAGTGGTTAGTAAAAGTAAGTGAATGGTGTAGTAAAACACCTGCCCAATGCGATACCAAAGAGATGGGTTGAAAGAAGCAGAAGTGAGTATGACTTGAGGAAAGCTGGTGGCCGATCGAATCGTGCCGTTGAACCGGATGCCGGGCCCGGCGTTGGCCACTCCATGTAGAGCTTCAGACCACCATTGATAGCTCGGAATGCCAAGTCTAGGAATGGAGGGAGCTGCGTTTACCAGCTGAGATATCTTTTCATCTAAGGTTAGAAGAGAGATGAGATGTTCAACTCTTACACTGATGGGCAGTGTTTTTTTGCAGAGGTTGTAGGATTTTGTTGATGGGTTTGATGAATCACAAGCGAATTGTGGAAGTGCTAAGTGAACCGAGTCGAGGAAGAGAA
Source organism: Chimonanthus salicifolius (assembly GCA_013350335.1). NCBI lineage: Eukaryota > Viridiplantae > Streptophyta > Magnoliopsida > Laurales > Calycanthaceae > Chimonanthus > Chimonanthus salicifolius. Next base: position 416,337 of record CM023538.1, read on the forward strand.
GAATGCAGAAGACAGGAAGAAGAGGAAGGTAAGGCCTACAAGCTTTCATTTTTATTCTCATCTTCTTCAAATTATCCTGGAGAAGAAGAAGCAGAAGAAGAAGAAGATTTCCAAGAACAGAGTCTGATATTTATTTATTTATTTTAGCTCTGTAGAGACATTTTGGGCAGAGTAGTAAAAAGAGAGGCTTACATTGGCAAATTCAAGGAGTAGTTTTTCAAATCTTTGGACTTTCATGAGTTGGAAGTTGGAACTTTGAAAGTTTGAAGTCGGTGGTCCTTTTATCCTGGACTGGGATGTGGGCTTTTTGCTTGGCTCCACTACTTTAGAGCAGGGGTAAAAAAATCGGCCGGGCCGTTATCCCGGCCGATTTTTCATATCGGCCGATATATCGGCCGAACTTTTTCTCTCTCCTCCCCGTTTTTTTTTTTTTTTTTTAAAAAAAAAAAAATTCCAAAAAAATTACAGCAAATGCAGAAAATTATGAGCTTATTGAATATGTAATTTTTTCATAAAATATCGGACATTTACATCTTCTAATATATTTTTGAAGTTACGATAGTGGGAAATTATATAAATAGTAATAAAATGGTGAAAATTACAAAAAGAAATAAAATAAAAGGAAAAAATTGCATCCCTTTAAAAGAAGTTATTATACATTAAATAACAGCAAATAAAAAAAGTTCATGTATTATTTTATAGGTTTTACCATTTTCTAACATTTATATATCATAGTCCATAGATAATAATGAAATAATTACAAAAAGAAATAAAATAAAAGGAAAAAATTGTATCCTTGTAAAAGAAGTTAGTATACATTATATAACAGCAAATAAAAAAATTACATGTATTATTTTATAGGTTTTACCATTTTCTAACATTTATATATCATAGACCATAGATAATAATGAAATAATTACAAAAATAAAGAAAATAAAAGGAAAAAATTTCATCCCTGTAAAAGAAGTTAGTATACATTAAATAACAGCAAATAAAAAAATTTCATGTATTATTTTATAGGTTTTACCATTTTCTAACACTTATATGTCATAGTCCATAGATAATAATGAAATAATTACAAAAAGAAATAAAATAAAAGGGAAAAATTTCATCCCTGTAAAAGAAGTTAGTATACATTAAATAACAACAAATAAAAAAATTTCATGTATTATTTTATAGGTTTTACCATTTACTAACATTTATATATCATAATCCATAGATAATAATGAAATAATTAAAATAAGGAGTAAGTGAATGTAAAAAATGTTGCTGTAAATTTTAACATGTTAGTAACAGTAACTAAGAGCAAATGAAAAATGTTCATCTATTATTTTATAGGTATTATCATTTTCTAACTTTTTTTTTCATTTATGCTGTTTTATGTTGAAATAGTTAACAAAAATGAATAAATAAATGAAAAAAAATAGTAACTAACAAAGTACACAAAAACTAACTACAGATACATTAAGATGGAAAAAAAATTATAATACCTATATAAAGCTTTTATTACTACATATCTTATTTAACTTCAAGCATTTTTTAACTTCTTTTATGTTATTTTTGGCTAAAAAAATTAAAATAAAATACAGATAAATCGAAATAAATTACAAAACTTACAAGATCAGTAGATCTGTAAATGAAGAAACCTTTGAACGGTCTGGATCGTTCGGTTTCAAACAAATCCGGGTCGTTTAGAACTTACTTAAATCAAGTAATGAAGAGTGCAATTTTTTTGAAAGATAAATAGTAAAATCTGATTTTCTCTTTGAAAATAAGGTGTGAAATTTGAGATGTAGGTGAATGGTATTTATAGGAAAAAATTGGACCGGTTCGATTTTTTGGATTTAAAAAAAATAATAAAATATTCAGGCATGCCGGACCAGCCGAATCCTGCAGTCCGCTGTACACAGAGATGTGATGGGGAGAAATTGGTTGACAGGTGAGATCTCGTCCGAGATCTCGCCCGATATATCGGACATGAGATATCGTCCGATATATCGGCAAAATATCGCCGAACTTGAGTTGGGCCCAGGCCCGAGATTTACTGTTTTCAGGGGGAAAAAACGGCCTATTCGGCCCAGATTCGGCCCAGATTCGGCCGAGATTTGGACCGATATATCGGTCATCTCGGCCGATATTTATTATGAAAAAAAAGTTTTTTTTTAAAAAAAAAAAAACAAAAAACCGAATTTTTAAAATTCGGCCGATATGATGACCGATAATTCGGTCAAAAATTCGGACATATCGGCCGAATTTTTTTTTGTACGGCCGATACTATACGTATCGGCCGATATAATTCGGTGGTTGAAAAACCGAATTATATCGGCCGATACGCACAGTATCGGCCGATATTTTGACCCCTGCTTTAGAGTTTATGTCCACACGTGACACCGACAGCTGTGTAAACAAAAGGGGCTCAGCAGCCCTTTTTCTTTTGTTTATCTACTCTTCTTTTTTTCCTTCTCTCTCTTCTTTTTTTACATCATCGACGTGAGAGTTGTAGATGAAGATGCTGATGGCCTTCGATTCCGATGATTCACACCTGTTTCTATCTTTTCTTTTTCTAATTTCTTTCTTTGTTTATTTTTGTCTCTATTTTAGTGTTTAGGGTATGTATATAAATACCTCTTTTGTATATTATAATAGAAATGAATTTAATTGATTAATAAAATAGATTTGATTTCGTTTTAAGATTTGTTCTTAAATTGTTTGTTTGTTTCTCTTTGAATTTTAATTTTCACCGCTGTTTGGAGATAGCCCCGGAGTCTTCGTTTTCTAATTCCATCTTCTGCCTACAAATAGAAGGCTGAATTTTTCTGCCGGATCTGCAACACCATCTCCTGCTCGTTGGTGCCTCTGCTGTTTGGTGTGTATTTGCAGCCGAACCTGTTCCACAGGTCATGTATTACTGCTGATTCAGTCGCTTTCTTCCCTGCTTCCATTCGCCCATCTCATCCATTACCATAAACCCATAATTCTTTTGCTGTAAACCGCCCCCTTTCTCTCCTGCAATTCCAGCTGTTAACTGCATCATATACACCCAAACAGTCCCTCCATATTGTTGTGTTCTCTAACCAGCTCCTCTGCATCCAAAACGATACAACCACGTCTAAACCCATTCCCAGTTAATTCCAATTAATTAATTTTATCAGACCCCATTTAATTCCTATTTGTTTATCCCTTAACTCCTTTCAACCCATTAAATCCATTTAACCCGATCCCCGTTGCGTCAAGTGGTATTCAGAGCCTAGATTTAAAAAAAAAAAAAATTCATGGCTGCCACTCCCAATCTTGAAGACAATCAGCCTGTCACCAGGGCTGAGATGAATGCAGTTCAACATTTCATTGAAGATTTGAGAGTGATGATGCAACAACTCCTTAACCGCGACAATCAACGTGATCGTAACAATCGTGGTAGGAGACCCCCAGTTCGACCCGAGTATGACTCTAGCGATGAGGAGTCAGAAGACAATCGTGAGCCTCCGAACAACAAGAATAATCGAAAATACCGTCCAAAGATGGACTTACCATCTTTCAACGGTCAACTACATGTCGAAGGCTTCCTTGACTGGCTCTCTGAGGTCGAACTCTTCTTCAATTGCATGGAAATCGATGAGGCACAGAAAGTAAAGCTGGTAGCCAGCCAACTCAAGGTCGGAGCAACAGCTAGAAGCCGCCCAAAGGCGATTGGGGAAGCGTCCTATCAATTCATGGACACGAATGAGAGAGTTATTGCGGACTCGCTTCCTTCCCGCTAATTATGAACAAGTTCTTTTCGAGCAGTATCAGAATTGCCATCAAGATAATCGTGCAGTTTGTGACTATGCAGAAGAGTTCTATCGCCTTTCTGCCAGAGCCGACTTGCCTGAGACTGAGACCCAACAAGTCTCATGATTCTTGGGTGGTCTTCGCGTTTCACTTTGTGACTGCTTCAGGTATCAGCCTGTTCACACTTTGAGCGAGGCGGTTCAGTTAGCCACAACAGCTGAAAGTCAGAATGATCGCTCAGGAGGAAGGAATACACAGATGGCTAGGCACACCCTTCCATCAACTTCTTCGACTCCCCCACCAGCCTAAGGACGTACTTCTCAGCACACAGTGTCTCCTTGACAAGTTCCACCATGGAACCAACCAGTTGCCCCACTGAGGTCTGCGCTGGCCAAGACACAGGACGAAACAACCCGTACGCCTGACCTATGGCAGGCAATTGCTTTCGTTGTGGTCAGCCAGGACACCGTTCAAATAATTGTCCTACTCGTCATCCAATTGCAATTACCACTAATGAAGCCCAGGATGAAGAAGATGAGTACATTGAAGGACAAGAAGAAGATGTTGTTGACAATAAAGAAGACTATGTCGACTATGGAGAAGAAGGATCATCTTTGGTGGTTCGCAGATTGCTATGCACACCGAGAAAGGACCTCCAATCACAACGTCACAAGATCTTCAGGACTCGATGCACCGTCAACGATAAAGTCTGTGATGTTATCATTGATGGCGGTAGCTGCGAGAATATGATCTCCCAGTTGATGGTAGACAAATTGGGCTTGCCGACCCAACCACATCCCTCTCCCTACTTGGTCGGATGGATCAAGAATGTGGAAGATACCCGAGTAACGAAGCAGTGCCTCGTCTTCTTCTCCCTTAGTAAGAGATACAAAGATGAAGCCCTCTACGACGTTGTTGATATGAACGTCAGCCACATGATTTTGGGCCACCCGTGGCAATATGACGTTGATTTCCACCATTGGGGACGTGCAAATATCTTCACCTTTTGCAAAGATAGAGTAACGGTCACCCTCGGCACTAAGTCATGAGAAAGCTATCATCCACCACCACCTGAGAAAAAAGAGTTTTTTCTCCTAGTCAACAACAATGAGCGTGAGTCACGTGAAACAGGTGAAATCGTTACATTGGTCGTCCAGGAACCAAACTCAGTAGCCGTACCGGCCCCACCAGAGGTAACTCCAATTCTAGATGAGTTCCAAGATTTGATGCCAGATGAGCTTCCAGATGGCTTGCCTTCGACTCGAAACATCCAGCATCACATAGATCTTGTCCTTGGGGCCAGTTTGCCACACCTGCCCCACTATAGGATGAGCGCTAAGGAGTTTGATATCTTACAGGACAAATAGAGGACTTATTGCACAAGGGCGTGATTTGCACCAGCATGAGCCCATGTGTAGTTCCAGCATTGTTGACAACCAAGAAGGACGACAGTTGGCGAATGTGCATTGACAGTCGTGCCATCAACAAAATCACTGTCAAGTACCGGTTCCCTATTCCTCGCTTGGATGGTATGCTAGATATGCTTGAAGGAGCCAAAGTCTTCTCCAAACTGGATCTTAGAAGCAGGTATCATCAAACCCGCATCCAGCCCGGGGATGAATGGAAGACTGCCTTCAAGACCAAAGAAGGACTTTATAAATGGATGGTGATGCCGTTTGGACTCTCCAACGCACTAGACACATTCATGCGGCTGATGAACCAAGTATTGAAGCCTTTCATTGGGAAGTTTGTCGTTGTCTACTTCGACGACATTCTCATCTATATCCGTTCAAAGGAAGATCACCTGCAACATCTACGCGAAGTATTTTAGGTACTCATGGACAATAGTTTATATATTCATAAAAAAAGTGTACTTTTCTTGCAGATAAGTTTGTCTTCCTGGGGTACGTTGTTTGATCCTCTGGAATACAAGTCGATGAAGACAAGGTCCGTGCTATTCATGAGTGGCCCACTCCACTAACGGTTCGTGATGTTAGGAGTTTCCATGGCCTTGCCACTTTCTATCGACGGTTTGTGAAGAATTTTAGCAATGTTTTCGCTCCTCTCACTGAATGCCTAAAGAAGAAACAATTCACATGGACCGAAGCTGCTGAAATGAGTTTCAACTTGATTAAGGAGAAATCCACCACTGCTCTTGTCTTAGCCTTGCCAAGCTTTGACAAGTTGTTCGAAGTCGATTGTGATGCCTCTGGAGTTGGCATTGGAGCAATTTTATCTCAAGAAGGCAGACCTGTGGCTTATTTCAGTGAAAAGCTAAGCGATGCACAGAAGAAATGGTCTACCTATGAGCAAGAGATGTATGCGGTAGTTCAAGCTTTGAAGCATTTGAGATACTATTTGATACAATGAGAGTTCATCCTTTACACAGATCATCAGGCTCTCAAGTATCTAAATGGTTCAACTACTCCAAACCGCAACCATGTCAGATGGATCGCTCTTATTTAAGAGTTCGCCTTTGCGCTTAAACATAAAGCTGGACAACAAAATAAAGTCGCCGATACTTTAAGTTTGAAAACAGCTCTACTCAATATCGCACGAGGTGAGATAGTTGGTTTTGATTTTCTTAAAGACTTATATGCAGATGATGAAGATTTTGCAAATGAGTGGAAGCGTCTTCATGAAGAAAAACCTTATAAGGGGGAATTTCAGATCCATGACGGGTTCCTCTTTAAAGGTACTCAGCTATGTATCCCACGCAGTTCACTTCGAGAGCACCTCATACGGGAATTGCATGGAGGTAGCCTTGGAGGTCACTTTGGAAAAGATAAAAGCATTGCTCAAATTGAAGAACGCTACTATTGGCCCCAGTTAAAGCGTGATGTTACAAAATTCATCCAAAGATGCTACACCTGTCAAGCATCGAAGGGGCAAGTGCAGAACACAGGTCTATACACTCCACTGCCAGTTCCTAATGCTCCGTGGGAGGATCTATCGATGGATTTCATCTTAGGCCTTCCGCGCACACAACATGGATTTGACTCAGTTTTCGTGATTGTGGATAGATTTTCTAAGATGGCTCACTTCGTAGTGTGCAAGAAGACATCAGATGCCTCTAGTGTTGCTCACCTATTCTTCAAAGAGGTTGTTCGTTTGCATGGAGTTCCAAAGACCATCACATCGGATTGTGACACCAAGTTTCTCAATCACTTTTGGCACATCTTATGGTCACGGTACGATACTTCTCTCCAGTTTCGTAGTACATGCCATCCACAAACCGATGGGCAAACCGAGGTTGTCAATAGAACACTTGGAAATCTTATTCTCAGCCTCTCCAGTGATCGTCCAAAACAATGGGACTTGGCGCTTGCTCAAGCCGAGTTTGCATACAACAGTGTAAAGAACAGATCTACTGGTAAATCACATTTTGAAGTTGTCATGGGAAGGTCCCCACCTCATCCGGTGGATCTTGTAAAGCTACTCAAAGTGCTCGGTGCTAGTCAAGCAGGAGATAATATGGTTACTCACATGGCGCAGATTCATAAAGAAGTAAAACAACATTTAGAGAATGCCAATGTGAAATACAAGAAAGCTGCAGATAAGAGTCGACGATTGAAAGTTTACAAAGAAGGTGATATGGTCATGGTGCATCTACGCAAAGAAAGGGTCCCTACAGGTACTTATAGCAAGTTGAATCCAAAGAAGATTGGACCCTTCAAAGTTCTTCGCAAGCTCAATGATAATGCCTATGTGATCAATCTTCCAGACAATTATGGCATATCGAAGACCTTCAACGTTCAAGACTTGTTTGAATATCATCCTCCGGTGTCCTCTTCAATGGTCATAGACTCGAGGACGAGTCCTTTTCAACCGGGGAAGATTGATGCAGCACGTGTGTGTCCACACGTGACACACACGGCTGTGTAAACAAAAAGGGCACGGTAGCCCTTTTCCTTTTGTTTCTCTACTTCCCTTTTTTCCCCTTCTTTCTCTTCTTTTTTCACGTCACCGACACGAGAGTTGTAGATGAAGATGCCGACGGCCCCCGATCCCGACGATTCAGGCACCTCTTTCTATCTTTTCTTTTTTTAATTTCTTTCTTTGTTTGTTTTCGTCCCTATTTTAGTGTTTAGGGTATGTATATAAATACCCATTTTGTAGATTATAATAGAGACGAATTTGATTGATTAATGAAATAGATTTGGTTTCGTTTCAAGATTTGTTCTTGGATTGTTTATTTGTTCCTCTTTGGGTTTTGATCTTCACCGCCATTTGGAGATGGCCCCGGAGTCTTTGTTTTCTCTTCCATCTTCTGCCTACAAGTAGAAGACTGGATTTTTCCGCCGGATTTGCAACACCATCTCCTGCTCGTTGGTGCCTCTGCTGTTTGGTGTGTATTTGCAGCCGGACCTGTTCCACAGGTCATGTATTACTGCTGATTCAGTCCCTTTCTTCCCTGCTTCCATTTGCCCATCTCATCTATTACCATAAACCCATAATTCCTTTGCTGTAAACCGCCCCCTTTCTCTCCTGCAATTCCAGCCGTTAACTGCATCATATACACCCAAACAGTCCCTCCATATTGTTGTGTTCTCTAACCAGCTCCTCTGCATCCAAAACCATATAGCCACATCTAAACCCATTCCTAGTTAATTCCAATTATTTAATTTTATCAAACCCTATTTAATTCCTGTTTGTTTATCCCTTAACCCCTTTCAACCCATTAAATCCATTTAATCTGATCCCTACTCTTTTGCTTGGCTCCACTTTGGACCTATTTTCTGCTTTTACTCCAGTTTGGGCTCAGGTTGTGGGCTTTATTTTATACATCTTTAGGCTTCTTATTCTTTTGAATGAGATGTCACTTAGTAATAGTGATTTGAGTCATTTAAAGTGCTCTATGAAAATCAATTTCTAGATGACTCAGAGTGGTCGTTCCTGAACTAGAATTTTTTTTAACAAGTAAAATATATATTTTTTATATATCCAAAAAAAAAACCACTTCTTTTAAAATGTAGCTTTTAATTTGATCATTTATAAAAGTAGATGAATAAATTTGAAGGTCTTTAGGCAATCCAATATCAAATAAATAAGACTCTATTTAAATATTTAAATAATTTTGATAATAAACCTTAATTTGATCATTTCTTTCTTTTATCTCCCATCTCCATGTTATAAGTAATGTATTTCATCTCCTTGTGTATGTTATTTCCAACCTCTTAATTCAAAGCATGGGGATCGTCTCTCCTTTTCTATTTATATATTCAAATCATCTTAAACATATTTTCCTCATTTTGTTATAAATTAATATTATTCTTAAATTATTGTAAATGTGATTATTTTTAACTATTTTTAGAGTTAATCTATAGTTGGCACGTTTTTGTTAACTTCATTTGGTAATTTCACTAAACTAACTTTTATAAACCTAATTTTTAACTCATTTATTATAACTTAGGTGAAGTCAATATGCAATGTGCAAAGTACGATCAATCGGTGTCTCGCTTCTCTAATCTTCAATTCTATCTAAGGAAATGTCCGGTTGAAAAGATAAATGTCCATAGAAATGCGTGGATATAAAATTGAAAAGATTATTAAGGTGGTTCTGTTCTGTCAAGGTAAGTTAAACTATTGTATTAATATTTGTATTCTAATATAATCTAATAATAAGAATGACTCGTATAAACACTTTAAAAAATTAATTTCAAGAGTAAAATAATATATAAACGGATCAACATATTGACTCTAAAAATGTAAACAACTCACTAAAGGTCCGGTGGGATGAACAATTCGAGTTAACTCACGTCAAAGGTAAAGTAGTAGAGTAGAGACAAAAGAAAAAAAAAAATAGGGCACGCCAATCCATATCCTATCTGTCCTGTCCTGTCCTACACTAGTATTGTATCTTTTTTTTTTCTTTTCAGAAGAGAAGAAAACCTAATCTCATCTTCACTGGAGAGAGAGATAGAAAAAGTCCTAAGTAAAGTAGGAAAATTCACAGCCCCATTTCCTTTTTATCATTTCACTATTAAGTTGTACAGTAGCTGTCATGGAGTGTGATGAGTCACAAGTCCAACTCATAAATGCATTTCTTTTGCTTTTTTATCTTTACTTTTCAGACTTGGACCAAAAATGAGAATGAAAGGCAAGGGGAAAGGAGAAGCAGCACTGGACGCTGTTTCTTCCTTCAATAGTGTTATTGTACTTGTGTGTTTATGCTCCTTTCGACTCTTCTGTGCTTCACTTTTGACTGCTCTATTTTGGGTTCTTTTCTTCGACTTCTTTACCTTACTTCTTCAATTTCATTGACAGGTTTACAGTTGTTCGTTGGCTCCATTTGCTCTTACATTTGGATCCGTAATTTTTATTTTTATTTTTAATTTTCTTCGGAGGGAGAGGTTTTTTACAAGAGAGAAGGGAAAAAAAGGGTCTCTCAGTTGGCTGGGGTTGTATGAAAAGAGAGAAAAATATAGAAAGAGAGGTAGGGAGAAAAAAAAAGAGTTTTGAGAGAGACTTAATAATTTGTAAAAAAGTTATTTAGTGTTAGTGTAAAGATCAAGACTAAAATATGAGGTGATATGTTATGTGATAAGAGTGACATGTTACTTAATAAGTTGAGTATAGATGTGCAAGATTGAGAGGGAGGACACCTGTAGGGCATTCTCTCTCTCTCTGTCTCTCTCTCTGTGATTACCGACTGATTTTTTTATGTATGGAAAAGTGTGAAATCTGATGACTTTTATCTATTCTGCCTTCCCTAGCAAGAGATGAAAAATCTGCATCTGTATCTGCATCTGCTCCTGTCTGAGACAAACAGAAATTAATAGTCTGATGCAAACGTACAATCAAAAATTTCTGATGCGCATGTGGGGGTCACTTCCTGCCTGTCTGTGCTTTCCCTTCCCTTCCCTTCCCTTCTTCATCAGAGTAAACTAGTAAAGTAAAGATGCTCTAGAGCTAACTTATCATTTCCCAGGCATGCCCTTGTCTCACCATCCATCCAAATTCCAAACGACATTACATTTTCAGGTTTTTTTCTTTCTCATCCGTAAAACAGGGCCTCTCCTCTGCATTATTGCTTCTTCTATTTTTTTTTTTTTCAGCTTTTCAAACATTTATTTGAGTTCAATAAGCATTAAGATTTAAGATTAGAGATTTCATTCATACAACTTATTTTAAAGATCAAAACTAAAAATTAAAATTGCTCAAACATTACTTCTACGTGAGACTCAATTTGTAATGAATTTAAATTAGTATTTTCTCTTTTAAATTTTAATTAAATATTTATATGATGTATTTCCGAATATTATAGATAAAAAGATTTTCAATAATTTATTTATTCTTATATTAAAAAAATAAAAAATAAAATAATTCAATAAATAGCTTCAATGATAATAATTAATTAATCATTAATCATTAATCATTAGATGTTAATGAACAAGACTTCTAACAAATATCGCAAAGCAATCTTACACGATAAATAAATCCATTCTCATGACTTCTTTGTAGACCGACCACCCGTGACGAATTGTATCCGACTCTTCTTCTACTATGCCTGTCCATGTCTTCTTCTCTCTTCTCATTCATCATCTTGAGTCTTGACGATACAGCGAAGTTAGATTGAAAGACTTTGTAGCAGTCTCATCCTCCAATCCAAATACGAGATTACACAAGAGAATGAGAGTAGCCATTTGTACAAACAGGGTCGCGTGAGAAAAAGAAGGCTGTTACTGTCCTATCACAGGCTCAAATGGGCCATAGTGAGACCCATTTTTTTAATTATTATTTTCATGTATAAACCACTCCAGCATTAGGTCAAAGTAAGATCGAAATAGAGTGTTAAGCATTTCTAGATTAATTTTTTTTTTTAAAAAAAGGTCATCATATTTAATTAACATTAAAACCAAACATTATTACTACAATTAAGGTGAATTTTTTGAGGCCTCATGTTATCTTTTAAGTGGACTCAATAGGTACCCAAAATAAGTAGTTGGTGAATAAATGAATATATTAATATCAACCAAGAGATTTATGTACCTTTCAAAAAAACCAAGAGATTTATGCATTTTTAAATCAAGCTGCCGTAAAACTAATATAGAGCTAAATTGTTTATATAACAAATCTGAAACACGCTTTTTGAGTTCATCTAGCTGCACGGGCCAACAAATTTATTTGAAATTTTCTTCAAATTTGATATACTGTAAAAAAAAACTCATTGAAAAAAATCACTACTACTTAGGTATATTACTGTACTAAGAAATTGCCTTTTATAGTTAAAAAATTGGTCTGTACATTCGTGATGTCATATTCAAAATTTTGTATGTAAATTACCATTTTACTCTTTAATTTTTTTAAAAAATATTCATTTATACATAATTGAAGAGTAAAATAATAATTTTATGTAAAAAATAAAATAAAGTGTCGCTTAAAAAAAAAGAAAGGTATGACTATCTATATCCAAAGACCCACTAGTGTGATCCTCTCGTTATCTGGAAAGGAGAAAACGGCGTTATTATAAATGAAACTTCTCGTTCCTTGTTTAAAAATAGATCCGTTTCTGAGACACCCTAAAAGCCACTCTCTTCCCGTTTTCAGCAAAGTAAGAGAGAGAGAATAAGAAGAACGAGAAGGAGAATCCTTGGTAATAAGAAGAAAATGATGTTTGACAATAGCAACAGCTCGACCAACTGCAACAAGAAGAAAAACAAGAAAAAGAAGAAGAAGAGCAGCCACACGAAGAAGATGACGGCCGAGCAATCCGTTGCGGCCAACTTCATACACGAATGGGTCTTCCCAGAATCATCTGCTCCTTCTCTAGATGAATTTCACGTACCCAAAAGCCATAGATTGTCAACTGAAGCAGTAATTTTCGAGCTGCATTCTCATTCCATCTGCAGCGATGGATTCTTGTCTCCTTCTGCTCTCGTCGAGAGAGCTCACACAAATGGGGTGAGCCTTGATTTTTCTTTCTTATGTTCTTGTCATTGACAGTGTTTGAGGTGGGTCCGGTCCCATTTTCGGTGCTGTTGCCTTTTTTCTTTTTACTTGGTATTGATTTTGCTTCTCGTTGATTATCATTTCTTTCTTTTCTTTTAATGTTTTGTTCCTGATCATTTGTTCTTGTTGTTTCAATCACACTTATTAATTTCATTCAATCCTAACCGAAATAGCCTAAAAGTTTCCTTTTAATGAAAAAGTTGAAGTACCAAACATTTCGACAACTTTTTTTTTTTACCTAATTCTTGATATGTATTTTTATTTCTTCTTAGTTGAAATATTTACTTTTCTTATGTATTAAAATCTCTGACATTAGATGATATCAATGTATTTTAATATATTTATATATGTTCGAGTTTCAGCCATGTAATTATTTATAATAAATAATAGAGTTATATATTTATTAATTTCTTCTTAAAATATATATCTTTTGGTTTATCATGAATTTTATTTTCTAGTCTATTTTACGTCTTATCATTTGCAGTTTGTTGCTTGAATTTTAATGTTAAATGTAGGAAAATCATATGTTGTGAATGGGATTATGACAACTATTTGATTGAGCTTATCCTTAGTTCTCACTATTATATTATAAATTAAACTTCTACGTACTCCACTCTCATTTCAAGCTTTCAAGATACACATCATTAGAATTTTATCAATAATTTCTGGACATCTGTGTATTTTTCATAATAACTCTCCTTTAAAATAAAACTTCACAACAGATAATTTCTCTTTATTCTCCTGTCTTCGTATTCTTTTGTTATTGTCGTTGAGATGTGTCACATTCCACTTTTGATGCTGGTGGCTTTTTCGTTTTTTCCCGGTACTGATTTTGCTTCTGTTTTCATCATATAAATGAGATGGGTTCTTTTCATTGTTTGATGCTCTCCTTAATAATGATTTCTTTTTCTTTTTTTTTTTCCTTTCATGTCTTGCTTTTGGTAATTTGCTATTGCTGTTTAAACTTGATTGCTAAATATGGGTCCTTTTTCACTTTTGGTGTGGATGAAGGATTTAGTATTGGTTTTGCTTTTGTTTGTATATTTGGTAAGGGTCCTTCTCATTTTTGAGTTGGTAACAGATTTCGGTATTGATTTTGTTTTGGACCATATTTGGGATACCCAAATTTTTTATTTTTAAATGTATTTTTGTAATAAAATAAACCAACCTTTCTTACTTTTTCACCCTTTGAAGGGTTCATACATGCTCTTGATTGTAGTTTTCTTTTTTTCCATTCTGCATTTGATCTTTTACGAATTCCATCTGAGATTTTAAGATCGATCTTTTTTCTCACTTCCATATCAGGTTTGGTGCTTTCAATGATTGGGTTTTGATTTTTTTTTTTTTTTTTCACTTATACACTCCACTTTCCTTTTGAATGTATGTTAAAGCAGTGATTTTGGATATTGATTTGCTTTTGTTTTTGAATATCTCAAATTGGGTTCTTTTCAGATTTTATTTTCCTCCAATGCCTCGTAAAGTTTATTTTTTCTGTTTCCTCTGTATATGTAATTTTATTTGATCAAGTACTCGTTAGAAATGGAATGAATGCAGAGTAGAGATATTTGGTTTTGGATGTAGTCATATGATGATTGCTTTAGACGTAGAATCACCATTATATGTGAAAGAATGAAACTGAAATACCATAGAAGAACTCTTTATATTACAGGAGCTTTCTATTTCTTCTTTGTGATCCATATCCTTGCATGCATGAACCTTTTCTTAAAAAATGTGTCCGAACGGTCCAAAATCTCAATTGTTAGCTCTAGGTTTTCAGTGTAAAAGCAAGATGAAGATGTGAGGGTGCACTATTATTGGGTAAGGATTGCAATTTTCCATGAATTTTCTACTTGTGGCTCAATGACAAAACTTTGCCTATTTATTTTTTAGGGATAGACGAATCAAATGATACTTCTATTCAACTTTTTGAAGTGACAACGCTTTGTTTGCTCATCTCCGCTTTGCCCAATTTGCATTGGTCTTGTTTGCAATCTTCTCAATCTCAATTTGAGATTTGGCCATTAAGTACAAAATTTTGTGGTTCAAAGTATGGTATGCTAATGTATTTCAGAATCTTAAAAATCCCAAACTATTGGGATACGATCAAAATGTTTGTAGCCAATGGAAGTAAATAAGGACTTGAAGTAGATCCTTTCACGTAGCCCGACTCTAACTGGGGAAACTGATATTTGGTCTAGAAATCCTGTGGACGTGTTAATCCTTTCAAGATCCATTTTGTCTCAAGTTCTTCCTTCTTAGCTACTTTCCCCTTAACATTACAGTTAAAAACCATTTGTAAATACTTTCATTCCTCTAATAATTCTACAGTTGGCCTAATTAGGAAAATGGATTTTGTTGGCCTTGAATCCAAAGTTTATGGCAAAATAGTTTACAAAGAAACTCATTTTAACCTATCAAAATCTATGGGTATTTGCATACTTGTTGTGGACCTAATGCTTGTTCTTACTTCATATCTTTCTATGAGGTACATTTGCTTGCTTTGATACAAGGAGAAAATTCTATTTCTGAAGATTTTGTTTCATATAAATGAGGAATGTAAAATGTTTCATATTGAGGTTTCAATTTCTGACATGACCTGTCTGACAAAATCTGCATTTGGCTTAGGTTTATTTATCCAAAAATTTAAATTTGATTTGACCTAACTTGACATGGTCGATATGTATATCTCATCAATCTTTGCTTCCGTTATCTTCTCTACTACAATCCATAAAGGCCACCATGCTTTAGTGAAAAGACATCAAAGGTTATCAGCGAAAATCCATGTTTCTTCAATTTGTGGAAGAAAGCAGGATGCAATTTGGGTAGCTCAAGTTAGGTTCTTCTAAATCTGGCTTGAATTTATGCTCTACTAGTTGTTCTAGCCCAAGTTTAATGCCTGTTTTGAACTGAACCAGGCAGAGGAAAACCCAATACTGATCCAATGTGTCCTAACCTGAACATAATACATATTCTCGCTCTTTCCTTAAAAAACCAAAAGCTTTTTAAGAACTTGTTAACGGAATGCATGCAGACATATTTATTATATAATATGCTCTTTTGTCTTGGCCCAGTTTTTGGCACATTTTTCTTAGCTTGATTTGAAGTGAAATTGAGGTGGACTAACTGCTAATGGCCCAAGCTTGTCAACCTTGATCTTCCAATTATCACGTTGGGTTGGGTGAGTTGCACCCAAGCTTTTCTTCATGCTATTACCAACTTATACTCTTCCTGTCAGTTTTCGTGCTTCAAGATAATACACATGGATTTCTAATCTGGCTTCCTTGGGATCCTTCCATATTTTTTGCACATGCGTATTACTATTTATTTGTTAATAATTTCATTCTCTTAGCTAAGGATTGAATGAAACACAAGAATCTGCTGAAGGTTTCATGATGATGAAAAATATATACACACGAAAGATAATAATGCAGTATTTGTGTGGGAATTGACTTGGTTTCTCATTCTCATTTCGTCGACACTTATTCTGCATTCATAAATGTTATTTGCAAGAATCTTATCTGAAGTTCAACTCTTAGTTCAGTGCCAATTTTAGAATCTTGCATCGTTCTCTCTGATCTTGGTTTCCAAGTTCTACCTTACGTACATTTGAGAACATAGGTATCCCTGCTTCTGCACTTAATCTCTACGACTGAGTTAGGACAAGGAGAAAGTTTTTTAGGGGATTCCTTTCGGTAGGGGTTCCATTAAGTAGGAGATTCTCTTACTTAAGGATTCTCCTATATCTTATTTGGTAATCACAAGTGAAAAGGTATGCTGGAAAGAGAGTGAAAAGAAAGGAAAAGAGAAAAGACTGTTTATCCTCCTTATCCAAGAGAAACGGCTTTTGCTACATCGATGGGGGAAGGAGAGAAAAGAGGGTCAACTTTTCCCTGTTTAGTAAATACCAAGCAGGTAAAAGGAGGGGAATCCCTAGGTTTCTCCTCAATACCCCTGAAACAAATGCAGCCATCTTGCCCATGATCCCATAATATGCTGTTAAGGGTCCTGCAGTCAATTGGAGCTAAATACATTCAAGGCATTGTCTTGTATCGCCATCAGCCAGGATTTTGATGCTCGTGCCACCATCAGATTCTTTTTGGTGTTTCATGATCATTTAAAATCATCTTCTCTTTCATTTCTTCATAGAAACAGAAATACACAAGCACAAAATGATTAGGGCCTTCAAACTATTGCCTGAAAATCCAATCAAGCATAAAAGTTTGTGGTAATCCACACTCCAGTGTGGATGGAATTAGTATATTATATTCTTATATTATATTGTGTTTATTGTATTATAAGTTCAAAATTTTCAAACCTGCCTTGATTTATGACTAAAACCCTTACTCTTGATACAATGGATGATGGAGCATGATTTAATATTATATGTTCAGAACAGGTGACAGTACTCGCTCTGACAGATCATGATACTATGGCCGGCATGCCAGAAGCCCTGGAAGCTGCTGGTAAATTCGGCATCAAGATAATCCCAGGGGTTGAAATTAGTACAATATTCTCGCCAAGGTAAATCATTTCTATCTTATGTATTTACAACCCTATTCAATGAAGTTCAAAATTGGTACAATATCCAGTCTTCTGCTCCCTTCTTTTCCAGAAAATTGTTGTATTCCCTTAACTGATTCCCTGGCTGACAGTCTGCATATTTGCTGGCTGTCTTTTTGGGAACCGATTAGGATTACCACCAATCAGAGGAAAGAGGGTGGGTACCCAAAAATCTACGTCATTGGATGGCCATAATGTGGATTTTCAGCCCCAAAGATTAATGATAAAAAAGTATGAAAGATGGACATTCACTGGTATCTTAGGATTGATATTCACCTTTCAACCATTCAACTTTTGTTCCAAGTTTGATATCAAAATGTCATACGGTACTACCAGTTTCAGTATGCATTTTCGTTGAAATGGATTGATTTGGCTTGTGATGGAAGTTTGACCAGTTCCAGTTGGCCTGTCGAACAATCTGTTCCTACTCTGGTTCGATTTTTTAAACATTGATTAGGTTGACTCTTCTGTTTGCACTTTGATACCACTTCTAGAATGCGACTTTCTAGCTTGTGATGTACTCTCACCTTAAATAACATTTATTTAGGTGTTTATATCTTGCAGGGGAGGAGCTGAAGAACCTGTTCACATCCTTGCATATTATGGTAGCTGGGGGCCAGGGCGAGTTGAGGAATTAGAAGATTGCTTGTCTAGTATCAGGGACGGGCGTTATCTCCGTGCAAAGGATATGTTATTGAAGCTGAACGACCTCAAAATGCCTCTCCAGTGGGAACATGTCACGAAGATAGCAGGGCATGGAGTTGCTCCAGGGAGGTTGCACGTCGCTCGAGCCATGGTTGAAGCTGGCCATGTAGAAAATCTAAAGCAAGCTTTCAACCGATATCTATATGATGGTGGACCTGCTTATGCTACGTAAGAATTACAAGTGTTTTAAGTTTCAGCACTGCTACGTTGCACAGGTTCTTTACGATGTGACACACCTGTGTAAGATACTTGCACCCATGTCAGATGCTCGCACTCATTCTTCATGAACTTTATAGTACATTTTAATATTGTTTTCTAAGATCACTAAAATATATGACACTTGTCTCCACTTGAAACCTTTAAAATATCAATATGTTTGTCTATTTATTGTTTAGAGTAAAACTAGGAAATTATTCTGTCATTGTTATTGTCACACATTATTTTTATTTAAAATAAATTTAGATCTAAATTTCTTCCAATATAGTGCTAAATACCCGAGTCCTATTTTATTGGTTTCCCAAGTCCCAACGTTTGCACTTGTATCAGACTCGACACTTGCTCCCATATCTATGCAACTTAGCGACACTGCACAACTATGTTATGTTGCCTTAAAACCACATGCAGCAATTCCCTTTTGACATATCCTGTTTCTTCTTTTCAGAGGCAGTGAACCTCTTGCAGAAGAAGTTGTGCAATTGATATGTCGGACGGGGGGTGTGGCAGCTTTGGCTCATCCCTGGGCATTGAAGAACCCTGTTGCTGTTATCCGTAGTTTGAAAGCTGCTGGACTTCATGCTATGGAAGTTTACAGGAGTGATGGCAAATTGGCAGGTAATTGCACTGCGTGTTGTTTGCATAGGGCTTTTGATAGACTCTGGTTGGATAACCTGAATCTAGGCATGATCGAAGTCGTCCTAGTATACGAGTAAGGATTCCCACCTTTACTTTAAAAAAAGACCCTTCGGCATGTCTCTGACTGCAGTTGCAAACTGCATGGTAATAACTGGCCTGAACCTGTTGAAAATGAACAGTTTGAACGTGTGTATTTGACCGATTTCTAAGTAAAGCCTCTTGGGATTTTTAACCTATTTAGCCAACTATATATATTTATATTTATAAAGATATAATAATTGCATGTAGTACTGTTATTATATGATTATTACATTATGTCTCATATATCTGCTGTTCTTCATCCCTTAGAAACAATTCATGTCATTGAAACTGGGTCTTAATGTGAGATTTACACTTGTTCAGTTGAAATATGGAATGAAGAATTAAAGTGCTTCAGATTAACTTTGTTCTAAGTATGTGAGTCGACTAACGGGCCAAATGGGTGGGCTTGGGTTTAAGCCTAAAAAAGCCCATCATGGTGAGGGCAGAGTTGACCTTTGAAAACACAAATATTGCTAGACTTGAGCAGAGAAAAGCCCTCAAAATTGAATTATTTCTTTGCTCATATTCAGCCAAGATGAGCTATTTTCTTTGTTCAGATTGTTCAGAAAAAAAATCTTATGCAGCATTTGAAGTCTATTCCTTCTTTGTAAATCGCCTGTCCTTTGGTCTTCAGGATTCAGTGACTTAGCTGATACTTACAATCTCGTGAAGCTTGGAGGATCAGATTATCATGGAAGAGGAGGGAACGACGAATCTGACTTGGGAAGTGTTAAACTTCCAATTTTAGCTGTTCATGAGTTTCTTAAGCTAGCTCGTCCAATCTGGTGTGAAGCTACAGAGGATATCCTGCTCCGTTTTGCCAAAGAGCCATGTGATTCAAACTTAAAGAAGATTGTTAGATTTGGTAAGATAAAAAAACCTCAAAGCTGATGATGTTGTTGATTTGTGTCTCACTCACTCCTTGGTTCAACAAGTGAAGAAATGAAGTTTTTTGAATTCTAGGAGCTGAGGTTGAAGCTTGCTCACACTGTTATCAACAAGGGAGGATTTCAGATGTCTGTAATAAGTAGACAAATTTCGGGATGATTTATTTAAATCTGTTATTTGAGTCTCTCTTCTATTTTTTTTGTTTTTGATTTTCACCGATTTGTTTCTCATGCAACGGAAGTTCCAGTTTCGTTTCTTCTTTAATCCGTTTGAACTTTTATCAACAAGGGAGGGTAGTTGGGGTCTCAGCCCTCCTTGGCATGCCCAATTCCGCTTCGGAGGAACTGAAATATTTCAGTTATTTTTGGTGTTTTACTGTAGAAAAGACACAATAGCAAGTCTGAAAATTTTAAAATTATATATAAGAAAATTAAAAATAAAAAACTAAAATAGTGGGGAATAAAAAGCAAAAATAACAAATTATATTAAAATGATACACAATAATTTAGTAAATTCTTTTAAATTAATGAAATTAGAGAGGGAAGAAAGAAAAGAAAAAAACTCAAGTACAGTTGGTGAATGGTGGTGCTTATTGTCGTAATCTCAAAGTCTTGTCTTTAAATCCTATGGGTTTCACTCTGACGCATTGGGCTCAAAGAAATAAGTACATTCTATTTGTAAATGTCAATTTTAGACTGATGAAATAAATATAGCTTAAATGGTGATGATGGAATTATTTCAATTGTCTTTTGTTCTTTCAGATTTATATCTAATTAATTTGACTTTCATTTAATATATTCTTATAATTGAATTGTATATTACATATAAGATATTTTATCCAATGATTTTATCTTGATTTTAAAAATATTAAGAGGCAAATAATTTGATGAGCTCGATTTTAAACAATTAAATACTCTTCATTATAATTATTCAATCATTTAAATTGTTTGTCATAAGGTGGTATGCCTTTTCAAAAAAAAAACTTGAGTTTTGTTTTAAAAAAAGTAAAGCACAAAAATACTTTTGATAATTTTTTATCCAAAGAGGATAATGTGTTATGTTGTGCACCTTGATACATGGATCACGCGTATTGGGCCTACCAGTGGGCCTTGTCCAAACACAAACCTATGAGGGCCCTACCCATTTGTGGGCCCAGAGAGGACAATATGATACTGAGCCGGATAGTGTTGAAGTGGCTGAGCCTCGGAGGGGCAGGTCGTTACGGTTGGTATCAGAGTCTCAGTTCAATACTTGGCTTGTCTGGGTCTATGTCTTGTGTGATTCCTGTGTGGGGTCGAGCCAAGGGCGACTCTGCTTTAAGAGAGGTATGTTATAGAACCCCGATCCTTGAAGCCAAAGCACCACAATGTCGATGTATCGGGCGGTGTGGGGGCTTGTTTAAGTCCCACATCGGTAGTTGACAAAAGTTTGAGGGAGTTTATAAGGCTTGGTGTCCCTCACATTAGTATCACGCGTTTAGGTGGGAGCTGTGTGCCACATGCTAAAAGAAAGCTTTGAGGTTGCTATATGTTTACCCAAAGAGGACAAAATATTCTGCTGTGCAGTCTAATACACAAATCAAGCATTTTGGGCCAGCCAGTTGGGCCTGGTCCAAAGACAAACCAGTTTGAGTCCAGAGCAAACAATATGATACTGAGCCGAATTGTATTGAAGTAGAGGCACCTCCGGAGTGGCGGGTCGTTACAGCTTATTTTGTAATTTAAATAGCAAAAGTATACATACAAATTTTCTTGAGCAGTACATTTAGTAATTTTTAATACGTGTGAAATTTTCTTGAGGAATACATTTTGGGGAATTAATCCTCACTCTGCGTACCAAACCCGACTCGCTCTTCTGTTTTTCTTCGTTTCTTCTGATCTTTTCCTTGGCCGGTCAGGACATTTTCCGAATTTCTCTGAACAAGATCTCCTTTCCTTGGAAACTCCTGTTCTCCGAACAATCGCTTTTCCAAACTATTTGCCAGACACCAGAGCTACTTTCCAGCCTTGATCTCGTAACTTTTACGCCTCTTCTTTTTCTTGCTCACTTAAACTTCTCCATTTTCGTTTATTATTTGTAAATCTTCTGTTTTTTTCCGTCCCTTTCTATTTCTTCTTGCCCATTTCCGTGGAAAGATTTTTCTTTTATTTATTTGTTTTTGATGTGCATTGCTTTGAAAGTTGAATCTTTCTGGAAATGTGCAAGTACTATGCTTTCGTTTGTGGCTTGGATGATTAGGGTCGGATGATGGTAAATCCGTATCCGAATTTCGACTATAAAATTCATAACTGAGCTTGAATCCGACACGGATCCGATGATCCGTCGATACCTATATCCCAATTCCTATCCTATTATTAATTTTTTGTAATCATTTTTAATTTTTTTACACTAGTTGGCGTATTAATTAATGTAGAAAAATCTAACTTTTTTTTTTATCTTGAAACAGACTGGAAAGTAGAAAAAAATGGCTGTTAAATGGAGATAGATGGGAATGCGGCAATGATGATGTTGCTGTGGTAAATAGATGTTAGATTGTAGCATAGAAATGTTTTTTTATAGCTTCTAATATTTATAGTTTATTTGTTTATAGTGCATTCATAAATACCATTTGGGCAACCGATCGTTTAAAAATTAGTGAAAATATCAGTTGTACTATCCAAAGGCAAGGCGACCAATTTATTTCTTTGACTTCATAACCCTGATTTGGATCTTAATTTGTCATTTTTTTTAAGTTAATGATGATTTCAAATCACACTCTTTTTTTTTTTTTTTTAGGTCTGGAGGTGTCCACGCGTCGCAACCGACTAGTCCTCCGGGGTGTGTGAAAACCTCCCTATCCGCACACACCGGGTAAATCGATGGGACCTTACTCTATATATATTCCTATGGGAAGTGGCCCTTTGTTGGAGCTCCCATGGTTTGAGTTCAAGACCTCCCTCTAGAGATCTTGCTCCCAAACTAATTGGGATAACTCCTTGGGGTTTTCAAATCACACTCTTCTTATATGCTCAACTAACTATTTTTTAAATAAAATTAGAAATAGGTTTAAATGTTTAATCCTTTTTAAAAAAATCCATTTTTCTTTGGGCTCTCTTTGGTTGGATTTAAAGATAAACGCTTTTGTGAAAAATAATAACTTTTTAATCTAAAATAGTAAAGTTTTTTCTGTTTTTAGTTAAAGATACTTAATTTTCAGGAAAATTCTTTTCAGTTGAGCCACGTATGTTCTCTCCTCTATCCAAGTTAACTTTCCTTTTAGAACCTCGTCAATTGTTCCTCTTATTTTGGATTCTGATCTCATACTCTCTAATTGCTCTCATTTATCTTCATTTGTTTGATTTTCAGAACAATGGCTGAGATTCAGAATCAAGAATTTGATTACATCAATCATGATCACTTTGAAGTTGCCGAATTTGATGATGATGATTCTTTTGAAGAAGAAAACCAATCGCAGAGAACTGTGGAGGATTCAGGCGATGACAACATGTTAGTGTCAGAAATTTAAATTCCATGGAAGGATAAGAAATTTGTTCTAAGAATGATATTAACTACAAGATTCTTTGGATTTTCAGAATGAGCAGAAGACAGATACATCTGCTTTGGAGGCTCGACATGGGAGAGATATTCAGGGCATTCCATGGTAAAGGATGTTTTTTACAAGGGAAAAGTACTGTGAGATGCGGCTGAGGCAGTATAAGAACTATGAGAACCTTGGCTTCCCACGCAAAGGGCTTGAGGAGGTTTGTGCTCTCTCTCATTATTTTTATGTAGTAGGTGACTTAGGCTGAGAGGGTGTCTGGCCATCTAATGTTGGCTTGATCTTACATGATTGGTTAGAATGTGTAGGAGGCCACATGGATTGGAGGTGATTGAGGAGATTCCTCTTTAGTCATCCTAGATTCATGAGGTTTTGCTGAAAAATGAATGAATGATTTGTAATGGTTGAATTTGCAAAGACTAAGATCGCAATACTTAGAGTCTATGTCGGATTGGAACTTCTCATGCTCGTCTTATTGTCATTTCTGTCTCACTCAATTGTGTGAGGCCCAGAGATATTATTTGTTTTGAACTGGTTTATTGTGAAACGGGTAACTAATTTTTTTGGGGGAAGTCCATATTCACACACATTCTCCCTCTGATATCCATTATTTTCTCATGAACTGGATTCATATCCCATTTGAACCCACTTTGAGACACATCCACTGTCGGATTAATCTCAAGCCTATCGATGGTTCTCCGTTACCTGTTCAAAATAGATAAAAAAAGGTCCTGTGGATAGTTAAAACATTTTAGCCTTGACGACCATACTTCGAAGATCTATTCAAGCTGATTTTGGCACACCTCCCATAAAAGTGTTTATCTTTCAAACCAAGTCATTTCTCATAATCCCAAGTGAGCTGCACAAGAAGTGTTTACTTGGTTCCCAACAAATTGAGTTCTCAACAGAATTTCCTGAGGCCTAGCCCAAAAAATTCATGGTTACGAATGTTTAACATTTTCTAATTGTCTTACATCCTGGGGGCTAGGTTTGTAAAAAGATATCATCTCTTGGTCACAAAACCCACTATGAGATGGTTGCTGTAATGGAAATTTCTAAATGGATCCCTAAATGTGGGCCCTTGATGTCATTTTTTTCCTTTTCTTCAACATTGTGTGGACCTTTCCAATTTCAAACCCTTCGGACACCCTTTTCCCTCTCCCCACCTTAAATTATCAATTATTGATTGCCCCAATTTGATACATGTTCTCTCTGGTGCCTTTTATATATTAATATATGAACCGTTTCAAAAAAAAAATTGATACATGTTCTTTTGTGCTTTCTTGTTGAATAAGATCATTTTGTTTTTTGAAGGTGAAACTTAGAAATCATGATATCAAGGGTTAGGGTTATCAAATTAAGATGTGAAATTCTCCAAGTCAACACAAGATTCCATAAGCATCCAACACTTCTACGTGAATTTTGTAGAAGTGGGTGCAACAAGTAAAGTTTGCCCACTCCATACTATGAGATTATCATGGTTTCAAAATTTTCTTTAGACATTGTGTTTTTTTTCCTTGTTAGATTGTACTTATGTTGTTTATAATATTCTTCTCAACCCAGCTTTTATTAGTTTGGAGAGGATTGTTATCATCATCATCATCAATTCATCATTATCATCATTATTAAGTTTGGATTTGGAAAATGCAGGCCAATGGTTGGTGATGATGTATTAACTAATAATAATATATTTTATTACTTATTTATCTTTTTAATGTATCACTAGTCACTGCCATCCAGTTGACTATTTTTCTTTTCTTTCACATGTGAGGACATGGTTAAGGCAAGTGATCCCCTTATATTTTATTTGGGATTATTTTCATATGATTTATAATTCAGTATCACAGATCAATGATTGAGTTCTTAGGAGCTGTCTAGACGGTGCCCTGCAATTATGAGTTGCAACACATCATATAACTTGACCTCTAAAACACCATTATTGGCTCATTTTTGTTTTGCTTGATGTTTCAGAGTCCTCTGTTTTGGGAGGTGGTTGTTGGGTTGTGGGGTTTTGTGATCGAGGGGTGGTTAATTCATCCTTTGGAAGCATTGTTAGCTCAATGTCTATGCTTTGCCTGGTGGTTTAGAGTCCTTTGTTTTGGTGGTGTCATGTTGTTTTGTGTGGGCTGTGGGTTTCCATCTCTCTTTTGGGTGGGGGTGGGGTTGTTAAATGTTATTCATTCTTCTTTAGGCAGCAATCATTTTAAATGCAAATCCCCTGTTGCTCTGTTGGAAAGGCAGTTGGTACCTTTTCTTGTTGTTGCTGAGCATGTTTTCTGGACAGGAATGCAAGAAAGTAGAGAAGAGAAGCTGCTTCTATGATTTTCAATTCAATACAAGGCTGTCAAATCGACGATTGTACATTTCCAGTAGAAATCTTGTTTCTCCATATACTTTTTACTTTTTTATGTATGTAAAGAACACTATCATTTTCTCAAGCTACGGTTACATCAATTTAGTTCAAAAAAATCACTGAACATCTTTGCATGGTTGGGAAGGTCAAATTGAAGAACTTTTTCTTGCCTATCTTATAATATCCTGGTGATTTTATTTTTCTTCTCAAACTACATTATCCAATTTGATTGATCACATTGCATGACATGACGCTGTGACTGACAGTTCATCATATTGTCTTGATCATTAAATGTCATTTTTATCTTTTGCCGGTTTCGCAATGTCAATAAACTTTAAGTAGATTGTGCCTCTCTTTTCTTTTTTAAATATATTCTTCCTGTTTCTTCATGCAATGGGCCATAGCTATTTGGTTTCATCTTTGAAGTAACTCCTTGGAAATATTATTCGAGTATTTTATCGGAATCTATGGTAAAAATGGATCATGCATTGAGAAAACGGGAACAATATCTTTTGTCATTGGTTGCAGATAATAATAATGAGTTCTGAGAAAATATGAAGATCACAAAGGGTGGCATGTAGAAGTGATGCCTTTTCTGTTGGTTCTCTTTATTAGTTTTATTTGAAAAGATTTCATTCGGTTTTAGATCCTGCGATAAGAAATGGAGTTTTGAGGCTAGAAATAATTAATGTGTTGTTATCATTCACAAATAAAATAAAACAATAACAATAATTAATGTCTTGTTCATCGCGAGGTGGTTATGTGGATCCATTGTATCTCCAGTCTTGTACTTTTGCAGGTTCTCAATACATAATTTGTTATATCATGCGGACATTTAGACATCAACTATAGCCTGCGCTGAATGAAGTATCTATACATACAAGCATTATTTTTCCCTGGTGAAGGTGAGGGATCTATTTTTGTAGTCTTCGTTTATTTCTTGAGGATTTCATTTATGGTGATGATTTATTCACCAACCTATTAAATAAATGAACTTAAGTGATTTGATAGGACTTATGGTCTAATGAGACCGCATGCATTTGACCATACAGTATTCACTTGGTTGTTTCTCTTCTTCAATTTTTTTTTTTTTTGAATGATTTCTCTTCTTCAAACTTTCATGAGTCACATTTTACAGCAATGGTAATTGGTGAAACACCTGAAATCTGCACCAGACTGGGAAAGAATGCCAATCTATGTCTAACATGCTAACAGGCTCCATTGAATCCCGTGATTGATATAACAATTCTATGCGGTACTTTATGTTGTAACACTAACCTCTAACAAATGACTCATCATCTAAAAAATGGAATACTTGTAATATTCATAGTTGGTGTCTTTAAGGCATGAATTCTTTTATCATGGTTATTGTCTGGGTTCATTTTTTACATTCTTTGTTTTGTAGCTATGACAGTCCACCATCAGGTGTTGTTGGCTTTCTAGATTTGCTGATTCTACCTTACAATGGGTTTGCTTCTTATTTAAGTAGGTTGATATTTGCAGCTTCATTGGATATTTGAAGTGGTTGTAATAGTAGTAGTGACACTACCACCAACAACAACAACAATAATAATATGGACCCCAAAAACACCCTTTCCCCCTTCACATGGACATATCCTCTGTTAATTGGATCCCTACTCAATTTGAACCCTTCCCAAGTTGATCTCGGTGTTGATTTGAGTCCATCTAGAACTGACCCCATTATGACCATTAATTTCGGTGAATTAGATCCCTATCCAATTTGAACTTGTTTTGAGTTGCTCTCACCATTGATTTAAATCCAGCGAAAACTGGCCATTATTTTTTTTTCCCCCTTTAAGATCATGGATTTTCAAATGCAGTGGACCTGATTTTTTGTGGAGCCCCTCATACTGAAGAACCTTTCAGATGCACCTAATCCCTTGCATGGGTGCGCAGATGGGTTAGCCACTCATTGAAGGCATCACCCAGGTGAAATCAGTTCTATATTTTTTGATATTTGTTAATTGTACCACCATATGTGCTGCACCCTCTTCAGTAGATATTTGATATTGTCAACCTAATTTGGATGTGACCCACAGTTATCTGTTTTTGTGCATTCCTTCATTTATTTTGATCAGTAGTTCAGGAGCCTTTTTACAAATTATACAAAGATTTCCAAATTTGTCCCTTCCAGAAATAAAGTTTGGTAGTGTGTAGAGATGTAAACAGCTTCCAGGTCCAATTAATAGAAGGCATCTAATCGTGCTGCTTCTCTTCTGTAGTGAATCTTTTAATTTGGTTAGTGTTGCACTTTCCAGAAAACGGTGTGGTTAGTGTGGCGTTTTATTGATCTTGCATGATGTCAGATAGTGGTACTTATATGATAGGCAAACCAATCTTACATCGTTCTTAACAGTGTAACATTTAGTGGAAGAGCTAGAAGTAATCTCCTGTCACAGGTTGCTTCCTCATAAACCCTGTTGAATTTTGTTTGAGCGCCAGAGTTGTGCTCTGTTACTGATGTTTTTCTTCTGAGCAGTTGGAATTCATAATAAGAATGGGATAAAACTCTCCCCAAACTAAGGCGATATATTCTTTTAAACCTCCTTACTTGAATGGATCTTTTCAAGGTACTCAGGCATTTTATGCAGGACTTCCAATAATTAGCCAGCCGCTAGTTTATTTTCTCAAATTGTTTGGTTTATGTTATCTGAATGATTCTAAATTATCTAGCTTAGGCTTTGGAAAGCATGTGTGCATGTGGAATTTGGACTCTAGGGCATCTCATATGGATAGCTTTTAAATTCTGTCAAACAGATTAAACATCCACTGCTGCATGATGGTTTTTATGTAAATAATTTATTCAGTTACAGGATTTTATGGTTATGTACCTTTCAAAAAAAGATTTTAGGGTTATGATGTGCATACTTGCAGAGATATAATGTGCAACTAATAATGCAGTATACTGCAAAGTAATGGTTAATGATCCAGCTGTTTATGGTTTAACTGATGTTGGGTGTTTGGCTGCTGATGTCTAGCCTAATTCATGTAGTCAATGCAGATGCTTAGATTTCTGCTTCACATTTTCTTTCAATGCCAGTTACTTGTTTTGCATGAATCACATGGATGCTCTTTTTTCTGTGGGGTTTGGGGAGGTTGAATTTCTAACCTTGGGAACTCAAAATTTTATTTTTATTCCTGTGCATTAGGCTTTGTGCTAGTTTTCTGTGTTTCATGATTATGCTGTTAACAGATCTCTTCTGACATACATGGCTGTGTTGTGTAGTGGCTATATAATGTGCAGTTATTTTTAATTTACATAATCAGTTCATTTCTTTTTAACCCTCCTATGTGGCATTAGGAGAAAACCTCTTAAGCTATTGTGACAGCATTTAAAGCAGGGTGGCAGTTCCTTCTGAGCAGTCGGCAGGCTAGCCATATGGTACGATGGGAAACTATTTATGCATTTGAGAGGCCTTTATAAAATGTCATGTTCCCAATTCTATTTGTCTGGGGGATGGATGGACCGTTGACACTACCCTAAATCGGTTGCAGTCGTGTTGAAGGATGCTGATGCCTCCAAAGCCTTGTAGCTTTGGACTTGTAGTTCTTACTATTAAATTTGAATTTGCTCTACACTTAATTATTTATTATGAAATGCATTTTCTGGTGTACAGTTCTTGCATGACAAACTTGAATTATACTTCTGCATGGTGAAAATTTATCTAATTTTTGTTATTTCATTCTTATAGTCTTCTAGGTCATTTGGCATTGACTTTTATGTGACTGCATTGTATAGACCCAGAGGAATGTTGATATTTCTTTCCAGTACTAGGAAATAGGAATTATCCTGAGCGTCTTTGCTTACTTTTTTTAAATGTCTTCTTTTCAGTCTTCGTTAATTTGCATCTTAAATTCTGTCTTGAGTACTAGTTTGTCCAGTTTGAATTGATTATAGATGGGATGACTAAACACTATTATAAGAACTTACCATTACACACTAATCTTGCAAACTGATGAAGGAATATGAACATTCTCTTATGAGTGGAGGGTTAACTTTGGCAGACAACATTAGAATTTTCTTCCTTTTCTCTTCCTCTTCCTCCTTTGTGCTGTTTATTAGACCAAGTACCAGAGTAACAGACAGAAGCTTTTATGGGAATTAATTAGCAGGCAGCTGCTGATGTGTGTTTAATTGTGCAATCTTCTTTTCTTCCTTTTATAGTCCCTACAAATTTCCATTCTCTCACCTTCTTTCTATGTTGTTTTTTAATAAAAATTGTGTGTTTGTGGTGGGGAGCCCGAAAGATTGTCTGAATTTCTAGTTTTTTTTTTTTTGTCTTAATATTTTTTTTTTATATTTCATGTTTGTTTTGATGTTCATTCATGTCAACAGTCCTTTGGAATGTTATTTAATATAAATTAATTAAAAAACTTTTAGCTGTGATAAGAAAGGAAACATGGATCTAGTTGTTTCAATCAAGATGTTACTTGCATGATTTGGAGAGATGGAGATAATCTAATTCTCTTTTCACTATCATTCCTATCCTAACAAGTTTATCCGTGGTTAGTTGTTTAGATTTAACGTCACACATACAACGTAGTTATACTGACGCAGGACAGGGATAGGGTAACCCCAAATGTCTAATTTGGTTTTCTAGGGTTGAAAATAATGCACTCTAAATCTAAAATGGGCTGAAATTAAATAATCAAATAATATATGCAATTAATTAATCTAAAATTGACACAAATAAGCATGCAAAAAAAAAATCCTCAAGATCTGATGTAAATAAATACATGAGAAATTAACTAAATGAGTGGAATAGTTTAGATTTAAATGGGAAATAAATGAAGATGGGTATGTTTCTGCCAATGAAAGAAGTTTAAAGGGTTAAGATGGGTTTAAGGGGTCACGTGGGGTAGGAAATAAAAAGATGGAGAGAGAACATAGGGGAGGTGGAAAGAAAGGTAGAAAAGCAGGGAGTAGGGTTGCAGAAGGCTAGAGAAGAAGAAAGATGAAGAGAGAAGAAAAGAGAGAAAGAAGAAGATAGAAGTACCTAGCTTCACGCCCTCTTGGATTCCACCAAGCTCCTGGATTCTTCTCTCCATGGTAATCACCGTCGCACCATGTAAGGTTTCTTGCTGAAATCTCAAATTTTATTCATCATCGATGGAATGCCTCAATCAGGCTACAACTTATATAATGCTTTCATTACTAAAATAAAAATAAAAAAACTATTACTAAACTACCCCTAATCAAATAAAGCAATTACATAAAAATAGAAATTACTATACTAAAAAAAACAATTAAGCAATTGCTATGTATTGCTCCGCATCATATACATATCTCTGAATTGTAATATATACACCACAAGAAAAGTTTGAGAAGTTTGATTGGCATTGTATGACAGGACTAGACACAAATATCTTGAAACTAAACTCCAGACTTAAGAGAGTTGACTAAACTTCCAGTTAGAATAGATGCTATTTTATATGCAAAATTATGCCAGTTTATTGTCATGGTGGCAGACATACCTTTTTTTTTTGAAAACCAAGGTGTCCAGCCTCTTAGAGCACCTGACAAAAGGTGGCAGACATCCCTTTAGATGGTAATTGGAAAATTTTGGAATCTTTCTTTGGAGCCATCTCATCACAATTGGAGATACAATTTGGCTAGACTAGTCACATAAATTTCACTTTGCATATAATCTTTATCATGATCTTTTTAACTTTTATATCTTGAACCTTGCCAAATTATTTTGTGAGTAGTTTATCATTCTCCAGTAAATTTGAGATGGACTATTAGTGGAACTCTCTGAGTGAAAACATATTGAGAATTGATGCACTAGAGTTCTGTCAAATTTGCTAGATTGATTTTGCACAACATGGACTTCACAAGAACTGGTCAAGATTTGTTGTTACAACCAAAGGTTGTGGGTTCAAGTCTCATGGACGTCAGACAATTAGTCGCCTCATGAGAACACTGTCAAATCCATATATAAAGGCCAATCCCAGATTGATGAGAAAAATGGCCTAGACGATGATGAGGATAACATGGACTTCAGCAACTTCGTCAGTGTTTTGGAATCATTGACCTTGAGCCCAGAAAATAAAATTCCACAAATAAAGCTAATCTACTTGTAGATTATGAAGTGTGGTTTTTCTGAGATCCGATCCCCTTCATCCAGTTTCAGTTGATTCATTGATTGGTGGCACATGCCATTGGCAGCTGGATATAAAAAAGTGTTAATGGATAACTTTAAGAAAATAGAATCTCTCAAAAAAAAAAAGAAAAAAAAAAAAGGAAAAACAAACTTCAAATCTCTCAAAAGAGAACTTTAAGGAAATATAGAATTATGTGTCTCTACATAAACATTCTCTTGGTCAGGGTGGCGTGGCCTGTTGCTCAAGCTTCTTTGATTTTTTGAGCATCCATGATCCTGTTTCACTCATTTTATTTGTTTTATCTGGTCTGAATGATGCTAATTGAAAAAAATAAGTACAATTTTTATCTTAGCCTTTTAGAAAATGCTAACATACCCAGTTCATGTTTTTGCTTCTTTTTTGCAGCTGAGGAATCTATTATGGGCAACTTCAAAACACGATGTCTATTTAATGCAGAACTATTCAGTCATGCATTGGTCATCACTGCTCTGAAGGGGTAAGGAAGTTCTCATGAGAGATGGATCAATCACCCCCACCATGGTGTGGATCTCTTACATCTTGGATGCACCTTTATATATTTCTTCTGTCTGTAATTCTCATGTCTGTTACTAGTTCTTTGTCAAGGAAAATAGTTGTTGGGTTGAACCTTATCTCGGTTTCATCTGCAGAAACACCACGGATACTTACATCAACCCCTCTCAAAGGTGATGATAAGCACGATGGCTATAAGAGATAGTTTGATGGTTGCCGGTGGTTTTGAAGGGGAAATTATCTGTAAGGTAGAAGATGGCGATCTACCCCCATCTCTATGAGGGAGTGTCAACTCTCTTCTGATGGATTTTCTGGTTTACCCAGTATCTCAATCATCCTGGAGTGGCCTTCTGCATAAAAATAATCAATGACGAGAATTCCGTCACCAATGCAGTGGAGATCTGCTGTAGTTCTAGGTAAGAATGATTCTACCGGACAGAAATGTGCATTAACTGCTTACTTCTGTGAACACTGTCTAATGATTCTTTTTATAGTGGTTCAATCCGGTTGATGATTGCTAACAACGATTCTTACGTGAGGATTTTTGACACTGAGAAGTTTGCCTTGCTTAGCTGTTTATCATTCCCTTGGCCTGTGAATGTAAGTTTTCCTCTGGCATATTTCCCCCCTCTTCTTTTATTGATCATGATTTAAATATGAATTTAGATTTTCCTTTGCAGAGCACCTCGGTTAGCCTAGACGGTAAGCTTCTTGCCATTGTTGGGGACAATGTAGATTGTCTAATCGCAGATGCTTTATCTGGAACGGTCAGTTCCATTAGATTTGGTGTTAGATTATTTTAACATTTTTTGTTTTGTGGTATGAGCACCGGAAATTTATTAATTATTATGTCATTTCTGCAGACAATTGGAACTCTCAAAGGGCACTTGGACTATTCCTTTGCCTCAGCATGGCACCCGGACAGCAGGATACTGGCCACTGGCCACTGGGAACCAAGACACAACGTGCAGGTTATGGGATGTGAGGAATCTCTCCAAGTCATTGGCCATTCTCAAAGGGAGAATGGGAGCTATACGATCTATAAGATTCTCCTCAGACGGTCGGTTTATGGCCATGGCAGAGCCAGCAAATTTCATTCACATCTATGATACACAGTCTGGCTACTGTACGGGCCAGGGGATTGATCTGTTTGGGGAGATTGCTGGGGTTTCCTTCAGCCCTGATACTGAGGCTCTTTTTGTGGGCGTGGCAGACCGCACCTATGGTAGCCTGTTGGAGTTCAGGAGAAGGAACTGCAATCTGTATCTGGACTCAGTGGGCTAATGGGAAGGTAAATCGGTGATGGCTCTTGTTTTGGCGAGCAGTTTCATGTTCACAAAGATTTCACTGCATTTGTGCCGGCATGTCTGCTACATCTGGTTGTTCTGAAATCAAGAAATGAATCAGTTGAGGATGATTTCCCCCAAAAAGGGATCAACGAGGTCTTTTTCTCTCTCCTCTCTCATATCTAAGAAAATGTACCTCGAGCAAGCTGTCTTTTTGTAAATATAGTGATAGCAGGAAAAAAAATGTTTACTTAAAACAATTGTGGTCTAGAAATTTAAGAAATGTGAATATCTAGTTTATTTATTATATTATTATTATTTTTTAATTTAAGCAAATAAAACCATAATACATAATGATGACCACCTGCAGTGCACGTCGTTTTATGTTTATGCACTTGATCAATATTTGATTATATTTAAATGGCGATAAATCATAATACATAATTTAAAGCTTGCTCGTTTGAATCCGTTTGTGATAATATAATTGGACAAAGCAAGTCTAAAATTTATTTGAATGCTAATTTAGAAGCCTATTTTTTGTGAATGGTATTTCTATCCAATTTAAATCCATTTAGAGTTGATCTCACTCTTGTCCACATAATTTAGAGCAGATTGTCATCTAAGTGAAAAAGTTTTTGATAATTATATAATTATTAAATATTATTATATAAATAGTATAGTGGGCTAAATAGGCTTTTGTAGCTCAAAAGCCCAAGCACATCCTTTTATTAAACAGGGTAGAAAATATAGTGGGCTGAACCCAGCGTGTTACTCAACAAGTCTAAAGGCGGGCCAAATTTGAGCCCGTCACCAGCCCTAAATTGATGACCACAGGTAAACACAAGCCCATTTTCTTATCAACGGTTGAGATTGTGCTGATTGGCCAATGATACTCAATTAGGTTAAAGAATTAGATGAAAAGCACGTGATTTGGAAGGTGGTATTTTCATGACAGGTTCCGGAAATGGTGGCTTTGAGTACGTGTGACCGACGTGGCCAGCACTGAGCGGTTAGAAACGGCGCGAAAAGGAGCGTGTCAGACTGTCCGTGGCTTCTTCCTTACGCAAAAGTCCACATGTGCGTCTAAAAATGAGAGGTACAAAAATCTTATGTTTACCGAGATATCGGTCGATATCTTCCTTCTAAATTTTTTTAACAAATATAGACGCTATAAACATATATAGCTAGTACGATCGAAATTGTGCGTATTGGCCAAGATATCTCGACCGTAAAAAATCTGAAATATCTCAATCGTATGCAAAATATCGACCAAGATTTATACCAAAAAATGCCCCTGTCGAATTATCAGTCAATATGTAAATATTGGTCAATATGATTCTCTCTTATTTTTTATTTTTTATTTTGTAAATATTGGTATTATTTTATTATTTTATTTTTTCTGAATTAAAAATATAAAAAAATTGAAGAAGAAACTGTTTTTTTTTTTAAATTGAAAATGTAAATATCTGCTGATATCGGTCGATATTTACATTCCGGGCCCATCACCATTTTGATTTTTTTTTTACATATCGGCTGATATCGGATCAATATGATTCGACGATATATCGGCCGATACAATACGTATCGGCCGTACTTATACGTGGGTTAAAAATCGAATGATATCGACGTATCGGCCGATATCTATACCCCTGTTGCAAACTCTATCAAAAGTTCGAGACTTCTTCGATGGATATTTGACCCTTTGAGAATTATTTTAAGGGTAGCAATCCTCATACAAACTTTTTGTGTAATGAGATACGAAAATTAGTAGATTTCTCATTTTGCTATTGACCCCTAGAGTGTGAAAAATAAAAAATAAAAAATAAAAAAAGGACAAAACAGCTAGCCGGTTACTCCAAAACGTTAATAAGTAGACTTTATAATATAATAAGGTTATAAAAGACCGTGGGAATAGAATATGGATATAATTTTATTTTCATTCAATCATTTTATTTTATTTATTAGGTCATAAGAAATCAACAGCATTAGATCTTTCCCCATGATTGATCTCTCAAAAATTTAGAAAGCTTGGGAGTCTTAGTTGTAATTACTAAATATTAAAAGTAATTAATATTAGATAATGAAGAGAATGGAAAACCCGAGTATTAAAATAATATAAAACTCAAATCAGCATGCATGTGGCTGGCTATATGCCTTAGATGTTTTAGAAATGGTGATGGCCAATGACAAAAAAAACCTACCATGGACAAATTTTAGATTAAACTAACGAATTGAATTAATTACATACTGCGTTTCCGGTTAGATCTAACCGCATTCTTACAATTACATGACCTTTTTCATGAACTTGTTCTTATCGCCAAAACCATTTTTAATGTGCATCTCTCATCCTGCGTGCTTAATTTAATGTCAAACCTAATCATGGATTTCTGACGTTTAATTAATATTAAAATGGATGGAGTTGTGAACAAGTGGAGGGGGCATACATTTGACTTTTTGAGCGTGAACATAAAATAATGAGAGACAACCAAAGCAGGTGATGTTGATAAAAAATTATAAAATAATTATTCAACAATTGAGATCATAAGAATAGATTCATAATTTAGGTGCTTCTGTTTATATTTATGTTTTTAAAACTAAATTGAACGGTATAATACAATTTAACTAGATTTTAAATCACGGTCCAATTCTAAAATGGTTTAGTTTGCTAAAAAAATTGTTTTTGCTATTCTTGTCTTTCACCGAAATTGTCATTTCTTAGTATTTATTGTTGGTCGTAATATGAATTTTAAGTGTATTTTTACTAATTTTATTTTTTACAGAATAATGTATTGTATTATTATTAATATTTATTTACTAACATCACATTTGGAAATATCTTGACCCAATAGCTGAACCTAACTAAACAAATCGTCATAAAAATCATTTCATTGATAGTTTAGCTTTTAAAACATTGTATATTTTTACCACTTGACTGTTGTTGGAAAAGAAAGTATCTTAATTAGGATCCAATAATGTTGGCTGATCTATAAGAGTAAAAGTTCCTTACTTTATAAATTCTAAGACTAAGAGCACTCTGGAATGAGTTAATGAATAAAATTTGCCATTAGATGAGATGCCAGTTTAATGGTGCCAACTAAACTTGAAAACAATTTCACCGTATGTTGCTGTTCCTTCATGGACTTTGCTATTATTTCTTGAGAATGATGAAGTGCACCTTCACCACCCATTTTGAAAATTCCATACTTTATAGTTTTAGAATGAAGATGTTAGCCTTGACCGGTGTTGTTGTCCACTCTATTCTATTTGATTATTTCTCTAAAGTTTTCCTTTTTAAGTTGAGTGAAAGAGTAGAATCTTATCTACATAGATTTAGTTTAATTGATTGTCTCCCATATAAGGAAGTAGGAGGTTGTGGATTCGAACCTCTATGGTCTAATTTTAATGTACCCTAGCGGTAGGAGTTTTACGTTGGGTATCTAGTGATTTTTACACATAATTTTTTTAAAAAAAGAGTGTAGAATCTTTATACATAACTTGAGATATATAAGATAAATATTTTTATTTTATTTATCTATCTATATATGAAAGGAATATTTTAAGATGATTTTTAGATGGAACTTTGAATGTACGTCTATTAAATAGTTGTTTACATTAAAAGCCAGAAGAGTTTATTTTAAAGTGATAGAACTACACATAGGTCATCAACTCTTAAAATCCAAGGAATTCATTGACTGAACTAGTGAGGAGTTTCACATATCATAGGGAAGGATGCATGAAAAGGGGAAAAAAACCTTGGAAGGCTAGCATGGAATTGGTGATGCGTGGAGAAGTCATCTATAAATTTAGTGCTGATGCACAACTAGGGAAAAACCTGGTTTGAATAGGGCTGCAACTGGAGTCGGATTTTGGCCCGACTTGTATGATCCGACCCAAGGAATTATATGGGTCCGGTCAAGAATTTTGGGTCGGATCGGGTTATGTTCTGAATTTTATAAATTAATCTGATCTGATTCGATCCGACTAAAATTAAGTTAAAATGGATTTAAAATGCAGGTAGGATTAAGCTTGATAAATCCGATGACCACCCGATTAAGACTCAACTGATTAAAATCAAAGAATTGATCGTTCAAATGTATGATTGAACCGACAGTGAGAAGAGAGTGCTCATCTTCAAATGCCATGTCTATCAGTCTTACCACCCCGTGGAGTCCCCACCTCTTGTTTCAAAATAAATAAATGAAAAAATAAAGTACCAATAATCGTTGGCCTAAGTGTCACGCCCCGACCCGACCGGTGGGCCCGGAACGCGACTGATTTTTTTTTTTTGAAGATGAACTGAACCACAAGCATTCTGACTGGGCCGGGTCAACGGTTAGGCCCAGTGGTTACACATTAGCCCGTTAAGTGGACTCAAACATGTACCATATGCTTCCCAAAAACCAAGACATAATAACAACATAATATAACATGCTCAAATCAAATCCAACATTGATTAATACAAAGCATAAGAAAAGTAATCATTGATTCATCAATCCAAACATTGTCTCAGAAGGCAACATGGCCTATTACATTATTTACAAAATCACATCAGAGTAGCTACAGAAACGCAGCAGTCCTAGTTCAACACATTGACGCACGCCAAGCACCACACTCGGTACTTTACAAAGGAAAATGGTTCCAAAAACCAGAAAGCACAAAATACAAGGGTATTCCCCTCAGTGGGAATCCCAAAGCAACGCCGCAGCTTAACCACTCTAAGCTTCAAACGGCTGGTTCTCCTCCCCGGGTTCATTCCCTGAAAGGTGAGTGGTGTGAGCTAACTAGTCCAGTGAAGGAAATATAACAATGCACATTAAGTAAATAATAAAACAGGTTAGTCACAGTTCAATATCACATGCTTGATAACAATAAGCATAATATCAAATAATACGTTAACATCATTAATCACTGTCATTATCCACCGTAACCTCTAGGCACCACCTTGCTAACAATCGTATTAAGTCCCGACACGATCAAAATACATCCTTGCAAGTACATCTCCGGCTCTTAAACGTAGCTGATACTGACACCCTCAGTAACTGTCACCACCCATGATCAGTAGACGTAAACCATCTCTCATATGGCCGATATTGATTCAATAGTCCAGGTACGTGGAAGCAGTCTTATAAACTCGTATGATCAACATCATATCATTCTCAATCATCATTAGCACTCTGACCATAGTGCAACAAGTCTAAGCCAACATCATAAGCAATCTTACCATAGTGCAACAAGTCTAAGCCAACATCATAAGCACTCTTACCGTAGTGCATCAAGTCTAGGCCAACATCATAAGCACTCTTACCGTAGTGCATCAAGTCTAGGCCAACATCATAAGCATTCTTACCATAGTGCATCATGTATAGGCACATGAGTGGATTCAAAATCTGAAACCACTCATTGCTCGATACGCATCTCATCATAACACCTGTTTACAAAATCTGCAGAGTTAAGTTCCCTCACCGTGATCGTGTGGTTACGCGGTCTCTGTTTAAACAACACACAAGTGCACAATCAATATGTATAATAAATACGTACACATACGTAGTACTTGGAAATCATACGTTTTCCCACAAAATATCCAGGGTTCATGGAAATGAGTCTCCTACTTGGTTTCTATCCTCTTTAAATCATCCACAAGATAATAATATACTAAAAAAGGGCTCAGTCCAAACTCATATTGTCTTCTGGGCATTGACCAGATTGACTTATTGAGTTAGGTCTAGATCCTCTGGTCACTTCTCGGTTGTCTTCTGGATAGGACCAGAGCTGACATTTTGAGTAGGCCTCGAGGTCACTCAGTACCCGACTATAGTGTCGTCCTAAAAGTGAATCACTCAGTTCCCGACTAGTGTCGGACTAAAAGCGTATACAATAGTATTTACACTATAAATAATAAGAGAAAAGGGGTCAGTACATTTTTATTTAACAAAGGGGGGGTATAAATCATCATTATCATTAATCACATTAAATAATCATCAATATTAGACAAAAACAATACTCCAACAATATTTTATCCTTTAAAACAGTGTTCCTCGGAACATCACCTCGGAACTGGGTGCAGTGGCTTCGGATCATCCGAACCACTCTAAACTGAGTCATTGGCCTCGGAACTTGGGGCCTGACTTCGGATCGTTCGAAGACTGGGTCTAGACCTTCCGAAGTCCATCCGAACAGGAAAAATAGAAAACAGAAAGTCTCGTTGGGTCTGAAGCCTCGGAACGTCCGAAGGCATGTCTCGGACCTTCCGAAGGGGTTCGGTCCATCCGAGCTGGGCTCAGTCCTTCCGGGCTTGGCTCGGTCCTTCCGAGCTGGGCTCGGTGCATCCGAAAGAGGTCTGGCTCACCTCGGGCGGACTGGGCTTCGGGTTGAAGCTCGGAACGTCCGAGGGTCACGGCTCGGACCGTCCGAAGGTTCGGACCGTCCGAAGATCGGCTCTCGGACCTTCTGAGAGTCGTCTTCTCCAACTGTCTGCAACAGCAGACAGTCACGGCGAAAAAATAGTGAAATGCGATTCCAGAAAGGGAGGGCTTCCCGGATTCGGTTTTCACATCCGTCTGGTTTGATGGACTCCTCTGGGAGTCCTCTTTCCATAGGGAGAGGTTTGGAGCTCAAAAGCTCGAAGGGTCATCCGATTTTAAGGGTAGATCCTCACAGGTACATAAAATCCATGGTTTTCCTTAAAACTTTAAACTGGTTTTTCTCATTGAAAACATGGTCAAAATCTGATTTTCTTGACTCAAAACTGGTTAGAATTCAAAGAGGAATGCAATGGATACCTTCACTTTGGTTCCTGGGTTGAAATTCGGGTTTTTGAAATCCTTCCTAAGCTTCGTTTTGTAAAAACAGTCGGCAGGTTTAACAGAGAGCAGAGAGGGAAGAAATGCAGAAATCTGCTGGGAGTTTCAAACGATCGATAGAGGCCCCAATTTATAGGTTTTCTGGTCGGAAAATCGGATGGGACGGGACGACGGAGATCTCATGATGACCGGAAATCCGGCCGAACGGCAGAGCATGCACCTACATGGCGTGTGCAGGTTTTCCTGTTGTTGCAGATCAGCCCTCCACTATTTTTCATATTGCAGATAAGTCCTTATTTCAAGAAAAAATGATTTTTGAACTAAGAGTGATAATTAAAAACTCAAAAACCTGATCCAACCTTACAGATGGGTTGGGTTTTGAAAACCTTGGTCACTATAAAAATTTTAGATTTTATCTCTCAATAAAAACCCTTGATTTAAACAAAAATCATATTTTTCCCAAAATTACTTAATTAAACAAATGTAAAAATAACTATTTTATAAACCTCATTTTCAAGTGAAATGAAATATCTAGATCATTCCTAAAATGATCTAACACCAAATATCATTTTCAAATTTTATCTCTTTCCCGAAATTATTTAAAATAATTAAAACTCCCTTTCGGGATTCCGACGGGCGATATTTAAATATCATTTTCTGAAAATTAAATCATTTTAAAATAATAAATGCAAATCCTTCATGAATGAGAATATTATCCACCAATAATAATCATACATCAACAAAGTTTATAAAATAAACATAACAAGTGGTAAATTACCAAAATGCCCCTCCAGCTGAACGAGTTGGATCACTGAGCTCACGAGCTCGGATTGGGCCACACTTGGGCTTTCCTCAAAGCCCTGACCGAAATCCTCGAGATTAACCGGTCAAACACGATTTATTAAGCTAACACACGCCTAATCTAGAGCAGAGTATTACATTAAGAACCAAAATCAACAAGCTTATAATGATTTTTTATTCTCTATTTTGAGGGTTTGGTATATAACTCCCTAATAAATGACCCCTCATGATTTTATATGTCACTTTTTATTAATAAAATATTCTCTCTGTTTTTAAAAAATTAAAATTCTTAATCAATTAGAACGAATTTGAATTGATTTTTCAAATATTCTCTGTTTTTTCAACTACGGCGTGAAGAAAATGTACGCTTAGCTCCACAGCACAGGACCGAACGGATAATGGATAGGCCAACAGCCCACTCACCCAATAAAAAGTCGACACGTGTTATACGACGCCTCCGTCCGGTCGAATACGGACAACGTGGAAAAACAGCGCTTTCGAGTACACGTGTTAAACAACCATTGGTGAGAGAGCGTTGATTGGGTTTCCAGACGGTCAGTAGGTGAAGTTGACAGAATGGGTAGCGTATTAATTAAGAGAGGGGATTAATGCAAATGACGTAATTAAGGAGTAGATTAAAGATAAAGAGAAAAGAGCTCAAGCCTCCTCATTCTATTTAATGAAGGAGGCGCGGCCTCCAAAGCACAGATAGACCAAAGAGCTTCTCTCCTCTCTTCTTAATCTCTCTCTACCTCCTGCAATTCAGATCACTGTCTTCTCCTTCTTTCCCCCTCTAAATTCCCGCTTCTTTCAATCCATTTCTGTCTTTGTCTGTCTTCTAAGAGAGGTTTTTTTAAAACTTTTCTGGGCTTGTTTTTATCTTTGGTTTGAGAAAAAAGGCAGACTTAGAAGGGTTTTTCTTTTGGAAGCCAGGTGATACAGAAAAGACATAAACTTCCCTTCTTCTTAATCTAGATTTTTTGGGTTTTCAGTCTTCTTTCTGTAGATTTTTTTCCTTTCGAATCTGATCAGTCAAGAGGGTTTATTTTTCTGTCCCTCAGGCTGGTTGTTTTTTTAGAAAGATTTTCTTTAAAAGTTCTTACCTGTTCTTTGGTTTTGATTAGGAACAGGTAGGTTTTCTACTTTGATTTTGGTATTTTTTATTCTTCTTTGGGTCTGTTTAGATCGTGAGAAAGGAGGAGAAAGTGGAGTTTTTCGTCAACTAACTTGTTTGATAATCAGTCTCTTAAACATTATAGAAAATTCAAGTTCTCCCTTGCACTTTTCCTTGTAAACTTTCTCTGAATCCAAGCATAATTATAATTTTCTCTTTTATTTTTTTTGTTTTTGCCTTGGCAATCTCTCAGATTTTACCAGTTGGAGAAGGCATGGCAACTGCTGTTGATTTTTGTAC
This sequence comes from Chimonanthus salicifolius, assembly GCA_013350335.1. Taxonomy (NCBI): domain Eukaryota; kingdom Viridiplantae; phylum Streptophyta; class Magnoliopsida; order Laurales; family Calycanthaceae; genus Chimonanthus; species Chimonanthus salicifolius. The sequence goes on from CM023538.1 coordinate 458,992, forward strand.
TAGTACTGGGTCTATTTTTTCAGACCCGTTAAGAGAAGAGCTAACAAAAGCACTTCAACCTTTCTTCAAAGGTGCTTCCATCTCTTCTCCTCCTCCTCCTCCTCCTCCTCCTTCTTTGTCTTCCTCTCTTGCATCTCCTTCTTTTTCTTCTTCTCCTTCCTTCTCTTTCTCTCCCTCTTCTCCTTCTCTCTCTTCTTACAGCAACTTCACTTCAGAAGACTGTTCTACTTCAACAGTCCATATTGATTTTGAACCATTTTTAAGCTTCAACCACATGGGTCTTGATCAGACCGGCTCGATCGGCTTGAATTACCTGAACTTATATCAAATTCAGCAAATTCAAGCTCAGTTCCAACTTCAGCAGCAGCAGCAGATGGAAATGAATCAAAGCTTCCGGCAACCAGTGATGAATTTCCTCAGCCCGAGGGTACTTCCAATGAAGCAAATCGGCCTACCTCGAAAGCCTGCAAAGCTCTACCGGGGGGTGCGGCAGCGGCACTGGGGCAAATGGGTAGCTGAAATCCGGCTGCCCAAGAACCGCACCCGCCTCTGGCTCGGCACGTTTGATACTGCAGAAGAAGCTGCTCTCGCCTACGACAAGGCTGCCTACAAGCTCCGTGGAGAGTTTGCGAGGCTGAATTTCCCGCATCTCCGGCATCAAGGTGCTCATGTCATGGATGGGGAGTTGGACCACTACGGGCCTCTCCATTCTTCTGTCGATGCCAAGCTCCAAGCAATTTGCCAGAGCTTGGCCAACTCACAGAAAGAAGGAATTCCTTCACAAGCACCTTTCTGCGTTGCCAATTGCCACCAATTTGGTGAAAACCGAATCTGGTCCCTCAAATTCGGAAGAAAGCAAGATGTCGTCATCGTCGTCGTCGTCTCAGGGCGATGATTCCGTTCTATCCTTCCCTTTGCTGTCTTCGGAAATTAAGTTTCCTGACTTCAATGAACCTTCATGGGATGAACCTGAGAGCTTTCTGCTGCAGAAATTTCCTTCATTGGAGATTGATTGGGATGCAGTTCTTTCCTAATTTTGAAGTCTCTGTTTCTCTTTTTCATCCTTTTTCTTTGGTTGGGCCTCTGAAGCAGCTCTTGCAATGGGTTTTTTTTTTCGCATTTGCAGAGCTGCTGCGAAGAGTCTCTATTCTGGAAATTGAAAAATTGTATTAGATAGATATTGATAGGATTAGGAGTGATTATGGTTTTCATCAGTGATTTAAATAGTATACTGTGTTTATAATACATATGTAATTTTCTTGGTTTGCTGGTTTTTCTTGCATTTACCGGGGAAGAGTCCTCATGTAGCAAAAATTAATGTAACTATTCCAATTTCCATGTCTTGTTGTTATTTAGTATTGTGCTGTGGTTCTTTTTTTTAATTTTAGGTCATGATTTTCAATTTTTGTTTGATTTGATGGTTAATGACGTTGTTAAAGTTAGTGTAGCTATGTTCATGCGGGGTTTTTGTGTAATCATACATGCAAATGAGTAGATTTTCCATTTTACCCATTGCTTTGTCGTACGGAGTTCAAAAATCATATCTAAAAAATTAAGAGAGAAGGTAATTTTTTTCTTAAATTTGGTAAAATTTTTAAGTTAAAACTATACTTTTTTTCACTTAAAATTAGTCTCAAATTTCATAAAATTAAGAGTAGATGAATTTTGATACATTGTTTTTAGAAATCGATCGAGAAACGACCTCGTTTGAAAACTCGAGCGAAAAAACTACAGTTGATGAACGAATCCAGCTCGTTTTTTTTTATCGATTTATACAAATAAGATATCAAAATTCATTTACTTTGAATTTTATGAACTTCGAAATTGATTTTAAATGAAAAAGAACATAATTTTAGACTTAAAAATCGTACCCAAAGAATTTAAGAAAAATTATATTCACTCTTAATTCTTTGAGTACGTTTTTTTTAATACAAAACTATATATTTTTTACTTAAAATTAATACTGGAATTTATAAAATTTAAAGTAGATAAATTTTAATATATTTTATGGAAATCGGTCGAGAAACAAGCTCATTTAAAAATCTAAACCAAACGGCAAAAAAATTCACGACTCATCAACTCAGACTTTTTACTATTTTTAAGTTATCATACGCAAAAATCACATAATATGTGGATGGCTACTCTAGAGATATTGTCATACTTTTTACTATTTATAAAAGGTATTTTTGTAATTTCAGATAGGTTATGCGGGGTGCAGCAATCCCCTGACATTCTTAATTTAAGGTATGTAGAGACCCATGCCGTGGGGACTCAGGAATCCTGACAATTCAAGTTCAGTACCCGTGGTGTAAATTGCTTGTCGATTTGCGGGGATACGAGTCATGCAGGCCCAGTGGAGTAGTCGGTCACTGAGTTAAAAAAAATAAAAATTCAAGGTATGCAGAGATTAACAGTTTTAGTGGAAGCTGGTGCTTAGGCGTCCGAATATCAATTGATATGATGATATCTCAGCCGCATCATATAGGTTGATATCAGAATATCAGTTGATATCGACTATTTTATTAAAAAATAATAATAATAAAGAGAGAAATTTATCGACCTATAACAAGATATCGATCACTGTTTTTTCGACTTTTCTGTACTTATATGAGAGTTGCCTCCCTTCTCTAAGTGTAACGCATTATAAAACTATATTGCGGTGTGCCCAAAATAATATTTCTAAAATCGTTTCTTACAACAATCAATCTTTAATTACACCTGTTAACGAGATTTCTAAAATAGTTTCTTACATAAAAGTCGCACTATTGCATGCATTCTGCATCTAAACTAAAACATATTAATAGTTTACTTATATTAAACCCAATGTAGGTAAGATAAGAAATCAAGTCGACACTATTAAATGGTGCGGATATTTTTGAATGTGCCTGAAATTGATCCTATTCAAAATTTAGAATGTTCCTCGAAGAATGTCCTTTTTTATTTGTACACTTTAACACATTATTGAATAAGATACTCTAATGCATTCTATGTAATTTAATTTCAAGAGTCTAAAATTAATGCTCAAAACAGAGTGGATTTTGGAGATTTTAATTTAGATAATGAAATGAAAGACTTTTTAATTAAAAAAATTATGAGAAGCATATAAATGACATTGGGTATATAGCCTCTGTATAAAAAAGAATTTAGATGCGAGCAGTGATGTTGAACCACAGTGACGGGGTTTATTTTTATTCGGTATCTATCAAAGTTAATCTCACACCTAATTTCATTGGAGTATTTGAGAGATCAATTTGCCCCGGAGTACTTAAACATCTCTTTTTCTTCTTGTTTTTCAAGAGTGGAAGTGAGGGTTGATCCTTTATTCAAGTTATAAACCCACCTTCTTTGACTCCTTAGACATCCATTTACCCAATTAATTAATACCATCAAATTTCCATTTAATCCATCTAAATTCTCTCTAAGCCCAATACCCATTAATCCCTGTCACCCCATCCTACCCGCTGCATCAGCAGCCAAAGCATTAGCATCTTCCCTTACATCAATCATCAAAAGCATATAAATATATTAAGATAGGTAAATGAGAAAGTTTCCAAAGGAGTTAGGTAGACGAGAATTCTGCAGGTGACTTGGGCAATGTGATATTTGAGACTCAAATACAATCAAATGAGTTTTACTTTGTCAAATGAGCTCAATTCAATTCAATTCAGTTTTTTTTTTTCTGATAGAAGATGTTTGATCACCAGTTTGTCTAGGTTGACGTTTGAAGATCCCACTCCTTCCTTAGCTGCATTGGCTGCACTCTCTTTCCATTTAATGGCTTTTTCTCTCATCAACTTGCCCTTCTCTCCCTCCATCAGCTCCCTGACAAGGACCTCAACTTCGTCTCTCTTTACATCGCTGGTTATCTCCATTCCAATGCCCCACTCAATGCAGGAGAATCGGCAGTTGGTCTGCTGCTCTGCAAAGAAAGGCCAACAGATAACAGGCACTCCCGCAGAAATGCTCTCCAAATTGGAATTCCACCCGCAGTGAGTTAAGAAGCCTCCAATTGCCTGGTGGGATAGAACTTCCTCTTGTGGGCACCAGCTTGCGAGCATACCCCTTCCACGGGTCGATTCCACAAATTTCTCAGGTAACATGGCCGATTCACCCATCACCAGATCGGGTCTGATGATCCACAGGAAGGGAAGGTTGCTATTTGCCAGCCCCCAAGCGAATTCACTCAGCTGATGCCCACTCATCACGGTGATGCTACCGAAATTCACATACACAACCGATCCGGCTTCTCTTGTATCCAACCATTTTACGCATTCAGACTCTTCTTTCCACAACTTGGATCCAATCGACTTTAATCGGCTATCTGTTATCTGTTTAACCAGAAGGTGGAGTGGACCAATGGAGTAAACATGAGGATGCATGGTTGAGATTGCATCAAGCACGTCGGCCTCCAATTCATGGAATGTGTTGAAGATGAGAGTTGATGCTTTGAAAGCATTTTGTGTCTCTCCTACTGCGAATTTTACCATGAAATCTTCTGGATCCGTTGTTCGGATAAAGCTCGGAAAGTCCCTCAACCGGATGTCCTTGATGCCTTTGCTCCAGTCAATACTACTGTTGAGATACCCGTTTGTCAAGTAACTCGCATCTACGCAGTCGATGGGAAAGATAATATCATCAGTGTCGGTGCACAAACTCGATTGATCAAATTAAACAAATAAAATTAGCCCTTACACCCATAATACTCTGTTACTAACTAAGTTGCATACTCCACTTCTCCGCAGCAGGACAGGACAGTTGTTATTTATGTCTAAGTAATTAATTGCAAATCATCATTGTCTCTAAGTAGAGTAATTAATTACCTTTGAGCGGCACAATGCCTCTCTCAATGAGTTGTTTGTAATGGAGGTAGCCCATGAAGCCGCAAGCACTGATTGTCCAGAACAACACTTGGGGAATGCGTAGCTCCTCCGCAACTTGGAGTGTGAAGCTCATCACACCATCGGAAACTATGCAACTGACCCGAGGAATGTGAGGAGTGGTATTGAGCTTATTTACGAGGCTGCGAAATGGAAGCAGGCAATTTTTGCTGGTGGATTCGCAGAGTGCAGGGATATCTTGGGTGGCATCGGCATCCGATGTGGGGAGGCCGTCCGGGATGGTTTGGAATCTGAAATCATCTAGACCCTTGAGACAATCCGGGCCTCTTGATTTCAAGAGACGGCGGTGGTTGAAGTCGGTATTTACAAAGGTGATGTGGAAGCCTCCGAAATGGAGGAGCTTGGCTAGCTTCAACATAGGGCTGATATGGCCTTGGGCCGGGTAGGGAATGCAAACTGCATGAGGCTTCTCATCTTGTAATGAACCCATCTCTCTCTGATTTTCTTTTCTATTCTATTCTAATTTCTAAAGGAGAATGAACGAATGAATGAATGAAGAGCTCAACTGCTCTCTGTTTATAGGATAAAGAGAATTTGCCTGCGAGTGAACGATACTCCAAAATTATTTTTAATAGAGACGGCCTCTTTACGGAACTTTTTATAAATAGATTTGTTAATTACTACTTCCTTTGGTCTGACCATATGAGAGTGGACACTAGTTTGCTACTAACTGATGCTTTGTCTTGATCGTTTTTCTCAATTTCATGTGCAAACTCAAGCATTCACTGTATTAGATAATAAAAAAACATATTAAATAATAATATAATCAATAGCCAAAAATGAGAAGCAGATGCAAGATTTTAAAAAAAATAGCCCATTACTGGATTGTTTTAAGACAATATTCCCATTCTAGAACTAGGACGACATGGGCAGGGATATGTTTTTACCTTGAAATTCATTCATAATCAATCTTGTTTTAACTCTATTTTTAAATTTAATAAAATCTATTTTCTATTGTCCATTTATTCTAAAAACATTTCAAATACAAAGCTTGCATACTTGGGCTCACCGCTGTGGCCGACATCTTAGGCCTAACCAATTTGTCACTCATGGGTTCAGGTACAAATTTCAGTCAGAAGAACAGAAATTTTAGGCTGATATTTAAGTCGTATCGCTATCTCACCCAAAATTTGTTAATAAGCTAAATCACCATTATTTTTTTCTTAAAAAAAAATATGACCAAATTTGACTAAAACTTTGGCTGAAATCTAACAATATCGATAGATACATTTTTTTAAAAGACCACCAATTTTTTCAATATTTATATTTCATCCTCTAGTCTACCCGGCCCTAATTTGTATCTGACCTCGTGGGTGATGATGCATTTGCAACCTAGGTGAAAGCTCATACTTGAGTCAATGTAAAATTATGGCTTTACATGAGGGACATTTGATGAGGACGGTCCATTCTACATTTATTTTGATTTATTTGACAATAATTTTCTTAATTAAATTTGCTTAAGATATAATTATTATTTTAAAAGAATATTTGTCATTTAAATCAAAATACAATATTCAAAGTATCACTTCATAAAAATTGTCAATTCTCATCATTATCAACCACAACCAATATTTTGAGTTTTTAACTACAGAAAAATAGAACAATAATAAATTTTGTCTAAAAATCATAGAATTAGAAAAATAAATTACTAATGAAATAAAAAAGAAAAAAATAAGGATATTGTAGAGCCAAAACACTTTCTTTCTTCTTTTTTTTTTTTCTAAAAAAATACCTGTTTTGCCTATTTCGATCAAAATGGACCACAACACAACCAGAAAATTGCATGCATGATGGTGTTCTGTTTTGTGTTTGTGCTAAAAGCAAAAAAATTACGTCCATTTCCACCAAAATAAAGAAAAATTAATAACTAAAACAAGAAATCACAAGTGTCACTGATTCAAGCGTTGCATTGCATAACTAGAGAAAACAAGTTGGAGTCCAAGACACAAGTCATTCTAAAAACGGGAGATAACAATCCAAATAAGGCAACCATAATTCATGATGCTATAGAGATTCGAATCCCTCAATCATCATACTCTTGGTATTGCTTGAGCAGTTTGGAGCAGCCAACCATGGGGGCATCTTTCTGGAATCCCAAATTGTTGGCATATCGAATGTCAGATGCAATGCCATTGTTGTGGGTTAGAGCCACACGGGCACGCTCGCGGCCTGGCACCGTCTCTGCACAATTCATCTGAGGACTCCTGATGAGAACCGTCTCACAGATTTCATTCTCATGATCATCAGCCACAGGGATCTTGTATGTCCCAGATCGGTCTGTTGCCCCCTCAATGCTGTAAGTCAGTTGCCCAGTCTCTCTCTCACGGCATTCCAGCCTCACTCTAGCACCTGGTAAGCATGTTAGCACAATGGGCAATGAGCCAAGGATAATTGTTGTAACGATAGCATGTATTTTGTAGTGATTTAAACTATATCGGACACCATACTCTAATATGGGTTTCATTAAAGTACAAGCGTATACATGTTCTCTGTCTGCAATTCTGGACAATGAACTGATGATGGGACCATTGTATTGATTCCCTGCTTCCAAAGTTCCAAGATTATGGAATCGAAATCCTCTAGAGCCAAAAACAGTAGAGCACTCTACAGTTAAGTTAAAAAAAAAAAAAGGGGATATTTGGCATAAATGTGGGGCACTCTACAGTTAAAGTTAAAAAGTGATCAAAAACATTTGTTAAAGTGTAAGCAGAATGATCGAAGCAATGTTTGTTCTCCAATGCCTCAACTTGAGCACAATGCCCTACTGCAGGGATGGAGCCAAAAATCTTCTTGAGGGAGCCAACATCTAACATTTACAATTTATTCAAAGGTTGTATCAATACGTACACGAGTGGCTTTCTCAATTGAATTCAGATTTATTAACCGTGATGCAGATTCACTTCATTTTTATGTGTAAAATCAATATCACTGCAATATCTTCATAGTGTCTCTTCGACCCTTCCAGATAGAAAGACAACCACACCTTCATTGTCTCTTCGACTCTTCCAGATAGAAAGACAACCACACCTTCATGAATACCATTTGATGGTCACGATTGGTCGAACAAGTTGAGTTGATCTCTTGTGGCTCTGGCTCATTCATATGATCAAATGATCACCATCATTCTACCAATGCTCTGCAACCTTTTCCAAGATGCATGAAAGCAAGTATAGAATTTCCAACCAACTTGCATTGCCATTGTTCATCAGATCCCAATAGCAAAGATGGCACATACACAGAGGCACCGTGTAAATAAGCCTCTTTCCATTTGCCACAAAACATTTATTTGACAGAAAACAAAACTACCGATGAAGGCAAAGGATCGTATAAGAATTATTATTATGGTTCAGGGCTTCAGGCCCCAACAATAGGGCTACCACGTGGGACCCACCTCTTCAACATCTGAACCCTCCATCAACCAAAGCCAATATTGGTTCCTAAGAAGTGGATCATTGTCATGATCATATCTATTTATCTCATCAATTTAAGATAATGAATTTGGAAAAACTTTTGTATGTCTCAGACTATGTCATCTATGTCCCTCGGGTTCCAAAAAATCAGCCAAATCGGATATGACTCACTTTTAAGTTGATTGTACATGACTCGGCCAATATAACTCGGGAGTGGATCTACTGAATCAGCATGTGCCATTGTCATGTAAGGCACTTGACATCTAGTGGGGGAAGAGACAGACCGATCGGAAAACGACGGCTAAGTTTCTAGAGCAAAAACCAAGATATGTAAATGAGAATTGAGAAAAATAGCACAGGAAGTTCACTCCAGAGTCCAGATTCATTCATGTAAAATGACTATGCCAAGACAACCACTAGAGGAGCATGAAATAATAATAATAATAATATAAAAGAATAAGAGATGGAAAAAGATGAAAACACCTTGCATGTAAGTAGAAGCAGAGGTCTCGAAACCAGCCCGGTAAGTATCACAGTAGACACGGCCTTGAACTATGAAGTACTCGGTCCTCGTGAAAGTGGGTCTGCCGCTAACGATCGCCGGGAAGACGAGGAGAGCCATCAACGCTAAGAGCCTTGCCATGGCCATTCCCTCTTTCTTCTTCTTCTTCTTCTTGTCTTTTTGAGAGAATATCAATATCAATATCAATATCAATGACGATCATCTTCTTATATTATATAAGATGTTAAAAAAAAAAAAAGGGAAAGTTGTATCCATCTATTGGAGAAAAATCGAAAATGGTAATTGATGACACTCATTGTGATCACTGATAAAGGTAAAGTTGGCTTGTGTATCACATGATTGCGTGACAGGCGTTTTTGTTGGTGGGTTTGGACTTTGGATGACCAAAATAAGAAAGTAATTACAAAATCAAAATAAGAAAGCTTTTATATATGATGATCAATTTTATAGTAAAAAAAATCAATTTGAATCTATCATTGGATGAACCCACGTAAAAGAAATAATACATTGTGCATTTTTAAATTAAGGCATCAAGCAAAAAGTATAAACTTTTAAATATATTTATTACTCTTAAATGAAATTGAAGTTTTATAGCAAGTAGGCAGCAATTGCCAAATTGGCAAGCAAGGTAGCGTGATACTCGCGATCACATGATGCGATGTTAACGATTGCGGAACCGGAGCAATTACTTGCAATTCCAATTTCCAAATACACGATTAGATTTAACAAAAATAAAGGTGAAGAATAAAGGTAAAAGAGAAAGGAGAACAAAGCATGGAATTGGAATGGATTAAAGGTTAGCCGGCATATGATGCATTTGGATGAGGTAAATTTTATGGGAGTTACTCGGATTTACCCTTGAGTAGAGGTAACTATAAGCAAGTATAATCTGACATAACAATTTTATAAGAATTTAATATTTTTTACTAAATTCTTATAATATAAAAAACTAAAAATAAAATTTTATGAAACATAATTGTCAAAATGTCATATTTTTAAGGAGTGATTCTATCCAAATTTCGAAAGGGTCTGAAAGAGTTTGAAGTTCATGGTAATCTCTTTTGGGGTAATTAGTAATTTATTTTGTTGAATGCTTTGTTTTAAAAATTTGTTAATATTTTCAATGTGATGCATTTGGATGAGGGGTAAATTTTGCAAGGGTTACCTGGAGTTACCTTTGAATAGGAGTAACTGTAAGCAGGGGTAACTTGATATATTAACAATTTTATAAGAATTAATATTTTTATTAAATTCATATAATATAAAAAATTATAATTATAATTTTTATTAAGAGATACGTTGATATTTTTTATTCATTTATTGGGATTTAAATAATAATATTAAAAAAATTATTTATTTTTTTAATGTTAGAATGCAAGTGTTCATTTTAAATTATAATTATAAAAAATAATTTATAAAAAATAGATAATATTATTATAAATTATATTATTAGAATTTACTTCATAAATATTATTTAATAATTATGTTTTATAAAAAAATTCAAAATATATTAATATATCATGTTACCCTTGCTTATAGTTACCAAACAAAATTTTTTACTCTTATGATGAGTTTTTACTTTAGCACTGCAATTACAAAATAAAATAAGAGTTCAAGTGTTATCCCTACTTAGAGATGACCTCTACTCAAGATAACTCCTCTAAAATTTATATAACCTTGCCTGCCCAAATTTGAGATGATCATCATCAACCTTCGTACTCCTAACACCTTCTACTTGTAATCCTTTGATCCTCTGTGAAGAATCTAGAGAGAGAGAGAGAGCCCAATTGGTCTCGACTCGTCCTCATATTTCATAGCGATAACTTTTACAGTCTACAGAATATCTCAACCAACTTTTGGAGAGTTAAAACCAAAAATACATAATGGACTGATAAGTTTGGCCCAAAAGGCAAATGAAAACCCTTACAACAAAATAGTTAACATGAATCAAGCCACAAAACATCTAAGGTTGCTTAGTAACCACTTGACAAAGGTGTTACAAGTGAAATAAATAAGAAGATAAAAAATTAGACAAATAAAGTTCTAACAACTTTGAACAAAATGTAGTGTCTTAGAGATCATTTTAGTTCTAATTAGGTTAAACTAAACTTTTCAATTTAATTTTAAATGCACTAGCTACATCACTACCTTAATCTCATTTTGTAACTGAGGTGATAATCTAAATTAATATTTATCTACTTCTTCACGACATGGAAGCACTTGAAGAGTGATTCCATCAATGACTATGATAATGAATGCTTAAACAAGCAGTTCACAAAAAATAAATAATTATGCTCATCAGTGAAATATTTTTTTAAGCTATTGTAATGATTATTAATCACCTCCTTGGGAGAGATATTAAGGGTGATGTTCTTTTAAAGTCTATGTTAGTTTCAAAATAATTAATTAATAAATATAGCACTAAACAACTTTGAATAGAATTGGTAAGTATTTATTGTTATTTTTTAATACTATAACTTTAAATTCTATAAAGATAAGATGAACAAAAAAAAATATTAAATTTAAAAGTAAATGCCAACTTTAAATTAATAAAATAAATGACATAAATAATAATGATAACTAATTTCAAACTAAGTAAAATTTCTGGTTGAAATGATTGGACCATGAGCTTTTATGATTGAATTTAAATTTTATAAAATTTAAAATTGTGTGGAACTAAATGACTCTTCAAAGTAACATAAAAAAAGAGTTAACATAGGTATTTGATTAAATTAATTACAAATAATAATTAAAGTAAATCTTTCTTCAACTATTTATTTAAATTAATAAAATTTTGGTAAAGTATTTTATTTAATAAATTTATAAATATTATTAAAATTAAAAGTCAGTGCAGACACCTCGTGAGTCGTGACTTAATTTTGTCATATCAGACATCAGAGTCTTCGTTCTTTTCTTGGGGACTTCATTTCTGCTTTCAGGCGTCTCGCTCTCTCGCTTGCCGAACGGCAGCAATGGCAAGTGAGAGCAGACGAAGCAAGCGAGGGAGTGGAAATGGAAGAGTGCTTTGGCTTTATCTCATTCTTCTCACTCTCCAGTACGGCTCCCAACCCCTCCTATCCAAGCGCTTTATTAGGTATTACCCCATTTCTTGTCTCCCTCTCTTGTCCTTCCATCAATTTCTCCTTATTTTCTCGAGGAAAATGTTAAAGATTGCACTCTCATTAGTACCCGTACGCGTAGGAACTCAATAGCTTTTCTAATTCTTAGGCGTTAGACAGACAGCTTATAGAAAAATTTGTCGAATCCAACAATGAATGTCAACTTCAAATTCTTAATTCTCATTGGTCGTTTGGAGAATGTATTTGCTTTCTGTTTGGATCAAGAATTATGGTTAGGGGTCTTGAATCTTTTATACAGAGTTTTGTATCGAGACATTAATTCTTAAATTCCCGAAGATTTTATTATTCTTCGAAATCCATTGTTAGCTAATTCTGCTATAGAATTTGTAGAATTCTACCTTTAAAAAAAAAATTGTAGATGGTAGCTGTTGGAAAATTAACTGGAAACAAAGAATTCCATAATCTAGAGTGATTGTGGGTCTGGGCTTCTGAAATAATGCCTTCAGATAGGAATTTAGAACTCCCCAGAAATTGGTATTGTGGGATTTCAAACTCCTGCTCTAGGATTCTGGTTTTGCAAAATAGGTCTGTTTGGAGAATTTTGTAAGATCCACAGAATTCCATTTTCATTTCAATATTCCAAGCTATTACCAAAAAGTCCTTAGTAATGGATCTAGTGGATAAGGCATATTCTGAAAAGAGAAAAGGAGGGAGGGGGGCAGAGGCGGGGTTGTTACTATTAGAAACTTAATTCATGTGGTAAGGATATGATAGATTGCTGAGTGATGGAATCTAGGAACCTTGTCAAGTTGGTTATTGTTTTTTCCCCAAACCGTTTCTGCCTGCTTTGGCAGTTGGCACTCTAACTGGTGTCACATGCCTTATATTAGTAGTCAGATCCATGCATCTCACCCCTTCACTGAGTGTCACATCTCACAAGAAATGCCTGCCTTGTATTCTTGTCAAGTTTTGGTACCATTTCAGCAGAATATATCTAAACTATTTTTTTGAAAGGCAATTTATCTAGTGTAACTTGTTGATGCTGGACTCTCAGTGCTTCGTTAGATGGGGAAAATTTACAATTTATGGTGTGGGAGGATCTGCTTCGTATTTGTGCTGAACAATCACTCTTAAGGGATTGTGTTTGGATGGGTGGGTGATGCAGTGCATTGCTTCTCCATTTTACAATATATGATAATCTGCTCACAGATGGATGGGTAAAGTGAAAGTATGGCCCAAGGTTCATATCCAACTTCAAGAGAACCATCAGTTGGAACATCGGGATTACTTCAATGTCTATTCACATAGGTCCAATTGGATGATTGATCTAGATCAAGTTAAGATGAGGACCACCTGAATAGAATGCTTGGACCAGTGTCACTGGATAAACTGTAGATTTTTCTGCCTTTTAATTGTACATTTCCCCTACTAGATACTGATGTTAAATAACATGCTAAAAATCTTGCTTGTAATTGTTTGTACAAAATGGATTTTCATTTTCCTTTTTTATTTAAACAGAAAAGCCCAAAAATAAAATAGCCATATTGTACAATGAGTGGTTTTTTATTTTCTGATTTATAAAGATATTTTCATATAATAGGAGCAAAATGAGTGGGTAATCAGTATTGTCATGTATTACTGACTGAAAAGATATCCTTTTGTTTTTCCCCAACAGTCGAGATGTTATTGTGACTTCACTTGTTCTGGCTTGCGAGGCAGCAAAGGTAAGGCCCTTTTTTATTTTCTTCCCCAAGTTGCCACCTACTTTGCAAACACTCGATGCTCATTTCTGTTCCATAGGTTATTTGTGCCCTCTTTCTCTCAGCAGCAGAAGGTAGTTTGTGGAGACTCTACAAGGAGTGGACTTTAGTTGGTTCTTTAACTGCATCTGGACTTCCAGCAGCTATTTATGCATTGCAAAATAGTTTGCTGCAAATATCGTACAAGAATCTAGACTCACTCACTTTCTCAATGCTCAACCAGACAAAGCTGTTTTTCACGGCCTTATTTACATATCTTATTTTGGGGTATGTGCTTGTAGCTGATATGGAGGATACGATATGGGCTTTTGATCAATATTCTTGTCTCTCTCTAAACAAATACTTGCTTTCTTTGGGATTTTCATTCTATGTTTTATCAATTTTTTTACAACAAATGCCTCTTCAATAATTTTGGCATGATGAAGTGTGTTGATGGTTCTGATTTGCTGCAGAAGTAGGCTGTGCAGTTTTCTTATGTGTGGAGTGGTGTGTTCCTTGGCTATGTATTTGCATGTGCGTTTGCAGTGTAGTTTTATGTATGTGCTTGAGTTTAATGGTTAGAGGGTAGTTGCTCATCTGCTTGTGGATGTGTGAGTTCTTTTTCCCTGTCTTCAAATTCTCTCTCAATGCGGCCTTAATGTGTCACTTGTAATCACTTTATGCCATGTTCCATTAGCCTCCCTTTTTCAATTAATTTTACTGGCAAACTTTCCACTGCCCTGTATTAGGACTGTAAATGGGCTAGGTTAAGCCAAGTTTGGCCAGCTTAAGCTTGGCTTGAATCTCTGTTAAGACTTAAGCGTAGCTCAAATTTGATTCATCAAGCACGAGGTTGCTTATAGGTTGAGTTAACAAAAGTCCATTTTAAGTCTTCAAGTTTAATAAATACATATAGACATGCACATAAAAACATGTGAACATGCCAAGGCAAGCTGAGCTTGAAATTAGACTTGAATGAGCCTCTTAACTAGCTGACCTGAGCCAAGCAGGGCTTGGTTTGAGCTTGGCTTTTCTCCCAATGAGCTGAGATCAAGATCAAGCCCAGCCAAGCTTAGCTGAGCTGGTTCACAAACCAGTTTGGCTTGTTTACACCCCTACATGTGGTGCACCTCAGCCAGATGGGCCCATAAAGTCAACTTCTTTTAGGCCAGCGGTCATTATTTTTTCCTGAAGAGTAGGGTCTGGGTGGGTAGGGGGAGTACACTTGACATGTTTGTGCACACACCTGTTCTATCCTTCCAAAACTTGGTCTTATATTGAGATGGCGAAGAAAACCAGTGTTTACAGACATATTTTGAGCATTTTGCATGCTGATTTTCAGTGATAGCATTTTGTGCATTAATAGTTATATCACCTCCCATAACTTTAATGCCCAAGGTGGCAACTGGTTACCCTACTTGAAGAGAAGGTTGATGTAATGACACTAGCATGAGGTTGTTCAATGAATTCACCAAAGACTAAAAGACACAGAAGCGCTATGTGTGCACCAATGATCCAAGTAACTATGAATATCAGTTCGTTGTTCAAGGATCTTCTTTTCAGTTACATAAAACATCTCAGTATGGAACAAAACTAGGCATGCTTGTTCAGGAATATATGCTGTGAAGCTGATTCAAATGGGTAATGAGAACTAGAAGTATAACGGTGAGATGCCATTTACATATTACCATGTCAGGTCTAGGATGGATGACATGATGTAATGGAACTTAAGAGGTTAACATAGAACTAGATTGGTAAAGTTTACTGCAGACTACTGCTTTATGGATTAAAGCACTAAGGCCAATTCTGTATCATCTAGGGCTGTGGTGTTATTTTGACCATCGGTATATCTCCCATGTTTCTTTTTGCGGACCATGTATATTTGTGATGGACATGGCATAAGTGGGAGCCAGGCATTAGATTTCCATTGGAAAAAAAAAAAATTAGGAGTGTAGACTGCATGTGGGTGGATAAATGAAGAAATTTATCGTAGTTATGACAACAGTAATTATTATAATCGGTCCTCTCACCCTAGAATAATAAGTCACCTTTCGCAGCAATCCTCCTGAATCATTTTGCACTTCCCTGTAACTTGCATGTGCCCAGTGTTCTTATATTGTTGGAATAGTATGTGAACCATATACTTGTGTCTGGATACATGTTCATGATTTCCAAACTTTGGTTTTTCCTCCCAAATTTTTTTTTTTTTTTTGTTTTTCACGCAATACATTATTCTATGTTGACATTCTTTTGTTCGTTGTACTTTTTTGTTTGTTTCAGCATCTTTCTCATTCTCAGCACGCTTCATAAATCTTTATCTGATGTTTGGTTTTCATGTACTTCTTTTTAAGGTTATCTGGACAAGTACCTGATGTGAGGACTTCTCAATGTTTAAGTTATTGCAGTTAAGTTAAAAAATTAGTGAACATCTCTTATAGTTGCCCTTTTTTTCGGATGTTATCGCAGACAGAAACAATCAGTTCAGCAAATGGGGGCACTATTCTTATTGGTTATCGCTGCCGTACTTCTAAGCATTGGAGAAGGCTCTGGGAAAGGCTCTAACGGCAGTAATTCTGATCAAATTCTTTTTCATGGGATTGTTCCTGTTTTGGTTGCTTCTGTGCTCTCTGGTCTGGCTTCTTCTCTTTGTCAGTGGGCCTCTCAGGTTAATGTCATTTTTTTGTCGTCTTAAGCATTTGAAAAATAGGAATTATTTGTTTCTGAGCTTCAGTAACTGAACAGTCTATGCATAGTATTGTGTACAGCTAGTTGCATGGACCGTATAGTGAATCAGGGTTAAGTGAACTATATACTTATTTCAGTAAAGGACTGTATAGCTCCTTCTTAGTTACATCATCATGCCACTGTTTAAATGATGTTACTGTTTTCTTTGATGTAGGTGAAGAAACATGCTTCTTACTTAATGACCATTGAAATGTCAATAGTTGGGAGCTTATGCTTGTTGGCAAGTACCTATAAATCTCCCGATGGAGAAGCCATCAGACAATATGGTTTTTTTCACAGTTGGACTGCATTAACTTTGGTAATTTCTTATTTGATACTTTTTAACCAATTTTGTGCGTTTTTGGTGTTTACGCGCACGTATTGCACACACACGCACAGTTTTGCAGGTTTATACTTCTCCCTTTTGGGCCAATAAATGGTGCTTTTATAATCACAATTATCTTGATTGAAGCCTTATTATACCTACTTATCCTTGTCTATATGGTTCTACTTTCTCGACTAATTACTATTTTGGAGTTATTCTATTATCAATTCCACAATCTAACATACACAGCTTACAATTTCATTCCAAGTCTTTATCGATCTCCTCCTCCATAACCTTATTACATTTTACTCTTTGTAGAAGGTCTATTTTCTCATTAATTGGAGCCTCACATTGATTTACTCTTATTGATCCAGTCAAAATAGACGACAAGCCGAGTCGGAGCCAAAATTAATTTTCAACTCGAGTAACTACAGACTTGGTTTGAGCCTTGGTGTTCCTTGATGCCAAACTTGATCGACAAATCCAGGCAAATATGAAATTTAAACCGACAACAAATCAAGATGGAGGAGAGTGGGCAACAAAACCCATGTTGACTCCCAATCTGTTGTTTGGGACAAAGCCTTGGTGTTCCTTGATGACAAACTCAATTGAAAAATCCGGGCAAATATCAAACCTAGACCAACACCAAATCAAGATGGAGGAGACTGGACAAGAGAACCCACGTTGATGCCCTATATGGTGTTTGCAGTATGCAGATTTTGCATTCTTTAGACGGCCTAAGATGCCTTTAAGGCAATGTTTTAAAACCAGGCCCGTGGAGCAACCCGTCTTAGAGGAAGGGTAGGTTAAATGAGGTTCAACCGGGTTGACCCATAGTCAAACCGTGATATTAATATAATATATAAATAATATTAAATTTTTAACTAAGGTTATATTTTATAAAAATATTTTTTTCTCACAAACCCAATTGTAAATACTAAAACTAATAATGCAAAAATCATATTCTCAAAAGAACCAATATTTTCGTCTTCATTTAAAAAAACCAAAGGGTTTTAAGGGTCAAGGGTCACGAGTTTGTTAGAAAAACCGGGTTGACCCGCTGGTCAAAGAGGGATTTTAAGGGTTTTTAATCCAGAAGGGTCTTAAAATGATCCGACCCGTGTTTCAGTCGGGTCACGGTTGACCCGCGGGTCGGGTCGGGTTTGATAACATTGCTTTAAGGTGGGCAGGTAATGCAGCTTAGAGAGGGAGTCCAAACCAACTAGAAGACCAGTTTAAGTCTCCAAAGAGAGAAGAAACCAACAAAAGACTAATAAACCTATCAAGTTCATTAGAGGAGTTCTAATCCTAGTAGAGTTGACATAGATGGGACGTAGGTGGTTGGAAAGCGCAGCTAGTGTTTGAGTTGAAGTAGAATTTTGGATCAAAATAGAATTAGGAATTGTTTGCCAAGAAATGTAGAATTTTAGCTATGTATATTTGTAATATAATCAAAGCATAGAACATGATTTTGAGTATTGTGTTTCATTTCAGGATTAAGGTTAAAACCAGCTGGTTCCTTTTCTGCTTTGTGAAGAATTCTGCACTTGTTACAGAACCCTGTTCCTTATTTCTACTAAGCTTTTGGCCTCGGCCAAAAAGGACCCTGCACCATACCCTTTTCAGTGCAAAGAAGCCCATTGTTCTACTGCCTTAAAAATGCATAACCTGCTAACCTTGAAGGCAGTCTAAAGATTGCAAAATATGCATACTGCAAACACCATATTGGCCGTCAATGTGGGTTCTGTCGCCCAGTCTTCTCCATCTCGATTTGGCGTCAGTTCAAGTTCGACATTTGCCTGGATTTGTCAATCAAGTTTGGCATCTAGGAACACCAAGGCTTAGACCAAATCTAAAGTTACTCAAGTTGAAGATTAATTTGGCTTCAACTCTGCTTGTCGTCTATTTTGACTGCAGCACTTATGTACTAATTTCCAGTTCTATACTCTCTCATTGCTTTGGACGTCACCTTATAGCATTTGTATCTCATCCATATATGCTTTGTCTTGTTATTTCTTCACTTCGGAACATTCAATCATAGTATAGTGCAGATCCTACTATCATGTTGTCAAACTTGTCCTTTATTTGAAGAGACCATGCAGCAATCATACTGCACTTCTGTTTGTTATAAAGATTTCGTCATCTTTGCCCATATTGCATTGATCCTGTTTGTGATATCCTCCACAAACCCTTTGCTTGGTTTCATAGCTCTAGATGTCAACCTATCACACTTTGGCATAAAGCAGCATCAAATTTGACTAGGTCATTGCCTACATTCTTAAATCAACCAGACTTGCCCTTCATATATACTTGTTTTTCTTAGTTTTCATACCATTTAACTCAAAAGCTATCTCCCATCTAGATCATTATTTACTTGTTAAATTAAATGTAGATGGTTTTATGCTGTTTCCTATCGGCTTTAAGTTGATATTCATGCTTTTATATTTTGGTTGTAATATCGATGATTTTGCATATTTAAGAAGGAAATGAATGGATTAACATTAAATGAAAGAATTAGAAATGATCACTTCAGAAGAACCTTAAAAGTAGCTATAATAGATGAGAAGATGAAGGAAGGATGATTGAGATGGTTTGGCATGTTCTTACATGTCCAAAAACAGCCCCAAAACAAAGAACTGAAAGGCTGCAGGTGGCAGGGGCTAGGGAATGAGGGTGGAGTGACGGAGAGTATGGTTTTGGATGGGGCAGAATGAAAATGTAGGGCTCAAAATGCCAACGTCAGATGGATGGGAACACAGCAGTTGATGGTGGTGGTGTTGATGTCTTTCTGCCAACTTCATTGAAATGAAATTTCAGTCCCAAAAAAAAAAAAAAAATTAAAGCAACTTTCGACGGACTAAATTTTCAGGGTGAGAACTTGATAAGAAAGTGTGAATGCTACACCTTGTTATATTTTGCAGCTGTAACAAGTAACTTGGGCATAAGATAAGAAAGCCTGGAACAAGTACCGGTTTTAGAATAGAGAGTTCATTGACTCATATAGTTGGCACTTCTACGACTTTGTTTGACAGGGTAGACCTAGTTTAGTAGAAGCTCTAGACATACAGTTAATGCATATTACGATACCATATTGACAACTGAAGTAGACCTAACACTGCACGTTAGACCCATTGACTCTTAGGTGGAGGGCTATGCCTGTGGCATTGGACAAGAATCACAGTTCTCTTGTACCTGTCTTTCCCTATTAACATAAAACATCATGCTTGAGATAGTATTTTGGATAAATCATCATCATCATTATAAATGTCATTTTTTCCATCTATGCGAAGTTGGCAATTATAATTAGATTTAGCAAATTGATTTCATGTAGGCCGATTGCCCATATGACTTGGACCCACGAATGCTAGTTGGGAGGGAAAAGAAACTAGAAAATTTTCTTGCATTTTTGTAGTTTGGCATAGGAAATTTTATTTTTACCATCCAGCTCTCTCATATATTTAAAGATGTTTTTCTCCCAGATACCAATTCTATCCAATGCAGTTGGTGGGATCCTAGTTGGACTTGTTACAGCTCATGCTGGTGGTGTCCGAAAGGCAAGTCGAGCTCTATAATCTGCTCATAAGATCTTGTGGTTCTTGTATTCTGTTTCCGCTTATATCTGATTCCATCTTGCATGTGCAGGGCTTTGTTATTGTCTCTGCATTACTGGTAACGGCCTTGCTGCAATTCGTTTTTGATGGCAAGCCTCCATCTACATACTGTCTTATAGCTTTACCTCTAGTTATTAGCAGCATATCTATCTACCAGAAATACCCATACCGGGTTAAGAAGAAAGAATCCTGAAAATGAACCAAAAAAGTATGCATTAGATGAAAATTTATTTGCCCCTGGCCTCATTTACCTGTGGGAAACCATCTTCGTTTACCAGCTCAATATTATTGAAGGGCAGGAAATGAGATGGCATGGTCTTTGGGGATACTGTTTGTAATGTCATAGCAATGCACACTTACACTGAGAAAAGATTTGATGAGCGTAAAAGCATTCATGTTGCCTACTGTAAAATGAAGACTTGTTGAGTTGGATGTTAATGAGATGATTATCTGAGAAACCAAGACCTGTAAGATATGATTTTTATTTGACCTGTGAAATTATGCACATGCCATACTACATGCTTATAGTTGATTGAAACCGCATTCCAATGGGACATTTTCTTTTCTTCAGTTACAATTAGTATGAGCAATGATTAAATATAAGCGCAAGTAGTGAGTTTGTTTTACAGGAGACTGAATCTGTAATTGTTCGTGGTCAAAATGTGTCGATTAGATCAAAGTCATCAGATGGTCTTATTTTTATTGTAAAGATGAATTTAATGTAGTTTCCAAGACAATTTAGATTGATCATCAGATTGCTTCACTTACATTGTATGCTTCAGCATGAATTCTACTTGAGCATTTTTTTGATGTATCCTATCCTTGCGACTTGTGGAAGTTGTCTCTAGTGCATATCCAAAGTGAAGCACATGAACATGTACTTGTTTTCTTTGAATTTTAGAGGCAACTTTTAATTTGTTCTGTTCTCACGAAGCCCCGTTAAAATTGAATGATATTAAAAGGCAAACAACTTCAATTACTGCATCTATGCTCTTCTTCCACTCCTGCCGCTGCTGCTGCCGCTGCCACCAACATCCATCTCACTGCGCTAAAGAGGAATCCTTCTCTCCAAATTCACAGCATCAACGAATTGTCTTCGACCAATACATATCCTTACCTAATTCTTGTCACTGAATCAAATGTAATTTGATGAATTGACTACTTTCTTAAGGACATTTTTTCCCTTTCTTCAGTCGGATTTTTCTGACATATAAAATGAATATTTCAATAGCTTTTGCTACTGTAAGTCTGTAACCCTCCCAACAACAAGGTCTTCCTCAAAACAATTCCTCATGAAAACATACCAATGTCCATTCTCCAACCAATTTGTGAATGGTAAGAATGTAGATGGATAGCAACGGGTCACTGCACCCTTCAACAAACGAGCTCTTGTTAGCCATTAGATAGCACTGAGTTTTGCAAACATGGTTGTCAGATCTGTTCCAAAATCCATTTCGATTTTACCTCCATAGCAGAATGTTTCAGTGTTCCGACCATATCAGTGTTCTATTTTGGAAAAGACGGCACAAAATTTTTTTAAAAATAAAAAACAATGAAAATAATATAAAATTATAAATATATTCAAATTAATTATTTTCATCATTTTACAATAATCTTTATAGATAAAAATATAAATTATCATTACATAACTACTTACATTTATAATCTCAATTCATAATAATGAAATTATCAAATACAAAATGAATTAGACAAAAAGTCCAAGAATATATTCAAATAATAAACATGAATTCTTATTTTATTCAAAATTAAAAGTCAAAACTTAAAACACAGAAACTGGGTCCATTACATTTTTTTCTCAACTTTTCATCATATAAATTGAAAATATATTTTATGAACTACAATTGCACTAAATTTCAACTTCTAACCACTTGATCTTACTACTCAAAGTCATCTGTTGTGATGCAAAAATTAAATGATAGCTTTGTAAATAGATGCTTCCAAAGTCATGTAGCTCCATAAATATTATTCTCATAAACTTTGAAGTATCCAAAGATTCCATTTGGAATGCATTTAAATAGCAGTTCCTGAGAAGGGTAGCTTGGTAATATGCAACTGGAACACTTTAAAAAGACCGCCTCCAAAGCCTCTTTATCTCGGGATTTTTTACCTTAATGGATTCGATGATGGATGTTTACTTCCTAAGGAAATTTTGCACTACGAATATAGGCTTATCTGGTCGAAGGACCATGCATCTGTTCAAATATCAGTATCGAACACTTGGATGAGAATGTCCTGCACACCAGCCACTTCACTACCTTGCTCTTTGTAGGTCTTACATGCTTGGGGAAAATGCCGACCGCGCTCTTACTAGAATCAGGCAGAAAGGATGAATCCACCAGCAGTAGAGAATTCATTGGTAATCTGGGTTTTGCTTGAAAACTGCACAATAAGGTATGACATAACCAGTGTTTAGGACCTTTCTGTTTGAGCTTTCTCCATTTCCATGGATCTCTTGATATGAAATATATTGATGCTTGAAGAATTAAAAGATACTTTCGCTTTATGCACACAGGGGGCATCTGATCTGCATTAAAGATTTGGATTGACATGCTACATTTAGAGTTATGGTAATTGACTGGTTTTCCACCATTACCCTGATTATAGAGTAATCTCATTTGCTTCTCAAGTGACGAGCATATTCATGTCGCTGGAGTGCACAGCGAATGGTTATAATAATTCAGCCATTTTTAAGGTTTCTTTTGATGCATTTTGGATTAGCTAGTGATGGGGAATTAATCTGTTTGGATATACTGAAAGTGAAGTGGTAATTCCTCACTAGTGAGAAAATTGGAGAAATCAGGGTGAGGAGAATCACTTGTGGAGAGAAACTTCTAACATCAACTCCTCTGTGGAGTTTAAAGAAATAAAGGAGATCTTTAAAAGGTCAAATGAATTCACTAGTGAAAGCTATACTTTCAGTACTCAAGTTTTTTAAGTGCAAAGACAAAAATAACTCTCTTACTGGAATATTACTACCAAAGGATTAATGCAAATGCAATGCACAACAGATGATTATGTGGCTTAGCTAGTGAAACCCATTTCACCACCCCACTTTCTTCACATCCAAAATATACGACTCTAATCTACTTGCCAAATAAGAGAGAGAGAGAGAGAGAGAGAGAGAGAGACCTGCTTTAGAAATACTATAATCCAAACAGCAGTGAAATATGACTCAGTCATGGCACCTACAAAATCATAAGAAAGCAGACGGCTCTTCTTTTAGCTTAAAAGGTATCCAATGAAAAAGAACAAAACATTTAGCAACATAATACATGGTTCAGCACTAAAACATTCAGCATCATTTGAATGCAGTGAAATACAACAAAAACTCACTCATGGCACCAACAATTATAATAAAGCACACCATGCTTCTTTTAGCTGGATCAAATGAAAAAAAAAAAACAAAACAGTTTGCAGCATTTAACGACGGTAAGATCTCAAAAAGGAGTTCAAAGACTGATACTTTTATAATGGGAATTCACAACCCTGTTCCTCCACATTCAGAACTAGTATAAATTAAATTTAGACAAACCCTTACTCTAAGCACAAATACTACATACCTCACACAGTCAAACCACGGATAAACTAATGTCCACATAATTTATGCTGACATGATGCATACAGCCATCAACCACAATGACGAACATCGAAATATTTCTCAGCTTAAACCAGCTACTGTGGCCAACCATATTGTTGATTGCGATTACCACCCATCATGTTTGGGCCTCGACCAGCACCTGATCCACCACCATATGGACCTGTCTGAGGGTAGTTAGGAGCACCAACTCCATAGCCACTGCCGCCTGCTCTAGGCCCTGTGCCAGGCATAGCACCTGAGGGATATGAGTGGCCACGTCCTTGTGCTGGATATGGTCCACCGCTGTAACCTCCACCTTGACCTCCACGATTAGGGTTGTATCCCCCACTTGGATTTCCACCCTGCTGGTATCTGTTTGGACCCCCAGGAGGACCTCGAGGTTTTCCATAGTGGTGACTTGGTCCAGCAACCACTGGTTGCTGGGAGCTATGAATGTGCTGGTTGGGACCTGGTCGAAGCTGAGGATGAGCTTGCCCAGTCTGTTGGATGGGAGGTAGTCGTGCATGCTGAGGTGGATGCTGCAGTTTCTGCCTTTTAGCTGTTTCTTCATGCTGTCGTTGTTGTTGACGTTTTTTCTTTGTTTGAAACTCATGCGAGGATTCATATTTGGGTAAGCTGTGCAATTGAAGAATATAGAATTATAGATATCATCAAGAGATGAATTTTTCAAATTTCATCAGAAATCAGTAACTTAAAACATAAGTAGAAGAAAATCAAATGCAAATATTTGATAATAATGTCAACAGGCAAAGATGAATTGGAGAATGTCAAACCTCTTTGGATCACAAGGTAAAGGGTCAGTCCAGAAATATTCAGCATCAAGTGCATCCTTCGCACAAATTCTCTACATACAAGAAAATCACATTATTGCTTTCATGGTAAAATGTCTATACAAAATTAAATTCAAACGGCACTAAAACATAAATTAAATACAACTGCACAAGCCAAAAAGATCCCATGTTAGATGAGTTTAAAATCATAGTGCAACGGAATACATAATCTAGCAAATGAACATGAGGCTAAGCCAGTAGCAAAGAGGAGACCTCTCCTTCTGTCACTGTTATCATTGAGTTACTGTCAGGCATGAATCTGGGTGGTGTTTCTATTACTAAAGCCGACAAAAAAAGCCTAACTCTTGGGTTTCTAGCAACATTCCTGGCAATTTGTTGACCTACGTGGGTGCTGGAGTTTTTCACACCTTTGTAATTCCTTGACTCTCTCATCCTGGTTTTTGCTTGGCCCGGGCTGTGAGCTATCCTCTGTATATTCTCACATTGCTTGCCCGAGCTGTGGGAAATCTTTTTGTTCCTTTTGCTATATATTTTTCTGATGCCTCGTCAGTTTTTTGTTTATGCCTGGTGCAGCTTTCTTTTGTAACCTATTTGGGAAGGTTTTTCCTCCTTTTTGAATAATACTTACCCAAATCGTTTGAAAAAAAAATAGAGATAATTTTACTAACTGAAGGATAAATGTTTACATTTCACATATCTAGTGAAGCTTTCCAGTGAGCAAGAGCCTTGAAGAATAAACAAGTCAATGTTTGGACAAACAAAAGCTCAGCCCAAATCCAACCCATAATCAGCCATAAGGCCAACGACTTAGCCCTTGCTGCTTTTCTTCATCATTATCTTCAAATGCCATCACCCATCTATTTGGGCTCAACTCTATTTGTTAGATACATGTATTTATGTATCCCTTCCCTCTATGTTTTCAGTGGTCAGCCTCTCCTCCTTATGCCTTCAATATGTAGCCTCTCAATTCTACGTACGGGTGCCATGTCTAACATGACCAAACCACCTCAAGTGAGTTTCTCTTAATTGTCATCTATTGAGGCTATTTTAAATTATCCCTAGTGCATTCGTTTCTAACTTTATCTTTTAAGGTTAATCCACTCATCCAATATAGCATACACATCTCTACCATCTTAACTTTATCTATTTGACTTTTCTTCATTGCCTAACACTGCTACATAAAGCATAGCAGGTCTAATAGTTGTTTTATAAATCGTCATTTTAGGTAAAGGGAAAATATCTTATCACATAGAACCCCACTAACTTGTCTACATATTGCCCACCCCACACCTATCATATTTGTTATATCTAAGTTGAAACCTCTCTAAGAATAAGGGGTGTTCACGAGCCGGGTTCGGGTCAAGCTATGCTCTATGGTAACCTGAGCTTGTTTATATAAATAGAAGCTCAAGCCTGCCAAAGCCTGTCGGCTTTGCAAATTAAAGCCCGATCCCGCCCATTTGGAAAAACACTAAAGTCGCCTATTTGAAACCATTAAAAATATAACCATTCAAATTAAAAGTAGACATGATGACCTCCAAGCTGACCAAATTTGAGCTCAAAACTCAATTTCTATCCACTTGATCTTAATGGTCAAGGCACAAGGCATCCTTGTCATAGTAATTCTTAAGAATGTCTGATGTGGCTAAAAAATGAGTTTTGAGTTCAAATTTGATCCACTTGTAGTTCCTCATGTCTATATTCAATTTGAATGGTCAGA
This sequence comes from Chimonanthus salicifolius, assembly GCA_013350335.1. NCBI lineage: Eukaryota > Viridiplantae > Streptophyta > Magnoliopsida > Laurales > Calycanthaceae > Chimonanthus > Chimonanthus salicifolius. The sequence continues at coordinate 485,432 of CM023538.1, forward strand.
CTTCTAATTAATTTCCAAGTTACTTTAAAAAAAATGGAAAATGATCCAGGTGCACAGATACACACATATAATGGTTAAATGGGCCAGAAAGCCCGTCAGAATTTCATAGGCTAAGAGCCTGGGCCCAACCGTTTATATAAACGAGCTCACCCGAACCCAAGACCGGCCCGACAAGCTAGCAATGTGTTCAAAAATGTTTATTTATGACAGGATCAGGTGGGTTTCAGGCCAGGTTCGAGTTGAGGAACCACCCCACAGGGAATCTACCACAGAGTCCAAGTATCTAAACTTAGCGCAATTTGCAACTAAGTCATTTCCTATTTTTACCAGGTTGCTCTCACTATAGTCTAACCCACTAAAGTTACATTCCATGTATTCTATTTTAGTTCTACAAATTTTCAAACCATTTGACTACAATGCTCCCCTCTACAATTCTAATCTTATATTGAGTTGTTATTTCGTCTAACTAATTAGTACTATGTCATCTACAAAGAGCATACACAATGGCACTTCATCTTGGATTCTTGATGTTAAGTCCACTATGATCAGCGCAAATAGGTATAGGCTTAAAGTAGATCCTTCATGGAGCCCCACTCCAACGAGGAACTCTATTGTCTCTCCACAAAGAGTTATAACGTTAGTGGTTGCACCATCATATCATACATATCTTCATCCTTTTCAAGTCCTGGTTCACTTCTACTTTTATTATTTTGTTTACCATCCCCTCATTCGCTTTCTCCTCCCATACAACCTCCACTTTCAATTTTTGTGTTCAACAAGTCTTTAAAATAAGTTTTCCACTTCTCCACCATTTCTTTGTCTTTCACTAAAACCCTTTCAGTTGTCGCCTTTTATGCATCTTATATGGTCAAGATCTCTCCTCCGTTCATGCACCTTTAGCGAGTTTACAAATTCTTTTCTCCCCTTTGTTTTCAAATTAGCGTACAAATCATCATAGGCTTCATATTTAGCTTTGTTAACAGCTTTTTGCGCTATGTTATAGTTCTCCCAATCTACCATGCTAATTTTTTTAACTTTATTATAGCTAAAAGAAATTGGCACATAAACCTCTAGCACAGAAAATATGAAAATTATAAATAAAATGGCAAGGGCCCATAGCACGGTAGGCAAGGGCCCATAGCACGGTAGGCAAGTTCTCAATAACATAACCATAAAAGCAGAGCAAATCCAAGTCAAGTAAACATTTAAAGGATGTCTCTATAACCAATAGTTACAAAATCAAGGCATCCATGAGTTCACTCAAAAGCATGCATACTCATTATGATGGTAGTGCAGCACTGTGGGCTTCACGCACAATCAATTTTTGCAAAATATTTCACATCTCAACTCATGTAAATAGAACATGATTGTATTCAAAGTTCAAGTAACAACTACCATACACCTTTGAAGATGACTAGAATAGCTACATCACGTATTAAAGATTATGATAAGACAAACAACAGAAGTTCAGAACTTAAGGCATTGATGCTACAAGATTATGATAAGACAACCAACAGAAGTACCAAACCATTGGCGCTACAAGATTATGATAAGACAACCAACAGAAGTACCAAACCATTGGCGCTACAAGATTATGATAAGACAACCAACAGAACCAAACCATTGGCGCTACAAGATTATGATAAGATAAGCAACAGAAGTTCAGAACTTAAGAAAAATTACATCAATTTTGACATTCATCTAGCTGCTTAGCAGTTAATCCAATAAATCTAAACTATTGAGTAGTACATCCGAAACATGATACCTGTGATGGATCAAGAGTGAGCATCCTTTCTAATAACTCCAAAGCATGGCGGTCAAAACTGTCAAACAAGAGGGAGGTCATTTTATCCAAAACTAAAAATTCCTTTAAAAAAATTCTGTTTGCACACAATTAAAGCCTCTTCCATGTTAGAATTTAAAAATTGTTAACACATGGACATTGGACAAGCATAATGTAAAACAAGTAGATTTCAATTTTGTTTTCTTTAAAAAAAATGCATTTGAGGTGAAGGATGCTTACTGTTTGAAAACCTCTCTAACACGTCTCTTCATTGGCCGTGTTGGCTTAAAATTATTATACCAGGGAATCTTGGATACACCAGGCCAATTGACTTCATCAGGAGCTCCACAAAGCTCAAAGATTTTGTTCAGTTGTTCTGGCTACATTAAGGGGTAAAAAGTGCATGAGAATCATTGCTACATAAATCAACATAAAAGGAACTCTAACCCAAAACTTCTGTAAAAGGTGGTTAATTTCAAATGATAACTTAAATCAATAAGACACACTGGAATGAATTGAGAGGGCCTCCTAAATATCGCCAAACTAATTCAGTTACATTCTAAGCCAAACTATAATATACATGAGCTGGTTCCGTAGAATGAGAGATTGGTTTGTAGGACATAATATTAACATGCTGTTATCTGTGAATACAGTTTCACTTCATGTTGGGGTCTACTTGAAATTCTAAATAGACTGATCTTTTATATGACATAACTTTTTCTTTTTTTTGAGAAAAGAAAATTAACTTCCCTTGATATTACATCACTCTTATACCATATAAAAGTTACCTTTTTTAATCCTCTCATACATTATTATATGCTTTATCATCACCGGTTAAAAAATGAATAACCATGAATTTATACAAAACAGCTTAATATTTTAAAGGGGGCAGTACCGATACCTATTTTAAGAAGTTTTAGTATACCACGCAGGGAAGAGAAGCAAAAAAAGGCCAGTTCATCAGTCATCTGAAAAGGGTTGTTGGGTCAGGTGCAAGTCAGATCTTGTGACGCGGGATGGAAGTGAAGTGTGCTTTAAAATAAGGTTATGACATTCAAAACCCTAGATCTAAGAATGTAATTAAGGAAAATAGGAAATATGAATAATAACTACTGTTATATGCTCAGAAGATGCAATGAAAACGCTGATTTAAGAAGTTCATATTCTGTCATCAATGATTAAAACAAGATCTAAGCAAATAACATCAGAAAATTAAAAGATCTAAAGAGACCCATAGCATGTAAGCATATTCAACCCTAGAAATAATCACAAATCGATATTAGGACCTCCAAATATCCTAAGATCATATTGATGTCTAAAATTCCCCACACAAATAAAAAAGTACAGATTCTCAATGAAAAATCAAGTCCTACTCCAAACCCAAAACACTTGAAAAAAGTCAAAAAAAGGGGCTATTTGAGAGGGTTTCTGCAAAAATAGTTCAATGTAGGGTAGGGAACCAGATCAGAATGCAACATAAGTTAAAAAGGGGCAGATTTGACCCTGTCCGTACGGGTTCGGGTCGTGACGGCCTGCCAAGTCCACACTTGGGACCGGTTTGGTTAGATTTGGGTTTATTTTGGATTTCCTGGGATGTTTAGGGTTCCAATGAAAAATCAAGTCCTACTCCAAACCCAAAACACTTGAAAAAGGTCTAAGAAAGGGGCTATTTGAGAGGGTTTTTGCAAAAAATAGTTCAATGTAGGGTAGGGAACCAGATCAGAATGCAACATAAGCTAAAAAGGGGCAGATTTGACCCTGTCCGTACGGGTTCGAGTCGTGACAGCCTGCAAAGTCCATATTTGGGACCAGTTTGGTTAGATTTGGGTTTATTTGGGATTTTGTGGGATGTTTAGGGTTCCAAAAAGTGGGAAAGTTGGAAAAAAATTGGAGAATAAAGTAAAGGAGAAAAAAAAAAAAAAAAAAGAATTTAGGAAGAGGAGAAAGGATAGAAAGCACCTGATTTCCTTAGAGTCACACCAAGGGAGAGATGGAATCACACTAGTCTTCTGAAAAGAGTATGCAGGAAATTTCTTCACTTGTATTCTATTGTGAAATAAAAAGTGTTTACAAGTATTTATATGAAAACCTAAGAAACCCTAGAAGCACGTGTGCCACATGTGAACTATAAAAGCTAATCAAAATAATTTATTACATCCCATAAACTTAATACTCAAATAAAACTCTTAAGTTAACTGCTATAACAACTCTAGATCCATTTAACGGTTTGAATCAAACCAACCACGATCCGACGGACAAAATAGCTCCCAAAATCCGATCTGATGAAATAAACAGCCAGATCAGGCCATCCAAGCAATCTAATCACCATCTATGCACAATTTGGGCTATCCATGACTGGTTCTACCTTTATCCATAGTCAAATATGTAGGGATTGTGCAGAAATTCAACATCCAACCATGATGAGGTAAAATCTAGATTCTGGTCCATCCTTCTTTCTTGGTATCCCATGATGCCCTCATCTTGGGTGGATCTAAAACCAAATCTAGTAATTGGAACTTGTTAACAAACCTAGATCTGAATCTAACCCAATTCCTCTTCAAAGAATACATGCATAGATCCAGCTACACACCCTTTTTTAAATGGTAGCGTAATTCGAACCTATAACTTTTGTGGTTGCAACCTAAGTCGCATGGTTATGGGTTTAAGTGTCGGAGTCCAATATGCCTGCGAGGTGTCTACTCGGCAAAACAAAAAAAAAAAAAATAGGACTCGAGGACTTGGCACCATATTTGAGTAAATGAAAGTAAGGTGAGATTTTAACACTAATAGAAAATAATGTATTAATTTTACTCCAAACAATCAAATGACAAGCAAATAAATATATTAATTAGATTTCAAGAAGAAAAGGATGTAGTAATACTTTAGTCATCTCAGAAAACAATATCCAAACGTAGCCATTTAAAAAAAAAAAAACAATATCCAAAAGTATTAGAATAGTCCATGAATGTATGAAGAGTCTAACATGGGTTCGAGTGTCTGATGTGGATGAGGCATTAGGAAAAGGGTTAAAAATATCACCACTCAAATTAGTTTTATCAACACTTAAAATCCTAATATTCATGTACTTAGAATTTTATATACTATTTGTAATCCATTTTTCCAAAAAAAAAATAAAAGAGTTTTTCCATGTTTTTGGGGAATTGAGTTTGGATTTGAACCCAATCCATCAACAATCAGATCCAATTTGCAATTTGCTTCGTTTGGACCGCGGGTATAGAGAAAATTCTGACCAAAGACCAAAGACAACTTGCACAAATGAGGAAGAATCTTGTCAGTGTTTGTCCTTTTTGCCTTCAGGCTCCTGAAGAGTCGAATCACATGCTTATCCACTGCCTTTCTCCTCTGCAGTTTGGAATTCGGTTTTGGATAAGTTTGGTGTTCTTTGGGTTATTCCTTCTACCTTGGCCGAGATTTCTTATGCTTGGGATATTATTTCGGTGTCCCCAAGATTCTCCTCTCTGTGGCGCTTATCTCTCTTTGCCATAGTGTGGAGCTTATGGTGGGAAAGCAACAACAAAATCTTTAAGGATTGCGCTGAAATGAGTGAAGCAGTTTCGAGAAGAGTCTTTACCAAGTGTGCCTCTTGGACTTCCTCTCTAGTGGAGTTCAAAAATATCTTTATGAGTGACATCTTAAAAGCTTGGAAAGAATGTGTTAACATAACTTAGCTTTTTCTTTTAGTGACTTCCAGTGTTTGTGTGGCCGATGAATGTTTTGGGGTGAGGGCTTTTTGTGGTGTCGTTGTAGTTGTTCTCTTGTTTATGCATTCGCACCTCTGGTGCCTCTTTTTCATTGATATAATTACCATTCAAAAAAAAACAATCAGATTCAATCTTTGATTCATGTCTAGTTATTTAAGGATGGGTCTGAGTAGTAAAGAAGGTTAGAGAAAAAGGAACACGCAATGGGGCCCCAAAGGGCTAACAGGTTATTCCACACCAACTCTATGTAAGAAGATAACACTAATCTTGCTCCTTTGTGCTTCTCTACCAATGAATATGCCAATTTTATGGCATAAGAATTTTGTCATTTTTCTTGGCATGTAAAATATGCAATTCCTAAGTCATTAAATTGAGCAATATAGAATTGTTGGTATCCTCCGAGGTTACCTACCAAAAAAAAATGAATGTAAACATTCATAATTTTTTACTAAATCACTAATATCAGCATTTTTAAATGTCACTGATGGCAGTATTGCCTTTCAAATATTATCATATTAATCCTATTTCTCAATACAAAAGCTAATAGAACAGTTGGTGGGTACTCATGGTGCCACAGTAAGGGTTGCACATTCAAGGCACATAGGGATCAGATAGGCAGTCATAAAAACAAAAACAATTTTTCAAATCCATTTATGAGCATTAATCAAAATAGATGGAATAAATGCCTTTGATGATGATAATGATGTTGAGATGCTCAAAAGGCAGCCCAAAGCTATTAGTCATTTAAAACGAATCAAAAACCACATAACCTGGAGATGCATCATTCTTCTTATATTTTGAACTTAACAAACAAGGAAACAGTGCCCTACCTCATTTTTTCCAGGTAAGATTGGCTTTCCATGCAGAAGCTCCGCAAAAATACAACCAACAGACCACATGTCAACAGCTGGACCATATTTTGTGGTTCCTAACAGTAATTCTGGAGGTCTGTCCAAACCATAATCAGTCTAACCAATTAAAAGGGAGAAATGTGCATATTTCTAGAAAAGTAAAAGGATTAGGCACTTGAGCTTTGAAAAATCTTGCCTTTAACTTTGCAGCATTGTGGAAAAATGGCAATACAAGTATAAAAATGTACCTATACCATAGGGTAATGACACGATTTGTAAGATTTGCATTGTGGTCATTGGAGAAAGAGCGTGCAAGACCAAAATCTGCAAGCTTTAGATTTCCCTCATTATCAATCAGAAGATTGGATCCTGCATGGATAGACGTAGCACCAATATCATCTGGCTTCACTAAATTATTCCATTCCAGCAAAAGACTACATCAAGAAGTTTATGGCAACCTTTAATGTCACGGTGAAGTACTTGATTGACATGACAATAATGAAGCCCCGTCAAAAGCTGCCTCATATAGCACTATAAGGGAAATGGTTAAACCCAACCCCCAAGAATCACCAATAATCAGATAACTTCTCCAAGCTTTCTGAGATACAGTACCTTTATCTGGGGAATTGAAAACCGCATCCCAGGGCGATCAGCAAGACCCGTCAAATCATGGTCCATATACTCAAAAACCATGTAGATGCTGCCTTTGTACTTATTTCCATCCACTATAATCAAGTAATATTGGGAATGTCAAAAATGTTCAAATTCATAAATCAATCAGCGTACAAGTGATGCAGTTCACAATCAAATTTGATTTCAATATTATCAAACATTGAATACTCACTTGGCCTGCCTTGCTCATCTTTTTCAGGGCCTAAGAGCAAATACAAGAACATTCAATATATCTTTAGAAGACATAATAATTAGAAAAGGGAAAAAAACAATAAAAAGGGAAAATGAATATTGATGCATGTTAGAAATAAGACCTGGAGAAGTTACGATCTCTTTCAACTGAATAACATTTTCATGATGCAGCTTCTTCAAAATTTTGATTTCACGTATAGCAGTAATTGGAAACTGCAATGCCAGAAAGAAGTCAATTTTTCTATTTGTGATTTGGAGAGTCATAACAGTAGGGTGTAAAAGGAAACTAGACATACCCCTTCCCTTTCATTGTCCATTCGTATCTTTTTCAGAGCAACGATTTCCCCTGTCCTGATTTCCCTCGCCATATAAACTTGACTAAAACAATGAAAACAACATCAGAAACATACTATTTACAGCACTTCCAAAGTTATTCAGCACTCAACAAGCAACCGTGCATAAATAGCACCAAGAAATTGAAAATAAACACAAAAGTACATTGACTTAGAAATGTCAATTCTCTCAAAACTAATATAATTGTCAGAATAAGTGAAGGCTTGAATTGGAGATGGGTGGGTCCCACTATAAAAAAAAAAAATGGACATATAGGTGCCCCAATCTCATCCATTCCCTCAACAAAGCATACCCACGTGAATTTTTGAAAACAGGAATCTAAACTAGTGCCAAAATGGAAATGGAAAACCCCTTCTTCCTCCAAATAGTGGGAGGAGTCCTCTCTCTCCAAAAAACAAAACATACCCACACCTAATGAATCAGATCACTACCCAATTTGATCCATTCGGGGTCATGTAGGTCCCTTATTTCTAAAAATATGTAGCTCCCATCTATCAACCTTGTTTTGAAAATAGTTATTTTATTTTTAGTGTAAAAATTTCACAGTGAACACATATTTGACCTGAAGTATCCATCTCTAAAGTCCAAACATTTTGCCACCATATTATAACCCAAATAAAAGGTGCGCACAAAGGTGGGGCCCACTGTTTGAGGTGATGATGGACTTGTTACATAGGCCTCTTTTTTAGTATGAGGCCCATCAAAAATACCTTGATTGGATCAATCGATTTATTTTTAAGCTTGCCAAATTTTATCACCAAATTATTGTTTGATCCTAAAACTTTTGTGGCCTTTAAGAACATAGCTTGATTCATCTATTCAAAGTAATTTTTGGTGGGCCTCATATTCAAATATAAACCTTTTCAATGGACCTATCACATGAGACCAAAGAAGGCCCCACATAGGAGTGCACAAGTGATCTTTTCTCAAAGGAAAAAAAATATATTATTCAACACATTTTTACAAAAGTTCAGGTTCCATTCAAGTATTTTTATTGAAGACGTAAAAACTAAGCTAATACACACGTTTATTTTATGGTACCTTACTGTCCTTATATATTTTGATTGACAAATATATATACTGTACAAGAATTTGTATTTGTTTATCGCTGAGGTTTTAACCATATTTTCAAAATGTAACCAGACAAGTGCAAACTTCTCCTTACACTATTCTCAAACATACTATTTACCAAATGACTAACCATGCATCTACTTGAACATATACTATATGTATCACATACTGCATTTTTGCCAAACAGCTAAAGACTAGCCAGCAACAAGACTAAGGACCTGTTTGGAAGGCTGAAATTCTTGAATGGAATCTGGTATTTTGTGGGCTTACACATTGGTGAAACGGAAATTCTAGTGTGCGTATTGTGAAATCCTACAGAATTCCAAATTCTGTATTATTATAAATTCTCATCTGAAAGTGTTATTTTAAAATTCAAGCTAATAATTCCAAGCCCACCAAACGAACTATGGCAAACATGGAGATTCTGAAATTCCAGTATTAGCAGAACTTGCTACTTCAAGAATTTTAAAAAAATTATAAATTCTACAAGAATTTCTACGAACAGGCCCTAAGCCCCTAACAAGTCCTTTAAAGATAAATGGAATAATAAATAGATTGTATCTTAGAGTGCTATTTAAAATTCCAGCTAATAATTCCTGAGCCACCAAAGACCAAACATACAATGGCAATAATAGAGTCTTAAATTCCAGAGTTAGTAGACGTTGCTAGTGCCATAATTTTTAAAAACATATAAATTCTACAAGAATTTAGAATTTATACGGCAGGCTCTAATGAGTCCTTCAAAAAATACATATATGGGATAATAGATAGAAATATAAAAAGTCGATAACTTTAAAAAATAAGAAATCGTAGAACTTCAACTGAGATGTCAAGAATTTGAATACCCGTATGTTCCTTCTCCAATCTGCTCCAATTTCTCGAAGCAATCGACGCTTCTAGAACCCCACGATGGCGATTCATCGAGGTTCAGTTGTCCAGGAGCCGCCACCGCCATCACCTCACAGATGAGAAAGGAGATAAGAAATCCAAAACAAAGCTATAAGATCAATCCTATAAAAAGAAAATACCTAAACAAAAATATGGTTTCGATTTTCGAATTAGGGTTTGGTGGGAGAAAAACAAAGCGAGGAAAGCGAAAGATTCGAGATACAGAAATGTGCTTTGAGGAGGGGAATTTGAAAAAAAATACAATTCCAAATTTTTAAAAATTGTTGACATAAAAATTAAAAGAAAAACTAATGTTATTAAAAATATAAGAATAATTATTTTAAGTTGAATAAATAAATAACTAAAGTGAAGTTTTATCAAATAAAATAATATTTATAATCGATATCTTGGTAAGCAATAGTCTCTTTTAATGAAAATCATTTTTAGTAGATTAATGTATAATAATGAAATTAAAATTCTTCTTCTTTTTTATTTTTTTCAACAAAAACTCAAATTAGAACTTTCCTACTTGGTTTTCTCCTAATTTTCTCCTAATGCGAACCATCATTTTACATAGAAAACTGAAAACAAAACTGAGAACAACGGTCAAGAACTGTTAAAAACTGTCAGAAGCCGCTGGCAATTTCAAAAAAGCAGTAAGTTATGCATCAGTGGATTGATACTTTGTAATACCCTGTTTCAGATTAGGCGTGCTTTAGCTTAATAATCCTGTTTAACCGGTTAATCTCGAAGATTTTGCTTAGGGCTTCGAAGAAAACCCAGGTTTGGCCTGATCTGAGCCCGAAAACTTAGTGATCCAGCTTACCAGCTGGAGGGGCATTTTGGTAATTTACCACTTGTTGTGTATATTTTTATAAATATTGTTGATATGAGTATAATATTGGTGGATAATGTTCTCCTAAATAAAGGATTTGTATTTCTAATTTTAAAATGAATTTATTTTCAAAAAATAGTATTTAAATCCCGCCAGTCAAAACCCCGAAAGGGAGTATTAATTATTTTAAAGGGTTTTAAAAATGAAATAAAATTTGAAATTAGTATTCTATGGTAGATCATTTTAAGAATGGTCTAGTTATTTCATTTCACCTCAAAATGATGTTTCTAAATTGTTTATTTTAACAATTCTTTATTTAAGTAAATAGTGTAAATTTATGGTTTTTATTTAAATAAATGGTTTTTAATAAGAGATAAATTCCAAAAATTTTATGGTAGTTAAAGTTTTCAAAACCCAACCTATATGTAAAGATGGATCAAGTTTTTGAGTTTTTAAATTATTACTTTTAGTTTTAAAATCTATTTTTATTAAAACTGGGACTTATCTGCAATTTGGAAAATATCGGAGGGCTGATATGCAACCGCAGGAAAAATCTGCAACGCCATGCGTGCACTGAGCTACTCGGCCCGATTTCGGGCAAATGATCACCTCCCGTCGTACCGTCCCATCCCTGAATTTCCGGCCGAAAACCTATATAAACCGGCTTAGTCTTCAGTTTTCACTCCCACCAATTTCTTCTCTCCCTCTCTGCTCTTGCCGTTTGAAAACCCTTTCTTTTTCTCTGTTTCCCTGATTTTTCAACAGTGAGCTTTTTGGGGAAACATTTTCAAAGACCGGATTTCAACCCAGGAATTCAATTCAAGGTAACTACTACATTCCCCTTTCAATTTCGATCGGTTTTGAATCAAGAAATTTTGATTTTGGGTCTGTTTTCAGTGAGAAAAATGATTTCAAAGTTTAGGAAAAATTCTAGGGTTCCTCGTATCAGTGAGCTTCCGGTGTTAAGATCGGATGGCTTACTGAGTTTCAAAGCTTCAAACCTCTCCCTATGGAAAGATGACTCCCGGAGGAATCCATCGGACCGGTCAGATGTAAAATCCGAGTCCAGAAAATCCCTCTTTTCCCAAGTTCGGTTTTACTGTTCCTGGCCGTTCACTGTCTGTTACAGACAGTGTACGGGGGAGGAAGAAGAAGAAAAAAAAATATTTTTATTTGATATTATTGTTGTTGTGCTTTTAAATGTTGGTTCCCATTGAAAAAAAAAAGAATAAATAATTAAATAATTAAATATTATTATTTTATTAAAAAAAATATTATTTTGTTAGATCATGTGATGTGATGATTAGTACCCCTTTTTGTTAATTAAAATTGTACTAACCCTCTTTTCTTATTACTTATAGTGTAAATACTATTGTATCCGCTTCGATGCCTACCCTATTGGTCGGGCACTGAGTGATTCACTTTCAGGCCGACGCTATATAGTCGGGCACTTGGTGACCTCGAGGCCTACTCAAAATGTCAGATCTGGTCCTATACAGAAGACAACCGAGAAGTGACGCGAGGATCTAGACCTAACTCAATAAGTCAATCTGGTCCATGCCCAGAAGACAATATGAATTTGGACTGAGCCCCTTTTTACTATATTATTATCTTGTGGATGATTTAAAAAGGATAGAAACCAAGTAGGAGACTCAATTTCATGAACCCTGGATATTTTGTGGGAAAACGTATGATTTCCAAATACTACTCGTGTGTATGTATTTGATTTGTATATTGATTGTGCACTTGTGTGTTGTTTGAACAGAGACCGCGTAAACCACACATAACGGTGAGGGAACTTAACTCTGCAGATTTTGTAAACAAGTTTTATGATGAGATAAATATTGAGCAATGAGTGGTTTCAATTTTGATGAACCCACTCATGTGCCTATACATGATGCACTATGGTAAGAGTGCTGATAATGATTATGATATTACGATGTTGATAGTATGTGTATGTAAGACTGCTTTCAAGTACCTGGACTATTGAACCAATATCGGCCATATGAGAGATGGTTTATGTCTACTGGACCATGAGCGGACCATGCTGCCATCAGTTGCTGACTTGAGAGTGTCAGTATCGGCTAAGTTAGAGCCGGAGATGTACTTGCAAGGATGTATTTTGACCGTGTCGGGACTTAATACTGGTATCAGCGTAGTCGGCAGGCGTTACGGTGGAAAATGACAGTATTTGATGATGTTGATGTATTACTTGAGATTATGCTTATTGTTATCAAGCATGTGATATTATTGAACTGTTGCTAACATGTTTTATTATTTACTTAATGTGCATTGTTATATTTCCTTCCTAGGCTAGTTAGCTCACACCACTCACGTTTCAGGCGATGAACCCGAGGAGGAGGACCCTCTCTTTCAGCCTTAGGGTGATTAAGCTAAACCAGTGTTTTGGGATTCCCCCTGAGGGGAATGCCCTGATCCTTTTCTATTGGTTCTTGGAACCGTTGACTTTTATTAAGTACCGGATGCGGTACTTAATTTGTGTTGATTTGATGTAATAGGCTATGTTGCCTTTTGAAACAATTTTTTGAATGTTGAAATCAATGGTTGATTTCTTATGCTTTGTATTAATCAATGTTGGATTTGATTTGAGCATGTTTTGTGTTGATGTTGTTATGTCTATTTTTATGGGGCAGGCATATGGTACATGTTTGAGTCTACATGATGGGATCATGTGTGACCCTTGGGCCCAACTGTTGATCCGACCCAATTAGATTGCGTATGCTTGTGGTTTAGTTTACTTATAAAAAAAAAATCAATCGCGTTCCAGGCCCACCCTTCGGGTCGGAGCGTGACATACTTTTAGAGACTGACTGTAAAACGCAGACAGTCAATCACCCACTCAGTCTACCATCAGTAGACTGATACTATCAGAGATATGTCTCGTCTCTAAAAATACAAATAGTCATCAGTCACAAGGACTTGTTTTCTGAGTCTTTTAAATATAAAAATCAACAAAAATTAGCAAGAAGATCCTGGATCACTATAGGGGGAGAATAAGACCTCTTTTCAATTTCCAATTTATCTTTCTTTTGATAGTGTATCTTTATTTTTTTGATCTTGTTTTTTGTTCTTGCACCTCTAATGCTTCTTTTTTATAATATATTAATCATTCAAAAAAAAATTATCTTTCTTTTTGTTTTAATAATTATACCCACTATCCTCAATGAAATAATTAAAATACAAACAATCAATACTCAAACGCACAAAACAAACAACACATACAAAATCATTTATAGTAGTTTGGCTAAGCAAATTACATCCACTCTTAAAAGCACTCAACATTTAGCTATCCAAAAGATATTATGAAAGCGTAGAAATACACTAACAATACACACCTAGTTTTAAGAGATTCAACTTTCAACCACCAAGGTTTAATCCTTGACGCTTATCTTTTATGTAGTTTGATCATGTATGTCTAATCCAACTTACAATATTTAAAACAAAATGGTAGAAGAACACTCACATTTTCTCAAATCTTGAGTTTTGTTCTCTTTGACGATGTGTGCTCGCTCTAGTCTCGATGCTTGAGAATCTCCAATAAGTGCAACCGAAACAGAAGGGAAACTCTAGGATATGGTTAAGTGCTATAAGATTCCCTATATAAAAGATCTATTTAATCACTTCCATTTAATCTTGGGAGCATCAATGGTTATTGATGAAGTGATTAGCTAAGGTTTTTCAGAGGTAAGTTTGAAGATGATTCGTTGGGAGAGATCATTCTTTGAAGATATTAGCCGATTAGAGTTTTTCTCATTAATCTCTATCTTTCTCTCGTTTAATCACCATTAAGAGCAAAGCCACGTTTTCATAATAATCATTTAAAACAGCTAGTTATCGACAATTCGAGACTCGGGTGACAAAGGTTCGAAGGGTCGATACCATCATATGGTACAACAAGGCAACAATGATAAAACCTCGATGGATCGAGAGCTGGGTTTGAATGGTCGAAACTATGACCTTGAGAAAAACAAGAATGGCCTGCTCAAAGGGTAAAGCAAGCATTTCCAATAGTCAAGCATCCCCAGACCTGCTCGCAGGGGTTTGAACGGTCGAACCTGATAGGGCCATTTTTTTCCATGAAAGGGTCAAGCGGGAGCCTAGGACTGGTCGAATAGGGAAAACTATCTTTGGCATTGGCTTTGGATTTGGATCTATTTCAAAATCTGAAATTGGGTCATATGAGGTCCATATTATCTTGGGTTGATTTAGGGTCTCACCCATGGTTACTTCAAGGGTCCAAATATCGACGGATGCATCTCGTATTGACTGAGATATCTCAAGCATATCGATTGTACAACCGAGATCTCGGCTGATATGACCGAGATCTCACCGATACCGATGTCTGATTTGTCGAATGAGCTGTTACATTCCTAGAATAGATCTTTCCCCATTTACAATATTGGGGTTATATTGTAATTAAATTCTTTTCCTTATTTGTAATACATCTTTTCCCTATTAATACAATGAATCAGGGTCTCTTTCCTTACATTGAGAGAATATATTTGTCTCTATTTTCATATCTGCCATGGCATCATAGCAAGGTTAAGATCTTGGAATTTTTTTTTTTTTTCCGTTTCAAATGGGAAAAACGATCACCGTGGAGGTGGAGCCCTCACCGTTTCCGCACCTACTGCTCTGCTTTAATCTGCTCCTTCATTGCAGCGTCAGCTTGCTGCCTTCTCCTGTCTCCCGTCTTCCGGATCTGGATTCGCCATTTCTGGCGCATACAACAACCTTCAATCTTCTCCATCATCATCGCCGTGGAGATGCAGCCAGAAACAAGCAGACACCGGCGCCAGATCTGAATCCCCACCGCCAAACAGGCCAGAAAGAAGAGAGATCGACAGCAGCCAGATCTCCTAATACATTTACCCAACATACATCTGTGGACCCTTCTTCTTCTCCGATCGAACGTCAGACCTCCCCTTACAGCAACGGCGAAGAGGGTTGTAGGAATTGTTGGCAGCGATTTCTCTTCAGTGTGGTTCCCTTCAATCCAGCGAAACCAGCGATTTCTCTTTAGTGAGGTTCCCTTCAATCTAGCGGAACCAGGTCTGGGTTTCCCTTCTCCTCTCCTTGATCGCCCACCAGATCTATGAGAAACCCCAGTGCTTCGCCTGCCCATTGAGCCCCATCACCGAGCAACCATTGTCACCTTCCTCTACTCGTGTTTTTTCAATCTCTAGTGTTTCTCAGAGCGGCTGAATCTTCCCAACGCCAGATCTGGATCTTGACAACAGATTCAGCCAGCAGCGACATCCAAATCCGCAAGCCGGAGCACGATTCCGCCGCCCCTCTGCCACCATCCCAACTCAATCCTCACAACCAGATCGGTGAAGGGGTTCCCTTCACTCCACGATCTGAAGAACCAGAAGCGCCGCAGAAACCCAGTTTTTTGGGATTTCTTCAACAGCGGCGCTGTAGCAGCCACCACGTTGGCGTTGACAGAGGCGGCCATCTTCACCCAGCAGCAGGCCCAATTTGCCACAAGTCCATCCGTAGGCCTAGTTTGACACGGGCCCGTCAGTAGGCCCAGTTTGCAAGCCCAGCCACAACAGGCCCAACCAGCAGGCCCGGCCCTGCCTATAGGCGAAGTAAGCTTGAGCCTAGAGCCTCCAACTAGGTAGGGCCTCCAGAATCCGAAAAAAATTAGAATGGACGCGGCCCCCGAGAACGCAAAACGGCATTCCGCGCGGACTTGGATACGCGGAACTGCGTCCGAGCGGGCCGCATGGAATTACGTCCGCGTGGAATGTCGTTCGCGCGGAACGCGGTTCGTGCTGGACGGGTTCGCGCAGGACGAGTCCGTGCAGGTGCGCAACGGGTTCGTGTAGGACGAGTCCGTGTGGGATGCGGACGCGTGGAAATGCGTCCATAACTCTTCCCATTCTGCTGCTTCGCATTCGTTCATCTTTTTGAAACGCTCAAAATTCAAACCTAGCACATTCTTTTAGTCTTTTCTATTTTTGAAATTCAAAAATATTAATTAAATAAAATCTCTAAATGACTATTGCAGCACCCTTTTCTCTCCTTACTCTCTGCCTTTCTCATTGCTCTCTCAGTCTCTCTCACTGTGCTCTCTCGCTCTCCTCTGACCTCTCTCTCCGCTCCTCTCTCGCACTCAGCTTGCTCAGTTGCAGACTTCAGACTTGTAGGTATTTTTTTCATCGATCCTGTCATCTTAAATTCTTAATGGGTGTTTTAAATAATACTTTATTATAAATTTATTTTTTATATTTTATTTAGATATTTTACACTTTATAAAAAAATATATATGATTTTTTTTGTGAGTATATATAAGAGCAAAATTCCCATTTTAAAAATTCGCCTAGGGCCTCTCAATTGTCAGGGCCGGCCTTGCCAACCAGCAGCCCCAATGGCAAATGCAGACGACTCCAAGGGTGCTAATGGATCCAATACCATCACTCAAATTGTCACCGTTCAAGGAGACACTTCCACCTTCTCCACTGGAATCAAATTGGACGACCATAATTATTCCCTATGGCATCAAGTCATGGAGATGAAGGTTGCCGGACGAGAGAAACATGGTCACTTAACCGGTGATATGACCAAGCCTACAACCACCGACCCGACATATAACAAATGGAATGCACCGGATTGTCAAGTCAAGAGTTGGTTATTCGATACCATGCAACCTGATCAGATGAAACAATTTATCCGTTATGACATAGCACAGCAGGTCTGGGATGCAATCAAGACAACATATTGTGATGGTTCCAATGAGGCGAAGATTTTTGATCTACATAGACGGTCATTCAAGACGACACAGAATGGAGCGCCTGTTACCGTTTACTACAGTGAGCTCATTGAGATATTTCAGGAGCTTGATCAATTATGCCCCAGCCATATACAACATCCGGATCATACAATTAAGGGTTGTTATGAGATTATCGGTTATCCAGAAAGATGGATTCACAAAGGGCGCAAGCAGGAGTCGAGCAGAGCCTCAGTCGCATTCGCTGCATTATCCCAGGAGATTACATCCGAACATCCACCAGGTACATCTGGCTCCATGGCTTTGGCTACCTCAGGTATCTCTTCTTGCACATCTTCAATTACTTGTAATAGATCATGGATTATTGACATTGGTGCTACTGATCACATGACCTCTAGTTTTACTGGGTTATACTATCCCAAACCATCAAACCAAACACATGTCACCAGTGCCAATGGACCACCTTTCCAGTTCTGGGAGAAGGGTCCTTATCTCTTACATCCTTATTAAGTCTAGATCATGTTTTAGTTGTCCCATCACTCGATTATGACTTATTATCTGTTCATCAAATCATTGATTCCCTTAATTGTACTATGTGTTTTTGGCCATTGTATTGTATGTTTCATGACCTTCTCACCAGGGCCGTGATTGGATGTGGTACTATGAGGGGAAAGTTGTACTATCTGGACTTAACAGAAGACTGCAGTAAGAGATTGGGTCAGGCACATCATGTTAAAGGAGACGAGTCAGTCCGGATGAAAACCATTTGGTTGTGACATAGACGATTATGGCATGTTTCTTTTGGTTATCTAAAACTTTTATTTCCAGATTTGTTTTCCCATTTTGTTGAATCAAACTTTCATTGTGAAACTTTTATTTTGGCGAAAAGTCATCGCATTTCTTATCCATTAAGATTGACTAAAAGTTCTATGCCTTTTATGCTTGTCCATTCTGATGTTTAGGGACAGTCACGAGCTTCTACAATTAGTGGTTTTCAGTGATTTGTGACATTTATCGATGATTGCACCATGATGACATGGGTTTTCCCCATAAAGTAGAAAAACAAAATCCCTGCGAAATTCAAGCAATTTCATCAATATGTTGCTACTCAGTTTGATAAGAATATCACAACACTTCGGTCTGAAAATGGAGGTGAGTACGTCAATAATGACTTCTGTACTTTTTTGAGCCAGAATGGTGTTGTTCATCAAAGCACGTGTACGTATACGCCACAATAGAATGGTGTAGCAGAACGTAAGAACCGTCATATTCTTTCAGTTGTTTGTACCTCTTTATTTGAGGCCCATATGCCCCATCATTTTTGGGTAGAGGCTCTTTGTTCGGCTGCTTATCTCATCAATAGAACACAATCCAGTACCCTTCAGTATCAGACTCTATTCCAGACATTGACCACTCTCCTCACCATGCCATCCATACCAAATCTCGAACCACGTGTTTTTTGTTGTGTTGCTTATGTTCAGGTATATCCATACTAGCGTGGCAAACTTGATCCTTGTGCCCTACGTTGTGTCTTTGTGGAGTATGCTGCCACTCAGAAGGGTTATCAGTATTTCCATCCCCCTACTCAGACTATGCACATTACAGCAGATGTTACTTTTCACGAGAGTGAATTCTATTACTCAGGGAGAGATTCTGATCATCCTTTGCAGGGGGAGAACTCTATATTTGCAGAATGTACTCAGAATCAGATCATCCAAGTTTCACAGACTGTGTCAGAGCAGCCTCAGACAATACCTGAGGATGTAGTGATGACTACTGACCCACCAACTACAGTGATGCAACAAGAGCAAGAGACTCATTCGGATCATTTCCCTCCTACAACTCCACCTACAGTACCACCATCTCTCATCCAATCAGGTCTTGAAGATCGTCTTGAAGATCCGACATAGGTACCTGACCACTCAAACTCAATCACTTTACCTGAGTCAAGTCATACAGGTTATCAGTTACCCCCTCATACGACTAGAGGTATCCCTAGATAACAATATGACCTTGACCCTAAAGCAAATGTTAAATACCTTGTTGTTAATCATGTGTCTTTACATAGGTTGTCTCCGTCGTGTGTATCATTTGCATGTCAATTATCCACTGTATCTATTCCAAGTAATGTGCACGAAACTTTAAATCATCCCAAGTGGACTCAAGTAATGAATGAAGAAATGGAGGCCATCCAGAAAAATTCCACCTAGGAGATGACTACCCTTCCAAAAGGGAAGAAACCAATAGGTTGTATATGGAAATATACAGTAAAATTCAAGGTAGATGGCACCATTGAATGATATAAAGCAAGACTAGTGGCGAAATGCTACACTCAAACTTATGAGATTGACTATGGGGAGACATTTGCTCCTGTAGCCAAGATCAACACAATTCGAGTGCTCATTTCCCTTGCAGCAAACCTGGATTGGCCATTACACTAGTTTGATGTAAAAAATGCATTTCTAAATGGAGACCTAGAAGAACAAGTTTATATGGACTCCCCTCCAGGATGTAAGATGGGGTTTAGTTAGAGTAACATGGTGTGTAAACTGAGAAAGTCTCTTTATGGATTGAAGCAATCACTCAGAGCATGGTTTGGAATGTTCAACAAATTAATGAAGAATTTCGGCTACAAGCAAAATAACTCAGATCATACTCTTTTTCTGAAACATAAGAAATGTAAGGTCACTGCCCTTATTGTGTATGTTGATGACATGGTAGTTAAAGGGAATGACCTAGAGGAAAATGCAGCATTACTGCACCATTGGGAAAGTGAGTGTGAAATAAAAAATGTTGGTGCTCTGAAGTATTTCTTAGGCATTGAAGTGGCTCGCTCAGAATAAGGAATATTTCTATCACAACGGAAATATATTCTTGACATTTTCACTGAAACTGGAATGTTTGCCAGCAAGCCAGCATATACTCCAATGGAGTTGTATCACCGGCTTGGTGAATATCCTGATCAAGTGCTCACCAACAACGAAAGATATCAACACTTTGTGGGTAAGTTAATCTACCTATCTCACACCAGACCTGACATAGCATATGCAGTAAGTGTGGTGAGTCAGTTCATGCATGCACCAAGTGAAGCCCACATGGAGGCTTTAACCCGAATTCTGAGATACTTGAAGTCAGCTCCTGGAAAAGGTTTGATGATCTCAAGACATGGTCATCTAGATGTTGAGGGTCACACTGATGCAGACTGGGTTGGTTCTATTACTGATAGACGATCTACTTCTAGATACTTTACCTTTGTGGGAGGCAATCTGGTCTCTTGGTGAAGTAAGAAGCAGAAAGTGGTCTCTCGAGATCAAGTGTTGAAGCAGAATACAGGGGTATGGTGCAAGGAGTATGTGAGCTACTCTGGATAAAGGATTTGTTGGGTGATTTGGGATTCAAACCCCAACGTGCCATGCAACTTCATTGTGATAACAAGGCCGCAATAGACATCGCACATAATCCAGTGCAACATGATAGAACCAAGCATGTTGAAATTGACAGGTATTTCATTAAGGAGAAACTCGAGGAGAAGATCATTGAGGTACCATTCGTTAAATCCGAAGATCAACTTGCAGATATTCTCACCAAAGCAGTTATATGCAGAGTTTTTCACAACTCACTTTACAAGTTGGGCATATACGACATATATTCTCCAACTTGAGGGGGAGTGTCGAATGATCTGTTACATTCCTATAATAGATCTTTCCCCATTTACAATATTGGAGTTATATTGTAATTAAATTTTTTTCCTTATTTGTAATACATCTTTTTCCTATTAATACAATGAATCAGAGTCTCACTCTTTACATTGACAGAACATATTTATCTCTATTTTCATATTTGACATGATTTACCTAGTTGCCAAAGCACTGAAGAGTTTTGTCGCCGGCAACTGGTCTTCAAGCGATCTTCATGCAATATTTTTGGACTATTAAAGAAGGTTGATAAATCAGAGTTCTAACCCGAGAAACTTAAATTATTACTGTAAAATATATACTAAGTAAACTTTTATATGAAATTAAAAAAGATTTAAAGTCACTCTATGCAATTTTGCAATAGATAAATCAGGGTTCTAACTAGAGAAACTTAAATTATTACTGTAAAATATATACTAAGTAAACTTTTATATGAAATTAAAAAGTATTTAAAGCTCACTCATGTATGCAATTTTACAATGAAAATTTATGTTAATAAATTTTGTAATTATGCAATTTTAAATTTGAAAACTTAAATTAATAACAAAACGTGAAGAAAATAACTTGCACTCATCCATTAGGGAGATCTATTGCAACTTCAAACTGTTGTGTCCTTACTGTTGTCCGACATTTTTTAAAAGATTCGAACATGCTATTTAAAGTTTGTTTAGTTTACACATGTCATTGTTTTTTATTTCTGTTTTGTAACTTGAAAATATAAATGCAGATTGAAAGTATTTAATCACACAACACCGAATAATTTTTTAAATTATACTCCCTCCGTCCCAAAAAAATAGTCCGATTTGAAAATTTAAAAATTTTAAGGAAGTTTCGGGAGCACCGAAAACCACTTTACCAAAAACATTTTTTCCTACTGTGCAAAACTGCAACTGTGACTGGGCCAAAGACATGGTGCTCAGGTCTCTCTTGGTTTCGATCTGAGATTGGAGTAGAAGAAGCACCACGCAGCTCGCACCAGCTTGCCGGAGATTCTCATCTAGCGGATAAATCCATTACAGTCGTCGAAGATGGAGCACAACGTCTGGAAAGAGAACAGAGTATTGGATTCTCTTTACAATACCTAAAAACAGAGCAGAGACATTGTTGTTTGAGGTGCAGTCCCTCATCTGTGGATTTCACTCTAGATTCAACCAAGTTTCATTTAGATCTGGTGAATCACACTCTAGATTCAACCAAGTTTCATTTAGATCTGGTGAATGGAAGTATGGAGTTTGAGAAAGGTTCTGATGAAAATGAGGGATGTTTGGAAGATTATTTGGTGAAATGGAGTAATTGAGAAAATAAGTTTCATATTCTAGCTTTGTATCAACCAAATAGACATTAATTGCACAATCATGAATTTGAACTCAAAACTTCTCTGTCCTGCAAAAATTCTCCTAAAGCTAGCTACTGTGGTGGGGTAGCAAGGTGATGTAGAGTATCTCATTTAGTGCATAGACACACACATACACACAGGGGTTCCCTGTAAGCATCGCTACAACTTCAACATTAACACACATCATTCTTATACTCATTGTTAAAAAAATGAGTATGCTGCATTTGACTTCTCATTGTTAAGGTAGAAGATTTAGCTTATCATTTTGTTTTGGATTCTCGATGCAGGCTCACACATGTGAATATTTTTTTCCACTTTGTTTTTTGGGTTTTCCCTCGTGTATGGTGTCTTGACTGCTGTACTCATGGTGCAGTTGTGAAGTGTGATTAATCCAAAGAGGCACTGTAAAAAGAATGACTCGAAGACTCTGCTCAAGTGCTTTCAGGTGAGTGTGTATCTTTTTACTGTGGTGAATGTAATCTTCAAGTCATAAAGTGTTGATTCACTTGTATTTTCAACATGTAATAGAGATTGGCATTTGTTCAATTGGGCATAGTGATTGAATCAGCAACAAATTTCTTCTCAAGCAGGCTGACTAAGAAAGAAAGGAACACTTGTTGATGAGAGCAGAAACGATTTTGTTTGAGGTTCAGTCCCTCATCTGTGGATTTCACTCTAGATTCAATGATTTTTTTTTCTTACATCTCTTGAATCTTTGCTCTCCTCCCAAGGCTTTAGAGCTACAGGAGCCTCAAGATCCTACCCAGTCTGATCATTCCCAACAAAATCTCAATGAAAATGCACCTTTGGCAGTGAAAAAGAAGGATCTAAGAGATGAACAGAGACAAGCTGTTTTTGAATTTTTACTCAAGCAAAGTCAAGATGGACGTCGCCGGCACGGTTCAGTAGAAGATGCAGCTGAGCATTTCAATATTTCGACACGCACTGTGGGTCGAATTTGGAGCAAAGCTAGGCAGTCGATGGCATCTGGCCAACCGGTGACAAATGTTGGTTCAGGCAAAAAGGGACGTGTCGGGAGAAAAAAAAAAGACATCAATATAAAATGCATAGCTGAAATTCCTTTGAAAAGACGAAGTAATATTCGATCCTTAGCTAGTGCAATGGATGTTTCCAAATCAACGTTACATAGACGTGTGAAAGAGGGATTGATTCGGCCTCACACCAATGCGATCAAGCCGGGTTTGAAGCAAGTAAACAAGGAACAACGACTTCGCTTTTGCTTGTCCATGATAGATTCCAATCTGAGCTGCATACCGACATTTAAGAAAATGTTCGATTATGTCCACATTGACGAAAAATGGTTCTATATGACGAAAACAACTGAACGATATTACCTTCTTCCACAAGAGATGGATCCAGAACGGTCTTGCCAAAGCAAGCGTTTTGTCACGAAGGTGATGTTCTTGGCTGCAGTTGCGAGATCTAGACTAGATTATGAGGGAAAGTTCATCTTTGATGGAAAAATCGGAATTTTTCCTTTTGTCGAAATAGTTCCTGCCAAACGTAGCAGTAAAAACCGTCCTGCGGGAACTTTAGAAATGAAACCCATCAATGCGGTCACACAAGACATGTCGCGAGTGTTCTTAATTGAGAAAGTGCTTCCTACTATTCGCAAAAAATGGCCGGATGGAAACCGCTATCCCATTATCTTACAGCAGGACAATGCAAAACCTCATATTCTTCCCGACGACAAAGAGTTCTTAGAGGCAGCATTGAAGGATGGGTTTGACATTCGATTGACATGTCAACCTCCAAATAGTCCAGATATGAATGTATTGGACTTGGGATTTTTTCGAGCAATCCAATCTCTTCAACATCAGGAGGCACCAACGACAGTCGATGAGTTGATTTCAGCCGTTGTTAAAGCCTTTAACGAGCTTCATCCACAAAAGCTCAATAACGTTTTTCTAACTTTGCAGCAATGCATGATTGAGACGATGAGAGTTGGAGGTGGAAATAATTACAGAATACCGCATATGGGCAAGTCAAAGCTTATAAAAGAAGGCCGTATTCCCATTACGTTAGAATGCGATTTGGAGCTTATCGAGAAGGTTAAGACTTTGATTTAATTTGAAAATGAATGAATATGACATGGGCTCAATCTCTCCAAATACTCATTTGCAACTGAACTGACATGGTACTTTGCTTGAATGTTTTGATTGGGTGATGGAAAAAATAATGCAGCCAGTGTATACATTGCATTCAGATACAATTCTTCCCCTCTTTCTTTGTTTGAAGTATGTATGCAGCAGCACTAGACTGACTCATGGGGTTGTTTATGCATGTTTACCAGTCAGTTGAATTAGTCCTGCTACGTAGCATTTTCTGGCCAGTGGCAGTGATTTGGAGTTAGAAATGAATTTGTAGTTATATGGTCTGTTTGCAGAAATCTGGATGCAGTTTTTACAGATAGGGAAGCAGCCTAATGCAGTCCATTCTTTCTGTTTGTAAAGCAGAAATATTCTAGCTGCAACATTATACTCAGATAGTGATTTGGAGTATTTGTTGGATTATTTCTAATAGCAGAAGGTCCTGGAGAATCCAATTGTATGAAATCTCTAATGCTTCAATCTGTTGCATTAGCATCTAAGTAGAAATGATCCAAGAAGCAAATGTTCTCAGACATGTTCTAGAAGTGATCAAGCAGTGCAGAAAGCAAAGCACTTTGCAACATCTTCCTGAAGAAGCTGTTCCTTGAAGAAGTTGTTCCTTGATGTTCATCTTGCTTTTTTGCTTTTACCTGTTTCCCGTGTGAGTTTGTAAGATGGAGTATTTCAGTTTTTTTCCTTTGTGAGTATTAGACTGTTTTTCAGTATGAAAGGTGTTGTCTATTTTTGGTATTTGTTTCAGGTTGAAAGATGTTGCCTTGTCCCTTTGAATTTTCCCCATTTTCTGGGTATGTAGTGTAATGTTGGAGGTTTCCCTTTTCTTTGAATGAATAAAAAAATGCTTATCATTCCAAAAAAAAACCAAGCGAGACAATCAGTTGGCAATGAGTTGGGAGAAGAAATCAATTTTATTCTCAGTAGAGTGAAGTTCAGCAAGCTTCTGAATATCAGTGTCCCTGAGACTTGATGAGAGACTTGATGGTACTATAAGAGGCATAACAATAGCAAAATCAACAGTTGGCAAAGGTACTAGTTTTTGATGAGAGACTTGCATAACCATTCCAGAACTTCAAGCTAGCAGACAGGTTATAAAAGAATTCACAAAAACTAGTCCATCAATTAAGTGAAGAAATTCTCACAAATTCATACACTTGAGCCTGTCATCAATTTTGTGAAATTCATAAAATTCTCCTCAAAATTCGATTTCTTTTGAAACTGAGCTTAGAGTTGGAATTATAAATTCTACTGAAAATTTCTACCAAAAGCCTTAGTAATTAGCCACTTCATTGATCCATGGTTGCCCATCTTTGATATTCTTAATCAATCAACCAAAATTGAACACAAATGATAAAAAGGAGGAAAATACTCAAGAAAAATCATTTTGGAAAGCACTTAGGGACATCAATCGGAGACATCATCATCCCAGTTCAGTGGATTTTGTAGAGGGGAATATATGAATATATATGGATAGCGGTAAGTCACAAAGAATGATAAAATGCTTAATACTCTCTCTCAGGAGAGGGTAATGTTGTGGTCCCAGATTCATTACAGCTATATAGAGCTGTACAAAATTTGGATAGTGGTATGAAAATGCATATCAGACAAGTATTTTGGGACAGTTTAAAAATGCATATCAGACAATTAAATTGGGACAGAGGGAGTAACTTAATTTCTAACCATTTGATCTTGATAATCAAAATTAGCAGACATTTTTGAAAAGATTCGACAACCGATGGATTTGACCATTAAGATTTAGTGACTAGATTTTTTAAATTGTATGGTTAGATTTTTAATTTAGAAAACAAAATAAAAATAAAAGCCGAATCAGATACGACATTGTAATATATGTATAAATATATACAAGGCTGGCTCAACATAAGTTGAGGCCTAAGCAAAAATTCTAAATGAGGCATTTTTGGTATTTAACATATTATTATAAGTATTATTTATATAAAATTTAAATATATATAATAAAAAAGATTTTATTTAAAATTATTTTCTTGCTTTTTAAGATGCAAAATTACTAATTAATTTTTTCTATTCAAGTTTTGTTAAAATCAAATTTATTTCTTTTTTAAAATTTCAATTCTTACAACTCAAGAAAATAAAAATCTATGTGTAAAGTAAGATGAATGGTTAAATAAATAGAAGGTTTGAGGCAATTTCAGCGACGTGCGATTTGAAATAAAAGTCAATGCCCTTACTAATTTTCTCGACGAACGAGCGGGACTCCATTTGTGAGTCGTAGGTCATCTCATTGAGCAGTGTCTGAGAAAGAACCTTGATTTGTTGCCAAGTGTGGGCTAAAAAATTGGGCTTTTTTATAAGTGGGAGCGTAAAGTTGCTTTTTTGTTTATGGGTGTAGCCGGCCCTGAATATATACAAAAATAATTTGGCCTAAAAGTCTGATGGCCCTCATGAAACTATTATCGTATTGTCATGCGTTACAACGGTATGGCCCAACATTATCATATCCATTAAGATATTTACACCTTTTTATCAAACATAAATAATAAAAATGAAAATAATACTTCCTCTATCTCAAATTAGTTGTCTTATATAAATTTTAGAATTGTTTTAAAATAGTTATCTCATTTATATTGGAATAGTATTAAGTGTGTTGAAAATGGATAAGATTATGTGGTGTACTAGTTTTGTATAAAGAGTTTTTTAAAAAATACAAATCTTTTAAATGAGATGATTAAAATGGGATGGGGGAGTAGCATTCAGCAGGTGCCTATGTAGACGTCTATCTGTCCGTGTTTTCTATATAGGCAAATGACGTTGCATTGAAGAAAAAAGAAAATATTTAGTCAGTGAAATGGTGCCCAACAGATTTCAGTAGGATAACCGTCGATAAACTCTCTGCCAACAGTTTGGATTGGGAAGTTGGACATTGAGAACTTGGATTTCCCAGACAAAAACAGTCTCTCTCTCTCTGTTTCACGGTGTTTGATCAGGCCACCGCGAGTCTTCACATTTCTCTCTCCATCTCTCAGTTCAGACGATCTACGTCTACCCTCCATTTCCAGGCGGTGAGCAGCAGAAAAACCCAACCCGCTTCAGATGGTCATCGCGTCTCTTTGCTGTCTGTGAATAGTGGTTTCTGTCAAAACCAGTCCTCAAACAAAACCCAGAATTCAGTTCCCAGTTCTTCCTGCGTTTTGCCAAGCAGTGACCAACGGCGGATGCCAGGTCTTCTACTCAGATTTGTAATGACTGAGTTTATAACTCAGTCCGTAATTGGGATCATCATTCTCTAACAGTTCTTTTTTCATTTTCTTTAAAAAAGATCTTTCTTGAACTTTTAGTCTCCATGGATCTTTAGCCATTTATACCATTGCATCTTCACATTCTTTACTGCTTTCTTTTATAGATATCCTCGTCACCTGAATGAGAGGATGACAAAATTTTTGCAATTCAATTTGAAAGAATTATATTAATCTTGCGTCCCTTTAGGAGGCATGTTCATGGCTTAAGCTTTAAGTGTGGCTTTCGTCTTGCTGGTTGTAGAGATTTTAAAGCCCAAGTCCACCCTCTAGAAGCCCAGTAGAAGTTCAGTAATTTAGATTAATAATAGACAAGAAGAGCTATAATTGAATCAAATTTCAATTTAAAATTCCGGCCACTTAATTTTAGAATCATGATTGTGTATATTGCAAGATCCAGTTCATTTCTCTCTCTCTCTCTCTCTCTCTCTATATTTAATTAATTTGATCTTATAAAAATCCAAGTATGTAGCTTAAAATTAGATTTAGTGAACTATAGATTGATTTTCTTAGAATTAAAATTAATTATATACTATTTGATATATTAGTCAAAATCATATGATGTTTTTAAAAATTTAAATAAACTAACAGTAGATGACTTTTGACCAATAAGTCAAATGATTGGAAGCTGAAATGTAGTCCATTTTTAATTCAATAGATTTACTTTCAATTTATATATCTTACTTTACTCATACATTAAAAATAATATAAAATAAATGTAAAATATTTAAATCAGGTATCATTCTTTGAATTGAGCTCAATTAACAACTACAACCATCGTACATGGGGGGAGATCTCATGACAGGGCGTGTGCTCTCTTTTTCTCTCCTTTCTTTTCGTTTCCTAATCTAAGGTCTTAGATTTCTCAGAATTTTGTGACAGATCGATTTCATCGAAGATTTCCATCCGTTTCTCCACTCTCGTGCCATCTCCTTCTTTTCCTCAATCCGTTGCGCCATTCTCTTCAGACCCATCACTAGATTATAGGTTCGAGTAATTCAGTCTTAGAAGAATATCGTCATTCTCGATTTCGACTTCTGATGTTTTTTTTTGTCGCTTCGATTCGAATATCCTGATTCCTGGTTGGAAGTTAATTGATTACTGATTTCAAATTTCAGCTTTCTTCATGGCCGAAGGAAGGCGTTATGGTTTGAGCACTCAACTAGGTAAGACTCCGGAACTTAATTCGCTCTTGGCCTTTTATTTTTTATTTTTAAATATTCTTGGATCAGTTTTGTGTTTTTAATTAGTTTTTTACGTTTACCTTCGGAATTGCTCAGTTTTGGTGCTGATTGACTTGGATCTAGCTCAGAACCGAGCAAAGATGCTATGTGTACTTGAAATTTTATTCTTTTTGTACTTTTCTACTGCCATAGAAAGCTACAATTGGTTAGCCTTGTAAGAGCTAGAAATGATACAGATACTGATGGGACTACAATTCAAGGGTGGTTAGCAATTTCCTTAAAACAATGTGAAGAAACTTTTCTTTTTTCTTTTCAATGTCCTTTTCTACTCTTCTTCCTTTCAATCAGAAATCCAAGTACCTGATTTGTTTTGCTTTTTAGGCCATGTTTGGATGCATGAAAAGAAAGTACTTCATGGAAAGGGACAACTTTTCGCTTAAAATAGGAGTAATTTCATCCATCTGTGTTTAAAAATTGGTTATTTTGCACCAAAATGCCTTCCTTTCTTGGAGTTTCATCATTTTTTAACTAAAATGGAAATGGTTTTAACAAAAATTTCTAAAAATTCAGTTATTTAATTGGAAAGCACTATCCTTTCCATGCATACACTTTGTATGTTTTGCCCAAATTCATAGCAACTAAGCTTAGAAGGTCAGGACATTTGAAAATAACTGCTTTAAGTTTGTTCATGTCATGGAATGTGGCTAGCTTTCCCAAGTATGAACCACTTTCCCATAACTGGTACTTCTGTCCCCCTTTTTTTTTTCACCTTTGCTGTCGGCCCTACATCAGGTAAGTGTTTTTAAGTATGTCTTATACATGAATATGAGGATACAACATGCTTGTGGTGTGCCTATGAGCCTTGGATCTGCTTGCATGTAGTGTTCTTATTAGACGGGGAGATCAAATTCTTCCACGTCACCAGAGCTAACCATGCAACCTATTTTTACAATTTTTAGCTTTTTTTAGCATGAATTTCCCTATTTGAGGTGCCAAATTCTACAAATTTCTGTAAACAAGTTGCTAACAAAAATATTGAGTCTAGAGCCATGTTGGCATAAGTTGCACTTACAATTGTTGACTAGGTGGATTAACTTCCCAACAAAGAGTCATCAGGATCAAACTTCTCTAATGAAGTCTGTACATTAGAGCAGTAAACTTTAAGTTTATAATTGGAGAGTTTAATGTGCGTGGAAATAGATCAGAGAATTGATCATCGGCAAAGAGCAATGAGTTTAATGTGGTGCCACCTTGGTTTCTTTTGCGGCCTTCTTCCGAATGGTTCAGTGCTGATGTGGAGTTGCATGCAATATGGAGAGGTGTTTTGGTTTTGGATGAGCTAGGCTTGGTTGGGAGTATTTTAGAAGGGGATTCTAAGCTTGTTGTTAGTTGGGTCTTGGAGTTTCTTTGCCCTTGGTCTTATTTGGGCAAAATTATTTGGTCTCTTGGCTTCCCTGATCTGCAAATTTTGAAGCTGATGGATTGGCTCGTCAGGGTGTGGCTTTGTCATTAGAAATTGTGAATAATTTTATGTAATCTTTCTTGGTTTGTTTGTTTAGTGGCTGGCTTTCCCTGCCTGCTTTGGTTGTATTTTTTCTTTATTAATGAAGTTATCTTTCAAAAAAAAAAAAAAAGAGCAATGAGTTTTTAGTATGTTGCTTTTTGAAGTGCATTGGGCGATACAAAATCCTTAGCTGTAGTGTGTAATTGGCTATAAGGATGAAAATCACTTCTTTGGCTATTTTGTCGGAGATATGGAAAGAGTGATTTACTGGAATATTTTACAGCTTCAGTAGGCACAATGAGGGCAGTTGAAAAAAAAGCTAACTTTTTTCTTTGGGTATCCATAAATGAAGTAGTCTTCTGGTTAAACAAGACAGCGAAGGACAAGATTTTGATGTCTTGGGGCAATAATTGAATATGGTACTTGTCTTCAACCGGGAAATTTTGCATGGCTTCATATCTTAGGATATGTACCTTGGCTCTGATTTGGAACTAAATCTTTCATACTTCCTGCTCATTCCTTGTTGCATTTTTCTCTCTTAAAATAGATCATAAAGCTCAGTCAGCATTCTGGCTACATTGCTTAACTGTAACGTATCCCTCAGAAATGTACACTTTGGTGTTCACTTATCCTGAAAACCTACTGTCAGATTGCATCCTTCTCCTTTTATTACATAAATATTAATTTGGTGAGAGTTTGCACCATTGGATTAAAGAGCACAGATGACATGATTAGACCAAGTCACCAATTGAGTTAATCATTATTTGCACTGTTTCAGTCCAATGCCAAATATTACCAAGATGTTTATGATATTCAGGCATGCCCTAATCATGGGGTAGATGTTGATATGTTGGTTAGTCTTCATGATACTTGGGCCCAAAATTGGAGATTTCTTGTGGATACACTGCACTTTGAGGTGCATGTGGGCACTCGATCATTCTCATTTGTTGATAATATTTCATTTCCAATGATGAAATGAAATGAAATGAAATATTCAAATTCAAGGTCAATAAATCCTACATCTGTAGTTTTAGATATATCTGCAGCACCTGTTGAATGACTTTGTCAAATCTCTCTCCCTCACAAAAAGGGATCCCTGTCAATCTGATAATCTCATTGTGGATGTGCAGATATAGAGAAAATACTTTTGGAAGCACAAAACCGATGGCTGCGTCCACCTGAAATTTGTGAAATTCTTCGGAACTATCGGAAATTCCGCATTGCCCCAGAGCCTCCGAATAAGCCACCAAGTATGATTTATTATTTGGATGTGTTATCCAATATTGTGATCTACACCTTGGGATACCCTGTTTTTCTCTTCTTCTTTTTTGTCAAGTTTTTTAACTACTGCTCTGAATTCTGGGACCCAAAAAGAATAAAAAAGAAAGCCCTTGGAAGCGGTGATTGTCCTGTTTCTCAGTCTGTTTTATAAGATCCTTTTTCTCGTATTATGCATGTGACAGGAGTCTTAAATATGGATCATTACTTGGTCATTTGGTTAATTTTATCACATATGTACAATATTTTAAGTTCTGATCATGCCTTCATTTTCATCATCTATTGCTAAAAGTCACTAATATATAATTCTTCTATCTTACTTTTTTGTTCCAATCAATATCATCATCATTATCAAAAGCCAAAATCCAATCCGTCTAGAGTTGCCCTTTGAGTTCTACTTCTCCATTTGACCATATCATAACTCCACTATCTACCATGACTTTCTTATCCCTTCCTTCCACATTTTCAGTGGTCTTTCCCTCTTTCCTGTACCTGTAACTTGTAACCTCTCAACTCTATGTATTGGGTCTGTCTCTGGTCTTCTACTTGCATGTCCAAACCACTTCAAATGTGTTTCTCTCAGTTTGTGATAATTTATCAATTTAAACTTCATTGGAATTTATTTTTTGAAGTTTACGGAGTTATCATT
The DNA here is from genome assembly GCA_013350335.1 of Chimonanthus salicifolius. Lineage (NCBI taxonomy): Eukaryota > Viridiplantae > Streptophyta > Magnoliopsida > Laurales > Calycanthaceae > Chimonanthus > Chimonanthus salicifolius. The sequence goes on from CM023538.1 coordinate 517,601, forward strand.
TGCATATTTCTTGTTCATGCTTTTCTTTCCATGCCATTATATCTAATTCATTTTTTTTTTAACAGTAACACAAAACTATCTCAAAATAAATTAAAAACAAATTCCTTAGTTATCCGATGTAATCCCAATGAATAATTGCTGTCTCTTTACTCTATGTTTGGTGAAAACATCAGTTATGGAACTAGCTGTTCTACTAACATGACAAAAGGAAACATCCATTTACTTAAGCAACAATCTAGCTCCTTTTTGAGTTCTAGATGCCTTTTGTTGTAACCACAAAACTCATGAGTTTGAGTGATGATTCCATTTCTTTTTTAAGGAGAAACAGGAGCCTCCCAGTTACTCTACTGCTCCATGCTGCCCATAAGTTAGCAACTCAACTTCTTGTTGCCCATAACATGGTGTTGGAGGAATCTCCTTCAATGATGACCTTATGAAAAATGCTCTTTGAATATCTCCAAAGCCTCTTTATTGCCATTAACTCCGCTTTGTTAGACTCTTTCACTCTAAATGGGCTCAGAGAGAAATGTATGAACGATTCCATGCTTAAATACAATAATCCATTTTGATGCCTTTTGGAGCTGGCTGGCTTCTAGCTGCTGTGTCTCATAAAAGTTGTAACATCCCACTCCCAATTTCTTTCAATTAACAAACAAATGATCTCTAGATTCCTCAAATTGGCTACATAAGATTTATGTCATGACGTGAGCTTTAAGATAATTTCATTGACTGAACTATATTGCACTTCCATCAACACTTTCCTGTAGACCCCTGAGGCATTTGACAATGTCTGGTTATCAATTTAAATTGATGAGCATGGATCAAGGGAACAAGGCAGTTGTAGATAGAGAAAATAGAGAGAAAAAGTCTAAAAGGTTCCCTTTGCAGGAACTGCAGGATTTCAATTTTGATTTCTTTTCTAAAACTTGTATGAGGGATGAGATTGTATAAGGCAACTGTAACATGATTAGATTAAAAGAGGGTTCTTTTTCTATTCCATTATGGTTAATTTGAGGCATTTGAACGTGTCTGGTTGTCAATCTCTCTTTCTCTCTCTCTCAAAGAAAAAAGGGAAAAGTCAAAGTTGCATTTTGAATCCTTGGTGATTGCAACTGAACCTCATGGATTGCACTGTGATAGTACAGCCCTTTGCGTCGTTAATGCTGTCCCAGTCTCTACTTTCTCCTAGCTTTCTGCCTATCTATATATTCTCAGTGAGTGTGTATATACTATATCCATCTTTGTGCAGGGTATACATTTCTGTTAAAAAAAACCCATAGATGACCTTTTGCAGGTTCCTAATATGGCCTCAGTGACTTGCTCCTTACAGGAATGGTATCCCCTTCCCATGCAGGCCTCATTGTATTTTGTTTGAAGACTGTTTTGAAAAATAAATATATTTGCCTGGTCAATCGTATAACAATAATTTTGACCGAAATGCACCTATTTCATCCGTTTAGGCCTAAACAGGCTGAAATGACCAAAACAGACTAGAGTTACCTGAAACAGAGGCCAAAAAGAATCAAGGACAGGTGTTTCATTTAAGCCTCATGCTGAAATGAAATGTTTCAGTCTATCTTTCAAAAAAAGAAAGGAAGAAAAAAAGAAAAAAATGAAGAAGAAGAAGAAGAGATGGTTCAGCCTATTTTGGTTGAAGGGAAACAGAATTGATAACTGTGGTTATTAACAATTTTCAATTCAATCCTTTGATGTTTTGATTTGTGTTTTAAAACTGTTTAACTGATTTCATTATTTTATTCCATCATGTAAGAAAATTGTTTGTAAACTTAACTTGGAATGTTATGCATTTTCATTGTCAGGTGGTTCACTTTTTCTATTTGATCGGAAGGTGCTGCGATACTTCCGAAAAGATGGTCATAACTGGAGGAAGAAAAAAGATGGCAAGACGGTTAAGGAAGCTCATGAGAAGTTAAAAGTAAGTAAAACAACTTTTATATTTATCAATTTTCATCCTCCTAAAGTATATTAATCTCAAAAGTTGTATTTAGATTTTTTGGCCCTTTTATCATGTACACTTGATTCATTTACTGGGGTCAAAGGGATCCCCCACCCCCCACCTCTGAGGCAATCTTTTCTTAGCGGATATATTTTGTATATGTACTAATTTTGAGTTACTTTGAAATTTAGGCTGGAAGTGTTGATGTGCTACACTGCTACTATGCCCATGGAGAAGAAAACGAAAATTTTCAAAGACGCAGTTATTGGATGCTGGAAGAGTGAGTATGCGAAGAAGTTTATATTTCAGGTGTTTATCAGTTTTTGTGAATTTGTTAATTTGGTCCTCAGTACTCCTCTGCCTTCATCACTTCTCACTAAATTTAGTCATGTCGTTCTCTTGTTACACTGCCACCATTCACATGGAGAAGATAATAGATGTTTTAAAAGATTTAGTCATGGGATAGTAGATGAATGAGCGCACTAGGAAGTTTGCTTTTCAGGTGTTCATAATTTTTTTTATTCAAATTTATAAATTTAATTTTTAGTTAAACATTTCTTTCATTTAAAAAAATCCTCAGTAATTCTTTACCCTTCACTTCATTGAAATTGTTGTCAATGTTATCAAAACTATCACCATTGGAAAAGGCATTATGAAACATGTAGTGGGATATTTACAAGCCTACAGTGTTCTGATGTTGCGGGGACAATTTCACTATGTTTACCCCAGCCCCTATGTTTTTAAAACATTTATTTATTTGACTTTATAATATGTTGTTTTATACATTTAAATGTTCAATCCATATTTTACATATTTTAAGCATATTAATAATACCATGCACATGATTGGGTCCTACCACCGATTAGACAGGCTAGGCCTGTACTTCCGGGTACATAATCACATTCGATGTCCAGAACTGATTACTAAATTCCCTTACGAGTAAGTGATACCTGATACCGTTTTAGGCTCCATTCATGTCTTTCCACATTAAATATATAACGGAACCCATCACTGCATTTAGATTAATAGTATACATTTTTCAGGGTTTAAAATGCAATGCATAATAAATAAATTGAATTTAAAAGCATTTAAATTTGTAAGTCTGTTTGAATCTCCTCACCTAGTACTGTAGGGTTTAGAAACTCCTATGCGTACCGAAGAAACTTATGGAGCAAAACAAACTGGAACAGAAGAAGAAGACCCACCTAAAAACAATTTGGTTTTCTGTTCGGTCGACTGAAAGTTCAAATCATCCGATGACTACGATCGGATCTTCCGACAGAACGCCGTTCTGCTCATATTTTGCAGAAATAGAGGGAAAAATGGTGGTATTCGAAACCTGGGATATTTTCTCAAAATTAATATTTTTTTTGGAAATCTACCTTTTTTGAAGAATTTAAAAATAAAATCTCAAATATAATACAATCATAAAAAAATAAACCCTTTTTTCAAAACAATATAAATCTTACTTTAAATATATACCCAAATAAAATACAACTATATTGTTAGGAGTTAAAAGCTCTTTGTCAAACAAACATAATTTTATTTGAAAATATAATTCCCAAAATAATTAAAACCAAACATAAGTGAAAAAGGATTTAAAAATACCTTTCTAAAAATTTAGAATTTATTGGGTAAAACCGAAAATCCATTCTAAGTTTAAGAAATTAGACAATTTCAAAACAATATCAAAATAAGGAAACAAAACTTAACTTCTCATTTTACCCTTTTTCACTTGTAACTTACGTTGGTGAAATACTTTTTTCATTTGTTCATTAATCTATCAGTTCTTAGTCATTTAATCTGAAATCGTTATGATTGTAAGTTTGTAATGTTTGCATATTGGCTGAATGAATGGAGTGATCATGTACCAATTTTCTCACTTAGGACTACCTTGCTCATTTTAATCTGCTGATATTCCTGATGAAGAAATCATGAACCTAAACTTACTCTTTTGCATGTATGAGTTAGTGTAATTTAAACCTATTGCTTGATGCCTACTTGCACTCTATATGTTGACACATCCAGGTGGTGGAAATTTTTCTTAACTTCTGTATTGCTGTGAAATCTGTCCCTTAAATCTTTCTTCATTCTTTTTTTTTCTTGTCTTTTAAGTAAAAGAAAGAGTTGAAATTCTTATTAGTACAATTTTTGGAATGCTAAACATGAGTCTCTAAGTGACCAGTTGTAGCTTCTAAGTTAACGGTTAACTTTTATGAAGCCATTAATTATTATAATTATTATTTTTTTCTTCTCTTTTTGTTACTTTGAATTTTTTAATCGCCTATGAATTGCTCTGTTATAGTTGTTTCTTATGCATCTGCGTCTTGTTGCAGGGACTTAATGCACATTGTTCTTGTTCACTATCGCGAAGTGAAGGTCAAAATTAATATTCCCTTTGCATACATCAAGAACTTTTGTGGTCATTTTGTAATATAATCAGATAGATTTGTTTTCATACTCCCCCCCTTTTCAGAACTTAATTATAAGAATATCTGAAAAGCCTCCTGATTGTGTTTCCATGTTGATTGGCTGAAATATTTTTTCTTGGAATTCTTTGAACTTCTCGCAAAGTGAAGGTCAAAATTAATATGTCCAGCTCACCTTTTCTGCTGTTCGTTTAGGTAATGGTTTAAAACATTAAATGCTGTTGCCAGTTAAAAGTTGTACCTATTTTTGTTTTTTTTTAATGACCAAGGTGTTCAAGTCTCTAAGAGCACCCGACTAATCCTAGGGGCATGTAAAAGCCTCCCTACCCCCACACACTGGGTAACTCTACGGGGAGTGGTCCTTTGGGGTGGATCGAATTCAAGACTCCCTCTTCTTGAGGCGGGTTCTTGACCATCACTCCAACCCCTTTAGGTTACCTGTTTTTGTATGTTTGGCTGTGTTGACCTGTTCTATATCAAAATTCTCAATGACAAGCTCTAATAGGATCTGCGGATAAATGGTGACTGGCATGTAATAATATGAAATTTCTTTCCGAGTCCCTTATAAGGACCCCCAGCCCCCTTGATTAATGCAGAAAATACACAACCATCAAAATTGAGTTAACTGTCGCTGTAGGTGTGTAAACTTGAATCCTCGAGATGCTCCAGGTGAGAGGCTACTCATCCCTTTGTGGAAAACTGTACAAGAGAGAGTGAGAACTGATTAACCTAGGAATTAAATGCTAAAGTCCTTGCTTTCTATGAAAACTAACAGCTGCAAAGAATCAGTGCATGTACAGCATATGAAAGTAATGACCAGAAGAAAGACTGGAAGGGTGGAGTAGTAAATTAGTAATGTATGAACTTAGACCTAGTTCTCTCCACTTATCTCTGGCATATGTAGTGTTCAGTTGTTTCAAATGCAATGGGGCATTGAGGACAATCACCTGTTTAGTCAGGCATGATTTGGTTCATCTGGTTGCAGGTTGGTAGGGGTCCCAGATACAAAGCCAGAGGTGTTTTGATTTGGGAGGAATGTTCAATTGCCAAAGCCTGCAGACAAGGATATTTAGTTTATAAATGTCTTTTAACTGGACACTCACCCAGAGGATCTTGTTTCAATAATAATAATAATAGTAGTAATAAGAACAATAATTTCCTGAACCTCATAGTCTCATTCCTTTAGGACCCAAAAGAATATGTGCAATTTCCTTAAAAAAAGGTATGAGACTATGAGGGTTAAAACATTAGCGAAAAGTGAGTTTAGAACCATGGGCTGAGGGCAGGAGAATGTTCACATGGAGAGAGATGACAGTGATCGATGGGACCAGTAGGGAGCTCGGAGCAAAAGCGACGAGGGCGGGTGGCGACAGGTGACCAGTAGAAGACATCGTTCGTTGGAGGGCAATGCTTCAGTCACCTCATTCGTAGCAAATTTGCCAGAGTTGACAATCCAGAGTTGGCTGCAGGGATTCTTGAGGCAATGGAGTACTTTGAGGGATGTCTTCATGCTCAAAAAGAAGGATTCAGCTGGTAGAGTGTTCGTTTTTTATAGAATGGTAAATGTGGTGCAAGCAGAGAAAGCCGTAAATGGCCTCAATGAAACTCTGCTAGAAGACATACGTCTGCAGGTTAATCTTGCCCGTTTCAGAAGGAAGGAAAAATCTCTCCCCAAAAAAAAAAGAAACCAATGGAGGAGAAGGATGAAAAATTTTCAAAAGCCTTTTAGGTATGAAAGGCAAGGAAAAACTGTATGAAGGAAGAAGATGGGCAAATGTAGCTGAGGAGACTTCATTCACTGGGGGAATGGGGAAAGCTCAGAGGTGGGACTGTTCAAACTTGGGAAGGCAAGAGATAGAACTAATGGTTGATCTAGAGGAAGAGAAAGGGATCAAAGATTGGCTTCCAAGAGCTTTGGTGGTTTGTCCCGTAAAGCACCTATCTTAGGGCGAGATCTTCCTTGAACCTCGATAGGCTTCGGGTTCTTGGAAGGTGGTGTCCCAACCTTTTTTAGCACTCGAGAATGGTGTGGCTCCATTTCTTCGGCTATCCTCTCCAAGGGTGTCCGAAGAGATTGATAAAAGCCTTTGGTAATAGGTTCGGAAAACTCGTGTATATCAATGACTGGAATTTGGGAAGTGAGGATTGTTTTGTCCTGAAATTTTTGGTGGTGCTGGGTATCCACGATCAGATACTGTCGGTGGTATTTTTTTCCCTAAACGGCGACTCCTTCATAGTTTCAATCAAAGAATGTTAGCAAAAAAGCATCTAATCGGGGTGTGTTGGACTGGATTCCTCCTCAGAAATCCAAGCTCCTCTCTCAGAGAACGAGATGGGTCAATCGTTGAAGATAGGGACACGTGGCAGCCATCCGCAATCTGAGTTTCCTTCATCTAGTGAAGTGGAAGCTGAGATGGCAAGAGAGCATAGGGAGGCAAATGCAGTTGAAGAAGAGGGAAAGTTTGTCATCTTTTTGTTGCGTCCAATAAGGGATTTAAATTTTTACCGACGAAGGGGACATGCTACAGTGTTCTGCATGTGCACCTTGCTTCTTTCTGGGATTGGGCATGGGCCAGCCTGTCGGTATGGGCCGAGGCTCGAAGATAAACAACTGGGCTAGGCTTGTAGATTTCAGCTTGGAGCCTAGAGTTATCTCAATCCAGAAATCAATGGGCCAAGGAGTTCACCGAGTCAACATAACACAGGCCTTGGGGAAGCATTGTCTTCTTCTAGGTTGGGTAGAGACCTTGGAAAACAAGTGGCAAAGGTCGAGGAAGATGCAGGGAGTTCCACTGGATTGAGAGATACCAGTGACAGATCTTGGCTAGAGCAGCTATCAATGAGGTTGCAAAGGTGTGTAAGGATTTTAAGGGTTGCAAAGTGATGGACTTCTTTACCTCTTGGGAAGGTTGCATGAGCAGTGAACATATAAGGACTATAATCTCTGCTAGGGGTAAAATGGGGCTGGCAGGGATAGGAGGAGTTCTATGTGACTCGACCATAGTTTTCTCGAAATCAGTGGGTTTGAGAGATGCAAACGAGGCTGAACTTCTAGTTATTAGGAGAGCTTTAACCTTGTGACTTCTTTTGGCTAGGGGAAATTAATTATCGGAGGGGATTCGTCTAAGTGCAATCAAGTGGGCTAAGGGTACGAAAAGGCTTCCTTGTAAACTGATTACAGTAGTTAAGGAGATTAAGGAATTATGTTTGGCCCATGAGATTTTTTTTTTTTGTGTGCAGATTAGGTGATCAACCAATGGAGTCCCTGGACTTCTTTGCAGAGATTGGGGTTGACTTGACGAGTAAGGGCGTATTCCTCCTTTAAGGCTGTGGCGATCCATATTTCGGAGTTGATTGTATTTAGTCCTTTGTGTTTAGAACACTATGATTTCTCTGTATTTTTTTTTTTTTTTGACTTGGGTTTAAGTCATATTTTAATATAATTATCATCTTGTTACTGCTAAAATAAGGTCTTTGCAATTTGTTCTTAACTGTTAATCCCTATACCCTTTGGATGCACTTGAAACCCCATTGGGATATTGGGGTCTTAATTGTATGAGATAGGTATCCCAATATAAGATGGGTAGATAGAAGGAAGCTGGGAAAGGACTCCCTATAAAGGAAGAAGCAACACTGTGCAAATCAGTTCTGGCGGCAATAATATGGTCAGTATGGAAACAACATACAATAATAGAAATTTTGAAGGAAGTGGAAGTTCATCATAGGAGGTGTTTCAATTAGCTAAGGTGAGAATAATCAACTGGGTGCATGGAAGAGAAGAGATAAGGGGCATCATGCGCGATGAGCTGATGACTTGGAGAGAGATTACAGGTCCTGTTTGGAAGAGAAATCCAAAAGAAAAGGGATCGAGCAAAGATTGAAGAGACCTGAGATGGATATCTAAAGTAAATTGTTGATGGGCAACAAGAAGGAAACCAGGAGCCAGCTTATTTTTTTTCAGGCTCAGCAGTAAGGAAAGAGTCCAATGAGGTGGAGTTGCTTCCAATAAGGGAGGCCTCAATGATCTTAAAGGAGTAGTTTCAAGGACAATTGATCATAGAGAGGGATTAAATTAATGCCTAGAAGTGGATGACAGGGAAGAAGAATGTATATTGGAAGTTGAAGTTGTTGCAAGGGATATTAGAGATCTAATACTATAATGGAGATCTCTTTTCTACATTTTTGGCAATTGGCAAATGGCATTACCGGCTTTCTAGTTAAGGGGAATATTAGGATGTACAGGTTAAAGTTGAATAATTCCCTAGAGCAATTTTTTTGGGTGTGATTTAAATGGTTGTAGTTATTGCATTTTCTCTAAGAGGGTCTATACATATTTTTTGATAATTATGTGCTACCCTAATCTATATGTATATATCTTGATGCCTAATGAATTTTTTGCTACCTTCCAAAAGAAAATGTATAAAATTTGATTTTCTTTCTTGTGTTTCTATTAGGGTAACAGAGCAAGCTTTTGTAGAGCCATGGACTCTGAAGAAACCTCTCAAAGTAGCCAGCTTGGCAGTCTTGTCAGTTCTAATTTTCTCAGCCAAGTTCCTTCACAAACTATGGATACTTCTAGCCTGAACAGTGCATATACATCAGAATACGATGATGCTGAATCAGGTGCTATTGTTTTTTTTTTTTTGAAAGATAACTTCATTAAAAAAGCAAAAAGATACAAAGAGGGAGGCATCAAGGAGAAGCCCTCCCAAACAGAAACACATCAGGTGCTATTGTTCTCATGGAATTTCTACTTCCTAATATTTAGGAAAACAGATGCATGTTCAATGGCTTTATCATTTTGAAAATGATAGAATATCTGAGGTTTCCTGCGCCCTTCCCCCCTTACCCCTTCAAAAAAAAAAAAAACTGAGGTTCTATGATTCACATTTATCAATGATGAATTTCATCCCTCGCACAACTAATGCCAATTGTGATGTGATAGATAACCACCAAGCAAGTTCCAGATACCATTCTTTCCTTGATTTACAACAGTCTGAAGATGGGCCTGTCATGAATAATCAGATTGATGTCGATATGCTGAACTCTTATTTCCCAGGCTTGTATCAAACTGACCAAAGTAAAGTGCTTAATTCTTATTGCTGCCCTGTGATTTTCTTCTATTTATACCAATGCTTTCATGCAGCATTAACCAGACTACTGCAAATGTTGCAGGTGCTTACCAGGGAAAGCAATTAAATATTCCTGGATTGAATTTTGCGTCACTTGGTCAAGATAATGTTACCTCAGGAGTTAATGACTCTCGGTTTGGGTTAAGTTTTCAGGAGCCCAGGAAACAGACTGGTGTAATGCCTTTGGGAGAAGTCTTGGAAAATTGTACAATGGGGTTTCAGAGTCAATCTTTTCTTCCACCAGTTTCTTCTACTCAATCTGCGAATGTGGAGGACATACCCAAGCAAGAAAATGTGATGCATAGGGAAATTTTCTCAGATGATCATAGTATCAAGCAAGAGATTGTGGCTAGCTCTCAGGGTCAAGCACAATGGCAGGTATTTAAGTGTCATTGTGATCCTTTATTTAATATGTTTATTTTGTAAACCTTTTTATATGTTATATGTGGAAAGATTATTTACAAATTATGTATCTATGTGGAAGATCTTTCACCTTTCAAAAAAAAAAAAAAAAAGCCTCTCAAGAGTTTTGCTGGTACAGGCGAAAACTTAGATGTGCAGATGGTTGATTTACTTAGGATTAACTTATATTGCTTCAAATGTTACCATTCTTGGGTTTTGCTAAAGTTTTCTATTTTCTTTTTCTATAGAATGCTTCCTCTGTCCATGTGTTTTGTTCTTTTTTTTTTTTGAATGGAGAACGTGAATAATTTCATTAATTAAGAAATATTACAAGACGATATCTGCTTTGTATAAGAGAACTATACAAGGCTAGTACATAATAAAAAAACCACCACATGACAAAAGTGAAGGAAAGCTCATAAAGAAACATGAAACCCCTAACCCGTAACCCCATACACCCCAATCCCCAAACTCAAGCTCAGGGTAAGAACTCCAAACACGACCGCCGCAGATTCACTCCAACTGTAGCTAGAAAATCTGCAACACTATTCGCTGATCTCGCAGTATGGGAGAAAGTGATTCCTCGAATCCTGCTAAATCTCCTAATGTCCTAACCAAGTGAACCAGTTTCCAAGGGAGATTCTTCCTGCCCATAGCCCAGGAGATGGCATTACTAGAGTCACCCTCAGTAATGAGATTGCCATACCCATACCTTGACCAAATTGAAGCGCTCTCCTAATTGCCCTCAATTTGCTTCATTTGATTCCATGACCCTTGAGGGTTATGGGAAAGCTAGTAGCACCTACTGCTATCATCATGGACCGCTCCACCAATCCTAGTTGGGTGCGACTTACCTCTCATTGTCCCATCGGACATTGAATTTACAATAGTCTAAGTTCGGCTTTCTCCATGTCACTTTTTGTTTTCTACTTCTCCTACCCTCCTTCATGCACCCTTCCCATGACATGAAAGAATCCTCCATAGAGTACCATGAGAATTCCTTACAGAGAGAGATCCAACACACTCCACTTCGTCCCTTTTGAACGCCTCCCTAAGCCCTCCCTCTTTCCTATCAAACGCTCTCACGTTCCTCGCCTTCCAAGCTGACCAAAAGATCGTTGCTGGGATTAGCTTCCAAACCACTGCCCGTCTACCTTTCAAATGGACCCTCAACCCACTCGAGAAGTAACTCCCCCACGGTACAATCTAGAACCCAAGAACAAGCCAACAAGTTTAGGAACAACCCCTACACTCCCCCTGTGGACTGCCAGTTACACATCAAGTGATCCTACTTTTTCCTCCTCCTCGTTGCACAAGATGCATTCTTGCAAGGATCCTTCTAGAAGGATTCCTCTTCTCATTAGATTGCACTTGACAAAAATCTTGCCTTTGATTGCTACCCGAAGAAAGACTTGGATCCTAGGGGGAATTTTATTATTCCAAGCCAACTTACACAGTGGGATGGGACTAGAAGCGCTCGAGCAGGCTGACCTAATGATCGACTTTACCGAGAAGATCCTTGATGGATCATGGATCCAAATCCATCTATCCTCCTTCTCCATGCACAATTGTGTATCCCCTAGCAGTCTCATTAATGATTCAAGTTGAGGTTTCTCAAATTCTTTTAAGGTCCTCCTAAGAATTGCTGTCCATTGAGGAACCCTGTTGACTTCACTAAAGTAGTAATTAACAAATGCATCCTTATTCGTTGTTACCCTGAATAATCTAGGGAAAGCCTCTCCAAGTGCCCTTTCCCGCACCCTATTTGTCCTTCCAAAAAAGCATCCTATTGCCTTTGTCCACCAATAACCTAATTCCTTCCTTAAAAGCTGCTCCTATTCTTCCCTCCCCATTTCCTAGATTGACCATGGTTCTTACGACCTGCCGAACCCTCCCTAGCAGCCCTACACCCTAACTCTCACCCTCCTGGATCGTCCTCTCCATATCTAGCCACCAACACTCTCCTCCATAAAGCGCCCTTTTCCGACGAGAACCTCCATACCCACTTACAAAGCAAGGCATGGTTTCTATCCCTGATGTCAACTATCCCCAGGCCTCCCACTTCCTTGAGGTTGGTGACTTCCTCCCATTTCACCAATGAATTCTCCTATTCTCCTCCTTACCATCTCAAAGGAAGTCTCTCTGAATTTTCTCCAACTTGTTTGCTATTGCCTTATATATCTCAAATAAGGACATGAAATATGTGGAGAGATTCACCAAGACAGATTCGATTAATGTCAATCTACCTTCTAGGGAAAGGTAGTTCTTACTCCACACATTTAGTTTCTTCTCTACCCTTTCTATCACTTGGGTTCCAAACAGATTTGGATCTAGGGTTTCCCTCGGTGGGTGGGCCTAGGTAAGTGAAGGGGATTTTGCCAATGCCACACCCTATCCCTCTCGCTAGGTAACTCCATCCGCCTCACTCTGCAAGCCTAAACCCACTATGTTTCTTCTTTGAAAGATTTTAGGCCTATCATTCTTCTGGGTAGTGCCTACAAAATTCTATCCAAATTGCTTGCCAACAGACTTAAAGTGGTGCTTCATGTTATTATATCTCCCTTTTAGTTAGCAACAATCGAAGGTTGACAAATTTTTGATGAAGTCACCACAGCCTATGAGTGTATTGATTCCCAGTTTAGAGCAAAAATGATGGGTGTCATCTGTAAATTGAATCTTGAAAAGGCCTACGACATGTTTGATTGGAGTTTCCTCCAGTTTGTGCTCTCCAGTATGGGTTTTGGTGGTGTACTTGATGTTTCTGGATACCTGAATGTGTTTCATCAACTCATTTCTCAATCTTGCTCAATGATTCCTGCAAAGGTTTCTTCTGTAGCTCCAGGGGGCTACATCAAGAAGACCCTCTTTCCCCAGCTCTTTTCGTCAGTTGAACCTTTTAACATTCTCGTATTGAAAGCTGCTGAGTTTTCTCTCATTTAGGGCTTTAAGATCTAGCACTCTTCTATTCAGTTCCATTACCTTCAGTTTGTCAATGATACTATTCTTTTATATGACGCCTTTGCAGAAGCTATCTGCAATCTCTGAGCTATTTTGAAGTGGTTTGAGTTGGCTTTGTCTTTTAAAGTGAACTACAACAAAAATGAATTCTTTGACATCAACTTGACTCAGGATGAGGTCGATTCTCTGTCTCCTTTTTGGGTGTTGGTCTGCATCCCCTCTTTTGACTTACTTGGGTCTTCCTTTTTGCATTGGCACTCATTGTAGTTCTTTTTGGGAACTGGTGGTACACAAATTCAACAAGAGACTAACTTCGTGGAGGGGTAAGTATCTTCCATTTGGTGGTAGAATCACTCTTTTCAATTCAATGTTGTCAGCGCTTCCAGTTCATTTGCTTGTCCATCTTCAGATGTCCTAGGAAAGTAATTGATTCTTTTGAGAAAATTGAAAGAGAGTTCCTTTGGGGAAGCTTCCCAGATAAGAAGAAAGATCATCTTGTTAGCTGGAAGCAAGTGTGCCCCCCTATCGAAGCTGGTGGATTGGGGGTTCGTCTTGTCGAAGCAATCAATACTGCCCTCCTTTCTAAATGGTTGTGGAGATTAGGTAGTGACAAAAGTGGCCGTTGGAGAACCTTATTGATTGCTAAATATGGAGTCAGGAATTATGGGTGGGAAGTCAATCCTGCCCCAAGGAGGTGCTTTGGTATTAGGAGAGCTATCTGTGCTTGTGTTGAGAAGTTCAAACTTTGCATTCAATTTTGAGTAGGGTTGTGGCTTTAGAGTCAGGTTTTGGCTTTACCTGTGGTGTGATCTCCTTCCTCTCACTGTCAAGTTCCCCTTCCCTTTTTCGGCTGCCTCCTTTTGCTGATGTTTTTGCAGTGGATTGCTTTTCCATTTCAGGTTATTAAGTAGTGTGGGACATTTGATTTCATAGAAATCTCTCAGACGATGAAGCTAATAGTTTGCTTCCCTACTTCAGATCCTTCGCTTGATTCAGGTTGCATTTCGTTACCGGATTCGTCCGGTGTCTTCTCAGGTCAAGTGTTTCTTTGTATGGAGCAACCAATGTGACTCTACCACAGTAGTTGATCCAGCCATTGGTCTAGTAAAGTCCCTCCTTGTGCTATCAGTTTTTTCTGGACTGCTAGGCTCAACAAAATTCTCACCCAAGACAACATTCGTAAGCGTAGCAGAAATATGGTTAGCACTTTCTCCCTTTGTCTTCAGGCTGCAGAAGATGTGGATCATCCATTCCTTCATTGCCCTTTTGCTTCCTCAGTTTGGAGAGACACGTTATCCTTGTTTGATGTGAATTGGTCGATGCTAGTGTCCCTTGCCTATGTATTCTATACTTGGATGTGGTTTAAAGGTTCTTCGTAGTTCTCTTTCCTTTGGTGCCTTACCCTGTTTGCAATGACTTGGATCTTATGATGGGAAAGGAATAACCGAGTATTCAGGAATTGTGAGGAGACCGTGAAGGAGGCCAAGTTCTTGTGTCAAGGCTAAATGCGCTTTGTGGGCTTTTGTTCTGCATGAATTCCAGTCTCTATCCAGTTGCAGACATCTCTAGAACTTGGAAGGAATGTATTGGGCTGATATAGCTTTTGTTGTATTGGTATGGTTCTTTTTATGTATTTGATCTGTGTGTTTGTGGCTTTTTTGGGCTTGATTGCCTTTCCTGTTAGTGTCTTTCTTGTATTTTTGGCACTTCTTGTGCCTTTGTTTTCTTTGAAGTTATCATTTCATAAAAAAAAAGACCATTGGCTTATGATGCAAAATCATCCATCTGCTTTTATTGCATATGACTCTCACATGTTTCTCCCTTTCAATGTTTGCTTTTCTGTCAATTTAGTGGTATGATGCAAGCATATCTTTACATTCTTGAAATAAAATGTTGGTTCTTACTCTCGACAATGGGTGCAATCAGATTCCCTCTGAAGATTCTATAAATTTGACATGGACAATGGACCAAAAATTGCATCCTGACTTTACCTGGTGAGTTTGACTGGTTTCAAGAACATAATGGTCATTGTGTAGATGTAGATAATGACCCTGATACTTTCTCAACAGATTCTGACAAGGAGAACAATACTTTTATACCAAACGAGTTTCTACATCTTTCAAACACTGAAGTTGGGGGTCTTTTGACATCTGATTTAGATTCACAAATGGTCAAATTAAAGAAGATAGTCTTAACTCTTCCTCTACAAGAAACCAATTGATAGAATCTTCTACAAAAGAGGAAGAAGGCTTAAAAAAATTTGACAGCTTCTCCCGATGGATGAGCAAAGAACTTGGGGAGGTAGATGGGGCACATGTGCAGTCTAGTTCTGGGATCGATTGGAACACTGTTGAGAGTGGAAATGTCGTTGAAGATTCTGGCATATCCCCACAAGTGCATCTGGATACTTATTTATTAAGTCCTTTGCTTTCCCAAGACCAGCTTTTCAGCATTCTTGATTTCTCACCAAATTGGGCATACACAGACAGCAGAAACTAAGGTATTGATGCTTACCTATCTTTTTTTTTAATATATATTTTTCTTATATGTTACATATATCTCTTGAAACTAGCAGCAAATTGTATGTCTACATGAGTACAATGACCGCAAGACAATTTTTTCCATGAAAATTGTTGGGCATTTAATCCATGTCAGGTCTTGGTCACTGGAAAATTCTTGAGGGATGAATACAATGCACAAAAATATAAATGGTCGTGTATGTTTGGGGAAGTGGAAGTCCCGGCAGAGGTTTTAGCAGATGGTGTTCTTCGTTGCCGTGCCCCAGTACATGCTGCTGGAAGAGTTCCTTTCTATGTCACCTGCTCGAACAGGTTGGCTTGCAGTGAAGTGCGAGAATTTGAATATCGAGCTGGGCACAATGATGATATGGAAATGCCAGATTCTTGTCATAAGAATTCAAATGATGTGCTTCTTCGTGTACGATTTGGAAAGTTGTTATCTCTGGATTTCATCAGCCGTCCAAATTCTCTTTCCAGTAAAGTTGATGAGATTGCTCATGTAAGCATTAAAATCAGTTCTTTAATGAAAGAAAATGATGATGAATGGTTTGAGATGGAGAGGCTTACTGCAGAGGAGTTGTTTTCCCCTGGTAAGGTAAAAGAAAGATTGCTTCAGAAGATTCTAAAAGAAAAATTGCATGCTTGGCTTCTTCACAAGGTAGCTGAAGGTGGTAAAGGCCCCAGTGTCCTAGATAAGGAGGGCCAAGGTGTTCTCCATTTAGCTGCTGCCCTTGGTTATGATTGGGCAATAGCACCAACAATAGCTGCAGGTGTTAGCATTAATTTTCGGGATGTGCATGGGTGGACTGCTCTCCATTGGGCTGCATCTTGTGGCAGGTAAGGTCCTCAAAATGCGTCAGTTCTTTTTATTTAGTATTATAGGGCTAATATTCTTCTAGTCCATTTTCTGAAGGAGAAATTTCATCTTTGTTCAATTAACAATGGTAGAAATAGGGCCCACCTTTAAGAATATAAGGTGTTCAGTGATGGAGTGGGAGATTGCTGTTCAATCTTGCTATCTATTTAGCATCTGGTTTTGTTTTGTTTTCTTCCCCTTCCCTTTTAATAAAATCACATCCTTAGAAAGATTCTTATCTTTTGACTTTATTGAGTTAGGAGATCTAGCATCCACCTCCTCTAGATTCTTGTAAGTTCAATGTAGATGGGGCAACTGGAGGAAATTCTTGTCGTAAGTCGATTCTATTCTTTTCAGAGTCAGTGGGTGTGAGACACTAATGAAGCCGAACTTTTAGCTATTAGGAGAGCTTTGACTATATGGATCTCTAGTGGGCGGGGCAAACTTATCATTGAAGGGGATTCGGCGAATGCAATTAAATGGGCGAAGGGAAAGAAAAAGCCTCCTTGGAGACTGATTGCGGGGAGATTAGAGAGTTGTGTATAGGCCACGAGGTATCATGCAACAGATTGGATGATTGGCCAATGGGGTTTGCAGATTTCTTCACTAAGTTGGGGATGCATTTGGTGCTGGGGGCTTTCCCTTTGTAACGTCGCTGATTGAGATAATTTTTCGTTTGTAACCGCGGGGGGTTGGGGTTGGGGCACTATTTTGTTGGTGTTTTTTTATCTATTTGTTATACTTTTGCATTTCTTTTTTGCTTTGGGGTTTAAGCCTTTTAGACCCCGGGCACTATTTTGTTGGTGTTTTTTTTATCTATTTGTTATACTTTTGCATTTATTTTTTGCTTTGGGGTTTAAGCCTTTTAGACCCCTTCTGTGTATATGTACTTTTTCTCTTCATTAATATATTCGACCTTTGTTACCATTCAAAAAAAATAAAAATTAACTACATTTTAGGGCTGACATCAACCTCTTGGCTTGAGCAAGAATGTGTCTAAGTTGGCCCAATTTTCAAATGGGCTTCACTTTAATGTTAAAGCCTGAGCCTGATTGGTGTTTGGGTTAAAATTAAGGATCAACCCCACCACCTCCCGCCCCCCCCCCCACCCCCCTGCCCCCGCTCCCCACCCCACCCCACCCATACACACACCCTTTGAGGCAGGTGTGACTCTTCATACATTTTGGTTCAGGCCAAATTTCTATCCTAGTGTTTTTATTTTAATTATATTAGGTCGATGATCCATTTATCACTGTTGGAGATCTGCTCTATTAGTGGGTCCTTCATGTATTTTTTTGTATTAGTGAACCTAATCAATTATGAAACACGAACCAAAAAAAAGTTAAAAAAGAATAGGTAACATGTGATTGCCATTGCTTTCTCCCCCATTTGATGATTATAGCCCTGGAGTATTATCTGTTTGGTGTTGTACAAATGTGCAATTAAGGGGGATGATCTATGTAGAAATAATACTAGAAAAGAGAGAAAGTATTAGAGAAGAATTATTCTCTCTGTATTGATTGTGTTGAATGTAAAAGCGTTACATATATAAATAATAAACAATGAGGCAATCTAGGTGGCTAATATGAAAGGAATAAAAGAATGATAAATTTACAATAAATCATACAACTAATAAAATAAACTGTCTTTCCTAAATAGGATGATTTTGGTCAACCCTGTCCTGAAGTGGGTTCCACAACACCTTACATGTTCTGAAGTGGGTCCCAGAACAATCTACACTTACTAGGAGAGTTGGATGGACAAGAATTATCTAATGTGCTAGATTTTTGGTGCTTCCTATCTTGTGGCTTCCAATGAGTTTAGGTTTAGTGAGCTTCCACTTTGTGAGGCCTGGTTCATACGGAAATGCTCACCATCAAACTCGTTAGGGGCTTGACCACTTGAGCTGAAGCTCAACTAATTTTAAATGTAAAATACCTTATTGGTAGCTTTTTCTGAAGTTCAAACTTGAAGAGTTACTTCAGCCCACATCTATCCCGCATCTTTGGAATGTTAGTATTACACATCTCTCTCTCTCTCTCTCTTACACACGCACATTTTTGTTTTCAAGTAAATTAGCTGATCTTAAGATGATCTGAGTAGAGTAAGGTCTGGTTCAGCTCTCTCTCTCTCTCTCTCTTAATGAGTTTGTGAAAAAGGCTTTATAGAATCAAACCAAAAAATGGACTCATGCTCTGGCTAAGGCTTCAAAGATGATGAACCATCTTAGCTCATCCACCTTTGTCTCTATTGTTGGCTTAGATTATAATTCACAATACTGTGCACTTTACATTCTTGAACATGGCATGGTCTTATTTGAACTTTGAACTCATTGTCGATTCAGAGAGCGCACAGTTGTATTCCTTGTCTCTCTTGGTGGATCTTCTGGAGCTTTGACAGATCCAACTCCCAAGTTTCCTTCTGGAAGAACACCTGCAGATCTGGCTTCCAGTAATGGGCACAAAGGCATTGCAGGTTACCTCGCTAAAGCCTCCTTGGAGGACCATCTCTCACGGCTCACATTAAAGGAGACTTCAACGGATGGAGATGCATCTGAAGCTAATTGTGTCAATTCTATTGAAACAGTGGCTGAGCAGAATTTTACTCAGTTTGGTGATGGTGATATACATGGAAGACTATCACTTAAAGATTCACTTACTGCTGTCCGCAGTGCTGTTCAAGCTGCTGCACGCATTCATGAAGTTTATAGAGTGCATTCTTTCCAAAGAAAGCAGTTGATCGAGTGTGGTGATGATAGATTTGGAATATCAGATGACCGTGCTCTTTCTCTTATATCAATCAAGTCAAACAGGACAGGACAGCATGATGAACCCATACATACTGCTGCAGTAAGAATACAGAACAAATTTCGTAGTTGGAAAGGGAGAAAAGATTTTTTGATAATGCGACAGCGAGTTGTCAAGATCCAGGTAGATTGAGATTTTCTACTTGAAAATAATTTTATCAAAATTTACATTTGAAGTTACCACCAAGGCTTGGAAGTTCAGAGGCATGCATTTTTTTTAAGATTTTTTCCTCTTTACCAGTGGTCCTCTTATGGGCTTTTCCTTGTTTAATCGTCATTGAAGTCTTTGTCCATCTGAGGTTGGATTTTGTGCTTTTCCATTCAAGTCTATAAACAATCATGTTCTTCATCACCCTAAATATATGTAATTTTTTAAATAAAGACTGAACTTCTTTATTTCAGGGTGAGAAACATGCAAACATCAGTTTCTGACTTTCTGGTGATCATCGATACAAAATTTGGCTCATATGTATCAGGCCCTTAATGGTGGTTACATATTGCTGATACGATGTGTATAACTGGCCAAATTTTGGCCTAGAATTTGGTTGTGTTGGACCACATGGGCTTATTTTATTTTTATTTTTTAATAAGGCTCATTTCACCATTTTCACTTTGAATCTTGCATTGGGTGTGAATTTAGGAAATTTTAGAAGCAAAATTTTCACATTTAAAAGGTATTTTTCATTTGAAACTCATTTTCCTTTAGTTTTATCCATTTTGAGTTATTTTTATCATTTTTTTCTTTTTTTTGAATTTTGGCTTTATGATAATCTTCGTTTTGAGGGTTTTCATGTAAACATTTTATTGAAATGTTGTTGGATATTTATGAAATTGAATGGAGATACCTTAATGTGATCGATATAGTTTTTATGGTGTTTGTGTGATTTTTCTAATGAAATTGGGCGTTTTTGGGAAAAATATAGAATAATGGAAGATGCAAGGCACTGAAAAACATGAATTTCATATAAGGTGTTTGCTAATATTGGTTTTTCATTTTTTTAGAATTTATTGATTTTTTTTCAATTTTTTTTGACATACTTTATGGCATATTGAATTTTTATGGTTTCCATGGTTTCATATTCTATGAAAAGGTCTGTTTTTAAAACCAGAATATGCTCAAATGACTTTTGCCATTTTCATCCTATTTTTCTGTTACTTCAATGCATCTTTTACAAAGCAATTTTTTTTCTTCATGGCTGATACTGTCATGTATCAGTCCATACAGAACATGCTGGTATGCACTGTATTGGCCCAGTCTGAAGCTAATATCTGTAAATTAAAAGTTGTCAGTATGTATTAAATGTTTCAAGCCGGAATGATCCCCTGTGCTCCCTTCTGCCTGTTGCTTTGTTTAGGTGACGCATCCACTCTGGGTTCCATTATGAATGACTTTTCTCATTGTCCATCTTTTCAAAATAATAATAATAATATTACTAATGTGCTATGAACTTGTAATTGAGTATCTTCCCTGATAGAAATAAAAATCTATTTATTGAAAGATTAAAGATATAAATAAAGTCTGTTATTTTTTATTTTTTGAATTTACTTGTGGGATACCAATAAATAAAGTCTGTTATGGGTATCATGTTGAAAATGAATGGTACTTCATGAAACTGATTGTGCATTTAACTTAAACCAAATGAAATGCACAGTTTTATTAGTTCGATTGGGCATTTAATTTGAATTAAATGAAATGCACAGTTTTGTAAGTTTGACTTCATCTCTCTCTCTCTCTCTCTAAATCTCACAATCCGAACAGCATTTGGGTGATTTTTGTAAGATGTAATGCTATCATACTACTGGCATTCATTGCCAGCAGTTTTTTAGAAGCTTTAACAGACAAATTTATCAGACTTCAACTCATAATTTCCATCTTGTGATGATAAGGCCCTTGTGAGAGGACACCAGGTTCGAAAACAATACAGAAAGATCATCTGGTCGGTGGGAATTGTGGAGAAAGCAATTTTGAGATGGAGGCGAAAAGGAAGCGGCTTGCGTGGATTCCGGCCAGAAGGACTTGTTGAGGGACCCTCTGTGCAAAGTGTACCCTCCAAAGATGATGATTATGACTTCCTCAAAGAAGGAAGGAAACAGACAGAGGCAAGATTGGAAAAGGCACTTGATAGGGTGAGGTCCATGGTTCAGTATCCAGAAGCAAGAGATCAATATCGAAGGCTGCTGAATGTTATGTCAGAAGTTGAGGAGACCAAGGTACTCTCTCTCTTTATCTGTTCAAGATGTGGATTGAAAAGTGGCAAGGATCCAAGCACCACTTAAAGTTTTAAAAGTCACCTGACATCTTGTTCATCGGTTTCTTAGAAACCAAAACCATTGTCGGACACTCCACCAAGTCTGCCATATATCAAATGTTTTCTTGGGCCCCCCTAAGTCCTATTTGATCTCTTTTGGTCCTCTTATGTACTTGATGGGGGCTATCGGTTACTCAAGAAAATATGAGGGCAAATCCTAAAGAATTGTATGCCCAGTTGGGCAGAATCAGGCCTGTCTCGAGACTTGGTTGAGTTGACCCATATTGCCTGGTGAGTTGCAGTTTTTGCAGAACTGAGTTGCAAAAGTTAAGCACTTTATTTTTTCTCCTCCATGCTGTGGTACCACAAATTTTGGCTGGGAGAATTTCTGTCTTGGCAAAAAAAAAAAAAATTGGCTGCAAAAGAAAAACTTCAGCCTGAACTCACAGACCAAAAAATTTCGGCTGAAATTTGTAATTAAGTGCAGCACCCTGTTCACTTACCTACATCCACTAGAACCGGAAAACTTGGTCACATGGTTCCTTCCATTTTTGTGCTTCGCAATACAGTGCAATGTCTGGAACTCTTGTCTTCAACATTCATGATCATGAAATGGGTCAAAGTGTGGCATGACATTTAATTTTTTATTTTTTTGGCAACAGATGATAAATTAGAACACATTTTGTTTTGCAGGTTGTGTTGGAAAAGCTTTTGAATGGTCCAGAAGCAGCTGCTGAGGGTGATTGCATGATTGACATTGAAGAGCTCTTGGAAGACGAGACTTTCACTCCTATGGCGAGTTAGTGCGGTAATGCATTCAATCTTCTTATCTTGCTTGTAAAATTTGACTTGATTCTCTGTATGTTGTAACTGACCGCTGCCGCCTTGTCGATGTTGATATAATTTTTCATATAGATTTGATGATGAATATTGTTATTGTTTTCATCATTATTGTTATTTTCTTTTTATAATTTTAAAATTTGTTTTTAGATTTATGACTAAAAGGAAAATTTCTAATTTTTTAGTCACAGACGATTTTCTTTGTTGTCGTACATTTGAAGTCTTAAAAATGGAGAACTGAGAAATTCTATATATTGAGCAATATGTGTTGTATAGAGCCCATTGATAAAAATAATACTACCAATTAGTTCATAAATACATAAAATCAAGTCAAATAAGTATTGAGCAAATTATGCTAAATCAAATAAATCCTGATTGTCAAATTCATTTCGGTGATTATTCCATTTTGCTTTTAAAGTGGAACATTGCAGTGTCTCGTCCATTCCAGTGAAATGTTGACTCTCAATGGTCTCTATACTCATCCCTTATTTTAGAAAAATATACTCACACTAGATTTACTATTTCTTTTATATATTTTTAAAATATTTTTACAAAAAAGAGAAAAAAGTATATTCACTATACGGATTAGTCTACCATTATTTTTATCCTAGCTAGGTTAATTTGAGTTTAGGTATTGTAAATAATAATAGGTTTTCTCTTAATATAAGTCCACTTAACTTGGATTAAATTTTATTTTTTAAATAAAAGTATTAAATAAACGAAAACTATGAAATGAAAAGAGAGAGGCTCTCCTTTACTTTCAGTGAATTGCGCCAATTGGAAATGGAAACATTGGGTCCAAATCTTTGGGCCCAGGGGATATATTAGCTAAAATCATTTAACAAAAAAATAAAATTTAAATAGATATTTAGATACAGTTAGATTAGGTCAGGTAGAGCCTCTTCGATCAAATTGAATCGAAGTTAAATCTTAAACTTTACCTAATTTAGTTTAATTTTTTTAATTAGTTAAGATCAAATCAAGTCAAATTAAATTTATTTAAAAAAACAGTCCACATATGATAAAATTTCTCCATTCGACTCAAACCAAATTCACAGGAGAAAAATTTGTCGGTCAAACAAAATCCTTTTTTTTTTATTTCTATTTTAATGGATAGAAGTGGAGTCCACAAACACAAACTTGTCTAGCTGTCCAAAATTCTTGTCTACATCATTGGCTAGTCGCCGCACAGATGCATGGCCGAGGTGTGAAAAGTGGGCCCCGCTATAGCTACACTCACTCAAAGTTCTCCACTCCACTTTTTTTTTCTTTCAATTTTAACTTTAATAAAATATAACTAATTTATCAAAGACAGTAATTGTATTGAAATAAATTAAACATTGTTTATACATTAGTTATAAAAATTAATTTGATCAAAATACGTTTATCAATGATTTAAATAATTAAATCAGTTGTTGATTAAAGAAATCGTTTTAAACATTTATATTGCTTAATTTAGATTAGTGATTTTACAGGATTAGAATTTTAATTCAAAAATTGTTTAATCCAAATTTTGATCCTAAATGTGATATAATCTGAATATATCAGCTCAATATTATTCCATATTTCTGCCACGTCTAAGTCCTTTATTTAGTTACGTTTATTCCAATGTTCCCTCTCAACCTTTTTAAGGATCTCACTTCGCTTCAACTCCTTGAAGGCTTGAAGCTCTTCTCCCTCATTCTCCTTTTCATTTTTATCTTATTCCGTCCATATTCCCTCCCTCTCTCTCACACTGCCTACGGTCTACTCTCGATGCAACCACTTTCTGGCGGAGATTCCGCCTTCGGCGGCAACTGCAGCTGTTATTCCAGCGAGGATCCGCAAGAGTCTGATGACACAATCTGCTTACATTGCCGGAAGAGACGGGGACTGGGTTCTCCATCTCCCTCGGATCCGTCTTCTCGCGGGTTGGATTGGGAGAAGAGGATCCAAAGGTCTGTTTGCGCTGCGGCTAAGGGCTTCGCCATCGGAGCCGGCTTGAAGGGCGGGCTAGCCGCCTTCTCCATCTTGGCTCGGCTCAGAAGCCGCAGATTGTTGGTTTCGTCATCTTTACTGAACCCAAGGTGAGATGACAAAAGTTGGGAATTCTGATAGTCTGCTGCTTATGCTGTCACCTATCAGATTTTGACACGTCGGCTCTTTTTTCATATATCCTTTTGTATTTACTGTTCTCAGTATTCAACATTTTTTTTTTCTCGTTCTCACTAGCTCTGATGATTTATGATAAGTCGAATGGAGAAGAATAATTCGACAAGATGATCCTCAATAGACAGTGTTGGCCATGACAATGATGACGGTGTTGAAGAAATGTGAAATACTCATTTAAGAAACATCTACTGCTTGTGCAGCTGCGACAGAGAACTGGAAAAATGGGAGAAATTTCTCTCATTTCTGCACAAAACCCACTTTGTTGGGGGCCAAATAATTGTTCATTGATGCATGCAATGAATTTTCATTTGACTTAGATGAATTAAATTGTTATCTATCAAATCAAGGCTTTTGAGGAAAGGAGTTTGAGCTACAACTAGTAAGCAAGTTACACATCGCTATTTTGACATTGAGCTTTTATCATTTAACATTCAAACATTCTTTTTTTTCTAATTTTTTCCTTTTTTCAAATGATGAATGATAAAAAATGAAAAAAAGAAAAAAAAAAACACGATGTCATTATGTTATTCCATGCATTCCATTTAGCATTCAACATTTCTTTTTATTTTTTGAATGCTAAATCTTAAATAGAATGTGAAAATTATGATATGTCACTGTACTTATTAGTGAAGTGGATATTTCGAAATATTGCTGCACTAACAGTCCAGTGGCACATTGCTACTTTTCATTCAACATTCAGTATTCTTTCTTTAAAAAAAATAAAATACTAAATGCCAAGTAGAATGAAAATGATGTGTCCTCGTGCTATTGGTGCAGCAGATAATCTTAACTCTGAGAGTGGATCTTAGTTATCATCCAATAATTATTTTTTACCCATTATGCAATTTAAGGAAATTTGTTCAGGCCAAGAGGGCCTAAAAGGTGAGACTGTTACTCTAGTCCAATGGGTTGGATTTGATCATTTCTCTTTGTTTTGTTTCCATTTCATTTTGGCAATTAAGAAGAACTATATTTGGAGATTCATTCTGTTTTCACTTAGTTTTTCTTCTTTTCTAAATTTTGAAGGACGGCGGGGTTAGTGGTGTTCAAGTCAAATGGAGAGGCGGTGGTGGAGGGTGTGAAGGAGACACTGAGATATGGCCTTTTTCTTGGTGCCTTTGCAGGTACTTTTGTATCTGTTGATGAATGTGTTGCTGCTTTGGGAGGACGTCATAGGCATGTCACCTCTCTCTCTCTCTCTCTCTCTCTCTCTCTCTCTCAAATGGTTGCTTACTAATTGCTATTTCATGTTCTTGGGATGCCCATGACACTGACTGGATACATTTTTTAGCTGAATTAAGGATGCTATTTAGTTCAATTAAGAGAGAAATATCAATTTGTTATGGCATCTTGTTACATTTGGCCATTCTATGATGGTTTCAGGTCACTTTTATTGTATTTCCTCATCTGCGTGGAGTAGGCTTTTCAAGTCCTACATTTCCACCCCATCGTATCCAAGCTCATGTTCTCTGTCACTCCACAATTCATTGTGTCTTTCTTAACACCTCAATCCAAGCCTACGGTCTCCCCCTTGTCTTAGTGCCTTCCACTTGTAATATTTTGGTTCTTCATAATGGAGTTGTTTATGATCTTTTACACGTGTCTTGAGTCTAGACCATCTTAATAGGCATTTTCTCATCTTCCATTTATTGGGGGTAACCTCCAGTTTTCCTTCTTATTTCTAATTCTATCCTCTAAGTCACGGTGGTTTTATGTTCTTGTCTTCACCACTCAACGTTCAACTTTGTATGACATTCTAAGTTTGACCTTTGTCCTATAAAATAACCTTTTTAATCAATTTCTTCATTAGCTTCTATTGTTGCACCCATGTATTACAATTCAATGTAAATCTATACCAAAGTCATATTCAATTTTAATTAGTTCATCATACTGTTATTAGATCCAGGTAAAGTTAGAATGTATATTCTTTCTTCTACTAATTCAGACTGTTCATTATTTACTAGATTTCTTGTATATATATATATATATATATATATATATATATATATATATATATATATTGCAAACAGCATACTCCAGAGAACTTCATTGGTTTTGAGAATTCCAAAGTGATTTAAATTTTATGTTGGATTATGGAGATGGATGAACTCGTGATTGATTTAGATCAATGAAGAGGAAATGACCAGATTGTAGTGGTGTTTTCTTTTGTTACATGGGAACTAAATTTTACATAATAGGTGTAGATTAGAGATATCTTCTTCTTTAATTAACTCTTACTTATTCTATTCTGCATTATTCTCAGAGATAATTTTCTCATTTTGGTGTAGGACTGCAAGATGGAGAGCACTGCTAGCAGGGGCTATTGCTGGGCCTTCAATGCTCTTGACTGGAACAAATACACAGCACACAAGCTTGGCTATATACATTCTCATGCGTGCTGCTGTCCTGGCATCGCGTTGTGGTATAAAGAGCAAACGTTTTGGGCATGTCTGCAAACCTTTGACTTGGTCATATGGTGATGTGTTCCTTATGTGCCTCTCCTCTTCTCAAATTCTGTATGTTTTCTCTCTGCTAACCTTGTCACTGAAGTCAGTAAGAAAATACATAGGATGGTGTCTTGATCTTTATTACCTATAATTTGACTCGAACAGTTCTGTTCAGTTTGCTCTCATGAGTTGACCTAATTAAAATGTCCTATGTGTTTTGTGGAGCTTTTATCTTTACATTTTGGTAGTCAATTTTACTGTTCCAAGTTCATTGTCTTGTATTTAAATCCCTGATTAATTGGCAAATGTTATGCTAATGCATAAATGGAGTTGAAGTAAATTAGTGGCACCACCAATTTGGATTATTTAGTAACTAATAAGTAACTAAACCATGCTGTAGATATGATAAATTTTTCTTTGGTTATATATCTGCAATTACATGCATGGATACTGTATTGTCTTAGACTATCAAATCTTAAAAGAAACTTCAATCTATATATGCTGCTGCTTCATAATACTTTTGCAGGTCTGCTTATATTCTGAAGCAAGACAGTTTACCTTCATCATACAAATTGTTTCTTAATAAGCATGGTGGGAAGCACTCAGTTATTCTCCAAGGTGTTAAAGAGATTGCAAGCAATAAACCTTTTACCAATTTGGAGGGGATAGAAAAGTATTACGAATCCATCGGTGTTGATATAAAGCTAGACCCAAAAATGACAGTGCCCTGTTCAGTAAGTATTCCCTTAGTTTCTTTCAACTATTTCCTCTGGGATGTTATTGTTTTCATTCTTGTTTATCTACCTTTCTTCCTCACACTATCAAAAGATGATGCCAAAAATTGAGACGGTTGGATGTAAATATGAATCAAGACTTATCTGGTTATTTCTGCAAGGCTTGATTTACCAATTCCTGTTCCTCTCTCCTCTCACAAATATTTAATGCAGATAGTAGAATAATTCTTCAAGTGGTAATGAATTTGGTGATATTTGGAATATATCCCTTTTCATGCCATACTATCCAGTTTCATATTTAACTTTCATGCAGTTTTAATAGTTGTCTTTTATGCAGATGGTGCATGGGAATCAGTCTTGTGCAGGCCATTGTATTTCATTTCTTCTTCAAGCCTATGGGAGAGCATTGCCTGTCTATCTTCCAGTATATTTGATTCCAGCCCTTATTGTTCATCGACAAGACCTCTTCGAAAGGTAGTGACTATGGCCATATAATCATCACAGATTATTCCATTTTCCTAGTAAATGCCATTTATTTTGTCTGGATAAGTCTCGATTTCTTTTTTACGACAATTCCTGTGCTAGCTTGGTATCGATATTCTTAGATTTATCCAGTTCAATGTAGATTTGTTCATGGTTAGCTATTTTTGGGCATCAATTGGTTTTGTGACAATCAGGTCAGGTCGGTTTTGTAAGGTTCATTAAAAAGGTTTATGATAAAGATATGTAATAGAGGTGGAAGATTTTCCTAGAACCAAACATAGAAGTAAAACAGTAAGATGGGACTTGGGATTGTGTTGTGGTCAAGTCTTGAATTATATAATATGATCCTTGTTGTCTCTTTCTATGCTTTAATAAGAACTACCATCTCTTTATCCAGAATTTAAAAAAAAAGTTCAAAAACATAGAAGTTCATTCTTATTTTCTGGCTTTATGAATATCAGTTATTCTGTATTCCCTGCTATTTGTTTCATTCTCTCAATATTTTTTAATTCAACTCTTTTTTCTTCCTTTTCCTTTATTACTGTAAAGCAAAATTCAAATTGTTCTTTTTTTTTTGAATAGTAACTTCATTAACAAAGGAAGAAAATAAACAAACCCACAGCTAGCAAGAGCAGACTACTGCCTACAAACCAGCAAATTGTTTACTATTCAAAATTCAAAATATTCTTTCTCACATCAATCAACTCTCTATATATTTTCCTTTACCCAATCTATTGTGCTTTACTATACAGGCCCTACACAATTTTGACAAAGGGTCTTCTTGGCACTGCAAGATCAAGCTTGTTTCTCTCTGTATATTGTACATCGGCATGGTTAGTATTCAATTTCTTATATTTCATTCACTGTTTTGAGTGCTAACCTGAGTTTCTGTTTATATGGCTATTTTCTTTTTCTTAGTTAGGTGCAGGGCCAGCCCTGCCATTAGGTGGTGGGGGCCGCCGCCTAAGGCCCCCCAAAACAGGTCTAAAAAATAACCTTGCAGTAGGGCCCCTCTTATCAGTTTTGCCTAGGGCTCCTCAGATTTTAAGGGTTCTTAGGGCCGGCATTGGTTGGGTGTATATGATATTTTTGGAAAAGCAAACCTTTAAATCACTTATACCATGTGTTTTCGTTTTTAAATTGTCTTTCAACATAAACTTCAAACTCAGTTTTATAAACTGCCACTGAACTGCCTATATGTCTTGACACTAGGATAATAAGACATGCATTTGGAGGTTGAAAACATCTTATATCATGAATTTTTTTTTGACTTTTTTTTTTCTTTTGACTTTTAGGGTCAAGTGGAGTAAATTTTGTTGAACATTTTAGGAATGGAAGAATAAAAAGCATCATCTTCATCAAAGGCTGGGATCCAAAGGCTAAAGCTTTTTTTCACTATTCTTTTTGGAGCCAACTCAGACTGTGTTTTCGTTTTTAAATTGTCTTGCAACATAAACTTCAGACTCTGTTTTATAAACATTCACTGAACTGCCCATACATCGTGACACTTGGATAATAAGACATGCATTTGGAGGTTGAAAACATCTGGTCAAGAATTTTTTTCAGATTTATTATTATTATTATTATTCCACTTTAGGGTGAAGTGAAGTAAATTTTGTTGAAATTTTTTTGTAAAAGAAGAATAAAAAGCATCATCTTCATCAAAGGCTGGAATCCAAAGGCTAAAAGAGGTGCAGCTTATTTTCACTGTTCTTTTTGGAGCCAACTCAGACTCAACCATTGCCAAGACATCAAGTTGGCTACGACTCGACCGAGCCCAGCTTATTTACCTTTTTTTTTGGCTGTCAGTATCAACTGACCAATCCTTATTGAATCTGAGACAGGTGAAAACCTTTTGTTTTTACCGGAAAGCATACTTGTAATTTGTCTAAGTAGCCTTTATATATATATATATATATATATATATATATATATAGAGAGAGAGAGAGAGAGAGAGAGAGAGAGAGATAAACATTTTTGGCCAGTATTTATTCTGTGGCAACATCAAAATGATATGGTTACTGCCAACTGAACTGCTTTGCCATTCAATTTTATGCTGTTTTTCTTGTTTTTTTCATGTTGGAATGCACTATCTAGTGTTTAGTTGCTCAACATTTTCATGTCAACAATTGAAAGACCTTCTGGAATCCTACTAGACTAGTAGGAACCAGACTTTCTTAGTTATCTCCCAGAAATATCAACATTGTGGAAATGAAGACCAAAACCAATGTTTCTAACATGGGATGTCACTCATTTTAAAATTAAGACAAGGAGTCAATGAAGAATCCATACGACATGGATGGCTTGTGTTTCGCATGTTAATTACACACATGGCCCCCATGAGATCCCCTGAGATTTGTTTCAATGCCAAAGGGAAAGCCAACCGCTCATGGTCATGGTTCATTCAATGGTGATTTCATATCGACGAAACCTTGCCTCGATAATTTTCAGATGTTGGAATGACTTGTTCAAATTGAATTTGCGTAGACTGTTACATTCGCTGATGAACTTTTTGTTGTAGGATGTGGACATGCCTGCTTTTTAGGATTTTCGAAAGATGTAATATTCCAATGGTCGCAATGGGAGCGGTATTTAACTGCTTCAATTCCCTTCCATGAATTGGTGGTTCTACCTTTTCTGTTCTGATATTGGTTTCCATGTTGCAGTTCCCTCCAGGTCTGGCCTTGTTGATTGAAAAGAAGAGCAGGAGGATTGAAATATCCCTATATTGCATTGCTAGAGCCATTGAGAGCTTCTTCACTTGCATGCCTTTTGCTGGCTCTCCCCCACAACAGAAGCGATTAAAAAGAGCTGATGTAGTAGTATTTAGCATATCAACAGCCATTATCATGCATTGCTATGCACAAGAACGCGAAGTCTTCCGCTCAAAATACTTGAATGTGCTTGATTGGGTGTTTGGTGTCCCTCCCCCGTGTAACAAAAATGATTGAGGCTCAAGACATTTTTCTTCTTCCAATTTCTTGAGAGGAAAAAAAAAAAGGATGAAATATTCATTTTTGCAAGAGACTTAGTATGCAAGTGTTTTTCTGATGCCGTCATTCAAGGCCAATTTGCTGCAGATTTAGATTTAGATTCTGTTATTAGGGGGCTATTTTGGTTGTAGAAGAGAATCAGATGAATCCTGTAAATACAGATGGAGCGATGAAAAATCAACCAAAATCCAGGATGGATGTTGTTTATCTTTCACCCGGATTCAACATATTCGCAAGGGCCCTAATTTCTGAACTTGCAGAAAACATGCCTGAATTTTTCTATTTTGTTTTTCTTTTTATATTGGAATGTAAATTCTATTTATCAATAAAAAGGAAGTCTTTTTTTTTTTCCTTCTTTTCTTAAAAGCTATCATGGAAGGAAAATTAGGATGTAACATTATCTTTTACATGTCAAAAATAGTTTTCAAGAAGACTTCAATTCACACTCAACTCCAACGAGCCACTCTACGTAATTGCGGACCTACATGGTATTGGGAGGACAACCCATATCTCAAGAATTAGTCTTATTAAATAATATCCTCTGTCCCAAAATAGGTGAACATCTAGACAACAATGTCATAGTCATTATCATGTCATTCGTTCTAGTTTCTCGTTAATTCTATAGAAGAACTATGTCTTTTGTAAACGATACAATGATACGACTGTTGAAAATTTTGTAATATGCTAGTGTTGTGAAAATTGCGCCCATGTTGCATTGTATCAATTCTTCATGACTCTAAGTTTAGATACTTTAACTAAGTAAATTATTAATGTGTTAGTAACTTGATGTATGAGATATCGACATAGCAACTGAATATCGACTGATATGAATCGTATCAGTCGATATTTAGACCCCTGGTTGAGAGTAAAATTAGTGTTATTTTTATTTAAAATAAATAAATTTAAATTTATTTACATATGATGTAAAATCAGCCAAGTCCTTTTTAGTTTACCTTGCCCGCGACCTTACAGAGTTACACAAGTGTCTGACCTGACGCTTGTATATGTGTCTAAATTTCTAATGGATTAACAACCTTAGGCATAGGCCTGCAGATTACATAATGGCAAATACCAGTTGCTACTATTTCTTAATGAATTAATAAAGATGATAAAAGCAACAAAATGCAATCTACCAGAGCTGCTTATCAAGCTTTGATGACTACAACTTTGAGAAGAAATCTGAACCATTCTCCTGAAATTGTAAAACGCATGCTTATTTAGTTTGCAGCTTGATAAATTCGAATTGGAATTTGTAGTAGCAAATAGCAATTTGATATATGTCAAAATTTACTAATTCATTACATTTACTTAATTTACTTTTTAGCTGGTCAAATATACAGTTTGAATTTACTGACTTAAATGTAGGAGTTTAATTTTATACTTAAGTATAGTTTGATTTGATGTGCATAGTTCATCCACTTAATTTATTTATAAATAGTTAATTTTTTAAAAAGTTCAAAAATCTATACTTAACGGATATTCAAATTTTAAATCATCTTCAATTCTTCGGCAATTGATATAATGTCTCCATCGCCATCCATTGATATGACATTCACATTTGGGTAATGATCACACGTCTACTTCTTTAAAGTCCCCAATTTTTGCACAATTAGGGAGTAGATTACCGATTAGGAGTGTTATCCTAAAACCCTAATTAAACTAATCAAAATAATGATCCAAATAATCAGAAATTTTGTTTACAAAGAAACGCTAAACTTTTTTTCTTTTTCTTTTTAAAAAAAAAAAAAGAAAAAGTGTTAGCTTTTAACAGGTGAAAAAGGTAATTAGTGTCTTTCATAATTAAAATTCTCGGTATTCCTGTTTTTTATCCCAAATGAAAACGAGATAGTGAAGAGAACAATCCAATCAAACGAAAATTCACTAGAGACTTGAAATTATATTAAACTTTCCACCCTAAAATTTGGGTTTCTAACCCGTAAAAAGTAAAACCCCAACACTACAGTTCGTCTTCAAAGTTCAAACACCTCTCAAGAACACAAATCTCACAAACCCCTGAAAAAAAAAAAAATAACAGAAAGTTAAGATGAAATTGATATTCATAATCATCAGACCTCGTCTTCATGGAGGAGCATGTTGGGAATCCCCTTGTTGATGGGGAAGCGTCGGCCAGTCTCGGGGCAGATGAGGGCGCCCTCTTCGACGTGGAGCTGGAGGAGTGCATGGTGGAACTTCTTCAAGAAATCGTGGGAATCCAGCATCGATGGGTTTGCTTCTTCGGGAATCTCTGCGTAGCCGAAAGCATGGGCGGCGTCGACGAGGGCCTTCCACTCGATCTTTGGGAACATGTTCTTGAGGAAATCGGGGTTGAAATCCACCTCCTTTTCTACAAATTTCTCTACCTCGAGGCGAAGGGGGAAACCATTGCTCACTCCCTTGATGTTGGAGGAGAGCATGTTGTGAGTCAATAGCCTCATCTTCTTCTTCTTCTTCTCTCTCTCTCTTTCACTTTCAAAACA
The DNA here is from genome assembly GCA_013350335.1 of Chimonanthus salicifolius. Lineage (NCBI taxonomy): Eukaryota > Viridiplantae > Streptophyta > Magnoliopsida > Laurales > Calycanthaceae > Chimonanthus > Chimonanthus salicifolius. Next base: position 551,034 of record CM023538.1, read on the forward strand.
AAAGTGTGTACTGATTGTGGTTTCGCTGTTTATAAGAAGCCCTTACATAAGCGTCGCTGGTGAAGGGAGTGGAAATAGGTCGGGTCGGGTCGGGTCGGATTTCGGCCTATTTATTTTTCGAGTCTGGTTGAACTGCATGGTTGCATCTGAACCGGTTTTTAAAATACTTATACTCTTAAAATGATTTGGTACATTATGCAACTATTGTAATTTTTAGTTATATTTATTTTTCTCTAGTTTTCGACGAAATTATAATTTCACACCCTTTGCTATTATAGTGTAATAATAGTGGTTGTAATTGTTTTTTTTTTTTTTTTTCATATTTCTATACTTATTTTAAATTTTAATAATTTATCATATTTTCATATTGTTGTTTCCACGTCACAGTTCTAATGGTTTGACTAATAGTTCTATCTACTTAAATCAAACTATTGTTAAAAATAATTTGATCAGCAGTTTAGGTTTTAAAAAATTACCTTCAATTGCTACTTAATCAATTTATTGAAGAGATTATCCATTGTGAAATAGTCAATTGTAAACTAAATAACTAATTTATTATTGAGTTTATATTCATAAAAATCACAAATTAAAAATTCTCTCTCTTGTATGAATTTGTATTTATTTATTCTCATTTTGAAATACACATGTCATTAAATTAAAGTCAAGCAAGGGAATACTTGGAACTCTTTAGCCTTCAACGCCAATCAGAATGAATTTGTCAAATTAAATTTTGACACCAACTTATTCTTATCATCCAATATAATTCTTGGAAAAGTAAAAAGTTAATAGTTTATTTATTAAATAAAAAAATATAGAATTCACACTCCATTTTTTCAAATTACGTTTGAGTTGAGTTGTTGAGTTGATACATAAATTGTTAAATTTATCTGACTGAATCCATAGTAATACGTTTTTTAAATGCATTGAGATGAAGTGGAACTTCTTTTTGGATATTTCCTCTTAAACGATAATAATTTCTACTTTGATCTGGGGATTTGACCAACAAAAGTAAATTTTATTTTAAATAAGCTGACCCGTTTAATATATTATTGATCAATCTAAAATTCTAAAGTCATTTAATAAAAAAAAAAAAAGTTGAATTTGTTTAAGAGCTCAGAATAAGTGGGTAGTTGGCCAGTTTCGAATATATTGGACGATGTTTCGGTCTACACAATGTCCATAGATATTATTTACAAATATTTTCCGATATTTCATATAGCAACCAAAATTAATTTGTATCAGAAACTTAACAATTCCATACTGGTTGAGAAGAAGGGAGAAAAGTAAACAAGCAAATGTTTGAATGAAACTCCACATGGATAAGTTTCTCTATGGAGAGATCAAATTATCAAATGTGCAACTCCATATTTTCTTTGCACAATTAGGCATTTCAGCTCAATCTAGTAAATTGAATCAGTTAAAGTTTAAACCCTCAAGGGCTGTTTATCATTTTCTGACGGATAGAAAAATAAAATCTCACCTATTACCCTGTTTGCCGAGAATACAAAGAACGAACGAGATATTTTTCGCTTCTTCCAACAAATCTATTTCCCATTGTGGGTTAGGGAGAGGATTCAAAAACTTAATGAGAAATGGGAGGTTTTCCTCACTCGGTGAGACGGCAAAAATGTTCCATTTCCACTTCCACAGCCTACCATAGTAGATAACATGAATCGAACTTCAAATATAATTTTTTTCTATAGAGTTATTTCCAATTTGACATAAGCCATCCAGTCTTCACCAAGTATTTGGATGAGTAGGTGAGCAAGCCAATGCTGGATAGCATCTAGAAAGAATAATTTTGGACTGCAGGACAGAAACTGAACTAAACAAGGTTGCAATGCAGTTTTTGGGACATGATGAGAGTATAAATGCAAACCTATGACTAGAAGCAGACTCTAGCTCCAATTAAATAATCTAGAACCAAAAAATAATATTTACCAGAAATGAGAAGGAAAGTTGGGTAGTATTGTTTTTCAATAATAAATACTCAACAGTGAAGAATACAAGTGTCCCTGTAAAATTCTCACCACAATTTACACTCGTTTGTTTTGTTGAACAAGGGACAGGCTTGCTTCCACCATCCACCTGTACATGTCCAAAATGCTACTGTATTTATAGACAGATTATTATAAAAAGGCTTCAATGATGATGACGACAACTATAACCATCAATGTTTGTGATTGGTGTGGCCCAAATGTATCCCACTTGATGATCACAGCCGTTTAATAAATAAACTGACTGGATGATCAAAGGTGCTCATTCATCTGCGCAAGCACATGGTTGCTTGTGAAACCTCTAAAGAGATGTCTGGCTGCATCTACTCTCTCTTTTTTCAATCCCTTCTGCATTTTTCTAGGATTGGTTTTCCTAGGTTAAGGTGAACTTAGATTCCTCGCCCTTAATTCCTAGGCTTCAAATTTTCACTCATTTCAGGCTGCCATCAGCAATGAGCTCTTGGGCAACTTAAAAATAAAAATAAAAATCAGTGGTACACTTCAGGATTCCTTCTCCATCCTCCCCATGGAGATGATTTTTCATCAAAATTTTGAAAAAGTTGACCATCTAGGTTTACCATTTTTTAGTGTTATGGCTGGGATCAATATTAATTTACTTTTTCTTTTCCCTTGGATATGGTTGACATAGAATAGAATGAAGGGTTGGGCAATATGAGTACCTTCACCCGCTTGGTAATGAGTTGAATAGTAGAAAAGCAGGCCTCATCTCAGCTTTTTCAACCTCTCAAGTAAACGTGTGTCAGCTCCAATGCAAGTACAGATGAGGGTTCCTTTCTTTGTACTGTTTTACTTATGATTACCAAACAAGGATCATAGGAGAATCTCTTATCAGAAGAATCCCCTAAATAATAGAATCACCTATCTAAGAGAATCCCATAAATATTTTCTCCCAATCCAAACACACCCCAAGGGTATTCAGGTGGCTGCTTTAGAACATAAATTGTTTTTTCTACCTTAGCTCATATTTGTCATTGAGGCCTTGAAATTTCTTAAAGATGTAAATAGTCCACACTACCACAATAAGTATCGAGCCATCACAGAATTTGCACCCTTGATCTTGTGAAACAAAACGTAGAACCTATTAACAGCCACAATCTTCTTCAGAGGAAGGGTAAGAACAATCTAATAATGTATATGGACCGATACATTTCAACTGCACCCTAAGAGTATCAAGAAAGGAAGAGAAGGCCCAACTGGGACTAGTTGCTTATAAACATCCACCACTTGTAGAAACCAAATCCATAGACAGTGGTATATAGGATAAGTCTCAGAGGGTAGATTTTGAACCTGCACAAACAGATTTAACAGATTCAACAGATTTAAGAGGATTGTCAATGAACACAAGATCTTTTTCCCCTTGTCACAGTCTCTGTATATGGTGCAATGCATCTTGCAAATCCTCAACAGTAATGCACTTGTTTAATAATCAGAAATTCAGAATTTTTAAGCTAAAATGGCAGGACAAACTCGAGCAGACAACATCAACAACACTAGCAACAACTACAACAGCATCAGCAAAGCATGCGGCAGCCTGCATTTTTTTTGTCCTGCCTTCAGTGTGCATTTCAGATTGCCAAGTTCATCCATATTTGTCATAAAAGAGGGTTGGCTTCCAAGATGATTGATTAGGATTGCTTCTTCTATTGTCCTTTTGTCATTATTAAAGGGTTTATGGTCTACCAAAGCTGAGGTGCTAAACAATTTGAGTGGCATTGACGATTTTCAAAGGTTCCTTCCTGGGTGGCTGGGCCATCTCATCTTTAAGCATGACTTAACAAATGTGATTTATGGAGTTCAAACTGACAAGTTGCTTTGGAGACATGTGAATTGTTCAAGTCATCTTTTAGGCATGTTGAAACATACATGGAAGAGTTTCTTTTTTTGTCCGTGTGTGTGTGTTTGGGGGGGTGCAATTCTAGAGAAGGAATAGACAAGGAAAGGATAGCTCATTAATTGGTTTTCCCTTGACGACAGCTGAATCAAGTGCATGTTTTTTCTTTTATTCTCTCTGTTTCACTCATAGTTGGGATCTCTCTCTATAAACATGATTTGAACCTGCAACCTTTGTAGTTGCAACAGTAAACACTTTCTTCAAATGATTTACTGATAGATTAGAGTGGAAAGAGCATTGTGTTGTGAGGCCTCAGCAAGGAATGCACCTTGCAGAAATGCAAGCAGCCATTGTTAGCAACCACATGAATGAATTCCACTAGAGCCACCCAACCTTGATTGGCACAAAGAATGTATCGAATAAGAGTATCCAATCAGTAGTCTAAGCTCATTTGCTCATAACAAAAACGCCAACCCACAACTCCCCTCCTTGAATTGGCCATGTCTGCACACCCCATGGTTCCATATTAAAGAAGCTCCTGATATATGCTCAATTCACTATTTATCACATTGGTTTTGTTACCAGGTTCTAAGACTACAGAAAGAAATAAAGAATACTTCATCTAGGCCCAAATGCCTATAATATAAGTATATTAACTGAAGCAATAATGGAACAAGTTAGTTAAACAGAAACCTACATAATATGCTTTCAAGGCTAAGGTATTAGATAATTTTAGTACATGGGCTTCCAGCCCAAAAGACTAGCTTGTTAGGTGGAGCGACCCAAGTCCATTATAAATCCCTAGATCTCCCTCTACACTTCTAATATGGGACTCGTTCTCAGAAGCCCCAATAATCTCCCCCTTGAACGAGGCCCTCTGGCATAGAGAGCGACACCGGCCATCACAGTTCGCCTCAGGGATCTCTTGAGCCCACATGAGGTAGCCTGAGACCTGGCTCTGATACCACTTGTTGGGATCTGGGCTTCCAGCCAAAAAGGCTAGCTTGTTAGGTGGAGTGACCCAAGTCCTTTATAAATCCCTAGATCTTCCTCTACACTTCCAATGTGGGACTCGTTCGCAGCAGCCCCAACAGATAATTGTCCATTCCAACCACATTTGATTAAATTTGTTGTGCATCCGAAACTTTAATTGTCTACTAGTTTGATTCTTTAAAATGGTAGCATGACTTGAGGCTGCAACCTTCGTTGTAGCAAAAGTGAGCATCTTCCAACTGTGCTACAGGCCCTTTTTTTTCCTGAACTTCTTTGAAATATTATTTGCATAAAAAGAATTAAAAAAAAAAAAAGAGGATTATGTCACAAAAGCCTCAGCAAGGAATTCCTGTGCCTTGCAAAGGATGCCTGCAGCCATTCATAGCAACCCAGTAACCCACACAGCGTTGCCTCCATCTAGAGCCACCGAAACTTCATTGGCACAAAGTACATATCAAGCAGATTATGATGACCCTTCATTACTTTTTAACTGGGTGACTTGCTTTCTCACTACCCCACACACCCAAACAGGGATCACCCACCCAAAGCACCTTCGAATGCATGTCTCCAGGATCTATCATAAAGGAAAATCCCTCATACATAATCAATTCACTATCCCTGTCACATTTTCTTTGCTCCTAGGTCTACGCCAAGCAAAGAAATAAAGAAATACTACATTTAGGCCCATAAACCTGAGCATTAACTTGAGCAACAAGAAAAAAGGTTAACACAGTATCACACCTAGTATACTTTCCTTATCTCTGAACAGAAGATTGGACGGTATCCACTATGTCTAAATATCTCATATGGTTTCAAAATGAAACCAGATGCCCATATGACCATATTCCTCAAACAACTGAATGCTTTCAAAAATTTCTGATAAACATCAGCCAGAGCCAGAGCCAGTTACCATACATCTGTTGTCGGGATAACTCAAACCTCCAACCTTGAGGTTGCAACAATGAGCATTTACCAACTGTGATGGAGGTTCTTGGTTTTTTTCCCCTAATAACCATGGATACCCTATTGTATGGTAGAAGACTTCCTCAGATTTTCCTCATGGATTTCTCAAATTATGATCACCATCAGAACCATTATTCGCAACTATCTAGGTTCTGGTTTCCAAGTTCCAGTTTTCCACACAACCCTTTTGTCAATAATGTTCTCCATCACTGCAAACTCTATCAAGTGATTCCATACCAGATCAGTTGATGTCTTTAATGCAACCCTCCCCTTCCCTCACCCCCTTTTTCTCTCTCTTAATACCTTCAACTTGTAATTCAATTCTTCAACTCTTCATATTGGGATTGTTTCAGATCTTCCAAGGTTTCTCAAACGACAATTGTAGTTCACCTCTTTTTCTCATTTTTTTATGGTTAACTGTTAATCTCCCTGCTCCACACAGGTCATCAAAACCCCTGCCAAAGTTTATCCAAGTCCAGAAACCCATGTTAAGGGATACTACCACAATTGCACACAATCTAGAACAGTGTGTTCCCTGGTTGAGGCTTAGCCTACAGTTTCAAGTGGAAGGTCATGCATGGTATTGGCAACTCCTAAAACCATCCTTTATTCCCAAAACTTTTATAGTGACTTAAGTAGACAAGGTTGGAAGTAGTTTGTCTCATTTTTAAGTAACAATTGAGAAACGTCTAGTTGTTCATAGTGTCCAAGTCCTAGTACTTTATTTGTTGCAAATTTACATATACCACTCACAAGGGTTTGTGAGGAGAGGCTTCGTTTTTTGGGAGAATTGTCAACTATAGTTTAGCAAGAGTTCTTTGGTGTATCAATGAATGGGTTTCATTTGGAGACTATTAGGCTGCACAGTTCAAGTGTGGTGAGCCCCACTTAATCATGTATGTTAGCATGATAGATCTAATATACAATTAAACAAGCACAATCAAATGAAAAATATCATCAAAGTAAAAACTTATCTGTTTTTGGACCCAATGAGAGCCAAGACCTTTAATCCCAATGATCAGGTAGAAGTAATCACAACTAGAATGATCTACACAATTCACCCCTCTTGATTCAACGGATTAGATGGTCTTTGTGATGAAGTGAGTGATGCTAATAAGGTGAATGATAGCCAATGAAGTTTCCAAAACCATACATATCTCACTTGAATTCATGGGTTTATATAGGCCTCTTTTTTTTTTTGAAATATATCATTGTTAAGCCTCTTCTTGATCTACGTGTCAAAAATCTTCAGTTTATCATCTTTAAAATTTTACATGTTTCCTCCTAGGCCATGCAGACAGCATCAAGCCTTTTCAAGATTTTAAAAGATGGTGAACTAATGATGAAGTGGGTCAGAGTAAGTTGAACCCATCAAGAAGCTAAACAATCAAATAGTAGGGAAGTTTGCAGTATTTATCATTAACTAGACCAGATATTTCCTTTTTGGTTAACCAAGTCCGTCAGTTTATATATTCTCTTACATCTCCACATTGGATGGTAGTTAAGCGTATACTTAGATACTTAAGACCACTGCCTCATTTGGTCTTTTCCTGCAACCCCCCTCGACCTCTACTCTTGGTGCCTTCAGTGATACAAATTGGTCGAGTAACACAGATGATCACCGTTCTACATGAGGTTATTGCATCTATCTTGGTGATTACTTTATCTTATAGAGTTCTAAAAAGCAACATACTGTATCTTGGTCTAGTACCAAGGCTGAATATCGTGCTTTGAAAAATGCAACGACTGAATTAGTTTGGCTAAAAACTCTTTTATGTGATCTTGGAATTTCTTTGCATGAACCTCCGACTCTATGATGTGATAATTTAAGTGTCATACATCTAACTTCTAATCCTATCTTTCATGGCCATACAAAACATATCGAGATCGACTATCATTTTGTACGAGAGAAACGTTGCGCATAAAGAGCTTGTAGTTCGCTGCATTTCTTCTGCTGATTAAGCGGTTTATGTCTCCACAAAAGGTCTTTCTTTGCCTCGAATTTAAGCTTCTACGTAACAAGCTTCATGTGTTTGACAAGCCCATAAGCTCGAGGGGGTGATTGATGAGATTGGGATTTAGTTATTTCTTTTCAAATTTCAGGTATATCTGTAAGAAACTGATTTGTGTCATCTGTATTTAAATTTCAAACGTGTAAATAATCACCTGAGTTATGTAATACAAGGCTCACCATCCATATGCAGATGACGTGGAGAGATTGACATCATTACATTAGGAACTATCACTGTGGCTTATTGCATCTAAGAGCTCAAAAACGTGATTTAAAGTGCTCTACAATAACACAGCCTCTTTTCATTTGAATGCATATCCACATTTTTCAGTGACAATACAATGATAGGACCCAAAATTTGAAGTTTCCTTACTTTTTCAATGACGTTACAGAGATATGTAAAAAGTGTGATGATGAGTCATTACATTTAATAGCACATAAGTGGGACTTAAAATACTCTTGAGTAATATGACACTTTTTCATTAATGATGCAAGCAATTGAGCTGATAAATGGAAAAGATGATATGGGTTTTAATTATAGGAAGAATTCTAACCTTTTGGAATTGGAATTTGGTGGGGGGATTGTCGTGGGCGGGCATGGGAGTCGACCAATGTGAGAAATCCCTGTCAAAGAACTCCCAATCGGGCAAAACCAGACCTGCAATTGCGAAGAGCCCGAAAACGTATGTTGCAATCATTTTCTTGAAGGAGAAGGTGCAAATCCCAATCAAGAACACCAACCCCCCAAGAACCAGAAGAGATTTCCGAAGAACAGAATCGGTTGCCATGATGATTCTTCTTCTTCTTCAGAAACTGAAGAAGATACAGAAAAAGAGAGGACAAGTTTAGAGTGACAAGTTTAGAGGCTGTTTGGTCGCCAAGGAGAAGAAGCTGGTTGGCGGAAAAGGACCACACCGAGCTGCCATAAGTGAGTAATAAATTTCTCGAAACTCAATTTTGAATTATTTAAGATTATATATTAAGAAATTATGTATGGTGAGAGTTTTGTAGGTGATGTTAAATTGTTAATGCAGTGTGTCCCCCGATTTTCAGAAAGTATTACGGGTACGCTACATTGTTGGGTGTTGGAACGGTGAAGTCGTTGGCAGTTGAACGAATATCTTTAATGCGACAGCTGAGCAACGTGCTACACTGATATTTCAGTGATTCAACATGTACATGTGGCATTTTTCTTCACCCAATAATTTACTAAATAAATATTTAACCTTTAGAAATTTAAATTCTTTTGAGGCCTTAAGCACTCGATCTGAAAATTTTAGTTTTACAAAATATTTAGCAATTTTTAATATTTAAAATTTGTAAATTCAAGTTTTATAGACTCGGACATTCAGTTCATGAAAAAAATATAAGTAATTTCGATGATTTACAAAAAATGAAATCCATATAACTTAAAATTTATAAAAGAATTAATTTTTAAAATGTAAGAAATACAAGACTTTTAGAATTAAACGAAAACTTCTTCTATTTAAAATATACTGTGTCCCTAAACAAATTGTTGAAGTAAAACTTAAGGTCCAAAATCCCTTTAGGATCTCAAGGATCCAATGGGCCCCACCGAGTTTTGACATGATAAGAGTTTAGTGCTTTTATTAGAGTAGATAGAAATAGAATAGTGTGGTGTACGTAGGTTGGTAGCGATCGTTGAACCGCAAACAATTGGATAATGTATTATCTCTCCAAATCAATGTAAGCTTGGCAGTGTTATTAGCAAGGATTGTGGACCGTTCATCTACTGAAGATTGTGGTGATGGTCCACAGTTGTAGGAAGATTAGTTTTAAAAGTATTTTTCCATTCGACTTGGTGGGTCTATCCTTTTCTCCGAGATGAGGAAAGAAAATAGAAAAGGATAGATGGATCATGTTTATGGATTTTAGAGCAAGAATTTCAATTTTATTTAAAGATATGAGATGAGATGAGATGTTCAACTTCAATCCATCGCTCTCAAACAATCTTATAAGTTATGACCTTCTCTTTCACATTTCTTCAAAACAATCTTCATATACTCGAATATTTTGATAATTTGGCTCAAAGTTTTTTTATCAGGAAATATTGAATTCATCCAATATTTAAAACTTGAATAATGTATTACCAGTTTTTACTATTTAATCCCTTAAATAAATTTGGATGATGATCTAATCTAATGAACTGACTATTTTATTTAAGACAAGGATTACTGATCATTAATAATTTCAACAAGCATTACTACAATTTGTTGTTGAGATGTAACTTAGGTGCTATTTTGTTTGGCTGTTTTCTAATTAATCTTTAATCGTATTTCAAAGTGGAAATGAGATTGTACGTAAATTATTTCTGTGTTTGTATTTGTGCCACGTGCAGAATTCTTTATTTTCTGCCAAATAGCAGCTCTGATGCGTCGTTTGGTCTGGGCCCTATCACCTATGTTCTAAGGCCCATCACAGTCTAAAAGTCCATAAGCAATCTTATAATGATACTATGTGATAGTGTATAAATTGGGCATAAATCTAAATACATAACAGAGAAATGGGGCCTGAGTAAGTGGTCATTTTTAGTTTTTGACCTACCCAATCCAATAAAATTACCAATACAAAAAGCTCAATTCACTAAACTTAAGCTATTACGAACAAATTGGACGTCTTCCAATTTTTCCATCTCTCTTCATTGCTAAGAAACATGAGGTAATTGTAGTCTCTGATCTTCCATCTCAGGCTTAGGTCTACTACTCTCACAAGATTCCATTAACACTTGAGTTGGTACTGTTCTTCTAATTTGATCCTTGTAACTATGATGATGAATGTTGCTCCTCCCATTGATTATTGATTGGAGAGTGATTGTAAATTTTAAGCAGCTTATCTCACATTCTCCTCTCCAAAGTCCAAAAATATCTCTGGCTATTTTTCAGAAAAATAAAAAATAAAAAATCCTCTTATAAGTATTTTATTCATTAGTTTTAGCCCATTTACTTCTTCACACCAAGTTTAAAAAATTTAGTCTATTGAGGCAATAAACCCATTTGAAACAAGTCATTTATCTTTCATTTTTTTAATTTTTAAATTTGAGTCGAGTTAAAAAAATATGTCAGTAGCAATAGACAATCTGGCCTTAACTTGACCCTATGCTTACCCTTGGGTTAGAGAGCTCGTAGAGGTAGGGTACAGGAGGCAGTTGAGCTAACAGAAATTGTAGTAGTGGCGTGCAAGGGTTCAACACATTTAAGTATAGCTATGCATGAATAGTCTAATTAAATATATCATCCAACTCGATTTTGCCATTATTAAAATGACATGCAAAGATAGGATTGCCGTCGACTTGTATACAAAAATATTCATAAAGATGAAAATAATAAATCCTATCTAATGGATAGATAAATAGTTTATCATCGAGGTATCATACTTTCAAAAGTAAAATCCATTAAACTTTTTTATTTTAAATTCTTTTACCGCAGATTAAGTTCGATTCTTTACCAAAATGGCAAAATCTACCGGTGAAGAAATAGAGGAAGAGACCATTCATATGTCGAGTGTCAACCATCCGTATCTCTAACAGACCAGCACAGCAAAAATCTCTTAGGTTGGATTTGTCTGAGGTACAGGGACCACTCGTATTTGAGTCACTCTTAGTCTCTTGCTTTCAACTAGAGTCCTCCCAATTAGAAATACTGGTTTTCAACCAAAAATTATAAAAATTATTTAGGAGAACTACTTATACCAGGGGTTCAAAAATCGGCTCGGCCGATATGCGATACGGACGATATTTCGGCCGGTATTTTTATCTCTCATACCGATAACGGCATTTTCTCTCTCCTCCGATATCGGAACCGTGAAAAAACCGCAAAAAACCGTGATGAACAGTGATGAACTGTGACAAAACCGTAAAAAACCGCAAAAAAAGCAAAAAACCGCAAAAAACAGTAAAAAACCGTGAACACCACTGAAAACCGTAAACCCTGAACCGCGGAAAACCGCGAAAACTGCAAAAAACCGTGTAAAAACCGTGAAAAACCGTATCGGTGTTTTAAATTTTTTTTTTTTTTTAAATACCGATATTTATGAATATCGGCCGATATTGTGACCGATATTTCGGACTGAATATCGGCCATATTGGCCGATATTCGGTATGTACGGCCGATACTTATCGTATCGGCCGATATTACTCGGTTTAAAAAAACCAATATATATCGGCCGATACGATATGTATCGGCCGATATTTGGACCTTATATTTATACTATTAAAAACGAGATTCAATGAATCATATTAATCTTTATTTTCTATAGTTTTTACTTTTTAATGCGCGCAAACCAAACTCATTTATTTCTCTACTTCATAACTTCATTCATATGTAGATGGACCTACCTAACCTAGACCATTCATTCATTTCAAGGGAACACATTAAGCCATTTCCCTGTATCACTTCAGAAAATGCTATCTAATTCTAATCTATTACTTTAACGTTGGAGACTAAATTTTTAATAATATTATGTGGGGAATTCTATTCTATTATATTGAAAGTAAAAGAGTAGATTACCTCAAAACTAAAATATAAGAATCATAAGTTATTTCCACCTATTAATTTTAGATATAGCAAAATCAATGGTGAGTTTCAATTAGATGGCAAATAATGACTTTTGATCTCAATTTCTTTTTTTTTAAAAAACTATACTACAATATGATAGAATTTATTGACTTTACTATGTCACATGATAAATAATAGATTTTGATACATTATTTTTCTCCCAGTTATTGCATGGGCAGAGTTGGCTTGAGAGATTGAACGGAAATGGTGAGACAAGTTTGTGCGTGCATGGGAAGGTGAAGGAGATTGGGGGGAACACAAATTTTTTAAATGGTTTTTGGAAGAATCCCAAGTCGAGAAGGCAGTAACCTGAGATTTGGTCAGTGATATTTGATATCTCTAAATAAATGAATAAGTAAGCAATGGAAATTTTATTTATTTTAGTGGTCCACCCGAAGACAAAGAACCCTGAATGTATAACTTGTTGAGGATTCTCTTTCCTTTTCCACCCGGAGTCACAGATGATGATCGGCACTTGCCTGAGCCCAGGATCAAGCTGGGGTTGCTCTGGTGGGGCCAGACCCAATTCCTCATTGTTGAAGACAAGAGATTTATGTACCATGATTGATTTGAGGAAATCATTGTGAACTGAGGTTGACAAGTGTTGATGGTAGAAGAAGAGGAACTGAAGAGTTAAGAGAAGAGAGATCTATTATAGTTGAACATGCTAATGCAGAGTCAGTAAGTGAAGCCGAAGCCCCATTTCTAGTTAAAATATCAAATTTTGAACTCAAATAAGGATTAAAATCCTATTGGAACTAATAGCGATTTGGGTTATTGGAAAATGAGTAGTGCGATGTCATCTAGTAAGCAAATCCTCGGTTCTGAATGTGGCATTTAGTGCCAACTGCTAGATGCTGTGCCCCATATAATTGGCCTGATAATTGTGTGTAAGTTCTATGTGACCCTTCAATGATTGTGCCCAGCATAAAATAGAAACGGACTACTTCTGTTGTCTTCAATGCAAAGAACTTGAATGAATCACTTGGTGCGCATGTTTGTCTTCTCCTCCGAAGGGAATAATTGCTCTATTCAATGAGTAAATTGATAAAACTATTTTGTAATTTATTGATAATTTTTATTTTTATTTGATAGGGTTAATATATATATATACATATATAAAGTATTAGAATTAAAATTGAGTCATGTATGAAATATTAAACTAAGTAAAACTCAAAAGTTAACTCCAAATATATGAGATTTGGAATTTGATGATAATCACTAATTCCCCCGTGAATTATCATGTATCTACATTTGTTACCCATTGGAACAAAATGCACCCTTTAAACACAATAAATGGTATCCCTCAAATACTGTGAAATAATAAAATGACTCGGTCTCTCTCCAAAGGAGAGCAATGTGTGTTATTTATAATAGAATTGAAATACATCAAGATAAAGATAAACTCATCTAGTTCTATGATAAGATAAAATCAAATAACATGATAATGAGATAAAACTAATCTAAATTGAGTCCAATCTAATCTAATCTCTATCAAATACCATTAAACTTTGGATTAATTTATAATTCATAGCTTAAGAGTTAAGACCTTCAAATGAAGATGATATTTTTCCAAGGCATCATCTACATTGTTACTCAAACTCTAGTTGGCGCAAACTCAAGTTGCACCCTCAGATTTCCTTCACAATGGGATGCAAAAGGACAAGAGGCTCAATATGGGTTGAACCCCCTTGCTCATGGTTAGGATCCACTGGTAAACATATCTGACTAGCTCGACCAATAAGGTAAAGTGGGCCTAGAAATGATGGCCCCAGGGGTTTAAATACCGTTATCGGCCGATCCGATCCGATATGTCGACTGATATATCGTTATCGGCCGATATGATACGGCCGATATATCGACCAAGAAGGTGAATATCGGCCGATAACGATATATATCGGCCGATATGCACTCTTTCAAAACCGATACATATTGGCCGATAACGATATATATCGGCCGATATGCACTCTTTCAAAACCGATACATATCGGCCGATACGATATGTATCGGCCGATATTTGTACCCCTGGATTGCCCAACTCATCTAAAAAGAGAAATAGGTCTAGTTGGGCCCTTGTTATTATCTCAATAATGTCAATTATGTGAAATGGAGTCATTAATCACCATCATTTTCTAAAATTCCATCTATCTGAGATTATTTTTTTGAGTTCTACGTCTTTATTTAATCTTATTGTAAATCACTCACTTCATCATCTATCATTTATCTTTTTTTTCCTCTCCTCTTTGTGCCTAGGTTTCGGAGTTCAGAATATTGAGTCTCAAGGCGAAACCAAGTACAAAATATAAATTGATTGTGCCCAGCATAAAATAGAAACGGACAACTTCTGTTGTCTTCAATGCAAGGAACTTAAATGAATCACTTGTTGCGCATGTTTGTCTTTTCCTTCGGAGGGAATAATTGCTCTATTCAATGAGTAAATTGATAAAACTATTTTGTAATTTATTGATAATTTTTATTTTTATTTGATAGGGTTAATATATATATATATATATATATATATATATATATATTAGAATTAAAATTGAGTCATGTATGAAATATTAAACTAAGTAAAACTCAAAAAGCTAACTCCAAATATATGAGATTTGGAATTTGATGATAATCACTATTTCCCCCATGAATTATCATGTATCCACATTTGATACCCATTGGAACAAAATGCGCCGTTTAAACATAATAAATGGTATCCCTCAAATACTATGAAATAATAAAATGACTCGGTCTCTCTCTAAAGGAGAGCGATGTGTGTTATTTATAATAGAATTGAAATACATCAAGATAAAGATAAACTCATCTAGTTTTATGCTAAGATAAAATCAAATAACATGATAATGAGATAAAGCTAATCTAAATTGAGTCCAATCTAATCTAATCTCTATCAAATACCATTAAACTTTGGGTTATAATTCATAGCTTAAGAGTTAAGACTTCAAATGAAGATGATATTTTTCCAAGGCATCATCTACATTGTTACGCAAACTCTAGTTGGCGCAAACTCAAGTTGCACCCTCAGATTTCCTTCACAATGGGATGCAAAAGGACAAGAGGCTCAATATGGGTTGAACCCCCTTGCTTCATGGTTAGGATACACTAATAAACATATCTGACTAGCTCGACCAATAAGGTATAACAAAGTGGGCCTAGAAAGTGATGGCCCAACTCATCTAAAAAGAGAAATAGGTCTAGTCGGGCTCTTGTTATTATCTCAATGATGTCAATTATGTAAAATGGAGTCATTATCATCATCATTTTCTAAAATTCCTATCTATCTGAGATTAATTTTTTGAGTTCTAGTCTTTATTTAACCTTATTGTAAATCATACAATCAATCACTCCATCATCCATCATTTATCTTTTTTCCTCTCTTCCTTATACCTTAAATTTCTAGCCTCTTAATTCTAAGCACTGGAGCTGTTTCTGGTTTCATACGACCAAACCACATCATTTTGTATGAATACAAAATGCACATGATTCATGAAAGGAAAGTCTTAAGATGAGACTAATGGTGCATGAATATGTGTTTGCGATTTTTCTCATTTAACTATTTCTTTAAAAAAAAATAATTGAGTGCGTTGTGAAACCTATACTAGAAGAAAATGAAGAGGATACATCAATTTAAAAAAGCTAGCAAACAAATATGAAAAAGTATCAGTTATCTGATTACCATCCTCATTTCCAATCATATGATTCACGAATCACTAATTTAGACTTTAGAGTAAAGGGTTTTGGGTCAAGCAAGTTGGGCTCCTTTGTGAGATCCAACCTATTAAAATGTGGTCCAATTTCAATCCTATAACCCATTTGCCTATTCATTTACCAAAATAGTGCCCAAGCGTGAAAAACACTGCAGTGTTATGTAGTTCTGTCCGATTATAACTAAACACAGTATAGAGATCATCCAAATAGGTTTCAGAGTTCAGAATATTGAGTCTCAAGGCGAAACCAAGTACAAAATATAGATTGAATTGCAGGATAGAGTTTTTACAGCCTTCACTGAAGCTCTATGAACAATAACAAGACTGTATATAAAGAAGTAGTGTGACTGTGGACAATAAAAATTGAAATAACCAAACAAGGAAAGATGGGGAAATCCCCATCCCTCTTGTTTGGTGGAATCTTTTCACTGCCTTTCTGGAAAATAATTAATAATATTTTTAATATTGCAACAACTTTTCTTTCACTGCGTTGCAGGAATCTCATCCCTTAACTTATACGAGCACGCGACTCTGTCTTTGTCCTCATTAGTTACTAGTTACTACACACGTCTCACAAAGAGTAAAAAATATAAAATAAAATGTTACAGTTGTTTGATTGATTGGAGAGACATGAGAAGCTCCTAGCTGCCCCTGCATTTTACCTTATGGTCTAATTCATAAGGTAGTCTGATGAGTACCTGAGTCTTTCTCATTTTTATTATTTATCTTATCATATTAATTTTTTTTTCTTTTAATCTTTTCAGAGTTCATTCTTAAAAAAAAAAATCAGTTCTCTCATAAAGGAGACTCACTCCACCTCTGAGGCTCTAATCCATTTTGATTGGTAGACAATCAGTGGTACACTGGTACCTCATGTGGTGGGTACTAGTTTGGTGAGCTGTGTAGGTGGCCCATCTAGAGTACTACAATTTCACATCTGTAGTCCGCAGCTTGCCAGATTTTCTGCACATTAAAGGATACAGGAAGTTAGACAGCCTACCTAGCGTAGAGAATCTAAGAACAGTTAATGTGGAATATATGGACATTGTCAGTTCTACATAAATAAAAAGGCCAGTGGATTGATATAAATATGAACCATGTTCGGGGCAGGGAGAGTAGCATTGCAGGAAGCAAAGTTAGTCAGAAAGGTGTGAACCAAGCCGCAGAATACAATGGGGAGATCTCCTTGCTGTGATGAGAATGGGCTGAAAAAGGGCCCTTGGACTCCGGAGGAAGACAAGAAACTTGTTCAATACATTCAGAAGCATGGCCATGGCAGTTGGAGAGCTCTTCCTAAACTTGCTGGTAAAGGAGCTTGAATTCTATGTCAATTTCAATTATATTTGTTGAAGAAATAATATCTGATTGTAGATTGCAATTTGCAAGATGAATTAATTGCATTTTTTGGATGCAAGTAAACTATATTTGTCCACCCTCTCATTAACATATTTGTCCACACATGAGCTCGAATTGTGCAATGGTTTCTAGCTCGAAAATACATAAAATTGTCGATTACAATCATAGGATGAAATCAAGTGTATTTTCTCTTACATGTGTCCACGTACGAGCTTGCACTCTGCACTTGTTGTCTAGTTGCAACTTGCAAGTACATTTGTTGGAGAAAATGCAGCTTATAATCTTAAGATGCAATGTGTGTCTATTATTTAGATGCATCCGTACTTGTAGCTAATGTACGATTCGGGTCTCACGTACCCAATTTCTCTCTCTCTCTCTCTCTCTCTCTCTCCCTTACATACTTGTGTGTACGATTCGGGTCTCATTTAAGGGTGTTTTTATTGCATGTGTAGGTCTCAATAGATGTGGAAAGAGCTGCAGATTGAGATGGACTAATTACTTGAGACCTGATATCAAGAGGGGGAAATTCTCCAAAGAAGAAGAACAGACCATTCTCAATCTCCATTCCGTCCTTGGAAACAAGTAATTGTTTTAAACTTCTGTAGTTAAATTCATTCTTATGGGCTTTATATTTTGGGTTTAGGATGGTAAGTGTATTTACTGAGTTGGTCTGTTTTATGTAAAGGTGGTCAGCAATTGCAACGCACCTTCCCGGCCGGACGGATAATGAGATCAAGAACTTCTGGAACACCCATATCAAGAAGAAGCTGATCCAGATGGGTTTTGATCCAAAGACGCACCACCCGCGACACGACATTTTTTCCACCTTGCCCCAGTTGATGGCTCTAGCCAATTTCAAAGAGGTGATGGATCACCAACCATGGGAAGAATGTGCAGGTAGATTGCAGGAGGCTTTTCAGTTGGTCAAGTTTCAGTACCTTCTTCAGTCGGCTGGAACAATGACTCCAATTTCAAATAATGTTGTTAGCAGCATAGCGGACATAAACGCCGTCAACACATTGAATTCAATGCAATGCAACCAAGAAAATGCTGCAATGAATGACCAACTCCCTTACTCTCCTTCACTAGACCTTCAATTTCCATGCAATTTTTCGACATCCATGAGCAATGAAATCAATCAAGATTCTGATACTGCACTTTTCAGCCAAGGTGACTACACACCACAATCTCCATTGCCTCCTTCTCCACCTTCCCTTGGTAGAGAGAATTCAATCAACAATGGTGGTGATGCAAGTTGTAATTCAAGCTATGATGGGAGTGCTTCCCCCTTTTGGCCTGAATTCTTTCTTGATGATCTTTTTTTTGCATGAACTTGGCTTCAATTTTAATAAGAGAAGCAAGGGTGACAAATAATTGCACCACTCTTGTTGTGTATTAGGTCTCTCTCTGTCTCTCTCATTGTGCATTAGACGTAGAAGCAAAATGGATGGAAGGGATACGATGGATCATGGGATAATAATTACTTTTTTTAAGATGGAATGGAAGGACAAAACTACCATTTTCTTATTGTGCATCACCTCTCTTTCTTTCAAATATAAGCAACATGGAATGAAAGAATATGAGGATACAATGGATTGTAGGATAATAGAGTCTATAAATTTTTTGAAGAACCTGAGTAAGTAATCACTAACTAAAGAAGTCAACCCAGTCAAAGTGAATTAGTGGCTGCAATGGCAATTGTTCTAGAAGCCACACGTGGTGAAGTTCCCTTGTTTGATATATGCAAGTAAAATACATTCTTTTCTACTCTAATTGCAGAGTAGTTAAATGTATAATTTTGATAAGATAGAATAAAAGAAAAGAAGTCAAAATATTAATATAGATAGAGAGAGAAGAGTCAGTAACTATAATGACAATCTTGACATAAGACAGTAAATGTGAAGTTTTCTTCGTCCATGTGCATAGCAGGTAGATACGTTTCAAATGTTTTCTCTATGTATGAATGTACCATCAGTTGCTGTGGTGCATCTATTTTTCATATATAAAAGAGGTCCCACCAAGCAACGAGTGAGACGCAATTATGTTTGTGTAAAAAAAAAAAAACTATAATATACAATAGACAAATGGTAACTATAATAAACTATTAAATTTGGGTTTGATACTATATAAATTGGGATAAAAATTCAATATTGGGCCTAAAAGCAGCAACTTGGGTTATTAGTTAGGTCTGATAGCATCAAGTTGGGATAAAAGTTCAATTTGGGCTTAACAGCAGCAATAGCCGTCTTTGGATAATGGATTATTGGACTTTTAATGGGTCAATGGATAATCAGACCTTTAATGGGCCGCAGATAGTCCGATAGGCTTTTTGGACCGAGACGGATCCACTCTTAGTCTCATTAGGGTTGATTGAGTATGCACGACAACGCCCTTTCTTTAGAAATTAGGAGGCAGGCATATTTCTGTTATTTTAAATTTAAGGTGGGACATCCTTTTAGGGTTTAGGGCAACCCCATCTGTTGCTCTATAAATCCTTGCGATCCTTCTTTCACTCTTATAGTCTTCGCCGGTTTCTCCACTCTTTTGCTTTTCCCTATGCCCTTCCATCTCTTCTTCTCCCTTCTTTCCTCTTAACTCAGCCGTTGGATTCCCCCTGTTCTGCATTAGATCCGATGGTTTGGAAGTACATGAAGAAGCGTTTTCTGGGTCTCATTTATCTTTTCTAAATCTTTATTGGTTTTTCTTTGAAATTGTTGTTTGGCAAAATTCTTTATATTGCCTTTCCTTTCGGCTTCAAGAGACGCATCTACATCTTGTTGGCTTTGTTCTTTAGGCATAAATTTTCCCCAGATTTTGTGAAATTATCTCCAGAGTAGATCTATTTTGCTTTGGATTTTCCCAATCTGGTACATTTCATTTTCCTATGTATTTTATTTTCTCCATTTTCTAGATTTTTCAAATATAATTGACACTTTATGTCCTTAATTTAGAATTTCTGGATCGTTCTTCAAATGCTTGCAACTATCCGCATACCCGATTTTAATCGGTTATGGATTTGGTTTATTAGGATCTGGACCAAATGCCTGATCAAAATCCGGTATGGATTCAATGTATTATGGTCTGGGTTCAACTTTATAAGCTTATAAAGTTCTGGGACTGAGAAGAGTGAAAGAAATGGTTGCTTTTGTTTTTAATGTTTTTGAATCGTCTGTTTAATCCAGTGGTGTATATGAGGGCTCGTAGTATTATTATTCTTTTCTATTCAATTTCCAGGATCATTCTCAAGTTGGATTTTCTAGGCAAACCAACCGACCCTCAGAAACCTCCTTGAATCTTGATGTGCATAAAGATCAAATAATTTGGAGGACACAATCATTTGACAAGGCAAAGTCTGATTCATGCTACTCTTTGTTTCTATTTTTGGGGGTTGCAACTATTACTTAAATCCAACATAAATGAAAATTACAATCTACAACTGGAAACTAAAGTACAGTGTTACTCATTTATCATAACAATATTACTGGCTAATAATGATAATTTCGGGTTACTTCCAAAATTTTAGAGTTTCTACTATGATATTATTATTGAGAGAAATGAAAATAACAGAGATATTTGTTAGAATTATTTACAAGTCACCCTGCATTCACAAAATAATGCATAGATTTGCAATTCAGCTTCAGGATACAGGATGAATATTGTAATGGAATTGCCTCCCCTTCTGTATTTGGAATGGACCTTGAAAAAGAAAAGAAAAGAAGAGTAATATTATTAACAGGAAGAGAAACAAAAAAATAGCAGATGTTCAGCCCATGAAGACCATAGCTAGAGTTTCCCCAGTCCCCTCCAGCTGACCCATCCATGATGATTACAGTCAATCCAACAGAAAGCAAGTATTTGCAAAATAAAACGTTACAGACCCTAAAAGAATTCCATAGACCTGACCGTGGCTAACTTGTGTGGGCATCATTATTTCGGACATTAACTGAGAGTAAATTCAAATAGAGATCTAACTCACATGCAGAGCTAGAAAGTATAAAAAGGTTAGGTACTTCTGGAGCTTTACTTTACTACACCCCCATATGTGGCTCTAAAAGACGACCGGGATGAAATAATTTGTAGCAATTAGATGTATCAAATTATGAGAAGGATGTGCGCAACACTGTTCTATTTTCAATCTTTATTATTGAAACCAGGTTGCATAGATCAGGTTTTTGTAAAATATTGTGTGCAGGAGAAGTTTTTAGAGTATCAAGCATACAAATACAATTACTTGTGAAGAGATAAGTGGGCAAAATATGTTGGATTCACAGGCTCGTTGGCTTCTAACATGTTTGTTGGTTTTTTAAGTAAATGAATTTTTACTGGGTGGATTTTCCTAGGAAAAACTTTTCTCACGGAAATAATTTCGTAGGGATTCCATATTTAATATAAAATATTTTTTATGTTTATTTATAACCAACTTGCGTCATAAAAATTAAGTTACTAAATAAGTAAAGCAAGTTTAGTTAATCCATTAAATAAATTGATTGAGTTGAAGTTTTACTGGCTTGATTAAGGGGTTGTCATTTTTTTACCTAACTTGTGAACCACCCGACCAGACATGAAAAAAAATGGGTTTAGATCATGTATTTAAAAAAAAATTAATTGACCTGACCAAAATAAATTCGGGTCAGAGATCCTAAACTTGAACATAATCTAAATTGAATTAAAATTAATATTTAATTAAATTATTTATATTTTGCATGGTAATTTTAACCTAGGTACCCATCCAAGTTAAAAAATCTTATCATATTACCTCAATATTCCTTGGCCCAATGGGCGCATTTAGGAGTGCCAATTTTTAACGCCACCATTGGATCCACTCTTGGACATGCATTTTATAAAAAAAATTGACCCAAGTGTACTTGATCTGAATTGAATTAAAATTAATATTTAAATAATTTATTTATATTTTCTTATTAATTTTATCTCATATACCTTTCCAAATTAAAAAATCTTAATTTATTGCATCAATTTTTCATATTCCATTGTGCTCACATGAAAGGAAAACCCTTTTGATGTGGGCAATAGTGACGGTGAATCCAAGCCCAATTCATATGGGTCTTGGCAGCTTGTTGGACCAAGGCTTGGACCTAATCTTGGACTTATCTTGATATGAACTGGGCTTGGACCCACCTTCATTGATGCTCACATCACCTTTTATCTTTCATTTTCTATTAAAAAAATGGTTTTTGTTAACTTTTTCTAATTTTTAGAATTTTTGATAAATTTAGTTGGGTGGTTGGGCAGGTTGAATAAAATAAAATACGTGTCAGGTTGTAACGACCCGACCCGAAAACAGGGCTTAGGGTATAACTCAGTGTGTATTGTCCACTTTAGGCCTCGCACATAGCTCAAACCGGCACGGTTTTGTTTGTGGGCCCGGGCCCACGTGGCCGGCCCAAACTGCCTCACATGGTATCAGAGTACGCAGCTCATAACACACAATATGATATTGTCCTCTCTGGGGTCCAACCAACCCCCCCCCTAAGGTTTTGTTTCTACTACCCCATTGGGCTGGAAGGCCTCACACTTGAATCAACATAGGTGGCTTCTTAATAAACCCACCCTCCCTTTTCTTTCCCACCGATGTGGGACTCTTAAGGGAGGGGTAGGGTATCACACATATTGTGTTGGGTCAAATTAGATAAAAACTTTGTTATTATCTATAGCCTAGTATACTCGATCCAACTAGAGTTGACCCATTGCCACCCCTAGAGTCACTTGTTCATTTTTATTAAAAATAATTTCCTCTCATTTTTAAAATTTTTGAAATTTTTATAGAACGTTGTGTTGGTTTGGATTACTTGAATAAAATAAAATTCGGGTTGGATTAGATTGGTCAATAATTAAGAAAAATTGGGTAATGTCGAATTGTGTGTAAGACAAAAATCTATTGTTACATGTAGTCAAACAACCTAATCCATTGCCATCTCTTGTAAAGTCTACTATTTGATAATTACCTCAAGTGGATCAACTCATTTAACTTTCACCAATATTGGAATGAGTTATACTTCAAGTGGATCAACTCATTTAACTTTCCTCAATATCTAGGTTGGTGCAACCCATTTAGGACTAAGCTATATTAGTCTTTCAGTCAAATTGGCCCACAAGTGTTCCAGGCCTCTTAGAGGACTCTACTAATCTTCATGTATAAGTTTTTCTACCCACATGAGATAATTCTATGGGAAGTGGCCCTTTGGAGTGGAGTGTGAATTGACTTCAAGACTCTCGCTCCTTTACACAGGTTCTTAGGCCATCACCCCAACTCCTTTGATATCAAAATTAACCCACTTACAATTACTCACTTTAGGTCAGGGGTATAAAATACTACGTATCGGCTAGATAAAAAAAAAATTCGGTCTAGATCTAGGCCGATTTCCTTTTTTTTTAAAAAAAAAAAAAAAACAAATATTGGTTGTGGGCCCACTCGATATCTCGGCCGATATGGGCGAATATCGGCTGATATTTATATTTTTATTTTTTTTAAAACAGCCTTTTTATTTTTTAAATGATTTTTAAAAAAAAAAAATCACCGAGATTTTCGAAAAAAATATTTTGAATAAAGAGAAAAAAAATCGGCTGAGATCTCGAGATTAAATATTGGCCGAAAATTCTGTCAAACCGAATTTTCGACCCTTGCGTTAGATTAACCTGTTTAATAAATAGTTTTAACTAAATATATATTGAGTTGATTCACTATTTAATAAATGGTTTGAAATTTGTATCAACACATTTAGTTTTGTTTGAATACTCAAGTTAAGTTAATTCATATAATAAATAATTTAGTTTATGTATAAAGTTGAATCAATCCTTTAATCATTGTTTGTATCGAGTTGACCCATGAATGAGTTTAATTAGGTTAGTTTGCTACAAAAGTTAGATCAAGTAAAGGTTTTAACGAATGTACTAAGTTGGGTAATGAATTTAGATTTGATCATATACTCAAATTAGAGTAACACATTTGATAAATGAGTAAGGACCCTTTGCTAAAAAAATGAAAGGATCCGATGGGCTAACTCATGTTACAAGTGGAGTCCAATTGGGTCAGGTATAGTTTCAATGAACTTAAGTTTTTTATGAACAAACTGAATTATGTTGACCCATGTAAGCTTAGCGGTCTATTTAGATTGGATTGACATGTGACTCATTTTATTTAATTGAGTCGACGAGTCCAACTCGTTTAAGTTTTCGTTGCACGTCTTTCCCGTTTATTTCTCAGACAGCTGAAAGTGCCTCTCTCAGTCTGTCTCTCTCTCTCTCCTACATATTCCATAAACCCTGCGAAAACCCTCTCCTCTTTTCCGTCTCTCTCCTTTTCTGAAGAAAGGTTGAATTCAATTCTCTAGTGCTACTACATAAAAGATGGCGAATCCAACCAAATCAATCAAGCTGGGGAAGATCAATGTCAATCTTTCCAGCCCCAAGCTCTGGATCGTCGTCGGCATCGGTGTCACCGGCCTTCTAATTTTTACCGAAACTACAAGAAGAAGAAAAAGGAAAGCTCGACGAAAACCCGTGATAAAAGAAGATTTTGGTGCTTTTATCGAACGACTGGAGCTTCTCCCCTTTCCCCAACCGCCCCCGCCCGCCGCCTGCCTTCCGCTATCTGGCCTCACCTTTGTTGTCAACGACATGTTCGTATCATTTCAATTTTTATTTTTTGGGGATTTTTTTGATATTATTTTTCGATTTTTTTAATGCGTTTTTTTATTTTTTATTTTTTTAATTCTTGCAGTTTTGATTTAAAGGAATACGTGACTGGGTTTGGGAATCCGGATTGGAAGAGGACGCATGAGCCTGCAAATCGGACTGCTGTGGCAGTGGCGCTTCTTCTGAAGAATGGGGCGACTTGTGTTGGGAAGACAGTCATGGATGAATTGGCATTCGGGTGCGTGATTTCGATTACTGTATTTTTTTCCTTTCCTATTTTGATGACAAAGTAATGATAGTAGAAATGCGTATGCTAAGATGGATGACCAGAGCAACATTAAAAGACGGAACTTCAAATCATGCATGAGAGAAACATTTAGAGTGGCTTCAGTAGATGAAAAAAATGCGGAAAAGTCATTTAAGGGAGTCTGGACACATATATAGGAGACTATAGATGGGCACAGAAAAATTGGAAGAATGCAAGGAAGGAACAAGAAAAAGAGGTAGACCTTTAAAAGCTTGGTTGGAAGGTATAAAGAAGGATAAAATAGATTGCAGAATAAGAATGTATGGTCTTAGATTGAATACGATGGAAGAGAAGAACATAAGTCAATAAGACTTGTATGGTTAGATACAGGGCTCCAATTTTGCAAGAAACCAGACAATGAGATTGGGAGACCAATCTGATTCCTTTGTATGTAGGCATACAAAGTGAGTTATGTGTGAGCATCTTAATCAGATGCATGATGTTCTTGCATAATGGTATTCCAGATTGTAAAGATAAAAATCTTTTGTTACTATGTGTAAGAATGGTTATTTTCTAGCGACTACTTGCCTCTTACAAGTTGAGCCCTTTCACAGTATAAAGCAACCACGATGTGCTGACAACCCAAAAAGGGTGGCGGAGATTTATGAACCCTTAGTGAGCCCTTGCCTCCTTTTGTGAGGCCATTTGCTATCTTTTTTGCCTCTTGTTTTAATTGTGTTAGAGACAGCTAACCTATGTTGCATGCGTTCATTCAGATGTGTGTCAAATCTGTGTTGGATACATCTCTATGTTAGATTGTTCATGGATTCTTCTACTACCATGTCAACCTTGTATTTCAAGATGACAAAGCGTCATTGCACCTTTTCTTCTCTTCGAAACTAACTAAATACATTTCCACAAAAAATTCTAACTAAAGTAGTTGAAAAGGTTATTGCTTGATTGGTTTGAGTAAAAATTATCAATATTTCTTTTTTGGTCATGAACATGACATGCTATTTTTTGTTTTAAATTAAAATTTTATTTGTATTTATTAAAATATAATGTGAATCTTCAAATCCTATTTTTTGGGCCTTGTCGAATTGGACACATTGTACCTATGTTGGATTGCAACTACCTACCCATATCCATGCAACTTAGCATCTAAGAAAGAGGTATTGCCTGAAATTCACTAAATAAAAGGCCCTATTTAGATCTCTTGCATGTTGCCTACTGTATGATTACATTGCCAAGTACTGACTTGAAGAAAGTGATGATGTTCTGTTGTTTCAGTACTATATTTTCATGTAACCTTGTTCACTTCTAATTGGAAAGATTGAAACTTTTGTAATTATTTTAGTTGTGACTGTTATTGCAGTATGACAGGAGAGAACATTCACTATGGAACTCCTACCAACCCAGCAGTGCCATCACAGATCCCGGGAGGTTCATCAAGTGGTTCTGCTGTGGCTGTGGCAGCTGAGTTTGTTGACTTCGCTCTTGGTACATGTTGAATTTCACTTCCCTTGGTAGACTTGAAGTGTACCACTGCGTTTAAGAATTGTGAAAATTGCACCCATTGGGTTGATCTCACCCTTTTTTTTTTTTATTTAATTCAAAAATTATTTTAGTTCTATAAGCTTCAACCTACTACTTATGACTTGGCTTCCAGTGATTATGGCAAGCCAAAATTAATTAACCTTGCAACTTGTCTGTACTGCAGCTTATATCTTAAACAGGATTCAACATTTGAGAATTTTTTTTTGCCTTTTAAGATCTTCATTCACCTTTTTTAAGTCCCTGCACTGAAATAACATAATGCATAAAACATTTGTCCATGCCTAAGTGGATTCACATACCTGCAAAGATTTTAATGCTGTTCACATCCTTGTGCTCTCTTTAGACACTAAACGTCATCAAACTCATGTTTATGTGCTTGGGTGTGTTTAAGGCTCTATGTTTCAAATGCTAAATATGTTAAGAAATGGCAGTCTTACTCCTTTATGGGTGTTACTAGAATTAGATCTAATTCGGTGACAATTCATGTAGTTAGTTTGTGTATGAAGGGGAAAGAGAGCAACTGAGGAAAGAGGTTTTTTTTTTTTTTTTTTTGTGTGTGTATTAGGGTTGGGGTTGCGGTGGGGAGTGGTTTGAAAGGAGGGGTTTAGGTGCAGTATTTTTCTTTTGTGAAATTTACATAACCGTGTAACATATTCATTTCCCCCTTGCATTCAAAAGGTTTTGAAGCTCTTTTTTTAAGCGATGGATGATTTCCTGTTCCTACAATTTTCTTTACAAGATAATTTCGTCGATTTCTTTGATATGATATTTGTAACTGTTTGTTATGCACTAAAACCTCGCTTACATAATTGTGTAGGTACTGATTCAGTTGGAGATGTAAGAACCCCAGCTTCATTTTGTGGTATCTTTGGATTTCGACCTTCTCATGGGTCCATATCTACAACTGGAGTCGTGGCAAACTCTCAAAGTCTAGACACTGTTGGTATGATAACCTCTTCTTCAATATTGTTTGTATGATGGGTCCATACATTAGCTTACACAGATTAATTATTTATCGCCACTTAAATATGGGCAGATAGAGTTTCTTGCTTCTATTATGGTGTGACACTCAATGTTATTTTTTCCCCCTACAAAGTGGTTCACTATAATTTATAAGTTGGTGGAAGTGGCCATGGACTTTTTTGATCATATTGATTTTTAAAGTGCAATTCATAGGATAAGAGAGAGAGAGAGAGAGAGAGAGAGAGAGAGGGGTGGTTTAACAAGTTGGGTTTGGATTATTGAGGCTTGGACTTGGACCTAGACAGGTCTTGCTGGTTTGACCCATACCTGATCCAAAGCTGGCATTGGTCTTTAGCATCAAGAAAGAATCAATATATTTTAAATTCATATTCAATATCTATGTAATATGCGTCATCAGGCACAGTATCTTAACCATGGAAAGGAAGAGAGTACCATCCTTTTTCTATTTACCAACTGACTGATCATTTAGCATTTTGTATATTGTTTAGAGTTATCCAGAAATTAGGCATTTTGTCAATTTCTAGGAAAATGAAATTCAAGAATTCCTATAGAAAAATTTCCTAGGAAAATTGGCTTGGTAGGAACTGTTCTTCTAATCTTAAAATTTTCCCACATTTCTTTGCCATTATAACCGACATAAAGAATAGGTCATTTAAAAATGTGTCAGGCCATGTTTAGTCAACTTGTTTGATTAATGGGTTGGGACTAGTGGAAATCGGGTTGAGTCAATTGTTTGATAAGGGGACCAAGATGGTTCAACTCATTTAAAGCGTTGTCAAGTACTTAGAGTGGGTCAACCTGTTTGATTAAAGTGTTATCTCAAGTTGGATTGACCTATTTAAGATTATTCGAGTTGGATCAACTATTTAATAAATGGGTTAGGTTGGTTTGGATCAAATCATTAAGCTTGGTTGGGTACTAGGGTTGGGTCAATCTGTTTAAAAAATGAGTTGGGCTTTAAGATTTTCTAATGGGGTCAACCCATTTAACAAATATGTTGGGTTTGGTATGATTTGGGTTGTGTCTACCTTTTGATGTAATAGGGCTGAGTTGAATCAACCAATTTAAGATTGTTCAGATTGGGCCAGTTTGTTCAATAAATGGGTTGGTTGGGTTGGGTTAGGTCTGGTCAAATGGGTATGCTTGGATTAGCCTATTCAAGCATGATTGGGATCTTGGGTCACTCAACCCATAGGAGGAAAATCAATTTCCTAGTTAAATTTGTGCAAACAAGTGTACCCTGTTGAATTGATCTCTTTTTAGCATTTCATACTTTCAAGTTTCAACAACTAGCATGTTCTTTGACTAGATTTTGTAGTGAAGTGGCTATCGTCAAAGGGAAAGTGGGAAATTTTAAAATTCAAGGTGAACCGGTGCAGATGTACATGGTGCCAGCAAAATTTTCCACCGTCACCCTTCAAACTGTGAAAAAATCTGAGTGTATTATTTGAGATTCCATTTTAATCTTCACTATCAAGCTTTAGTCCAGAAATATTTATTTTAGATCCCATGGGAAAAGTCTTATGGTAAGCGGCACAATTCATCATCATCGTCCTCATTATCCTAATCATCATCATCTACATTTCAAAGAACACCCTTTCCCCTTGTAAGATTTCTGATTCATCTTTTACTTCGTGATTTGGGCAGGTTGGTTTGCACGGGATCCATCTATTTTACGTCGTGTGGGACACATTCTATTACAAGCAACCCCACCTGTGCTTCGAAGGGCAAGGCGCTTCATCATTGCTGATGATTGCTTTCAGCTTTCTAAAGTTCCTAAGCAAAAGACATTATATGTTGTTAGCAAAACAATTGAAAAATTATCTGGGTGTAAGTGTTCATTCTTATCCTTGAAATGCAAATGTTTTGGACTTTTGGTTTCTGACCTAAAAAATGTTTTAACTGCTATTTAGTTAATTTCATAAACACCATGTCTTGAAATGAAGAACTCCTTGGATTTTATATTTGTTGTTTCCACTGATTTTGCAGACCAGCAACCAAAGCACATGAATATTGGGCAGTATATTGCTTCAAATGTACCAAGCTTAAAGGGGTTCCGTGAAGCATCTACAAACATGCAGCAAGGGATAGCTACTATGAAGGCTCTTTCCAGTGTGATGGTATTGTTGCAAAGGTCTGTGAGAATGTTATTTTTTATGCACATTCTCAACCAGAGCCCTTACATGGTTTCCTGTTTATTTTCATGCACAATATCTCTCTCTCTCTCTCTCTCTCTCTCTCTCTCTCTCCTCTGTGTTTGTGTGTGTGTGTACATGTGTGTGCACGCGCGTGTATGGATGTGTGGGCACATTACAGAAACCTAGAGACCTGGGTGATGTACATCTCAGTGAGATAGTTGCATGTTTGGTATAATGTTACCTTACAGTGGTATCTGTTTACCCTGTAATTAGCTCAAGTAGAACCCATTTCTTCTACTGTTGATTGTGCAAACGAGTTGGGGGTTAAGCCTTTGCCTAGAGGTTTCACATTGCTCGACTCCCAGAACATCTCTAATGGTGAAGTGTGAGGGTGATTCCCGTAGTACAGTTAGCTGGTTTCCTCTGGAGATTCTCGAACTATATTTTTGAAATTAGGGATATCATCTCTTGAAGAAATTTGCGTGTCGAGAAGATTAATTGCATTGCAAATGCTAAAGGCAAACCACCTTGCCAAATTAGGAAGTTTTTCTACTATTTAATATTTTTTCTTTTCTCTTAGCTTTGGTTTTTGCTCAAAATTAAAGCTTTTGTATTTCTCTTTCTCCCTCTTAATTCAAATCTACTTAATAAAAAAAAAAGAGAGGATAGTCTTCTGGTTCTGCCCCAATATGGCTGACAAGATGTGAATATTGCTCCTATATGAATGACGCCAGAAATGGTATGATGTGCATATCACTACTATATGGATGATGTCAGAAATGGCTTTGATGACAAAGGTGATGATATGGGTGATATTGCACTCATCATCTATCATGAAGTTGTGTTCCAAGTTCCAACAATGTTCTATTGTCTGAAATGTGCCCCACATGTATGTATTCAACTTGATTGGCTATGCAATCATGATAGGTAAATTTTTTTTGAGGCGCCGGTCTCAAAACATATACAAACCCAACTCTTGTGTGCATGTTTTATTCCTCCCTCCCCTGTTGTAGTGTGCTGGGGCTAGAGGTGGATTTTAATGGTTTGTTGGTTTTACTGCCATTTTCTTCTAGTCATATATGGTATACAGGCATGATCAGTAAGTTAGTTTGCAATCACCTTTTGGTTCTTGTCTTACTGGTGGGTTGACCATTTACCTTACCATAATCAAGCTGTATTTCATTCATATGGTTATAGCTAATTCATATGGCTATGCTTTGCACTGTAATCAGTAGTCGGTCTGTGCATGTGTGTAGTTAATCTTATGACCTTTTTGCACTGCAAGCAGTGAACCGTATTCAGTCTGACCAACTTTTATCTTCCCTTTGTTTTCCCAGATATGAGTTCAAAACAAATCATGAAGAATGGGTTAAAACAGTCAAGCCAAGGTTTGGACCTGATATCTCTGCTAAGGTCCTTGCAGCAGTAAGCACAACCCATCAGAATGTCCAGTCTTTTTATAAAGCTAGAACTGAAATTCGAGCTGCACTCACCAGTCTATTGAAGGTACTTGGGGTCTGCACATCCACATAATTTTATTAGAATTTAGAACCATAAATACTCAACTTCTCTTTAGATTTATTATATTTACCTGCTGTAAAATTAATTTCTTTTGTTATGATATTGCGTATCAGTCAAGTTTTTTTTAAAATTTTTCTTAGTGTCAAGAAATCTTTTTTTTTTTTTTTTAATGAAAATTTTCCAGTTCATTTCTTACTTTTTGAGACTTGCATTGTGACTGGAAGTTGTGTGATTGCATCTCAAAATCACCATATCAACATATTAATATCTAAATGTTGGTTGTTAGTTGTCACCTAAGAAGCACCGATACGGATACGCGTATCGGATACGACACGTATCCGATACGAGGATACGGCAAAATTTGAAAAAACTAGGATACGGGTGCAGCGGGATACGCCGAATTAAAATATTATATATATATATATATATATAAATATATAAACAAGAAAAAGGGACTAGTCACGATTTATACATTTTTATTAATTTTAACTTCTATTTCCATCTTCTATTTTTTATTCTTAGACGTAAAAATTACCATCGATTAAGCACATACATAACATAAGTAAGTCTAAATTTTTTGATGTGGTAACTACTGTTCTCAACCTCCCCTCTTGATGTAATAATCTAAAATTAAAATATCAGATGATAAGAAAAATGTCTTTCAAGAGACTAAAAGCTATTGGTTGATAATTTGATATTTTACTTAAACTTTGTCTTTCAAAAGACTAAAGCTATTGGTTGATAATTTTTTTTTTCCCCTTTTCTCCCGTGCTTCCGTATCCCATGCCGTGTCCCTCCGTGTCTACTGCCATATCCGTGACGTATCTATATTTAAAAAATGTTTTATTTAATTGGATACGTATCCGAGCCATATCCGGCTGTATCCGTGTCAGAAACGTACCCGACTCGGATACTCGAATGGTTTTGGAGTATCCGTGCTTCATAGGTTGTCACTAGTGTATATTGGCAACCAAATCAATTGTCACACAGGCATGGAAGTAACTTATGTTTGTTGCTTCCTGTTGGTTTTGAATGATGAACCGATCCTAATTGGTGGACCTGAAAAATCTGGAATTTGTCCTCCGTCGAGCTAGGAAACCCAGTGGAGATTGAAATCCAGAAAAGAGAACAAATGCAGCCATTAATAAATCCCCCTTTTTGTTTGAGATCGTTTGGGCATGTATACAAAAGACCAAAAGCAGCACTAGTA
The DNA here is from genome assembly GCA_013350335.1 of Chimonanthus salicifolius. Taxonomy (NCBI): domain Eukaryota; kingdom Viridiplantae; phylum Streptophyta; class Magnoliopsida; order Laurales; family Calycanthaceae; genus Chimonanthus; species Chimonanthus salicifolius. The sequence goes on from CM023538.1 coordinate 583,806, forward strand.
CAATGAATTGAAAGGTTACTAGTGGTACTAGGAGGGGGAGGCCATTAAGACTTGGATCAACTTGGTAATAAATGACATGATAGACAGTGGAGTGGTAGCCTGCAGAGGATGACTTTTGATAGGGTTGAGTGCCAAAGTAGAACTTAGAAAGTCAACCCTTGATGGATGGGAAGATGGCTGATAATAATGATGATTCTGTGATATTTGTCATACATATAATCTTCGTAGCCTTTAGCTACAAGCAAACCCAATTTAGAAATAAAAGCAACTCTCCTCTTCACAATCACTAATAATGATCCTTTTGCACTTGCTTATGAATGAAAGTATATGCCATTCTCTTGAGGGAAAAAAAGAAAAGAAAATCATAATCCTTTTTACATGCATTTTGTTTTCTGAAATCGCTTTTTTATTTTTGGAGAATCTCTAATAACCAAACCATTTCTGTTGGTGTTGTGGGGTTGGTTGAGTTGATCTGACATTTTTTGTATACCTTTTTCCCATTTTTTTCTTTCTTTCTTTATTTATTCTTGTCTCCATACTACAGGATGATGGAATATTAGTTATTCCAACAGTTCCAGATGCTCCATTAGAGTTTGATGCAAAGAAAAGTTACTCTAGTGAGTTTCAGGAAAGATCACTGGCATTATTGAGTATTGGGGCAATGTCTGGATGTTGTCAGGTAAGTAGCCACAATTTTCAATCACACAAATGCAATCCAGGAGAAGATGTTTCTCAACTACGTCTTTGCTTTATTGATCTTATGTGTTTAAAGTCAAATTGTATGCATTGTTTGTTGCCAGGTTACGATTCCACTGGGAAAGCATTATGAATGTCCTATCTCGGTTTCATTTTTAGCATCATATGGAGCAGATAAATTTCTTTTAGATACTGTTTTGGATATGTATTCCTCTCTTCAAGAACAAGTTAGCATAGTTTCAAATTCACTACCCTTACCGGATACTGAACTCGACATGGATGCTTCAGATCTCCTGAAAGAAAAGGTTTATTCTCCTTGCCAATTGTTTTCAGCAATTACAGGAAATTGTGAAGTGTGTATACATACATACATTGTCACAAATATCAGGATATTTTGAAAATATGGTAATATTTGCACAACAAAATCATCATCATCGTCATCTATGGCAAGAATCCCATCTATCTGGGGTTGGCTTTACAAGTTCTTCTCCTGACCTTTTTATATACCATACCATCAGTCACTCTACAATCTAACATATCTTTATTTGCTCAACAGATTTCAGTATTTTAAAAATATTGTTGGAATTGATAGTATTGTGACATTTTTCATTAAACTTGTCCAAAACCCTTATTCTTTTAACTCAACAATTTTAAATATCAATCATCACCTTTGTTAAAGCAATAGTATCTATTTCAAGCACTTTTATGTATTGGAAAATTTTATAATACTTCATTATTTCTTAATTAGTATTATTTCGAACGATATTTTATTTGGACAACTAAAAACCCAACAAGTGAAGAATCCTATGGTGGCTACAACTTTGAAGGATCCAATGGATTTAACTGCAATAGAAGTGTGGCACAACGTTCGTTGTTTTATGTTGTTAGCAAGATTTTCTCCACTATCCTGCGAATTGCCAAAGTTTTGAAAATCTTCCAATATGATCCCATGAACAACATGTGTGATATATTTTCCGAAAAAAAAAAAGTAAAAAAAAGTGTGAAATGGACAAGAGAGTGGCATAGTTAACAAGTTCTCATTGCTGAAACCATGAAGATAATCAATAGGTGTATTTTAGGTTGTCGGGATGCTGAAACTGTAGTGCTACCTTACTCAATAGTCATTTTATTCCTGTATTGTACTCCAATCACTGAAAATTAATTTTTTCATTGCTACAAATCTACAGTTTTCTCCTTCACTCTTCAATGTAATCATATTTGCAACATGGACTACCTTAAGTGTCCATTTTTTTCACCATTTTTTCTTCAGATCCAAACATTGCTGTGATCATTTTTAAGTGAAAGGTATTCAGATGACTAATATTTGGCAAAGTTCTGTGACTATTTGCGTGTAACTTAATTGTTACTCCAGTTTCCCAGTTTCCAATTCTCATTTGCATTTTCAATACATGAAAAAGAATCTGTAGCACAGTCGTAAGTGCTCATTGTTGCAACCATAAAGGTTGTGGTTCAAGTCATATAGGTGTAATAGGCAGCTGACCTGTAGAAATTAGTTTACCAAATCCAATGTGAGTGCTCAGTCCAAATAGATAGGATAAATTGATTTGTTGTTGCTGATGATGATCATGATAATTGAAATGGTGAGAAAGAAAGCAACTGCACAAGTGGCAGGGTTACAAGCTTTCTACCAATTTGTACATGTTGTCTATGCAAAGAATGTCTAAGCATATACCTTTCAGAAAAAGAAGAAGTCTTTATATGCAACTTCTAATATTAATTTCCTTGTCATTCAATCTCTTGAACTCATACTGAAAGAAATACCTTTGCAGGGCAATGCTGCCTTTAAGGGAAGGCAATGGAATAAGGCTGTAAACTTCTACACTGAGGCCATCAAGTTGAATGGCACAAATGCTACCTATTACTGCAACCGAGCTGCTGCTTATTTGGAGTTAGGATGGTATATGAATGTCTAAGTTTTAACTTCTAATCAATTGATGTTCTTCACTTGTCCTGTTTTGGATTTCCATATACTAACCATTATCAAATTTGCAGCTTTCAGCAGGCTGAAGCGGATTGCAACCAGGCAATTTTACTTAATAAGAAGGTGATAACGAACTTGTAAAGTTCTCAGAAAAAAAGATAACGAACTTGTAAACTTGAACTTGTCAGGATTTGCTAGTACTTTTTAATTATGCATGTTTTCATATATTTATCACTTGGGTCACTATATGCTTATATATGACACCAATTCTTTTATACTCTGAATATTGAGACTTTTAGCTTCTAAAAATCATTTTGACTGTTAACATATTGAGCATAAATACGTTAAATCTCGAAATATTTCTACCTTCTATCTGGACAGCATATGGGGCCTTTTATGTTAAAATATTGTAGAAATCAATTAAATTGTATGTTTCCTTTTTCTTCTTCTTCTTCTTCTTTGAAGTTAATTTATCAAGATACCAAAGAGAAAAACAGGGGGGAAGCAAGAAAAACTAGCATTAGGAGGCCTGCGATAGGCTCTTAACTCTTGATATAAGTGCACTGTTAATTTTTGGATTCTGTTGTAAGTTTTATTTTCAGCTTTCAATATTCCTGCTCTGAAAGTGGAGTGCTCTCTTGTTCTGGACACTCCCATTAATGCTTTTATCAAGATAACTCATGTAGTCATGTTTCTTATATCACAGTTTGCATATGAGATTTGGCTTAGTAGTTTACTCCATTGATAATGCATATGATGGCCACTTTAGAATGTTTCTTCCAATTTTGATGTACACCTGTACATGTTTAATTTATTAGTTAATGTCTAAGAAAAAGAGAATAAATATGTCATGTTTCCTTTAAATGTACAGAATGTTAAAGCATATCTTAGACGAGGAACAGCCAGGGAAATGCTCTTTTGTTACAAAGAAGCTGCTCAAGGTGAGAAAATCATGTCAATATGATGACATCTTTCTTTTTTAATGGAGAATTGCAGTTCCCATGATATATATGTGATAATTTATTGTTACAGTGCTTTCATTTGTGGTCAGCCTAGCAGCTGTAACTTGTAACGTGACTTTACTTGCACCATATACTGCAACTGAATATTTAAAATCAATATTTTCCAGTGTCTGACTTCACATGGAGCCAATTTTTGGTTCCCCCATCCCCTCCCCCACTTTTATCTCTTTCACCTCTGTTCTCTTGATTAAACAGTAAAATTTTAAAGTCAATGACAGCAAGTGGTATCTAAAACCTCCCAGTAGCCAACCTATTGGCCAACGTGTTTACTTCCTGCAGAAACAATGTGAACAGAACTTGTATTTTGTGTGTGCAATTATTATACATAAAAAAGGTCTCGTATTTTTTTAAAAATGATTCTTAAGTTTCCAAATTATCCCATCATTCATTTAGTGACATACTTTCAATCCCCTTTTACATAGTTCTATTGGATAGACCAGAATTGATCCCGTTTTCTTGAAAAGTCAGGTTTCCTCTAAGAAAAACCTCAGTGGCTGAATGTTCCCTATTAATCCCTTATGAATTCTGTGATTTATTCCATTAGAATCCTAGTTTCATCAATTTATATACTTAAAGATCCTATTTGTATGACAAATAAAAGTAACAACAAATATCCTTTTTCTTTTAATGGTGAACATAATATTTTGTTGATAAGCAAAAGAGAATACACAAAATAAGATCTATTTGATATGTCATCAGTTACCACCTCCCCCAAAAAAATTCTATTTGATATATATCAGATACATTTCCCTGTAACATCCAATTCTACTGGCAGTTCTTATAAAAGCTCGGGCATAAGATGTTGTTTCAGTTGTATGATAGAAAGTTTTATTTCTTATACCTAGCCCATTTTACATGTGGTTATTGGTCTTTCATAATCTGATGATAGAACGGTTATTCATTTGTTTCCTTTCGTTTTTACAGATTTCAAGCATGCTCTAGTTCTAGAGCCACAAAATAAGGCTGCACTCATTGCAGAGAAGAGACTTAAGAAACTGGCAGCCTGATTCTTAAGCAGTAATTACATGTGACAAGTCTTTTTGAGAAATTTTTGCGGAGATGCTATTCTTTTGTCTGCCCATGGCAAGGGTTGACGTTTTACTTCTGAATCGTACGTCACATCTAGTACTACCTGTTTATTCTGCCGTTTCTTGTATTATAATATGCTCTTGTATCACACTTAATAGGCACATGAAAGATCGAATTAGACGCTTCTGAAAATTATGAAGTGAAAATTTTCCTGTCAAATTTAAGTGCTTTGCAGACATTGTTTTCCTTGGGCCTGTTTTATCGCTTGGGAGTGCTAGTTTCTCTCATTTCCTTCCTGACATGTAAACAGTAAGCTTGTGTTTTGGGAATGGATGAAGATTTTTGATACATGATGCCTTCTAAAAATTAAAAAGAAAAAAAAATACTTGAGAAAATTGCCCTCGCCATTTTTTGCAAGCAGAGAAGTTTTTCTTCTTTTCTTTTTCTTGTGAATGTAAAGAAAGGTGTGCTGCCTAATTGCAAAGAGACAGATCTATATTGCTCATTATTTTTTTACGCATTTTTTTGTCGAATTCATTTGATACAGACCACCATCCATCCATAAGCAGGAGAAATAAAGAAGTTAAGAACCCTAGATGGTTGGTATAGATTCAACAGAGGTAGCGATCTAACAAACCAAAACTCCTCAGATCTAAGTATATGGAACTGAAAATCAAACTTGGGTACCAAGGAGGTCCTCTCTGACGGGTCTGAGCAGCTGAGGAATTATCTATTGGGAACTTATTCTTAAAATTGGTGTGAACTTTGAATGACAAATTTTGAATGGATGAAGAAGAATCATATTTTAGTTTTTAAATTTGGTCAATAATTTATTCTGAGAAGTGTGATTGAAAACTGACACCAATTCGATAGATAATTCTCATAAAACTGTGGTGGATGATGATTTTGGTTTGGAAATTCTTGTTTTCATTCAAAAGTATCATATCAATATGCTATTTTTACTGATTGAATTTTAAAAAGTGCCATCTAATTCATTCATTCAACTACCCTGTCAAACACCTAAACTTGAAAAATGTTGTAAGCTAAGATGTTTGGGAGAAGCCTTCTTCCCAGCGCTCTCTATTCCTTTGAAGGCATGAACCAAGTTTTTCATATCCCTTTTGAGCCATTCTGCCCTTTCCCTTTCACTAGATAAAGGTGTGGAAAATGGAACGCAGAGACAACTTCATTTGCTGGATTTAGGATTTTAAGATGGGCAACAAATTTGATTTCAATAGAGATCCTGATAAGCGTGGATGGGAACCTTGTTTGCTGGAGTTTCCTAGGTGTCTTGCATGTGGATTTTTATGAAGGTCTAACTTTTGACTATTGATTTAAATCCACGGTTGGGATTCCATTTGATAGTCATATAAAACTGTCTCTTTTTTTGTTAAACAGACGCAAAAGACGATTGTGCTCCTAGTAAAAATCATTATTCTATGATTTTAACTTTCAAATCATGATTGAGGGTGCAACTTATAAAAAATTACTATGACCAATTACCCCTACGCATTTATCATTGACTTTTGTATTACTAAATTTATACTTCTTAAAAAATAATAAAATTCAGAGTAGATGAATTTTGATACCTTGTTTGTAGAAATCGATCGAGAAATAACCTCGTTTGAAAATCTCTCTCCACAACCCACAAAGAGAAGACCGTTCGAATGAACGAAAAATGAACTGGATGTTCGTTCGAACGATTTAAAATGAAAAGTCAAACTGGTAATTCACACTATTTTTGAAAAAAACGGCGTCTCTTGACAGAAATATAACTAGATTATAGTTAGCCATTTGTCTAATGGAGTGAAATATTATTACCATTCTTCATAATATAATACTTTTTTTTAAGCAGTAATAAAGAAGAAATATTATTAGAGAAAAAAAAGTACAAAAAGGAGGACTAAAAGGAATAGACCAAAGAGAAAAAAAAACAACAATACAAAGACCAAAAGAAGAGAACAAATACAATAACAAGTCCAACTCCAATCTGTGAATTCTCTTCTTCAAATTGAAAAAAACGCTTTGAATAGATGCCTCAACACCATTTTTGACAAAGTAATCTGCAACTCCATTTACTGTACGCCTGATATGAATAAAGAACACCTCAAGGCCCCTAACCAGTGCCTTAATTTCCTTAACTGTAGTATTCAATCTCAAAGGGTTGTCTCAAACCTTTGGCCCATTTTATGACATTTGCCGAATCTCTCTCTATAATTAGCTTTCCACCACTTGAACTAAACCAAATGGACAAAGCACTCCTGGTACTAACGAGTTTTGCTTCATTAGAGTCTCTAATCCTTATAGATTTTATGAAAACCACCGATGTGTGACCTGTGTGATCTCTAAGAAAGTCTCTTATACCTGCCGGATCCAATTTTCCCATGAAGCACCGCCAACATTAAATTTCATGATTCCAATTTAAGGGGTGACTATTCCACCATAGCATTGGACTTCCTGGTTCTTTCTTTCAAACAACCCTTCCAAGATAATAAAAGGTGCCCCGCCTTGAAGTCTTTGACTTCCTTGTCAGACAAAAGCCAAGCGCAAAGACAATTAAGTGAAGAAGGAAAAAAAAAGGTGGCTAGAAAATTACGAAGCAAAACTCGGATGCAGTGGGGAGGCAGTATTAGATCCCGAGAGAAGCTGCTCTCTCGCACAGCAATGACCTGGAAAAGACGCATATACAAAAGACTAATTTACACCAATCTAATGCTAATCTACATATCTTCACAATCATCAGCGGTGATGCCCAGACATGCGGCAGGGACTCATATTTTACACAAATTGAGGTGTCTGAAATCAATGGCTAGTTCCCTGCGTTCAAGTGTTTGTACAACGTACAATAGAACATCATCCTTTGGCTATCTCCCACCAGACAACTCCATCGCCTCCAGGTTACACATGGAACCTTCACAGGAATCTTCATGCCAGTTGAATCTTTGCTGTATTGTCTCTCTCTCGTGTCTACGGTTCATTTCAACCTGCTGCTGTTCCTGCCACCTCTCGGCCAGATCCTTCCCTTCCAGAAAGCATACTACCTCAGACATGGTGGGACGCTCCTCAGGTCTTGATTGGGTACAAAGCAAGGCAATTTGGATGATCATTTCGACCTCATGCCAGTTGTAACTCTGGTCGAGGTTGCGATCTATGACAGCATCCAATCGATTCACTCTTTCCATCTTTTTAACCTTCACAAGCAGAAAAAGACAACGTGGAAATCAATAGCCATTTCAGATTATGCCTAGTTTTTGCCATTTTTGGTTGATTTTGGCCAGTTCGGATGTTGCAACTTAGTTCCAGTCACGATTGATTCTCCAGAACAGAGTGCCTTAATTCCATGGAGACAAAATGGGTGGATCTAAACAAAACAGAGTAGAGATTATAGAAATGGTCTTTCAGGTAGTTTATGTAATCAACAGTGCAATAAAAGTAATTGGAAAGCATGCCCGAGGCTTGCGAGGGACCTAGAATGAGTGACAGACACATGCTTTACTGAATAAATAGATATTTCATCAATTTCCATATTAAATAAAGATGGTAACAGCTAAGATCTTTCACTTCAATAACAAGGCTATTAGAGACAATGTTCAGTATGCTGAACTGTAACCATACGGAAAATTCTACAGAGATGTTTGGGTGCACCTAAAGTACTAGCTATCTATCTGACTACATTGGCAAAGTGGATTTCTATCCATCCCACTGCTAAAAGTGGGGCACAACAGAGTGGAGTAAACATCATGATGGATGGATACTACCTTACTATCTCTGTGATCCACGTTAGTATTGGTGGTTATATTCACATGACAGGAGGAATGAAAAGAAATTGTCTAACCTAATGTGATGAAATTATTCTGCATCACCTACCAATTCACCTGAATAATCACTCTACTTGCAGTTCTGGATACCTTTAAATGCATGATATTGAACTTCATAGCATGAATATAGCACCCAAATTCCTCGACAACATATAATTACCATTGATATGGCCATATAGCATCAACTAAATTCATGCCTGAGATAGGTAATGATTTGAGGAGATGAGATGGTCTTACATGATCAAGCAAAAGCAAATCATCTTCCTTCTCCAGGAATGAAAAGTCTATTGCACGTTGCCCTGTCACAAGTTCTAAAAGCATGACCCCATAACCAAAAACATCAGTCTTCTCTGATGACTTCCCAGTGGAAAAATATTCAGGTGCAATATGGCCCATAGTCCCACGAACTTTTGTAGTGACACTGTTCTTTCTTACATCCACCAATTGCGCAAGGCCAAAGTCCGCTACAACTGCTTCAAAATTTTCATCCAGTAAAATGTTAGCAGCTTTAACATCACGATGAATAATCTTCGGATTGCAATGTTTGTGAAGGTACTCTAGTCCTTGAGCCGTGCCCAAAGCTACTTGCTTTCTAATACACCAATGTAGCACTGGGTCTCCAGGTCTAAAACCTGCATTATTGTCAGCAATCATATGTTAACAAAAAGAAAAAGAAGGTATTTAACAGTTTCACTTCATTCTCACATTTCATTGTAGGATACCCAAACTTAATGAAAACTATTACAATAGTCATTACCTAAGAAGTTTTAGTATCATTCTTTACCTTTAGCCATTCAACCATAGTTTGCTGTAGTATTGACGGACCTTTTAACTCTCTCCTGCACGCATGTACACATATGGAGGCTGCTGTGAATGTTTGTGTGGGCAAATTATCTAGAGAGACGAGGCCTCTATTTCATGAAATAGGGACAGGGCCTCTATTAATTATAAGATCCATCGAGGTTCATGCCTATCGATCGAGAGGGGAGTAGGAGAATGGAAAGGTCACAAGGTGGAAAACAAATTTCACCTCTCACAAGTGGATCAAAAACTTGATGAGTTTGCACCCTCATTTACAGTTAATTTTTGAGGTCTTTCACGAGCATACTTAGACAGACTTATCCAATCAACCAAATTCTGATATAACACCAACTGGAGCACTGACACATTGAACCGATCTAAACCTAAATCCTGGTAGAACACACAAAAACTGGCCATATCTACTGTTGGGATCTACGGGTACAAGACATTTCCTAAAGAATTGATGTATGTTTCAAAATCAGATTATTGGATAACGAACATAAGGCGATTCAGATTGACCATGGGAGGACCCCCTTAAGGATATCACTGTTTTGGGGTCACACTCGATAATTGTCCTACACAGATAGGTGATCCAATAATCCCAGTGTTGAATGAGGATGACCAAAGACTACAAAATGAAACATCTCACTTTTCAGATATTTTCACTCGTATTTTTTCAATGACTTTGAATGGAGTCCTGAAGACTTTAGATTCTTGAATGTTAAGTCACTACAGCATTTTTGGAAATCAAGCAAGAAAACCATAACTGTTACCAAGATAAATTGAAAGAAAATCAGAGGCAATATTCCATCTAAGGTGATAAATAATACATGCTCGAGGTAGCAAAAGCACAAGTACCGCGAAGACAGGAGGCAACACTTCCATTTTTCATGAGAGGATAAACCAGAAGTCTTTCAGATGTTGTTGTACAATACCCTATCAGCCTTAGGAGATTCTTGTGATTAGCAACACTTATCATCTCAATTTCACGTAGGAAAGATTCCTCCTCATTGGGTCGTCCATTACTGGTCATTTGTTTCACTGCAATTTTTGTACCATCTGCGAGAACTCCTCTATACACCTTTCCAAAGCCTCCCTGCCCAAGAACGTTTTTCTCATTGAAGTCATCAGTTGCCAGTTGCAATTCCCTCCATGAAAATCGCTTCAGCTGCCCAAGTTCAATTCTGCAGACATCTTCGCCTGAGCATCAACACATAAAATACATTACCACAAAAGTTCAAATTGTAGTCATTCAATTGTTATTGCAGCGCAGTATCAGTGCATATTAAAATCATAGCTTGCAAAGACAGCTGATGATATCTTATTATGAAGGATCCATACTTACCATTAAAGGACCTATAGCAATCGGAATTAGGACATGGCACGTTGACCTCCCAAAACTGGTGCTTAACAGCTTTAATTAAGCCATACACCAATGACGAGGGCCCACCTAGACAGATTACACAGAAGGTTGGCCTGGGTGGGTTCCAAAACCTATTTTTTCACTATCCATCTATCAAAAATGAAACTTGTTCACATCAGTCTAGGTAGAGTCTTTTAAGACCCCAAAGACTCCAAAATACAGGTGTGGTAGGTTTGAAAGGTCTATGCTCAGATTGCAGACACACTAAAAATTGTATCGATCTCTAGTCACAGTTTAGAAGAAAAGAAAGATCAACAGTAAATGACTAAGCAACTTCATCAAGTTTTTAATCCTCAGTAGTGAAATTCAAGTATGGGATCCAGTGGGCAAGGATCCAAGTCATGGGTGACATCAAGTGTGGAATGGGAATCGGTGGAGTATGAGATTGGGAAAACAACAAATTTATGTCTATTGGATCACTCAAGGTAGGTATAAATGGTGACAAAGATCAATGGTGGATGAAGGTGCAACTTTATCAAGTTTTTGTCAATTCAATAGCAGGCGTAACTCTAAGTATGAGATCCAAGTTGAGCAAGGATGTGATTCACAGGGTGGAAATGGCTGAGACAAAGGGTGCAAATGGGCACAATTTGGGCTCCACGAAGAGTTTCTGTTATATAAAACGGCAAACCAGTTTGCAGGGGATCATTGTTAATGGAAAGATACATTTCATGAGATATGAACTAATGATGCTGATGGTCATTCAGAATAACACTCACATTCCAGGCATATTCCGGTATGGGAAGCTCAATCATAAGATAAGTTAATACAAATAAAAAAAAGGGCATAACCATAGCTTGCAGACCCAGATCAGAACTGGGACTCAAACCAGTGAATGGGTTGAGTTGATCAGGTGACCCTCTGGGTTGACCAAGGTCAAACAATTAAATTTTTAACATATTTATTTATGTGTATCTATAATGCTAATAACATAAAACATATCTTAACAAAAACTCTAAAAGATGAAACTGATTTCCTGCCTTATTCTAATGATTCATTGAGAAGAATTTCTTTCATAGTTTAAGATTAGATGACAGATGCCCACAATCAGCCCCCAGTTACTGGAATACAAACCCAAACTAAGAATGGGCAATAACTTCTTTCCCTTAACAATCTGATTGGTACAAGGAAGACCAGGATGAATGCATGATAACTGGTTTAAGAACTCGGTCCACCAGAGCTCAATTGCATTTCTAGTCCAGGCATATCGTGAAGGCTGTTTGACTAAGCTTGACCTAAGAAGGGAGATTTTGTGTTTAGCCTTTTAATGAACAGTTTAACCATGTTTTTTTTGGATATATTAGATTTATAATATTAATTCAAGAAGTGTATATGCTAGTCAAGAATATTTCCAAGTTCAACAGCATGTCAGAATGTAGACTAGTTGAGAAATTGGGAGCAGTACCAACACCCAGTTTGCAGAATCGGTACTAGCTTCATAAATTGATTTGCTGACATAAGAAACACAAACCTGAAACATCCACAAAAGCCTGGCCTTTTTTAGCTTTCTTCCACAGTAGAAACAACACACCACCACAAGGGAGGATCGAAATTAATCCTCCTATACTGCCAAACACAACCCCATTCTTTGATTTATGAGGGATTCCTGCCAAGATGAAAAAACCAGTTAAATATAATATGTTTCTTTTTCTTTTGGGGAGAGAGAGAGAGAGAGAGAGAGAGAGAGAGAGAGAGAATACAATATGTTTCATAAAAAAACAGAAAATACTATTTTTTTGGGGCACGCAACGACTTGTTTTTACATAAGAGAGTGTGGATCATTTGATTACGAGGTGTGAGTTCTCACAAGAGGTACAGGTTAGGTTGATGGTTGTGAGTGGGTGTTGAATGGTACCATCAAGGAGGCTATGGAGAGTTGGGGTGGAAGCTAGTTGAAGGGTAAAAGGGAAGTGGCATGCAACACAACTTTTTGATAGTAGTTTTGAGGTTATTTGGAAAGATAAGAATGCAAGAGTTTTTTAGAAAGATAAGAAGAGGGAGACGCAAGAGGTAGTAAGGGGCTAGGGTGTGGTTACCTCAATGGTTGGCATTGTTCATGAAGTTTGAGGAATATTCCCTCTTGGATTTCTCTTATTCGTGGGAGGGATGTATTTGGGGTAGAAGTATGGGAAGTCTGATGTTAGCCCCTCTAAAGGTTCTCACTTGTATTTGGGGTACAAGTGACACTGTTGAAAGGAAAATTGTAGAAAGGTAAGAAAAAAATGAAAAGAAGGGACGAAAGCTGAGAGAGATTAATTCTCTGTATTGTACTTCTTGTTTTGAATAAAGAGTAGAACAAATGTATATATAGAATATAATGAGCCAATCAAGGTGGCAAATAAGGAAAGAAGAATCAAGAATCAATTACACCTAATGACATATATAGGTCAACGCTATAGTAAGACATGTGAAAAATACAATATTTACATCATTTACATTTACAAAAACTAATTGCCAATCTTGTGGCCTTGCCATAGAATGGAGCATGCACCAAGGTCATTGGAATCGGATGAAACTAGCCCCTTCAAATGAAGCTAAGAAACTAGAACTAGTCATCCAATTTTCAAGATCCAAGTAGATGATTAGCAAAATGTGATGAGAACATTTTGCGTGTTGCTAATCCACCACGGACATACCATAGAGACCATTTGAATCACCATGAAGTAGCACTAATGTACCACACACGTACCAAGAAAATCCTCAATGGAGCAAAGTATATTCTTTTCTTTTTTTCAATTTCCTTATCTCACCACCCTATCCATCTTTGTCATCCAAGACATTATCCCATCCATTAGGGTGCTTTCTGAGTTCTATTCTACTCAACCCTACATGATCTATCATGTCATTTCTTACCAAGTCAATCCAACTCTCTGCTGGTGCCCCCCCCCCCCCCCCGCCCCCCCCCCTCTCTCTTGATTCCTTCTTGTAATCCCTTATGGATACTAGGTTGTTTCTAGTCTCTTATACAAGTACCCTGACCATCTAGAGATACATCCTCCAATCTTTGTCTTCTTTTTGGGCAACCTTTAGGTCACCTCTAATAGACTTATTTCTAATTCTATCTTTTCTTATTACTCCAAACATCTTTCTTAACCATGTCCTTCTCCATCACCCATCTTTAGCTCCATAATACATTGCAAGTCTAACTCTTATAAAATTCTCCTGTGTCCCAATTCTCTTCAACCTAAAACACACAACTAAAGGATCAATCTTTTTTTTTTTTTTAAGTAAAAAGGTCAGCTTCGTAACTCTCAAAGCAGTGACAACCTTTCCAGTTGCACAAGGCGCACTACCAACATGTCAAGGGCTCAAGGATGAGAGAAGTTTTAGATTACCTGGAATAAAAGCAACAGATGCAACAGATGCATTAGATGCACAAGGACGAGAGAAGTTTGTCCCGCAATTCAAATTGTTTCCTGTAAAACTTCATCAATAAACATAAATCAGACCAACTGAAACATAAATGTTTATAAACATTGAATGATATTCACTAGGTCTATCACCTACTGTTGCATTAAATATTTAACTCCAAAAAATAAATAAAATAAAATACGTACTTGTACATGTGAATTTGAAATAAATGATCAGGTATCCGACCACTTAGATTATTGAAAGCCAGCTCACTGACACGATAATTCAAATGGCATATTGTCAAATAGTTGGGAAAATCATTGCTAAGTTAACTGAAGAAACTAAACAGTTATGCTCCCAGATAGCCTCTTAGATCAATAGGAATTGAATAAAGCAATGTAATAAATTTTGTGTTATTTCTTGCAAATTTTTTTTGTATTTACACATCAAAACCCCTTAGAAAGTAAATGTAGCACATACATATTTTCCAAGTTTTGAAGATTTGAAATGGAGTCGGGAATATTTCCACTGAGATTATTTTGACTCAAAGACCTGCTTATTTGAAAAGAGAAATAGCAATGTTATAGTAGTAAAATTGAAGCTAAAAGCTTTTCATCAATTTAGCTATGTAAAAGATTACAACTTACAAGATTTTGAGCTTTGTAAGATTGCCAATTGAAGATGGTATGTCTCCGGTCAAACAGTTATTCTCTAATTTCAAGGTTGTCAGACTGGTCAAGTTTTGCAATTCTTTTGGTATCCCACCTGTTATGTTGTTACCTTGCAACTCACTGCATGATAAATGCATCTAAGGAATTTTATATCATGATAATGAGATTTAATTCATAAGAGAGAGTGTACATGAAACAGAGAGCTAGTGAGAGAGGTCCCTCTTAACTGCATATACAGATAAAAAATTCTAACCATGAAGAAAATTTTGCTTGAATCTTTTTACCAATAAGGGCAGCATGATTTCAATTCAAGCAAAAGAAAATTCATAACCTTTTTAAAAGAAAACGAAGACGAAGACGAAGAAGAAGAACTTATGACAATATGACACCAGATGCTAGAACAAGATGATGCATCAAAGGATGAACAACTCTTTTAGGGTCCTAATGCATAAGAAGTCACCAGTGAATAGTGATTTCATGTGCTCAGGTTCAAGTGGGGTGAAGCCCCAGCCAAACATAACCAACCCAAGCTGATACTGGCAGGTTGGTCAGGCCCAGATTTCATAACCCAATTTAAAATCTGGTCAGGCTGGGTTGTAGTTGTGGCTGTTAGCAAAGTCCCACCTTACCAGTGGACCTTTTGATCTTGGATTTTATAAACACATGGGCACGCTCTCCTTATAAGCTGATTTTTAAGGATGAATTCTACTCATGTATTTAACATGGTATATGAGCGGGGGTACCACTAGGATGGGTCGGGTTCATATCTCCAGCCCAATGTGGAGGGGAGAGCCGAGTGTCTCTAGCCCTAGCGCTGAGGGAGAGTGTTAGAAAAGTCCCAAATCGAAAATGGACCTTTGAATCTTGGGGTTTATAAGCACATGGGCACCATCTCCTTATAAGCCGGTTTTTAAGAATGAGTTCTACTCATGTGTTTAACAGTAGATTTATAAAAAAAATTGGCATAAATCTGAGATTTATATGTTATATATACTATTATGCATTTATGTCAAATTTGAACAATCTGGGGTTTTGGAAAAGGATATGTTTCAACTTGGGATGAGATGCCAACCTGACCATTCCAACCCAGGCTAGTCCACATGTTGGGCTAGGTCAGGTCTCATTGCAGGCTGGGTCAAAAAATCTACCTGATTTTAAAATTGGGTTGTATTGGGTTGACCCTCAATCCAACTCAAGCAATCCTAGCTCTTCTTTTGATTGTTGAGAAATAAATGGCAATAGTATAGAAGAATGACCAGCGATTGGATCGTTACATTCTTCAAGAAAAGTAAGTTAGGCATCTCCTCTTCACAGTGAGACACGTTGGATCGATAACTTAGACTTTGGATTATCAAACCATGGCTCTACTAGTACAAACTGCATACATTAGGACAAGCATTTTTTAGCTTTTACCCAAGGCGGTTGGATTGATGGCCAGAAACCCGCCTCAGGAAGCGGGAGTCTTGAATTTGATTTCCACTCCACCCCAAAGAGCCACTCCCAGTAGAGTTACCCAGTGTGTGTGGATAGGGAGACTTGTACATGCACCGAGGATTAATTGGGTGCTCTGAGAGGCCTGGACACCTTGGTCATCAAAAAAAAAAAATAACAGCATACATTAAGATAGTATATACGCAGGTTCATCAAGACACTCATGCATCATAGTAGCTTTGATATTCTCATTTGTTGCTTAAAATCTAAGTTTAGAATCTATTGCAACGTTTTCCATAATTTGGTATCACAACTTGGGAATAAAAGTTCACTGAAAAACAGGATACATAGAAGTGAAATCAAGGTAAAATTTATAAACACAATTCAAAGTTACAATAATGTGTAACCCAATCCTTAATACATACAGAACAGTGAGAGTCCTCAGAGCTCCAATATGGGGTGACAAGGTTCCAGAGAATCCCATAGAAATCATTGACCTGCGAATAATTACAAAAGGCAACATACAAATATATTTTTGTATTTTATGTTAGAGCCCTTTAACTGAAACACTTCAGAGATGTTTCTCATAAAATATGCAATGTCATGAAAAGCTATCAATGTATTATTATTTATTAGACATGACTATGTAAGAATATTTGAACTCACAAAGAAATGACATTATACTCATCATCGCAACCAACAAAGGTCCACTGGCATGGGTTAGGCCTACTTGGATACCAATTTGTTAGTTGAACAGCTTTTAATGAAGCCTTCAATTCAAGCAGTGCATTTCCTGTAAGCATTTAAGATTTTCAATTAGTTTTCCAACAAAAGATGCAAACAGAAGAAAAAAACAATATATGAGGAAGTAAAACCTGTCTAGTAATTATCACCCAAAAAACAAAAAAAGCTAGTATTATGTGTCAAAAGAGTTCCTTCTCATTCTTAATTTCACATGTAGAGATAGCAGTAGAGATTTTATTTCAAACTCCAACAGTTTGGGGATTCAGTTATAGTAATCGGGTGAAAATCTCTTTTGGTTCTCTCAATGGAAATACAACACTTTACACCTCTAATTGGCTGTGTGTTTTACATTTTTTTAATCAACTTTTAGTGGAAGAACTTCTCTACGGCTATGTTTACATGTAAAATTACAAAAGACTACAACTCCTTTTATCATAGTGAATCCAACAGTATTGAATTTATATTATAAACAAAGAAAATAAGACACAGTCCAAGCATGAGATTCATGGTAGGAAAATTATATCACGAAGAAAGACGACTCCAGCTTTTCATTTCATTAGAGAAATCATACAATAAAACAACATGCAACAAGTTGCAGCCCATTAAGCTATAAAATCATTCCCAATACAGTGTAAATTGCTGAAGTGGATAACGGTGTGAACAATGTATTAAGGAACTCAAAAGAAGGTATGTATTAATACACAATGGCATTACTTTTTCTCAACTCTTAAGTAAATGACACAGTCTATGTACCTTGACTATTGGATGTCCCAAAAGAAAACAAAGAAGCCAGCACCAAAACACATAATACAACTCCATCTTGGCTTATGCCACTTGCATTTTGAATGAAATCTCTGCCTTTGACATTACTCTTGATCATCATCATCAAAGTCACTAATCCCATTCACCTTTTAGACTTTTCTTATTGCTTAATTCACTGAATTATGACATTCTTGGGTGAATTCCACACCCTGCATATATTTGCCAAAAGTGAAAGGCAACTGTGAGATGCATAGATTACATAAAAAAAAAAAAAACTAAATCGACATTTTGACAGCTAATTTTAAAATGAATGTAAGTCTGAAAGGCATGATCATGCAGCTGCCACTCCATTTTAACAAAACTTCAGTTAAATAGCACAAGATTGTTGGGTTTTATAGCTCAAAGCTCTGTTGGGCCACTGTTTGTTCTTGCTATTTTTGCTTGTGTGGGTTAATTGCACAACAGAGATGCAGAGCATCTAGATATTCAATTTAATTTAATTTCTTGTAAGAAAATATTCCTTCTTCCTGCAGGTGTTAAGCTCTAAGATGGATGTGAAGCCCTCAAACTTGGAGTGAAGCAATTGCAGATGGGACGTGAAATCCTCCACATTAAGGTGTGGACTGCTTTCATGGTGTATGAGATACAAAAGTGAAACGTATATATTTATTATATAATATATGTATATATAAATGTAAACATGCTTTTGTCCTACTCTGTAAATATGAGAGAGAGAGAAGATGGTGGCATGAATTTAGAAATTACTGGATTTTCTCTTTTGCCGGAAGAGAAGACATGTCAATTCTGGTGCTATAAATGAATGAAAAAAAATTTAAATGTTTTAGAAGCCAAAATCAAATTTCCAATTATACCCCTAACAGATTTACCGGATTTTTAAACTATCTCTCCCCCGCAGCAACCTGCCCAACCATCCAACCAAAAAAGAGGGGAAAAAAAAAAATTCATCACTGGTATACATGAATTTAAGTTAAATTTTACACAATATTAGTTTTAGAATATTTAAAAAGGGCAAAAACTCTAATGAATGTGGATCCAGTCAGCACTCAATTTCACATCACAAAATGGCAAAATACTTTAAAAAATGATAGTATTAGTAAAAAAATAAGGTGCTATTTTTTTCTCTCATACTTGGATTTATTTAATTGTGCCACTTTTTACAATTTTTATATTTTATAATATTTGTATATCACCTCCAAAATCCAAACTCAGCCCAGGACGCAGTGAGGAATTATAGAACTCACCTGCTTAAATAAGACGGGGAGATAAAGTAATTACCGAAACATTCAACTCCAATGAGGAAATCCAAACGGCATCCAATATATTAAAGGCATGAATTAAAAGCAGGGAGAAAGTTTGAGTAATTACCTAAAACAGAGCTCTAGCTTATGATACTACACAAGCATAGTAAATGTTTGGGAGATTCTCTTTCCTACGTTTGGATAGACACAGCTTGGAGGTCAGCGACATTCAAGTCTTCTTCTTCTTTTTTCTAACCAGTAACTTATAGATTGAAGAAAGAGGAAACCAGAAGAAACAGAGAACACGAGAAAGAATGTGAGGAAGAAAGAAAACAGGAACAAAAGTGGCCACAACACGGTCAGAATATATAGTAATATGCATACCAAGTCTTCAGTCATGAGAGAACGATGTACGTATGAAGTTCCCTTCATTTAATCACTTTATTCTTTAATTTTTTTATTTTTTTTTTAAAACTGACGATTTATATCGATTGAAATCAGGGTACCAATATCCGTCGATACGATACCTATCAGCCGATATGAAATGGTTTTAGAGAGCCGAATATCGATCGATATCGGCTGTTTTTTAAAAAAGAAGAGGAGATAGAAAAATATCGGCCGATATATCGACCGATAACGTTTTTTAAACCCTTGATTGAAATATAAAAAACTAAGATTAATTAAAATGATTATGTAGTCCTGAAACTTTATACTATCTATTCAAATCAATAATATTTTAAAAATCGGCCCGTCACTTAAACGGTCTCGATGGAAGGTCGGATTAAATAAGGTTCATTTAGATTTGACCGTGATCAAACACGTGTCATGCATATTATATTGCAAATAATATTAAATTATTAACAAATAGATACAAAGTAAATAAAACTCTAAGTTTACTATATTAATAATTCTATATAGATTATTCAAGATGCTTTTTATAAAAAATAATAAAAATCCATCTATAACTTCAAAAATTAATTATTATAATTTTAAATCAAAATTAAATTTTAAATGACACAATTGATCTTTGTTTTTAATTAATAATCTAAAAAAAAAGTCTAATATTTCTTTCAAAAATAAAACCAAAACTTACATTTTACAATTATTTAAAGTTTTAAATAATTTCAATTATATAAAAAATGGAACACATAAGTCTTAGGAAGTTGGGCCATAGAATGGACCCACAACATGTGATTTATGTTACATTATATCAATTCATAAACACTACATTAAATGGTGGAAAAATAAACACAGTGGAACATGAGTGCAAAATTTAGTATCAGCCGATATGATATATCGACAGATATTAGTCTCTCTCCTCATTTAAAAAAAAATGGCCGATATGATACGGTCGAGATATTGGCTATCGGTCGAATATCGGCCGATATAATGCGGTTTCAAAATCATATCATATCGGTCAATACAATACGGATCGGCCGATATTTAGCATCCTGAAACTAGAAACACATGTCTCGCTGGCAGTGTGGTTCCCAGTCCCAAATCGACAAGATGGAAAAGTGGTGAGAGAGGTAATGGGTAGAAATGGTGGAGCACCCCTCTCGGCTTTCTGAGTTGGGTGATTAATAGGCTGTATAATTTAAAATTGATTTATTAATGGAAGACGTTTAGACGTTTCCTCGTTAAAATTATTTGAAATGGTTTCAAAGGGTGTTTTACTCCCAGGTCCACCCCCGGCCAGGCTGGTGTCAGTGACTTGGAAAGTGAAATCGTGGAAAATGAAGTCAATTTGTCAGTGGAATCCTCCAAAGTAATGAAGAAAAGTCTTGGCACTGAGGAATGACAACCATTGGTCTACACTCTGCTTTCGAGCCATGGCCCATTTGAAAAGATAATTTCTTGGTTGAGTGGTTACTCGTGATTCACGACCAATCTTGATGAAAGAGAATCTATGGTGTTCTTATCATGTTATCAGCTACAAAATTTGGTTTATATTTTTTTATTCAGACCTGAAATTTATTTCTTTCAAATATTGATTAATATTTAATTATTAGTTGGGACGTTTGACAAACTCCCAAGTTGAAAAGCCCACGTATTCTGACGAGCTGTATGAGGGGGTCGGTCTTTATCTCATTATAATAAATTTTACATTAGATAAATAGATTATCATGAGGTCTACTGTACTGTTAAAAATAGTATCTATTTAGCCCTTGATTTTAAAAAAAATAAAATAAAATGAACCATCAGATAAATATTTTGACATATTATGATTAATTCATTAGTAAAAAATAATTTGAATGGACTAGATTAGATATGAAGTAGGTCCATGCAAGGGCCTTATAACGGGAAGTCAAAAATGCCTATGAATTATGTAGTTTCACTTTTGAATATCAACAGTAAAAGGTGAAAAAGGTATTTTGATATCTCTTATTATTAAAAATATTAATATCACTCTCACTTTATAATCACATAAAAGTAAACATTTTATAGTGATGGTAATTTTTATGTTTATTTTCAAGCCACTCCTATAATAAAATATCAGTCAAATGTATCAAATCCGTGAAGATTGAATGCAAAATCAGACTAAAAATTTAGAACTATGATCTAATAAGACCAAGTTCCGGTCATACGAGATAATAATTATAATACTGATAATGCTCATCGTCTAAATAAGACTGAGCAAACATTTCAACTGAAATGTCACACTTAACATTGAGAGGACTCTTTGACTTAGGACAGTATAGAAAGAAATGAAATAAATTAGATTGATGTGGACTTGGTGTGAAATTTAAATTATTCTTGTCCACTAGATGGGTCAAGTCAAGTCAATGACAGCTTGGGTCTTTTGGAGAGAGAGAGAGAGAGCATGATGCACGCCTGTAGTTGGAGTGAGTTGGAGTAGTCCATGATATCTATCATGTGCTTTGGGTGATCAGAGTGGCTATACTAGTTCATAATTTTGATTTAATTTACACCACTCGGCCGTTCTACGATTTGTGGGATTGAGGTGGATATTTTTTATATTTGAAGAGAGAAATATGTCCATATCTTAAAATATTTAAGTATAATCGAAAACATTTAGAAGTTAATATCTGCAGGCTCATAATACCTTGATATATGTCGGGTTAATATTGTTGACTTGACTAATTTGAAATATTGCAGAGAAGTTATATCGGCTATACACTATCCTAATTAGTTCAAGTTAAATCAGGCAACAAGTTAATCATGTCGAGTCCAGATTTAGATCAACAACTCTTAATCATTTACTTACTTATTTAATAGATCATTAATAGATCAGCCGATTTATATCTATTTCAAATTCAGATTACAAAACTTTAAACTTTTTTCCATTTAAAATGAGTGAGTTTGATTTAAATAATTGAGTGGGATCAAAATTTTCCCAGTGTAGATCTATACTTTTGTAGAATCTCTATTCATTCATTTTGTATCATAGCCATTGTTATCTATTTATTGATTTATTTTGGTGGAACGTTAAGGATTTGAAATGTTTAACCAAACATGGATTGCATACATTCACACTGTCACGCCTCGACTCGAAGGGTGGGCTCGGAACGCGACTGATTTTTTTTTTTTTTTTTTAAGATAAACTGAACCACAAGCATTCTTACTGGGCCGGATCAATAGTTAGGCCCAGCGGTTACACATTAGCCCATCATGTGGACTCAAACATGTACCATATGCTTCCCCCATAAAAATAGACATAACAACATCATAACATGCTCAAATCAAATCTAACATTGATTAATACAAAGCATAAGAAAATCAATCATTGATTCATCATTCAAAACATTGTCTCAAAAAGGCAACATAGCCTACTACATCATTTTAACATAAATTAAGTACCACATCCGGTACTTAATAAAAGACAATAGTTCCAAGAACCAACAAGGAAAGATTAGGGCATTCCCCTCCGGGGGAATCCCAAACACTGCTTTAGCTTAATCGCCCTGAGCCTGAAAGAGAGGGTCCTCCTCCTCGGGTTCATCTCCTGAAAGGTGAGTGGTGTGAGCTAACTAGCCCAGTGAAGGATAATTAACAATGCAAATTAAGTAAATATAAAACAGGTTAGTAACAGTTCAATATCACATGTTCGATAGAAAAATAAGCATAATCTCAAGTAATACATCAACATCATTAAATTCACTGTCATTATCCACCGTAACGCATGCCGACTACACTGAGACCAGTATTAAGTCCTGACACAGGTCAAAATACATCCTTGCAAGTACATCTCCGGCTCTAACTTAGCCGATACTGACACCCTCAAGTCAGCAACTGACGACAGCTTGGTCCGCCCATGGTCCTAGTAGACATAAACCATCTCTCATATGGCCGATATTGGTTCAATAGCCCAGGTACGTGGAAGAAGTCTTTCATACTCATACGATCAACATCGTAATATCACAATCAACATCAGCACTCTTACCATAGTGCATCTTGTATAGGCACATGAGTGAGTTCATTAAAACTGAAATCACTCATTGCTCAATAAAAACCTGTTTACAAAATCTACAGAGTTAAGTTCTCTCACCGTTCTGTGTGGTTACGCAGTCTCTGTTCAAACAACATACAAGTGCTCAATCAATATACACAACAAATATGTACACATACATAGTATTTGGAAATCATACATTTTCCCACAAAATATCTAGGGTTCATGGAAATGAGTCTCCTACTTGGTTTCTATCCTTTTTAAATCATCCACAAGATAATAATATAATAAAAAGGGTTCAGTCCAAACTCATATTGTCTTCTGGGCATTGACCAGATTGACTTATTGAGTTAGGTCTAGATCCTTGGGTCACTTCTCGGTTGTCTTCTGGATAGGACCAGAGCTGACATTTTGAGTAGGCCTCGAGGTCACTCAGTACCCGACTATAGTGTTGTCCTGAAAGTGAATCACTCAGTTCCAGACCAATAGGGTAGGCCTGAAAGCGTATACAATAGTATTTACACTATAAATAATAAGAGAAAGGGGTTAGTACATTTTTAATTAACAAGGGGGTATAAATCATCACAAATAATCAAAACACATTAAATAAATAATAATCAAGATTAAAACAGTAATCAAACAATATTTTATCATTTAAAAATGGGTCCCTCGGAACATCACCTCGGAACAAGGTACAGTGGCTTCGGATCATCCGAACCACACTAAACTAAGTCACTGGTCCTCAGAACTTGGGGCCTGACTTCGGATCATCGGAAGACTGGGTCTCAGACCTTCCGAAGTCCATCCGAACTGAAAAACAGAAAAGAGTAAGTCTCGGTGGGTCTGCAAAGCTCAGAACGTCCGAGGTCTGGGCTCGGAACGTCCGAGAGGGTTCGGTCCTTCCGAGCTCGGCTCGGTGCATCCGAAAGAGGTCTGGCTCGCCTCGGGCGGACTGGGCTTCGGGTGAAGCTCGGAACGTCTGAGGGTCACGGCTCGGACAGTCCGAAGGCTCGGACCGTCCGAGGGTTCGGACCGTCCGAAGATCGGCTCTCGGACCTTTCGAGAGTCGTCTTCTCCAATTGTCTGCACCAACAGACAGTCACGGCGATTCTACAGTGAAATGCGATTCCAGAAAGGGAGGGCTTCCCAGATTCGGTTTTCACATCCGTCTGGTATGATGGACTCCTCTGGGAATCCTCTTTCCATAGGGAAAGGTTTGGAGCTCAGAAGCTCACCGGGTCATCCGATCTTAAGGGTAAATCTTCACGGGTACATGAAACCCATGGTTTTCCTTAGATTTTAAAACGGGTTTTTCTTCGTCAAAACAGGGTCAAATTTGGTTTTGTTTGATTCTAAACCGGTTAGAATTTAAAAAGGAATACAATGGATACCTTCACTTTGGTTCCTGGGCTGAAATTCAGATTTTTGAAAATCTTTCCTTAAGCTTACTGTTACTGAAAAACAGCAGCTTAGCAGAGGTTTCTCGGCCGGAATTAAACAGAGAGTAGGAGAGTAGAGAGAAGAGAAGAAATGCAATTTTTTGCTGGGAGTTCTAATTGAACGAGGAAGGCTGAATTTATAGGCTTTCGGTTGAGAAGAGACGCTCGAAATCAGCTGCGCATGCAGCGACGATGGGACTGGACAATCGGGTATCATCATTCACCGGTAAGGGACGCCGGAAAACTTGCTGCTCGATGGGATGGGACGGCGGGAGCTCATGATGGCCCGAAATTCGGCCGGTCAGCCAGTGCACGCCTGCATGGCGTGTGCAGAAATTTTTTGCCGTTGCAGATCGGTCCCTTAAGAGTTTCCAAATTGCAGATAAGCCCCAATTTTATAAAAATTGATTTTTAAAACTAAAAGCAATAATTTAAGACCTCAAAAACTTGATCCAACCTTACAGATGGGTTGGGTTTTGAAAACCTTGATCACCATAAAAATTTCAGAATTTATCTCTTACTAAAAACCCTTGATTTAAATAAAAATCATATTTTACCCATAATTACTTAATTAAACAAATGTAAAAATAACCAATTTGTAAATCTTATTTTGAGATGAAATGAAATAACTAGACCATTCTTAAAATGGTCTAACACCAAATACCATTTTCCGATTTTATCTCCTTTTCGAAATTATTTAAAATAATTAAAACTCCTTTTCAGGAGTTTTGACGGGCGATATTTAAATACCATTTTCTGAAATCAAACCATTTTAAACCCATAGATGCAAATCCATCATTAAGGAGAATATTATCCACTAATAATATACACGTATCAACGATTTTTATAAAAATATACACAACAAGTGGTAAATTACCAAAATACCCCTCCAGCTTGACGAGCTGGATCTCTGGGCTCACGAGCTCGGATCGGGCCAAACTTGGGCTTTCTTCAAAGCCCTGACCGAAATCCTCGAGATTGACCGGTCAAACACGAAAATTAAGCTAAGCCACGCCTAATCTGGAGCAGGATATTACACACACTGTGTTTGCAATTTGCCCAGCAGGCTTTTCTTATTTATAAAAAATAAAGTGAAAATTGATTATTATTTTAAGAATTAAGAATATATCTTTGAATTTTAATTTTTAGCATGTTGCAGTAAACGCATTGTTAATTCATATGGGCTTGAGAAAACACTTGGCCTGTTGGTGTATCAGTTTACGTGAAATCACACTCTCTCTTAGAGTTGGGGCTGAATAGAATTATCTTTAAAAATCAACTATTAAGAAAAAGGATCCATGTACTTATAAACTCTATTATCTAAAGGTCCAATGGTGATGTGGGGATATACTTTCCCCTTGCCTCTCCCTCAGAAGCTTCGCCTGGGTAATAATCCTGATGGGCCCATCTGGGTCTAGCGCAGCTGGACTGGATTTGAAACGGCTTCTTGGATGGTGAAAGGAGCATTAGGCGGCCTGAAGCCCAGTTGTTGTTGAGCTTCTTTCAAGCTTAGAATCTGGTCTTGAAGTAAGTCGTCCACTTCTTTGAGTGAAGAAACTTACTTCTCTAAGGGTTCTCTAGAGACAAGACGTGCATTTGAGAATTGAGATGTTAACTGATAATAAGAAATTATATCATGATGTAAGAAATTTGATTCCCCTAGTAAGAAATTATATGTTCATGTTGTTTTATACAATCAATCTAGCAATGCTAATTTCTGACCAGCCCCACTACTCAACCTGACTCAATAAGTTTGGATTTGATATGAAAAATCTTTTGAAAACAAATAGAAATAAAATTCACTTGTCTAAAAAACCTCAACAGAGAGGAGGGTTGATGTTACTCATTCTTAAAATCATCACAGATTTGTTGGTGTGGAATAGTTTTATTATGCATACTTACACATAGGGTCTACTGAAAGAAATAGTGATAAGTCTATTGAAAAGATCTTCAACATGTGAACTCGTTAAAAATGTTTTCCATTGAATCAATCAAATCAATTTTTTTTTTCAAAAATTGACTATTTTAAGATATTTTTTAATATTTAAATTTAAATTTTAAAAATATGACTTAAGTGATCTAATCAAAGTGATTTTGATGGGTCTCATATTCAAATATAATATTTTCAACAGAGTCATCACAACTTTATTTGATGGATTTATGTCTAAATCGGTAGAATAATATCAATCAAATTAGTATATTTTCAGTACATTAGTGTTTGCCCTTTTAGAGAAGGTTAGAGAATGAGCAAAGTCTTGGCTATGCAAAAGTAATATGAATGAAAAATGATGTCTTTCTTTTTTTCTCTCGCGAACACAGTTTTTTTGCAAAGATAAGAAGAAATATGACTTTTTTTCTTATTCTAAAAATTCTATTTCCTATGGAAGAATAAACAAATTTAATTGAGGAAAATAAAAAGATTTTAATGTTTTATTCATTTTCAATAAAAATATAGATTTTAACACATACAGTCATAATATTAGATTTTCACAATTTGACATGAAACCAAATTTTCTATCACTTGTTAGATAATTTGAATAGAACTCTACCCATATTTTTTTTTTATATTGAATTACCCTTTTATGAGGAAATAGAAAAAAAAAATCCTATAAAAGAATGGAATTTGTGCACTGATATTTTTTTTTTATATAAATGGAGCACTAATATGATATAATTTTAAGAAGTTTTTCATTTTATTCTTAATAAATTAAAAAGTGAAAAGTCAAAAATTAAAAAATCTCAAAAATCAAAACTCCGTTTAAGAAAAGGTAGCCGCGCCCAAATCAATTCCCGCTTAAATCTGTGAAAACTCCGGTATGCATCGCAGTTTTTCCAGTCAATTCTCCTCGTTTGAACTGACCGCTGAATATTTGAACCGTGTGATGGAACACTGGACAAAATGACATGCTCGTCCTCAGACCTCACCAAGCCTGCAAGCAAATCATCTGTTCTTCCTTGTTCCAACTCCATCTCTGCCGTTCATCATCCTCTCCTTCACCATACGGCGGCCACACTCACCCTATCCAGAATCTATTCCTCCCAAACTCAATCTCGACCCTCAAATCCCTCCTCGGAGCTCACTCTCTCATCATCACTTCCGGCCAGTCCAGCAACATCTTCTTAGCAGCCAAGCTCATCTCTCTCTACTCCTCCTTCAACAAAACCAATCTCGCCACCCAGGTGTTCAACGAAATTCCTACAAAAGACACTTTCTCATGGAACTCCATCATCCAAGCCCACTACTCCAACGCCAAGTACGAGACATCCATCTCATTGTTTCTCCGAATGCGTCGATCCCATTGCCTTTCAAGCCACTTCACCATTCCCATGGTCGTCGCCTCCTGCACGGAACTTCCTGCCATCAAAATGGGTCAAAGTGTTCATGGGTTTTCTCTGAAAATGAATCTCACCGCGGGAAATTGTGCAATCGGGTCGTCTCTGGTGCATTTTTATGCAAAATGTGGTTGTATTGGCAATGCACAACAAATGTTTGATGACATGCCTACTAGAGATGTTGTGGCATGGACTGCTCTAGTTGTTGGCTATGTCCAGAACGGTGACTGTGAAATGGGATTGAGTTGTCTTCAGGAGATGCACAGCAATGGGGATGGTGAAGTGAAGCCGAATTTTCGGACGATGGAAGGTGGTTTACAGGCCTGCAGGAATTTGGAAGCTCTGTTGGAAGGTAAATGCCTACACGGTTTCATTGTAAAAACTGGAATTGGCTCTTGTTCCTTTGTGCAATCATCACTGCTGTCCGTGTACTCCAAGTGTGGGAGTGTTGAAGAAAGTCATATTGCTTTTGATGAGTTGCCTAATAAAGATCTTATCTCATGGACTGCACTCATCAGTGTGTATGCAAGAAATGGGCTTTTGTCCAAGTGCTTTGAGTTGTTTCAGGATATGCAGGTTTCAGGAATTGATCCGGATGCAATTGTTATCAGTTGTTTGGTTATGGGTTCTGGGAATGTAACAAGTTTCAATCAAGGTAAATGCTTACATGGACTGCTTGTTAGGAAGTCTTTTGACTCTGATACTGTGGTTTGTAATTCTTTGATATCAATGTATTGCAAGTTTAAATGCTTAGACATTGCTGAGAAGATTTTCAAAGTAATGACTGACCGAGACTCAGAGACTTGGAACTTTATGATTTCTGGATATGGTAAGATGGGATTGGAAACAAAATGCATTGAAATGTTTAGAGAAATGCAGCTGGTAGGGTTGGAATTTGATTCAAACAGTTTGGTTGCTGTTGTTTCTTCATGTTCACAATTATCAGCCTTGCAACAGGGCAGATCTGTCCATTGTTCTGTAATCAAGGCTGCCTTGATGAAGATGTGTCAATTTTGAACTCACTTGTGGGTATGTATGGAAGATGTGGAAATTTTGATGTTGCACAGAGGATATTCCATAGGATGTGTAGAGACACTATCACGTGGAACACATTGATTTCTGCTTATGTCCACAGTGGGCATTGTAGAGAATCTCTAATGCTCTTTGATCAAATGCTTTCAGAAAATGTTAGACCTAACTCAGCTACTCTAGTTAGTGTTCTTTCTGCATGCTCTTATACAGCGGCTCTTAAGCATGGAGAATGGATCCATAAGTACGTAAAAGAAATGGGATTTGAATATGATGTATCACTGAGTACTGCACTGGTTGATATGTATGCCAAATGTGGGCAGCCTGGAATATCACAGGGAATCTTTGATGGAATGCCCAAAAGGGATGTTATTTCATGGAATGCAATGATTTCTGGATATGGAATTCATGGAAAAGCCAGAGAGGCATTGGAGATTTTCCAACAAATGGAGGAATCGAGTGAGAGGCCAAATGAAGTAACTTTTCTGGCCATTCTCTCAGCATGTAGTCATGCGGGCCTGGTCGAAGAAGGAAAACACCTTTTTGGCAGAATGAAACATTATTCTATAATGCCCTCATTGAAGCACTATTCTTGCATGGTGGATCTGCTCGGCCGATCAGGGAATTTATGTGAAGCAGAATCTATGATTCTCACAATGCCTATGACTCCAGATGGTGGTGTCTGGGGGGCCTTGCTCAGTGCTTGTAAAGTTCATGGCAATGTTGAGATGGGTGAACGAGTTGCAAAGAAAGCTTTTGAATCAGACCCTGAAAATGATGGGTACTATATGCTGATGTCCAACATGTATAGCTCCATTGGAAGGTGGGAAGAAGCAGAGAAAGTGAGGGGGGTGATGAAGAAGAGGAGTGTCAGAAAGATTGCTGGTTGGAGTGCGATGGAGCTTGGGGAGGATGTTTTTGTCTTTTTAGTTGGAGATAAGTCTCATCCACAGTCAGAAGAGATATACAAAATGCTTGAAGCCTTGTTTAGGCCAATGGAGGAATGTGGTTATGTTGTTCAAAGAGGCAGTGGTGTTTATCTTGTTGACTAGAAGGCAAGCATTCATGTTCTTGATATATCATAGAAAGCTGCACTGCTTTAATCTGCAAATTTACAAAATTTGTGTTTCCCACATCTTCTCTTTTGCAATTTGGAGCAGTGACTATTCTGGGTTTGGCAGATTCTCAGTTCTGTAAACACGAACTGAAAGGTGATTTCAATTGCCTTCATATCTCAATCTGGGAAACCAAATTGTTCAGTCATTGATTGGACAGCAAGAATTGGAAGGGCAGGAAATTATATGGAAACCAAAACGTCCAATACATGGACTTGCTGCAAAAAACCATGTATAACTGCTACAGTCTACCAGCTCGAGCAATTATTTCTTTGAACCAGTTGAACATGCGAGAATGAGAATTGTAATTCCAGTCCTGGTTCGGGTTTAGCTCACCTCTCCTGGGTTCATGTTATGCTGCTTAGGGGGCCGTGTAAGTGCTCACAAGCTGCACTTTGCCTTATACTGGCCCGACTGGCCCAAGAAAAATGACTGCTGGAATTCTGGGAGGCACCTTTCTACACATTTTTACTTAAATCAAGACTGAAGGTGGAATGAAGTGGCTAAAGGTTATTACTTTATTGAAGTGATTAGAAGCGCATTGGAGATTCTGGAGTAGGAATAGTTTGTTTGATGAAGAATAAGAATGAGATGGGTTAAATAACAATGGTGATAATGATAATACTGCATTTTTTGTGCTTTTCTTCAGGTTCTGCACAAAGTGATTGTTCAAGCCAAGCATTCCATACGTCTGGGACCACCATTATAGGCTGTAGAGGAGAAATCTGCCAGGTACAAACTGGACCATTCCGGCCATTTTCTTCCAGCTTGAATTTTCATCATTAGATAGTTCATGCTCATAAAATTGGATCAAATGTCGAACAAAATTGATTGATTCATCATTGTGGCTTCAGATAAAATGGATAGTAGAGTTGGATAGCAATGAGGATGATTTTAGAATATATACCATATACTTCTTTTTCTATGGTGAAATAGGTGAATTCCACCAACATAACTTTACCTCTCAACCTCGGCTAAATCTTCAAAGCACCGTCTAAACTAATAAACGTTGAGAGCAATGAAGTTGGATGAATATTTATAATAATTTATCCTCGTGGCAGTCGTTGCTAAGGCGCTTGTATCTACAAACTAGTTTAAAGGGTAAAACTTAGATCAGTCTAGGCATACACTTCGCCTGGGTGTAGATCCTCTACACTAGGCTCATTAAATCGTAAATCTAAATACTTCAAATGATATATTTTTAGTTTAAATTCAATCTTAATTTATGTCTATTTAATACATTTTCATCATTAAATTAAACATTATAAATAAAAATATTAAAAAATAATTTATTTTGATCTTAAAAAATTAAAGACTTGGCAGGAGATTAAAAATGCATGTTGGCAATAAGTAGTGCCCAGACACTTTCTCTCTCCTTTTTTTATTTTTTTTTTGATACAAAAAAATAGAAAGAATGAAAACTTAGGGTGTGCATATTTTTTTAGAATAACGGTCATTTTTATTGAGTTTAGACCTTTCAAAGTCAAAATTTTGATATGTAATAAAAACTTAAAAAATATCTAAAAGTTTTATAAGAACGAAAGTCAACACAAGGAAATACCTAAAATGAATTTCATGTTCTCAAATATCTTATATTACAATATATAATTTTTTTATTGCACAAATTTCTGAGTTTCATAAAAATGTTAAAATATTTTAAGAAATTAGACAATGACCTTAAAAAGTCTATCAAAGCTCTTCATTTAATTGCAGGAACATTTGTATATTATTTGATACAATTTTTTCGACAAGAAATTCGAAAATGAGAAGTATATTAGAAATTTTGGCTTTTATCAAATTTTTAGAAAAATCTTGAAAAATCATATACATACACTCTAAGAAGTAAAAAACTATGTGAGTGACATAAATTCATCTTCAGCGAATTCTATAACCACTTGGTATGATTTCATCAAGTTATTTTCACAAAAAAAACTCAAATTTTGAGATTATCTTAGAGACAAAATTCAAAAAAAAAAAAAAAAATTGATGAAGATAGCTCAAAATAATTCTAAAATTCTAAAATTTGCTTTTAAAACTTTTTTAAATTAAAAAAATATTAGCAAAACAATTAAAAAATAGGACGAAATCGATTTTAAAAATAAAAAATAAAAAGGTATGTATTGGCCAATACACCCTCCAGTATCGGCGATTCGAAAATCCTGGCAAATCGATATGTATAGACAACCAAAATACCGATACTATGGGCTGATACTTGGTTGATTGGATGTGTCCTATTTTGGATAGTTGAGTAGTGTCTATGGTATTGTATCGAAGTTTCAATTACTTTAATCATATGATGGATTTCATCATCTAATAGTCTATCAAAAGACTCAGTTTTTCTGTTCAGATGTTAGATAACCTACCCGAAATTAAAATGTGAGAGTTTTGATAAACAATAGTCAAACTAAGAGCCACCCCCTCTCAACGTTGGATGGTAGAGAGAGAGAGAGAGATGTCTTTGGTCTGCCATTTTGAATTTGAGGACAGTTGTGGAGTGACGGCTGGAGAGAGTTAAGGAAGGTTTGTATATTTAAATGAAATGCTTAATGAAAATTATTAATTTAATACTGGATGAAGTTAAAATTAAAATTTCTAATATCAAAATCAACAGATAAGCATTATTAGGCGTAGTCAAAACCTAATGTACTGTCTGTAGTCTCCTAAGCTTTCAAATTTCAATAGTAGAGCCTGTCATGTGACTCTTGATTTATTATCTCTCAAAGAAGGGAGATTGGTAGGTTTACTTCAAATTATCAACAACTACCATATTGCACCCAGAAACAACATAACTAAGTCGGCACAGTGCAGGACTCGAGAAACGATACAAATTCTTTGAGTTTGGATTGATTTTTAGTCTGTTATTGAGATAAAATGAGTTCAAATTGGATAGAAATCTGATTGATCAGGGATTAATGGTGTGAGAGGGAGAGTGTGATTTCTAAGGCCTTGGTTGACTTATATTATG
This sequence comes from Chimonanthus salicifolius, assembly GCA_013350335.1. Classification (NCBI taxonomy): domain Eukaryota; kingdom Viridiplantae; phylum Streptophyta; class Magnoliopsida; order Laurales; family Calycanthaceae; genus Chimonanthus; species Chimonanthus salicifolius. The sequence goes on from CM023538.1 coordinate 617,047, forward strand.
GTCCAAAGTAGAGATAGATGCCAGGGCTCGGATACCTAATGAAGACAACCCATATGTGTATTTTGTAGACTCATCATATTTAAAGGTTCCATCAACAGAACATTCAACATTTCATGTGAAGTCTCAATTCTAAGCACAATTTGAATTTTTTTTTTTTTTCTTTCAATTTGGCATATTTTTTTAGCTTCATTTGGAGGTGGTTTGCTGATTTTCATGAAGAAATCAAATTTGTAGAAAACTTATGATTGACTTCAATCCATATCATTTAGTATGTACTGTGTACCGTGGAATCCAATCTCATATTAAGTTGTGAACATTTGATATTTATGTTGTTTGTATCAATATCTTTATTTCAATTGAAAATTTTGTGTATTAAAATTTCTAATCTCTTTTATAAGAAATAGATTTCTTAAAAGAAAATAAAAATATTTATTTTTTTATATTATCAATAAGTACTTTTTTATATAAAAGTTGAAAAAGTAATCTCATTTTTTATATTTCATTATCCGTACAACGCACATGGAGAATTTTGTCCCCCAAAATCGATGTCTTTTACAATAAGTCATATACAATTATCAAAGTAAAATCACAAGATTACAATTTTGATAGTATTTAATGAGTGGTGATTTTGTAATATCATTCTAATGGTCCACATGATACATAATAGGAATTTTGTTTCCCCTTCACTTGTCCTAACTTCACCATTCACATCAACTATCATATCATTCCCTTCACATACCGTTCACAGTTCACACGAAGGATCATATCATTCCTTTTGTTTAGATTGAGCAAAATTCTCTCTGATACAGTATGTTTGAAAAAACTATCCACCCATATTTCTTTTAAAATGGATTTTAATATATATAAGAATTACATTAAAAAAGATTTTTTTAATGTATAATAAATTAAGAAAAGCTCATTTGTGATGTTTTAATCAAGTAAAAGATTAGAAATGTATTGAGTTGAAGGTGTACAAATTATAGATATGATAAAGAGTAGACAAATAAAAACATAAAAAGATAAGATAAAGAAAGGCACAGTAAATAATATAATCATTATTTGTATAATGTATAATAAAGTTAAATAAAAAAATTAAAATTAAAAAAATTAGTTTCTTTGACTTTAATAGTGATGATGATTAATGAAAAAATCAATAAAAAGTTTTTCATGATAATAATAATATAATTAATATCAATATGTAATTAATAAAAATATGCATTAATTACAAAATTCTCATTTTATGGTGAGTTAGAAGTACAAAATTGTGATATTTCCTGTAAAAAACAGGGACAGATCCTCCTATCTTTTAATCTATAACTCTATTTTTATTATTTTATTGAAATGTAATTTTGATTTAATGGAGATTCCTATAATCCGATCTACCGTCTACGTCCTCGACATCCGTCTCCGCCTTGTTAACTTTCTTTTCTATAAACAATGAATTAAATAATCCCTTCTCTCTCCCTCCTGTCTCCTCGCAATTCGTGACCAACCAAAACAACTTCTCTTTCCTCACCTCCTTCAATCTCGCAGCTTGCAGAGCTCATCTCCAATCACAGCTAGGTATTTTCTCCTCTGACATTCCAAACCAAGCCCCATTTCGACAATCTCCCAAAAAAACGAACCCATGTCCCAAAATCTCTAAATTCCCTCTCATTAGTTGTCTTCTTCTTCTTCTTCTTTTTCCTTTCTTATCAAATCTTCGAGCTCAGGAACTCAGCTGCTGTTGCAGCAGCCGAGGTTTTGAATCGAGGAGAAGGAAATCCGATCAAAATCCAGCTCCACATTCGATCAATTTACCCGCATTTTCCAGATTCTCTCTTAGAAGGAAACCGAGATCGATTTAATGATTGATAATCCTAACCCACCATAAAAGAATTCCTCCTCCTTTTTTAAACTTGTCCAAATTTTTGAAATTTAATTCCATTTTTTAAGTTGAGGTTACGATTAAAATATATCCTTAAACTATTCCAAGAATTTTGAAATTTCCTTCTTTTTTTTTCCAAATTGTCGAGCTCAAGGTCGCAGCAGCAGAAGCTCTGAAACGAGGAGAGGAGGAGACAGGGTCAAGGCCCATTTCCAAAGCCTACCCGATTACCCGCATGAACTAGAAAAGCTATCTTCAGTTCGATTCGGGTTGGGCTACGGGTCAAGATGTCAGGTTGCTTCAGCTTCACGGCGTCGAGAGATTGGCTTTACAGGCAGGGGTTTACGAGAGCCGGTCTGAGATCGGCTTCGACGGATTTTGGAGATGGGACGACGATGCACTGCTGGGTCCCATGCGAACCGATGGCGCAGAAACCGGCGCTCCTCCTCCTCCACGGATTCGGTGCCAATGCCACGTGGCAATGGAGCGAGCAGCTTCGTCCGCTGCTGGCCCGGTTCAACGTCTTCGTGCCCGACCTCCTCTTCTTCGGTGACTCGGCCACGACCCAGCCTGAAAGGTCTGAGTCGTTTCAGGTAACGCATTGATACTAAAAATGAAAGCAATGCCATTAGGCTGTTGACTACATTATTTCGTTGTTTGGAGTTATCTCATAGGTTACATCATCATCACGAAGCCACTAATTTTATTATTTGACGTTGAGTTTTTTTTTTACTATTTTCTTCCATTTTATTCTGTATAAAACCATATCCTCCATGGTCCACAATCCTTTGGATCCTTATTTACTCATTTTATTCACCTTTTTGAAGGTCTCACCCTCGTACTACTTTCGAGTTCCGACTACCTTGCACCAGGGCTGAAAAAAACGCCCGGGCCGATATTAATATCATTCTCTCTCCTCTTTTTGTTTTTTTTTTTTTTGTAAATATCTGTATTATTTTATTATTTTATTTTTTCTGAATTAAAAAATATAAAAAAATGGAAAAAAAAAACTGTTTTTTTTTTTTTAAATTCAAAACGTAAATATCGGCTGATATTGGCCGATATTTTGACCCGGCCCATCACTATTTTGATTTTTTTTTTTTAAATACCAATATGAATCATTTCGGCAGATATCGGACCGATATATATCGCCGATATATCGGCCGATATCTTGACCCCTGCCTTGCACCTTTTTTTTTAAAAGAGGAAGTTGTTTATAATCTTCTGTATACATTTTCCATCACGTTAGAGGAATGATTGGGTGAAAAGAACTTCTAGTCAGGTCTTACATCTCCATAATCTTTTAGTAGATGAAAAAAAAATAAGTAAAAGCCATATAAGGTGGCCTGGCATGTACGTAGGATACCAGAAATGGTTCATGTGATGAGAACAAAATAGGTCTAAGAACTCGTAATAAGGTTAAAGTAATGCATCTTCACTATTTATTGATATAATTTGAAAATTTATAATTTAATGAAATTTGCAACTAATCATTTTTTATGATGTTAAATGGCTTTTCCTTATATGGGACTGTTTTTCCTCTTCTATATATTTGCCCATGCCACCTTGAATGACTTTTCTTCATTTTCTCATCTATTGAAACTGGTTAGAAGTTTTCTGATGGTTTCACTTTTCTTATAGGCCACATATTTTTGTCAATCGGCTGTTTTAAAAAAAAAGAAAAGAATTAATATGTGCTTTGCACATTTGACTATATTTGTCATCATTTGATTTTCATATTCCAATTTTATCTGCTGACCCCAGGCAAGGTGTGTGATGAGGTTGATGGAGGGGTTTGGAGTGAGGAGGATGAGTCTGGTAGGGATCAGCTATGGTGGGTTTGTTGGGTACAGTCTTGCCATCCAATTTCCGGAGGCAGTAGAGAAAGTGGTGTTGTGCTGCTCTGGAGTGTGCTTGGAAGAGAGAGATTTGGAGCAGGGGCTATTCAAGGTGCAGGACCTGGATGAGGCAGCAAAATTGCTGGTGCCGCAGACACCAGAAAAGCTCAGGCAGCTGATAAAGCTCTCCTTCTACCAACCTCCCATGCTTGTGCCCTCATGCTTTCTCTCTGATTTCATTCACGTACGTTTTGCCTCTCTTCTCCTCTCTGTCTTTTAATTTTCAATATTTCTATCTTCTCTTAGGGAAGGCCAATACATAAATTACAATCTATGTAAGGCCAATATGCAAATGCCACACTAGTTTCTATTGATACACTTAGTCAATGCATGTATTTTAACGCCTCATTAAATACCACTGACTTAGACTGCTGGTTTTCCTATAAAACCTTCTCTTGGCCGTTCTTGACATATATGGCAAGACATGTTATTTTAAACCAGTTAGATTAGATTTTGCACTTTGCTGCTAAATTTCATCCTTGATCATTCTCCCCATTTTGTTGTCTAGGATGGGCCATTTCATTGCCTTGTTGTAATCTTCCAGAGTTTTTTGAAGGTGAATGTGTTCTTTGTATAAAAAATGTTCTTTTACATTGAGATGTTATCAAAATTTTGGGAGGGGCCAAAACAAGTAGTTCTCTTGTAGAGGGTCAAGACATAAATTGCAATATTCAGTTGGACTAATATGGAACATTTAAGGTTAATGGCGTATGTAAAAATGTTTTTTTAGTGTTATTTTTTTCCATTTTGGGGTTAGCCATTTGCATCAAACTTCCTTCTTGCATGTGCGCTCCTCCAGAAGCACACACCATAATAACAGGTAGAGATCTATTCGTATCATACTCGATCAAACATGTGATTTTCTCACCTACTACGGATCCCATACTACCCCCCATTTTCTATTACTTGGGAGAAATGTAGATTTGATGTGGGGTGTGGGTGATGCTTGTTTCTCCCACATGTTAATTAAAGATTTCAACCAACTCAATCAATGATACAACAAGGATTGGGGGGTTAGAAATTTTTACTGTTCAAACAAAGCCTAGTTGATTTAGAAAAAGGTGAATATTCTCCTTTTGGGGATTCTCCTTCCACAAGAAAAATGGATTTTTTTCATGGAAAATGTAGTCTCCCAACATTGTAATGTTATAAGAGGCTCATTTTTAAAATATTTACTTATGTCGCTTCCACTTTCCTTAACTAAATTGCTTACATGTGCTGTATTCTAATCCAACATCAGCAGTCAATTATGGAAAATGTCATTCAAACCTTTATCTTGGCAAAAAAGACATTGCCGCATCCGAGCAAGCATTTGTTATTTTTTCCCCCAATTGTCATCCACAGTGCCGGCCCTGAGAACCCTTAAAATTTGAGGGCCCCTAGGCAAAATTGGTAGGAGGGACCCTTCTGTAGAGGCCCTAAAATCTCAGGGGACGCTACTGTAAGGTTATTTTTTAGACCTGTTAGGGGGGACCTTAGGCGGCGGCCCTGATCATCCAAGCAGATCCTTGTTCATATTATTACATGTTGGAACTGAGAATTTAACAACATTTCTTGCAGTGCTTAGTTGCTAACATAGGTTGATTATGATGATGATCCAAATGCTGAGGTTCATTTTGGATGTTTGTATGTTGCAGGTTATGTGTACAGAGTATGTTGAAGAGAAAAAAGAATTGATTCAAGAAATACTCAAAAACAGGAAACATTTAAATCTTCCTAAGATTACTCAGGTATTAGCTTCTCCACTTGGCTCTCAATGGTCTAAGGGTAATGTGAATTCTGAATGCTATTTTCATGTTTAGAGAGCAGACCTTTTCATTAAGGTAGAAAGTGCAAACAGAAACTGCCTGATAAGAATATTGACTCTCATAATTTACAAATTTTGAGAGGCAGAAACTAGATCAAATTTCAGTATTTCACTGCATGTTACAACAACCATATGTTTTTTTTTTAAATGGTTCATATATTAATATATAAAAAGGCACCAGAGGTGCAACTACAAAAATAGAAAACAAATAAAAGACAAAAAATGAAGATAACATGAAGAGAGACCGCCCACATAAAGGCCAACGTCAAGACACAGGACATAGCACTATGAGCTCATGCAAGATCAACACATTCTTTCCTGACACGCAAGATGTCAGACATAGAGATGTTCCTGAATTTTGGTAGAGAAGCCACCCACGATTCACACTTGGTGTGAGCACGTCTTGTAACCGTGTCACTGGACTTAGTAGTACCTTTGAACACCCTGTTATTACATTCCCACCAAAGGTTCCAAACTGTGGCAAATAAAGATAATTAGGCACAAGGAAGAGCACTTAGGGGAGACAAAAATAATGTGTCAAGCAAAAGACAACTCAACCATTGACGATGGCATAATCCAAGCCACACCAAACTGGTTTAAAACCTAGTTCCAAAATTTAAAAGATAAGATACAATGAATGAGTAGATGATTTAACTCTTCAGAGGTACGAAGGCAAAGAGGGAAAGCACTAACCATTATTCTTCCACGTTTCTGCTAGTTGCCTTGAGTCAAGATTTGTCCCAAACCGGCAATCTAAAGGAAACTGATTTCCCTCGGAGGTGCTTTGGAAGACCGAATCTTAGGATTAACGGTAGCAGTGCCATCGGTCTGATAATTCCAAGAGTAAAAGGGCTTGATCGGAAAAACACCAGAGGTGTCAGGCCATCAAACAAGGTTGTCCTCCATAGAAATGTGAATCCGGTAGGAAGAAATGGAACCGAGGAGATCTGAAAAGGCAACTTCTGAATCCGACAAGTTACAACGAAGAGGGATGTCCCACAAAACTCTCACTAATAATGGTGTAGAAATCTGAAATGGTCCCCAGCGGCCATAGAGAGAGGTGGTAGAGAGAAGGAAACCGAGAAACCAAAGTAGATTTATCACACCAAGGATCAATCCAGAACTTAATTTTGTCCCCTCGCCCAACATTAAATCTGATACATTCTTTGAATTTGTCAACACGAGTTGTAATTGCTTGCCACATGCCGGAGGCTCTACACGGGGCAGAGTTAATATTCCAACCAAAATTTTCCAATCTGTTCTTACATGAGAGGATAGCCTTCCAAGAGGAGTTTCCATCAGAACATAAATCTCCAAATCTACTTAGTAAGAAGGGCAGTATTAAGGGCTGACCAACCTTGACATACGAGCTTGAGGCATGTACAAGATGAGGTTTGCACGAGAAGATGTTGATTGCCTTTTGTAACAAAAAGATGAGGAGCACATGGTGTGTATTTTTTGAGCTTATAGCTTGGAATGAAATGATGTGCCTATGTTCAATCATTTAACGATTGGAATGAGATTCTAGGGGTTGAATGATGGTTGATGTTGGTTGAGAATTCCTCTCGAAAATGATCGAGTTTGGCCTGCGCATTGTGGATCCGATGACATCCTAATCTGTCCATATTGTGACCTGGATGAGCAACCACGTGCTAGGACCTTTACCTACAGGATGCCTAATTCAATCTAATCAGTGCATTGTGTGAATGACCGGTCCCATAGGTGTCCCTATGTGCTCTTACGTACTCACCTTTGTGTGTAGGAGGATGAGGTTGAGTGTTGCTACTTTTACATACAATTTTAAGGCCATGAGTGATTCGGCTGATGAATGTATTACTAGAAAAGCATCTTGGCTGGTTCTAACTTGCGTACTTGCTTGAGGAAGATCTCTTGGCAACGACACCATAATCTAGGACTGAAAATACGCAATCAAAATTCATTTTGTTTGTTTTCTTTTTTTGAAATTCTATATATATTTACAATTTTAAATACTATATTTCAAAAATTCTGAGGTCTGCAAACATGTTTTCTTTAAAATTGGATAAGTGATAAATATGTATATAGGAAGGAGTCTTTCGAGATCACAAGTTGACACCATGTGTGGTCGTACACTCGTCTGGGCCAAAGGCATGTTTTAAGAGCTTGGGAGATTGTGCACTGGTTAGATGATCACTTGGTACACATGTATCCTGCGTATTAGAGATGCTAGAGTCCCGGGTGGTCTCACACCTCTGGTTCTTGTTTATGGAGATTGTGTTTGTGATATGGATGAATTTTATTACACTAGTAATTGCCTTGCTGAAAAAGGATGACTGAGAGATTGTTTGCAGCGAGGCCCACTTGATTATGTGGGCGCACACTGTGCAACCTTTCAGTAGGCCTTCTTTCCCCTCTTTCTCTGATTTCACTTCCTTTTGGTCTTTTCTTCATGTAGTGGGCCCATGGGGCACACCACTTTAACTCTCCCGAGAAATGTCCCAGTGCATGGGCCCTTTTCGCCACTTGTCCCTTTCAGCCTTTTATAAAATGGATAGAGGAGAGGGAGAGAGACCCGAACCGTTGCTAATGGGAGTGAAAAACAGAGAGAGTTGCGGAAAAGATAGAAAGGAGAGAAGCTTGATAGGCTTTATTTGAGTAGAGACAAAATCAACCCTATGTCCATCATATTGGTGATCATCATATTGTTCAACCTCGTAGAGCATTCCTTACTTTGGTTTCTTAATTAGTTTTGCCTTAGAATTATTGTATATAGCATGCAAAATTCGTTTGTGGCCCCACAGTTGGGGTCCATCACACTCAGATCTTAGGGTTCAACTGTAAACCCTGTGCCGCAATGCACAGGTGAACGTCACATTTGAACGAATCTTTTTCTTAGATTTCGTTTGGTTTTCTTCTGCTCCACTGTAGGGCAGTTAGTTTTTTCCTTTTCTCCTTTTTTTCCTCCTTCCAGTTGGTTAACCTTTCAAGAAGAGTGTTTTTTTATGATGAAGAAGCCCAAGACCCACCTCTTTTCGGGTACAAGAGCATTCTTTAAAACTTCGGATGCACATGGCCTCTCACAAGTGATAAGCATCAAGTGCCTATAGGACTCAAACCTGGGACCTCTGGTTCCTAGGCCAAAGTGCCTGCTAATTGAACTACCTTGTGTGAGGTTTTCAAGAAGAGTTTTCAGTTTCAATGTTGCAAACTTTTAGAAAAGATACATTGAATTGCTAGCAGCTCTGCACTAGCTGGCCTTGCATAATATAGGAGATCCACTTCAGCCAGAGGATGTGATAGACAAGCTAGTGGATTGTAGACTTGAACGATAAGATGTTTAGACAAATTACCAGAGTACTGTATGATAAAAAGAGTCTCATATCATTTTCAAGGGGGTTTTGTAATGTGATTGTTAGACTTACAATGTTTTATGGACACGTGTCGTCGATGAGGAAAAGAAATTGGGAAAGCAATCGTGAATAGATTCCATTCTAAGATGGACTAGTAGGATAATGTTAAAAGATAAAATTAGACATGACCTCATTACAAAGACTTTGAAAATAGCCTAAAATAGATGACAAGATGCGAGAAGTCATTTAAGTTGCTTATATTACATTCTTAGAAGAACAAAAGCTGCCTGACATAAAATTGAAAGGTTACAGAGAGGAAAGGAAGGCTATTAAAAACTTGGAAGGAACAGGTGTAGGAAGAGATGATAGCTTGGAAGGAAGAGGAGTGACTAAGGTTATGGTCTATGATATAGTTGAATGATGATTATGATTCCAGCTAGAAGCGTGTCAAATGACACTGAAGAACGTAAGATGACATGCAGCAAATAATTTGCTACTTTGTTTAGAGTCTTTGCTCTGCTTATTTTTTACTATGGATATGTTATTGGTGTTAGAAACCAATAAAACTATTGTAGTCAAGATCTATGCTATTACTTGTATTTATATATTCAAAATCTATGCTATTACATGTATTTATAGCCCATAGATCTTGAATACAATAGTTTTATTGATTTCTAACAATTTGTACTTTTGAGACATCTGGAATTGGATATGTTCTGTATTACTTATCAGTCAAGCTTTCAAGCCTATGGACATTGTAACCTGTATCCTCTCGTTATGTATTCTATTATTTTTCTGTACCTCGGACCTATCTACTTTGATCGGGTATTACATGAAAGCAGCACTTGGAAAACCCAATTGACTATGCATTAATATAAATACAAAGCACTTAGAATGGGTGTTGGTCATGTCTCAAGATAATGATTGATACTGTTTCACCTTCCTGGTTCTCTCAGTCCTAAAGTTTATTTTATATAGTCATTCGCATCTGTTTTGAAGATGGTGCCCAAAACGAGTTTTTAAGTCAATGTTGCCCCTTGATGCAGCCAACCTTGATAATATGGGGTGAGCAAGATCAGGTTTTCCCTCTGGAACTTGGCCACCGATTAAATAGGTTTGAACATTTGGAGTTGCTGCTATCAGTTTGATTTATTTTTCAGTTTGATTTCTTTTTAATTGCTTATGTGCATGATACTGGCAACTTTGTAGGCATCTGGAAGAGAATTCTCAACTTGTAGTCATAAAGCACGCAGGCCATGCTGTCAATCTAGAGAAACCTAAGGAGTTTGGCAAGCATTTAAGGGCCTTCCTCATTGATTGATTCTTCCTGCCATGGTCACAACAAAGGAAAATTTTCTGAATGACATCCATTCGTGTAAGCATGCCTTCAAGTAGTCAGCCTACACTATTCACATGTTGTCTGAGCAGCTTCCTGCATATCATGAGTTTCTAGCATTGGTGAGCTGATCTAGGACTAGAAATCAAAGTTTACATCCACTTTCACATCCCCGGTATGAGGAAAAAGATTATAGATGCTGAAGCCTGAAGTCGTAAAGATTCAAGAAATATTATAATGAGAGATTGTTGCTCAAACCGGTTTACTTGATCTCATTGGAGTCATCGTAGGTACATATTATCCATAGAGTCAAATCTACACTGCAATTGCCTCTGTTTCTGTAAAGAATTGAGTAATGGACGTTACTAAATTGATTCATTTTCATTTATTATCAACAAAACTTTATTATAGAAAATCTTTGTCAAGAATCAGTTTTTGTTTATCTTATATCATTTTTTTTTTCCAGTCGATCCTTTTGCTGGGGGAGAAATGTTTACAAGAAACTGTCTACTAAATAAATGGCTATTAATCATAGGTCTTACTCGGAGAAAGGGAAGGCCCATCAGCAGTCTCAAATTTCCCTTTAGCATTCATTATAGGTTTTACTTTTCCCAAGAGTAAAAATGTGCAATTTGGAGTGGGAGTGACCAAACAGCCATTTTACCCCAGATTTTGATTTAATAAGATTGTCTAATGGCCCAATCCTAGCCTTGGCCCCTGGATAACTTTGGGAGGGATATGGTTTTTGTTTGAGAGGTCACTTGTTCATCTCCTCAAGGAATTCAACCCGAAAAGACGAAAAAAATCATTAAATTTTGGTTTAATTCATGTCATCCAACGGGCACTGTAAAATCTGGCTTCAAGTCGGATTGTAGAAACTTGATTCTTTTGTTGGAAATGAACATTAATAGATTCTTTGAAAGAAGAAAAAAAATCTCTCTCTTACTCTCCCGCCTTTTTAGAAGAGAGAAGAGTCTTTTTAGAAGAGAGAAGGGTCTCATGTTCTAATTTTCTATACTCTTTCTTTTTCATTAATTTAAAAAAATGACAAATAGCACCTTGAGAACAACCTATTTACTTGATAAAATAATGACTACTGACTCAAAACATCATCAGCTGGGGACGTGGGGGCGAATAGAGGTGGCAATGGAATGGATCAGTTGAGTTGGCCTAGTTAACTTGGCAATGGAATAGATTAGTTTTAGTTGGCCTAGTTAAATTCATAGACTATACAAGGCAAACCACAATTGAAATATTGTTTGCAATTTTTTTTCTTTTTAATGCAAATCTTCAAGTCTTCAACATCTTGTGTGGAGTGTCTTTTTCATAGTATTTTTCCAATGCATATTCCTCTTTTGAAAATAAAATCGGAATTTCAGCCCTGGTATACCTATTTATCTCATCATCATTTTAGTCAGTAAAGAGTATTTTATATGCTGACAAAATATTGATCCTGGCCATTTTAGTGAAAAACGATGGACCAACTTTCAGTAAATGGCCAATCCTTATAACCCAGGAGAGAGAGTCATCCCATTAACATAGTAAGAAATTTTGAGAGATGATTACTTGCAAATAGGTGAGAATGGAAATAACAAGTTTTTAGGTTTGAAAAAATATATTTTAATCAAATTAATTAGTTTATATTGTTTAAACTCTTTTATTTTAAAAGATTTTACTTTAAAATATAATTTTTTCGATGTAGATTAATCCAATTAATATTATTTTTTAAGGAGTATATACCGAAACAAATTCTTTTTAAATGTGCGACATACAACACGTATACAAGAGAAATAATTCATTGACTTCTCAATTCAATCTCTTTTTGAAATTCACTCTAGACTATAAATCTGAATTCAACAGTGAAATCTATATTTAAATAAAAAATGTATCACAAAAATTGATTTAAATAAATTATTGTAAGCGTGATTTAATAGGTCAAACTTGGAGTTTTGGATCAAATTTCAGATATTTTCTTTTTATGAGTTTTGTTCGTTCTTTATTATATCTTTCCCTTCTTTTTCTTGTTTTTCCTTTCTTTTTAGTCTAATCCGGTTAGACCCTTCTTCTCTCTGTGTTTATTCCTTTTCTTTTAATGAAATTTCTTTGTTACCTTTAAAAATGATTTAATAGATAAAAAAATAGATCTTCAATTTGACTACACAAGATTAAATAACGGATCCAAATCGAGTAGGATAGAGTGTCGTGACTTGAAATTGAAGATTATCTCTAGTATCATGAGAATCAGTTCCCAATAGATAATTTTCCTCTCTAATCTACACCATGTTAATGTTAGAATGTAAACAGGGATAGTTAGATAGCAAACACTAGTATATGGTTTATGATTTGAAAAATGCAGTAAGCCATTGATCCCAATTGACTAGAGTATAATTTTAAATGTTATTTATTTATTTATTACATTTTGAAAAGATAGTAAATAGATTATTAAAAATTTGTTTACATAATTGCAATTTTAATTATATTTTATGTTTTTTAAATAATAAAGACATCTTGTAGTATAAGTTTTCAATAAAAACGCTATGCGGATGAGTAGGTGAGGTTGAGAGCCTAATCTTTGCTTATAAATATTAAATTTGGGTTTATATATTTTTATTCAATCCATATTTCAGTCATCTCCTATTCTACACATAATTTATTTTTAAAATTTAAACCAATTTAGATTAAATTAGGTTAGAACCTAACTTTTTAGTTCAAATTCAAAATTTTGTATTATTATTCAAATTTTTATATTATTTGACAAAAAAAAGTACGCTGGTTTCCAAACGTGACGTAGAATCTTGCGTCTATCTCAACCTCTATATCCAGGTGTAAGTTAACTGGTTAACTTCTTGATTTAAGAAATCAGAGGTGTCAAAGTTTGAGCCTCATGATCTAAGTTCGGTGGCGAGTTCCAACTGAAGGGAGAGAAGAGAAAGGAGAGAACGAAAGATGCCGCCGATTATGGAAAAACCACTTCCGGCAGCATCCAACAAGCTCCGATGGGGAGAGCTTGAAGAAGACGACGGAGAGGATCTCGATTTCTTGCTTCCTCCTCGTCAAGTAATTGGTCCTGATGAGACGGGATCAAGAAGGTGATCGAGTTCAAATTCAACGAAGATGGAAACAAGGTCAAAATTGCCACCAACACCCGTACTCGAAAGCTCGCCAAGGCACTCGAGCGACGATCTTTCGCCAAGTTCGGCGATGCCGCCAACGAGGACGCCTCCAGCAGCCGAACCGTTCCCTCCCCTGAGGAGATCGTCCTCGAGCGTCCCCGTGCTCCCGGTACTTATTCTGCTTCTCTATCTCCTTTTGGGTTATAATTGTTTTAGGGTTTTGATTTATACATCTTCTCTCTTCTTTTATTTATAAACAATGATCACATTGTGATAGAACCATAAATGTAAAAGACCAAGATGAGCCCCAACCAATATCAAGAAATATTAGGGAGCCCCACCTTGGTCTGTAAAACAATTTTCCAAAAACCAAAAATGAGTTCCACAGTGTGGACAACTAGAAATCAAAGAGAAACTATTAGCAACTTTAAACTCAGTTACAATATTACTTGCTTAGACTAAAGCAATGAATTGCGAGTGTATGAAAATCATATATATGCTATAGAGACAACCTCTTACCATTATTATGTAGCAGAAGATTGCCCAATTTGATGTACCATACGGTGTGACGGGCCCACTAGCTCTTATGCATGCAACATCCATCTTATCACTCAACTGAAAGAAAAAAAGGTGTCTTTAGCTAATAGTCCAAATCTCATCAGGGGTTAGTTTTAGAGATTTGTTTCAGGAAATCCAATTTAATTAGAATATTCAATTTATTTTTATCCAAAGTGTATATGGGTTCTGTTTCTGTTGAATACACAAAAAATGGATCACACAAGGCTTTTAGAATGTAACATTTGCTACTACTGCAGAACCTAGAGAAGGTTTTGGTAGTTGCAGGGGGAGCTTTTTTGCAAGTGATGATGCATTGTTCTTGTGATGGGATGTGACCTTGGCTTATGCCTTCTTATTTTATATGTTAGCATTAAGAAAGTGCAGTTTTGATCTTATAGCTGAAATCCCTGTTGAAATTGAGAACAGGTAGGTTTATCATCCACTAATGACCACAGAGATGACTGCATCATAGATCATCAAGAAATAATAGAACTGTTGTAAGTTAGTGTATAAATGACATGCATGCGCAATTAAGGGGTGAATGGCAATGCTCCATAGAACTTTCCAAGAATACATTCAATTTCAGCTATATACCATTTGGTTTATGAATCATGACTGGTGGAAGCACATCGACACAATTGAATACATTTTTACACTGATTCTGATTCTAATTCTAATTCTTTGTTTTCCACCAAAACTGAGGTCCTTTCAATTTATCTCAAAGGCATGGATTTTGTTGGCACTGATTGGTAGAAGTTCTTCATTCTTATTAGGTCTATGTCGCAGAACACTTTAAGATGTGTGGTTCTCCCATGTCAAGCACTTGCACCTGTTGTTTTTGGACTCTTTAATATTATTTTCCTAAATGACTAAAATTACCACATTTTTTCCTCTTGAAACATAACTTAATTATTGATATGTTTATCACTTGATTGTTTAGAGCAAAGTTAGTATATTATTTTCTCTTAGTCTTATTTTTACACCTTATTTTCATTTGAAGTAAATTTCTTTGAATGTGGTGCCAAGTCCGTGGGTCCTACTCTTTTGGTTTACTGAGTGCAAGACCTCACTCCTGTGTCGGACTCGAAACACTTGCATGACATTGGCAAAGAAAGAAAAAAGCACGTTGTGAAACACAAGATATCACTGTTTGTAATGGGCTTTATAACTTCATTACCTTTGTCTCTTAATTTTTCTATTATCTTTCTTCTTTTAAACAAGGGTCATATTGACTGAACCTATATTGGATGTGCTCTGAATTGCAATCACTTTGAATATTTTGAAAAAACTGATGCTCATCATTGAAAATGTTTTAACTGCAATCTTAATGATTACTGTTGTTGATGACTGTAGGTAGCAAACCAGAGGAGACGAAGGTGGGTGGAGACTTGGCTGCACTTGGGAAAGGTGGTGGTGTTCTCATGCTTTGCAGGACATGCGGTAAGAAGGGTGACCACTGGACGTCAAAATGCCCCTATAAAGATCTTGCTCAGCAAACAGAAAACTTCATGGACAAGCCTCCTACTGAGACTGCAGTTTCAACTTCTGCTACTACCAAGGGAACATACGTTCCACCTGCCTTGAGAGGCGGTGGTGAGAGGACTGGAACAGAGATGAGGCGCCGAAATGAAGAGAACTCTGTTCGGGTTACCAATCTTTCTGCGGATACCCGTGAACCAGACTTGCTCGAGCTCTTCCGCACGTTTGGTCCTGTGAGTCGTGTCTACGTTGCTATTGACCAGAAGACTGGGATGAGCAGAGGCTTTGGCTTTGTCAATTTCGTCAACAAGGAAGAGGCGGAGAGGGCCATTAACAAACTCAATGGTTACGGTTACGACAATCTCATTCTCCGAGTTGAGTGGGCTACACCAAGATCCAACTAAATGGATTTTTCTATTATCTTAATCTTTGAGCTTGAGGTAGGTTAAGATAATACGATTCTGATCTGTTTTTTTATTTATGTTTATTGTTTACTTGTTAAACTTGAGAGTTAGAAGTGGACAAGCTCGTGAAGTTGTTTTGACAAGCTATTTATATAAACTTTATTTGTCAGTGCAATTTGATTGTTTGTCTTGTTTTCAATGCTTCTTAGTCTTATTTTTTGGTGTCCAGTTTTCTTTTGTAGCTACTGCAAATTTGATGCAAAAACTTATTTCTTTGCAATGCACATACGTCTTCATGGAAGTTTATTTCTTCCTCCTATCCTTCTTCCTGTGACTTGCATTCTGGAACCGCTTATGAAACTCCTGAAATTTATTGTTGTTCTACAGGAAGACGTTGATGGGCAATGTAGGATCAGTTATCCTATCTCACCGGTTTATTAGGTTCTTCCTGAAGTGAGGGCATATGCATGTACTGACATCTTCTTTCCAGCAGTACCTTCACCTTAGATGAAAGGTCGAAATGTGAATGTGATTGGATTCTGTAACAACATACTTCTTCAAATGATATACAGCTTTGCAGAAAGCCATGACACTAGAAATCCTTCGACAACAGCATCTATGTCTTCTATCTTGAGATATTGTGAACTGCAAATTGAATTTGACCCGTTAATGAATTTACTGAGTTTGAGCTGTATTACTGGTGTGATTATTAGGCAAGTTGACGAGGGGTAGAGCGACAGTGGCTATTGTGCGGTGCTAGAGGCGATGAGTTGAGAAGTAAAGGAAGAAGCATGGATGGAGGAGAAGGTGATGAAAATGTATATTCAGACCGGAAGAGCTGGGGCCTTGGATTTATGGAATTGTCCAGCGTCGCTGGGGAGTCTATTGTACGAAGCTGAGAGAGATTTATTGAACCAAGATTCATCCATCGGAGCCTGCCCACCATTCCTATACTCTGTTATGGCTTTTTACAGAAGTGGTATGAGAGAGAGAGAATTCTTTGTAATCTATTATAAGGTCGGCTTAGCTTTTATAAGGGTTCAAATTATATAGTTTTAAAAACCCTGAAAGGATAATGGTGACTCAACCAGTGGAGATTCAACTCAGTTTTACTGAGATTCTAGAAAAAGCTTGAAACAAACAATCAAGTCTCACGTCTTGATTTCAATTTAAGTCGAGTTAGAGTTTAAAAACTCAAAACTTAAACTTGACTTGATTTTCAATGTGGGACTTTTTGTCATTTCATACCCACCTTCACTTGAGTGAAAACTCCATACCTACTCTCATGTGCACTGGGTATACAGAACCTGCTCTGATTTCATGTTAGAAAACCATGATACAATTACATTCTTGAGGTAAAATTCATTCTTAAAACTTAGTCGTTGAGGAAATAGTGCTTCAAGTGTTATATGGAGTTATTGATTTCATAAATTGATCGATGGAGGACTTTTTATTACTTCACAAGTCCCATTGAGAGAGAGATTGAGCCGGTATTATCATAAATTGCTTTGTTTTGATGGGAATGAAGCATATGATTCTTATGATTTGCTTTGCCCCAGTGAAACTTGGATTTTTATGCTCTTTGTACATTCCTTATGGTAACTTAGATTTGCCACATTTATTTGGACGTTTGCACACTAAATCCATTCAATGCTACTGTCAAATATTCTTTCAATCGTCGTTAGAGTTGAAAAATGGCATCACTACATGACAAATGCAGAAAGTAAGAAATTGGTTGATGTATTCTTAGTTATTTTCATTAAATGTTACGTTGTCGACATTGATTTAAGAAAATGAATCTGAGGTAGAAAACATTATAAGATAAAATTAAAAGAGTGACTTGAGCTACATATCTTAATTCCAATCTAACCAAATGAAAAATACAATAATAAAATTGACTTTTTTATTGACTCGGACGGTGAGAATTCTTCCCTTGTTGGGTTATCTTTCGTGCACCGTTGGTGCCTGTGTGCTTCAGCATGTCTTATTGGGGCGTTTCCCTCTCTCGATGAATCTAACCCATCATTAGGGCAACCGGTGTGGGGTGGCCATATATGGCTGGCTATGTCACTAAAGTAGCCAGCCATATAATTAAATAATATATTTTTTGATGACATGGTTGGCTATAATTTTTAGCCAGCCTCGTCATACGGAATAGTGTTAACTAGAATGGCTATTTTTTAATATTTTATTATTATTTTTTTATATACATTTTTTTAACAAATTTAAACGAAAATAAATATAAAGACATTACATATTTTTTCACAAGTAATTAAATAAATTAACAAAACATATATATTTTCTCACAAGTAATTAAATAAATTAAAAAACATACATATTGTCTCACAAGAAATTAAATAAATTAAAAAGACATATATATTTGTGATGCTGGAAATATTATTTTTAATATTTTTGTTTGCGATGAATAAAATATTATTTTTAATATTTTTGTTTCTCAATAGCGATAATTTTAATTTTTTGTACAAAATAATTTTAATTTTTTGTTTCTCATATATTTTGTTTACAAATGTAAAGGAAAAAAAATCAAAAGGTAAAGAGTTATTTTTTATTTTTTGTATAAAAAATAAAATAATAAAGTAAAGAAAAAAATAATTATTTGCCCTAATATACAAATTATACCAAAAAACAAAACAAAAAATCCAAAATAATCAAATAAATAAATAACAAGAGAAAATAAAAAAAATCAAAAACTATATACAAGTTATATATATATATATATATAAAGAGGAGAGAGAGAGAAATGGCTGGCTACATGTATGTCATCTGTAGCCAGCCATTTAACAAAAAATGATGTGGGCCCTACAAATAGCCAGCTCCATACCGTCCAAATCCGGTTGCCCTATGGCCACCACACCGGTTGCCCTTAGAAAAAAAAAGAAAGTGTGCCTTATATAAAGAAAAAAGTATCTAATTAACTTTTTATATAAAAAAAACCAAGTTGCAATTGATGCATAAATGATTTTGCCTTTTCTAAAAGGAAAAATTAACTCTTTATCTTTTACCAATAAAAATAGATTAAATGTTTTTATTATATTAAATTAATATTTTAAATAAGTTGATTAGCTTGCTTATATTTCCAATGGCGTGGGTTGAAATAAGTGGATCCTAGTCCTATTGGGCTGTAACTTTTTAAATAAATAACCCCTTATAAATAGCATACGAGAGAATTGAGAATGTCGATCCGTTCCCGAAAATTGATCGATCGCATTGGGCGGCAAGGGTTTTCGTTGCAAAGCATTCGCGCGCGTAAAACGAAACCATTTGTGTCTTTTCCTTTACTCGTTTAGGGCCAAAGCAGAAGCAAGTCTTCCCTTCTTTCTCAGAGTGCGCTCGACACCAAATAACGGACGACTTCACGACGATAAGGAGAGGTACTTGTTGCAGGTTTGCAGCTTTCTTCTTGTTTTAGCTTCTTTCGTCTCCTTTCCGATTCGATTCTCATTTTTGGCGCGCTTGAATGCGTCCCACTCTTGCATTTAGCAGCATCTTCTCGCACTTGTTTTTTTCTTTTTTTAATTTACGTGTGGGAAACTGCGGGAATCCGCAAGAGGCCTATCGCAAACCCTAAATGTCGCCACCCTATCTTCTCTCACTCCACTCTTCTCTTGCAATCTCGCTGCTCTTGCCTCTCTCGTCGCTCTTCTCTTGCAGTCTCGCTGCTCTTCTCTGCTCTCTCGCCGCTCTTCTCTGCTCTCTCACGGCTCTCTCACTGCTCTCTCTCGCTTTCGTCCGGCTTGCTCCCTCTCAATCTCAGGTACTTTCTTCTTTGTAATAGGTTTTGATCTTCTTCTTTGTTGGTGTTTCACTTCTAAGCTTTAATTTCTTTGGGTTTTTTCCTTGTGCTCTTTAATGGCATTTGGTTTGTTATTGTTCCCTATAAATGGTTGGCTGGGTTGGTGATGTATGGGGAGAATGGTTAACATTTTCGACTTGAGCCCTGGCATACCTGAAAATACTATTATTTGCTGCTTACGGACAGAGCACATAGAGATGGTGATATTATTTGCTTCAATCCTTTTTTTTTTTCTCATGAAATACTAGGGGTTTGTTTTAGGTTGTTCTCCAAATTTATCTTATGTTGGTCAACATGATTAGAACTGCCCTTCCAAATTATTTTATTGGGACAATAAGATGCCTAGAGCAAGATTTATCTTACCTCTCTGTTTTTTCATTTTGGAAATAAAAAATTCAAGTGGAGACTAAAGTCAATGATGGTTTGGTAATCTTATCTTTACCACCAATGTCACTTTTATTTATTTATTTCATGTCTTCTAAATTTTATCTAAAAAATTGTATTTTCTATCACTCATTCTATCGTATTTTTCTTATCATTCAAGTTAATCAAAATTCAATATAATAATGTCTTCCAACATTTCAAGTGGTGTTTCATTCCTTCATTCTTTGTTTCTTAAACAATTAAACTTTTACTGAGAAAACCAAGTACAAATACAAGGATCTGCCCATTCTCCTTAATGTAATTTTCTCATCAAAACTAAATGATATTTTAGCAAAACTTGAATAAAAAGATTTAATTAGTAATTTTGCATTTCAAAAAGCAAGAAAAGTAGATTTTAGATAAATTCTTTTTATTATATAATTAAAATTTTAATTAAATACTACTTATAATAATATCTTAAATACAAAGAAAGCCCCGTTTAGATTTTTTTGCTTTAGGCCTCAACTTGTGTCTAATCGGCCCTGCACGGGATACCCAGTGTAAAACCCCCACGGTTGAGCCCACTACTCCTAGGGCACACCAAGATTAGGCCATGGGGGCTCGAACCCACAACTTCTTACTTTATGAGTCGGGAGGCAACCAATTGAGCTACACCCATGTGGGTTCTCAGTTGTTTTATCAGAGTAGGTATCTGTTTCACCTGCAAATGCAAGACTACTCATCAGCTTTACTGCTCAAACATCCTCTCTCGATTTTGTTGCTACGTCTTATTCATTTTCTCAGATTTTTAATAGCCCCACCAAATGCAGAATATGATTCAATGCCCCATCACCAAATGGAATTGAGTAACTCAAAATTGACTTCGACATGTTTATTTCATTTTCATTCATAATTAGTAATTCATCATCACTTTCAAAGCTATTTATCCTATCCACATGGGTGTACTTTCTAAATTCTAATTTTCTAGTTTTGTATTTTTGTGAACTCATATTTGGATTTTGGAAATTCTTTTACATCAGTTCACTGCCAATCTGAGACCTACAACCATCCTCCATTATAGATGATGGAGTGATTGAGATATGGTTTGGATAGGGTAGAGTGGTAAACTAGTACTCAAAAGGCAGCTAGATAGATGAGTTATTGGCTGTGATGATGATGATTGATTCCCTGTCAACCAGTCATGCGTTCAAAAGAAATGCTGAATCAGAGCACTTGTTTGAACTAATGGCAATAACTCCTCTTCAAAATTCCATCTCATTTCTTTGTTCAATCTTTTGTCCTGCAATATACTGAGGTCCTATGCTATGTCTGTTATTACAGGATGGCAAATCTCGGGGAGGATTTTTCACAAGTTGACATTTCTGTAGAGGTATTTCGTAGTTCACTTTCATTTGGTTTAAGAAATTGATTATGTAGAAGGACTTTGTATGATCACAAGATGACTTTTAAATCGAAAACAATAGGTGGCATGTTTGTGGGGCAATTGAACCTACCAACATAAAGTGACAGTTGTATTTGGAAATGGTAAAAAAGGAAGTCCACCATTGTTAGCCATTTGATAAATGCTTTTATATTGAATGGTTATCCATGTCTTTTGCACCCAATGTTAGTTCATTGAAAGACACAGAAACCTCCCTTTCTGTTTTTTCTTTTCATTTTTTTGACCGAGAAGCACAACCCTCTTTTTATGCTGGTGGGCTAAGTGCCTCGCCAACAAGCCATGTGTTGCTTCAAGAGAAATCCTGTAATTCTCTACAAAATCTCCCTAGAGGATCTGGGACTCACTTTTGATATTTCTTGTTTCAGGAGAAAGATAAGCTTGTTGCTGAAGTTATCAGAAATGTTCTTTTCAAAACCTACCAGAATTCAGGTTGCCCAATTAAAAGGGATGAACTTACTCATCTGATAACTAAAAACTATCGTCAGCGGTCTCTTCCGTCACTTGTCATTAATGAGGCCAAAGAGAAGCTTGCAAGCATTTTTGGGTATGAAATGAAGGAGCTTCAACGTGTTCGTCCTTCATCAACAAACCAGAGCCGTTCATCTCAACAAAGTATGCAACAGCTTTTCAAATTCTATAAGCCTTTTTATTCGCCCTTTGTAATACATCTATTTATCCAGGTGCAGCGGATGTAAAATCATACATCATCACAAGTAACCTACCCGTTGATATCTACTGCAAATATGTTGAGAATAAGGAAAATTCTCACATGACTGGTTTCACATTTGCTGTTATTGGAATTGTTCATCTTGCTGGGGGTAAAATATCTGAAGGTATGATCACTACTGGTCTTATCTTCCAATTCCTTTACAGCTACTGTGCTTTTTCAATGAGGTTTGAAACCATGGATTTCTTATAGAAAATCTCTGGCATCACTTAAGGAGATTGGGATTGAACGAAAGTGATGAAAACCATCCCCTCTTCGGAAACATTAAGCAAGCATTGGAGACACTTGTGCAGCAAAGGTTAGAGTCACCCTTATGAAATTATAGCATTGCAGTTGTTTTCTTTCTCCATCATTTACCACTGGTGCAGTGAGATTTGGATTTCTCTTTGAAATCCTCACATCACTTATTCTGGTAATGACTTTGTAGATATTTGCAGAAGGACAAAGTTAATGGCCCTGAAGGCAATACTTTGATGTATGAGCTTGCTGAGAGGGCATTGGACACGAGTGTTAGTGAGATGTTGAAAGAACACATTGCAGAGGTATGCTGCATTTGTTATTTCAATAATTTTTGTTTTGCTGTTTGTTTCTTTTTCCTTTCTCTAATAAATGATGCCAGTAGATGTGCACATATGTCATTCTTTTGATTAGATGATTTGAGATTCCTTTTCTTTGACTGATGTACTTTGATAAGCTTTCTTAAGATGGTTGCAGTAAACATTGATAACTTGTAATAAGGTATCAAATTGTGTCTTATCTCCTTGTACCAATTTTTTTAATCATCCATTTCTCTGAATCTCTCATTCTTCAATGGCCCAGTTGTGAAGCATCCTGATTTTGGGGCTTGTATATGTGCATGGTGGCTTCAACTTGATTTGTTCTCTCTTTGTATTTGTTTAAGATGGTATCAGTAGCTCATCTGGTTTGGTGGCAGATAGTGAAGAAAGGTGTTGACAACCCTGGAAATTGATTGATATCTCTCTGCAACAACCAGCTGTAGGTCTAATTCCACAAGTTAGCTTGGCATTGTATATAGTTCGGTATAGTTATAATTGGTTGTCATTTGATTTAATGTATTTTTTCTATCCCATACATTCAGATCTGTTTTCTGATGTGTTTGCTTTGTCTTTATCTATTCAGTTGGATGCAAAGATTGGTTGCTCATTTGCTGCTTTTATGAGAGTGACTGTTAAAGCTCTTCTGCTGACAAGACTGCAAGCAAACTTCACCAGTATTTGCCAATCTACTAGTTGACACACAATTAACAATGACGTAGAAATGCTGGAAACAACTTTATAAAGCATTTAATCTATGGTTCAATATATTAAATTTTACATTCTGTTTTAGTTGAAATTTTTGTTGACATTTTTATGGCCTCAGTCCTATAAATGCTATCTAGAAGAGTGTTTTACGATGATAAATCACCAAATAAGCATGGCCTGCTGCAATTGTGGCCTCGCTATACATGAGCAGAGTTTTCAATGGAGTTTCAGCATCAGTTGTTTACAAAAAACTATGCTCTGTTGGTCATTCTGAGCCACCAATTTAATGCCATTAAAATGGAAAATGGCTAGTAATGTCCAGCGCTGATCTTTTTCCTTCAATATGGCGTTCCTTTGCCATGTCTGACACATCCACAGTGAATCTTGGTTTTCATATAGTTTTCTGTTAATTACATTCCTTTCATTGGGTTTTAGAGTCATGCAGTCATTTGGCTGACTGACCATTGCATTTGTTCAGTTACATTTGTTACTTAACAAAGTGCACAACCATTGCATTTCGCCATTGAGCTCAGCAAGCATTGCATGATTCAGTTCGATTTGTCACTTAACGAAGTCCACAAGTTATGAACTAGAGTGACCAGATTTAAGATCTTCTTAAAATAAATATTAACCCGATGATGTGAAACTATTGGTCAAAAAGGTCATCTGTGGCTCAGGAATGATGTTTCAGAAATATAGATGTGCTACCTTACTGATTGTATGATTGGAGATGTTTGATCAGTTCAGTTTCCCTATTTGATCATACTATTTCAAAAACTTCTCATTCACTGTCAATCATATAGATCATTAAGTAATGAAACTTCATTGTTTATTCCGGCAATGCAAAAACTCTAGTTGGCTCCCTCTTTAAATATTGAGGTGGGTTACATATTTTCTGAATAACTTGTAGAGACAACAAGGACATTAACTATGTAAAATTTGAGCTCTATCGGATCAAATTGGCATTGTGATATTAGACTTTAAAATTTTGATTACTACAAAACGTTTGATTTTTTTTATAGTTCATCTTACAAAGTTATGATGATCGGATTGAGAAGTTTTCCTTAAGTTTAGATTATCCATGAAATTCTCTATTCATCTCACCCACCCATGTGAGGCCCATCCTATGATAAATGTGTAATTTCTCCATTGAATATTGGTACCCTAGCCTCCCTAAAGCTGCTCCTATAACTGTATATGGTTGCTTCTGGGTGAGGCAAATCATTCATATGATCTCTATTTCAATTAACAAAGAATGAAACAACACAGAAATTCGGTGTATTGGGCCCTTCGCTCGGCTAATTCAGAGGTTGATGAGTTGTCTCAATCAGGATAGTTATTTTTCTTCAGAGATTGTGAATAACTTGATGTAATTTTGGGGACCTATTCTCTTGTATTCTTTCTGATAGGTTGCTTACATTTTGTGCTTGCTTTCTTCTTCTTTTTTTTTCTTGATTAATGAAGTTATTTTTCAAAAAAAAAAAAAAGACCGATATTTTGGCACATGGCAGCAGTGTTTTCCTTACCCAGTGAGCTAAATAAAATTGCTAACGTATAAACATCATATAGATCTGCATTTACAGTGTAAACCGCAATGTAAAATAGCCAGATCATTTTATCTCCTTCATGGCAAAACGCTCCACAACCATACAGTCAATTAACAGCTTATCAAGCCTTTGATTTTAGATTCTCATCCAATTGTTCTGAGTGGCCATAGAGTTTGAGACCTGATAGCCTTTTGGTTCCAGAAATCTTCTGCTAGAACTTGGATAACCATGCCTCTTGGCGTTCATTGTTCCATCTTATGATTGTAGACTCACCCTGCTAGTGACTGGCATTAGTGCTCAAGGTTAGTACAGATGCTCGCACAATTCAAGCTTAGTGCTCATATTCACTGCTGCCAGACATGCTTAAGGCACAATCGTGGGAGAAGAAGGTGAAGGAGCCTCAAAAGCACAAAGAAAATGGCTAGTGATAGATATGCCTCTTGTGGAAGCAATTTCTCCAATGATCTTTGCCATGAGAATGGGCTTTTATGATCACTCTCCTTGCGCTTGGTGGGGTACATTTGATCATAGAACTTCTCAGGGAATGCAACATCATGCCAAGAAGGTTGAACACCTACGAGATAAGCATTAAGCACATCAGAAATCACTAAGGTTGTTTGCATGTCTGAGATATGATCCACGCCATTAGACAATCATTGTGAAATTCAGCCTTGTGTCATGCTACTGAAATCCCTCATTTTTGTTTACATCATTCTTTATTTCAACAAAAAAAAAAAAGAAGAATGAAATGTTGTCTCACCTAGCGAGGAAAACCTCCCTCGTTTCTTCATTTAAGTTTCTAATTTCCTACAAGAAATGGATCCCCTTGAAAAAGAAAGAGGACATATTTCTTGTGTTCTTGGCAAAAACACCTTTTTTTCCACGGAAGATGAGAGAAGGGTTTTACTTTCTATGCTCTTCATTTTTATCACTTGGAAAATGGGAAATAACACCTATAAGGGTACATAATTCCTCAGATTTACATCTCTAAGAAAAAAAACTGAAAAAAAATTGCAGCAACTCATCCATTATACAAGTAGTATACATTTTATATCAAGCTGGACTGAAATAGGCCTGCGAATTGGCAAGCTGTACTCATCATAAACATAACAATTTAATTGTGCCCATTGAATAAGGTCAGCGATCATCCCACGGGTATTTTATGTAATTCGATATAGGTTTTACTGTATTGTCCATTTTCCTTTGTCGAACCCTTTAGTGTAAGTGATTTGAAGGGTTTCGACCAGCCGATTAGAAGAGCAAAATGGGCAATACAATAAAATCCATGTCGGATTATACAAAATGCCATCGCTATCCTTGAATAATGGTAAAAGAGGAAACTGTCAAACTGAAGGAACTGTGAGAGGGAGAAGACCAATTAGATGAATGGGTGGTGTTAAAAAAGAAATGGTTGATTTGAGTAACAAAACGTATTCCTTTTAGCATTCAAGGCCTTTTTGGTTTTTAAAGAACATAAAAGCTGAAGCCAGAAAAGATGGGTTAGTGATGGGATAGTGACAGGTTATAGTGATGGTGACAGCAACAATGACAACGATGACTCCATCCACAATTGGGCCCACTCTGAACAGTGGTTAGTAAAATACTTGGCATTTATATCCTTGTTGCTTAGCATATTTTCCGCCGTCAGATACCAAAATAAAACCAGCATTTGACAAGTGATATTTGAAGATAGAAACAGATCATCTTCCAAGCTTGCTAAATGCTGTTATTTCTATGAGAACGAAAGCAAACAAAAGCCAAGAGAATTCCATAAAGGCAACTACTTACCAGTGGAATGCATGTAGAAAATTGCTAGAGAACTGAATGCCCAGGAGCCCATTTCCGACACTGTTGAGTTTAATAGCAAAAGGGATGGAAAACTGCTTACTCCATATGTGGAAAGCATGCTCAATTTCATATTCTTTGTTGTAACTCCATTAGCAAAATTGTAGAGACCCTTTTATTTTATTTTATGGATACATTGCCACACCTGGTCTGATAGAAGATTCTTCTACTGCAAGACGTTGAATTTCAGGGAAAAATAAAGATAGCAATACAAAATTAGATCCAACATCCTTAGCGAAGGGACACCAAGATGCATAAAAGAGCACAACTTCGTAACTTTGACTGTTCTTCTGAATGAGATCCAATGCTTTCTGCAAGGAAAGCTCGTTGAGCTTCACAGAAACACCATTTAGAGCTGTAAGAAAGGGGTCAACAAGATCCAGGTTCGCAAACCATTTATTCATTCCTTTTAAGTCATGAAAAAGATTCATCTAAAAGTTGGGAAATGTTTTGACTTTTGATGGATCAATAAGTCAAGCGATTTCAAACTGGTTGTCAATTTTCTTAAAAAAATCAATTTTATAAAAAAAATTATCTTTGGGTGCAATCTATGTTATTTGACACACATCATAAATTCTGAATTGGGCCGTGAAAATCTAACATTTATGTTTTCTTATTAGAAATCTTATTTTCACAAGAAATGAATGAAATGGCCTCCTGTCAAGTGATCTCCCTCTTTTTCTTAATAAAAATTTCAATCTTCCCTAAAGGAAAATATCTTATGTTTCATGTTCTTGGTAAAAATATTTTGTTCCATTGAAGATGAGGGAAGATTCCCATTTTCTTAAGGCTTTACTTTTCATAAGATGGAAAACAACAAACAACCCTTTATTGAGACAAAAATCAATGAGATAAAATTTCAAAAATGGTTTGAAGTATTCCAACCAAATATTTAATATCAATCAAAATCATTATTTTGATCTTGGAATTACACACACGACAGTCTGCATGTGCTTGTTGCCCTCAAGTGGTGCCTATGTTGGTCCCATTCCTTCACACACAACCACCACCAGCCAGTGTCATAGACACCCTTACCTATCCTATGAATTGGATCCCTACACAAACACATCTCCACCTTCTACTACATGAAATACCAATAAACCTTGTGTTTTTGTATAACTTTGAGAGAATTGAATCAAAGACATCTAGTTTATTTCCAGAAGCTCAAGGAAACTAAGCTACACCTTTATCGTTTCATATAACTATAGACGGAGATGCAAATCTAGGTCTTTATACAAGTCGTATATGTGACGCAATGCAGACTAAATGTCAGAATTACATGGACCACAAGAGAAGAAGAGCAGGTAGATCCCCGTCTTAATCTCCATTCAATGTAATGACTTTTTATCTAATTGCATTTGGTTTTAACTTAATTCTGAAGATAAATTATTTACTTTACGTAATTTAATTTACAATAGGAAAAGTAAACAATAAAACTGATCGCTGTAGCTACGTTAGGAAACTAAATAAATCACGATATAGTAATATAAATTGACATTGTGCTGCATCAATAATTCGATGAGAACAATTTCATTATCTTTTAAGTATATAATTACAATATTTTTTTTCTCACAACTCTCACACTAATACACCCGAATGTCATCACTCTAAAACTCCCTCAAAATATGTTCAAAGCACAAGATATAAGATATCAATACAACAAACTAGTATAAGAATTTTTTCTATATAAGCAATCAAAACATAAACTGCCTGCTAATGCACTATTATTATTATTAAATATTATTTGATATTTAAATTTAAACTGAAAAATAAGAGAAAAAAAAAAAGAAACTGCTTTTACAAGTCCACCAAAGGTGAAGTAAGTAATTTCTGCCTCACAGATGACAGTGATGAGGCAAACATGAATCATGATTTAAGTTATTAAAATGTTAGAGAAAAGGACTGATGAAAAGCTTTTCTAATAAAAAATTCCATCAGAAATTTCGAGGTAGTATCCACTGTCCCTCTCATGATATCATCTCATATCTGAAAAATGAAGGTTATTTTATTTTGTACCTAATTCATTACAGTCCACTTCTTTTCTATCTTGTTTTCTACCTGCCTGCTCTCCTTTTTTATATGACGATGGACGGCATGATTGGTGGAAAACATTTTAAATAATTATAGTTAATTTGAGTCTTTCTATTAAATTAATTTTTTTATTATAGGAAAGTACATGACATTTTGATAATTTATTAAGAGAACCCAATATTACAAATTCATGAGTTTGTATTTATTAAATGTTATAAATGATAATAAAATATTTGTAGTGACTCATGCACCATATATTAAAAATTACATATTTCAAATCTAGCAGAAAATTAAACCTTAGGATAGGGATTATATCAGAGGTCCAAAAAACGTTATCGGCTGATAAAATTCTCTCTCATAATTTTTTTTATTAACAAAAACCACCTAGATATCAACCGATATTGTGATGTCGGTCAATATGATGCAGTCGAGATATCGGCTAATACGAATCATATCGGCCGATATGTAAGGTTTTAAAACCGTATCAAATCGACCAATATTCAGACTCTTGAATTATATAATTGAGTTGCATTGGCAGTCATGTAAAACACCATCACCATCAAATGAAAAAATGGAGAGTGGTATTAGTATTAGGTATTAGGGGGGTAGCTAATCAGTATTAGATTCCAAAGTCATAACCTCAACTCATGCTTGAGCATCTATAGTTACCATCGTCTCTGATTCTAAGTAACATCCATTGTGTTTGATTATTTTCCACTCCATTTGAGCCACTTGTGACAAGATGCTCTTACACATTAAAGCCTTAGATTATTATAATCTTTTAAACAATTTGATGCCATTATAATTATACTTGGAAGCATCAAAATAATTTGTAATTTGAGAGAGAGAGTGTCACGCCCCGACCCGATCGGTGGGCCCGGAACGCGACTGATTTTTTTTTTTTTTTGATAAACAGAACTACAAGCATTCTTACTAGGCCGGATCAACAGTTAAGCCCAGCGGTTACACATTAGCCCGTCAAGTGGACTCAAACATGTACCATATGCCTGCCCCATAGACAAAGCAATAACAACACATAGTGTAAACAAAATCAACCATTAATTCATCATTACAAAACATTAATTAATCATTCATAACATTGTCTCAAAAGGCAACATAGCTTATTACAACATTTAAACATAAATTAAGTACCACATCCGGTACTTAATAAAGGACAACGGTTCCAAGAACCAACAGAAAAGATCAGGGCATTCCCCTCCGGGGGAATCCCAAGACACTGCCTCAGCTTAATCGCCCTAAGCCTGAAATAGAGGGTCCTCCTCCTCGGGTTCATCGCCTGAAAGGTGAGTGGTATGAGCTAACTAGCCCAGTGAAGGATAATTAACAATGCAAATTAAGTAAATAGTAAAACAGGTTAGCAACAGTTCAATATCACATGCTTGATAACAGTAAGCATAATATCAAATAATATAATAACATCATCAAACTATCAATCACTGCCATTATCCACCGTAACGCCTGCCGACTACACTGAGACCAGTATTAAGTCCTTTGACACGGTCAAAATACATCCTTGCAAGTACATCTCCGGCTCTTAAACTTAGCCGGTACTGACACCCTCAAGTCAGCAACTGACGACAGCATGGTCCGCCCATGGTCCAGTAGACATAAACAATCTCTCATGTGGCCGATATTGGTTCAATAGCCCAGGTACGTGGAAGCAGTCTTACGTACACATACGGTCAACACCGTAATATCAAATCATCAAAGCACTCTTACCATAGTGCATCATGTATAAGCACATGAGTGGGTTCATCAAAACCGAAACCACTCATTGCTCAATATAACACCTGTTTACAAAATCTGCAGAGTTAAGTTCCCTCACCGTGATCGTGTGATTTTGCGGTCTCTGTTCAAACAACATATAAGTGCTCAATCAATATACATAACAAATACGTACATATACGTAGTATTTGAAAATCATATATTTTCCCACAAAATATCCAGGGTTAATGGAAATGAGTCTCCTACTTGGTTTCTATCCTTTTTAAATCATCCACAAGATAATAATATAATAAACATAAAGGGCTCAGTCCAAACTCATATTGTCTTCTGGGCATTGACCAGATTGACTTATTGAGTGAGGTCTAGATCCTCGGGTCACTTCTCGGTTGTCTTCTAGAGAGGACCAGAGCTGACATTTTGAGTAGGCCTCGAGGTCACTCAGTACCCGACTATAGTGTCGTCCTAAAAGTGAATCACTCAGTTCCCGACTAGTGTCGGACTGAAAGCGTGTACAATAGTATTTACATTATAAATAATAAGAGGAAAATGGGTTAGTACAATTTTAATTAACAGGGGGTATAAATCATCGTAAATAAACAAACACATTAACTATGATCAGTAATGGACAAATAGTAGTCAAACAATATTTTATTCATTTTAAAAACGGGTCCCTCGGAACATCACCTCGGAACAGGGTGCAGTGGCTTCGGATCATCCGAACCACTCTAAACTGAGTTACTGACCTCGGAACTTGGGGCCTGACTTCGGATCGTCCGAAGACTGGGTCTGGACCGTCCGAAGTCCATCCGAAACAGGAAAAACAGAAAACAGAAGTCTCGGTGGGTCTATAAGGCTCGGAATGTCCGAAGACTGGGTTCGGACCTTCTGAAGAGGTTCGGACCTTCCGGGCTGGCTCGGTCCTTCCGAAAGGGGTCTGGCTCGCCTCGGGCGGACTGGGCTTCGGGTTGAAGCTCGGAACGTCCGAGGGTCACGGCTCGGACCGTCCGAAGATCGGCTCTCGGACCATCCGAGAGTCGTCTTCTCCAACTGTCTGCAACAGCAGGCAGTCACAGCGAAAATACACTGAAATGCGATTCCAGAAAGGGAGGGCTTCGCGGATTCGGTTTTCACATCTGTCTGGTCTGATGGATTCCTCTGGAAGTCCTCTTTCCATAGGGAGAGGTTTGGAGCTCAAAAGCTCAAAGGGTCATTCGATTTTAAGGTAAATTCCTCATGGGTATATGAAACCCATGGTTTTCTTAAAATTTTAAGCTGGTTTTTTTTCAGTGAAAACAAGGTCAAAATCTGATTTTCTTGATTTAAAACCGGTTAGAATTTAAAAAAGAATGCAATGGATACCTTGGTTTCGGTTTCTGGTCTGAATTTCGGATTTTTGAAAATCTTTCCTTAAGCTTACTGTTACTGGAAAAACAACAGCTCAGGGGTCGGCCGGTTGGAAATTAAAACAGAGAGCAGAGAGGGAAGACAAGAGAAGAATTTGCTGGGAGTTGAAGAAGGAAACTCGGGCCTGAATTTATAGGCTTCTTCGCCGGAAAATCGGCTGGGAGGATGGGACGTGACGGCGGAAGGAAATCATCACCGCCGAACGGCCAGTGCACGCTGCATGGCGTGTGCAGGCTGCTCTGCTTTTGCAGATCAGTCCCCAAATATTTTCCAATTTGCAGAAAGGGCCTTATTTTAAGAAAATTGGATTTTAAAACTAGAAATGACAAATTAAAAACTCAAAAACCTGATCCAACCTTACCAATGGGTTGGGTTTTAAAAACCTAGGTCACCATAAAAATTTCAGAAATTTTCTCTCACTAAAAACCCTTGATTTAAACAAAAATCATAATTTTCCCAAAATTACTTAATTAAACAAATGTAAAAATAACAAATTTGTAAATCTTGTTTTGAAGTGAAATGAAATATCTAGATCATTCTGAAAATGGTCTAACACCAATTACTATTTTCAAAATTTATCTCTTTCCCGAAATTATTTAAAATAATTAAAACTCTCTTTCGGGGTTCCGACGGGCGATATTTAAATATTATTTTCTGGAAATTAAATCATTTCAAAATAATAAATGCAAATCCTTCATTAAGGAGAGTGTTATCCACCAATAATAATCACCAAATCACACAATCTACAGAAATATGCACAACAAGTGGTAAATTACCAAAATACCCCTCCAGCTGAACGGGCTGGATCTCTGAGCTCACGAGCTCGGATTGGGCCTCGCTTGGGCTTTCCTCAAAGCCCTGACCGAAAACCTCGAGATCAACAGGTTAAACACGGTTAACGAGGTAAAACACGCCTAATCCGAGACAGAGTATTATAAAGAGTATGTGTGTGTTTTTCTGTATGTGACAATAATTAATGAAGACGCTTCAATCAAAAGAGGCAGCCAATCCTCTCACCATGAGATGATGATGACCGGGTTTAATAAGATTATATAATAAAAATTTATTATATAAATTTATCATCAATAGTTTTAATCTTTGTTATTAGTTTATTGTTTATCATTTAAATTTATTCTCAATAGTTTTTTATAGGAAAGACTGGTTTAAATGTTGATTCTATTTTATAATTTCTTTTTAAATTTACGTATAAAAAATTCGAGATGAGTCCACTGCTTCTGAGAGGACACCAAAATCTTATCATGAATTATGAGATGCTTTTGCAGGTGCAACAAGATTGATTGTTGCGGCGTGGGTCAGTTGGAGAGAAAGGGTAGTAGAATACGTAACTGATGAGATCATATGGACAATGAATGGTACGGTACAGGTACAGGTACATTGTAAAGCATGACCTTTCCCACCGTCAAACTTGTTCGTCTCCTTCTGACACGTACGTCTCCAACCAAAATATGAGACGCCCTACCTTCGTCTCTCTCCTCTTCTGAAACCGGTTTCTCTCTAACACTATGCAGGACAAAGCCACTCTAGATTGCTCTTTAATTCACTTTCTGTAATGTAAAACTGTAAAAAAGAGTACATTAATAGGATGTGTATAAAACATTTGTTTAATTATTTTATTTATTGACTTTAAATATTTAAAAATATTTTATTTATATGAATTTAAATGACGATGAAATTTTGTATAGCATAATCAATAACAACCTATCTGGCATATCAAACTCTTTGAAGATAAAGTTGGTTTAATAAAGATCTCATTACAAAAATCTTATTAACTAGCTTATAATAAAATTTAATCTAACTAAGTTGAAATAACTAACTGCTAATATTTATTATATTAAATAGAAAAAATAGAAACGATAAACTTTTCATAACATAATAGTTTAAATTCAAACTCAAAATAAAATGAATTTGAATGGAAACCCAGTGAATTAGTTTAAAGGAATTGAAAGGGACAGTAGTATTTTTATATAAAAATTATTACTATTTAAATGGAAAAAATATTTTCATATAATAACGATTATCATTTACATTAAAATTTGATTATGAGCATTCTCATCATCTAAATTATAAAATATTAAAGACCATTTTTGTATCCTTTTTGTAAATTAATACAGATAAAATATAAATGTGGATAAACAATGCTTCAACCTATTTGGTAAAAAACAAGGCAAAATTGAAAATTGAACATAGATGTCTGTGTTGGAGTGAAGTGTCATGCTTTTTGAGCTAAAGATATTATGCCAATTTATGTCCCATTCTGTTCACCGTTGTTGTCACCTTCACACACTAGAGATTCCAATCACATAATAGAGTGGGACCTATCTAATATGTGGTCCGGATGGGTTGAGGATATTGTGTCAATTCATCACATGTCTACTCTTACTTCTCATCTACCAATTTTTAATATATTTATTATAAATAAAATTTCATGAATAAATTATATATATAATTAACGAAAAAAAAAGATACACTTTTTATCATTATATTTTTATAAGAGATAGACTATAAAATATCAATATTCCATAAAATCGAATTTTTAATATTTAATTTTTTTAATATTATGAAATTAAAGTAGAATTATATGTCAACTATATGCTTTATTTATTTAAACAAATAAAAATTGTTTTTCGATGATGTGATTTTTACTTTAGTTTGATGAAGTCAATCATTATTCAACTTTAAATTAAATGACAAAAAGCTGTAACTTAATTATGTTTATTAGGGAGTTGAGGTTTTGGTGTCTCAGGATTTTCACAAGTTTTATTACTTAATTGTGAATCCTTCAACCGTGTGAGGTGCGCGTACCGCATCTTACCATTTATTTACTACCCGACTTTAAATAATAATAATAATATATTCCAACAGAGGAGAGTTGGAATCTGGGAAGTTCGCTCTTCTTCTTCTACTGGGCTTCTACTTCTCCTCGCCACCTCACATTACATTACACAAACTCGACTCCTCTCACTTTCCGATCTACGCGGACTTCCCAACGCTTCTCGCCTTCTCTCCATCTTTTCAGGCAACAAAAGTGGCTAAGCTTCGAATGCAAAGACACCCACCCAGCTTCTCTCTGTCCATTCACGGGTTATTATTCTCTTGATATTATTTTCTCAATAAAACCATCCTTCTCATCATCTCCTCTCTATTTTTTCTTTATCTTTTCTCTTTTCTACAACTGGGTTTTTTCTTTCTTTTATTTTTTCCTGAAAATATGGAGCTTGTCTTCTCTTTTCTTGTCAGAATGTTTCAGACGATCTGCTTTGATCAGCTATCTTATTTGTGTTGATCACACGTTTTTCGTAATGGGTTCTTTCTTTCATGAGGTTTGAGAGGTGAATTTTATGTATAATTTTTTTTTTTTATGTTATTCTGTATTCAACGGGATTTTTAAGTGCCTCATATAGAACTATAGAAGGGAAAGGCTTCGCATCTCTCATATGAGTTTTGAATTGAATTCTTTAGCTACACGTTTTTTTTTTTTTAATGCAATTATTGTTGGAAGAAGAGTTCTGCATCTCAAAAAGTAGATGCCATTTTCTCTGCTTGTTTTGAATTAAATCTTTTGCTACTTGTTTTTAATGAACGAATTGATTGAGAAATTCACATAGGAAGAAAGTGTTTGACATCTTCCAACAACTAGAATTCCTTTTCTGTTCTGGATTTTTAATTGAAAGCCTTTCCTTTTGTGTTTCTGTGAGGGATTTCGTATTGAACTCCTTTTGCCATTCTTGTATCTTGAATTTTTCAAGTAATTCTTATCATAGATGGGAAGAGTTTGTGCATCTCTTCAATGGTTTATATAAATATATATTTGTGATGCAATTTGGTTTGAATTCTTTTGGTATTTGTATTTGTCGAATTCCTGAAATGATTCACGTGAAAGGAAAGAGTTGCATCTCCCTGCAGCTGCGGGATTTTTATTTTTTTTTTTTCTCTATAACTGTATCTCGAATTGAATTCTTTTGGCGGGTTTTGAATTGAATTGTTTTGTAAAGCTCTTACCTTTACATGTATACTGGAATGGTATGCAGGTTGGAATTTAAGAACGGAAACTCGACGGATTCAGGTGAGGAGGGGTTGTGTTTTCCACTCTGGCCGGCTCTGTAGTGACCTATTCTCGCACCCCAGAAAGGGTGTGGACTCCAGGCGACGGGTTTTCTTCCCTATTATGCCTTTGCGATTCGATTCATTCTCTGTCTTGGCACCTTGGTTGCATTGTTAAAGGATCTCCAATTGATAATGGCTAAGCTTTGAATCCTTGCTTTCATACTTTGCTCTTTAGCTTCTGTGGTAGATTTAGAACATCAAATTTCAGTCATTATCAATGTAAGTTGATAGGAAATACGAGTGGGTTGAAATTCAGGAATAGATTAGAGGAGGAGAGAAGAAGAAAGGGACTTCTGTAGACGGCATGAATTCGAAATCTAGATCTAAAATGCCGAAATTGATCCGCTTCTTCTATGCTATCCTTGGGAAGAAGAACAAACATAGGGTGAGAGACAGAGTCAATTTTTTTCTTTCATTTCTTTTTAAAGATTTTTTGTTAGTTTATATCTCATTCAATAGCTGGGATTTTCACCATTGGACTACTATTTTCCTTCTTTGTTCTTAGAAGGTAATTTCAGACAATTTTACTGAAAATAAAAGCAAGGGAACCCTGCAAGTTAAACTGGAGCATCCTGTCAACACGTTGAAGGAAGAGGGCTTCAATGCAACTTCTTTCAATGTCTTGGTGCCATATGGAATTCAGGGAGGGTCTACTTGCGAAGTCAAAGTCCTAAGGGAGGAGAGCCCAACTAAAGCCGAATTGGCAGAAGCTGCTTATGAAGGTGGTGACGAGCATGATGAGAGCTTGTCAATGAAAAGGGATCTCTCAGACTTTGATCTCCAAGCCCGAGTTGCATATAATGGAGAAGAAGCAGGCCCATCAATGACAAGGAAGAGCAACTCTTCTCATTCAATTAATGAATTGAATGAGAAAATGGAGAGAGAGGAAGATGACATTGAACTGACAGGGCATGTGAGCGATCCAGGTATTGGAAGGACTGCATTCTGGGACTCGCCAAAGCTAAAGCGTTCATGCTCCAATCTTGAAAGCAGAGATGTTCTCAAGAAAATTGCCAATCATTTACCAGCTTCAAAATCACATTCATTCGAAGATCTGCAGGATATGATGGATAATGCGAGGGGGGGCAATGTTCAAGGAGTTCAATCCAGCCCATTATCGGTAAATACTTCTTGCAGTGCTGATAGAGTGATGTTGAAAAGGCGGTCATCAAGTCAGGTGCTTCCCTCTAGGAGTAAAAGGCTTTGGTGGAAGCTCTTCCTTTGGAGCCATAGAAATCTACACAAACCAGCAAATTCAAAGCCAAAGCAGTTCTCTGTTAAAAATCCATTGAATCATAAAGGTGGGTATACATCAGATACATTGGAACCTAGTTGGGCTTTAACTAAGAAGCAAAACAAGGGCAAAGGACCTTGTAATTTGGATTCTCCAGGTTCATTCTCTAGGGAATCCAGGAATGAGAATGACAGCAACAACTACAACTGCCAGAACTGGGATAATATTCATGGTGGAGTCTCCGGTCTATGGCCCCAGAATCAGTGGGTTGCATTCTGCTCAGAATCATCGTCTCCATTTTCGAGAGTCGATGAATGGGTGAAAAGTATTGATACCCAGTCTGTTGTTCCACTTGGTGACTGCGGCTTGGTTGAAGAAGAGGGGAAAGGAGGGAGTGGTATTGTTTACCCGCCTTCTCCTGAGACTGGCAAATCACCTGGGAGAATTCCCCCCTCCTCCTCGCGTTCGAATCTCAATGTTTCGGAAGAGGTTTTGCAGGCCAACAACATAATTCAGTCTCTGAATTCCTTCTCAACTGTTGCTCACATTGCTTCTATTGGCCTAAAAGTCATCCCCAACATTTCGCCCTTTGCCAGCCTTCGCTCTGTCAATTTATCAGGCAACTTCATAGGTATAGAATCATAAAACTTTTAACTGAAATTTACTATTACTTTTCTTTTAAGGGTATCTTTTCGATCCACCTGAAATTGCAATCTGTTCTAATATTTGGCAAATCAGACCATTGTCCTTCCTAATCACCATATTGGAGAAGTCTGAATATTGGGCTCTTCTCTGCAAAATATTACTTTTTTTGTCAAACAAAAGAACTCATTGAATGTCTATTAGAAATTGAGTTACCCAAAGATAAAGCTTTTGACACAATTCCTGTCCTTTTTCTTCCAAAAATTTCTACAAATATGCTTCTTTAACATGAAAGCATGTTTGGAACTGCAATTTTAAAGAATAGGTCATTCATTCTTATAGTTAGATGTAAAAGACATGTATTGTTTAAAATTCGATCATTTTAATTTTAATTACTTCATTCTTCGCACTCTGATCAATACTTGGTTCTACAATTTCCCCCAAGTATAAAATGATGCAATCATTTCTTCTATATATATAGCTTATACTTCACATGATACAAAAGCATGGATACACTAACATCCCAGAGTCTCTCTCTGGGGTTTTATATTAGTGATAGTGTTTATTTATAAACAGATGAATGGGTAACTTTGACATCTTGCTTTCGGCGTCTACTTGCAGTTCATATTAATCCAGGATCACTGCCCAAGGGCCTCCACACCCTCAACTTGTCCAAAAACAAGATCACTGCTATTGAAGGCCTTAGAGAGTTGACAAGATTGAGGGTTCTTGATCTCAGTTACAACCGGATTCCACGAATAGGCCAAGGTAAACTTTGCGGATCTTTCTAATCTCTCTCTATAATTAGTTCGCCCTCAATTGTGGCATCTCCAATCCGGTGGTTTACCAACTATCCAACATGGAAACCATCCCTGTTTTATGCTTGTTGTAGCTTCAACTGAAATGGATTATTGGAAACCAAAAAAGGAGGCTTCCTTTCTTGATTTTTTTCTGTATACTCTGGTCCACCTGATTGGTTTTCCATAGACCAGCTTGACTTTTGCTCTGCTTTTGCACATGGGCCACATGGCATGTTTGTCAACATGGAAATGATCCACATTCCATGTGAAGAGCTGGCGAAAATTGCCAACATTGTTTTGATTTATATATGAAAGGACAATGTCAATTGCCCTCTTTCCATGTGAAGGGCATTCATGAACATGTCTTCAGATCATGAGAGGTGGAAGTTAAAAAGTTTGGCTATGGAGCAGTTGGATGAGGGATGGTTATATCTAATTTGAGTGGCATTCTAAATGGCTGTCACAAATTACACATCATAAAGGTAGAAATTAATTGCATTTTTGCATGTATACGATGACAATTATGCCTCTAAACATGAAATGTGTTTGTGCAATGCTCATTAGGTTTGTCGAATTGCACAATCATCAAAGAGTTGTACCTTGCTGGAAATAAGATAAGCAATGTGGAGGGCCTACACAGGCTTCTGAAGCTGACAGTTCTTGACCTGAGCTTCAACAAAATAACGACAGCAAAAGCACTCGGTCAGCTTGTTGCAAATTACAACTCTCTGTTAGCTTTGAACCTCTTAGGTAATCCAATTCAGAGCAACATCGGCGATGATCAACTGCGGAAGGCAGTT
Source organism: Chimonanthus salicifolius (assembly GCA_013350335.1). NCBI lineage: Eukaryota > Viridiplantae > Streptophyta > Magnoliopsida > Laurales > Calycanthaceae > Chimonanthus > Chimonanthus salicifolius. The sequence goes on from CM023538.1 coordinate 656,640, forward strand.
ACAAGCCTCCTCCCGCAGCTGAGCTACCTCAACAAGCAGCCCATTAAGCCACACAGTGCCCGGGAGGCAGTCACAGATAGTGTTGCTAGAGCTGCACTTGGAAACAGCGGCTGGAACTCTCGTAGGAAGTTGGCCAAACGCGTGACCCAAGTGTCAAGTTCCAAAACCAGGAACAGTGAAGGAGTAGGAAGTAGGAGTCGGCATCGATCAAGGAGCAATCACCACCGTTCTCCTTCTGCAAGGAAATGATTAGCATTCTGTTTGTATTAGTAGTTTAAATAGGAAAAAACTGGCTCAAAAGTTATACATAATGTGAATGTGGATGATATTTGTGATAATTTTCCTATTGTTTGGGCTGGACTTTTCAAGCTCTTTATAGGCTTGCAGGTCTGTTCTTCGTCATTGTTCAGAAGCTGATGGTATGGAGAGTGGTTGAATTTGCAATTGATGCTTTCATGATTATTTTCTATCATTTTTATTTTTTTTTTTAAAAAAAACTCCATTTTACCTTGAGTTTTTTTATAGCGGCTTATGATTACTGTATATGCAGCTTGCTTTTAACTTGGATTTTGCCTTGAATTCACATACATTCATCTGGATAGCATGCAAAACTATCAAAAAAATGGGCCTGCTGATCAAATTGAGTATGCTCTGTATAAGGTTGTAACCATCTAGATATGCACCAGCCCAAAGGCCTAAATAAAGAGCCCAACAAATCTCAGTGATCCTAAAGGAAGGCAGGAGTTATAAATTTGTGTGGAAATCAGGCACCGTTTGCTTTGGTTTTGAGCTTAAAGTGTATTCAAAACTCGTTAGAACTTATACCTAACAAGAGGTTTGGAGGTGGAGCCCAACCAATTCTAAACCCTGATTCGTGGATCAAATCTGCGCTCCTGTCATTAGTCAGCCTCTGCATTTGGATCTATACATGCTGATTCTTATATCTGAATTATTTTCTTTTATTTATCCTGCTGAAAATTCACAAGATAGAATTTGGAGAAATGGTATGTGAATATAAAATTTCAGTGTACTTTTAACAGTGGAGTAAATTGGAATTTTTGAGTAGAAGAGTTGGTGGAAATAGTCTTACCCAAAGACCTTATCGTTAGTAGGATAAGTTGGTAGAGTAGGAGAGAGTGGAGAGATTTTTCTTTTTACATCAATTGCTGGAAGGATTCTTTATTAGTCATACAACCTTGTACTTCTATCCCAATTTGGAAAATCCAATTAAATGGATGGTAGGTAGTATAAGGTAATTGACTCATGACTAGTGACGGTGAGAAAGACTTATAAACGGCCACAGTTACGTGTCCTACTTTTCAGGAAAAATAAAATAAAATAACTGATTTTATATCTGAATTTCATGCACCAATCATGCGCCTTCCTTTATTTCACCATTTACCGACTTCACTTAAAAACAAGATTTGCATCCATCTGACTTGCCAAATTCAGTCCATCAAGCCAATTTGAAAAACGTGGTCATACAATCTTATCAATTAATATCTCATGTATCTAGAGTCAACTACTTTAACCTATTTAATCAATGAGTTATTATTGAATTAAGATATTAAGTATCATTAGTTATACTGATAATATCTCCAATATCTTGATATTATCTTATATTTCTTATTTATTTTTTATAATATCTTTTCATATTTTGCAATATAGCCTCACTTTATAGTTACCTAAAGCTTTTATCCATTTTTAAATTTATAATATGCAGTTTTTTATTTTATCTTTTTTCTTTTCTATAATAAAAATGTCAAAAAATCTAATAATTTAAAATATTCCAATATAATCTTTTACTGGCAATATTTTAAGGATAGTGACACATACACCATCAAAATTAGTAGCATACATCAAATGAAATATTTTTTTTTCAGAAATTCCATTTTATTCTCAACTTCATTACTTTATCCACATTTTTATAATGAAGTTGAGGGTAAAATAGAATTTTTTTAAAAATTATTTCATTTGGTATACACTGAGTAATTTTGATGGTGTACATATTATTACTCATAATGACAAAGTTTTTTATAGTTGTGAACTACTTTATTTTGACAAAGTTTTTTATAGTTGTGAACTATTTTAGTTGAGTATGTCAGAGACATCTGTACTTATAAATTGATCAATGCAAGGAAATTAAAAATTAAAAATGACATCCGACCTGCCGGATTCGAACCAGCGACCTAAGGATGAGCTGCTTCAAACTACAGTCCTCCGCTCTACCAACTGAGCTAAGGTCGGATTGGATGGCTATAACATAAATAATTCTAACTAAAGTAATACTAATAAATATATGATACCTATCATAGCACTTTAAGACCTAGTCCTCATAAGTCTTAGAATTAATATCACAAATATCATTCTTGAATTTTTTTTGTCTGTGATAATATTAAAATATTTTCAAATTTGAAGTTTTTATTGTGACATTACTAAAAAAGCCCATGAAAATTAATATTTTAAAAATAATTAAAGATATAGATGAATAATATAAAATGAAAATAGCACTTAAAATTGAAATAAACATTAATAAATTTGAATAAGGAATTTAAACAATTTGTGATACTTGGGATCAATCCACTTGTTGATCAGATAGTGTCCATACTCATTAACAAGGTGTCCAATTCATGACAAGTGGTCAAGCTTGAGTGTTCTAACTAAATCAATTTAGCTAGAGTTACGGTCTCCAACTAACCAGTACTACCAAGAGATTTTAGTAACTTACCGTTACTTACGATATTGTTGTAATTGGGTATCATAGAGTTAGTTAGATGAATGTGCAAGGGACCATAAGTTAGAGATTTACATAGGGTTGTGTATAGGTTGGCTTTGGATTAGACTCTCTTGAGTCTTAGCCCATTTGTATTTGTGAAGTCTAAGCTCCATTTGGGTCTTCCAGGCTACATCCCAAGTCCACCCATTTAGACATATCAGAAGCCCAAGTCCAAGGCTTATTGGAGTTTGTTTCTAGATTTACATACTTGGAGAAAGTGTGTCTAAAGGCCTCTTTAAGACCCAATTTCTTTCTTCAAGAAAGTGTAACCTCATGTTAAAGCTCAATTTCAAATTTTAATAAGATGATTATATTTTCAAGTGAGGGATGAGATATCATTATATATAAGGAGGATAACAACTGTATATGGGTGTTTTGATTAGAAACATCCATATAGAATTTTTTTTTTTTTTGAGTAGAAGAAGAGGAAGCCAGCAATAGATAGAGAAAATTTTAACTTTTCTCTCTCAATTCGAAAGACTAGGATTAATCTATTCAAACGTTGGATTTCTATTATGTGATAGTACAAAGAAAGGGAACTTTTCAAATGTCGAACTCGATTTTCAAATATGATTAGCACTCGACAACAATCACAACAACAACAATAAATAATTCTTATACATACATATAAAATATATAATTAGTTGAACAAGATAAAAAGTCGAGTAGGCTTCCGAAGACTTTACATAAAAAGACTAATTCATTCATGTATTAAATAAGTTTAAAAAATGAACTTGAACTTGATTTGTAAGTGAAATACATATCTTACAATGCGTTTGAGGTGAACTCTTGTCAAATTTAAATATTTGAATTGTCATAAATTTATATTTAAAATTAATCACATATTTTTGTATAGGATATGTAAAAAATGACAAGAACAACAAATGATAAATATGCAATCTCATGTTGAAAATGAATGCCCAAATTTCCTTAGAGGTGCTCATTAATCACCAATCTCCAATTATATCCCACTCCTGACCCTATCCTCTGCTCTTATTTCAGCCAGGGAGAAATTGGGGCTGCGTTTGGATGGGGGTAAGAGGGGGTAACTCTCCGTTATCCCTTGTTACCCTTGTTTGGTAATGAAGGGGTAAAGGTAAAAATTCAAATTTTTATCCTGGTCACCATTTTGAATACCCCCATGGGGCTTGGGGTATTCTTTCTTGAATACCCCTCCTTACCTTCCCTTTTGCTCTTCTATGAGATTTTTTTTTTTTTTACATTTTATTTATTTATTTATTTTGGTGAGTACTAGACTTTTTTTTTTTTTTAAAAGCACTTTATTATTTCCATTTGAAAATTTTCATATCATCAAACAATAAATTATATTTTTTTATGAATAGATATGTAGAATTTTTTTATTCATTTAATAAAATTTAAAATAATAATAGTAGTTTTTTATTTATTTTTTATCTTTTAAGGAAACTTTTCCCCTATTTATCCCGTGCCTTCTTCTATTTTTTAATTATATATTATATAATTGAAAAATTAATAGATTTCAAATAATTAGCAATTTATTTTTTATACTATATAGATTTTCAACATGATACATTTGGATGAGGAGTAATTTTTTACAGGGGTTACTCCAGGTTACCCTTAAGTAGGGGTAATTGTAAGTAGGGGTAATCTGACATATTAACAATTTTAGAATAATTAATAATTTTATTTAATCCATATAATATAAAAATAAAAATAAAATTTTCTAAAACATATTTGTCAAAATGTTTTATTTTTAAGGGGTGATTCTATCGAAATTTCGATAGGGTCTCAAAACTCTGAAAAAGTTTGAGGTTCATGATAATCTCTTTCAAGGTAATTAACAATTTATTTTGTTAGAAGATTATTTTAAAAATGTGTCAACATTTTCAACGTGATGCATTTGGGTGAGGGGTAAAATTTTACAGGGGTTACCCGTAGGGATAATTGTAAGTAGGGGTAAACTGACATATTAACAATTTTATGAGAATTTATAATTTTATTAAATCTATATAATATAAAAATAAAAATAAAATTTTCTGAAACATATTCGTCAAAATATTCTATTTTTAAAGAGTTCAGCCCGTGACAATTTTTAATATTAATTTTATATTTGTTGTGATTTATTAAACTATTATAATAGTTTATTATATTATATATTTCATGTTACCAATTAACAAATTATATTTTTTTTATAAAGAGATATGTTGATATTTTTATTCATTTATTAGGATTTAAAATAATAATATTTATTTTTTTCTTTATTTATTTTTTTACTATTAAAATACAAGTGTTCATTTTAAATTATAGTTATAAAAAGAATCTATAAAAATTAGATAATATTAGATTTACTTAATAAATATTATTTAATAATTATATTTTATAAAATTTCGCATAAAATTATTAGTGTATCAGATTATATTAATAAGATTTTTTACTCTTATAATAAATTCTTATTTTACTAGGTATTTTTCAAAGGTACCCCCTTTCAAGAGTGACCCTGCTCAGGTAACTCCTATAAAAATACGCACCCTGGTCTCTAGTTTTCTAAGTTTCTCGTGATTCGAAAGAACCGAAGTTCACCACACTTATCTCTCGAGCTTAGCCCGAGCGAAAGTCCTCCCTCTCTCTCTCTGCGCCACCCAAGCTTAGCCCGAGCGAAAGTCCCTCTCTCTCTCTCTCTCTCTGCGCCACCCAAAGGGAAAAAGCCGAAGAGGAGAAGAATAAGAAGAATTACATTTCCAAGGGTAACTCTTTCTCATACAAGCGCTAAATTAATTCTTGTTTGATTATTCCAGCTTATTGGTAGATTTTTAGTGCCCTTGTTTGAATCCGTACACGTCTTTCAGCTGCCATCAATTGAAAGATTGAATTTTTCAGTTGCACTGTTAATGGGTGTCCGTCACAGGCTTCAAATGGTGGACCTCACCAGATTACCCCAACTACGGAAAGATGCAACAGATTTTTCTTTCTTGCACGTTATATATGTTTCATTTTTGGTACTGTTACAATAAAGACCAACCAAATGCTAGAAAGGAGATGCTTAAAAAACATTACAAAACTAGTGTTTAGAGGATATGACTATGCATCAAACTTGAGTTTTCCTAAAATTCTCAACACATGTGGGCTGCACGGCAACCATAAGATGAGGAGACCGAACTATGTTATCAGCATTTCCATTGGATGTGTTGCTCACTTGTTGTATGCGTTCATGGAAATACAGTTAACCTTTATTAAAAGAATATTTGTGGTAGGATTGAAAGAACAAAATTTACTTGGGTTAATTGGAGACAGAAAGTATTGTTTATTTGTTTCTCTGGAAAATAAAAAGTTATGTTTCATTGATTCTCAATCCTATTTTTGCTGGTTGATGATGATATTAAGCACAAGTATAATAGACACACATAGAGACACAGCAAAATATATTTTAATTTCTAACAAAAATAATGTAACTTTTTGTCTCCAATTAATATTGTTGATCCTACTTGTTCAAACTTACTGCATTCATTTTTTAAAGAAGTAACAACAGATTCCATTGATATGTCGATTAAGTAATTCTGTTCTCAGCCCTGATTGTGATTAATCTCCAATCAATACTGTTGCTCATACTCTTTCAAACTTACTGTAGTCATTTGAAATAAGTAACAACATATTGTTAGGACCAGGCATTCTAGCCAAAAAGACTAGCCTGCTAGGTGGAGTGACCCAACTTTTTGTCATTATGTTATTCTATATATTAGGCTTGGTTTGACTAGATGATGATTGCGACTTTATTTCTTCATATGGTGATTGTTATCATGTTACTATGTTTTTGTTATTATGTGCTATTTTACCAAGATTGCCTTGTATCATACATATTCATCTTCATCATTATCATCATCCTCCTCCAAGCCATTTATCCCATCAATTAGGGTTAGCCTTTGTATTTGGGTTTTGCATTTCCTTGTGCCAACTACCTATTTGATGCCTATGGGACTTGAGCCCACGACCTTTGGGCTGTAACAATGAGCCTTACCAGTTGTGCTACAGGTTCTTGTTTGTATCATACATATTTAGTTCCAAGTAAATGAAAATTAGCTAATGTCTTCCATTGCAGTAAGAAGCAAGGTGTTTTTTTTTTACCAGATGGCAATTGTACTATGTGGAGGCACTTATGTTGCACAATGGGGGATTCAGACTCATTCAAGTGTGCCATCTCTACGAACTATGGCATGTGGAGACCCCAAAAGGTTGTTGGTTTTCCACTTAGACTGACCAATTTTTTCTTGACAATTCTTTGAATTTTGGAAGATGTTTCAACTCATCATTCAAAAAATGTTTCTATATATGCTTCATCTCTGGATTGTGCCATCACTATGCCGTGCTAGCCAGAATGATTTCTCATATTGATGTCATGTTTATCTTTTCATATGATTTCCTTATTTTAATTTTCTATTCTAATATTATAGGTGCATATAATTGTGGGGTTATATATATATATATATATATATATGGAGCTTCATTATGCATAGTTTCTAGTCTAAGCCAAATCATGGTTCTTATCGAGTTGACCAACCTAGTCATAGATTGGCTCAGTTAAGGTCAAACTGGGTGGCTGAGTATTTTTCAGTAACTGACCGAGCCTTGGTGAAACCAACAAGAGAAAGAAAAGAAAAAGGAAATATAAAGAATATATTTGATCCACCTGGTTAACCCGCTGAGCCTCCTAGTTTACTTGGTAATTGGCCAAGGCTTCTTTGAAATCTATGGTATTATGATCTTTTGTACTTGAATAGGTGTTTTATAAGAAGCCTTTATCCTTTGAGAGAAAAACGGCAACACTAGGAATGCATTTACACCACAGCATTAAGAATATGCAACAACAAATTGCCCCCATTCTAGCACAGGTGAGGGCTCTAATTATAGGATTTGGTTACCAGATTTGTTTGGTATCTACACAGTAAAGTCTTTAACTTTCATCTGCTTAGAAAAGGAGAGGTTCTGAAAGTGAACCCCCGTATTTGGGTCGAGCAAGTGCACTTGAGAGTGAGGTATTCAGTTGGATGGCTGGTCTGAACAAGATCCTCACAATCAATCACCCTAGATCTCATAGATGGACATTGGTGAATGGATGCTGCCTGTGTCTCAGACATGAAGAAGATGTACGACACATTTTCATTCACTGCAATTTCACTAGAGAGATATGGAACTTTATTTCTGCAGCTGTTTGGTGTTAGGTGGTGTATGCAAAAGGAGCTTTGGAGCTGGTAATGCTTGGATTTGTAATAAAAGTGTGAAGTTCATGCAGTCCTTCTGTGGTTCCAGATTTGTTCAGGTTTGAAAATCAATTTCGACAAGAGTGAGCTAATGGGTGTGAATCTTGAGTACAGGCAGTGTGTGGAGCCGGCGTCCGTTTTGGGATGCAAAGTTACTTCATTCCCGGCCAAGTACCTGGGAGTTCCCCTCTGCAAAGGTAAACCTAAACAGGTTTGTTGGGACGTGCTCATAGATAAGATGGAAAGGAGGCTAACGGTTTGGAAAGGGAAATATTTGTCTATTGGTGGTAGGGTCATTCTTATCAAAGCTGTGTTATCTAGTCTTTCGGTCTATTGTATGAGTATTTTCAAATGCCCAATGGCAGTGGTCGACAAGTTAGAAAGGATTTAGAGCCAGTTTTTGTGGAACGACGAGAGGGAAAGGCGAAAATTTCATTTGGCAAGTTGGTCTCAGGTCTGTAAATCGGTGGCGAATGGTGGGCTTGGGATTCGTCCACTTCGTCAGTTTAATGACGCGTTGTTAGGAAAATGGCTCAGGCGTGTGGGCGACTCTTCTGATGGTCTTTGGAAGGTTATCATGGAAAGGAAATACAGTTTGCTTAATTCCAGTTGGAGGGTCACTCATTCTAATGGGGCCGCTTCAGGTTTCTGGAAAGGAGTTTGCTCTGTGTCAGTGGCATTTGATCGCTTCATCAGCTCTCGTGTTTATACAGGAGATGACATCCGCTTCTGGTTGGACAAATGGTTGGGTGATGCTTCTTTGGCCCAGTCTTTCCCGGTGTTATTTTCTCTCGCCTCAAATAGAGCTGCGTCGGTTAATGAGTGCTATGAGGTCATTCATAATAAGGTAGTCTGGAGCCCTTCATTTCGGCGGGAGCTAGAGGATTGGATGTTCGAAGATTGGATGACCCTAATGTCTCTTTTAGAGAATGTTTTTGTGAAGGGTTCTGGCAAGGACATGCGTTTTTGGGAGATCGATGGCCATGGTTTATTCTCAGTTAAGTCTTTCTGTAAGAACCTGGTAATGGGTACCGAGATTCCTACAGTTCACCCAAAAATTTGGGAGGGTCATTCTCCTTTTAAGGTTAAGATTTTTGGATGGCTTGCTGGTTTGGGGAAAATATTGACGATTGATAATCTGCGTAAGCGCAAGATGATCATAGTGAATGCTTGCCCTATGTGCCTATTGGATGAAGAGTCGGTTAATCATCTTCTCCTTCATTGTCAGTTTTCTTATCAGATTTGGATGTACTTCTTCCAGAGTCTAGACATCAGTCTTTGTCTTCCTCTTTCGTGGGCCGATCTTTTTAATGAAGAGATGTTGGTGTCAGGTAGTTCATTCCAGGCGCAGGCTGTGGAAGGTGACTATGTTGAGCATTGTGTGGTCTATTTGGTTGGCGCGCAATAATAGGGTGTTTCATGGTAAGGTTCTTTCGGCTTTGTCTCTACTGGATTTAATTAAGTTTCGGGTAGCTTAGTGGTTAGTTGGCCCAAACCAGCGTCAGGATGTTTCTATTTCTAATATTTGCAGAGATTGGGCTTCTGTCGACTCCTATTCTTGTGATCAGGGGACTTATCATCAAGTTGGTTGGAGTACTCCCTCCGATGGACTTCACTAACTGAATTTTGATGGTAGTTGTATGCGAGATCTTGGTCTGGCTGGCTATGGAGGGATTATCCGTACCGACTCTGGGTCTTCTGTGTTTTCTTATGCTGGGCCCATTCCTCACGGGTCAGTTATCGAAGCAGAACTAATGGCCTTATGGCGTGATATTTTGGAATTGGAGGAGCAAGGGATACATGGGTGTTTAATAGAGGGTGATTCACAAGTTATTGTGAGCTGGGCTTTGGGTTCTATATGCCCTTGGAGATATTTGGACAAAATACAAAGAATTCGGTTTCTCATTGATTCCTTTGGGTTTAAGATTGCTTGGGTTCATCGGTCAGTTAATTCAGCTGCCGATGAATTGCCTCGTCAGGGGTTAATTTTAGATTCTGAAGTTGTTTCTCATTTCGTGTAATGTGTTTTCGGAAGACCTTTCTCAGTCTTTCTTGATGTTTTGTAATTCTCTTTGGAATTAATTAAGTTATCTTTCAAAAAAAAAAAAGTGTGAAGTTCAGGCCAACAATTTGGTGGGTCACTTTCTTTGCCATTTTGTGGGGTAAATGGCAGGAAAGAAATAACCGAGTTTTTCAAGGAGAAGTGAATCATGTAATGGAAGTGATTGATTCCATAAGAAGGTTGGTGGAATGGTGGGTTTCTTCTTCCACCTAATGGAAGGTTAGCTCAATTTCAGATTTCTCAAGGATGTGGACAGATGCAGACCCAGAAATCCAGCCCAGGTCCATTCAAAATGAGAAGTGGGGCTCTCCTCCCAAAGGAAATTTAAAGTTCCGCAGCTCTATGTGGAAAAATGGCAAATCTGGGTTTCGTGGTCTAATATGCGTCGTCGAGTCTGCTACCCTTCTCTCATACGCTGCGCCCCTATTGTATTGCCACTCCAATGAAACTGAGCTTTTGGCATTGTGGTACAGGCTTAAGGAGTTGCAGGATAGGGGTACTAGAGGCAATATGTTGGAGGGCGACTCTTTTGTAGTCACTTAATGAGCTAAAGGAAGCCAATGCCTTTGCTGTTTTCTTCACACAAAGTTGAAGAAATTACTAAGATAAATTAAAAATCAGGGGTAGGCATGTTCCCAGGTCTGCTAATTTCAAAGCTGGTGTTTTAGCTAAAGAGGGTGAAAGTCTTAGTCATTTTGAGTTTTTTTTTTTTTTTTGAATGATGGTTATATTTATTGACAGACCAGAAGAGACATAAATGTACAACAAAACATCCTGAAAGGGCCGAAATTGGAAAAGTAAGGAACAGAAAACACCTGAGAAAGAAGAAAAGCCCTCCTAAGACCAGGCAAGACTGAGACTAGATAGCAGAAACATTAAGAGAGACAAATATTATAGTCACTTACAACCATCTGGGGTCTTAAGTCATTTTGAGTTAAGACACTAATTAGGGCTGTTAAGGCTATGGGATGTTTTCATTTCAGTCTGGAGTAGCCCTTGTAGTTTGTTGGTTTTGAGTATACCCCTCGTGTTGATTTTTGTAAATAGAAGCGTAACCGTCCTCGATCCAACTCCCCACCCCCCTCCCCCTCGGGAAAAAAAGAAGAAAAAAGAAGAGAAGATCAGCAATATCATTGGCTGATCGATCAAACTCTGAGTGATCTTGACGAATGAGCCTTAACCATGTCTCCTAGTTTCCAATAGAACATTTTCCTTTCTTTCATTGATTGACTGTGCTTTTTTAAATAGGCATGAAGTTATTTGGCCTTGGAGTACTAAGAACTTGCAATGAGCTGGCAAAAAAGAAATCAACTTGCAAAAACCCTGCTTACTTTGATAATCTTCCAATACGAGGACATATTTGGGCATAATTAACTTTTCATAAGCATAAAAGCATTTTGTTTGATTGCAAATGAAAACACAGAGACACATCTTGCAAAACACTTATGGATAGTTTCAGAGCATCATTCTGCATAAATACCATTGAAAATGGTTACTTATGTATTATGACTCAACCATGTACAATGTATATTTTGACTATTGCAACATGTCAAGGAACAATTCCAGCACCCCATTCTAGTCTCATTAAACCTGAGTTATCAGTAATGGATGCTAATATTGTCAAGGTAAAGGAGATAGGTTGAAAGCACGACACTAGTCTCAGGTTGTTTAATGAAGTTAATGGAAATGTTCTTTTATAAAATACCAAATGCTATTTTTGGTGAAGCAACTCCATAATAGGGTTTGGTTCTTGTTAAGGATGAGTTGGTCAGTCTCTAAATGTTCATCAATAGATTGGTTAAGTTGGAAAAAAGACAAAAACAATAATTTAATTTGCAATACACGGGTGGTCGTTTTATTACTTGTATTGTGAACCCAAATTTCTTCTATTAACTTATTTTGTTGGAGCATTTTCCAAAAAAGAAACCTTAGAATGTTGGGAAGGAAATAAATCTCAAATCTCAGTTAAATGGTCAGATATGCATTGTTAGACATCAAGACATTATATATTATTGGTTCCATTTAATAGAGAGAAGGAAAATAATATCTTTGATTTATTAGATTTCTTTCTTTTATCTATTACACAATGTAGTATCAGTGAAGTTCATAATAGAATTGGTTAGGCCCTGTTTTTTGCAAGCAAATCCGTACTGTGGTGATCAAGACTCTCATGTTGATGCCCTACACTGGAGGGGTGTTATACAAGTCCCCTGACTGGAAATTCCCAGCCTTAACCATGTTGATCTTTTTTTAACAACCCCCCTCCCCACCCCATTGGATTGTTTCATGTTCTATTATTAACTGTCCATCACAGGTCGGACTTAAGATCTTTCAGTCTGGGAAATTTTGTGACATCCTGTATGGTTTATTGACCCATCTTGTCATGTTGGGTATGCAAAGTCCAAAGAGCAGGTATGGATTAATGGAATATAGTGGTAATGCAGTCTGTACACTTAATGTTGTGTGGACAAACTGAGGGACTAGTTAATGATTAAATTGGCTTCATGGACTTGTCACATTTGTGAATTCTGATGAGGAATGGTAATTAATCTATTTGGATACTGTTGCATATCACGGGAGTTGGTAAATTCCGCTTTCATTTGTGAATATTGGCCTATATCATGAGTTTCTTTTAATGCATGACCTACTAGCAGCTTAGTAAAAATCTCAAATTTGGAATGTAATGATATTTTGTTGTTTCTTTTTGTTATCATGTCATACAACAACTGTTCATTTACTGTCAATCTTTGCTAATTAGTTACATGAAATAGTTCCATCTTTCTGTTCATCTATTCATTAGTTACAAGTAAGATATTTTTAAAATTTGAGTTCTGAACCATTTACCATCTTTCAAAGAAAAACCATTTACTTATTTGAATCCATCATATTTATCTGTTATCGTACTCCTTGCAGTGTTTCAAGTAAGGTAAAGTGGATAGTTTCATCATCCTCAAGCTCTTTTACCCAAAACTCTCTCTCTGCCTTGTTTAATACTGGGCCATCTCAAAACCTTCGTCACCATAGGGGAGCACGGCTTATCGTTAGAGCTGATAGTGTGAGTCAACTCTTTAGCTTCTCTTATCTCTTAAAAAAATCCTTTAGTTTCTCTTCATGGTAGCGTTTGTCATTTGTTATCTAGTTTTATTTTGTGCTGGGATGCTCATCAAGTGTTGCATTGTTTTAGCTCAAGAGGTAATCATTTGTGACTTGCAGGATTACTATTCTGTTCTTGGAGTATCAAGGAATGCAAGCAAATCTGAAATCAAAAGTTGTAAGTCCTTTCTTCCTAGGCCCTTTACTATTATTGACTGGTTTGTCATTCATTTTATACACTTTCTTTAGTGGTCATTCTTTGAATAACTTTTTGTTCTCTTCTTGCAATTCTATTCATTTGTATGAAGCTATTACTCCTTTTTTTTTTTTTCTTTTTTCTTTTTCTAATTTCTAACTATTCCAATTTCCTTCTCTATGCCTAAATATCTTACTTACAATTACCTTATCTACTTATCTCTTTTTCATTGGCCAACTATTAGAAAGCTCCATTCTTGGTTTGATTGTTGTTTTGTAGAATCGCTCCTTTAAAGGGCATGCTGCTCTTTTATTATACAGAACTCCGTTAGTTTGCCTACACTTGGCCAACCGCTCCTATTCTACTGTTTATATATAAATTTGATCCTTTGTCTGGTTCAAAATTTGCATCCAAGTATTTAAATCTATCACAATGCCATGCCAATTTTAATAGGCTTCTCCTCCCTATTCTCCATTCCACTAAAGCTGCACTAGAATTTCCTTTACCTAAGTGCCTTGAATCTTTATTTATCAATGTCTACCCTTTTGATCATCAAGCTTCCTCATCATGAAGGAGGAGTTTGTGTTTTGCTGCATATATTGCTTGGCTATTAGTTCTATCTTCGATAATTGTTAGCCTGCATGTTAACTAAGAGGCAGCCTTATCATTTTTCGAAGAAATCATATCTGTTGTCTGCTTGCATATGTTTATTGCTTATTGCACAATTTCTTAAATTAGTGGCAACAACTTCTTAGATAACTTCGCACATGGGCCTTCCTTAATTTTAGTTGTATGTGTGCCTTTTCTTTAGACCATATTTACAATATTGATGTGATTGAATCATGGTTTAAAAATCGGCTTTAGTAGACATAAGAATCAGTTATACCTAATACTGGTTTTTGGTTGGGATTCAAACTCATGAGTCATACAATGAAACTTTGGGAAATGGTAATAAATGGCTGCTTAAGACAAGAGTCGAATATATCTAAAAATCAATTTGGGTTTATGCTGAGTAGGTCAACAACAAAAGCTATTTTTATTCTAAGACAACTTATGGAGAAGTTTAGGGAGAAGAGGAAAAACCTTTATATGACTTTTATTTACCTATAAAAGGCCTTTGATAGAGTACCAATGAAATTAATTTGAAGAATCTTGAGAAATAAATACATCCCCAACGACGATGTTAAGATTATCCAAGATATGATGAGTGTGCAACACTAACGTCAGAACCGTTTGTGTGGAGACATCGGAGTTCTTTGTTAGAGTAGGACTCCATCAAGGATCCACTTTAAGCTCATACTTGTTCACGCTAATCATAGATGACTTAACATCAGAAATCCAAGATGAGGTGCCATAGTGTATGCATTTCGCAGATGATATAATATTAAATAGTGAGATGAAACAACAACTTAATATAAGGCTTGATTTGTGGAGGAGAACGTTGGAGAGAAATGGTTTGAAAATTGGTAGAACTAAAACAGAATACATGTAATGTAATTTTAGTGGAATAGATTATAATGAAGATAACATGATAAACATAGAAAACGACTTAGTTGCTTACTGTGATAAGTTTAGATATTTGGGCATTATGGTAGAATACTATGAAGGTTTCGACATAGATATAATGAATATGATAGAAGCGGGATAGGTAAAATGTAGACGAGCTAGTAAAGTCTTATGTAATAAAAGAGTTCCCCTTTGCCTAAAAGGATGATTGTACAAAACAATTATTACACCTGCAATGCTATACAAAATAGAATGTTGAGTGTTAAAAAAAGACAAATAGACAAAGTTAGGGCAACAGAGATACGCATACTACATTAGATGAGTTGTTTAACCCTAAAAGATAGAGTTAAAAACGAACACATTTTTAGAATTTGTTATTGTTACTACTGCCCGTAATGTTCATCTAGTTAAATACATATTGACTCTTTTTTTTTTATCTTCCTTTACTCTCCAGCTTACAGGAAACTTGCTAGGAGCTATCATCCAGATGTAAACAAGTGAGTCGATATTGGCAATTTTATGTGCTGCTCGAATTATGTGCATGCTGTAGTTTTTAACTCCTGAATTAAATTGTTGCTTCACCAACATGCATGGTCATTGATGTGGGCCTATGAACCTAAGACAAATGCTCACTATTTCAACTGTAAAGTTGGTTTGAGTTATTTAACCATTTAAATAAAAGGGTCACTCAATTTGTTTTCCATGTTGATTATTGGCTACATACATTGAGTGGCTTAAATCTTATGGATTACCATTTCTACTTCTAAGTTTTTATGCAGTCAGTGATAGTTACATTTTTTTTATTATTTTGTATTAGTTGATAAGCTTTGAATTATTCAAAGTGCAAACTCCTTGATAGGCTTAATTGGGTCCACACGAATGGGTGGATTTGAAAGGCTTGGCTTGTATATGATGCCTATAAAATTTCGTTTTCATTGGATAAGAGACTACTTTTTAAGGCTCTCAAAATTTCACATTTATCTAATAGTGGAAATTCATCGGGTTAAATCGGTAGGCTTTAAAAGTCAAATTGGTGTCAAATTGTGCACAAGTGCAATTCATGAGCTGTAGGTAGGTGTGAGGGGTGGGGGTGGGAAGGAGAGGAATTGATCCATTTGATCCACTATGGCTCTTACAATCCAAAGTTTGTATCAAACTCATGCAAACTCGTTTGCATGTGATTCTTGTTTTATATATATATATACTTTCAGAGAAGAAATATTTTTTTTAAAAAAGTAAAGAGAACTGAATCGTACACTCTGTCTACTGAGGACACAATCTAGAAATACCTAACAGGTTTCTTACGGAAGTTCTTGGTATGACAAAATCACTCCCAGATACAGATAACCAAACCCACTGCATGCCTGATGTGGATTACCCTTTTAGTTCTGCAGTCCATATGTATTAGCAATGCACTTGGTGAAGCTTTGTCCTCATAGAAGAAATTCTAAAACTGCATCCATTCATGACATCCATAAAAATAGTGATATAAACCAATATGTTGAGAAGCGCTTGAGAAGGAAAGCCAAATGGGTAAGCCAAATGAACTGAAGAACAGCTACCAATTTGTCCTTAATTGGTGTTATCTCATATTTAATTACAACACCTAATTAGGCAAAATTCTTTTCTTTCCACAGCTGTTGCAATATGCACAATTTTCTTCATATGGTATGTCGTCTGAGTGGCCTCCATTTTGTCGTAATCTGCATGACCATTTAATCTGGTGGTCTATCATCATTATCTAGAGGTCTTATGATTTTATATTTCTGGTTCTGTAATTCAGTACTTCTATACTTCTATTGTGGTTATTATATATAGACCTTTCTAAAAAAATGCACAAGTTTCGCTAGGACTCTTTTCTGATCCCTTCCTTTCATCTTTCCAGAGATTCTGGAGCTGAAAAGAAATTCAAGGAGATAAGCAATGCCTATGAGGTTGTCAAAGTTCTAGATGATTTTCACTTAAACCCATGATTAATAGTGATGTTTTAAGGAATAGGCCATGAATTTTTACTTTCCACTAATAAATTGGCATGGTGCAGGTGTTGTCAGATGATGAGAAGCGTTCATTGTATGATAAGTATGGAGAAGCTGGGCTTAAAGGCGCTGGAATGGACATGGGGGTAAGTTCTCAATAAGAAATAGAGGAAAATACCGTTCTTGATTCACCCCTTCTTTTTTTTCAAATGTTCGCATGCCATTGTTTACAATAAATGTTATCCAAATTTGCAGGATTATAGCAACCCCTTTGACATCTTTGAGTCAATATTTGAAGGCATGGGTGGAATGGGCAGCGGGATGGGTGGTGGCAGAGCTGCTAGAAATAGGTCAGTTCAAGGTGAAGATGAGAGTTACAATCTTGTCTTGGGTTTCAAGGAAGCAGTTTTCGGAGTAGAGAAAGAGATTGAGATAACCCGCCTCGAGAGTTGCAACTCCTGTGAAGGGTCAGGTGCCAAGCCTGGGACGATGTCAACCAGATGCAACACTTGTGGGGGGCAAGGTCAGGTTGTCTCTTCAGCACGGACACCATTGGGTGTTTTTCAGCAGGTAATGACTTGCTCGGTTTGTGGTGGTACTGGGGAAACGTCTACCCCTTGCAACACTTGTCGAGGGGATGGACGAGTGAGGAGGACAAAGAGGATCAGTCTCAAGGTTCCAGCTGGTGTGGACTCTGGTAGCCGGCTGAGGGTCCGATCTGAAGGGAATATGGGCAGGAGAGGTGGTGAACCTGGAGACCTTTATGTCTTCATCGATGTTATCTCTGACCCTGTTCTCAAACGCGATGGGAACAAACATCCTTTACACATGCAAGGTATCTTACGTTGATGCAATATTGGGAACGATGATCAAGGTTCCAACAGTTGACTGGTATGGTTGATCTAAAGATCCCAGCTGGGACACAACCAGGCACAACGCTTGTGATGGCAAAGAAAGGAGTACCATCCCTTGATAGGAGGTACCCTAGGGGAGATCAGTTGGTGCGGGTGCAGGTAGATATTCCAAAGAGATTGAGCAGCGGTGAGAGAAAGCTGATAGAAGAGCTTGCCGATTTGAAAAAGACTGGGACTGCAACCAGTAGAAGGTAGTTGGGAAGGTGTCTCGTTTCAAAATCTCTGCCCCCCCCCTAAAGCCTTCTTTTGCTGTGAATGTGATATTGAGTGTTTGATGGGTGTCATGCAATGTGGGAAATATGACACATTTAGGTCGGTTTACACAAGGGCATTAATCTTTGCGGCGTTATTAGGTACTTGTATTAAAAGGAAATGGAGGGAAGAAAACATTAAAGATTAACATATTGTTGAGAATGGGGCTGCCTATTCAACTTGCTTGTATAAAAAGAAAGAAACATTTTGAGCATAGATAATAATTAACATGAGGAATGATGGATCGTGGACACGCAAACAATTTTTTTTGTTCCTCGAAGGGATGGGATTGAATAACAAACATGAATAGGTTCTTCATTTTTCATTAATGTTCATGTTATTTATTTAAGTTATTTATTTAATTTTACTTTTCTTGGCTAAATGACAAAAAAATCCTTTAGTTCTCTTAATAACCTCTGTTTCGAAAAAAGATAATTAATGTGATGCTTGATGTTCAGAATCCAAAAATGTGCTCTGCAGCGGATAATCCTGCAACTAGTAGATATTGAGTGGAGGAGTAGGGGCGATGAAAGAATTCATAGATTCTGATGCTCATCGAAATCTCTATTGTTGCACAAGTATGTTATAGGTGTTGATTTGATTGAATCGAGGATGGATGGTCCCGAAGTTTAACAAAGGTGCTTTGGAACCTCATGCATGAATGCGAGTTTAACAAAGAGGGAAAGAAAAGTGTTTCGACAATGCTATTAGCCATTTTAAGTTAATTTTGGGTTTTGTTTATCATTTGATTTTCTTTAAAATTATGTTCTTCATCACTTGAATATTTGTATTGGCTTTTCTAATCATGTTGGTAGGCCTTAATGGCTGTCACCTCTTAGTTTACTTCTGTCTTACCCATCTAAAACGGTAATTTTAATTAACAGGAAGAATAAAAATAATTACAAAAAGGGTAAAGAATGCATGCTTACTCCTTGCTTGAAAACCTTTATCAGTCTGTGTCCTCGGACGGCAACAAGCCGGCTCTGTACTCGATAGTCTATACTCTATACTATACTATGCAAAGCCTGAGTCTTATTTCGACAATGAAATTTTTAGTAACTTTCATTTCTTTATTTTTTAACTTCATTTATTTTATAAAAAATACAATAATATAAAGTAACTAAATGAGCTATAATTCTACAAAGTGACTACTTGATCTTACTTGTCAAATTATGACATCCTTAAAAAATTCAAAGGAAGTTGAGTTATTTTATTACTAAGTTCAAGTGATTATAAATTAATTTTTGAAATGGATTTTGCTCATTTTGTAATTCATAAAATCTATTTTTAATCTCTAAAGTTGATTTTATCATATTTATTATAATATAGTCATAAAATGTTTGAAATGAATGCTTAAGTCCTAATTTTCTCAGTCCAAATTCTGAGATTTTGAGCTAAATAAGCTCAGTCATGAGCGAAGCAAAAAAAGAAAATCGTGGGGTGAGAGAGGCTCGAACTCTCGACCTCAGGATAACTCAGAAGCTATGAGACCTACGCGCTAGCCAACTGCGCCACCACCCCGTGGATGTGAGGTAGCTTCCAAATATTTTTTATATAATAGTAGAAATTATAAATCACTATTAGAGTATTAGAAAACTGTCAAACACGCATCGGCCTAAAGCTTATTTGTAAGATATTAATTTACTGTTAATATATGTAAGAGATTATTTTTAGTAAATTTGGTATTTTTAGGTTTTTAATATATATAATAGATTTAATTAAAATAATTATATAAAATTGAATCAACTCACTTGGTTGATCTAACCTAAGGTCCAAATATCGGCCGATACATATCGTATCGGCCGATATATATCGGTTTTTTTAAACCGAGTAATATCCGGCCGATACGATAAGTATCGACCGTACATACGGAATATCGGCCGATATGGCCGATATTCGGTCCGAAATATCGGTCACAATATCGGCCGATATTCATAAATATCGGTATTTAAATTTTTTTTTTTTAAAAACACCGATACGGTTTTTCGCGGTTTTCTAGGGTTTACGGTTCTCAGGGGTGTTCACGGTTTTTTGCGGTTTTCCACGGTTTTCCGCGGTTCAGGGTTTACAGGTTCTCAGGATTATTCACGGTTTTTTGCGGTTTTGTCACGGTTCATCACTGTTCATCACGGTTTTTTGCGGTTTTTTCACGATTCCGATATCGGAGGAGAGAGAAAATGCCGATATCGGCATGAGAGATAAAATTATCGGCCGAAATATCGTCCGTATCGCATATCGGCCGAGCCGATTTTTGAACCCCTGGATCTAACCTGCTAATTGACTTAGTCATTGTGTGAAAGAAATTGTAAAAAAATGAATTAACCTGCTTGATAGACCCACCGAGTCGATTGAGTCTTGGTCTCTCTTAATTTGAAAATTATTCTTAAATGTGAAATCGATATACTTAAGTCATTGACAAAGCATTTTGGCAGTTCATTATTTGATGTTGTATAAGAGTGAGGAGTGACAAAATTTCCATGCTGAGTCATTTGATTCTTGCTGCCCGCTACTCTGCTACCACTCACTTTGTTTTTTGACAACTGAGGTTAGTGCACTCATAAATTGCAGTGAACATTGAATTCAATTTCCATGGCTACGAACGAACCAACCAACTCTGCTGCAACATATATTAACGAAAATATGGCACAGCTGGGCCTTAACCAATTCAGCCATAATTCCACATACCTGCTCACGATTAAGAATTCGAGTTTGATAATGTAAGATCAGCCTTCAATGTTCTGTTTATCTAACCAGTCTTAACATAGGCAATGTGATGGAAGGATAGAGAACTAGAGAGTTAAATTGTAGTAAATGTCTAAAACTAATTTGAATTTGAGTTTGTAGTTTATAATTAAATATTTATTATAATTCACTAATTCATTGGAGTGAGTTCATTGAGTTTAATTTTTAGTTTTTAAAATGGGCTGAACTTTGGCCATTTAAGTCCAAAATAGCAGACCAGTTAATATTTGAGGATTTAAATAAAAAAAAATCATTTCATTTTATTTGGTGGGAGAGAATTTCAGATTTCCTTTTTTTTTTTTTTTATTGTAGTAGATTAGGAGAAGAAGATAAGTTTGCATGTGAATTCAAAGGCAAAGTGTTTGTGCAATCCATGTTATAATTAATTTAATTATAAAGAATAAAGAAGAGAAAATGATTAAGTGGCATGCTTTGTCGGGTTTAATGTAATGCCAACTCAAGTCCAACTGCGAACAACTTTACTGGCCAACTCAAATGCCATCTGAGTCTTGTTGTTGACAGGTTGGATTAATTATGGGATTAATATGGAGTGGACACCGAGGCCTAAATGGCAAGTGATGATGGCCCACCATCACAACCACACGTGTGGAGCAGCAAAAGTTGTTAAAAGTAAGAAACACGTGCTCCACCACATGGCAAACTAATTGCCAGTGCCACCTCAAAGCTGTCGATTCTTACTAACCATATAGAAATAGAATTGTAGACAGACAGTAGCAACGGCAATGAATAGAATAGAATTAAAAATAAAAAGAGAATAGTCAGCGGTCACAAGGCTCCAAATTCCAAAATCCGATATCGAAAATCCAAAATCCAAAATTCAAATGGGGTTGAAAGTAGCACAGAAAAGCACCAAAATCCCAGGAGCCAGGACCCAGCCCCCACGACCACGACCCACGACCCACGACCCACGTTATTCAATCCATCAATACACTCCATATACCAAAATACAATACATAGACTTCCACTGTAGCAGCATCAATCCAAATTCCATATGTATATTTTTTACGTGTAAACTGGAAAACTTAAGCTAAGTATATTTTTGTTAAAAATAAAGAATTTTTATAGAATATTACACCTCTGAGAATCGAAATTTCAATATATGAAATTTATGTTTTCAAGTATCTCTATTATAATTCATAATTTTTTTTATTCTAAAAAAATTCTAAATTTTATAAAAATATTGAAATATTAAAAAAAAATACACAAACACCCTAAAAATCATATTATTCACATTAATGAACTATTTTATAAAAATTCTACTTAAACCTCAACTCTCTCTTCTAGGTTTGATCCGGGGTTACCTTTAGTATTATAAATACTCCTTGTTTAGAAATGATTTTCAAAAGTGGAAAAGAATACCAAACAAGGGTAATACAACCTAGTGCAAGTGGAGACAAACTGCTCTAGATAATTGAATGATAAGACTCTGATGAGTCACGTTAAATTATATGTAAATTAATAGTAAGACAAAACATATTAGCCTCATAAAATTAATGACATTGTTGGCTATGTAAAAATTTAAAAGAAACTATTCTTATAAGATATATAGAACCATCAGATTTAAACTAGAAAAATAAACAGTAGAGATGAAGCTTTTTGTTGATCAATTTTAATGTATTATGATAAAATTATATTTTTTGGTAAATTAAAACTAATAGGTGTAAAATAAACTGTCATGAGAACGTGACGAGTCAGTTGTCTGATATTAGAGTTTTAGGTAGAGGTCATCATTATCATATTAGTGGGAGAAGTGTGGTTAGAGTTGTAATAATATGTGTACGAGATTGGAAGAAGATGAAAACGAAAACTAATGGAGTGGGCAATTGAAAAGACAGCATCAACTTGGCTGCATGCGATGGATGGATGGAGAGGGTGAGGTTTTGGATTTTCGGGATTTGTTTTTTTAAGCAATCACAGCCTCACGTTGGTGGTGCAGCCTTTAAGGCTACTGGTTGGTGGGAAGTGGGGGCCAGTACCTAGTTGGATGAGTGCCACGTGGAAAAGCAGATAAAAACCAGCTCATACTTGTCAAGGAGTGACAGACCCAACGTGGAGGGCTGCCCACTTCACGGACCTCTCTCTCTCTCTCTCTCTCTCTCTCTCCCCTGCTCCTGACTGCTGACTGGTGAGAGGGAGACAGAGAGGGCGTGGGTCATATTCGTACTCACACACAACATACAGTATGAGAGAATGAAGCACCATCTCGTTAATTCAGCTCCTTTGGTATTTATTTGAATAGTTCATCAGTTCTATTGACAATTTGATCATAGATCACATTCAAATCATTGCATAATTTTATTTAAATATACTTGCATGAACTCATTTATCATTTTAATTTGCATGACTTAGTTCGAATTGAGAGAGTTTTTAAAAAGAATTATAATTTTTTTCAATATTTGAATGAAAAAAAGTTATGAAAAGATACGGAGATGATACAGACTATCTTTCTTTTAAATAATAAAATTTAATGGCATGGTTAGATCATAGATGTTCTTTAGATATTAATTCTTTTAAAAAAAAATTATCAAATACAATACTTAAAAGAGAATTCTCATCCTTCTCTTAGAGGGGGAAAAGTGATGATGTAATAGAATGTCTTTATACACTAATTTTTTAAGAAATTAATAAACAGGTTATCAAGAGAATTTTTGTGAGTAGCAAACAATAGATTTGGGTGAAATGAGGACGAAAGTGATATCTTCTTCTACAACAGAGTTTCAATATCCATATTAGATAATTATCACTTCTTTTAGGAAAAATGAGAAGATATTCAAGATATCAATTGATAAGTGATCTTTTATACATTTCCAAAAAGATTGAGAATAAGAATCACTGAGTTTTAATTTTAAAAAATCACTCAAAAAGATTTGACAGATCTCTCTCTTTGCAAAAATAAAGCCATTTTAACCATTTCAACTAAGAGACTGGAAAAGAGGGTCAGGAAATGTTTGGAGCTGGTTAAGAAGGGCAAGGGTTGACCTTGACATTTCATGATCCTATCCTACCCTATCTTGGAACCCATTTCTGTGTTATCTAAAAAGGTGCAAATGGTCTGCATCCCACGACACTTGATAAACCCTTGGCTCTCTCAAACTTTCTCTTTATATTACACTGTTAAAAAAATTAATTACAACTTGAATTTTAACTATTAGATAGATGTGAAAGTGATCATTTTTAAGGAATCATTGAATGTTACAACTTACAACTATGGTACAAATACATACTGATAATACTAGGCTTTGTTTGTACCTTGAATGAAGAGAAAGGTATTTGGGAGATTAGTTTAGAGGGGAATTTTCTTGAGTAGGAAATTCTCATGGTGAGGGATTCTTTTATATCTCATGTGATAATTATAAGACAAAGATACAGAGAAAAAGAAGGAAAGAGAAGGGCAAGTAAGAAAAGAAAATCTTGAATTTTACTCCCTCTCTAGGAGACACAATTTTGTTTGAGAGGAAAAATATCTTAATTTTTCTCTTTTAAAAAATATCAAATAAGATAAAAAGAAGAAAATTCTCTGCATTTCCTTACTTTCCTCTCATCCAAATGGTCCCATAATAAAAAAAAACAGGTAGTATGTGCTTTATGGGATTTTGACTCTAATTATAAAACATTGTAATTTTAAAAAAAGGTCATCACGTGGTAATAATTTTTGTTCACAAATTTCAAGTTGTGAACAAAGTGATATAATAAAAAATCAACTACATTTTATAATAAAATTAATCATTTATCATTATACAATCTAAATTGTCATGTGACTCAATTATGTTAAAATATTTACAATAGTTTACATAAAATTATCTTAAATTAAACTATTAGCAATGGGTGTAGTTCAACTGGTTGCCTCCCTTCTTAAGAAGTTTTACGTTGGATTTCCCGTAATTTTCCACACGTAAATTTAAACTTTTTTACCAGCAATGGTAATCTCTAATCCTTTTCTTTAATGTCTTACCTACCTTGATACATTTGGCGAGATTAATGGATTTACCAATGGACAGTTATCACATTTTCATATCTAGTTTTAGACTTCGTAAGAGGACTACAAAAGCCTTCCTTCTGCGAATCCTAATGATATAATTATTTTTGTATCAGTGACATAATTTTTTTATCTAATGTATCGGTCATTATGTGAGAAGACATGGATGTTATTGTGAACTTGAATGAGGAGAGAGGAGAGAGGAGAGAGGAGAGAGGAGAGTGGTTTAGAGAGAGAAAAAATAAAATAAAAACTCGTTTGTTTAAAATTATACACAGGAATTGTTTGCTACTCAACTGAAAAGATAAAATTGGAGTATTTCTGTTCAGTTGAATGATAATGATTCAAATCCGCTAATTAATTTCTATTTAAAAAATGTGTGGAGTTTAATTTGAATATCTTTTTCAAGATATATCACTATAACATGTTGAGATAAATGAATAAAAATTATATTAAAAGATTATCATTTAGAAATAATTGTATTAGAACAACCTTTAACATACCATGTTTAGAAGACTAAGAGATAAGAAAGAGATATCTAAAATAATTTAGACATGTTTTATAAACAATCCATAATAACTCTAGGACTGGGGAATGCAGGAGTCATAATCTACAAGTGGTTGAGATTAAGAGAAATGGTAGATCTATCTTTTAGAGGCGAGCAAAGAACTTGATAGAAAATAGGAGAGAAAGATAATATTGCCTTTTTAAAGGGCAAAAGTAAGTTAGAAATTTTGACATAAGGTTTTCAGCTTGGGTATGAGGTGAATCATAAATATTTGATATTCAGTATAAGTGATTTTTTTTTAAGAGATGGTATCACTCGATCTCTCTTAGATTTTAGTTGAAATTTTAGTTATATTTCAAAAATTCCACTCGTATTTTAAAGATTTCAATAAATTTTGATGATTTTATCTATTTAAAAAATAGTTAATGTTGGGTCAGTGAACAAATCCCACATTGATAGTTGTGAAATGAGAGATCTAGGAACTTATAAAATATTTGAGTAACTCCACCTAATGAATTAGTCTTTTGTGCTAGTTACATAGTCCTAACAAGTGGTATCAAAATTATATCCTCATGCCAACACATGTAGACTCAGGGGAGCTCCTAATCGGGTATCGGAACCATGTCCCCAAGCCAACACATGTGGACTCAAAGAATCTCCTAGCCAGATGAGATGGGCTGTGATGTTTTATCTGTCGAATAGCCTCGTTCGAGGGGAGATTATTGGAACAGTAAACAAGTCTCACATTAGTTGTGAAGGGAGATATTTAGAGACTTATAAAGAAATTAAGTCACTCCACCTAATGAGTCAGTTTTTTGGGTTGAATATCCAATCTTAACTATTAATACGACTAAAATATCAGTTAAAAACTTTTAATTTCCTAAATATTAAAAAATAATTTTGACTAAAAAATGTAAATTAAAGACAGAACAAAAAAGTTAGACTACAACATCTGATGACTAATGATGTACCTTTAAATATTAGTTTTTTTAGAAAAAAATAAATAAGTTTTCTTAAAAAAAAAACACTAATAATTGAATCCTATGCGTTAACTGCGTATTGAATATTGAATTATTTTGCATGCAGAACATTGAGAGGGGAGAATAGACTGTTTACATAGCTGGGAATAGAAAATAAATATAGGAGAATAATTGCGAATAAAGTAATGGGTTGGGACAGTGAGGACAGGGCGGGTTGGAAGAGCTTAATCGTCCTGCAGCTGTCATTCGATATCCATAACCCAGAGCCCAGACAGCAAATAGGCGTTTGCAGCTGTCGAATCTCTTCTCCCTTCCTCTCAAACTTCTCTCCCTCTCCAAATCTCGATCCTTCCTAAGTGCCTTCTTTTTATAAAAGAAACAAGTTGGCCGGGTCAAACACTCAATTGACTCCAACCATCTTCCTCCTCTTTGGCAGCTCAGCTGAGGCTGGATGGAGGAGAGGGCAAGGAAGTGGAAGAAGATAGTTGGTAGACGAGAAGATTGAGAAGACCCAACTATTTTGCCTACTTGTGTTTTATTCGGAAGGCAGAGTCGTTGACAGATGTTGTGAACTCTTGTTGGGCGATACGACTGAGAGATGTTTAACATGAATATGGTGGGTCATCAATATCGATCGCCGTTCGGAGATACGACGCTTACCAAGGTCTTTGTCGGAGGGTTGGCATGGGAGACGCCGACGGAGGAGATGAGGAGGTATTTCGAGCAGTTCGGAGAGATCTTAGAGGCTGTTATCATTACCGATAAGGCCTCTGGTAAATCTAAAGGATATGGATTCGTGAGTCTTCACTCTTTTTTTTTTTTTTCTCTCTCATGTAAAGTTAAACGTCTCGCAGACAACTATTTGAATAGATTAAGACTCTAACTAACAAGCTCTCTTACTTTGTCAATCCAAACAGTCATCCACCACTGTTTATCTGTATATATTTCTCTTGTGATCAGTAGTAGTATGGATTATCTGCGATGTGGGTGTTGAAATTTGATGTGGGCAGGTGACTTTTCGAGACCCGGATTCAGCAAGGAGGGCTTGTGAAGATTCGAATCCGATGATAGACGGGAGAAGGGCGAATTGTAATATTGCTGCCTTTGGGCGCCCACGGCCTTCTCCTCCGCGAGGTTGATTCACCCCTTCCCACCACATAAATTTCTATTATTAGTCTTGCCCAATTCAGTCTCTGGGGCCCATGGATTAGTTTTCCAGCCATTGATCTGGTGGGGTCCTGCATTGTATGTGTCACCGGAGGTCTCTCAGATCAGAAGATCCCGACCCTTTGATCCAACACATGTTAAGGACCATAAGATCGACCATTTGAAGCTTTGGATGTCCTTACCATGGGACCCACCATCTGTGCACCATCGAGGCCTATGGGCGCTATAATTTGCCTAGCTTTTTTTTTTTCCTCGATAATCTCAATAATCATTTTTATCTTTAACATTAATATTATAAATGTACGAGTGCAGGAAGAAATCGAGGTGGCCAACCCGACCAAGGAGGCGGCACCCAACAGCCTGCAACTTCCTACGGTAGAATGCCAGCACCACCACCACCACCACCACCACCCCAATTCATTTATCCTCCATACGGGTGAGTCTTATTTTCTCATTTGGGCCTTTTCATATATAAAAATGTAAATTTCCCCAGCCTGAGGGCTAAT
The DNA here is from genome assembly GCA_013350335.1 of Chimonanthus salicifolius. Classification (NCBI taxonomy): domain Eukaryota; kingdom Viridiplantae; phylum Streptophyta; class Magnoliopsida; order Laurales; family Calycanthaceae; genus Chimonanthus; species Chimonanthus salicifolius. The sequence goes on from CM023538.1 coordinate 684,546, forward strand.
GAAACCCATATAAGTTTTAAGCTTTTCAACTTTCAAAATATAAACGGCATGAGTGCATTAATAGTGTGTTTGGATAATTGAAAGTAAGAAACTTCCTATAGTTTGGAATAATAGGACACTGGTACATTATCATTTTGGTTGAATGTTCTATATTTAGCGATTGACATTCAATTGAATGCGAAATGCTAATGTTTAATATAAAAATATCTAATGTGTCACTGTGCTATTGTTGCAGTAAAAAGATTTTTTACAGCAAGTGGATCAAAATGCCAAGCCCTCCATATTTTTACTTTTATATTAATGATGAAGATGAATTCAAATGACTGACATGTATTGTCTAGAATTAGAAACATGTATCGATGGTGCAAAGATGATGCCAGTCAATGGGGTTGCCTCTTTTTATCAGGTGGTGTGGAATGTCTGATCCATGCAATGTCTAGGCTTTTGTAGTTGGTGTCATTGATATGTGGTCCATCACTTTGGCCTGAATCCTCCTCCTCTGTAGATAGGATAGTATTAAAGTAAAATTCAAGCCCGCATCTCTTGGCTCCATCAATTGGGAGGTTTAATTGCAACCCCTCAATTGTTTGCACTGACTGGTTTCCATTAACAGAGAGGATTCATAATTTCCAACATACAACTTGCAATGTGGGAATAGTACTTTGATGTAGCAGAGCTATTTATTATGGTTTGCCCACCCACTTGTGGCTGTCTATCTAACAAGGGAAAAATAAATAAATTCGTGGCTTGGAAATTTTATTTTATTTTCTCTCAATCTTTGAATAAGTGGTGAAGATACTCATTCACTTGGGAATTGGAATTTATATGACTCTGCAGGTATGCCACCTACTCACCCGAATATGGATATCACCAGGTCAGTGTCTTTCCTCTTTACAGTAAGTCAGTGGGTCACACACAACACCATGGTCCATGGGATATAGTTGCATTTCATGCAAATGGGCCACACTCACTTCCTCTTCTGGTGGGCTCCATCCTTGGATGAGAGATGACCAAATCTGATTTTGGATCTTCTTTGGAGGACTCAACTTTGGAAAAAAGAAATCATATTTTATAGTTTTCTATAATTAAGTTATTTATTTAATAACCTTTAAAAATCCCAATCTAAGGTGAACCATGTGGTCAAAGAAAAAGACGTTTCCACAAATCTGTTGCCACTTCAACTTGTTGGCCTTACCTTATAAATTAATATTGAGTAGGAGAGAGAAACAATGTCCACTACTCCTCCACGTGTATTCAAATAAAAGTTTAGTGATGTACTTGAAAACTTCGTCGAGTGATGATTTTATCATATTTCCAAGGTCTCTCATACATAGTCTAACATGGTGTGACGAATTTCTTATAAATGATGAAGTATAATGCCATTCATTTGGCTGACATTGCCAGATCAGTTGACATGCATTACATTACAGATTGTGTAAGGAGAGATGCAGGTAAATTATTGGGAATAAAATAAATAATCTGACGTCTTATTTTTTTTCAATGGACAGTCTGTCTACAACCCTCAGATTGCAGCACAGTATTACAATCAGATGTATGGAACATCTTCATCGGCAGTGGGTCCATATCATTACAGTCATGCAGCAGCCTACCCTTTCCAGTCTTCTGGGCCAAGTTTTTCAGTGCCCCAACCTCAACGCCACCAACTTCCTCCTCCGTATTTGCAGTATCCTTCGCAGGGAGAAAGCTTTGTCACCCTCTCTACGCCACCTTACAGCTTTCCTCCTCCACCCCAAATCAGGCAACCGCCTCCCTTACCTGGTAACTCGAAAACTTTTTTTCACCTTCTCTTCTCTTTTCTATTCTACGGTAATAATACTAGTATCACTAATATCTCCCACCAAATCCGAAGACTTGAAAACATCTACTTTTAAGTGGGTGGTGGAGCCCCTCCACGCATCAATGGCTTGGTCCATGGGGTGATCAGATTGTTTCCACCTCGGCCATCAATTCCAATTTCCAAGGACTGCCCTTCTTTTTCTCCCCTTTAAATAATTAAATATTTATGCAATCAACATGATAAAGGTCGTCCCCACATTTCAACGCGTGGAGCCTACTGAAATGGATTTCCATTAATGACTAAATGCAAAATCTATCCCTCTTCATACTGCTTTCTTGTTTCCATTAATGGATTTTGATACAAGTGTGTATGCCATTGCCAATTGAATGGGTATTGGATCAGGAGTCATTGTCCATTTTGAACTGGTCTAATGGAAAGAGCCAACATATTCAAGTCTTCTAGGCATTTAATTTATATTCTAATTAAATTAACATTTTATTAAATAAAATACAAGAAATAAGTTTCAGATAAAATGAAACTTTAACAAATAATGATGAATAATAATCTTACATTCTATTTATCACATTTGGGTCAGATGAGCAGCAGCCTCCACCACAATCTTCAACAACGGGAGTTACAGAGGCCTCTGACACTAGCAAAAGAAGTTGATCATAGCCGTTTTGATTCCTTTCTTGGGGTAAAATGGTTCATTTATATAATGGAAACAAAGCACAAATTTATTCATTTACAGCCTTCTATTTTTTTCCAGTCCGATGCAGAAGGCTAGAGAAAAGTGTGGGTTTCTATTGTTGTTGGAGGCAGGCAACCATTGAAGAATTGTAGCAGCCAAACATGGACACGAGTCTGACTCACCCAAGGACTTACATTTTTGTTGTTTTCTTCTAAGCAATCAATTGATTACCGTCGTTGGGACTTGGACTGCCTGCTCTGACCATTTTCTACACAAAATATAGGGATGTATGCATATTGCATGAGAGGAGAAGGAAGTGTTGTTGACGGCATAAAGGAATCCAAATAACTACTCAATTCTTTTCATATTCAGGATTTCTTGCATTCCTACCTTTGAATGTATAAATTAGGATTCATTACATTGCTTCGTTCCACATTTTATAATCTAAAAGATTGCCAACCAAATTCAGGGTTGTTGATGTAGGATTTTTAACAGAACAAAGATCCAAAGTTCAACGACCATTTTGGGGCTAGTTTTGAACAGATTTTTAATAGGACGAGATCAATTTAGAATGAATTCAAATTGAACAGAAATTAATTTCAGCGGAGAAGAGTATTTTTTTGGAAGTGCCGATATACTCCATAGGATACTTTTTGTGAGCAGGATTATCTTCTAGTGAAGATTTATTTTAGAGTAAAGCTCAAATATATATGTCTGTTATTTTTCTAAGAAAGAATAAGATGTGAAAGAAGAAGAAGAAGAAGAAGATAAGATCTACATTCACAGATGAGCATTTTCTGCACTGAAAACGAGTCCAGATTGATGTCAAAATACCGAGTTACGTTGAGCTTTTGAGTAGTCTTTTTGAGGGTTTTGGAGCGTTTCAGCTTACACAGTTTCGTTCGGAGTTTGGAGGTGAAGCCCTTCCACGCCTTTCTAGCGGGCTGAAGCTTTTTTCCCAACTTCGAGGAAGACATGAACGATAGCTCTGGCTCTGTTAGAGAGAGAGAGAGAGAGAGAGAGAGAGAGGCTTTGGAAGAAGTTTGTCTGGGAAAGTTGAGGTGATGCGGGAAGAAAGGGGTGGGCGTTTTTATGGTTGATTCTCATGCTCGTTAGCGTTTTGCATTTGGTGCTATTTTCTACTTTAAAATGGGAAGATGTAAAATGGCCTTGGTTTCTTTATAAATCTACATAAATGCCACTAACATATATAAATCTACATAAATGCCACCAATGTTGGTGGCTAGACATTAGATTTGAATTTGAATTTATATTTATCTTAAATAAAAATAAATTATCTAGTGGTGGGGAAATTTAACACCTTTGGGTGAAGGAAAAGTGGAGATTTTCTGAGATCATGTGTTGATACAGTACATATAGAGATAAAATTACTTAAATTAGAAGTCTAACTTTAAGATGTCTCCACAAGGATTTTTTTCTCCTAACCCAAAACCTATTCAAATTAGAAAAATGGTATAATTGCATACATTTTAAGAGTTAATTGCATGAGGTCAAAGTGGGTCTCACATGCGGGTGGCAGAGTTCTATTATTGAAAAGAATTTAAATTCACAAAAATTAAAAAAGTTTAAAAACGACTGATAGTGGCGAAAATGTTAAGGATATTAAAATAATAGTTTATAATTATTAATTTTTAAGAGTTCACAGATCCAATCCAAAGAGTTCTTGATGGGTCTCTTGAATATAGACATCTAAAAGGGAGCAATCACAAAGGGCCAAAATGGGCTCAATATAGGAGTGAATAACATCGTAATGTGTCAAACATCAATCGATATTTTAAATATTACTCTCTTTTAATCTCAACTATCTAATCACCTCAACGCATTCATTTCACTCATTGTTCATGCAGTCGTGTACAAAATAGAATGTAATGCAGGTACTTATTTAAGTAAGTATCCCCGCACATTCCTTCAATTACAGTTCACAATCACAATTACAATCAATAGAGATATAAACTCCATTCCAGATCTCATCTGCTAGTCTCTATCTAAGCTTGCTTAGGTGGTTGGTAGTAGAGTCCTTCCATAACAGGAGACCTTACCCACTGTTCTTCTTAAGTCTGCAGTTGGGCATTTGCCAATCTATATAGTATGGGCCACAGAATTTATCTACTTCCATATCCATCCACATCTTAAGAGAGAGAGAGAGAGAGAGAGAGAGAGAGAGAGAGAGATTGCCATTGTCTTAACAATTTCTTCTCCTTTCTTACCATATCACATTACTGCAGACTTATCTACTTCCATTGTAACTTGCCTCTTGTCTATTCAATCGATCTGGCGTTTGTTTGGATCTGGGAAACTCGTCATCTACAGAAAGCACGACTTCATACTGATGTAAAAGCTGAATTGTCATATCATAATCGTGTAAATTTTCTTGGAAGATTCAAATGAAACCCATTGTATCAGACTAGGCCCATGCAGCTAAATAATGTAGGCACATATGGCACGCCGTAGGCAACAAAAGTACGCAATTAAGCAGCAGAAATTGGACCACCTCTAGACCGGATCGGCTGCTGCCAATTGTGCCAGACTTCTGGCTGGCTACATTGTAGGGGTCAATAGATTCTGCCCGGATATATAAAAAGCTTGGTTGATTTTTTTTAATTTATGTGTGGAAAATTGTGGGATATCTAACGTAAAATCTCCACGGGTGAGCCTACTACCCTTAAGGCAGACCAAGGTTAGGTCATGAGGGTTCGAACCCTTAACTTCCTATTTCCTGAAATGAGAGGCAACCAATTGAACTACACCCATGTGGGTGTTTAGTTGATCTTTTTAAGACTCTACTCTTGTCTTTAATTTTATCACATCAATTTTGAAGTCATGTACTCAATTTATCTCATCTATTTATAAGTTTTGAATTTAATTCATTCTAATAATTCTACAAAACCAAGCCAACGAGACAGTGAACATACATTGGAAGCACAATCCCCTGCTTCAAATGTAGAGTTTATAGGCTTTTGGGTGAATAAACATGCATGGTTTTAAGTGGAGTGAGTTTACATAAGGAAACATTGGAACAACATGATTCAACATTTTTTTTTAAATGAAAGAACAGTTAGCAAAATCTCATTCAAGAAAGGAGCCCAAAGAAGTACATGAAGTCCATAGCCCGGGCCAGGCAAAAGCCCAATTGGGCAGAAAAAAGGCCAGCAGGCCAAAGCTCAGCAAGGATGGACTCGAGTGATGATTCAACATTTTGCCAACATCCAGGGTAAGATGAAGCATTCTCACCATCCTCAATGATAGAGTAAGTGTAACAATAAAATTCTTTTTTGCTTCAAATGATAAAAGTGTTGCTATGCAGCTGATGTGTTGTATTTGTATTGAAAGCTCTAGAATTTCTTTGAAAGTTTTTTTTCAGTAAATTGTCTCATTGAGTCGCATACATTTAGTATTTTTTTTAGCAGTAACATAGAAATTTAATTAATAGAAAAATGATGGATATAAGGAGAAAAGAAGGGTCTAATAGCATTTGAACCAAAAAAAAAAAGAGAAAATAATAAAGGAAAAGGTAAAGAAATCAAACAAAGAGAAAATACAAAAAAGAACAAGCACAACTCGTAAAAAGAAAATGTCCGAAATATGATCCAACACGCCATTAACTTCACACTGTTTAATATTTTGTCATTAATAAATTTTATAATAAAAAAAAAACTAGTGACTTCACATGAATTTAAGCTGTTACCGTTGTCCAATGACCCATTGACCTGAAGCTCGAGAACCTCTCATCCAAGCATTGGTAAATTGTAATGGGCTCGGTTAAAGTCTAAAAAGTTCTGCATTGGCATTAGGGATAAAAAAAACGTCCGAGATATCTTGTATCAGCCGAGATATCTCGTATCGGCCGATATGAGATGTATCGGCCGTACGGGTGAGATCTCGGCCGATATGACCGAGATCTCGCCGATACGTCCGAGATTTGTTAAAAAAAAATGAGAGAGAGAAAAAAAAATATTGCCTAATGTCAGCTAGATATCGGCCAAAAAACGGTAGACTCGAGATCTCGGGTCCACCATTTTTTGGACCTCTGATTGGCATACAATACTCCAAGCCCAAATCCATGTCCATATTTGAATTCAAGGCTTTCGAGAGGCCCTAACAGGGAAAGAATTATATAAAATCTTAGTTTTCAGTTTTTGCCAATATCTTTTAAATAGCTCTTGAAGCCTGAGAGGGCTGAGAAAAACCGGACATAATCTGAAAATTCAAGTGAAATATATATATTTTTTAAATACAAGGTACTGATATGATTTTTTCACGATATATCAGGGTTTTTTTTTTTCTTTCTTTGGTGGCATGTAAAATCTGGGTTGCAATGGATTTTCAGCTGAATTGTTGATTTTAAAATATTCAAAAGGGGAATTGATGCAAATTTTTTTTTTTTTTTGTGTTTTTGGAGATAAATTTTAGATCTTGAATTTTAAGCCCAAATCAAAGATATGAGTGATAGAAATTCCAGGAACAACTCTCGATTCTCTCAGACACTCAAGATAATGAAAATTGAAAATAATTTCAGTGGGATAGTTGGTGGAATTAAAAAGGTGTTCAATCGAGTTAAAAACCAAATTGAAATTGTTATTCCAATTGCAATGAAAATTTTCAAACATGGAAATTCAATTTGAGAAACATTGAACCTTCTTAAAATCAATTTGAATGTGGAATTAAAATTCAATCATTAATGAGAAAGATGCAGAACATGAAATTCAATTGACCATGCAAAAATTCAAACACAAATACTCAAATTAAATTAAATTCAACACACAAATTCAAGTTAAATTAAAAACCATAAACTAGAACTCACCTCAACTTGGGAAAATTCTAAAACTTTGCTCAAAGCAAAATTAAATTTAATTCCATTGCTTCATGGTCCAAAAACAATACACACTGCTGTTCTTAAATAAATGTCACTAAGGCCATGGTAAAAAAAAAAAAACAAATAAAAGAAAATGCGTATTCCAAATCACGTCCATTCCAAATCAAGTGGACTTATTGTAGAAATATAAATAATAAAAGGAAAAAAAAATCCATCATGCATACTCACCGTCCATAGCCATGTTGGTCTTAAGTCTAAATTCGGCAATTTTCTAATTCTTAGATTAACCAACGGTCCACAATGCAAGTGGATTTATTTTTAAAAATAAAATAACAAGGAAAGAAATAAAGCTCCACCGATTTTTGCATTCCATTAATCCTTGCTTTCCACCATTTGCATCAATCATTTCTTTAATTAATTTCTTACTTTGGAAACTTGGGAACCAATGGGATTTTGAGAATTTAGAAGGTGCTTTGGCGAGAAGAGGTTTTGGGAATTGAAGGTGGGGTCGGTCCATTGAATTTCTGAAGAATTATTTATAACTTATATTTTAATTAAATTATAAATATATTTCAAAAATGCACGCAAAGAGGATCGTTCTGCCATTTTTCACACATAAACTCAAAAAAATAAAGTTTAATGTAGACATCAAGCTATCCAATGACGACTCGACCCGATGGGGCAAGAGATCTTAAATTAGTGGTTGAAAACCCACTGAAATCCAATGAAGAAAGGCAGTAGGTGCTGGCAGATTTTGGAGGCAATTTTAACAAATTGGGTCAACGTGTGATGCTCATTATGTTGTTGTTGGGCGAGTGCACACCATAGGACTGGATGTTCGAGTGATTTAACAGAGAAAAAAATAGAAAGAAAAACCAGCTTGGAGAAATCCAGAGTTGCCTGAACGAGAATGAAGGAAATCAGAGCAGCTGAGAAAAGAAAGAAGTAAAGAGAGAGTAGGTAGGGATGGGTTTCCAAAGAACCCACCCAACGAATGAAAGAATAACAAGAAGAAATAGAAAAGAAAAGGAAAGTCAGAGCAGAGAATAAAGAGAAGGAATTGAAACCATTTGTGATTAGGCGAGAATTAGGAATAAGAGAAAACTCAGGAAGAAGAGATAAGAGAAAGGAGTATAATTAAAAGAAAGGAAAATCGGAGAGAGAATAAGAAGGGTTGAGCGTGTATGAGGAGATTTATTTGGTATTCTAGGTTCATTTATTTTATTTTAAATAAGGTCTATAAATACATAATGTGGCCTTGAGCTTTCTCTCTAAATTGGTGAGTTTTTATCCTTTCGATTTTAGTTTATCATTGTGTAAATTAAATTGTAATTTCCCTTGAAAAATAAGTCATTGGAAGGTTCTTCAAGTTAGAACATATTTAACTTCGAAAACAGTTTTTCAAACTCAAACTGTACTTGAATCCAAAAATACCAGATTTCTCCATCGAAATCCTTGATTCGGATAAAACTCCAAATCTAAAATCTCAAATACGACTCAAAAGTGGTGCAACATCATTGGATCATCCCAAAACATCCTCAAAGTCGGCGTCCTCCTACCACTACTCTTTGACAAATGAATCCAGCCACCAGCCTTGGGCTCTCAAGACTGAGCTCGGGTTGAGACCGAGTCAAACACCACTAGACTCGACTCGACTCAGGGCAACTCAAGCTATACCCCTACACCAACAATTCCATGGTTGGAGAGTTAGTCAAAGGGACAAGGGAAAAATTGATGCCAAAGTCATAATTACAAGAGATCTGAGTTCAACTAGTGGAGTTGGCCGAAAATTCTGAGCATTTCCTTGAATCCCCAATTTAATGACGGTTTTATACTAAATTTTTTTAATCCAAAACAAGGATCTCAATGATTATCCTAAGAATTCAAACTCCCACTTTTAAAAGAAAGAGATGATACTAATTTCATTGAGATTAATAAGAATCAATTTCACCAATGAAATTAGGAATTCTAAAACTTCACTACAAAGATAATTTATTAAATTAAATTAAATGCAAATAAGAAATCAAGCATGTATGAATTCTAATCAGGATCAAATTCAATTCGAAACTCAAAAAAATTCTAATGGCGAGCCATATAAACACCCGGTTTTTCTGCTTCTACACAATCGATTTAAAAAAATCGAGTGAAATTACCATTCTACCACTTCGTGTTCTATCATCCGAACGAACTGTCAGTTTATTTTTATTTCGTTTGGATAAATATACTCGTCCGAACAAACTATCAATGTAATTTCTGTTCGTTCGAATGAATATACTCATCCGAACGAACAGAACAGTGCAATTTCAGTTCGTTTGGATAAATGAACTTATATATGTTCATTCGCTCGAATGATCAGTTTGAATCATTCTAACGAATGAACATATATAAGTTCATTTGTTCGAATGATTAGTTTGGATATACCATAAAAATAGTATGTTTCTTTGATGAGTAAATAATGTGACATGGTAAATATCAAAGAATGCTGGAGTAAATGTGGTGCATAAGACACACAATGTGACATGGTAAATGTCAAAAAATGCTGGAGTAAATGTGGTGCACAAGACACACAATGTGACATGGTAAATGTCAAAGAATGTTAGAGTAAATGTGATGCACAAGACACACAATGTGACATGGTAAATGTCAAAGAATGCTGGAGTAAATGTGGTGCACAAGACACACAATGGAGATCTAGTTCTGGAGATACTATGTATCAGTCAGCAATTCCTCAAAGTAATTTTGGTAACTCCTGCATTATAAATTCTTGGTGTGCTATTTCAGATTCTGTCTTGAAAAAGGAAAACATTGTCATGTTTGCTGGCAGATCTCAAAGCAAAGCAGTTGAATTTAGAATGCAACCAAAACATGGGCCAAGTATGAAGAGGACAAACTTGAGGAATATGGGGATGCAGCCAAAACATGAGCCAAATCTGAAGAGGATAAGCTTGAGAAAGTGAATAAGAAGGCACAGTCGTTCGAGTGATCCTAAGTGATCATTCGAACGAATAAACATAAGTCCGAACGAACTGAAATTGCACTAGTCAGTTTGTCCAGATGAGTATATTCGTCCGAACGAACAAAAATTACACTGATCTGTTCGTTCGGATGAGTATACACGGAGGAGTAGAAATTTCATCCGATTTTTTAAAATCGGGTATGTAGAGATAGAAAAACCGAGTGTCTATATGAGGCGCCCTTTCTAATATATAAATTTAATCGTGAAATTAAATTTCAATCAAAATAATTGATGAATGCAAAATATGAAGATATAAATTTCACCATGCAAAAGAAAATTAACACTTAGATTAAATTTAATTCTAAATCCAACTGAAATTGAAATTCAATAGAAACTCAGACAAGACTCTCCATGTGCTTGACCGAACCTCAATTTATATGCTCAACGTTAAACGACACAAAAAAGGGAAATTAAAAAAAAAAACAAGCTAAATCTCTGCTGGGCCTGCACGCCCAGGTCTTACCGGAGTTGAGGCGTAAGTGCGTAACTTACGTTTTTGCACGTGAAAGTCATTTTACAAGAGTGTTTTGCGTGTCAAATCAAACTGTGTTTAATGGGCAAACAAACATACCGGTTGAGCTTATCTTAAAATTATGATTACGTTGAAATTATGATATAATTCTCTGTTCTGGTTTACCCTTTATACACGGCAAATCAAACTTTCGGCCGTCTATAAATTAGAGTTGTCCCACTCCCACAATCACAGCAGGCAAGATCCGTGAGAATGATTTGACAAATACCTCCATTTGGCACAAGAAGATGGATTGAATCAATACATTTTAGATCTATTTTATATACTACAGTGAGAAGAAAAGCAGCCATAGCAATGGTGGCGTCTTGTTTACATAAACCGTTTACATAATCAATCAAGCAAAAGTAAATATATTTATATAATGAGAAGGCAAATACGAGAACACTAAAACCAAGTTAAGTCCTGAGATATTTGAGTATCATTTATCTCAAGACGCAATCAAATCCGCTTTGGTTTGGTTGGTTGGAACCCATAGTCCCATACTCAAATCAATTTTCTGAGAGAAGGATTTTGTTGACGACTTTGTCTAGATTCATGTATGAAGACCCCACTCCTTCCTTAGCTGCATAGGCTGCACTCTCCTTCCATTTAATGGCCTTTTCCCTCATCAACTTGCCCTTGTCCCCTTCCATGAGCTCCCTGACAAGGACCTCAACTTCGTCTCTCTTTACATCGCTGTTTATCTCCATACCGATGCCCCAGTCAGTGCAGGAGAATCGGCAGTTGGTCTGCTGCTCTGCAAAGAAAGGCCAACAAATAACGGGCACTCCTGCAGAAATGCTCTCCAAATTGGAATTCCACCCGCAGTGAGTTAAGAAGCCTCCAATTGCCTGGTGGGATAGAACTTCCTCTTGTGGGCACCAGCTTGCGAGCATACCCCTTCCACGGGTTGATTCCACAAATTTCTCAGGTAACATGGCCGATTCACCCGTCACCAGATCAGGTCTGATGATCCACAAGAAGGGAAGGTTGCTGTTTGCCAGCCCCCAAGCGAATTCACTCAGCTGATGCCCACTCATTACGGTGATGCTACCGAAATTCACGTACACAACCGATCCGGCTTCTCTTGCGTCCAACCATTCTAGGCATTTAGTTTCTTCCTTCCACAAATTTGATCCGATTGACGTCAATGGGCCGTCGGGTATCTGTTTCAGTAGATGGTGGAGTGGACCAATGGAGTAGACATGAGGATACATGGTTGAGATTGCATCCAGTACGTCGGCCTCCAATTCATGGAATGTGTTTAGGATGAGAGCTGATGCTTTGAAAGCTCTCTGCGCCTCTCCTCCTGCAAATTTTACCATGAACTCCTCCGGATCCGTAGTTCGAATAAAGGTTGGTAAGTCCTTCAATCGGATGCCCTTCATGCCTTTGATCCAGTCGATGCGAGTGTCCAGATATCCGTTTGTCAAGTAACTTGCATCTGCACAATCAATGGCACATGTCATCATTAATACACTAAGCTCAAACTATTTCAATTTCAAATATTTGATTAGGCTTGCAAAATATGTAATATTACTTGATCTATGATTTAGAAGACATGTTATTCAATAAAAGAACAAAAGTTGTGTGGGTTTGGCTCAGAGCCCCTTAGGCTTGTTTGTATTTTATTGCCCAACAAGTCCTTTAGCCCTTCGTTACTATTTACGCAGTGAAAAATAAAGAGAAGGCGACTTTATAAAAAGAAAAAGAAAGGAATATGAGGCTGAAGTTAGTAGAGTAATTACTTACCTTTGAGCGGTACAATGCCTCTCTCAATGAGTTGTTTATAATGGAGGTAGCCCATGAAGCCGCAAGCACTGGTTGTCCAGAACAACACTTCTGGAATGCGTAGCTCCTCCGCAACTTGGAGTGTGAAGCTCATCACACCATCGGAAACTATGCAGCTGACCCGAGGAATGTGAGGAGTGGTATTGAGCTTATTTACGAGGCTGCGAAATGGAAGCAGGCATGTTTTATTGGTGGATGCGCAGAGTGCAGGGATATCTTGGGTGGCGTCGGCATCCGATGTGGGGAGGCCGTCTGGGATGGTTTGGAATCTGAAATCATCTAGACCCTTGAGACAATCCGGGCCTCTCGATTTCAAGAGACGGCGGTGGTTGAATTCAGTATTGACAAAAGTGATGTGGAAGCCTCTGAAATGAAGGAGCTTGGCGAGTTTGAGCATGGGGTTGATATGGCCTTGGGCCGGGTAGGGAATGCATACTGCATGAGGCTTCTCATTTTGTAATGAACCCATCTCTCTCACTCTCTCTGATTTTGTAGGAGATTTACTGAACTGGGTTTGATAGAGGAAGGAGGAACTTCTCTCACAAATTTGCAGCGTAAGGAATGGGTGGGATTTGTTGGTATATATAGAGAGAGAGATATAGGAAGAGAGTAAATGGGAACCGTTTGACCATCAAAGATGATTTTAATCAAAATTGTATACTATGTCGACCATCTTCATTGGTTGCGTTTACCCTCTCATCCCAAGTTGAAAACTTCTTCAGTCAACTATGGTGTTCCCAGTCACGTTGCTACCATTCTGGAATAAACAATATTTGTAATAGTAATAGTAATAATACTTCTTAGATTTAGAATACTATATTCTGAATTTTGACATCTGATTACCAGAGCTTGAAAAATACAACTTGGAATTTTCTTCCAATACCAAAATATCTTTTCCAAATACCATCCCTATTTAATCCAATTATCCATTATTGACCGTTGATTACTGTGACGTGAATTCCTCGTTTTTTTCGAACATTTTGACTTTTTTTAGTTTGGCACATTTCTGACTTTAGTGGGTTTGAGACTCGAGCAAGCCGATCTTTAAGTCCCCATGAAATTCTTTTTTTTTTTTAAATATTATAAAGCTTTTTTCATTAAAATTTAAAAAAAGCACAACAACACGAAGAGAGAGGTACACGGCATATGGAGGGAGACCCAGAGAGAAAACATCATGCCTTTCGTCACTTTGTGTGTCGCTGTTATCCTACTACCGCTTCCTGTAAATGCACCAAACTTATTAACTTCTTTTTTTAGCTCTAATCGGTATTCAAATCCAATTTTTGAATTTTGAACTTGATTAAAAACTGAATCCTTGGCTAGGCTGACACATCTGATTCGCAATTCAGATTTTGAAAAGATTTTCATGTGATTAAATATGAAATTATTTTCAGAAATGCAGGCGTGATGCTATACTGTGTCTAAACTCTAGAAAGTCAAACAAGCAGCATGAGGAACAGACAGCTCATCTCCCTCATCAGGACGGCTCTCATCTCATTTTATATAATTTTTAATTACCGACGCGCTTATATTCTATTCTGCCTCTTGATTTTGATTTCTTGTGACTTGTAACTTTGTAAGACGGCCGCCTCCCAAGGCCTTGGCTCTTTGGCTCTTTCTACAGCTGTGGATCGGAGAAAACAAAACAGAGCAGTCAGTCATCTTCCGCTTTTCCGATCGTTGATACTTCAAAGGTCGAGGGTTAAGATTTCATTCAGAATGGAGGGAAAAACATTCCCAGAAGATAATTTGGCTGCCGAGGTAAATTTTAAAAGGATTATTCTTTAACAGGGTCATTCTTGAGTAGGGATCGAATATGGGCCATTTTTTAATATGATTATTCTTATATTATTTGGTAATTAGAGTTGTGAAATAAGAAATAAATCTTATTCGATAACAATAAGTAGAGGTCATCTGATATACTAATAATTTTAATAAAATTAATATTTTTTTATTAAATTCAATATAATAAAAAATATAAAAATAAAATTTTATAAAAAATAATTAGTAAATAATATTTATTAATTAAAAAATATTTTAAATATTTTTCCTCTATAAGTGTAAAGAAGGGATAAAGAGGGGTAATATATCAACAACTTTATTAGAATAGATAATTTTATTAAATTTATATAATATAAAAAATAATAAAATATAATTATTAAATAATATTTTAAAAATATTTTTACTCTATAGGTGCAAAGAGGGGGTAAAGAAGGATAATAGGTGCAAAAAGAGGTAAAATGAGGTAAAGAGGGGTAAAGAAAGTTTAGAGGGATAAAGAAGGATAATAAGTGTAAAGAGGAATAAATGGGGTAAAGAGGGATAAAGAAGGGTAACATATGTAGAGGTAAAAAGGATTTAGAGGTAAATAAAAATAATAGGTGCAAAGAGGGATAAAGAAGTAAAGAGGTGCAAAGAGGAATAAAGGAAGGTAAAGAAGGATAAAAAGGATTTAGAGGGGTAAAGAGAGTTTATCAGAATTAATATTTTTTACTAAAATTATATATTAAAAAATAAAAGAATTATAAAATATAATTATTAAATAATATTCATTAATTAAAAATATGTTAAAATATTTTTGTTACATACGTACAAAGAGGGAGTAAGGAGGGTAATATATTAACAATTTTTATTAAATTCATGTAATATAAAAAATAAAAAAATAATTTTATGAAATATAATTAATAAATACTACATCTCTCCCAAATTAGTTGTCTTATATGGATTTTGAAATTATCTCAAATTAGTTATCTCATTTATATTGGAGTAGTATAAAATATGTTTAAAATAGATGATATAGTGTTAGTCATAGAGAGTTTCTTAAAAATTAAAAATATTTCAAATGAGACAATTAAAATAAAACGAAAAGAGTAATAATTATCAATTAAAAAATATTTTAAAATATTTTTCTCCATAAATACAAAGAGAGATAAAATAAGATAAAGAAAGATAAAAAAGAGCAAGAATTTCATAAAAATACCCATACTCCAAAGAATTTATTTAAAAAAAAAAAGATAAAATTTTAATTTTTTACCCAAACCTCTCCCATACCAAACAAGTCTCCCTTACGCTCTCAGATAGAGGTCGTGCAGGGTTCATTCATTATCATTTCCATGTTCATTGGACCAGAGAGACAGAGATAATGTTTTTTATTGGAAGTCGGTGGAAATTGATTTCTCTTTTGCAGGTGGCGTTAATTTGTATTCATTGAGGGGCGAGTCTACACTCCATCTCAACTTTGAAATGTGATTTGTTGGTTTTTTATAATAAATTTAAACAGTTAAAATTATTTTTGTCATTCCAAATTTAAATAAAGGGTAATTGATTTTCATTTTATATATTTTCTTGATAGATTTTGAATATATGAGAGAAAGATATATTTTTAACAATTTATTTTTATCTTAAAATTTAAAGATTACATTGTCTTAATAAATTTCATTTTAAATAATATAATGGCTCTATTTATCAATTTAAATTCCTTGTAAACTCTTATAAATTTTATTAATGCACTTTTGGGAGTTTCAGTCTCAACCTCTATCAGACCTATCTCTAATTAAGTCATTAAGCAATGCACGTGGATTCTTAGGACTCATTTGGCATTGACCTTCATCTTAGGACTTAATTTCCATTCATTTTTATTTGTAGTTTCAAGTCATTTTTTTTACTTTGAATAATGAACTGTATAAAATCTTTTACAAAAAAGTAAGCTTTTTTTTTTTTTTAAAAAGACTTTTTCCTCTTTTCTGACCAATCCATTTTCATATCGGTCTGTTAAAAAAAAATTCAATTTTTATAAGAGGTCATATGAGGGAGATTTTCTTCAATCATGTTTTATTTGTTTTAATAAAAATAAATATTTGATATAAAAGTAAAAAATATTGAGTTTCAATAGTATGTCATGAGGTCAAATTCCATAGCACCTGTTGAATGACATGAATCAAATCCTAAATATAATTTTTTATAAGCTCATTATTAAAGCTTTTCTTTATTCCAATTTCCAAGTCACTGAATTCTTTTACCTGTTGCAGAAGAATAAATAATTTATATATTGACCTTGAATGCTTGAATTAGGAAAAGAAAAAGAAAAGGCACAAATCAAAGTTGACAAAAATAATTGTCAATTTTTCAGAAACACCCAAATCAGTATTCACAATAATTCTCAACTGGGAAGCCCAATTTAAGATTTGGAGTTGCCTCGCTAGAAGGGGTTGAAAATTCGGCTGAACCGAGATTTCGTTCGAATTTTGTATCGGCTGAGATTTTTTATTTTTTTTCAATTTTTTATTTTTCGAAAACTTAGGTGACTTTTATTTTGAAAAAATTCATTTTAAAAAAAATAAAAAAGGGTGTTTTATTTAAAAAAATATCAGCCAATATTCGTCTAATAAGGGCAAATACCGGCTGAAATATCAACCGGAACCACAACCTATATTCCTTTTTTTTTTTTTTAAAAAAAAAAAGAAGAAATCGGCCGAGATCTCGACCGAGATCTCGGCTATATCGGCCAATTTCTTTTCTCTCTGGCCAATACTATGCGTATCGGTCGAGATATCTCGATTCTCGAAAATCCAAGATTTATACCCCTACTTGCTAGTGCCGATTGGTGAGGGAGAAATGATCAAGTCAAAAAAAGAAATTCTACCAAAACTAATTCTAATTGGTTTGGTTGTCAACAAAGGATTTGAAAATGTAGATAATGAGGCAGGGCTGGGATAGACATAGACTCCCCATCTGAGCCTCAGATTTTAATTTAATTAGTATGATTATGATGCACATCTTATCATTCTTGCTTGGAATCATAAAACAAAATGTTGTTTCCTGAAGAAACTCTTACAATTTTTGGCTTGATTCATTACAATAGTTGTACATATATATATCGGTCTACATTGATTCATTACAATAATTGTACACACACATATATATATATATAGGCCTACATTGATTCATTACAATAATTGTACACATATATATAGGCCAACATGAGAGGCAGGATTTAATCAAGTTGGTGTTAATTGACATTACATACGGTTGGTATTAGTTGCCATACAATTAATAAGACAGTTAGTGGAGTGCAGTTAATACTTCTCTACAAATTCGGCGGTGGATGGACGATGAGTTGGAACTCAACATAGAGAAGCGTTGCTTCGGGAGACCTTTAGTGAAGATATCAACGAGCTGAGCAAGGGAGGATACGAACTGAAATTGATGAGAGCCAGCAGTAACATATTCCTGGATGAAATGATAATCAAGCTAGCTCTATATGTTTAGTCCTCGTATGGAAGACAGGATTTACAGCTATATATAAGCACTGAGATTATCACTAGAGAAACACTATCAGAGTAGTGAGAGGAAAACCAAACTCGCGTAAGAGGTTTTATATCCAAATATCTGGTGTTTCATAGATGAAAGGCTAGCTACCTAACGAATGGATATCTAGACACACCCATTGAATGGGAATAGAATCCTGGAATGAAAGAGATCCAATTAAGAGATCTCCCTGTTTATGTTAGAACTTAGAACAGCCAAGCACAATGATTTCATGATTCATTTTCATAGGGAAGACGCCCAAAATGGTTCAAGGGCTTTGTGTATATATTATAATCATCAACACATTCGGCCATCTTGAGCGAGATGTGATTGATGCAATGCCATCCATGTTTGGTCGACTATACAGTATACACCCTTGGTTCACTATCTAAACTTGCAAACCAAATCCGCCTCAATTGGAATAGGCCCAACCCAGTAAACATAGGGGGACCAGTCTCGGACTTGGTTTGGCCCAATGTTACAAATACCCTTCTTAAGGGCCTAGTGATAATATTAGGAAAATCTTTAAGAAAATATAATATTTAAATAATAATAATAAAATTTAAAATTGAAGTAACCATTAATAATTTATGATTATATAAATGTACTATAACAAATAACTTACTTTAGTAATTATTGAACAAAACAAAATATAATCCATTATCTCACATTTCTTGAATCATAAAATGCCATCTAATGCTACATAAGTTCAGACGTGAATAACATCATCAAAATTATAAAAAAGAAAAACAAACTACCGATGTTTATAACTTAATCTTTTTAAAAAGTCATTATTGTCGTGATATTATCAAAACAATCAATCTGAATGGAGCCCCAGGTCCAATTAGACCGAATCCAGGCCACTCTTCAACGGTCCCATTCATGAGTTTCGTTGGAGCTTTGGGGCCTTAGTAGCCATTGTGAAAGCTGAAGACTATTGGTTTAGTAAGAATACAACATAATTGGTTTCTGCTGCATTTCTTTTCCTTTTTAATGTTAAAATAGATAAAGAAACTGTAACCTCTTTAAGATTAGAACTTTAAAATCTTAAATTTATTTTTTTAAATGATTGGTAAATTATTCATTCAAAGTGGGAAATCCCAAAGAACAAAAGAACAAGGAAAGCCCATAGCCCGAGCCAGGCCGAAAAAGCGAATCAAGCAATCATGAATTGGGAGGCCCACACAAGAGAACCTCAAAAACATTGATGGAAAGCCCACAACCCTGGCCAGACATAAAACCAAACCGAAGCCAGCCCAAACAATAAAAAAACAAAACTAGCACACACACAAGCCAAGCCAAGCCAAAAAGAAAGACAAAACAGGTCAAATAGAAGGCCCACAAAAGGAACCCAAACCAGGCCCAGCTAGATCTGGATGGAGTCATTCGACATAGAGAAAATGCCAATGCAGTTGTCCCAAGTATGGAGATCAGAAAGCCATTGAGAATTGGCCTCCCTAACAGCAACGATCAATGGACACATGGGTCGAAAACCATTGATGAGGGATCTGATGATCAAATTTGTTCGTACAACAAATGAAAATTTTAAATTAGATTTGATTTTTTTTTTTTTTATATAATTTGATGATTTGGTTGACTCATTATTAAAAGATGACCACCCATAAAATATTATGTATACTTAAGCATGAAAGTCAGTAGACGATAAGTGAATGGGTCTTTTCAAAAAGTCCTTAATTGAATATGTTAACTTTTAAAAGTTTGAAAATAATTAATTCATTGGAACTAGTTTTTAGTGAATTATGTATTAAAAAAATATTTTCAATAAATTCATCACTAGTAAAATTTGTACTTATATATACAAAGTGATATTGTGCAACAAAATATATGAACAATTATTTTACCAACTTTTTAAGCCAAACTAACTCCTTTTTCAAAAATTTCTTACTATGGTTAAATCCTCCATTAATTTGCATATGGGTCACATGGGTGACCATGTGAGTTATGCTGGAACCCTTGGACAAGCCCAAATTTAAATAATTTAGCATGACAAATCTCCCAAATGGTACCAATGTCTGCAAGGCTCGACCCCATATGAGGGGACCAATCTCAAGATAGGACATGTGTCACAATTCCACCTACATTAAGTTCTAGCCAATTGACACATACCACCTTGGACCATCCACAATATGGCGGAATTTCAAACCCTAGGTTAGGTTCCCTTGCATGCAGTATAGATGTACAATACCACTGTTTCCATTAAACAAGGCAATGGTATCCTGATGGCAGTATGGTATCAAATACCAAAACATTGCACCATAACAGGTGGATCCCATTTTATTTAAATATTAAAAATATTAGGTACAGTTTGCTATTTTTTAAATTATTTTATATGAGTATAACATGGGTTAGTTCCACTCATGATAGTAAAGGTTTAGTCATTTATTTGTTAATGTGTTTGGTGGGAGAGAGGGCAATTCAACTCAAATCCTACCTAAATTGCCTCGAAAACACTTTGAAGCTTTTAAAGGGGAGTTCGATTTAGAATTTTGCCGTGTGGGATTCATGTGAGATCAATCTAAATAGTTAGATATATTATTTTACTTTTAAATTTTAAAATTGATTCAAAAATCTCATTTTTGACTCAATTTTTCTATTAGATGAAGTTTAAATGACGTGAATATTTATTCAATAATTTTAAATTTAATAATAAGAATTAAAGATTAAAATGATTTGGTAAATCTCATTTTAGATAGTCGTATGTTTCGTTAGGTTTTAGAAGCATTCATGCCTATGAATGTATAAAAAAAAGAGTGACCCGAGTGAGAATAATATGTTAAAGTGCTCCACCACCTGAAATGTTGGACTGCATCTCATACCTGTAGATTTGTGTTCCACCTCAATAAGAACTGTCTTCTCTCCCGGCAATGTCGGCCATCAACAACAATGGACCTCAGTTTTGTGCTGTTCAGATACATGGGATCCAATGCACATGATTGGTGCATCTCATACATATTTTCTGGATAATAGATTTAGTAAAATATTAAATTTATTGGGTTTGAGAAATAATAATTTTTAAGGATTGAAAGATCAACCGCACAAAATAGAGTCAAAATTTTGAATGTATTTTTAGTCGAACTGTGAGATTAATTTGAAATGAATTAAAATTAAATAGTGATTCAATTCGTCAAAAATAAATGGATGTGATGAAAATAAAATATATATATTTTAGATATTTATTAAACTTTAAATAGAGTTTTAAGTAGAGACGTTGAATAATAATCTATAAAAGATATGATAATTAAAGGAGCTTTTCAATCGCAGTAGTCGAATGATTGAAAAGAGGGTAGTTAGTGGTTAGTGAGATGAGTTGGTGGGTTGGAAGGTCCGTTCCACCAATTATTGGGCCTTATATATAAGACTCAGTTTATTTGAATTTAGGCAGTAATGATATTGAATCAAGTGGAGTCCATCTTTCCAGGTTTAAAAAGGGCCCAGGGCCCACGTTGTCAAACCTTTGGATGGATGCATGTCGAATGCATGTGTGTCCTTCACATCAAAAAGCATAAGTGGAATCCAACTCCTCTTCAACCATACAATACTTCTTTCCTTGTAGTGGGCCTTTCCCTTTCACAACCTATTAAAATACTTGTAGTGGAAATCCCAAACTTCATAAAATTCTTACATGTTATTTAGATTCCATTCCTATTCCAGTTTCTTGTGGGGCTCCTTAAGATCAAAGAGTCTAATGACAATGCTCTATTTCTAACTTATAGGACACTTGTTGTTTTCTTCACCTCACAACTAATAATTTAATTATAAATATATTTATGACTTTTCCATTGAAGCACAAAATATTGTCGTACATAATTTTGAAGTCTACCGATTGAGTTGATGAGGCGATGTGTTTGTTGAAAGGTTTTCTATTTAAATAAGTGGCTCATGAAAGATCACTTTAAACGGATCAATCAACTCATATTTTCTGAGATTAAAATATTCAACGATTTAAAAAATTAGTTAAAACGGTTTTTAATATACTATGTAAAAAAGAAGAGATATTTCTGAGGGATTGATTCATAAGTCTGTGCCGAGGTTTGTATGATAAAAGTGTGCACCTGAGTGCATAGGTGAACATTGTCTTAGTTTATTGATTTTGTTGTTTGAGAGGTGATGTAGTAGCCAATGAATCTGTCAAAGTTTATTGGCTCAAGTGCGTAAGCTCTTATTATTGTGTGTTGAAAAGTATCCAAGTGAAAAGAAACATAATTTTTTTATGTTCTCTATGATTTTTATATTGATATGTAAATCCTGTACCATATAATGGAGCAAATGCATATTATATTTCATTGGGTCTTGCACATTAGATTTGGGATCTCTAGACAATCAATATATTAGCTTATTGCACTCTTGTTTAAATATAAAATTCATCTCTCATTTTTATAATGGTTTCAGGAGAGAAAGGGTATGTGTGGAAAGAGGAAGCACGATGAGGAGACAATTTAACTAGATTATACAAGTATTTAATGTCCATGTTCTAATGAATTTAATATTTTTAATGTTAGAATTGACCTGTATCGAATACATTGTTAGTCCTCTTAAAATAAGCTTTCACTGGGTGTAGCAAACAACCCAGCTACAATGTTGGACTTGGGGTATTCTAACTGGCCATGTTAGAGGGTGGGACAGGTAAGAAGAATGAGATTTTTTAAACCACTAGAATTTCTTCTTCTTCATCTTCATCTTCATCTTCTTTCTCTCTCACCAATTGTCAGTCGTGATCATCATCAAAAGCCAAAATGTCATTTATCTAGAGTTGGCTTTTTGAGATATATTTTTCTATTTCACTTTATCATAAATTATAAAATCAATTACTCTACTTTCTATTATGTCACCAATTGTGTTAAAGTGAATGTTATGGAGAAAGATGTAAACATGTTGCTCAAAGAAAGTGATTTTCAGGAGATATAACATGTTTTTAAAGAAATTAATTTTCATTTGAAGTGAGAGGGAGGGAGGTCTGTCAATTTATTATCCACCACTCAATGACTTCTAGTCTATTGCCTCTCTCCATGTGGCTGCAAAGCATTGTTGTGTATGTCAATATATTCCTTAGAATCAAGGTGCCAATTTAAAATTTAAGATGAATGTGATTCAGAAATTAAAAACTAAACCAACCATTCTTAAAATATACAAAGCATAAGTAACCATTTCAATTGCTAATCAGTCAAGTGCCTTTAAGATCTTTCTTTGTCTCCCAAGTTGATCTTCAAGCTTTACAGCTGACAACCTTTTTTTTTTTTTTTTTAATTTTGTGGTTATGAAGTTCTCCATTGGTTGATGTATGTAGAACATGAGCTCTACAGAATGAAACCTTCCAAATGACACTTATTGGACCATTTTGATTGCCATAATAGACCATTTTTGTAATCACATGTTTTGAAATTGGAGTTGCCGTCTTGGTATGAAGATAAGGAAAAAGAAAAAGCCTTCCAAATACTGTCACAATCACAGAAATTGGTCCACATGTATCTTTCTCCCTAAATAATCTGTCCTAAATGGATACCATGATCAAAAGAGTGTGAAATGGCACGTGTACTTGATAAAGGCTAAGGTATGGGCATGCGATGATGTGTCACATTGAAGAAAAGGATAGTTTTTCTTTTATATAATTCATACATTCATAACTTAAAGAGGTGTCTTTTTTTTTTTTTTAATAACCTCACCATTTTTTAATGTTATCTTCCTTTAGAATTACGAAGAAGACCCTTTGAAATATCTATCTATGGAGAAACTGTTAAGCATTCATATAAATGATTTTCATTATTGGTTTTAACATATTAACTATCAGACAATTGGAATTTTGGATTTTAGGGGTCAAGATAATCATGAATTTTCAAGTGGATGAGATTGATCAAGTGGTCTTAGTTGGAGATGGGATTGCACGTGTTAATGGATTGAATGATATTCAAGCTGAGAAAATGGTGGAATTTGCCAGTTGTGTGAAAGGAATAGCGTTGAATCTTGAGAGTTATGTTCCAGATTAATGTGTGTTTCCCATAATAATATCTCTAAATGATAGCTCTACTTTTTGACATGGCCTATCAAAGAAAAAAAGTTGTCATGATTCTAAGAGTACTGAATGAAGGGTTTTTTCTCTTCAACGAAAGGGTAAGAATTCATTCAAAAGCGAGGGAAAAACGTTTATGAGAGATACAAAAAAAACTCTGAGAAGAGGCTCGGAGAAACAATAAAAAATCATTGCCCAGGGCTTACACATCTTTTCTCTCTAAATAATCTCTGTCTTAAATGGGTGTAATTTTTTTATTGAGGACATTGGGTAAAACTTTGAATACACGCAGCTTCTGTAAACAACAGATATCAAATCACCATGAGACTCGAGTTTAAAATAGCATGTGTACTTTAATAAAGAATAAAGTAAGGACATGCCATGATAGTAAGAATGGTATTTCTTATATATAATTGAAAGAATGTATAATTTTTGTGTAAGAAGGTGGATCTCACTTTTTTTCTTTCTCAATTTTTGATACACAATAGGTGCTTATGATCTATAAAAAGGTTCTTTTGAAACATCTATATAATTGATTGATGCTCACTGTTGAACTTAATATATTAGTTATCATACGATTGAAATTTGGAATTTAAGATTATCAGTTGAAATGATAATAATAACATCTAAATAATTTAATGTATATCCTCTACTACAGATGACAGATTCCATCTATCAGAGAAAAAGAGAGTCATTGGCTTGAAAGTCGAAAGCACTTGAGAGGGCTGAAGAAAGATGTTTTTCCTTTGTTTTTAATATTCTATTTTGGGCTAGCAGTACATAATGCATAAATTAGGAAATGATAATCGGATTCCATTAAAAGAAATGAGCATTACTCACTTGTTTTGGACTCTTCCTACCCTCTCTTAAATGTGTCGTTTTGTAACAAGCTTCGAGTCCGACAATACCAAATATTAACTTGCAATAATTGTTTTAAGGAAGAAAGACTTATCCACCAATCTTAATCCATTCTAATGCCCTTTTCACAATAAGGAATTCTGCAAAATTAAATCTATTTCAGATGGACAAGTCATGAAATAAGAGTAAGAACAAAGTGAAAAGTAAACCAGGATAATAGGAGACAATAAGAGAAGTAAAAAATGTATCATTTGTTTAAATAATAATTTTAATGCTATATGAATCTCTCTTTGTAAAAATCCCATCCATCACATTCAATAAGTTGTTTGAATTTGAACTTTGGCAGCATGCCAAGCAAAGTGCCAACTCAAGAGGATAAGGCCAGAAGCAAGATCCAAAGTTTAATGTTAAGAGATTCCCATGTCTATAAATTACACACGTCCTACCAAATTCAAAATAAAGTCAATTAAGTTGACTCCCTCAACACAACTTCAACACTTCAACTTAAATTTATATCCATTGGAAAACTACTTTCTTTTTTAAAGTAAATAAGAAACGTGACTCCAAGGAATAAATCATTAAATTACATTAGACATGCAATTTTTATAGACTTAATTAGATTAATTGGACACCCATTGCACGTGAGCTTTAGTTCTCAAATTTCACCTCAGTTTAAATTAATCTCAGATAAATCTATTGAATCTGACATTTTCTCAAATCATGTTGAATCCACAGAATCTTTTCATGTACAATATAAATAAAAAGTAATTGTCTTTGTTATTTATGAATAAAGAAAGAAGGTAAGAAAGTCGTCTGCTCCTTAATTTGAATTAAACTCAACTAAATCTTTTGAATCTGTCATTTTTTTAAGTGAGTTCACTCATTTGAATCCATATTAAGTGCACCGAGTTTTCAAACAAGGTTAATTGATAAAAATTACTTCTCTTCATTCATTATACATGAATAAAATAAGGTTACAAGAGGTTGATACATGGATAAAGAGAGAGAAGTCAAGAAAGCCAAATTTTTAAAGGCTTTCAAGCCAAGAAATGAAACTTACTAAAAAAGAAAGAGAGTACAAAGGATTTTTTTTTTTTGCTTTTACTTTGTTTGATTTTTCTAATGAAGAATACATGTAAAATCTGGCTTCCAACTTGGACAGAGACATACTTGATCGGAGGGGTTTAGGAATTTTGGTTTAATTTTTCTACATCCTTTGATGTCCTTGAAGTGACATTCGCTTCCACTCGACCAGACGACGCAAAAAGTCCTTAACCTATATTTCAACAAAATCACCCTCAAAATCATTAACAGTGAAAACCATTTAATTAAAGAGAAAAAAAAAATCAGGCTTAAGCAGTTTAATGGTAATATCATAAGGCCTTGTCACATTAACTCAAGAAAAGTACATAAATAAAACCTGAGATTGGCATATAAACCCTTACCTCAGATGGTTCTTGAAGAGAGTAGGAGGCATTTGTTTCCTTGGGAATTTTAGAAACTAAGATGCCGAACCCTTGTCCTCTATCATGCAACACCTAGTACATTGATTGATTGTATAATGAGTATATAATTTTTTTTTCCCCTTTTAAGAAAAGAAAAGAAGTCTTAGAAACCTTTGATACCTTGAAAGCATCTTCATCACTCCGATCATCACCTATGTACACTGGTAATACATCTTTGCAATTGGCAAATCCTATATAATTTGAAACGAGAATCAATTTAGTCATCTGGGCATTGATTTCTAGTCATTGAGTGCTTGTTCTTATATAAAGGTATGCCAAATTAATGAATTACCAAGTGACTCCAACAAAAATTCAAGGGCCTTCCCTTTGTCCCATTTAATGGTGGGACGGATCTCTAACACCTGCGTCAAGGGGATAAATAAGCATCATTTCAAGCTTTTAAACTATGATTAAAAAAATATAAAAACATTAGGAGTAGATAAGAAGCATGTCACACCTTCCTTCCTTGAGTCACCCGAAGCTTTGGATACTCTTTCAAGACTGATAAAACTTTATCCGAAAGTGCAATCCATTGCTGCAACACACAAGTATATTCACAAATTTCACCAAATGAACAGTGGAGAAATAAGATATAAAACGTATTTACTACAGAAATGCTACATTCGAAGTTTCAAACTATTGAATTTTACCTTTACATCAACACGACGAAAATGCACAGACAAGCAGAACTTGCTGTTCTCCACCATGGCACCTGGGGTGGATTTAGTTTTCTCCACCAATGCCTTATATACCTGAAAATCAATAATAAAAATATATAAAAAGAATTAAATAACCCATTTTCTTATTTATCTTTTTCTACTCTATTCACCATTAAAAAAGAAGCACTCAAGATTCAAGAATGACCTAAAGCTAACCTCATCTATCATGGGCAGAAACTCACTAGCTGGTTGGAATAGAACTGCTTTATTGCCCTGAAAATTAGATTACGAAAGAAAGGGTGTGAGAAGGATTTTTCTTTATTTTAAAAATTTATAGCTGTATTTATTGGACATGTAGGAATCTACCCACTTTCTTGTAAGGAGCAGGGCCTTTGATGTCCATTCCATGGCTACCGGCGTAGTACAACTCTGCCAATCTAACAAAGCTATATACCTAGAAGAAGGGAAAAAAAAAAATCATAAAAAAAGGTTCTGTAGTTTCTTTCATAGATTGAATTAAAAAGCCAAAGGATATGAATAAATGTATTGTACCTTGTCTCTGCGCCTTCCGCTAACTATGGCAGTAGGGAAATATCTAGCCACGTCTCTTACAGCCGCTCTCATCTGCTTTTTTTCAAGTCTCCCAACATCAATGCCATGAAAAAATTACAGAGAAGAGAGATTGAATGAAACAGAGCAGGGTGTAAGCATGCCAACCTGTCTGTTGGTGGCTTGGGTCAGCTAGGTTGGGCTCAGCGCTAAGGTTTTAAATATAGAATCGACTCAGTGAGAGTCCGAGCTGGACCAAAAATCCGGCTGAGTTCTACTTACAACTCAGTGAAAATGATGGAAAGCTAACTTTGTCAGAGTGGAATCGAGAGGGACTGAGTCCAACTTGACTCGACTGATACAACTTGAACTCGGACGATTTTTAAAATTCAAGTTTGGAGGCAAAAGCTAGAACTTGTATTGCTCGACTCATCCCACTCTGGTTTGCTTAGAAACATAATCAATCGATGTCCGATTTCTCTTTGCTGATAATGTGGAAGTCGAGTCAAATTTAATTCTAACAAATATACAACAAAGAGTTGGATTCAAGCTTGAAACCACAAACATTAAATCCAAATTAGATAGTCTAAGTTCAACTCAAGTTGGTATTTTTATACCTCCAAAACAGGGGAAGAGCAGAAGAAAACAGCAAGAGAAATCAAAACTCACCGCATCCGACATGAAAGCTAGATCTGGGTTGTCCACAATCGGCGAAAGAGTGCCGTCATAGTCGAGAAACATGACGATCTGTTTTCCCTTGGATGCTCTGGTGAGCTCTTCAAACATGCTAAGAGCTGACGGGTGGTGGAGCTGCAATTCAGTCCCACCATTTTATTAATCAATTTCCAATCTCCAATTGTTCATCTGTAATCGAAATTACTGCAGATTCAAAAGAAACATGAACTCACAATCCAAGACCGGTGATCATCTGCCATTGCCGAAAGCTGACCAGGGGACTTGGCATGAGTTGGAGAAGAAGCTTTCATAGAATTCAACCATGCATTGATCTCCTCAACTTCAGTCTCCCGTTTATTCAACACCTTCTTTCTTGAAATAGTGATGGAACCTCCAGAAGCCGCCTTCTTCCCTGTCGAAGCCGGAAAGATGGACGAGTTTGAGATTGTTAGAGTTATGGCCATGTTGATGCTGCTGGATTTCTTAAGAGCTCCCGCGTCGGAAACAACTGCATTCTGCTTGGTCATTTTCGTTCTCATCTACAATAAAAGTTTACGATGCGTTGTTGATAAATGTTCACTCATGAAAATTAAAAATTAAAAAAAAAAAAAAAAAAACTTTAGGGCTGTGAATTGCATCCACCACTTACCTTAATATTACGGAAAATAATATACTTTTTAGATCCTGGGATTTAGAAGATTACCCAGAGAGAAGAAATAGAGTGGATTTTTGGCAAATCTTGAGTAACAAGAGGGGATTGGGGTTGGGATTAAAGAGTTTCAAGACAAAACAAAAACCCAATTAAGGGCCCAGAAAGAAGAGTTTGGGAGGTGTGGGGAGAGAGGCAAGTTCGGGTGAATTTATAAGGGGCCAAAGGCAGAAAGGACGAAAAATGGTGGCATGGGCCCCACACAAGACCCCCCCTAAAATCCTTAAGCGCAAGTGGGCCCCAATATTCTCCCTTCTTCTTTTGCTTCTGGCTCCTTGGACTCTTCCGCCGACCGCCGTTTTCCATATTTCATCGTCACGACGACAGAGGCCTTGTCCATGTCGGCCCTTCGACACCACGTGTTCGTCGACCATTGGTCCCACTAAGACAATGTGGTGTATGCACGTGGCACATTCGAGGGTCCTTGTCATTCACCCCTTGGTAGACGTGGCCACAGGTCAGACTTTGAATTTAGTTAATGATTATTGAGGGTCAAACCATAATTTTGACTCACACCTTACTTTCACACCTTATTAGAAAAAGAAAATTATGTATCTTACTTCACACCTTAATTTTAGATTAAAAAAAAATCAATATATCATCATTAAATTCATTTATTTCTCATTTTAATATTGTTATTTGCAATTATTTTTATTTTATCTATCAAAGTTGATGAGTCTTTAAATTAATTCAGTAAACTCACCGAATAAAGAACTCTAAGTAACTCAAATCAAATTGGATCAAAATAGGTCGATTGGAATGACAAAATCACAGTCCACTTTTCATGTTGGGTTTTAATTTTGTAAGAAGTTATATTATACAAGTAGCCGGAATGGAACTAATATATTAGAATATCAACGTAAAGAGAGATTTTAGATGTTCCAAACTTCCAACACTGTGAAAAATAATTCAACTAAATGAAATTGTTCACTACTTACAAAATCTTATATTAAGCTCCAAATATCAACACAATGATAATAATGAAAGGGCATTCTCAATGGTTTAGACTTGGCTGTAGACAACTGAAGATAACTCTGATATATAATAATTATAAACCACAAGTATCAAGGATTAAGATAATGAGTAAATCTTTAAAAATATAAAGCAAGTGAACAAAAAATGATACTGCATGTTCTAAGGTAAATGTATATTTAGTCTTTAGTAGAAAAGAATTAAAAAGTAGTAAAACAATCAATTCTTAAAAAATGAAAAAAAAAAATCGGTGCTTGACAATAATAGATGATAATGACATGAGAAAATGAATTATATAAATATTGTTGAGAATGGTAAATCGCCCATAAAATCTAAAATGGTGAAGAGCTTCGACCTCACTTGTATTTGATAGAATCCAATAATCTTAACTCAAATACATCTCTTAATAGAGATGAACCCAAACTAGAATCCTAATTCTAATATATTCAACATTCCCTCTTAAACTCAAGCGGTTCAACACTTTGAGTTTACAATCATTGAACAAAACAAAAAACTAATAACCAGATAAATCAAGTGTCAACTAACGCCATCTAGTTGAGCGGAAGCAAATCAATTGTGAAGATGTTCCGATGAAGCCAACCAAACTGAACCAATATTCCACGTGTGTTGCAAGTTATAAAACCGATGCTGAACATACTCCAACTCTCCCTCCTTTCACTTACTGTCCAAACACGATTGTCAATGCCAATGCTGCTAATACTAATGCCATTTCAAATGTTAATTCCAAAGCCAACAAAAGACTAAAGTGCGGACGAAGGACAAAACATGCACAACCAAAACTTTCAAGGAGAAATAGTATGGAATTTTGCCATATAAACGTTCAAAAGGAGATTTGCCAGAAGTGATAACAGAAGGGATTCTGTTAATCACATGAGTCGCGGTGAGAACCGCTTCTCCCCAAAAGAGGCTAGGAACACTAGCAGAGAGTAATAGAGATCGAGCAGTTTCAATGATGTGCCGATGTTTTCTCTCTGCAATCCCATTCTGCTGGAGAGTATCAGTACAAGAGGACTGATGAACAGTCCCATCTGAGGCAAGCAAATCAGAGAAAGCACCAGAGGTATACTCGCCATCCAAATCACCTCTAAAGCATTTAATAGTGGCAGAGAACTGTGTGCGAATGAATACACGAAACGTTTGAAAGATTGTAAGAAATTCAGATCGACGTTTCATCAAATAAATCCAACAAAAACGGGAATAGTCATCAATAAAGGAGACATAATAGCGAGACCCCCCTTTGGTGGGAAGAGGTGCTGGTCCCCACACATCAGAATGAATTAAATCAAAATGAGCAAGAGAAATAGATGAACTTTTATTAAAAGGCAATGCAGAAAACTTTGCAAGTTTACATCCACTGCAATCAGAAATATCACTACTATTTAAATGTCCTAAAGCTCTTGTAGAAGTTAAATACTTTAAACGGGAACTAGAAACATGACCAAGGCGAGAATGCCACAAATAAAAACTAGATGAAGTAGGACTCAAATGAAAAGATGATAAATCAATTGAAGAGGCAGCGACAACAGGAACACGGAGCCGCTCTAAGACATATAAGCCTCAATCTTAACTCAAATACATCTCTTAATAGAGATTAGCCCAAACTAGAATCCTAATTCTAATATATTCAACAGTATTAATTTTAAACATTTTTATAATTAAAGTGAGAAGCTATTTCACCATCATCAACGCGGAGGAATCAAAATCACTGTCTATATATATATATATATATATCATGAGAAATTAGATATATAAGATAGAAATATCTTATGTTTGATTAGTGATTTGTGAAGATCAAATATGGTCGTGATGACCGATCAATCAGCACTCACTCACTCTCCAATTTTAACCCTTCATCTTCTATATTTATTTCTTTTCAAATATCCCATATGTTAATAATAAATATATTTCACCTATTTAGAGATAAAATTATTGATTAATAAAAATTCAAACAAATAAAAATTAAGTTAAAAATCTCCAACTTCCTTTCCAAGTTGCCCACAGATTTGTCTCCTTTCTCAAATGGGATTGATAAGTAGGGTAGAGAGGCCGTGACATTAATAACCAAGTTTAGTAAGAGCATTGCTAAAAAAGGTGGAGCTTTTGTGGGTGACTAAAGTGCCTTTAGTATCCATGAGCTTATTTATTAGAATCGAAGAAACAAGCTGCCGATCACCAAACCAGTATTCACTATTCACCTATCTTTTTCCATTCGTCTGTACCACCTATCTTTCTCTGTGGACTGGACATGGCCTTTTTTTCCTTTCTTTATCATTTTCTTTACTAAAGACTAATAAGTTATATAAATTAAATTAGAGAGAGCTTTTGTACGTTACATCTGTACTACCTTATGAGCTGTCCAACTAGATGTACATGTAAGAAAATAAAAGTTAATTTTTGAGGAGTTTAAAAGCACATATCTTTCTTATTGCGTACGTGACACTATGATCTAAATATTATCATGAGAGGTATCGAATTTTTTAAAATGAAATTCATGAATTATTAGAAACACTAAAAAAGTTATTAGATCTAAGTTTAAAAGATAAAAACAGCAAACCAGAGGTTTGGATTTACCCTAACGTGGACCTCATATGAGAGCCTTGTGCTAAAAAATTAACTTTTTATAGGGCTTGTATTAACTAATAAGAATGAGTTAGTTTGAAAAGGCAAAATTCTAAATACATTTCTAAACGTGAAAGAAATCTAATCATCTATTATGAGATTTGAACTTAATCCACTCGTGAGTATATTTCAAAATAATTTTAAATGTGGTACAAAATCGAATTTATAAGATGATAGATGAGTATGAGAAAGAAAGAAAAAATATAAATATATGTTCTATCAAAAGTAAGTGACATAATTCACATTAAATTGTCTCACAAATGATAATTTCTCCCCTTGTGCGTAGGTGAGAAACAAAAAGATCTAAGCATTTCTTAGTTTTGACTAATTTCACAAAAGGCTCGGAGATGTTAAAGAGAGAAATGCTATAGTAAATAGATTTATGTTACCTTAACATCGTAATAAAAAGTAGTATTTAATATAGAGATTATTAAATTATTTAAATTTAAAATTTTAATATTAAAATGAGATTATTAAATACAATTTTACATATAATGTTCAATTCAATGATGAGAATGCATCAGATTGAATATTAATTTAAATTAATTCTAAATTTTAAAAAATCAACATTTACAATGATTTCAATTCGGTGAATTTCACATGAAACTCATAAACCCAATCAAAGTTCGCCTGCAGTGTTAGGCTTCATTGAAGTAGACTTTGTATTTTAGTTAAATTAAAATGTTAAATATTATTTGTTGAATTATAAAAGGATAGTGATATTTGCATCACTATTTTCTCTCATAGTGTACCATTTTTAAAAGAAAATTTTAATTTTGTCTTTACTTCTCTCCTTTCTTCTTTTTTCTCATTTTCCAAAAGCAACGGCAAAACTGAAAATTCTTTTAAGAAAATGGTGGTGTAAGAATCACTATCCTTATAAAATTAAGAAAATTTTACTATTGATCATTTCATCATACTAAATGTATTGAATATTGATTACAATTTTCAAAATAAAATCATTTTAGACCTTGAAGCCTTCATCTACAATTTTGTCAATTGAACTAGAGACTTTTAAATAACAAAATCAACTCTAAGGGCTCTATTTTTGTCGCTTCCATTTGAAAAGAAAAACCATGAATAGGACATTTCTTTGGATTTTGTGGTCTACTTAATCAATGTCAATGTAAAAGTTTGACCATTAAAAAGTCATACTTTTTATTTAAATATGCGTATTCTATTCCTTAGATCCTTAGTCATAGCCATTTAGGATTCAGATTTTAACCATGAAGGTTAGCTTCTTTGGTTGGGTAAGTCAGTGATTGCAAAAGGATGGAAAAAAGAGATCGGACTTTTCTTTGTCTTTTGCCTGCAGCTTCTCATTTACTTGTCCTGTGCTTTGCTTCTCTTTCACTCAGAATGTTCGGTAGAAATTCACCACAAATCTTAGGAGAGAGAGACAGAGAGGCACAGAAGATGACTCGATTACACATCACCAATACTTTTAGAAAAATCCAAGTGCAACTTACAATCATATATGGGTCTTTGATCTTTTACTTTTCCATAATCGTATCAGTCTTTTGAAAAAAAAGATGCCCACAGGAATTGGATGTTGAGCCAACTGAAACAGTGCAATAAGGGCAGATTTTTTCTCGAAAAATGGAGTCTCAGTATATGAATGATGGGAGAATGGCATCACTGCAAGAATTTCCTACCAAACCCATTAAAATTTGTGAACCTTTTCACCTTCTTTTCTTTGAAATTTTGGATCCTTTGAATAAGGGCATTAGATTCTCAACTGTGCACTCTTCACCTTCCATTGCATCACATGCAGGGCATTTTTTTTCTTGGTCAAAACCTATGGCCTCTGAACTTGGAAGGTTCTTCGAAATTACCTGTATTTTCTGAGTTTGGACCTGTTGAAATTAGAGAATAAGAGTAGTTGGAAAGGGCGGGAGAGAGAAAAGAAGAATTTCTTAATCGCAAAGAAATCCTGCCGTTTACGGCTTAACTTGTGATTTGATCACCATTTTGAATTAGGGTTCTCAAAGGCCATTAAGAGAGTGTTTTAGGTATCCACTGTAAATGGAAAGAGATAACGTGAGTTAGTAAAAAATGAAAATGGTTCTCTAACTAGTTATATACGCTCATTAGTTAGAAAGTCTTCTTCCTCTGTCAACTAGTTTCTGATTATAAATAAGATCAAAAGAATTGATTTTGAATAAATTGGATTAATGTCTATTATAATGATTATCTATTTTGTAGTTTTACTGCTATTTTATATTTATTATTATTTTAAATATCATCCGCTATTATAATTTAGATTGATTTAAAAAAAATACATGGATATAATCTCTGAGGTGGAGCATGTCAAGGGATTCAAACAAAACTTTGAGTGAACAAGGCATTTTCAATCGGATAGAGAAAATTACATTAATCAACATGATTCTCATCTCTTCCCAAGTATTTGTTTGGAGACCAAAGTATATGTTTTTAATAGAAATAGTATATATATTTTATTATTGAATGATATATATAGTTAGATAGGAAATATAGGATGGATAAAAAAAATTCATAATGATATAATTTGATGAAAACTTTTCAATTTAATTACTACAGTACTATGAGATGAGTCATAAAAAATTAACGATTTATAACAATCAAATTTTCAAACTCTAAAATCACAAAGTTAAAACAACCAGATGAGAGTAAATCTTTTAGATATTCAATGTCTTTATTATTTTCTACATATTTTATCAAAAAAATAATAATAAAACTTTTAGTTTAATTTTTAAAAACATAGCCTCTCTAAATGTAAAGACTTAAAAAGTCTTATAGAATTCTTCATTTTATATTTCAAAATATAGACATTACTACTGGAAATTGTAATTTAGATTCTTTTGAGAATTATGTTCGATTTTAAACATTTTCAACTTTAACTAAGTTGGGTGAATCAATATCTTCACTCGAACTTAATATTTTTTAGAAATGGATAATATACACTTGAACTTAATGTTGACCCTACATTTTGAACCACTCTTATGTTTTATATTGTTGGTGTAAAATATAAAAATTTACATATACATTGAGTTTAAAAGGAAAAAAAATTCAAAGGATTTTATTGGATATGCGATTCTCTTGTGTAAGATTTCTTTTTAAGAAATCTTTAATATTTTATTTGATTCTTTGGTTGAGAAGCATTTGAAAGTGGAATTCATGTAAAATACTCCTCTCTCAATAGAAGCTCGATTTCTCCACATTTGATATGAATTACTTATCTTTTCCTCATTTCTCTTACTCTGCATCAGGAGAAGCTTTTTACTTTTAACTTTTGGTTGTCTAAATCCAGCTAAGGAGAAAGAAAGAGGAAAAAAAATGAAAGATAAAAAGGGAAAGACAAAAAAAAGAGGAGGAGACAAAATATTTTCATTAGAAGAGAAATGGATAGATCACTTTTAGTAGAGAGGAAAACTCTTTGTATTTTTCTACTTTTCTCTCATCAAAACGATCTTTAGAGGTGATAAATTTTTATTATCAATCAATCATTGTAATAATATTATTTTAATTTTTAATTTATTAAGATTAAAAGGGAAAATTGATTGTTCACAATACTTCTAGTCACATGGTGCACAAATAATATAAAATTTATTTTTTTCTATAAATTAAAAAAAATTAAAATAGAAAAAATCTTATTTTCTTATCATGCAACATATCATCTTAGTAAAATTATCCAATACACAGACTAATTTCCTTAAAACTTCAAAACTACGACGAGTGAACAACACAAAATAAGAAGTCTAACTTAATTTTGAGTATAGAATAAGAAGTTTCAGTAGACTTTTCTCCATTAATTTTGAATAATAAGTGTCTAGAATTCATTTATGAGACCATTAATTTTGAGTCTAGAATAAGAAGTTTCAGTAGACTTTTCTTAGGGTAGACCAAAGACAAAGACTAAGGAGTGATAAATAACAAGTCTAAAGCAGGTGGGGCTGGCTGGAGGTGGGCCCCCAACTAAGAAACCAAACCCTCGTCTCGGACCGCGACGCCGCCTGGTCATACGTTTCCATGACGTTGACGTGTCATTTTTCAATGACTCATCCGAGTCCCACCATCTAAGTGCTTTTCCAAGCGACCAAGATCTGTTCACTACTACATCTTATACGGTCCTCTGCTTCACGACCATGCATCATAGTTCATCTTATACACTACTTTCATTTGATTCTTAAAATCAAAGATTAAAATTTCATTATGAATATTCAATTCTAACTTTTTTACTTACTTTACATACATGGTTCAAAAAAAAATCAAAATTTAGAGCAGATTTTGAAATCAATTTAATAAAATTTGTTAACTGGCTCGACTGAAAATTTTATCAAGTTAAATATGTCATCACTGATTCATTAAATTTGTTTTCAGCTTGTAGAATATATTTTTGTGATATGTAAAAAAAATGATCACTTGCACACTATTGTATACAGTGCTACGATACAAACTTAGATATAAAGTCCACTAAATAAAGCTCTAATGAGTACTTAGGAAAGTTCTTCATTTGAGTATGGTTCTCATCAAAGATCATACTTATTATTGGATCAATATAGTTATATTTTTTTAAAATCATAATATAATAGATTGAAAATAATTTAAACTGTTCGTGTTTTGGAGAGTTTAAAATTATAACTTGATTTATTCAATAAAAGTGATTTTGACATGCTATGTCTTAAAAAGACCTTTACAATACACAGATTACCATTGCATTCAGCAACTCTTATCTTGCTTTGGCAAATTATGTTATATAGTGGATTTCAGTGTGATAAAAAAAGATTGTTGGATAGAGATTATTAAATTATCTAAAATAGGACCTACTCAACTATTTTAACCTTGACTTTTAAAATAAAAATGAATTATAAATAAATATTTTTATTTATCATGGTCAATCCAATGATGAGGATACATTTGGGAAAATTCAATTTGAGTTGAGTCTAAATTTAAAGAAAAAGACAATATTTTTAAAGATTTACATTCATCATTGAATGGGCCCGCATGGAGCCCATACACCCAAGTGGGCTATCTAATGAATTTTTTTTTTTTTTTTTAACGTTTTCCATTTTTTCTTAAATTGCACACTAAAGTAGGCATCTCTGGTATGAAAGTACTTTTCCAAAATGCTCAAACACTATACAGATTGATTTTATGGTCAAAATGGGTGAAAATCTTAGTTCATTTAAACTAAAACTTTAATACATTTTTTTATTTCAATTTAATTAAAACATCGACCAAAATATATTTAGATTCATCCAGTTTTCTAGAGTACTAAAGATAACTACATTATTCAATAATTGAATTTAAGTCTAAAATTCGCCTCAACAATGGCCCATCATAACGCTATAATCAGATGGACTTTACCAAAGCCATCTATTCAAAGTCGTAAGAAGCTGCTGATTCTTAGTTTTTGCCCTCCCCTCACCTACCTCTCATCTTCCCATCTGTGTTTTGAAGGACAATTTTTTTTATTTCTAGAAGTCATTTGAAAAGCTTCATGACTAAATTACCACATTTGAAGAACTAATAATCTAAAGTCTAAAAGTTGTAGGTTCAAATTTATGGGTGTGAGATAGAGTTCACAAAATATAATTTGTCAATCTTATATTAGTAAGATAAATGACTTGATAATGACGACGATGAAGAAAACAAATTAAATTTTAATTATTTGCTTAAAGTAACTAACAGGACGTGCAGTCCAAGTTTTTTTTTCCTATTTTCTAAACTTTTAAATTGTATAATTCAAGTTACAAGTTTGTATCATTTAGAAGGAAGTCAACTGAAACTTAACAAGCTAACAATTTTTATCTTCTCTGTCCAAAAATAATTGTAAGATGTGAAAAGTAAAATGTATGAACTAACTATTGCATTGATGCTAATTAGTCTATGTATTCTCATGGACTTTCAATTGTGGTTCTCAAAATAAAGATATTTTCATAATTTTTATACATAGTGTCATTTGCAAATTGTATTTTTTTTAGATTTTTAATATTAAAAGAATTTATTTGTACTGAGAGAGTTATGATAAAGAGTGTGTTGCACCATTAGCGAAAATTGGTTCATCTTAGCATAAACGAAAGTAAATCACATAAATCTCGTATATTTGTATATAATCTTCACTGCACCATAGTTATTTGTTTTCAATATTTTGAAACACTATAAAATAGTCTTATAAGTTAATCATACTACACAATAGTTATAGGTTTGGAAGTTAATCATTACTGCACTATATTGACGTCAAACTCTTATCTGTAGGCTTTCATAAAATCAGCCATATGATTATCATACTCCATTGCTGAGTCAAAATTTACTTGTGGGTCTTCAAATTATCAATCATATATTGATTAGAGATAGGGTTGGATGGATAAATAAATAGATAGATAGAGAAATAGATAAAAAGAAGAAAAAGTAGGACAACTTACTTAAAAGAAAAAACTCCTTCAATGTCTTTGAATATCAATTGCATAGCCACTCTCTCGACTAGGACTAATATTCTCATTGGATTCCTAACTCTAGAATGATTGGCAGTCCGCCTGATCTTGACACATTTTTAAGACAATGACAATAGAGGCCACCAATGGCTAATCTCATAAAGTAAATACACAGTTCCATTTCATTTGATCTCGCCTACTTCAGATTAAAATAAGAAAAAGGAACCCTTGCGAGAGAATTGAAGTCCCTTGGCTCCATCCAAGCTATTGGATGAAGTGAAATCTCACATATCTAATTCCATGTTGCTACGTACACCCAACATTTCTTTATTGGCCCCCCCCTCTCGAAAAATGGCCATGGACAACATCAGCCGTCCATGTGTATTGGGTCGAGCTTCACCTAGTAAATAAGCCAAAGCAAGACTAGACAAGGATAGAACATATCCTGTCTTTTACTTTATTTTCATTTTGGTATGGACTATGGAGATAGGACTTATCTTTTCTCAATCCAAATCGAAGCAGTTGATGGGAGAGGCATAGAAATTGGCTATTGGAATGCCAAGTCGGTATGGTGGATTTCCATGTGGAAAGGTAAGACGGTGTTTTGGATTGATTAGAACAAATCTTGGGCCTATGTCCAATTCAATCATATCCATATAAAAATTAGGGTATTGGGACCATTTAAGCTGCAAGTCTGATTGGATATAAATCTTATGAATTATATCCTTCCAAGATAGAGGTTGAACATCCACTATTTTCCAACAATGGATATATTCATCCAAGATTTGAACTTGAATATCATCATTTCAGTTACTTTATGATTTCATTGATGTAAAACAGGTCACAGATGGCCCTTTGGATTGTATATAAATTGAGAATGGAAACATCCATTATACCAATGATTGAAATTGTTCAAGTGGTAGATCACACTGATTATAAATCTAGGATAAGAGTTTGAACATTGTCATTTTGGCCCTAGATCGTAGATGATCATTGAACTGCTTAAGTGGCGAGTCCAACTCCGTATGTGCCTCTTCTCGTAATGTAACAATGAATTTTATTCATCCCCTGTGAGAGAAGGAACATTATCATTTTCGTCATTTATATTCAATGTACAATAGGTTGGTTGATGGTTATTTAGAGATTGTCTAGATCTTTATGATAAATCTCAAGGTATATGTTACATTACATTACATTAAGGTCTTTCATTCACTTATTTCTTCTTTTCACCGCAAAAGTAAAAATAAAGCCACAATAGGATTATAAAGTGACCCATGATTGATACGAAAAAAGTTCCTTACTAGGCCCTTTAAAGAATTCTTGGTTTGGCTCACTCTCTGTCAATTGGGTCTTGATTTCTAGGAAAATGGTTGTTTGGTTTGTTGCCCAACTTTTCTAGAAAACACGATGTGCAATATAACAAAAATTTAAGGCTACACCTTTTGAAGAAGTGATAGAAAGCAGGGGGCACTCTATTTTGTTTAGAAACCACTCTACCCACCATCAATGGCACTTGTCCTTTCGTTGATCAAGTGGGTATTTATGACTTTTAGATTGAATTGATCTTTAACCATTAACCACCTTCAGTATAGAAAGATGGATGTGTACATTAAATTAATTATTTAATTCACTCACTGAGACGATTTAATTAGGACTGCCTATACAAAATCCAAAGTACATCAGCATCAATGGTTTGGTTGTTCGGAATATCATTTATAGCCTGCCAAACAAGTATCAAAGTATTGAAGGAATCATGGGTCTTACCAACAAAATAAAAAAAGTGAAGAATCAAAGAACTATGTTTCATATATTAACACATTGAAGAAGAAAAAGGATAAAGTCTTTTGTTCAAACTATGATCTTTGGTTCCAATAGAAAAATGAGTAGCAACTACCACAGCGTATCATATTCTTTTTAGGCACCTCTTGCATCATGCAAAAATACCCAAGTACTCGCACTCCCCTACTTAAGTATATGCTAAAGGGAAATTACTTAAACAAATCCTTTATCTCTCTCTTTACATATTTAAATAATTTATATTTTAAACCCTTTCAAAATTAGTGGGTTGCCAATAATATGACTTATCTAACCCTATGGCCCTTTTTTTTCTTCAGTAGGTTTAGCTGAGCACATTAACTAGACTCCTCTTTACCCTAAGGAATTGCACCTTTATTCTCGAATAATACATAATTTCAGAATAATGCAGGTTTTATGTCATTTCTAGAGAATTCTTACACCTTGCACTCAGCAATTGATGTTCCTATCTTGTGGTTCAATTTTTTCTATTTCAAATAATGGGTAGGTTTCCTAAGTACCAGAATTTATAAATTGTGTTTTTTTGAAATTGTTCATATATTAATAGATAAGGGACATCAGAGGTGCAAAAATAAAGAAACAAATCAAAAAAATACAACTAGAAAGTGGAAATACAACCAGAACTTATAAATTGTGTTAGAGAGTACGTTTCATTTTATGATAAAAAAATTACCATGGAGATAGTTATTTACCATGGCTAAAGTACTCATGAATTGGCATGGTAAAAATACAATGAAATGAAAGCGTGCCATCGATATTGATTATAGCTTTTACGTATGGTTTAAAATTTTGTAAAAAATTAGGTGAGTCAGGTCAAGTAAACTGAGTAAAAGTCTAATATAAGGCTACCGTTACATACCTTAAGAGGCCTCGACCATCCAATTT
Organism: Chimonanthus salicifolius; assembly: GCA_013350335.1. NCBI lineage: Eukaryota > Viridiplantae > Streptophyta > Magnoliopsida > Laurales > Calycanthaceae > Chimonanthus > Chimonanthus salicifolius. Next base: position 726,199 of record CM023538.1, read on the forward strand.
TGAATAATTTCTCTATAAATTCTTAATCAATTCCTACTATACTATTGTTATAATTTTTATTATTTCTTCTGCATATAATTTTAGTCATTTGGTTCTCTGATTGATTTTTGAGACTTGTGCATACCTCTCTATCCATACACATCAGATGACTTTACAGAGAGTGACCCTTTAGAGTGAACTGAGAATCGACATAGAACTTCCAGTTTCTAATCATCACTTCAATTCCATTGACCTACTCATCCATTAGATCTTATGATAGAATTACTAATAAAGTCTACCTTTGTACAACTGAAAAATTACTGTGCTTGAAGGTTTTCGTTAATTGGTGATACCATTTTCTTAGGTTTCTCGTACAACCCATCACGAATTCACGACCAGTTGATAGCAGGGGTCGAAATATCGGCCGATACATATCGTATCGGCCAATATATATCGATTTTACAGAGCTTCATATCGGCCGATATCTTATCGTATTGGCCGATATTGTGAATATCGGCCAATATCAAAATATCAGCCGATATTTAAAAAAAAAAAAGAGGAGGAAAGAGAAAAATATCGGCCGATACCAATTTTTATACCCCTGGTTGGTAGGTCCAAGATAGGCCTGTACGTGGGCTTTTCACGGGCTTGAAAATAGAAAATTACACGAATAATAGGCCCAAATCTATATTTATTTGTTGGGTATTACTGTCAAGAGCAAGGATCCAGAAACCAGCCCCGAGGAGGGTGACACAAGCTTCATATACTGGTGCCTGGTGGGCTATGCTTCGCAGGCTGGAATGAAAATAGGCCCATAAATTCTCATGTGATAGTTAGCTGGGTTGTTTCAAATTCCATTTCTCACAAATATGGTTGGACGCAAGATGTATGGACATATTTTTTAACCTCTCTAGTGTAAAGCATTTATTATTTGAAATATTCTCAGTTGGTTCATGTCATTCATGAGTTACATCTCCACTTGGGCTCCCATGTTGGGCCCACCATGGTTTGGACCCTTCAAATTCATAATTTTCGAATCTGATTGACATTTTTTTTTTTTACAAGAAGCATCATCTTAAATATACCTTTCAGATGAACCCATCTCATGCTCAAAGTAGACCACTATAAACACGATTTCACCCAGCTAAAATTGATTCATTGTAAATTGCAGGTGGCAGAGACTAGAAGGAGTATACCTCCAAAAACTCAAGCCAAGAGGATACATAAAGATATGGAGATTTTAGAGCGGCGAGGATAAGGTTTTGGATAGGGGTAGAATGGAAATGTAAGAGTCTAAAAGCCACCTTAGTAGATAGGATAATGGTGGTTGATGATGGCAACGATAAATTTGATTAAGTATAGAATGCGGTAGACTTAGATACCAAAACCCAGCTTGCATGTATCTTTAATATTGCTAAAAATATTGTTATGATATATAGAGTATTACAATTTCAAAAAAGAAATGATCAAGCACAAGAAGTCAGATTATAATAAAGTCAATTATTGCATCTTTATTGTTCATATAAAAAATCTTTAAATTTTAATATGTCAAAATTCTTGAATAAATAATGGAGATGCAATATCTAATCTTATTATGATCAAGTCTTCCATACATCATCATTTTTCATTTCTGAACAATAATCATTTGAATCTAAATCAACATGCAGAGGAATCATCCCATCTGCAATAATATAAATTTCCATATAGATTTGATTACCTATTACTAGGACATATGTTCCATTGATACCCTTTCATACTTTGTGAAAAAGAAGAGAAAATCTTGCAACTAGCAGTGATGGGCATATACCTCCACCAACCAACCTGTCAATGAAGGAGGCCCATTTAAAAGACTAATGATCTAAGGAGAGACATTCATAAAATTGTAACAATAATCATTTTTTGGATCTTTTCTCTGTTCATAGGTAGTATTATCTGAAGTTTGGATCGCATGTTTCACCAACAAAAGATTCTTATTCTATACACAATGACATGATAACATGTCATATTTTCACATTCAACATTTATTAATATTTTTTAATTGTTGGAATGCTAAATATAATATGTAAAATGCTAAATTGAAAGTGTCAATATATTACGATACGATACTATTGAGACCCAACTTGTTTATCATTTCCTAAATTTTCTGCAATTTGGCAACCACGTATGAGACGTGGCTGTCTTTTAACCAAATTGGAAGATTCCTAGCAAGTTTGGCTGCTAGGAATTTTCTAGGAAAACTCATATTGTCTTTTCAACCCTTTCCTCCACTTTACTTAGACTTATTCTCCTAAAACAAAAGATCGATAGTGACTAATTAAGTACTTTGCTTTCTTTATTACCAAGTGTATCCATATTCAGTTTTCACTTTTGAAGATTTAGATCTTTTGTTTCTTATGGGTAATCCCCCACAAACATTTGTTTTTTTCTAAAATAGATCTCTATACAATTTGAATTCATTCTTGTTTGATTTCAATCTTGAACTGAAAATCATCTAAAATTGAATCCTATTTTGACCTCTATCTTTAGCCATTTGAAAATCATGAGTTTTCAAAATCAATAGACCTACTTTTTTTATAAAAATAATCATCACAAAATATATTTCAAATGTACTCAACTATGTACAGTGGAGTCCATTCATACAGGCGCCACAAGGTCCAAGCACTTTGTCATTCATGAGTGACATCACCCAAGTGAAATGAGTTCTCTAAAGATTTTATCAATCTAAAGTTAGTCTTTATATTTGAATTTAGCCAATTATTTTCATGGGTCACCAATGGATTCTTAAAAGATTTGTCCATACATAATGAGCCCTAATATATTCATTTGTAGACAGACAACTATATACTGTGAAAGAACATATGAATGTGGGGCAGAGCCCCACTTGATCGGGTGGGATGTTTAGGAGAATATTTGGAAAAATAGATAATGAGAAAGCTCCACATTCAATCATCTTAAATTCATGAGATAGACTATGAAATGTGAACATCTCATTAGTTAAATTTTCAAAGATGAAGATCACCATTTAAATTATTGGTTCTGCATTCTAACATAATAAGAAATGCTCTAAGCCTCCAAAAATAAAGAATCACTGTCCTTTTTTTTTTTTTTTTAATAATTGAGGAGAACGACAAGGCAAGGGCCCCCTAAACCCTTAGGGGGAACGCCCCACACCCACGTACAACACCTTTAGTCTATGTCACTAGGACTGAAACTGACTACCTCTCGCTTGATGAAGTGGGAAGTAACCAGTTGAACTACCCAACATTACCTTGATTGGAAAACTAGAAATAGAGAAAATCCCTTAAAATTTCTTACCTTAATATACATTTATTCTTTGTATAAACAGTTTCTCCCATTCATTTTTAATGAAATGATAGCATGGCACTAAGTCACACGCAAATTTAAGCGAGTCAACCATCCTTAGTGATGGGTTCATTAAAAATATCTATCTTTGATTGTATGACTTAACAAGAAGTAGCTTAATTGGATCAATTGAGTGATATTTTTTAAGTTTTGATCACTTTCAATTATTTTTATTCTATATTTTATGGTTTTTAAAAAATAAAGTTTGATGGATCCAGTCAAAGTGAATTTTGATGGGTTACATATTCAAATAAACAGTTTTCTAATACACTCGTCATCACCTTATTTGATGGTCCAATGCTGAATTGTACATGATAAAATTGTGCGACCTAATATAGGAGTGAGTATACAAAATAATATCGTACAAGTTAGTGGGAAGGTGATTATTATTTTATGTTGATCATGATATGATTTGAAAGTAGAAACAGAGAGTTGTGATTTGGAACTGGCAAGCGCATGGGAGTATTGGCTGCATGTGATCCACGAGAGTTTGGTTTCAGGCCAAAAATATCACCTCAAGTAAGGAAACTGATGATTGAGGACAGTTGATGATGGGTGAGAAAGACAGGCCATAAGAATTAATGGCCACACTATCATCCGTACATGAACCACATTCTTCAAACTTGAGGCCAAATATGAAAAGCAGTCATCTTTACCTCTTGGAAGTCATTATGGTAACTTGACTCTCTCTCTCTCTCTCTCTCTCTCTCTCTCTCTCTCTCTCTCAACTGTTTGATATTTTTATCAAAGTTTAAGGAGTGACAAATGGGTCAGAAACCAACATATTTAAAATTTTAGCTGAATTTTGGATTTCTGAGTGATAAGTATTTAAAAAAAATAAGCAAAACTGAGTTTGAATTTTGAAATGGGCCAAATAACTAAATTATCGACTGAAATCTTTTGGCCCAATAATGGTCCAATGTTTTTGAGTCTTTATGAAATTTGAAATTTGAAACTCAGAGTGAGACACTTCAAAACTATCTAATTTGTTTTTCATATGTTGGGGACTAAGACCGAAACTAACAAGTGAAAAATGGAAACTATTTTTTGTTTTATTAAAATCAATCTAATTACGGTTGATATGTTTTCTTTTTACAACTCATATGAAGCCAAAAGAAAAAGAAAATGGCCATAATTTTGCATTTTGACCTAAATCTGTAATTGAGATGATGCACTCAGAGATGTGACATAGTGCGCCCTTTAAAAACAATGGGTTTGGATTACAAAATCTGAGGGATATGCCAACTACATCTATGTTTGACAAATGATAGATTTGCATGAATTTCCACTTGACATCTTTCATATTCATTATTATGAAGTAACCCATGAATAGATTGTTACCACTTCGCACACACACCTGGACATCCCCACTATTTATCTCTCATGTTTCCTATCTTCGGTTGACAATATTCTAATTTTTTTTAAAAAAGGAAAAAAGAAAAACCACCACCATTACGATGCTGGAATCTGGATCATGTAGTCATAAAAAAATGAGGGTTGAAAGATAATGTAGCCTAATTTCAAAGCAAACATAAAGGAGATTGAGTCATAAATGTAGATTCGATCAAAATCACCCATTTTCAATATTACATGTTAGGTTCAATGATTCGAATCTACAAAGAAAATAAGATTCAACTTCTCTAGAAAATTGAAGCTAGAAAATGCAACAATCAAATTGATTCTGCGAAAATACTAATCTTCAATCCGACTAATTTTATATGGAACTCCAAAAACCAACTATAAGAACCAAAGAAGTTTCACTTCAAGGGCCTAATCTCACCTAAGTCACAATTCTGGACACTATGGAATAACCTTAACTTAAGCTTCAAATCAATTTATCAGTCCCTTCCAAACGGATGTGTATCAATTGAGACTTAAAGCATAGATTTGGACATAGAGATCTTGACCGTCCATTTTTCCAAAATGATGTCATTTATTGCGTATTTATATCTTATGAAGTACTATGAAGCCACTATTGTGTTTGATTTGACTATCAAGATATCCCTGACTTGCTCTCTGTTGATGATTTAAATTTTGGATTTCACGCCTATCTTTGTCTTTCTGAATAGGGCAACAAGTTGGGTTGGGCCCATCTGGAGCCCATATGAAAAGCCCCAAAATTGGCGACGGGCCAATTTGATCCAGGATCAAACTCATTTTCTGGTCCAAAACAACAAGCCTGAGCCTGAGAAAAGTCTAAGCTTGGAAAAACTAAAATATTGAATTTGGATTTAGCATAACGCCCACGTTCAAATTACAAATCAGACTAGGCTTGTGTTAGCACAAAACAAACCAACCAGAGCTTGGGTTTGGGATTGGGTCATCTAAATCACATTCAGCACTGATGTAGGATAGGATTGGGTTTAATGCTTACATATGCCTATAATACGCATCTTGACAACCCATCCGGATAGACGACAAACAGGGCTTCAAACACCTAAGGAAGAAATTGACTCCATGCGGAATTCGTCAAAGAAGTGAAAATTGGATGAAAACCAAGTTCAGTTTCACGTAATTAATTCTATTCTGCAAAGCTTTTTATTTGAAATTTCTTTGACTGTTTTATTTTTTTTTCTTACTTGTTGCTACCTGAATTATAAAACAGTTTCACTTAATTAATTCTATTTTCCCTCCTACCAAAGTTGCGACCCCCCTTCAATGTGCCCAGTTAAGTGTATACAAATTGGAATTTCAAATCAAATGCAAAACTTAATCTATTTTCAGCCATTCTTAAAAAGAAAAATGACCCAATTCTAAACCTTAGAATTGGGCCGACCCAAATATGGGCTGAACTTCGATTTGGCTCATTTCAAAGATGCGGCCAAAAATAAAATGTCCCCTTTGCTTAGAATGGCTGGGGAGAGGGACACGGGGGAAACAGTGTCCAAGTAGTCTAAATTTCTGGTAAAAGCAAAAGTGCCTTTATTCTCAATGGTAAAAGAATCTTCAAAAGGCAACTTAGAATTCCAAACCGAAACATGGGTTGATTTTATTTTTAAAAATTAGCACCAGGTTTAAAAAATTTAGGCCAAAATAAGAAGGATTAATTGGAAATTTTTGGCCAGACTGAAACTCAGGCCCACTGAAATTTTTGGCTATAGTCTTACTTCGATATTTCCACTAGTCTCTCTCTCCCTCTTACGCCAGTGATATGTATCCTTCAAAGACCAAATTATGCCAAGCAAATTATGCAATCTTTCGGACCTAGAGTTTGATGAGATTTCCGAACTTTTCCACTTGATCTCGTCCTACCGGATTCGATGCTCTACTGCGGACAGTCTTCCTTTGGGTGTACGACACGAGTGATTGTTTTTCTGTCGAATCGTTCTTCATTGGCAATAATCAAGAGGCTCGGCCTGTCGCTGTCAACCCAAATATTTAGGGTCTCCAAAGCTCCACCTAGGGTCATTTGCTTCTTATGGACAACTGGCCTGGGGAAAATTTGACTCAAGACAACTTGCGCAATAGAGGAAAAATCATTGTCAGTGCTGGCCCTCTCTGCCTTCGGGCTTCTGAAGAGACAAGCCACCTTCTTCTCCATTGCCCTTTTTCTTCTGCAGTTTGGAACTCTTTGTTGGATAAGTTTGGCAGTGCTTTAGGTTATGCCTTCTTCAATGGCCGAGCTATCTTATGCTTGGGACATATCTTTGGTCTCCACAAAATGCTCCTCTTTATGGCGTCTCTCCTTCTTCGCCATTGTGTGGAGTTTATGGTGGGAACGCAACAATAGAATCTTTAAAGATCGTGCTGAGCCGAGTGATGTAGTTTCGAGAAGAATTTTTTCCGTATGCGCCTCTTGGGCTTCTCCTCTTGCTGAATTCAGGAACATCTCTGCGAACGAACATCCTCCGTGCTTGTAAAGAATGTATTGAATTAGCATAGTTTTATCTTTGTCAATGATCGGTTATCTTGGGTGTGTGTATTTTCTTTGTCGTGGAATTTTTTCCCTCCCTTTGTATTTGCACTTCTGGTGCCTTTCTCTTTCTTAATATATTAACCTTTCAAAAAAAAAATTAACATCTTTTGGAACATTTTAAAATATATCTAATTTGATCATTTCTAACTCTATCTTTTAAGGTTAAATCACACAGCCAATGTAGTTGCACAACTCCGTTAGCTTAACTTTATCTATTTTTTCTTCATTGTCCAATACTATGCTCCATAAAGCATTGTAAGTCCTGATAATTATTTTGTAAAATCATTACTTAAAGCAATGTGAAATTTTTATCATGTTGAACTCCATTACTGTTGTCTACGTCTTTCTTACCTCATTCCTAACCTATTTGCCATATCTAAATCAATCATTTATATGACACTACCATAGAGTTTAAGTATATAGATATATCACAATTATGAATATGTATTCTCCCTTTATCTCTAATTTTTCGAATCTGTCATTTCAGCTAGCCGAAGCCGAATCTGTTATCTTTTCGGCTAGCTGACACCGAATCTGCCATCTTGACTAGCCGAATCTGTTATTTCGAATAGCCGAGTTATACCATAGTGGAAGGATTTCAGCGAGCCGATTTGAAGGGTAAAATGGATAATACAGTAAATCCCGTGTCAGGTTACACAAAATGCCCGTGTGAAGATCACTACACTTTAAAAAAGACTAAATATACCTTAACATGAGCTCCACGTGGAGCTAAACAAAAAGAAAGTGTCATGAGATAGGTTTCAACACCATGGTAGAACTAATCTATCTATTGTATTTGATGATTTTGGTAATATATGTAACAGGGAGGCCTTTTGTAGTATTGTGGTTATCTGACTCTATTCTATTTCTTAATTTCTGAACAGTAAAACATATTGTCATTATGATTAGTGGATATCTTCATTTTATTTGACCCAGAGTCATTTCAATGACCTTTCCACAACCCACCAACAAGTAAGTCTATTCCTATTCCTTGGGAGTTGCTTTCGGTGATACCATTTAATGTTGTCTTAACAATTATTTCGCATCAATCACTCAATGCGCCACTACATTTGCATCATGAGCACTCTTCAATCATATGAAGGTTCTGGATTACATAGTAATTTTCTCTTAATTTCGAATTAAATTCATGATTTTGACTATCTATAATGCCAAATTTATAGTTAATGACATACTTACTGGTTTTCCGCATTCAACTCGTAAATTTTTATCAGTATCATTGTTCTTAAAGTCAAAATCTTATTTATTTAAATCGGCTATACAAACTCTTTTTATTTATTCTCTCAATCATAAATCATTTGTTCTATCTCTTTACTATCTATCATGCATACGATTTGCAAATTTCCTCAACTAATAGGTCTTATTCCTTCTATGAGAGGTTTGAGAACGATAGGCATAAAAACTATACCATTTGTTATACACAAAGGCAGCAATGTTATGCTTATTATCATTATGTTCCAGTTTGCAGTTTGACATGTGACTGTCCTGGCTCAATTTATTTCAAGAATCCTAAAAAAGTATGTATTAAGTCTTATCTAAGATTTGAAGGTCTGAAGCCCCTAATATGTGTCACTCCCTTCCAAACTGATGTGTATCATATGAGACTTAAAGAATAGATTTGGACATGAGATCTTGACCGTCCATTTTTTTTTTTTCAAATTGATGTCAGATATTGCATATTTACCTCTTATGAAGTCCAGAAGCAACTATTGTGTTTTGATTTTGACTTTCAAGATATCCATGACTTGCTCTCTGTTGATGAAGGATTTAAATTTCAGATTTCACGTCTCTTTGTGAATAGGCTTATAAGTTGGGTTGATTGAGCCCATCTGGAGCCCAGATGAAAAGCCCAAAAAAATGCCACAGGCCGATTTGATCCAGGATCAAACTCATTCTCTGGTCCAAAATAACAAGGCTGAGTATGAATTTCGTTGGATTGTTCTAGTGTATGAAAGCTCGAGCTAGCCATTGTTCATTACTTTGATTTGAATTTGAGAAAGCTCAGTACTGGGATTTGTCTATACATTTGCTTAAATATTATAAACACAATTATAGAATTATTATCCCAATTTAAGGTAAGTCTAACTTGAACCTGAGAAAAGTCTAAACCAGTAGAAACTAAAAAGCAGAATATTGAATTTGGGTTCAACGTTACGCCCACATTCAAATTAAAAATCAGACTAGGCTTGTGTTAGATAAAAAATACCATTTTTAATAGTCAATCACTTCATATGACTCTATTATAAATGATAGAGTCAATCACTTCATTATTTTAGTGTTTTTCTTTTATCTCTTACTTCCATATTTCCAATAGTCTCTCTCTCCACATGTATCCTTTGAACAACTTATATTAGATCCGCCTTTCGTCTACTACTAACAAAGACCAAATTATGGCAAACGAGTTTCTCTTATTTTGACAACTTTTAAAACCACTTTAAAATATTTCTAATGCGATTGTTTCTAACTTCATCCTCCAAAATTAAATCCATCATCCAATGCAACTTTGCAATTCCATTAACTTAACTTTTCTACTTTTTGTCTTCATTGTCTTATACTTAGCTCCATAAAATATAGTAGGTTTGATAATTATTTTATAAAATCATCCCTTGAAGCAATTTAATTTTTTTATCATATAGAACTCCATTTTGTTGTTTACATTTTTCTGACTTCACTCCTAACATATTTGTTATATCTAAATCAATCATTTATACGATACTACCATAGAGTTTTAAGTATATGAACATATCAGGATTATGAATAAGTATTTGTTAGAACTGGGTATCCAACCCAAAAGGCAAATCCAATAGGTGGAATGACTCAGTCCTAACAAGTGGTATCAGAGTTATATCTCTAAACCAACACATGTGGACTCAAGAGTTCCCCTAACTGAACGAGATGACCAGCAATGTTCTATTCGTCAGAGAGTCTTGTTTGAGGAGAGCAGCTAATGAGTCCTACAATGGTTGTAAATGGAGAGATCTAGAGACTTATAATAAATTTAGATAACTCCACCTATCCTGCTAGTCTTTTGGATTGGATATCCAATTCTAACTGTATTCGACCTTATCTCTTAATTCTTCATCCATTCAACCTAGTCTAGAAGAATGTTAATAGTGTAAATCAATGGCCTTATATTTGATCTTGATGTAATTTTTGAGACTTTTGGGTTAAATCAAATCCATCTGATCCAAATTATGAAGCCAACCACCTGATTTAGTATGAAACTCTTATGAAGAATTACGGTTTCATTAGAGGACGTGCCCATGAGCCAAGCTATATCTTATATCTTCTGTGCCCATAATAATGAGTTTAATACATATGAATTGATGGATTTGAAATATATTTTTAAAATGATTAGTTTTCATAAAAGTTATGTTCACTGAACTTGAATAGTTGTTAATTTAAATTTATAAATATTAACAGTTAAAATAAGATCAATTTTAAATGAATTTTTTAAATTGAATATAAGATCAATTCAAAAGAATTTTAAATTAAATATGAAAATGATAGTATGATTTTGAACCGCAACAGATCCATATGAGAGCTAGAGTGAATATCAGTCATCGTTAGGTCACCCTGGGCGGCTGAAAATCTTTGCTCTTCAAATCTTGACTACTCGATTTTGACCGTGAGAGTGGACCAACTTCAGTAGTCACGCATTCTACCAAACTTAAATGCAGCTCCACAAGCATTTGCTTTTTTTTGAATGATGAGCATATGCTTTTATTCTTTGACGAGGGAACCCGCTAGCAATAATGTAATTATAGTAAAAATGTCCAATCCACTCTACAAAACAAATATCACGTGGGAGTTTTATAGTTTATACTGTAATAGGATTAACATAAATAATCATAAAAATCAGAGTTAAACTTCATTATTAACCATCTCATTAAAAATCAATAATAAAGATGGCAATAAATAAATGCAATTGGTTATTTATTAAACATTTAACATATAAGGGTGGAAAATTACTTTAATCTTGATTCTTTCTAAATGAATTTGTTTCAATATATATATATATGATATGGTCTTAAATCACCATTTATCTTCATTTTTACTTTTCTTAGTAATTTTTGTTTTATTTTATCAAAATTCTTTTTATATAATGTTGTTAATATGACAATCTCAGTTACGATGATATAGGTATTCAAGAGCACACAGAGTGAACAAACACTATTAAAAAATTAAAATGAACCAGTTAAATGTTTTAAATTAGAACAATTCGATATGTCTACAAATAGCATGGTTAGAGAATTTAAAAATACTTCATAATAAAAATTAAGTACATTTTATTTTCAAAGTGTAATCCAAAGCAGGTAAAATAAAATCAACTTATTAGTTGTCTATCTTAATGCATTGATTGAGATATATAAAAAAAGATCTTCAGTTTTAATTTATGCATTGATGGTGACATTCTTTATTTTACAATTAAACATACTTCTCTTTAAAATAATAGAAACAATTAAAGACAATTATATAAAAGGGAATTGGTAAAATTTATAAAGCAAGTGGCTCTTCCTGTGAGACCAATTTAAAAATAAATCAAAATTGTTGAAAATATTAGTTTCTTTTTTGTAGTAGATTAGTCTTTGTTGATGCCTACTTAATCTATCTTAATTTGTGGATTGACATTTAGATAAAAAATAATATATAATTGTTTTCTTTTGTTCATATAAAATTAATAGTAAAGATGATATAAAAACATATATATTTTAAGAATTTGATAGTCTTTATGAATAACTATCCATCTACCTAACTTTTTTAATCATCAATTTAATCACCCTTTTACATCTTCTTACATTTGTGGATCAAATTCAATACCTCTATGAGGGCCAACCCTGGTCTAATTTATGAACTTATTGTCTACAATCGGGAGCAGCACCGCAAACACTATCCAGCGGTGACCACCCATTACTTATTTGTCAAATTTTCGTTTGGTGCCGTTAAAAATAATCTCTTCTAAATAAAACAGCGATTTCTATCCCAATCACCATCTATATAACTCCACCACCAAACTAGAGCCACAAAGAGAAGACAGCAGAAGAAAGGGTAGGAAAAGAAAATATGCCGGGATTCATCAAACGCGTCGTCCTTCTCTTCGCTCTCATCTTCTTCTCCTCCGCCGTTCTAACCCAGTCCTCTGTAAGAATAAACACCCATTTCTCTCTTTTCCCATTCTCTAATCATGGTCACACATCTCATCGAATCAACGGCTGACATTTCTTCTTTCTGGGTCTTTTTTTTAATCCTGTTTTTTTTTTTCCATTATTTTTTCCAGGATGATGAGCAGAACTGCGTCTACACCATCTACGTAAGAACGGGGTCGATCTTCAAAGGCGGGACCGACTCGAAGATCGGCGTATCTCTATACGCATCCGACGGCTGGGGAATAAAGATCACAGATCTGGAGAAATGGGGAGGGCTGATGGGCCCCGACTACAACTACTTCGAGAGGGGCAATCTCGACATCTTCAGCGGCCGCGGACCGTGCTTGGACTCGTCGGTTTGCGCCTTGAATCTGACCTCCGACGGGTCTGGATCCCACCACGGATGGTACTGCAACTACGTGGAGGTCACTACCACCGGCCCGCACGCGCCGTGCCGCCAGCAGCTCTTCACCGTAGAGCAGTGGCTGGCACGTGACGCGTCTCCGTATCAGCTGTACGCCGTTCGGGACTCGTGTCGGTCGGGTGAAACTCAGAACGAGCTTCAGATCTCGACTCAGGGTCAACTCACTGAGGTGAAATTACCGTATGCGGATGTGTAGGGAGATTAGGGATGAAGTAGGAGGGAGGGTTTAGTATTAGCGCGAGGCATGGATGAATAAAGGCGTTTGAGTTTGGGGCATTTAGGCGTATATACTAATACGCATGTAATTGTGTATGTCCCTCTATGGTTTTCTTGTGTTAATGACAGGGATGATGCTGTTAAAAATTATCCCACATTGAGAGTTATTTATTTCTTTAATATTAGGTTGACATTTAGAAATAATTATGGGACTGGTTTCGGGCACCGGTACCATTTTCCATTTTAAATTGGCTTTCAATAAAAATTAAAAATCGATAAATTATATAAAATAAGAAAAGGGTACTTATATACTATTGTAATATATAAAATGAATAATAAAGATAATGAGTATATAAGTTTTAAATTCAATTTTTATCACTTTAATATTATAATTTTAGATTTTGACAGTTTAACTATTATAGTTGATTGATGATTTTTATGATGATCTGATAAAGGAATTTTTCTTAAATTTTTCTACTCAATTCAAGATATATAATCTATTGATCTGGATTTTATTATCACCTCAACTGTTTTACATTTGGTCACCTTTTTTCTCTAAATTATTTTAGCATTAAAAGATAATTATTCAATTAGTATCACGATAGCGGTTTATTATAAATTCTATATAAAAATCTCTTTAATATTGCCTCACAATGGAAAGGAGTGATGTTTATAGTGTGTATGGTGGGTTATTATAAGATTGCGTACTGAGAACTCAATACATGTAAGGGGGCTACAGTTCACTGACTGGCGAATTTGAGCTTTATCTAAAATATTAGATGTAATTTGTCACTATGAAGTATATAAATTTTAAAAATATAAAAAATTATCAAATTGAAATTTAAAAATATTTTTAATCAAAATTTGTATCTGTAAGCTATTTAATAGGTAAGAAAAATAGAATAGGAAAAAAGTACTAAAGTAACTTCATGGTTAAAATAAATTTTGTTTGAAAAGATAAAAGTGGTTGATAAAGCAAAATGACTATAAATGTATGTTTCATTATCTCATTAAAATACTAAAACAATAAATATATAACGTAATGACTATAAATATTTATTCATTATTACTAAATATTTTTTAGTGGAGAAAGCAAAATAAATTTTGAATATTTATTCCCTTGTTAATATAAATAAAATGGATTATCAAATAATACCTAAAATGAAAGAGAGTTTGATGGTCTCTTCTTCTGTTTCAATTTTGTCGTGACTTTCTTACGTGGTTGGTGGGAATTGGAAGGAGGGATGGGTTGTCTGTATTCCCTTGAATGGTCATTAATTCCACAATTAGTAGAGGGGTGGAGGTGGGCATCATTCATCAATCCTCTCGTCTTCTTCTGTGGGTTCTATCAGAAAAAAAAATATTGTAGTTTTTGGGGAGTGAGAAGTCTCTAGATTAACACGTGTCAAATATGACCTATTAACTTTTAAATTATGAAATAGATGGAAAAAAAAAAAAAACTCGGCACAGAAACACTCAGAAAAACTGTGTCTACACATTTGATTATCTATTAGGATGACAAATTATTACGATACTTCTAGATTTTTATTCGTTGGAATGAATGTGCAATTTGTTATGGTGTTCGTTCTCGTTCGTACTCTTGTAATTTTGATTCGCTACAACGATGTTACGTATAAATTTAATTCATTTAAATAAATGGATGAACAGTGAACAGATGAATAGTAATATATGTTACTGTTCACTCAATTCATTCGAATGAACAGATCATTTCATTCGAATGCATTGATTATTTAAATAATAAAATTTTATTTAAAATTTTAAAGTTATTTTTTAAATACTCTGTATTTTTAAAATTTCTCAAATTGAATATTCAGACTAATTATGATAACCTAATAAAAATACTTTAACATTTCAAGGTCTTTTGACACTCTCAAATACTTAAAACACAGTGTTTTACAAATAAAAATATTTCTAAACTGTGTCGAAAATATATTTAGAAGTGTCAAAATATATTGAAGTAAGTATTTTTATTAGATTATCGTAATTAGTTTAGATATTCAATTTGAGAAATTTTGAAAATACACAGTGCTTAAAAAATAATGGTCTATCTTCTATATACTACAGTAATGCATAGTGTATTAAATAATAAAATCTCCTTTAAAACCTTAAAGTTATTTTTTAAACACTGTGTATTTTCAAAATTTCTCAAATTGAATATCCGGACTGATTACGATAACCTAATAAAAATACTTTAAGACTTTAAGGTTTTTTTACACTCCCAAATGTATTTTCAACACAGTTTAGGGATACTTTTATTTGTAAAACACTGTGTTTGAGTATTTGAGAGTGTCAAAAGACTTTGAAATCTTAAAGTATTTTTATTACGTTATCGTAATTAGTCTGGATATTCAATTTGAGAAATTTTAAAAATACACAATGTTTGAAAATAACTTTAAAATTTTAAAAGAAATTTTATTATTTAAATAATCAATTCATTCGAATGAAATAATCCGTTCATTCGAATGAATAGGTGAACAGTAACGTGTGTTACTGTTCACTTAATTCATTTAAATGAATTAAATTTATACGGAACATTCATTCAAATAAATCAAAATCACATAAATAAATATATATTCATTATCAAGATAAACTGGGGATTGTTCGAACGAGAATAAAAATAGAGAAGCATTGTAGTAATTTGTCACCCTGGAATTAAGTGTCTAGAGACGGTTTTTCCATTTGTGTAAATGCGAAGAAAAAAAATCTGCTTGGGTAAAGAGATTCTAGTTGAAGGCATTTATTTTTTACAGCTCAGACTTATTATGGATCGATATTCATTGTAATATAGATATAAATAATTTCTATTTATTATTATAATCTTAAGAAATTATAGATAGAATATTTTGTTAGACTATAGGGGGCGTGAAGTCGGATATTAAAAAAAAAACCTCCAAATGTCTGCTTGTGGAGAACAGACATGACTAACGCCACAGCTTTTGCATTGACGTTGCGGGCGAGGTGTTGATTAAACGACATGCGTATTCACGTGCCTCAATCTCTTTAACTCTTCCAAACCCCACGTGGAATATTCTGCACCATCCACTTAAGTTGTACAGTCGCACTTTTGTGGGCCATGTAAGATAATAATACATACTTTTTCAAAGATAAGGATTGAATCTTTAGTATCATTTATCATCTAAAATAATATTTATTGAAATAAATGTATATTAATTAATTTTAACATTTAAATTAAGATAGCAATCTTTTTATAAGTGTTTTACATAATTAGACACAGGATTTAGAGTATTGCTCAATTTATATTTTTATTACAGTATAATTTGGCTCATGATTGACTTACTGAATCACTCATCTTTTAACTACAGTATAAATCAACTTAGTCAAAATAGCAAATTCAACTAGTCAAGATAATAGATTCGATTTTGACTAGTTAAAATGACAAATTCGAAAGGTAGATTCAGTTCGACTAGTAGAAATGACAAATTCGTTTAGTAAAGATGACAGATTTGATTTCGACTAGTTGAAATGACAAATTCAGATAATATATTCAATGTCAATTAGTCGAAATGGCAGATTCGATTTCTGACAAATTTTTTTCTTCAATATTAAAAAAGTAAAATTAAAAGTAATTTAAAATTCATATTAAATTACAAAAAATATATATGCCTAAATTAATTCTTATTATTAATGAGCTCCCATATATCTTAATGTATAGTCGGCCAAGTGGTTGTCATATCAAAGAACCCAAAGTGCCAGCTCACCGACAGTGTCCTTTTAGTAATAAATACTTTCTATGTATTATATTATAGGGTAGCTGTTAGACTATTTAATTTTTTTTTTGCAGGGGGAAGTCCGTGACTTCGCCTGCAGAACCCAGTAACTGGATATAAGTATATAACTTAGGGTTCGACATTTAGACATCTTTGAAATTTGTTATCAAATAATGCATTTTAAATTTTGAGTAGAAATTATATTTCTCTCCTTCCATATAAAATTGATCGATCAATTTTGCAATGTATTTTTGTTTTGATTGATCGATCTGAGACATATACGATCGGTCGATCAGACAATTCATTTTCGAATCGATCGATTGATCTCAATATGAGATTCAATCGATCGCACAGTCCCATAGGATCATGCAACAGATTTTAACAGGTCAACATTTTGACAGTCGACCTCTCCTCTTAAGATCGATCGCATGATCCCAGTGATCAATCGATCGATTGTAACCCATTTAAAGATCGATCGCACAATCACAGAGGATCGTGCGAACGATTTTAACTGAGAAGTCGACAGTTTAACAGTCAACCTCTCTTCTCAAGATCGATCACACGATCCTATATGATCGATCGATCGATTGTTTGTTTAAGGCAAGATCAATTGCAAAATCATAAAAATCGTGTGATTGATCTTCCACGTGAAACTGAGAATAAGTTCAATCACATTCCTCTTCCCTTTCACTCTTCGTTTCCATCTCACCCCTTTCGAAACCCTACTCCCTCAAAACTCCGAATTCAAAAGGGGGTAAGATTTCGAAAGGGGTGCTTCGTTTTCGAAACCCTATTCTCCAAATGGAGTGGTTCGTTTTGGAAAGGGAGTTTGGGGTTTGAGGGAAAATAATTTGGAAAGGAGTTTGAGAGAGAGGGGTGTAGAAAGGGCTTTAAGGGAGAAGATTTCTAATTGGGGGAAGTTTTGAGGGAGAAGATTTTGAAATCAGGGTTTTGAGGGAGTAGGGTTTCGAAAGGGGCGAGATGGAAAAGAAGAGTGAAAGGAAAGAGAGACGCAATTGAACTTATTATCAGTTTTTCGTGGAAGATCGATTGCACGATTTCTGTGATCGATCTTGCCCTATACAAACAATCGATCGATCGATCTTGAGAGGAGAGGTCGACTGTCAAACTGTCGACCTCTCAATTAAAATCGATGGCACGATCCTCTGTGATCGTGCGATCAATCTTTAAATGGGCTACAATCGATCGATTGATCACTGGGATCGTGCGATTGATCTTGAGAGGAGAGATCGACTGTCAAAACGTCGACCTCACAATTAAAATCGATCGCACGATCCTATGGGACCGTGCGATCGATTGAATCTCATGTTAGGATCGACCGTGCGATCGATTGAATCTCATGTTAGGATCAATCGATCAATTCGAAAATGAATTGTCTGATCGATCGATCGATCGTATACACCTCAGATCGATCGATCGTATACACCTTAGATCAATCGATCGAAGCGAAAATGCGTTGCAGAATCGATCGGTTGATTTCGCACGGAAGGGCAAAAATGTAATTTTCACTCAAAATTTGAAATGCGGTGTTTAGTAACAAAATCCAGAGGTGTCTAAATGCTGAGCCATAACTCAGTCGCTAACATTTTTTGTGAATCAGTTTTAATTAAATAAGATCTGACATTCAAATAATGTTATAGCACTAATTATTTCTATAATTATTGAAGAAATTAGTTTTTTTAATTAATTCAAATTAATGATCTGAATGATCTTCTCATAAATTGTTAATTTTATTTGTTTAAATTGAATGAATAAATTTATTTAAATAAATATTTTTTTATAATTGACTTGTTTATAATCTTTTTTTAATTTGATGAAGTTAGAATTTTCAATAAAATAGTAAATATTACTTAATTTGAAATTAGATTATGAGAACTGGTTAGTTACAATTTTTTAGATGTTGAATTCTGGATTGTGTCAGAAAGCATCCAGCACGTTTTAATCACTGGACAGTGCTTTAATATCATTTGCTTCATTTTAAATCAAAAGTAAATGCTTTTCCGTTAGAAAATAGAAGATTGCAGGTTTAAATTTATGTGATTTAATTTTGATGTATTTTAGAGACAGTGGATTCAGCTATTGGAATTTTAAATTGGGTATCCTATAGTTTTTCATAAGTAAATTAAAAAAATATATTTTTAATAAATTATTAACTATCTCATATAATATAATATAATATAATAGAAATAAATGAATGAACTAAATCACCGACACTAAATTTATATGCAAGAATTTTCACTGCTTCAAATTTAATAATTTTTTTATGATAATATATTTTATTAGCATAATTGAAAATATATAGTGGCTTTACAATTTTATTTTGTTTAATATAATTAGTGGTCCTGATAGTTTGCCGTGGACCGTGGTCAAAGCAAACTTCAAACCACCGACTCAGGAGTCAGGAACAGGAAGCACGCCTGATAAATAGTCCGCATGGGTATACTGTAACAGGCTAAGAGTTAAGATTATTTGATAGTGTCTATTTCAAATAATTTAATAGTTGTCGATAACCTATATAATGATTTAATTATTTTTTAATGATGCGACGGATCTCATCCTCAACCTCTAATTTCTAACATGCGTTGCCAAACTCAAAGAAGCAGGGCACATGAAAGTTGAAACTTGAAAGACCTCCCCTAAAAAATATTGTAGCATGTAATTGATATCAATGCCAAGTAAGTACCAACCATATAAATTCATGCATCAACTCATTTCTTCTTCATCTATACGTTCAACCGAAGCAAACAGATCCTCTCATTTCAGTCCTGTTTTTCCTTCTCCAATTACATCAAACATCTTCCCATGGATGCAGCTGATCAAATAGCCCAAGATTTCACTCCATATTTCCTTGTCTACAAAGATGGGCACGTCCAAACGACTCGCAGGCACCCAAGTAGTCCCCCCTTAGATCGATCCATTAGGCGTCTCAAGCAAAGACGTCGAAATCCTGCCGGAATTCAGGCGTCTCAGCGCGGCTCTACCTCCCCAAAGTCGACAGTTCACGCGGAAAGCTCCCCATTTTTGTCTACTATCACGGCGGCGCCTTTTGTTTCGGGTCTGCCTTCCAATGTCTCCACCACTCTTACCTCCATTCTCTTGCGGCTGAGGCCAGTGTGATGGTTGTGTCGGTGGGCTACCGGAAAGCCCCTGAACACCCCCTTCCTGCCGCCTATGACGATTCATGGGCTGCACTCCAATGGGTCGCCTCACATGTTGCCCATAGGCCCGGCCCCGATCCCTGGCTGAGGGAACATGGGGACTTTGACTGACTTTATGTGGCCGGTGATAGTGCAGGTGGCAACATCGTCCACAACATGGCCATGCAGGCTGGAAATACTGGGATAGGCCATGGGGTCCGTATCCATGGTGCAATTTTGGTCCACCCCTACTTTTGTTGGTCGGATCCGGCCCATGGAACGACCACGGATCCATCCAAGTTGTCGTTTGATCAACGGCTTTGGCTGTTTGTATGCCCTTCTACAACCGGATCTGATGATCCGCGGATCAATCCAATGGCTCCATTGAATCCGAGCTTGTCGGGCCTGGGTTGCTCCTGCGTGTTCGTTTCTATTGCAGAGAAGGATAAGCTAAGGGACGGAGGGTGGATCTACTACCAAGCATTGAAATCAAGTGGATGGAATGGTGTGGCTGAGATGTCTGAGAGAGTGAAGGAGAGGATCATGTGTTTCATACCCATAATCCTGCTTCTGAGTCTGCAAGGAATTTGATTAAAAAATTTGTCAAATTCCTGAATTGAGACTTTGTTAAACCCATAATCCCTGCCTCTGAATCTCATGCTTTTGTTACCTTTCTTGTTTGCAGACATTTAATAATATCTAATGATAATTAATTATTAAAAAACGTGATCTCTCGTGAAAAATGACATAGCAAAGATCAAGAACTTGAATTATTGAACCATTAGTCACCATTGTCGTACAACGATTAATTGGTGTGAACTGTTAATGGTCCCAGTATGGACACTATTTCTTGAGATATTCAATTAGATGAGAATTTTCCTATAACATCTACAAAAAGGCCACTCTCTAACGGGATTACTTTTTTTAAAAACGACATGCTGATGATGGTGAATTATAAAATCTCAACAAGCCTACGAGAAATACACTTTGGATTCTAACGGGATTACTTTTTTGAATTCTAATTAGGAAATTAAATCAAGCTACTAACAAGCCAAGCACGTTCATGCAATTTTGGTTCAACTGATTTGGGTCCATGACTTGGACTTGTTGGAGGCCCGCCTAATGACCTAAAAAAAAAATCCAAGTAGTTAGGATTGTTTAATGATGATATCAAACTCGACTGAGGGCTCATGTTATAAATGAATGCACTTCACTACATGTGTATTGTATTTAAGCTCATGTTTTATACTCCTTTATTAAAATGGGCGGGTTTGGTCTCTTAAGTGAAGCCCATGAACCCTTCAGGCTTTATTGCTCATTTAATTTTAACGTACCATATCCATATATGTACATAGTAATTATATAAAATTATAAAATCTGTCATCTCTCCACCCCCAAGAAATTTGGAAATTCAAAATTCTTAATCTGAAAAGTGCAATAACATTTCATTATTGGTAATTGTTCAGAGTTGAATCACAGTGGCGAAAGAAAAAAGAAAATTTGTTGCAGTCAAACATGGAATTTTTAAAAATTGCTTATGTCAAATGTTTGAAGTTTCATGGATTTTGGTTTGCGCATAAACATGCCTATGTCGTATTTTAAAGTATGACACTCAATAAATTTGTATATCAAGTCGACCCGATCAAATGGAAAAAAAAAAAAAAAAACACTTGCTAGATTAAGTGGATAACAGAAGTTCCTAACTAAAGGTGTTGCTCTTTTAACTTAAAATTGAAATGAACAATCAAACTCAAAATTAGTCTTTTTCAAGTGGTGAAATATTTGATGGACCTCTCTAACAATTCTTCATCTGTATCATTGATATCTCTAACTTTGGATCCATTCTTGTAGATCTTGAATGCTGGCACTGTTCTCACTCTCTCTAACTTGGCTACATGGGAATTGTCTTCAATGTCCACCTAAAATACATAAACATCATTAATATAATCAAATATTCATTTGATAAAAAAAAAAAGAGGTTTAACTTCATGAGCAATCATCTGTCAACTGCCACCACAGTCTAGTGACAAGTGATCAGAGTTCCTGCATCTTTATCAAATTACAAATTCCACTAATGGACAGTGGAGATGAAAAGCTTGATCTTAATAAAACTAGATCTTCTACATAAGACCATCTCTCTATGTTAATTAGTTTATAGTAAGAAAATTAAATGATAAATACAGTCTCAAATTCTACAGATGGGCCCTAGGGTATTTCATAGATTGGTCTTAGGCTAAGATTCCCTTTGCTAAACCCGTTTACATTCCCAAAGCCCAAGCCAATCTGCAGCTTGTTGATCTTCTTAAACTAAAGCCCAAACCTCCTATATAAATGAAAACCCACCAAGTATACCTGTTAGTTAAAAAACTTAGACAAAGTGAGACCACTCAAAGGCCCAATTTTAAATTTCAAGAGATGATTTTATTTTTGAGCAAGGGAGGGAATTACATTATATAAATGAGACCTCATATGCTAACACCAACAACAACAATAAATTATAGTTACATATATATATATATATATATACAGTTGATTAAATAGGCTAAACTACTAGACAATCTTTCAAGGCCTTTACATAAAATAATAAAAAGCCTGAGACTACCTATTTACAAAACAGGCTAAATGACTGAGAGCCGGTCCATCAATTAAATGTCAGATGTTCAAAGCCGGTCCAGTTGGAGACATGTTAGGGAGGCCTATTGCTACATTTCGTTATCTGTTGTCATTAATACTAAAGTTCATAATTGCTGGATAAATAGATATTTACATGTCTGTATAATACGGCTTAAAACAAACATCTTGCTTTTATCATTAAATTTATTTGTAAGAGAAAACTGGAAAAGATAAAGAAGATTTCTCCCTTTTTTTTTAAAAAAAAAAAAAAATTGAGTTTCTTACAAGAATAATAGAAATATTTTTTTCTTATTTTTTAACAGTGACTAGTGATGGAATTGCAACTTTTCAAACCTTGAGGAAATGGATAGAAGGGTGTCTCTGGCAGAGTTGGTGAATAAAAGGTAGTATTTGCTTGGTTGCATCACTTGATTTGTTGTGGAATAACACCACCGATATACCTGTAAAAAAATAAACAAATACATAAAATAATAAAAAAATCACCCAACCCTTAAAAAAATAAATCTCTAAACATATTGTCGCCTAAGTGGAACCAATCATTTCTGTTAATAGAAAGAAAAGCTAAAATTTTCACAATAGATCATTGCGTTTTTATTACTTTTGAGTAAAATCTGGGGGTAAGAGTGTTGAGCATCATTGCATGTTTTAAGAGCCATTTTTACACCTACTGAAGAAACACTAGTTTCAATCAAATTCTCTTTAAGTAAATTGCTTGGTGTGTGAAAACATCGTCGATGACTCAGCATTCTCAAACTCAATTTTCTTCTATTTGTAATTTTTTTATACCTTATTATAATTTGTAAAAAGATGAATAACATAGGGTACCTGGTGCTGTCACAAAATGCCTGAATTGGTCATTGCTGGTTACAACTACAACATCAGCCACAAACTTCGAGTCCTTCACATTCTCCCCTCTTTGCTTCTTCAGTTGGACCTGGGCTTCAAACAAGGCCTGGTCCACCTCTTCATCGCCGGATTTTTCTCTCAACAATGCCTCGTAGTCCTGTATCGCAGCCTCCCACCTTTCCAACTATTTCAACACATTCCAAAAATGGCAGTCAATTTTAATTCCACTTAAGATATGGAACTTGCATTAAGATTAATAGATTACCTTAATGTAGCAATCGGCTCTTCTTCGCCGGGCCTTGCAGTATGATGGACGTACATTGAGAGCCGAGTTGCAGTCTTCAATTGATTTGTCCCATTGGCCAAGTTTAAAATGGCAAGCTGCGCGGTTAGAGAGCAGGATCGCATTGAGTGGGTTAGAGTGGAGCCCTTCTCCATAAATAGCACATGCTTCTTTAAACTTGGAGGCCTTGAAGAGCTCATTGCCATTTGATCGTGCTGCTGCCACTGCTTGGGCCCTCTTCACCACAGCTCCTGTCTCCTTGTTGCTTGGATCGAGCTGGGCCGCTTGTTGGGCCACCTTCACCGCATCTTCAAACCTTTTATTCAATCACCCAATTGACCTGATTGTGAAACCAGACTTTCGCAGAGTTTTACTGCATAGATTTACAATTTAATCTAGGGACGTTGACGGGCCAAGTTCAAACGAGGCATTTCTCTTCTGAAGCCCATCTGTCCTTTTTAGGCTAAAGTCCAAGCTAGCATGTTTGAATACATGAAAAGCCCAGGCTTGACTATTGGAGCCTGTTCTAATTTGTATAGCTGGATAAACGGGCTACAAGCCCAATAGACTTTCCTTGGAAGCCCAATCGAGACCATTTATTAAACATGCTAAAAATGAGCTCAAGCCTGGGCCATCATCAAATGCAAATGTTCGTGTTAAGCCCATTCATTTACAATGGGTTAAGGCCAGACATGGGCCGAATTTGAGCAAATGAATATCGTAATTTTTTTTTCAAATGGAATTCACATTGGGTTTCTATGGATTCATCAAAAGTTGAGAGAAACCACTCTTTCTCCCACATTTCCAATGGAATCTCTCTTTTTGTGATTCTAAACTCGACGATTCTACTTCGTAACATCATCATGTTCACCTAATTGAGTGAAGGATTGTGCTTCTATCGGCCCTTTAGCAGAAGAGTTTTCAAGCACTTCTCAACAAAATTCAAGTGCCCGATGTATGAAGAAATCTGTTGGTCAAATCAACCGTAATTTGCCTTTGGAGCCTGTTAATTAGATGGGCTCAATTCATTCATGGATACCCAATTAACCATTACTAAGCTTGTGTCACAAGAGTAGAACTGTTTTGTTCACTAACCTGCCAGCGACCATGTCCACCTTTGCTTGGATCAGTAAGAAATAGGCATACCCATCGGCGCCGAAGAACTTGGTAGAGGCATCAGCATCGAATATGGGTGCACACAATATCGTCGAATCGGCCTCTTGGTGCTTATTAAGCTTCAACAGAGCTTCAGCTTTTGAAGCATATACCTTTCCAATGGGCAAAAACCAAAACCAACATGAGATGACCCGAAAGCCTGATTGAACATAATAAAGGTTTCATCATATGATAAGAATGTGAACCTGCGGGGCGGAGTCGGAACCAGAAGAAATGGCTAACCCGGCTTCCTTTAGCATGGTATACCAGTCTCGCAGTTTCCGTGCTTCGTTGCATCTCAAGAGGTGTGTTTGGACCGCCCGAGCTTGCTCGATCTCTTTGATCTCGGCTTCGTCTCCTGACAATTTGTAGTGATTCTGGGCTTTTTGGGGCTCTCCTAACCTGTGAAATTTCAGATAGATTAACAAAAGATTTGAAGAAAACCGAGAATTGAGAGTATAAGACAAAAAGAAAACATCAGTTTTCTTTGCAAAATTCAGCTGAAAGGGACCTCAGAATTGAAAAGCAGCAGTATTTGAAAAAAAAACTTCCCCTCTCTTTGTATAAATACAATTTAGTTCTAAATTTTCACTGTTAAATTCAAATATTCAAAAACATGGATGGTAGAGGAGTATTAGGTATTGCTGTAAGGCCTTCCTTATATCATAAATTCTCAAACTTGTTGGAAAGGAAAAAAAAACCACGATGTAGTGGAAGCCACAGGCAAATACAGAAATACAACATTTATATGGCTCAGCAATGTTCTACATTCATGGTCAGGTGGGAGCAATTTCACTATCCTTAAAAATGTAAGTGTATACACTAAGTCTCTCACTCATGCCTCTCTGAATACAAAATGAATCCCATCACCAATTACAAAGGCACCCTTTAGTCAATTGTTTGATTTTCTTTCTCAATCCTTTAGGATGAAAATGAATATCTTCAGCTTAAATAGAAGTATGGCAAAAACAGAGAAATAAAATATTTTGCATCAAAGATAAAAACAATGAGAGATTGGTGGAAGAAATGAGTCTAGATTTAAGACATGTTGCGAAGTTGAAATTTTAGAAGAATGATAATCTGATGTTAAAAGCAAACCAATTGGGATTTCTTCAAACACATTATTATAAAAATTGCAATTTTTTTTGGCTAAAACATATTTATAATAAAAATCAAGAATAAAGAAAGAGTAGATAAATGCATATTTCAATTACCATTAAAGTCATTGTCCTATGTAAATGCATATTTCAGTCAAGCAATAAAACAAGCTTCATCAAAGTTCAAAGTAAAAGCAGAAACTATATTTTTTTTCATGAAGAAGTGGTACATGTATCCACGTTAGTCTATTAAAAAAAAAAAGGCATATATTTTCAATCAAAGTCTTTTCTGCTAAGATTGGGTATTCAGACCAAGAGGCTAGTTCAATCTGTGGAGTGACTCAAGTCCTTTATAACTCCTTAAATCTCACCATTTGCAACCAATGTGGCACTTATTTGCTGCCCCAACAATCACATCATCATGATTATTATTATTATCAAAATCATTTATTGGGTCAACCTTCTAAGTTTAAAATTTGGGCAATTGAATTCAAATTAAGAACAATTGTGTATAGAATGTTATTGTACCTGTGATAGAGGGTGGCCAAACGATGATGAGCTCGGCAATAAGAAGGCTCGATTTTAATGGCTTCTCGGCACTCATCGACAGCCTCAAGAAGCCTGCCTAAGCCTGTGAGTGCAGCGCTCTTGTTGCTCCTATATGAAGCTCTATCGGGATCAATGACAATTGCCTGTTCATACAATGCCAATGCCTCGGCAAACCGGCCCTTCTTATATTCATCATTGCCCATCACCTTCAACACATCTGGTTCCAATCTTTTTGACAGAGCCCGACACATTACCACCGGTTTTTCTTTTACCACCTCTTTCTCAATCTGCTTCCTCACTATATTCCCCTTCACCGCATTTTGGATGCCACCTTTCGAAGAAGCAGCCTCTGCCGCCGTCATTGGCAAGTAGTCTAGAACATTGTTGGAATTGGAATTGGAATTGGGATTCCCATTTCCACATTGACGTATATTGCCCAGGTGTCCGAAAACCATCATATTGCTTGAAGAAGCCCGAACCAATGTACCATTCACATTCGATCGGTAATCTGGAATTACACTATCAAGCTCCCCAAACATGGTCATTTCCTTCTGCACTCTTCTTGTGGATGGTGTAGCACCTGTCTTCAAACAGTCTGTCGGCGAAGGAACAATAACATTGTATGGCTTTCTCTCCATGTCTTGAAAATGGGCAGCATTTGGAGCAGTCTGGGAATGTAATTCGGATTTGGTGGCCGGTTTTTCACCTCCTTTTCGAGACAGGGACTCTGTAAGAAAGCTATCCAATTCAGCATCATCAGACTCTCCTTTTCTTCTCTTGGAAATCGACGAGTCTTTCTTTGCGTTGTCAACGGCGTCGTCGAAGGTCGGAAGTGAACTGGCAGAAGCTGATCTTCTCCAGAAGGGTCTTCGCCGGAATACCCCGTTGTAAAAGACCATGACCCCGCAACGTGGTTGCTTCTTGGGAGAATCGCACATCTCTATTTCTGCCCCCATCTCTTATCAAATATAGCTCTATCAAATAAAGAGATTTTGGGTTCTCTTCTCCAGAGGGTTAGAACAAAAGCATGAGAAATAAGTTGTTTATCCACCAATTAAGATTAATTAAATCTCTCTCTAAACTTTCAATGTGAAACTCGTTTACAATCAGCTTCAACATTATATGCATTAGGAAATTCAAACTATTTAAGAGTCGCAATGCTAGTTATGAAAAAACGACAAATTAATTTGAAAAAAACAAACCGACTACAGATGAATCGTTTTGTGGACTACTATGATCATTTGAAATTTTAAAAAAAAAAGGGGGAAATGAAAAAGATTGAATCAGGTTTTTATGGAGCTATACACCCCAGGTAGTGTGTGTTTTCTCATGTCATAAAGCCTCCTGGAGTGGCTACCAAGAAACCAAATTCGATTTTTTCCCCCTCTCTCTCTCCCCTTTGATGAAGATTTACAATACAAATTCATGATTGAGAGAGAAGAAAGAGAGAAAAAACTGGAAAAATGGAAAAAAGAAGAGGACTACAATGGTAATTTTCTTGTTTATATTATTTTAAGGTAGTACAAGTGTTTCTTTTTCATTTTCTTTTGTTTTATTTGTATGGACAAACGTGAGATCCGGAGAATGAGAAATTTCCTTCTCAGGAAAATTAGAAATGGTAATTCTCCCGTTTTAGTTTCTAAGACAAATATATAAAATGCTCATGTAATTGTGTATGTCCAAGAACAAGAATCTCATATTCATATTAATGAAATTATTGTTTTATCCTTTAATGAGTAAAAACATTTATTCATTAATTTACTCAATCTTAAAAACAAAAACTAAGATGATTTGATAGATTTATAATCTATCTAACTATTAATTTTCTGTATTGTAAAACGGGTCTCACCTTTTAATATTATCCATTAGAATCTCAAATCTTTCTAGTCTAGCATCTTCCATGCCTCCCCTTTTGTTTAAATGATTTGGTTTGATCTTTGATGTTGTGGTTGTAATATGTAGGGATAGGGTCCCTACTCTTTGCCTAAATACAGCTAAGTTGGCTGCCCGATGGCCATGGCATGTCTGGCCAGCTGTGTAGAATCCGTATATGTTTATAACTTTAGATCCTAACTCCTCTTGGCCATTTAATAAAGAGGGTCACAAATTCATTTTCTTTTAAAATAGTTGAGTTATCTTGTCGAGTTAGATTTTACCAAATCTTGATAAAATAGAACATGTTTGTCTCATGCAATTTCTCACAAGATTTGGATAAATTTTCTCATGTAAAAGAGAGTAAATTGAAATTGATATCAATTTCCAATCGACCTTTCTTCTATTTGTATATTATGCCACCAAATTAAACGAATGTGAACAAACTAACATGAAAACATAAATGAGCAAAGATAGAATGATTATTCTATATCAAGTCAAAAACCTTGAAACAGTTTTGTGAGTGAAATTAGACCCGGTGACAAACTGGTTTCGGTTGGGTTCGAGTTAGGCCTTATTCATTTTGGGTTTATTTCTTTTGTCTATTTTAGGTCTTGTAAAATATACTTCTATTTGGATTTTGGAGTTCTATACTTCTTTACTTGAGTAAAGAGATTTTATAGTGAGATTAATATCAGGACAGCTCTTAAATAAAAGTAAACTTTTTATAATTGGTTGTGTTCCATCTATATTTAATTCAAACCTCGGCTTTAACCAATCCATTAATGTGGACCAAGCCCGTGTCTGGTTCGAGACTAGAATTTTGCACATGGAAAGAAATCAAAAAAAAATTGAAAAAACGAAGAAAGCCCTGAACCCTATCCATTTAAATAATTAAATCTTACTGGCTCCATTGGCCCAACTACCCTAATACAATCCTGAAGAACCAGCGTGGACTGTTATACCGCCTTGAATCCAACAGGACCCTACAAAGAAAAGCCTGCCTCAAAAGGTAGGAAAAAAAAAAAGAAATAGCAACATAAAAGACATGGGTCACATATTAATCAGCATTGTAACAATATGCAAATATCACAAAATATCAGTTTTTTTCTTTTTTTTTCAAGAAACCAACCCAAAACCGATAGACCTAAGTTTAACCCAGAATTTTGGATTTATAGGTAGTGAGTATTTTTGAAAGAAAAATAAGGGTTGAAAAACTGGGCCCGAAAAGGGCCAAATTGGAATTAAATAGCTTCCTCCATGGAGGAACATGCTTTCTATTTTAGGCCCATAACATGTTTTTTATAGCTACAGTAGTGTGTTCTTGCCTTATAAAGACCAGAATAGCAACAATTAGCTTGGGTCATGACCCTTCAAATTATTCTTCAAAGAAAAATGAATGATAAGAGAACTCCCCTTTCATGTGGAGCCATTGGACTATAGAAAAATAGAAGCAGTTTGAAATAAGATCTTTAAATTTGAGGTGTAGTAAATGAGCTAAAACTAATAGGTAAAAGTACTTAAATGATTTTTTCAATTTGAGTCAAGTTAGGTCGAGAATTCCTGTATCAACCCAACTCGAATTTATTTTGAATTTGTTTACAAACAACGTCAGAAATTGCAATGTATCAAATGGTAATAAGATCTGCATGAACCCATCTTTCCATAATATTATTTATGTTAATCATTTCTTTATCTTTTACATTTTAAAGTAAAATATTACATGATCAAAGAAAAAAAAGGAAAGAAGGAAATGGAAGAAAGGATATCATTCGAATCTTTTCAACACATCCACGTTTGCACATAAAAAAGAAATGAAGGAAAGTGTTAAAAATATAGTATGGCTACATTTTTAGCTTTATTTTGCAACAGAGAATTTACAATCTACAGTCAATGCCAGAATCATTATGTCTTTGGAATTTGGATGGGCACTGATACTTAGCGTATAATGTTGGCAACTTCTCAATTCAGTAATTACTCAACCTATGCAGATCCACAAACATGGTTATGTTCCATTTTGAAGCAGAAAAAAAAATAATCGTGGCTTATATTTTGAATGTCGGCCAAATTTTCTCAGAATTCAGTGTGTGATATGCAAACATATTGTGATTCTTTTGCTAAAATTTCAAGCCTAAATTTTTATGAATGTAATAAAAAATTGGCCACAAATACCAAAAAAATCCAGAAAAGGAATTGACTGGGCTTGCATATCAGCCCAATAGAAAACCAGGTTGGATTTGAAGTGGGCCTGAATGCTCAAAGTAGGGCAATTACAAAATAATAAAAGCAATAAACTGAGAAAGAAATGTCTGATATCTTGAGGACCCATAGTGGGCCTACTGCCGGAAGTAGCAATCCTCAAATAACTGGAGCAACAAAGATCAACTAACGAAAAAAAGTAATCGGCTGATGTCCAAAAATCAGCCAACAATCATCAGGTTTGGGATGGCTGTATTTAAATATTGTCATTTTTTGGGTTTTCACTTTAAAAAACCCCAACAGTGTCTGACATTTTGGGCAAAATGAGCCCAAATTATAGACCTTTCAGCGAAAACCTCACAACATAATGGGTTTTGTGGGCCTTTTGCCCTAAACATATATGGACCCAAAATGGGCTTAAATGCCCAATATGTTTACCAAACATTTCTTTTTCGGGCAACATTTAAAACTCCGTCACAGACCGATGGATCCATGATGCATTTAACAGACGAGGTGGATTGATGACCGTCCAAATGAAGTCTAATGATCATTTGAAAGGAAACGTGAGTTTTTAAGAAACTATTTATTGAACTTATAGTGCAATTCAATATTGTCGGTGTCGGCGCCGCGTTGAAAATATGGTCTTGATCTAAATCGGCGAAAAATAAAAAAAATTAGATTTATTATTTTGGTGGCTTGTTAGGTAAGCAAGGATTAATAAATTCAAGATTGATGGCTACTTGTGCTGGCCAATGTTGCCACAAATTATCATCACCCTAGAAGAAAATCTGAGTAAGTTTTCCATTGCAACCATGAACAATGTAAATGAGAGAAAATTGAAAAGACTTCTTTCTCTGCCGGTTCTCTATCTATCTGTCTATAAGAATATTTCGCAGTATTGATTTGGTAATAGATGTTGAGAATAAGTATTGGAAGGACACTGAGAAAAGAAAAAGAAATATTCCAACTAAAAATTAAAAAGTTAAATGTCCATCTAAGAAGAATATGTTCCTTTCGATGCTATAAATAAAGCCATTGATTTCATTGACAAAAATATGATTATGGCATTTTGATTTCTAAATTTGAAAAAGGCAAGGATAGGGCCCAACTTTTGGCCGGTGGATTTTAAGTGATTAGTGAAAATCTGTCCCATCTAATTTCACCAGATGTTGGACCCATAGTAATATCAGTAATGAACTCTTCCACAGATTATTTAAATTTAACATTTTTTATTTGAATTTTCAATTTATAATTATGAACCATTTTATAGGTGATACATGCATGTGATCCATGAATCAATTACAGCCTCATTTCCCCACTATGATTTAGAATGATACATCATGTCTACATCATCGTCCGTGAGTGGCTATTGCCTCTGGGCCTTAGGGACAAGAAGTGTGGAGTCCAATAAATGAAGACGGGTGGGTTGAAAAAGTATTTTTAAGATGATATTTCTTATAAAAAGCACGTTACAAGTCTAAAATTAAATTGTTAAAATGAAACCAGTTTTGGATGGATTTTTAGTCTTACGGTGAGATCAATTGAAAATAACAACAAAGTAAATAAGGATATAATTTCCAAGGGTTAGATAGAGGTGAGAAGAATAGTATGGTTTCGGACCCTGATGGTCTAGCCTAAGAGGAGACGTGGTTCATGGGCGACGTGGAAAAAAAATTAAAAAAATACTGTCTTAATCTTAGCTTGTCCCTAATTGGGCGCTTGGGCTGGCCTCATTTCAAGGCAGTAATCTTGGTAAAAATTGGGCCAAGATTCTAAATAGAAAGCCATCACATGTCTCATATTGCTTTAATTGTCACGACAATCTAAAGTCTTAAGCCGTATTAGAGTTGGCATGGATATTTCAGCATTCCGTGATTGTGTTGGATACCATTATTCAACAAAAAAAAAAATAGTAACTTATGGAGTGTGTCATCTCACTATCAGAACTTAGAAGAAGTACGTGAAATGGTTATTTATAATTTTATATATTATGATTACAATATAACTTTTATTTTAAGTATGATTATAATAAACTATAATATAATAATATACAAATAACCATTTCACGTACTAAATCGATTCTAAATCTTTCATATATATATATATATATATATATATATAAATTAAGCTAGATCAAAGTACACTACTAACCTGTTGATTAGTAAGTGGGCATTTATAATTAATAAGTTTGTACCAGTACAGATTATTTTTGCTTGTCTAGTGTTGCATCCAACCATTCTATTCTATCTTATATTTATATAGGTTTTGATTAAGCACCAGAAGTTTTTATAACACCGAATATTGACTCGCAATATATTAAGAAGAGATTCATCAGATATTTTAACATATTGTGAGATGCCCAGTGTCATAAAAAAATAAATCAAAACCCCCTTTAATACTTATTAAGATAATATAATGATCACTGGTGCATTAGAGAGAACAATATTGTAGTTATAGAATTCACTATACTATTTGAATGGTGATGGTTTCATTGAAACAATATTTATTTGATTATTTAGTTTACCTTAAATTACTTTAATCAAAACAATTAAATACTATTTTTAAAAAGTCACAAAATTTAGAAATTAAAAAATAAAATGTAATTATCAAAGTTCACTAAATCTAAAAAATATAACTTGATTGATCCAATTCAATTTTTTTTTTTTTATGAATCATAATCATTACATACTAAAATAATTAAACAAATGTAAAAGAGTAATAATTTATTTTGGCACAACTAAATTAATCCAAATTGTTATTATAAAATATGTATATGACCCTTTGTATGTGGAAGAGAGATTTTTTTTTTATTGAAGTAAGATAGCAGTAAAAGAATTTTATAATTTTAAGATTTTTTTAGAATTAGTCAAACAGGTTATCATAGAAGAATATAAGACAAGATATCGGGTCCCAAGCCTAAAGAAATGGAAGAAAGTATTAGGCCTTGAGACCTTCTTCCTTGTATGAGTGAGAAAAAGTAGAAAAAGGGCGTCCTATTTGTCTGGCATGATGTTAAGAGATTGAAAGGTTTAATTTCTTTCAAAGTTATATATATATATATAATCTGATTTTATTATTATCAGGTCTTCTCCATCAGATATTTATCATCATTTCTCCCATGGGTTAAAATATTGTTGATACTGAGATATCGACAATATCGACATTTAAACACTCTTTTATCAATCTATTGATTTTAGGTCATGTAATCTAACTCAAGTTCAAATGCATTGGTTCTTTATCATTTATTTTCCATTAAAAACAATCTTCATCTCAATTTTCAATAATTTTCAATTTTTATAAAAATTACCATTAAATCAAATTAAATTAAATAAAAATTATTATTATTTCTAGCCGCTCAGCCTAAATCCAACCTAATCCAGCTGATTGCGTACCATAGTGTTGAAGTGTTGATAATGAGATGTGTGGCCTATGTGAAAGCCAATTTATATAAGGTCAAACTCCGGAAACACGTGGGTTTGACTTGGACTGTCTTAAAGAAGTTTAGTCAAGATGAACGGGTGGGATCTGATGTAATGTAAATGTTGTAGGATCTGGTCAAATCCGATTAGGTCCTGCTCATCTTTCTAATCCATGGACACTGCTCAAGATATTTATTGTTATTGAACGTTGATGTTTCCTCATGTGCCAATAATAATATCATCAGATATTATTAAATGGTGCTGAACACATGGAGAATAACAGTAAAGAATTAGTCGCACCGTTAATTTTGCATACATTATTCACTTTTGATTACAGTCTTTGGATCTCAGTATCTTCTACTGCTCTTTATTCTTTAACAGCCCCAAGTATCAACTATTTGTAAGAATTATCCAGTGTTGAACTGAGAAACACCATAACATATGGTGAATTAAAAGATCTTATGGTTAGTTGGACTTCACATGTGAAATTTACTGTAACTTACTAGGTCAACTTCATAGAAATATCTAACCATTCCTTATATATAATATGCACCTATGGGGCCCACTAATTTAGATGGCTATAGGTTTATTGAAATTGACTATTAGTTATGTAACCCACCAAAGATCACTCTATGTATTGATAAATAGCAGGCATGATCACCTATACATTAGGGAACACAATATCATAGTGTATCTCTAGGCATGGGTCCACCTATTTAAATGATCATAGATTTGTTGAAAAAGTTTTTGTTTGACTATACACTACATCAAAAATTATTTGAATAAGTCAAATTATGTTTTTAAAGACTGTACATATTTAGAAAATTAAAAATAATTTAAAGTCATTAAATTTTTGAGAGTTTGAAAAGCACAATTTGATTCATCCAATCAAGATAATTGTTAACAAATCACTGTATTCAAAGTCACAAATAGAGACATTTACAATAAACTTATCAACACTTTATTTAGTAAGCTCCGTACCTAGATGTGTACAAAAATATTGTATCCTCATGCATTGATTGTCTTTGAAGAATTTAGATAGAGATTCATATATGATTTTTTTAACTATTAATTTTATTAGATTATATCCATATATTTAAAAAATCATCTTCAAATAAAAGTGATATTTTCAATTTAAAATTATTTAGCTTATCAAATTTAGATTTGATTCCTACGACAAAATATGTGCTGCAGAAATGAATTCTTAAAGTGAACAGAACCTAAACCAAGAAAAGGACTTGAAATAAGATGGGAAGGATCATGTAACGAGCAAGTTTGCTGGTGCCAATCTATCCAACATGGTCCACTTGATTGCTACATGTGGAATGAGCTGGCATAATTTGCTTGTTGTTTGGCATTGATATTTCAATGCTCAGGATTAAAATTTCTCTATATTTGAAAAAAAAACATTTATTTTTCAAAAACATTAGCTTCATAATTGAGTTTACTGATATTTTAACTTAAATTTTTGATAGGGATACAATGCTTTCGTAACAATGAACATTGTTATATCTTTTGACCACTTAAATGATAGCACATAGGAAAAAAAAAAGATCAATTGTCTTTAAAATATCAGGGTTCTTATCAATTTTATTTTACACCACATGAAGCTTTTGATTTGATTATAAGTGAGAAAGAAAAAATAAAGCCAAAATTTGAAGTCTAATGACAAATTTCAATTTTCTACATCTCATTTGGAGGGGAAAAGAGAGGAGAAACACAGAAGATAGATCTGCATCTCTTTCTATCTGATTCGAACCGGAGGAGCTGGATAGGAGTGGAGAACATGGAGGATAGGGCCCTCTTAGATCAAGGTGTCTCTTTCCAATTATTTAAATATTAAATATATGCATACACTGAAGAAATGATGTATATACAAATAAAAAAATTTCATTCAAATTTTTAAAGCAATAGCAAATAAAGAATCAATATTTAGTATTATTATCTCAATAGTTCGATTGAGATTTTGAATTTCAGATAATATTTGAAACAAAACTGATAAAAAATATTCATGACAAAAGTTTAGGAATGTTGGCTGTTACAATTTATAGATCACCTCTTGAAGATTAGATGGTGATGGTAATGGGCCATGTTGCATGCTCAATCATTCAAGACTGAGGGTCTAACGAGTGGATGCAATTAATCCTTTCATTTAATCTCTATAGTCTATACTCTATACTACATGAATTCAACTTCTAATGATGCCTTGGCATTAAAAGTTATTAGTGAACTAACTTAATCTCATTACATGAACAAAATTAGAAGTTTTATAATAATATATTACTCAGTCTGTCTCAATTTAGTTGTCTAATATATTTTGAGATTGTTCCAAAATAGTTGTATGGTATGTCATTATAATTCTCTTTCTCTCTATCTATCTTTTTTTTTATTGAAAAAGTTAAATAATGTTGGAGAAAAGCTCATAAGTCTTTTAAGAGCTGCTCCTTAAAAAATTCAATTTTTTTAAATAGAATAACAAAAATGGAATGGAGGAAATATATACTATAAAAATGTGTCAAAAGGAGAAGAAAAACACACATTAACAACGTCTTTACATTCATTAAAGTCCTTTCTCATTAATCTTAGATCTTTATCTCCTCCTCCTAAACTCCTTCTTCATGGAACTCCTTTTTACTTCTTTCATTCATAATATTATTAATAACAATCATGCAATTTTAATATTATTATTATACACGGTTGATTCCCCTCTTAATCATCGTCATTCATCACAGTGTCATTTGCTAAATAGAAGTGGTTGAGCATAATACACTAGGGCTTTACCACTTAGGCAAGAAATTGTTGTGATTAGCTTGAAGAGGAACTTCCTTTCATTGTTTAGAATTTAATCTCAGCTGAATACTTCATTTGTAAGGAAATCCTTTTAGAACTTGCTTACACTCGTCAATGTCCTTCCAACTCTCTTTGCTCTATCCTCATCACCCACCTTTCCTCAATCCATTTCTTTTTAATATTATTATTAACTATTGAGTTGATTTATGATTCAATTTAATTTTATATTAATTGGTTACTCTAAATTAAAAATGAAATTAGATTTTAAAAAATGATTAAATTATGCATAGATAACAAGAAAGCCAAAATATGATTTGGATTAAAAATAATGACTTACCGTCTATATAATCTAAATTGGACTTAGAATTTCAACCCAACCCACGTTCTTAGCCTCCATCCATACCAGATTGCCTAGCCAATTCACGTGAATAAAATCATCCCAGAGTGCCTTTGTGTAATTAAAAATAAAAAAGTGGCTATTTATTTTCGTACTGAAAAGTTACACCAATGTTTTTTGAAATACTATTGTCTGTGTCAATTCTCCATTGTCAAAAGTGAGATGCATCAAAATCTAAAGTGTAATAATAATATCTTTTGGACTCTTTCTATTAAATATTTTAATAGTGTTTACATGTCATTAAAACTAATAATTATTAAAAAAATCAAGAACTAAGAATGTATCTCAAAAAATTTATGTCAATTAGATTGTCTGATTTAGACTCATCTTAATCTAACTCCATTCTCATTGCACCAACCTAAGATAAAAAAAAAAAAAATAGTCAAGATCTAAAATTTGAGTGATATTTTTCTGAGCTTGAAAGGTGATATAAATATTGCAGTTTAATGGGTTTTATTGGAAACTTCTTAAAAACGACATGTCCAAAATTTTAAATTTATTTTTGTTAAAACTAATGAAAATATTAATATATCAACTGAAATTTATCGAAACTGTAGTAAGCTAATATTTCAATTTTAGCCTACAATTAAAAGTATAAAACTAGACCAAATACTGAGTTCCATACTACCTCAAGAGTAGAGTGTATTACTGTATTGTATTAGAATCTATAGATTCCCCATTTTGTAGATAATCTAACCTCTAAACTTTTATATCAATTTTCTTCAACAGAGAAAAGGAAAAGTAGGATTTAGATATTTGAATGGTGGAGGTGCTTCTTTCTCTCTCTTCCAACTTTTCTTTATTTCTTCAACAACCATCTTTACCCTAATTTGGTTGCCTGCCCACCTCATTCCTCTTCTTT
The DNA here is from genome assembly GCA_013350335.1 of Chimonanthus salicifolius. Classification (NCBI taxonomy): domain Eukaryota; kingdom Viridiplantae; phylum Streptophyta; class Magnoliopsida; order Laurales; family Calycanthaceae; genus Chimonanthus; species Chimonanthus salicifolius. The sequence goes on from CM023538.1 coordinate 764,272, forward strand.
TCTATTATTATTTTTTTCTTAATCCTTGTTTACCATCCTTTCTCATTTTCTTGCCTTTCACACCTCCTCTCCAACACAAGACTCTCTCTCTCTCTCTCTCACTTTGACTGATTATCTGCAATTTCTAATGATCTTTTTAAGTGGAAAAAGTGAGCAGAAGCCGCCTCTCTTTTAGAGAAGAAGAGGAATTACATCTTCTTTCTCTCCCTCTCTGAAGAAGGCCCAAGCCAAGTTGAAAAAGGGCAAGAACCCTTGTCAAGCATCTCTTCCGAGTGCCTCTTCTCTAGCCAAACCAGATCAGATCTGTTGGTGGTGGAGGTTATTGGGGTGGGTTTTCTGTTTCTTCCTTCACATGGTAGTTAAAGTAACTAACCTTTTGCTGGAGGAGGAAAAGGCAGGAAAGCACAGAGAGAAAGGAAAAGACTGCTTCCAATTTCCATGCACAGATCAAAGCTTCAAAGACATGGGTACTTTCTTCTGTTGCCTTTTCTTCAAAATCAATCCATTTTCTTTATGGGTTTTGTTGCATGATACATCTTCTGTTATTGTTTAGATACTCTCTCTCACTCTCCATTTTTTTGCAAAATCATAGTCCATTTTCTTTATGGAATATCTTGCATGATCCATCCTCTATTGTTGTGTAGTTAGTGTCCAATCTCTCTCTCTCTCTCTCTCTCTCTCACTGCAGCCATGGATTCCGGCAATAGTAGTAGTATTCAGTCATCCAGCGGAGGAGATGAGGATTTTGATTCACGCTCCGAATCCATGTCTGCCTTCTTTAATCCTTCCAACACCATAGCCAATGTCTCGAACCTTCACCCGCTAACAACTCAGAACCACCATCGACAAGCCCGTATTTGATCCACTATCGAACTATTTGGACACCTTTTCTAGATCCCCAACGCCTCTCAACATGAATTCTTTGCTTAATCTTGACGCCGTTTGGGCGGCCAGAGGCCAGCAACCAGAGACAAACTGTACCAACATCAATCGGGTAATCGGGTCCAACTCCAACCCATTTCCACCCACCACCACCACCACCAAAAGCATCAGCAGCAGTAGCACAGCAGTCTCCAACCAGCTACCTCACGGATCTAATCATACGGGTCAGGTTCCGGTACCCACCGACAACCCAAACCCGGGTCGCAACCCAAAGAAGCGATCTAGGGCCTCAAGGAGGGCACCCACCACCGTTTTGACGACGGATACGTCAAATTTTCGTGCCATGGTGCAGGAGTTTACGGGTATTCCTTCTCCACCCTTTTCTGGATCTTCTTTTGGAAAGACCCGAATTGAGACCCGAATGGATCTTTTCGGCACTTCTTCTTCATCCATGAGGTCTCCTCTTTCTAGTCCTTCTGTCCCTTCTTATCTTCTCAGGCCATTAGCCCACAAACCCGTCTTTGCTTCTCTACCTTTGGGCACGTCTTCTTCCTTCTCTTCTACTTCTACTACCCCGCTCGCCGATGTCGTTTCTTCTTCTGCTACTCCTGCCACTAATCCTTCTACTGACGATTCTAGTAACAATAATACCTACCAATTGCTTGGTGATCTCGGCCTACTTAAACAGCAACAGAATCTGCTTAACATGAACAATCCGAATTTGAGCAACTTCCCATCCCTGCTCCAAACTCCTCCCAAATACCCATTACCCAATTTATCCTCATTTGCTTCCAAAGCTCAAGAGCTGGCGACGACAAAGTCCCTCTCGAAAATGGGGTGGTTGGGTGAATTTGGCATGAGTCATGGGCATGTCAACAACATGCAGCAGCAAGGAGGACAACCGGTCCTTGTTTCTTCAGATGTTCTGTCATTGAAGAGCAACAACGATCCTCCTTCCAATGGCTGCAGATTGAACTACGCAGGCAGCTCTTCATCGGATTTTCATGTGGAGAAGCTGCCGGAGAATGTGGCATCGAGGGGCGAAGGTATGGTCGACTCTTGGATTCGTTCTATGGACTAGGAATTATTGTTGTCAATTCAAATCCTATACAAGTCAGGCAGCTGATGGACCTGCAGAAGAAGATTATCAAACTTAATTGTAGGTGTAATATTATCGTATTACTGAGATAAATAGCTCGAGCCTCGAGGACAAAAGAAAAAAAACACGCAGCTGGAGATTAAAAAAGAAGAGGAAGGTTAAATTATTGTGATCCATCTTCATCACCTTCACCAAAATCATACCACACTTTTTTGTTTGATTTCAATGTAGATATCATCTCTCTTTTGCTTGGATTCTCTCCAACATTGCATTTCTCTTCTTTGTCTTGCATCATTTCACATGATTTCTTCACTGCTACTAAGAGAAAGTGAAAGCCCATCATGCCCCGCCTCTTCCTTCTGTCACTTTTCTTTTCATCCAAAGAGAAGTAAGAAAAAGTATAATCAGTGGAAATGTAATTCACGAAATATTCCTGGATATTGTCTTGTCTCACTTGTTTCCTCGCTACCAAAATCTTTGGTTTTTGTCCTCTGATGTATTGGAAGGATTTATGGCGGGATTTATGGAACTCATATTTCTAACTCTCTATGATTTTCTTTTTCTTTAAGAAACACAGATCCACGTTAGGTTATTATGAGATATTATTGATATTAAACATGTTTAAGCCTTTATGAATGAGAGGAACAACAACTATAATAGAAAAACACCACAGCCACGTCGGACAGATTGCTATCAAACAAACAAATCGGTGAACTAGTTTAATATATGATTCCCGTATCTTTTCAAAAAGAGATAAGATTGGAAATTGGACATTGAAATTGAAAATTGGGTTGTATCTGTAGCTAGCCAATGAACAAGGAAGATGCTGAAAATTTGAAAATCATGGCTATTTATGGACTTTGAAGCTTAATGTGGATACTCAGAGAGAGAGAGAGAGAGAGGGGTGCTGTTATTATTATTTAATGATGATATTATAAGGGGAGTATTAATCATAATATTTGGGAAAATTAGAGAAAAAAGTGGATGTCTTTTGCGTTTATTTGAGTTTTTTTCATGAAGGGAGAGAGTAGGAGTTGAAAATTCGGCCTACCCCATATGCATAAATTTCTCTCTCCTTTTTGGTTTTTTTTTTTTTATAAATATTGGTATTTTTTATTATTTTATTTTTTCTGAATTAAAAAATAAATAAAAACTCAAAAGGGAACTAGTTTTTTCAAGAAAAAAAAATTGAAAACGTAAATATTGGCCGATATTGGCCGAGATATTAACCCAGGCCGACCTCCGTTTTCATTTTAAAAAAAAGAAGGAAAAAAAGACCGATATATATCGTCGACATATCAGTCGAGAAGTAATTCATAAGGCCGATATAATACGTATCAGTCGATATACATAAATTTATCGGCTGATATTATACCCCTGAGAGAAAATATATACACGTTTTTTTAATATTTGAGAAGCTGGACTAAATCTTTACAATTCTGACCTTTCCTGCATCTTTACTACTTTTTTTAAAAAATAACGTATCTAAATGATATTTACTATAAATGTATTCATTATCCAACGATTAAATATATCAAAGAAATGTAAAGTTAATACTTACTTGGCAGGTTGAGTGAGAGGTGTGATCCTAAGTCCTAACTACGATATTTTACTATATTGGAGAAAAAAAAGTGAATACCTTGCATTTCTTTTTGAATTTATCTTGTACACATTAGACAGTAAAGAAAATGGGTCTCAAGTTTTGTCAATTTTATCTTTTTATGCACTTTTTATTTAAATAATTTCCATTATTTTTATATAAATCTAACTTTATACCTATTGAGCAGAGAAAGTGAGATAAAAGAGGCTGTCATAATTATTTGCTGATATGTAAAAATGGAAGAATATTAACCATGATATTTTGGGAAATTGGAGAAAAAAGGTGGATGTCTTTTGCATTATTATTTTTATTTTATCCTTTTAGTTGAATGATATTGTGAAAGGGGTGATGATTAGCCCTAGGATTTTGAGAGGGAGGGGGGGCCATCAAGTGTGACAGGTGACTAATTTTTTTAAGCATTTGGAGAGGATGGTGGACCATGCCAGTAAATAATCTAGTTTTCATCAATGATGCCATCTCTTGTCTTTGCGTGGGGTCTTGAGAAGGAAATGGAAAGAACAACTCTGAAAAGCTCTACACTTTCAAGTTTCAACTTAACCCAAAAGCCCAAAAGACATGAAAGCTTTCTGGCTTCTGCATCCCATTTACGAAGGTGATGCAGCTTTCTCTCTCTCCCACTAATCACTAACGAGATTATGACAAAAATTGTTTGTAATTCTTATTTTAAGTTTCATGGTAATTTCTGTGATTAATGTTGTAATTCTTCTATGATATTTCCATGTTAAATACGTTACACGAATCAATTAATCAAGGACGATAATACAAAGTTAACAATTCAAAGAATACAACAAGCTAAAGCCGAATATAAGTGTTTTTTTTTATTTTCATCTTAGCTAATGTTTCATTTGTTTTGCATAGAAATGTTATAAATATTTTAAAATACAAATCTTTAACTATGATTTTAATTGAGATTGTTTATAACTATGAATTATTTAAATGAGAATTTGACAGTATTCTGGACAAGTTTCCTCCAGTGAATCATTTCCCATCTTCTCAAAGGCAGAACTTTTCTCTTACAATACAGTAGACTTTAGAAGGGTAAGCCCATAATCTCTCTCCAATAGTCCAATGACACTTAAATGATAATTACACTGATTAAATAATGGGTTCTCTTTACCAAAAGAAAACTTTTTTTCCCTTTGAAAGATCATGTACTTGAAATCTATCGTATCACTGCTTTGATCTTTAATAAATTATCACTTTTCCAAAAAAAATGTTTGACCAAACGTCCGTTTTTGAAGATCTTTAATAAAACTACTATAGGAGTTATTTCAGTGAAGGATATTTGATGTTTGTCGCAGGCTTCTCAATGGCTTTTATATGCTCTTTTCCTCTTTCTAAAAATAATACCCACCAGTCTAAGGTCTTAATTATATATTTTTATCTCATGTATGGTACCTCTTGTCACCTTCTTCAGTTAGAATCTTTCTCTACACTTTCACTCAGCTCATCTCATGTGAGTTCTCTTTATGTATCTTAGAAATTAGTACGATCATACTCAAAACCATGCTTGTGCCACTTTAAAAATTTGTTTTTTTTTAACGAATTAGTTCGGATTGAGCACTTGACTTTGACTCAGTATTATTTTAAGTTGATTTGTCTTTAAAGAATTTTTCTGAGTTAAATTAAAAACGTATCTAAATTACTCAATTTGATTGGATTTTAAGTTGAGTTTAGATTTCAAGTTCTTAAATTTACTTTTACTCCTTGTGAAGAGTGAGGGTCCGTAAACTATGCAATCAATCAAATTGTGTCATGTGAATAATTTAAGAGTTTTTGGTCATTCCAACTATGCAAATCATGCTCAAAGCTTTTAAGTGACCAAACTACCTTACATTTATTTATATGTAAATGCACTAGAAGATCCAAAAAAAAAAAAATCCATGTTTATACTTGATAACATGTGATTTCAATTTTAAATAAATGCTAAAATTCAGAATTTTGGTCTTTATTTTCTAGTTTGACTCAAAATAGAAAATCTACAAGTATCAGATATTTTCAGAACTCTAACGAAAGTAGCATAGGTTGAAATCAGCCAATGTTTTTGAAATACTGGTCAATATTTTCAAATTTTCAACTTGTAAACTTCCTAAAAAGATAAATGATAAAAATAAGCCTCTATGTTTTCTATAATTTTTAATTAAAAGTATATTTAATCTGTTTGTATGTTGCTTCAGCAATTTTTAGATGCAAATTGTGGAGCCACTTTAAGCTCAACACTGCTTAAGAGAATTAGTTAACTATGCAGTACTTTTAATAGATAAGGAACATCTCAAACACATTAGTTTAGATGATTATAGAATTGGACTTTAAAGGTAAAAATTAATGATGACATGAAAACTTAGTTTCAATTCAATAGTAAATGTTACTTTTCTTGCAACCAAATTAGAAATACACTTAGAAATATAATGGTTGTGAAAGGTAAAAATAGGTGACAAAAGACCCTTTATGAACTCCATAAAATAAATTATAATGTGCATTTGTTGTTTATAAACTCAAATAATTTTCATGCAAAAGTTAACCTTTAGTCAGTATCATCAAGGAGCCTTTTTAAAATGTTTAATAAAAATTAGAGATTTTTAAAATTATGAAAATATAAGAAAGACAATAAAAAATATAAAAAAGTACATGAAGTTTTGAAATAAAAGCTCTACACTTTTAATATGCATTCTTTTGTTGGTCTTTTCATTGATGATTTGTATGCATTTGATAGTCCATATCATGAAAGTATATCTTCACTTTAATTTCATAAATATGTAAATATCATTTCATTAAAAAATTATCAAAAACTTCTGAAATAAAAACTAGTTTAGAGCAATTTTTGTAATAAATAATACAAAATTGGAAAATCTAAAAGAAAAATATATTTTAAAATGAAGCACTTAATTCTAAACTTTTTTAACTCATATCTAATAATATAATTCAATAAAATGACCGAAAAATTTAATAACAAAAAGGTTAAAGATTAGAATAATAAAATAGATTTGAGAATGTCATTTCTTCTCATTGATATGCTCTACAAGACTCCAACACATCCTATGAGACACACAAAAGGCCGAATTAACATTAAATAAATATATATTTTTTCACAGGGAAGGCTTTATTGTCGCAGTTTTGTAAATTAATGGGGAAGCAATGATGAAAGCTAACGGCACCAGCCGACGACACTGGGTCCGATTAAGGACCCGAACCCGACACCTGTGGCTGGTTCACGTTCAAGTGCTGCTGCTGCTGCTCCTCCACATTTGACAAGTGTCATTTGGGATTTCCACAAGTTTGGTCTTCAAGCCATTATATAATAATTAATTTTAAACTACTTGTGTGTTCGTTGAAGTCGACATTTTTTATTTTTTATAAAAGAATTTCATGTGAAATACTAGCAATTAAAATGAATGATAAAAGATGGAAAAAAAATGTTTGTAGTACAGCATCAAGGTTGGCTTGATGGTGATATGTTTGTTTTATGAAGTGAAGTTTTGAATATTTTTTACTACAGGCTCGTACGATTAATCTTATTTTTAATATGAAGTAAATATATTCATGTTAAAAAAATAGAATATTTTTTAAATAAAATGTCTAATTAAAAATATTAAAGGACAAGAGTAATTGATTTATAATTGGTGATAAAAACGAATTCCAACAGATAGTGGTATTTTTCTTATATTTTAAATAATAAATGTAATAGGAAAATGCAAATGAATCACCAAAAACATGAGGTCATGTAAAACAAAATAAAAATTAGATTTTTATACATGAACTATTTTAAAAAGGACTCTTTAGCTACCAAATTGGATAATTTTTTTTTAAATGTTTGTTATTTAAATAATTCTTTAGTCAATCAGAGCTCAACGAATATCCTTTTACTCTTAGGGAATGACTTTGATAGTCGTGACACTGGTCACATTTGAAGAGAGTTCTAAATATCAATGAAATGAGTATGTTTCCCTTGTTTGATTAAATGAAGTCCTATTTTTTTTAAAAAATAATTTAAGATCTTTCTATTCAGTGGTGAAAATTATTTATATAGTTAGATCAAAGAGTGTTAGAAATTGAATAGGATCTGATTCATAATAGGTATGTGAGTGTGAAGAGAGAGATATGATTGAGGTACGATGGGTTCCATCCAATCAAATCCTCAAATTATTAATTAAGAGTGGGAGCTAGATAATCCTAATTACTTAAAATGCTAATGTAAGCACTGAGTGACATGGGATCTTAACCTACTTTTCTCCTATTATGAGGCAGTGACCCATTTAATCCATTTTTTTCACATCATCTAAATACTACTCAGTAATTTTAATCAATAGTTATGGGTTGTTAGAAGTGATTTTCAAGATGTGAATGTTCCCCACCTGATTGGTCTGATGAGAATGATGCATTTTATCCAATAATAATTACAATAATTAGCACCAAGCAAAGTGAACCTTTCTAATTATTGGGTTCTCATGTGATGCCATATTTGATTATTTATGTCTTCTTTTCCAATTTATTTTTCTTTGTTAAAGCATCTAATTATGAAATAAATAGTAAAAATCACAAACTAATATATTGCACTTAGAAATTATTGGTAACTCATGCATTGCATCTGTTACTCTTTTAGTGTCTATAATCATGAGGGCACTCACCTTCCCTCACTGTAGCCCACTTTTTCAGACTGTTATAAGCATCATCACGCTTCACAGTTGTCTCTTTTCATCTTACAAATTCTTTAAAATATGTTATCTTATATGATTTTTAATATAATTTTTCTAAATTTAAAAGGCGATTCCATTTTTTATTTTTATCAATTCTGATGTTTCCTATATTCTACTTATTTTGAGTTATGAAACATCTAAATATATTATCTTCACTGTCTAATTTAACATATTATTATTAGATTGTTGAAATTTATGACAGAGGCCAACAGAAGAAAAGGGAAATGAACCAAATGATGCAAGTGTCCAGCGATTACCATTTGGTGCTACAATGAAATCATGGATATTTGAGTGGGGACACTTCTACTTTATACAATTTTTATTTTTCCTTCATTTTCAACAAAATATTATTTTTTTAAATTCTAAAGAGTTTTAAATACCAGTCTCAATCTTAAATATAATACAAAAAAGAATTTAATTAAAGCTTAAAGTAACTCAGCTGCATTTTAAGATTGAAATATCAAAACATATAAACTTTCCGTTTCTCAAAAGACCAAAAAATATTGAGTGATATTTCAATAATATCATCTTTTGTTGCTGATGTACAATCTTTAATTAAAATTCAAAAATAGGTAAAAATATTGGTCAAAATAGACTGAAATTTCTAAAATTCCAGCCAAAACATTGATATGCTACAGATGTATTTTTTAAAATCATGACAAATATTAGGATTTTTTTTTAAAAGGTTGATCTCTAAAAAACGGGAGGTGCCAAGTTCGAACCCCCATGATCTAACTTGGTGTAGTCTAAGGGCAGTGGGTATCATCCGTGGGTGTTTTACTCGATTTCCCTCATGTAAATTCAAAATAGAAAAAAAAAAAAAAAAGAGATCATTGTTTGAATATTAGATTCACCAAAATTCTCCTTAATCAGATCAATCAATCATAATTTTTAAAATCACAAAATTTAAAGATTAAAAAAGCAAATTACATTGATCTTAAAAATAACTTATTATTCAATAGACTTGATTTTTAGTGGCCACATTAAAAAAAAACTTTTTAATAGACTAATACAGCTCTATTTAATGAGTCTATAGCTAAGTGTACAAGATAATCTGCACTGCAAGCACTAAAATACAACTGATCATTTTACATTTTTTTAACAATAAAGGTACTTACCCTCAGTGAAAAAAAAAAAGATTCTTAGAATAAGTAAGATAAGAATCAACTAAAATCAATCAAAGTGGAAACTCTATTGAGTCATAATCTGATTGTAAAATTGAAATTATTTTAAACTCGATTATTTGTTAAAAGTATTGTCATTTTTCACGGGGAACATGAGTAATCACCGACCCTAAAAATAATGTGTCAAATCCACATTGTCCACTTTGCTCGACGGCTCTTGCCATTGGTGGACTATACTAAGCAATATCATTGGTTGATAATGGGCATTATGGGTTCTTTTGACTTCACATATGAAAGGTGATCAGTAACATCCATGGATAGATGATGGCCCAACAGCCAAAAAGGTGCCACGTTTACCACTTGATGATCACACATTTATCATTATTTTATCTTTGGATTTTTGTATTAGCAAATTAAATGTTAAAAAATGTAGTTTCAATTCAAAATGAGTCAACTTGAGCCTATTTCGGTTGGCTCACCTGTTTTATAAATGAAAAATAAAATATTATTTTTTATTGTCTTAACCAACTAATAATCTAAAATAATATTATCTTCAATATAATTGATTGAGAGGGAAAAAAAACCATGGGAAAATGAATAAGCCAAAACAAAGTTGACTTCCTTTATAACTTTTGACATTTTTAAATAAAGTGAATGTGAAATAAATATCTATATCCATGTTCTCAATCCCAAAATTAATAAAATAAAAGTTTTACATTTAAATTGAATGATTTAATGAGCAAAACTATTGTAAGCTCCCGCGTCTACTGGGCTCAAGTGTATGGGTTTCAATGGGGCCCATTTATTGGTGAATTTAAGTCGTTTCAAATATTATTTTCTTTTTTAAATTTTGATTTAATGTTGATTGATATTAATTTACAGACCCGGCCTTGGTCTTAGGCGAACTAATTGTGGTGCAATGGTAACACATCTAATTTTAAATTTGAATAGTTGTTTTGTGTTTTATAGTTTATAATTGAGTGATAATTTTTTAATATAATTTTACTTTATAAGTTGTTTTAAATGCATTATATACTTTAGCATATCAACTACTCTTTTTAAATATAATAAAATAGTAATAAAAAAAATTAACATACATGATACAAGTGAAATTAAATTTGTCAGAAGAAAGATTGAATAGATTAACTATCTTATCTATTGAAAAAGATATGTAAAAAAAAAAAACTTGAATATAGTAATTTAATTAGTAATTTTGCATCTCAAAATCAAGAAGAATAAATTTTAAATAAATACTTTGTTATAAATTTGATTATGATATTTTATTTGGATGTTTCACACTTTGTAAAAAAAAATGTGATTTTATTTTTTGTAAAGTGTATAAAAGGCCCATCTTAATAGTTCGCCTATGGCACATCTTAATAGTTTGGCTAATATCCTCATTTATCATTTTCTTTTTTAAATTCGGATATTGCCAGTGGACCCAAGCCGATATTTGTATTTCCCAAAAAAAAATTAAAAAATTGTGTTGTTTTTCATTTTTTTTATTCAGATTTTTTTTAAAAAAAAAGCCAATATTTGTAAAAAATAAAAAAAGAGAAAAGAGAGATATTACCGATATCTGATTTTAACGAGATTTATACCCATGGTGAGATCCCATCATACTAACACAATTTGTTAGAAGATTTAAACACGTAGGCGTTTTTGCCTTTAGTATCTAAAAGTAGTAAATTTAAGTTAGAATTATTTTGTAATTGTTTATTGGAATGGGTAGAAAGTTTGAAATAAAATTTTATTGATAACGTTTAAATAAATGTAAAAAGTCCCTCTTAAGGAGTAAATTATATATGCCCCACAATCACACATGCTACTCATTAAACACTCAAGTTTGAGGATTTAAAGGCCATGTCTATTCTTCAATGAAAATGTCGGCACAAAAAGCTAGAACCCATATCTAATTACCTACTTTTCCAGATTTCGGTCATTTCAGTTCCTGAAAATTACAAAAGGAGAACTCATTGCTCTTTTAATGTTTTGATTGCTACTCTTTCCAACTTAATAATGAAATGTGGATTAGCACATTACCCTACGGCCCATATATTAACCCTATAGTGTGGGACACTTACTCCAGAACAACATGAAAAGAGCTCCAAAAAAATATGGCTAGTTAGGATCCAAAATGACTAGGTTTCACCCAAAAGTTTGGGTGTTAATGGGCCGGGTTTGTTTGGGCTTTTTTTAATTCTAAATCTGAGTTCATTTGTAAGATGGAAAGATTAAGCATGTCTGTGGCTCGTTGGACTCTCTCTCTACATGAAAGTCCAAGCTTGTCTGTTAAGAGTCTGGCTATATACTAAAACTAGAGGTGAAACAAGGGCTTTGTTTGGGCCAAATTGGTCGACAGTTGGCTTAAGTTGAGGATAGAAAAACCTGGTTCAAATTTGGGCTGGGGTGAGTTCATCCTTTGAAAATCGAATCTAGATGTTGAATTGATATGCATCTTTGAAAAGATATTCATTAGGTCTGCAATTAATGGATCTTTATATATAAATATATACGTAATTAAACAAGTAAAAAAAAACAATGGGATCTTTCTAGGTAATGATTTAGAGTCTCAATACAGCCAATCCCTTAATTACATGGAAAATTATATTTATAATTTCTTTTGTAGGGCTTTACCCTGGATTAGAGGGAGCCCTTCCAGAAATTCTCTAAGGCACTGGGCTGAACCCAGGCCTAAGAGGGGGTTTGGAAATAGTTTTCAACCAGCAATTGACGCGCCTCGGTTAAAACCTCACTAGCTGCGTCATTGCCCCAAGCGCAAAGATGCTTTACAACCCTACCATTCTTTCCCTTTTATAGCTATGTCCCTTCCCTTCCCTCAATCTCCACACTCGATGTGGGACTCTCAACCTCTAACACTTCCATCCGCCAATAATTGAATACCTTCTCTCACCAGGGGACAGCGCAAGTTGGGCCATTCAAGTCTGGTGGCTACCCACCCAGTTCTTATTCAAATGATTTGAGCAGTTCATTTTAAATGCTAATTATTTTATTTCTAAAGCGGAAGACAACTAAGTTGAATTATATTAATGTGGGTAACTTTTTTTTATTTTGACTGATAAATAAGCTCAATATAATTACTATCTTATTATTGATGATTTATTTAAATTATCAATATTATTATAAAGCCACAATTCTATATATTTGAAAATACTTTTTTTTTTTTTAAGTTTTACTTCTTTAAACATATACTATATAGTTTTTTTGTTGCTCCACTATTTATTATATCTTTTAAATTAATTTGTCTAACAATTAAAATGAATTTCTATCTTAATTTATTTTTTATATTTAAAAAACTTCGATTATTTAACTAGTACAAAATGTAAATCTGCTACTTACGAGTTACGACTTCCCTCCAAAATTTGCACACCCACGGACGTCAGTTCTAACGTCTTGCTGACGACCGGAACACGTGGCAAATCATGTTCGAGTGGATACCACGTAAAACCTTGATTTACGGAGAAAGATCCACGTGGAGGTAGGACGTTGATGAACGAGGGCCTCGTTGGAGCACAAAATAGTCGCTATCCTTTTCTACTTAAAAACTCAACCATGAATCGCTTTTAAAGGGCGAGACGTCGGCCTCAGCAACAGTTAGGCCTCACGGGGCCCACAAGATGATTGACTTTAAAAGATATTTTACAAATGATGTTTTTTTTTATTAAAATTAGATTATTAAAATTGAAAAGTTATGATTTTAAAGAATTTAAAAATCTTGATTAAAATAATGTTAATTTTAAATGATTTATCTAATATTGAGATTAATTTAAAATAATTAAATTAAATATGGCTAGAATTTAAGGGATGCAGAGGAGTTTAAGAATGAGAGTGTGTTCAAGTAAGAGGTTACTGAATATTATTCATGACGAGCGTCTGACGTTCTGCTTGCTTCTTCCCAGATGATAACTTGGGCCCGAGTCACCCAATCCTCAAAAAATTCAGGAAAATAAGCATGTGTTCAGTATTTTCTTAAATATGGGGTGAGTCACCTCGATTTTTGACCTGTCGGCCTTTGAAAATTTGTGGACTCAGGTGAGTCACGAGTCTACTCACCTAGTTTTCCAACTTTCATCGGAAACATCAGAAACACGCATAAATAAATCTTGTAATTCTGAATCCAGTAACCTTTGGGCCGAGTCCACAATTTCAAAACATTGCCTCCCCAGCGGCTCCTTTTTGCATGTGATTTTGGGCTTGCAACTTTCCCATGGGCTAGCTTTAGAAGGTCCAACCCAGTTAAATTCCATTGTATGTCTATAATATAATAATGAATATGTTATTTCGTTAAATTAGTTTTTGAGAAATCTGATTTCTAATTTGCCGTATATTTTGCATCTATTTTTCTTCTATAATAATAAGAACGCAGAGGAAGAGATAAGATGGCAAGTCTTCCGTTTAGTCATATCATTTTAGACCTTTTGAATATGACATGTGTACAACAGTGAGCCAACTCAAAATTCTTTTAAATTTTTTAAGAAAAAATTCCAACACAGCAGGCATCTATTTGATGAATTAATAGGTCAAATAATCAAATGAGGTTTGAACAGTCAATGCTCAATATCTTAACCAATGGTCAATCGAATGTAGTGTGAGTAAATGAAAATCCAAGTTGGAGCATTAGCTTTACAGGTGTAAACATAGTTTGAGCACTACTGAGATGATAAGCATAACTCTAAAGATGATTAGATGAGATTAGAGCTGATCTGTGTAAGCCTATACAGATGATAAACATGTGAAAAAGCTTCCTTCCTCTCCTGCGTGTTTAGCATAATTCAATCTTTTCACCGGCCCACGACTTGGTGGATTATTGAAAACCCTACATCCCAACTTGGAAATCCTAGTTCATTTGATATAACCAAGTATACATTAAAAAAGAAGAACCCACAAACATTTCAAATATATTATATCCATTTAAATTATGATAGAGAGACTATGCTGAGTTTCACATCTACTTCAAGCAATCCATTTTAAGGTTCCCCAAAGAAAGAGTATGAATTGTTATAATTTTGCTCCTGAAACTCTCTTACAATATTTTTTTTTCAAATAGATTGTAGACAGTTTTGTGGGTTAGATAGATCACTACATAAATATGATATGTGTAAAGTTTCACTATCAATTGATATTTTTAACTATATAATTTTAATCTTTTAAATTTTTATTAATTTAATTATTATTTTTTATTCAATAATTAAATAATTTAATTATTGAAATTCTTATATTTTCATTCAAGACAATAAAAAAAAAAAATTGAACTCAGATAAATCTACATATACATTTTGGACGTAAAATTGAAGTTGGATCCTACGAATAAATGTCGAGCCAGACTTGAGTTTAACTAATTTTGATTAGCTTGGGTCCATGACTGGGCTTGTGCTTTTTATTTGCAATTAGGGCATGAATTCAGCCACGCTCAATCCTAGCCCAGCCCGTCTGAGTTGATTCCCTAAGTATTAATTCTATAAAATATCACCAACCCCCTCCCCACCCCCATCCTCACCCACCATTCATTGCATACTCTGTGTACTCTTCTCCATCACTTATTTCGATTTATTCTTTTACTCCATTAAAATGTTTATTCTTAAATATAAGATTAATAATAAAAACTCTTTAATTAAATCAATTTATAAGTTTTATATTCTCTGCATTTTAGTTACTTCAAAATATTTTCTAATCTTTAAAATTTTATAGCCGTTAAAATTATAAATTAATTTATTTAATACATTATTTTTTATAATAAAAAATAATAGAGTTATAGATTGCGCCACGCGTAGTGTGTTACAAAACTTGTTCTCAAGCACCAATAGGGGGCGGGCCTTGGTTGGCCTTTGGTGGTACTCAAGGGCTGTTCAATCACCTCCAAAGAAGCCAATACAAAACTTGTCTCTTCACGTACTTTAAAATATTATTATTAAAAAAAACCTAGATAAGGGTGGTGATTTTTTTCAGTAATTTATAAATGTTTGCTGGTTCCAAGCAGTGTATCAATATAAATAATTAATTAATTAAGTACCAGCAAGACCTATACATACAAGCATGAGCCCAAGAATTCCTTCTCCACTTCAGGTTTTCTTCACTCACTTCATTTCTTCCTTCCTTTCTAACCATGTCTCACATCCATTCTATGTCTCACATCCATTCTCCCTCACTCAAATGCGAAATCAATATCATAAGAGCAAAAAACCTTGAATTTGCACCCGCCGGAAACCTCTTCGTCCGGTACTATCTTGTCGATGATGATAGTAAGGGCAAGAGAATTAGCACTAAACAGTAGAGAAATCGCATCCACATGCGATCCATATTGGAATGAAAGAGTCTCCTTAGAGTGTTATGGTGCAACAGACACCGCAATGAGTCTCCGGCTTCAGATCGTCGCCTTCAGACTCCGGTGGAGAAGTAGCAATCCAGTTGTGGGTAGAATTTTGGGATCTAAGGTCCTGGGTAGGGCAGTGATGTCTTGGAAAGAGGTGTTGGAATCAAAGGACGGGTCAATAGAGAAATGGGTTGAAGTTGCAGTCGCTAGCGGCAACGTCGTCGGACTCAAACCACCAACTTTGCAATTAGGGATGAAAGTAGAAGTCTTGAAGAAGGAAGAGATGGCAAAGGGAAGAGAAATATGGAAGGAATGCAATTGCTGCAGTTGCAGATATTGTGAGTATGGAAGGGATGAAGAGATCTTAGCCATTACAGCAGCCTTTGAGCTGATTTAGAAGCATGATTAGCTTAATTAAGCTTACTAAAATACCCCACAAAGTGGTTATACAGATGGAAAAGTTTGCTTTACACATGTTTAAAGGAGTATAATATATTGGGGTTATTGGATTTGTTGTTAAGAAATTACAGAATAATATATATAATATTATGTACATGTATTAATATTTAATATTTTAAAATATGTGCAAAGTAAATGTGATGTGAAACTAATATATTTTCTCATTTGTTAGACCTGTTTGGATTTTCATATACGTATATTTCATGTATTTTGCATTTTTATTCCAACTTGAATACACAATTTTATGGGTCCATTTGGATTTCAGATAACCCTGTATCTCGGGTTAGGTGGAGCATTAATTGGCTACAGTTTGACTTTTAGATGTCCACGTGGTCGATCCAAGGGGCTGATATTTAATTTAGGCCGATTTTTTTTTTCTCTCTTCAAAATACTTTTCTTTTTTGGAAAATTTTGATGACTTTTTTTTTTCCTTTTAAAAAAATCATTTAAAAAGATAAAAAGAATGTTTTTTAATATATATATATATATATATATATATATATATATATATATATATGTGCCGATATTCGTCCGATATCAATCAGACCCACAATCAATATTTGTTTTTTTTTAAAAAAAAACTCACCTGATATTTGGCCGAATTTTTTTTATCTGACAATGCCTACCCCTGAGTGTATCATTTTACGTGCCCATTCCATTTGAGTGAACTATTTTGTGGCAATGGGTCCAATTGGATGGCCCATTTACTGGCATTTGGATGTAAGTTAACAATATCGTGACATCCGGTATTTCGGCAACAAATATAGGTTGCTATTTGAACCATATCATCCTTTTTCAGATCCCAATTTTTTTTCATTTTTCAAAAAATAAATTTTGCCCTAAATAGCCAAAAATCTGTTTAATTTCAGATGTAATTTCAACCCAACCCAGCCCAGAATTATACTGATTTTTAATTTCTTCAAATGATGTATCAATTTTGGCCAACAAAAACCCGATAAATTTCAGCAAATATTGCCTGAAATTTCAAACCCATATTTTGCATCAGATGGTCCAATGGGCTAATGCATTTCCACTTGATCCAAATTTGGGCTTGGCCGAGCAATGCTTTTTTTTTTTATCAATTTCCAATTTGACCAGACCATTTTAAGATATCTTTGGAATAAGAGGCTAATATTGTGAGACTTGTGTATTTTGGTGAACTTTGTGGTTTATTTGACCATTTGGCCCGAACCAAACATGGACGGGCTTGAAATTGCAATTCCTGTTTAAAGTTGGGTATGGGCCTTAACTATAAATCCAATGGGGTTCCAGTTAGAACTGTTAGGCTTATCTGGCTTTAGGTTTGGACGAGCTGAGGTTCAACTCATTTAAGATTTTCAACCATCTCATGTGACACCATCAAGCAGAAGACGGATTGATGGTAGTATTATCTATATGAATTTCTTGCGTACATCCAAAAGTATTACAATAAAATATATTTTTATTATTTGAATTTCAGATTAAATAATTTTATTGGATTTTTTTTCTGATAAATGTTTGAAAAGTTCAAAAAGTTGTAAATAAGGATGGCTGAGAGAAGCGTTCATTATCTATTTTTTCTATTAAGTCATTATAGTTAATACTTAATAGTGCACTAATTTTTGCTAATAAAAAAGTCTACTAAGCTTTTTACCTTGTGATTTTCATTTTTTTATCATGATCATATCATTAAAACTAAAAAAATGAAAATCACATGGTAAAAAATAATTCATTGGTTGTGAAAGTTTATCCAACCAACCTATATCCGTATAGTCACTTATGCATATCACAAGTAATTAAAATACGTACTTTATAAAGAAGAAATAATAATAGGCTAACATGGGTAGAATGTGAACGAAAATAAGTTATTGATTAAATATAAATTATTCATCTTACTTACATCAATTGCCCGTCTAGCTCAGTTGGTAGAGCGCAAGGCTCTTAACCTTGTGGTCGTGGGTTCGAGCCCCACGGTGGGCGTTTCAATTTTTTCATATTTTCTTTAAAATACCTATAACTTTGAATTTCTTTTTAGAGGAGTCTTCAACTTCATTTATTTGAGGAATCTCTTATATTTTTCATAACTTTGAAAATTTCTAGAGGAGTTCTTAACTTTTATTTGTTAATGATATGGAGAGTGATGTCTCTGAAAAAATAATTTTTATACTTTAATAATGTCTTAAAAATGAATTAAAATTGATTAAATATTTTAATATCAAAAGTAAATTATTAAAAATAAATTAATTAATTTCAATTCGCTGTTAAAAATAATTTTTTATTACAATTAAATCAAGGGCGACAAATGTACTACTTCGGCGATATATCGGCCGATAATTTTATCTCTCATACCGATATCGCCATTTTCTCTCTCCTCCGATATCAGAACCGTGAAAAAACCGCAAAAACCGTAAAAAACAGCAAAAACCGTGAACCCTCTGAGAACCGTAAACCCTGAACCGCAGGAAAACCGCGAAAAACCGCGAAAAACCGTGATACCCCTGAGAACCGTAAACCGCGGAAAACCGCGAAAAACCGCGAAAAACCGTATCGGTGTTTTAATTTTTTTTTTTTTTAAATACCGATATTTATGAATATCGGCCGATATTGTGACCGATATTTCGAACCGAATATCGTCCATATCGGCCGATATTCGGTATGTACGGCCGATACTTATCGTATCGGCCGATATTACTCGGTTTAAAAAAACCGATATATATCAGCCGATACGATATGTATCGGCCGATATTTAAACCTTAGCTTCTTGTAACTTGTAAGTGCACAAAAGGACAATAAGTGAGAAAAATAAAAATACTTCATTTGATATAAATTACTTATCATAAGTATAAATAAATTCTAAAAAGCAACTGACTTTTAGTCAGCATAGTTAAAGAATTCCTTTAAAATTTATATAAAAAGTTAGAGATTTTCTTAAAGTGATGAAGCATATAAAGGCTTTTTTCAAATAAATTCAAAAAAGAAAAACCTTTTGAGAAAAAATCCTAAATATTTTTCACTCCTATTGGGTTCGGCTTGACCTCTCATCACACTAGGTCTGATCCTACCCAATTTGAAATTTGGGCCTGAATGACTATCAATCAAGTCAGTTAAGCCAATCTTGTATAAATGCCAATATTGTAGGATCCGGTCTAGTGTAAATGTCCATATCTATCAACTCTGCATACTCAATCTTGTATAAATTTTGTGGGTATTTTAATTAATATCATATAATTAGTTATTATAGGTCTACTGAAAGCATTGATTATTTATAAGAGTATAATTAGATATAGTGGGGATGCATCCTCAAATAATCAATATGTACTGCAGATAATGAGAACTTTTATCATATTGGGCCTATCAAAGCCCTAATCAAATCACTCTCTTGTACAAACTGAAGACACCCAAATCAATTCTTCAAGACTGAAGTCCAAAACAGCATAAATCAGACCCTCACTTCAGTTTGGATCATGTGGAAACAGGCCCAAACAGGATTTGCAAAAGCCTCCAAAGTCCAAACACAGCCTTTTGTTGGGTCGGGTCCTTTTCAAGTTAGGTCTTTCAGATTTTGGTCAGAAAGTCAATTATATGACTCCTTCTAAAATTTAATCAACAAAACTATATATTAATAGGATACTTTTGAATCTACACGAAAATTCGCTTGAATATCATGTAAGTTTAAAATTTGGAACAATATTTATCAGATTTACAAATATCATGAAATATCAAGTTTTTATGAAATGAGCTCTGCCTAAATTTTTCAATTGAAAATATAAAAAGTTTGGTCAAAATTTTAGGTACATGGGTTATAAATATTTAAAAAAAATTAAAAAAATGAGCCCAAAATTACTGAAATGTAATTTGAATGTCAGCGGAAGTTCAATGCAACATCAGTTTTAGGAAGTAGAAACACACTATAGAAGCCACAACTCCGAAGAGATGTAATTTTTTATTTGATACAAGAAAGATATACCCTTACAATACAATCATGGAAAATAATTAAAAAATAATCCAAAACCAGATTTGGAACTTAGATTTGCAACTACTTTACTTAGGATGAAACTTCATATGTATAAATAACCTTAACTTGTAGTATGTTACAAGGAAGAAAAATGAATGTGTTCATAATTAAAACGGGGACAAATATGCAAATATCATAAAAAGTTTCAAAAAATTGACTCGAAATCAATGTATATCATAATTTAGAAAATTTTGAAGACAAAAATTGAAAATGAAATAGATCTAAATGACCAAAATATTTCAGCCCAATAGGATTTAAGGAACCTCCAAACATATTTGATTTATATATAAATAAATAATTAAATTACTTGAACTCCAACTCTCAAATAATAATTTAAGCACTATGGCTCCAAATAATAATTGCTTTGTAAATTGATCTTTTACTCAATTTGACTTCAAATTAAATTACAGAACCCATTTATTTAACTATATGAATTTCTATTAATAGATAAAACTAAATTTTCTGAATAGTTAAAAAAAATACATCTTGACTTATTGGACCAAAATGATTTTTTCATAACAACCCTATTTAAATATAAGATATTTCGACTAACTTATATAGTGAATTCAAATGGGGTGTAAATAAAGTCTTCAAATTTTTATTACTTTATCTAACTATGTAAATAAATAAAAAATATTTTTTGTTATAAAAAACCTAAGTAATTTAAGGGGAAAAAAGGGTGGAAGGATGAGGTTTCAAGTTGCTCTCTCTAAGGAATCTGAATTTGTTTGAGTTGCAAGTTAGGATGCACGTGCACCTCATCATACTCTACAATTTTATATTTGCATATTTTCAGGTCACCGACACACCTTAATCATTTTTTTTTAATCTGCTACCTTCACCCACACCTAAACCCAATCACTCCCTAAACCCTCTTCCTAGGAATACAATGTTGAGACTGACTTGGGTAAAAGAAAGTGACACTTGGTGGGTCCAACTCAAGCTAAATTCATGGGTGGATTTCTTATTAGTTGTGATGTAAAAGTTTTATTACATAGACATCTTAAAGTTAAAAAAAAAAAAAATCATTAAGGTATTAAAATATTGATACACGAGTCATCTAAAAGGAGGTGTATTAAAATTATACACTTGGGTTAGAATGCTCTGAGGCTCTAATAATAACATGTGTCGGTTGATAGATAGAGTTGATTTTATAATAAAATATTATATAGATAAATAAATTGTCGTAAGAATTGATTCAACTTCGAAAAATATAATTTATTAAATTATCTCATCTCTTAATTTTTTTAATTATAATGATCGATTAAACAGTGATGATGTAATAAATGAACATTATAAAATATTATATCTAAATTTGTAAAAGAAAATAATAATCTCAACTGCTTGAATTCTTCGGAGACTAACAGGCCCATTGATACTTCTATAGGCCCAGCCCAATGGAATTAGGATATGAGCATTGAGCAGTGATTGCAACACTATATCATGCAGCCCACTGCAACTGATCAATATCGACGTAAATATTAAGCTAGACATTGGACTTATCTACTAGGCCAATTTGCAAACTCGTGCCAAACCCTATTTATCTACTAAGCCTGACAAATTCAATTGGGCCTTTGTGATCCCGAATCTATAGTTAACCTATAGGCAGGGCCATAGTTGAGCACAAAAGCAGGGTTCTACCATGGAGAGGGCTGAATAATTAGTGTAGTTGGAAGTGGTTCAGGTTGAAATCAGAAGAGGAGCTGAAGAGTCCTCTCATATGCACCATGTACACCCCCAATCTGTCTCTTTAAATTTGGTGCTCGATGAGAAACCTATTCTCTAGATTCATTCCCAACCCTGCTTCTCCCGCCAACCCATTGTTTAGTGAAACTGGAAAGAGTGAGGTGAGAGTAAGAAACAAGTTTCTATTTCATTCAAAATGAATATATTATGTGTATGAGATAATAAATAAAGCATCTCTCGTGATGTCAGTATAGTCAATTAATAAATTGGAGTCCGTTTATCCTAATGATAATATGGGTCCAAAACTTTTTCATTATGCACTCTAGAAACCATGGTTAGATTGTTTGAATTCAATTTCAATTCAACAGGTCAAAAGGGGTTTAAATGTCAGTTTAGAATAATATCAGCCGTAATAACCTAAAAACATTTTAAGAACCTTTTGAATTTTGAACATAAAATTCATGATTTTTTGGCTAATTATTAAATTATTGAGAGGGCTAATATTTTGAGTCAAATTAGGCTTTAAGTTTTAACCAGTTAAATAACAGTAGGCCAACATGGCCAGTATCAGCCAAAAAAAAAAAA
Organism: Chimonanthus salicifolius; assembly: GCA_013350335.1. Taxonomy (NCBI): domain Eukaryota; kingdom Viridiplantae; phylum Streptophyta; class Magnoliopsida; order Laurales; family Calycanthaceae; genus Chimonanthus; species Chimonanthus salicifolius. The sequence goes on from CM023538.1 coordinate 786,747, forward strand.
AAATTTAAGCCTCCAAAGACCCAATATCTTAAATCTTGATAAATTTAAAATTCGATAAACATGCTCTTACTATAAACTTACTTGTATAATCTCTTGTTTTATAAGCCAAGACAAAACCTAAAACCTTGAATATGACAGACCATCAAGTTATATGAATGAAAATTAATCATAAATGTGAATAAAAAACTAAAAATTGAAGACATTAAAGTCTTGAACTAAGGGAAAAGGTTTGATTCTAACTTTTGAAAATGGGCTAAGTTAAGGTCCAAATGATTTTCCTAAAAAACAACTAAAAATTATTTATTATCATCATCTGCACAATTGGGCTATTAAGGATTAGGTAACAACCTTGAAATCACTTCTTGATGACAATCCGTACTTCATGATTTTAATCATTTATTTATTTTCTTTTCAAAATCTTCTTTCATAATGACCCACCTAAGCAAAGCTGCAGTAAGCATGATAAAGATAAAGCTGAAGGTGGGCCATCTACATTCTACGATCTAAATTTTAATAATGGGTGATTCTAATTAATATATATATAGTATGCTTGAGCCATTATTAATTTATTATCTCAATATGCTAACATTTATAAAACCATTTAGAACATGAACCAACATGGTCCCCAGTTCCCAGAGAGCATTGTCAGGCTACTTAATATTTTCTTATGGTGATTTCACTAAATTCGACAGAAGAGACATAATTTTTTTTTTAAAAAAGTTTAATTAGATAGTTTCAGTTAACATTCATTCTCCGTATTAAAATTTTGAAAAAATAAGTAAAAGAAGTATAGTTTGAAATATATGGGATATTGATTTATAATGACAATAACAAATAAGTGTCCCTATCACCAGCGAACACTAATCTATTAAGGGAATTGAAGGGATTTTGGGTTTTTCATCTTAAAAAAAAAAAAAAAAATAGATTCACTGCCACCCTCTCCTTGAAGATTGGAAAATTTTCTCTTGATATTTTGAATTTGGGCTGCTTGGATAACGGGAGTTTAACGGTAAGTTGGTTAGGAAATTCACGGGCCTTTTTTTTCTTCCGCATAAAGTGAGCCAACAACTGAAATTCAAAATTGGGTGAACGAGAAAAGCAGTAAAAGTCAGAGAACCTTCTAATCTCAGATGTCTTCACGGATTTATTTGCATTCTCCTCCCTACTTTTGAAAATAACTGCATAAGGCTTCCTACTTGAATTCTTATTATTTGCAGAATATTCTCTACATTTAATACATTGATAAAAAAACAAAATATCTTTTCCCCTGTTCAAATTTTAAGTAGTTGTGACTAAAAGTTAGGAGGAAATGGTGCTGTAGTAGGTGTTGCACACTTTACACTATAATTAAATTAGGAATAATACATGGCATGATTTGTGAAGTTTATAAATATGTTTAAAAACAAAATATAATATTTAAGATATTAAAAGTACTTCAATAAGATTTTCTTTAGAAAATATAAAATTATGAAATAGAAGTTTGAATATTATATTTTGAGGAACCTTAATCAAAGCTAAAAGTCAAATATATTTAAAATAATTTAATATATATTATATAATTTTTAGACGACACATGAGAATGGTAATGGATAGAACTGCAATTTTGCATAGGCTTGATTTGAATTTGTATTAAATTTTTTTAAAAAACTCATATTTAAGTTTAGTTGGACTTCAGCAAGACTCAATTTGAACCAAGCTTAGTACATAGTAGTTTAAATTTAATTTGGAAATTTGAATGCGAGTCATATTTTATTAAATTTAATTTCTTAATATATATATATATATATATTCTCTATTTATACACAGTATAAATTAAGAAATTAAATATATATGTGTGAATTTAATATAAATTTAAATTCTACAAATATAATTTAAATCTCAATCAAATTTGACTAATTGAACTTCATTTGAAAAAATTAATTTCGATTAAGGCCGAAACCCGACCCAATCAGCCTAAATTGCAGCCGAGGTCACAGTGTCACACACTCTTCACCGGAGTGTTGGGGAGAGACGACAAAGCCACGTCAGTGGGGCGCTTTTTTATGCGTGAAGAGAGAGATATCACAAAGTGGAAGGAAAATCTTAAAAAAGATAAGAAAAAAATAAAGAAAAATAAAAGGAAGCGAACTCTCTCGAATCTCTCTCTATAAATATCTCTACACTCTCTCCTTCTTTTCCTTCCACATCTGCTTTTACGATTTCAATATTCAAAATCTCAGTGAGAAAGAGAAAAATCTTAGAGAGAGCGGAAGGAGAGCAATGGAGAGAAGCACTCCCGTTCGAAAACCCCACACTTCCACAGCAGATCTACTCACCTGGTCGGAGAACCCCCCAGTCGACCCCTCATCCGAATCCGCCGCCTCCGGATCCCGTCCGGCGGTACGTTCACACCAGGTTCGCCCCTTTTTCCTGCCAAGACCTCCATTTCCTCCATTTTTTTGAAAGTTTTATGAATTTTTTTGATGATTTACGGTTTCCTTTTCTGCAAAATTGCAGCCGTCTGACGGGATCAGCAAGGTGCTGTTCGGAGGTCAGGTGACCGACGAAGAGGCCCAGAGTCTTTTAAAAAAGTGAGATCTTGCCTCAAATCTTGAGCTTCAGCTTCTGTTTTTTTTTTTTTATAAAGTTTATGTTTTTGGCAATGAGCTCGCTTTAATTGGAGATTGGGAGGGGATTGCTTTGATTTTACATCTCGTTGTAGGGGGTTGGGGATTTTTAGGGTTTTTGGAGTTTGACATTTGCAAATCTCCGCTCGCTTGGTATTTTGAACTTTGATTTGTTAGGCAATACTATCACTGGTTTTTCCGCTTTTTGGCTTTGGTTGCTAGGAAAGTTAGTATTGAAGTACTTTCCTGGAAAACAATTACTTTTGAGTGAAGATTTTATTTTGAGAAAAAAGGTAAGATCTTGCTTCAAATCTTGGGCTTCACCTTCTGCTTTCCCCCTTAAGTTTCCGTTCTGTTTTTCAAAAAAAGGTTGGTGGAAATATTTTTTTTTTGGTCTCATTGTCAAGGTTTGGGGATTTTTGGAGTTGACATTTGCAAATCTCTAATTTTTTCTGTAATGTCGACTTTGAATGGTTGGAATTCCTGTCACCGGTTTTTCCTTGGTTTGGAACTAGTTTCCTAGAAAGCAAAATCTTTTTTGACTGGAAGTTCCTATTTGGAAAAAAAAGTGGGATCTTTCCTCGGTTTCTAGTTCCATTTTCTCCTGGAGATTCTGTTTTCAGTAAAAAATGCTGTGGTACAGATCCTCTGCTGATTTTTTTTTCTAATTTTTATTTTCATCAGAGTTTTCAGGTTTTGGGGTTTTTTATTTTCTTTTTTCATGCATTGTGGACTTTTTTGTGTTAGGCATGTCTGTTTGTTGAGTGGAAAGGAAAGCACTTCCTATGGAAAAAAAAAATAGATCCTTTTTTAAATTTTAACTGAAAATGCTAGTTTTCCAGAAATTACTCTCGATTTCATGCATCCAAACAGTTCCTTCTGATTTTAAGCTAAATGCTCTAGCATCCATATGTTAGTCTTACAATTTGATTTGCATAAAGAAGTAAAATGCTGATCTCGTAAACTTGTCGCCTGGAAAATGCATGGACATTATATCATGACGTACTTCTCAAATGTGTTTAATCTTTAAGCATCACTGCCATTGTGATCGTCATGTGCTTTTTTTATGGTCTCATGCTCTTCTGATATGGAGACAACTTATTCTAGTTTTCTCTGTCACACTGATATTCTGGTTGAATTTCACATGCTTACCTTTTGTGAATCTCTGAATTCAGATATAGCTCCATATGCCAGAACCTCTGCTTTTATTTAGGCTATTGGCCATCACTGGCAATTGTCCTTGGCATGTGAGGTGCATATCAATTCTTTTTGAATTGTACTGGTGGATGCTTCAATTGCTGGAGATTAGAAAGTGTTGTGATTTTATTTTGTGGGATTGCCTTCTGATTATGTAGAGAAGAGAGACTTAGTTCCGTTTTCATCTTCCTTTCTTTATCATTACCATGTGGAAATTCAAATTAATGATTAAAAGTTAACTAAGTGAAACTGATTCAAATAAATAAATAAACCGCTGCTAGGGTCTGATTTAAATTCCGTTCCAATGCACAGGATCAACCATTTGACCTTGACTGCATGTCAGCTTATTGTACTTTGGAATGTGCTCTATTTGACTGGCATATTCTGACAGTTTAATATGTCTTGTGATATTATTGAGCCCTGAAGTATGCTATGAAAAGCCAGAGATGCCCCCCTTACCTTTTGTAGCACTTATCAGATTATCCTTTCATGAGTTGTTTGTCAACAAATAATAATAGTAATAATTGTAGTTTGTTTTTCCATGAACTCTCAATATTATTATTGTTGTTAGTATTATTATTGGTTTGAAAATGGTTATTTTATTGACTACTGATGAAATTATGATGAATACAAAAGATGCTTATTGACAGGTCGAGTTCTGATGAAATTCCATCTTCAGTTCTCAACATTATCATAAGCAAAGGCCATCTATGCTGTTTCCCTAAGCATCTCTCTCTCCTTTGTTTTCAGTGGAAAGGGTAAAAAAATATATGGACAGCTGACATTCTACGTAGATTAAAATTATGAATTCATCAATAAAAATGAAGAGGATTAAAACAAAATGAAAGTCTTGAGATGAGACTCTAAGAAGGGCTTCGAGTCATTGACAGAAGTACAGCTAAACATGATGTTTCTTCTTATAAGCATTCATTATATTGGACTAGGTTTTGCCTTTTATCGTTTATCAGCCAAATATATCATGACTCAAATACTGCCATTTTAATAATATTTAGTGTGTTGGGCAAAACTAAATATAGTTCTTCTTGGTTGATAAACTATCAGCTGGTAGAGTGTTTTTGGCTTGTTCAGAGAGAGAGAGAGAGAGAGAGTTTCCCTTTTAAGTTTTCTGGATTTTTTGGGATTTTAAATTTTAAAATTGTTTGTATTTGATACCTTTCAAAAAAAAATTATTTGTATTAATGCATGGACTTGTTATCTTGTTCTTAGATCTTCAGCATACAAGCTTAAATGACTTAGATATGTGCCAAAGCTGCAGAAGAAATATAGTTTATGGTACAAGTAGTTATGATGATAAACTGATATGGGACATACATGGCTTAGAATTAGGAGGGACAAACAAAATGCCTGTATTTAGGGTAAATTCATTGAAACTAAAAATTCTATTATTTTCTAATATTCTTATTTTAGGAAAACTATTTTTTTTAGTATTTTTATGTTTCGAAAAAAATTGATGTAGCATGTGTCAGCTCTCCAAATCCAACAACTTAACAAAAAAAACCTACAAAGGAGGACTCTGCCCTGATGTGATTGTAGATGACCGTGTCCATTCTTCTTTATCTCATTTTAAAATTTAAAATGAGATAAAGAGGAATGGAAACGGTCATCTACAATCACATCAGTTGGTTTCATTGTTTGGTGAGAAAAAGCAGGGCAGAGTCCTCCTTTGTAGGTTTTTTTTTGGTTAAGTTGTTGGGTTTGGAGAGCTGACACATGCTACATAAAAAATTCAGTTTTTTTTCGGTGATTTAAAATTTCGCTTCAGTGCATGCTACCATGGCCAAGAAATGATGCATTCAACTGATATGTATCATGAATTGGCCTCAATTGGCATGTCTTCCATCAATGGCCTTTGAACCATGATAATAGTAACTCAAGCTTTAACAGAATATCTTTAATTTAAAAGAAATTTCTGACAGTGAATGTATTGTCTTATATTTATTTAAATTTCAACAGTGAATGTATTGTATTATATTTAATTAAATTTCAACAATTTATCTGGGGAATCTAATTTGACGAGATTAGATTTCTTTTCGGTAAATGTAAAAGTATATTGTAGGTTTCTATAATTTGCACATATACTGTCAGTCATTTAGAGGATACTTCTATTAAGTGATTTTGTAAAAGAGAAGGCAATAACTAGCATGCCATTGGATGTTACTCAGGGTTCTGCTGACTTCAAATTTACTTCTTTTTGATGCTTTGTAAAATGGCATACCAGATAAACATTGTAATGATCTTATGATTTTCTCAAAATGGTTAAACCTCGTAGGCTTGGTTTGTGAACTTCATGGTTGTATTGTTATTTCATTGTCTGTGAAAGTCAATTGGCTATAATTTTGTTGCGTGGGTGGTAATTTATATCAACCTAGACTTCTCACACAAACTTATAGTTCTCGTGTTTTGGTCATCTTTGAAGTTCAATTTGTTATAAGCTGAGTTCTATGATACTGGTATGTATCAGAATCTGGTATGAATATGTGGTTCTGATTCAACAAATCCCGAAACATAGTATTTGTTTATATGACATAACATCTGAAAAAACTTGTGTAAAGGTTTATTGAAGCATCTCCCAAGAAATGTTTATTCAAAGTAAAACTTACATTGAAAGATTAAGAAATATTAGTTGACGTGTAAAATTGACTCATAATGAACATTACAATGTTTTTGTTAGATGTCTAATAATATTTTGTCATCATGCAAACAATATTAAGATAGTACTATGACTCCATGGAGAATCCTCAAAGATTTTGACACGGACGTGTCCAACATTTGTGCATTTCTTACCCGCCAGGTAATCCATATAACATATGCAGCAGTACTTTGCCGTGGCCACCATCACCACCTCCTCTCTTCTCTTGTTGTTTCACTACACATATCTGACACCCGAATGTTGTGTCTACATGATTTGGGTATTGTGTTAACTTTCTGTTTCTGCTTTTCAGAAAACCATGTTCAAGTTCTAAACTGAAGGAGATAACTGGCAGTGGGATATTTGCTGCTGATGGTGAAAATGGTGGAGCTGAATCGGGCAGTGCCACAGCTACACCCAATAATAAAACAGGATTGCGAATTTATCAGGTTTCTCCTTAGAGGAAAATGACATTATCTTATTTAGACTTCATTTGGAATTCAAAAATACTTCCAGTTCTGTGTACTGTCTGTTGTAGTTGCCAATAAATATGGTACAGCCACTAAATGCCAACAACCACACAAATTTCCAAATTTATACCTAACCGGATTGTACTTGGTCTTGTCAGCAAGCAGCAAGTGCAATAAGTCAGATCTCATTCAGTGCTGATGAGAGTCTCTCTCCAAAGAAGCCAACCTCATTAACAGAGGTGGCGAAGCAGCGAGAACTAAGCGGGACTCTAGAGAGTGAGACAGAAGCGAGGTTGAAGAAGCAGCTATCAGATGCAAAGTCCAGGGAGCTTAGTGGACATGACATATTTGGTCCTCCTCCTGAGATTCCATCTAAGCCCTTGGCTCAACGAGCTTTGGAATTGAAGGGAAGCATCGACATTGGGGAACCAGCACCACGAAATGTGCACACCTCGGTGAAAGTCTCTAATGTGAGTTCATGTCTTGGGAGGAATTGGCTTTTCCAGCTAATTTTATTTCATAAAATTGATACTTGTTTAATGGATCCATAAGTTTTCTTTCATTCACTTTATATTTCTTTAAAAGCACCATCATCGGAAAATGATGAACCTCTTTTTTGCTAAATCTAAATAGCCAAACCCTTCATTATTGTAAAGTGAGGTTTTTCTTTTTTCCAAATTACAATCCATTTTCCATGGAGCCATGTGTAACAAACCTTGTTTCGGACGCTCAAACATGTTTTTCCAAGTAAAATATTATAACACCTTTCACGTCTTCAAACCTAATTAAAACATCGATATATTTGTAATTTAATCATTTAGAGTAAAACTAGTAAATTATTTTCTGTGTTATCTTTGCACCTTATATTCATTTAAAGTAAAATTTAGATTTAAATTTATGTTGCTGTTGTCTCTGTTTGCCAAGCCCAACACCTTGCACTTATGCCCATTCAACTTCGACAATTTTCTATGAGCTTGGCATATTTACTTGTGTGATTTGAACTAGGTTCATGTTGTCTTTTTTCTTTTTTGTATATTTTAATATTTTACTGTTTTTTTTTTTTTGTTTATTACCAGATCTCATTTCGGTTTTTGTTTCTGAGTTTGTAGCCTGCAGGAGGTCAGAGTAACATCACGTTCAGTGAGGAGACTGCATTCAAAACAGCCAAAAAGATTCACAACCAGAAGTTTCAAGAACTGACGGGCAACGACATCTTCAAAGGTGATGCTCCACTGACCTCAGCAGAGAAGTCATTGAGTGTGGCGAAACTCAAGGAGATGAGCGGCAGCGATATCTTTGCCGATGGAAAGGCATCTTCCAGAGACTACCTCGGTGGCGTCCGCAAGCCCCCTGGTGGTGAAAGCAGCATTGCACTGGTTTGACTATGCTAACGCTGTTATTTACATTGCCATTGTCGTTTTGGGTTCTTAGTTTTAGACAGATGTGATAAATCTTTGACTGCTTGTTGTATGCACATGCTCGATGACTTGCGGCGTTGCGGGCATGGCTGGGTGTGAAGGTGGGAGTGTCGCATATTTATGTTAACATCCAAACCAGTACATTGATTTTCTGCTAATTGGGTTTTGAAGTATCTTGCTTGACTGCTTGTTCTTGGAGAAGATTTGTTTGTGTTTTAGAATCGTTTGTCCTAGAATGGACTATGTATCCTTCTAGCAATCCAGAGTTACGTTTTCATTTATTTAGATACAGAAAGATTCAACACTCAGCTCTAGCTGCAGGAGATTAGGTCTTCATGGTGAGGCTATCCCGACGACGCCGCTGCAAAAGCCATGCGGATTTTACTATACCATGAAGTTATAAGCATGGTTTCAAATTTTCATCAGTAATAAGTGTTTATGGATTACTGTCATTAAATCGGGATGGAAATATGTTTGTAAACTATACAGCATAAGAAATCGTGGATTTCGGCTGAAATTTCAGTTGGTAGTGCTTGTTTTTTAGGTTTCCAAAATGGACAGGAATTTATTTTGGTGAACCTCTGTTGTTCACGCAAATTTTCAATGGAAATTGTCTTTTGTACAAAAAATGGAGATATTTTTATTATTATTTATTTTCTCATATTTGTTAAAAGATGGAATTTTCAGTACAGCAAAAAATTGATTGCTTACGTAAAAAACTTATTTCTCTATGGAGAAGATAGAAAGAAGGTTTTCCTCTCCTCTCTGTGTATAAACAAAGCAATACACTGTTGAAAACTTGAAATGGTGGGTTTTGAAGGGAGAAGTGGTGAAGCATTATCGGCAGAGATTTTTTTAAGATGTGTGACACTTGTGTTGGACGCACGCTTCTATTTTTTTATTGACTTTTATAATAATCTAAGAAAAAAATATTTTTAATTTTTAAGATGATTAAAATATTATAAAACTTTTCTCTTTTTAAAATCTAATTTATTTAAATGAAGTGTCCTGACTCTTTGTTTTAAATGTTTTGGATTCTTGAGTCTGAATCGTGCCTACTTAGATCTGAAAATGTGCATGTGCACGTGCATGGCTCCTGAACCGAAAATGCCACTCTACTGACCAATCCGTTTGTGTAATAATTCAACACGTGTAAGAGTTTCTTGCGTTGAAGTAAATGTTTGACTTGTGATATTTCTTGGTTTGGTTTGGTGGCTTTTTCAGGGCTTTGTAGGAGAGAAGATGTATAATACATATTGGATTAGGAATTTACGATAGCCTAAGGTTAACGACTGCCTCGATCCTTTTCAGACTAAATTGGGCCCAAGTCGTTCTACGGTGGTTCTCTGATGGTGTGGTGGATCGAGCTATACATCAATGTTCTAAATCAAATTAAGGGTGCAATTTGTGTTGGCACGCTGAGCTCAACTCAAAAAAATTGAGTCCCGGTCTACTAGGCCTGCTCTCAGGTTAATTTTCAGAAAATAGAGTATGATTTAAATTTGGGATGGGGCCTCGGATTCTTGGTACGATACCTGACCTAAAAGTCCAAGTGAAATTAGAGGACGGAGGATTTGAAATTTTTAATATTTTCTCCATCCCATTTTAGTTGTTTCACTTGAAATATTTGTGTTTTTTAAGGAACTCTCTATATAAAGTTATTACTCCCTGTGATTTCATCCATTTCCAACACACTTTATATTAATCTAATATAAATGAGACAACTATTTTGTGACAATTTTAAAATCCATATAGTACAATTAATAATTTGGGATAGAGAGAGTATTATATATTATATATTTTATAATTAATATATTATGATAAATTGAGAATTCACACCTTATACAATAAAAGGTGCTATCGATTCATCGTGTACTTAATTTTAAATATCTATAGTTTTTTTGTCACATTCTTCTTTTCAACTCCATGGCTCTCTCCTCTCTTTTTAGCAAATTTATTATCCTATTTTATTACACTTAAGATATAGGATTGTGTTAGTTTTAATTTTTTATATTGGAGTTGTTTGGACTGTTATATGATAAGTTAATTAGGAGTGCACTAATTACTTCGTAATTCAATTGATATGATAGATATAAAAAATTAGTGTATAATGATTGTCTTGTATGTGGAAAAAAGTTTTGGTTCAGATGATAAATCTGATAAAAAATATCTGTTTTTAATAATAATAAACAATAACTCTTAATGTTGAAGACTAATTGTGATAATTGATATAAAACTAAATTGAGTAACAGTGAAAAGCTCGAAAGGCCACGTGGGCCCTTAGAAGATCATATAGCTCAAAGCCAGCATAAAATGGAGGAGGACAGCTATTATATGTGCATGCTATAATCTTTGCTTTTACTCGTAAAGAAAAGAAAGAAAGAACAGAAAGCTGTAACTGCCTATCATAGAATGACATTCCAACCTATACGTTTTTTTTTTTCCATTCAAATAAATGAGTTGAATTTTATGAAAGATTAACATATATATATATATATATATATATATATATATATATATATATATATATATTCATTAATTCGAATGAAAACTTTTTCGAATGAACGAAATTACACTAAAGTGTTCGTTTGGATGAGTATATTCATTCGAACGAACTGAAAAATAATTGAAAGTTCGTTCGAATGAATTTATATGCGGAGGTAGAATGGTAACTTCACCCAGAAATTTGAAAACGGGTGTATAGAGGCAGATTTTCTGAGTGTCTATATGGCTCTCCAAAAAAATTATAGACACTTTAACTTCTTCCAAAATAGAAAATTGTGAAGATATTAGGTATAAAATAAAATAAATAATTTCAAATAAATGAATAGTGGGTCACATCATTTTCATGGTTACTTTTTAAACATTGAGGACATTAAAAGTGTGAATTGATTTCTCCATTTAACAGTAGGGAAGTTAAGAAATTATGTTTTGGATTGAGCTTCTTAAGTTTGGAATCTACACATTTATAATTTAACCAACGTGCGCTTCTTTGAGTAAGTTCTACCTTTTCACCTCAACTTCTTTTGATCCAAACCGGCTTAATCTTTGACTGCTCAATGTCTAAAAGGGATTATAGATGCTCAACAAAAATGGGAGTTTGAGTTTGATCGATGATTCTGATTCGACTAGTGATCGGAGAAATTATTTGTTGTGAACAAGTTTATTGAATTTATTTTTAGACTATTTTTTCTTCTCATTAGATGAATTTTGATCTGATGAAGATGAATTAGTCATATGGATGGTTAGAATTTTATATCCTTTAAAATGACTTGATAGTCAATACGTTCACCTCATGAAGTGAGGTTTTTAATTAGATTCACGTTCAATTTCTTCAGGTTACTTTTTATGGGGTTATTCTCCATTGACTTATCTAAGTGTATGTAGATTAGGAGGTTTACACATGTTTGTGGGATTAGTCTCACTTTAAAAATATCCATATTTAAAAAAAAAACCACTCATTCACACATATCTTGATACAAAAGGAAATTCTCACATTTTTTATATTTGAATAATGGTATATGTACGACAAGACCAGGTGCCTCTATGGATCAATTTTTTTTTGAATGGTTATCATTAGGAAGCATCAGGGGGCAAATACAAAAAGAAAACATCTATCAATCAAATATTGAAAACCCTAAACCCTGAGATTTTGCATGTAATACCCCTGCTTTGGAAGGAGAAGACGTTGATGGGAGCTAAGGAGAGAAAATTATCAAGTTGGGCTCTCACCTCGCCTAGTGCCTCGAATCCTCTCTTAGATATATGTGGATGCCTTCCTCCTTCTAGCACAAGATATTTTGGAAGCAAATCTTGGATTGACTCGCCATGCAAAATTGTACAGGCCTCTGCAGGTTCAAAGATGACAATATTGTACTGGAGGATCAGGGCATTACTCTGCAAGAGTGCAATTGTGAGAGTAATGAGATAAGCGAGTGAGATACGTGTGAGATCACTAGATTAATCCAATCAAAATATTTTTTTTTTGTATTTTATATATTTTATCAAGATTTTTCATCAAATCTACCATCACCTCACTTGGTGAGTCCTAAACTCACAAGTAATAGATATTGTACTACAGCATTATAATTATGCACCACCCTTTCTCTCTCTCTTCTTTCTCTTCCTGCTTCCTTCTCTACTTTCATGGAGAATCTCTAGGTACTGTATATACATTGCAGATACGCATATAACTACAGCATCATCCCCCTCTTTCTTCGACTCCTTTTTCACCCACTTTTCTTTGAAGCAAACTCCATACCTAGGTGAAATGACACTCAGATGTAGCTGAATTTTCACCTGATTTCTATCCGATCCATCCGATGTTACTCTGAACTCTTTTCGTCTTCTTTCATTTATTCTGATGTGAGTTTCTTGTGTTTTTGACTGAGTGGTATCTTATTTTGTATGTATTTTCCTTCCACTGTTTCAACCTCCAACACACAAAACAAAGAAACAACAAAAGAAAGTAAAGATAAAAAAGAAAAGAAAAAGAGAAAAATGAGGTTGAAGAAACAAGACGATTAGACGTTCGAGATGCTATTGGATATGGATAGGATCCGTCATCCAACATCTCTCCCTCATCACAGATTTCATCAACATTTATACTCTTCTCTTAGAAAAACTGAAAAACTCTCGGTCGTGGGACACACTGTTTTCCCATCCATTTGGCTTTATCTCGTTTTCTGTACGGATCCCATGAATTTTTACTTGAAACATCTGAGTGAAAAACTAATACAGTGCTTTTTAGCTCTAAATTTTGAAGTTAGATGATATCGTCCAGGAATTCATTTTCGCAAAGTCTAATTTACAAATTTCAGCTGAAATCTGTAATATTGACTCTGTTTTTTTTGGTCTAAAATCAGTCTGAAATATGTACTAATCGAAAATACCGGCTGATATTTTCAAAATATCACCTGTATATATTCAAATTTGAATCAGTTTCTTTTATTTAAATAGAGATAAAGAAATTCCTCTAAACCGGAAAAGAAATATGCCTGCTACAAAATGGATGTGATTGTAATTGTAGTGGAGATTGGAGATGAGCGCTGGATTTCAATTCATTGAGTTTTTCTTACATGACAGTCACAGGCCTGAATTCTATTACTAAGTAATAGCTTGCCATCAATAACATATTTAAAAGAAATGATCCGTTAGAGTTTGACTCTAATATCTTCCCTCTCCATTTTTTAAAAAATCCTACAACTCAGCAATCAGCAGTAAAAGATATAACTTTCAATCCTATTATGAGACCATCTTTCCAATTCTTCCCCGACGCTTGTCTTCCTCTTTCTTTGTTTCTTCCCGCATCAGAACCAAAGGGGAAAGAGGAAACTTCTTTCCAAATTCCAATTCCATCATATCTCCGTGATTCTCACTATTCTGTGATGACGCCGAAGATTTCTTTCCATCAGATGAAAGAAAAGCCCAAAATGGAAAACTATATTAATTAATTACAGTCTCAACCCAACCCAACCACGCCCTGTTAACATTCCTAATCCAACCATTCGATGTCTTGTAACATCTTACATGGCCCATCTTACTGATCATAATCGTTCAAAAATGACTCCCACTGTAGATGTCTCAATGAGTGAAAAGATGATCCATTATTTTGGTTGGTATTATGGTCTATTGAAAAGATGTATGTTTAAGTACATTTTTCTTAAAGAATCACTTTGATCAGGCAATTAAAATATATATTTTAAAAGTTATAACTCTTTTTTTTGAGCGGTGAATAAAATTTTATTAATAGAAGAACAAGATACAAAAGTTATAACTCTTAAGAGTTAAACGGCAGTTTATAGTGATAAACCATGTACTTAAGGTGGACCCTACCATTTTGATTGATATTAAGTTTAGCATTTAGAACAATCAAATCATTTTTAAAGACACAAATTTTAGAAATTAAAAAATTTGAAGGAATCAAATTTTGAAGTTAAAATCATAACTTCATTGAATCAAACAAAATTATTTTTGGTATTTTCAGCATAATCAAACAAGATCCTTCCATTGAATCTATCAACACTTCAATCGGTGGCTCACATAGCCTAAGTATAAAATAGGGTTATCATCGTTCAATTTAAATTGTAGTCATGTTGGCTCTAGATAATAATTAGAATTCTTGTTTGCCTCAATGTGATAAAGTCTAAATTATTTTATTATTGATATAACTCAACCCAATATTATTTCATTTTATTGAATAAAGCTCGACCCAATCTTGACCCAAATTTAAAAAAAAAATAAAATTTAAAAATGAAAAGAAAATATTTTAAATATTTCATTTTATTCAACTAAACTTGACCTAGCTTGACTTCAATTTTTATAAAAATTAAAAATTAAAATGAAATGAAAATATTTTTGATAGACAATAAAAGATGAGTGGACTTTTCTCTCATATGAAGCCATTGTATTATGAAAATTAGAGGCAAATGATTTTTTTTTTTTTTTTTAAACTTGAGTGAGGTACACAAGCTTAAACCAATGGAATAAAAAGAGTATTTAAGTGGTTCTTTTTATTAAATTCAGTGGTTTATTTGGCTCTGAACTTCTCTTTTCAACCGATCTAGATTTATTCTTAGTCAGGTTTATTTAAATCTATTTAATTTTTTTTTTAAGATATGCATGATTTAAATTTAAACTTTTCGAAGGAGGTTGATCAAGTTGGATTGAATCAATTCAAACTATCTTTAAGATATAGATGGCCTAAACTCATTTTTTTTGGGGTTATTATTCAAACCGATCCATTCACCAAGGTTGCACACATACCCGCAGACAATAGATATGGGTGGGGTACCCGTGCGGGCTACGTACTCCTCCATTACTATAAATTTACACTGCTCTTCTAACCATCTCTTTTTCTTCTTCTGCGCCCGTTTGCTTCCCTTCCTCTGCTTTAATGGCGCCTCTCTACAGTACCGTATACACATCGTATATACACAAATAAATAAAGCATCGTCCCTCTTTCTTCTTCCTTGTCTCCATTTTCACTGACTTTTTCTGAGAGGGGAACTCCACACCCAGGTGAAATACACTGAAAATTAGTTGAATTTTCACCACATTTCAATCCATCTGAAGGTAAAATCATCTGGGTCTTCTCTTTTTGGACTTTTTTCATTTATTCTGATGTGTTTTAATTGTATTTTTGAATCTGATATATGATTTTGCATGTATTTTTATTTCTCTGTTTCAACCTCCAACACAATAACAGAGGAACAACCCAAGAGAGACAAAAATAAGGAAAGATATAAAAAAGGAAAAGGAAAAGGAAAAGGAAAAGGAAAGGAAAAAATGTGGCTGGAGAAACAAGATGAGGAGGAGTTTGAGATGCTGTTGGATGAGATCCCTCATGCAACATCTCTCCCTCATCAGAGATTTCATGAAGAATTACATCAAAATGTGCATAAAAAATTCAGTCATGTTCATCGGAGAGACAGCCATGGATTTTTTGGTGATAACGGTGATGATGGTGCAATGTCTGTTGGGACAGTAAGTGACTCCTTGTGGTGTGAAGGCTCGACGTCAAGCTCCCCGTCCCCGGGTGGATCGCCACCACCGCCTTCCACTGAATTCAGAAATCCAGTGGGTAAAACCCATTTCCCAAATGGGTTTTGGATTTCGAGGGAATCAGACCTGCCTGAGTGCCCCCTCAGAAAGAATGTCGAACGAAGAGAGAGAGAAGAATTGGGCTTGCATAAAAAACCCAATTGCACAAATGGATATTGGATGTCGCAGCGACCTGAACGGATGATGAGTTTCAATGGGAGCTCAACAAATGAATTGAGTTTGTCTGACAAGCTGTCTAGAATGCATATAGGAGATAAGGGAGGAGATACAATGGCATTTGATAAGCGGGCAACGATTGCATATCCTATTGATGATTCACATGATTTTTGGTTTCATCATCCGTCGTTGGTTGGATCTTCTAATGGAAATGTTGTAATGAGTGATCTATTTGAAGATAGTAGCAATGGTTTTTCTAGTGATGGCGGCTTCCGATACAATGGTCCGCCAAACTCTATGGTTTTTGATGAGGAGAAGAATTTGTTGATGTTAGGATTGCGACAGCAATATCATTCGGGTAATTTATCTGGATCCTGTCTCTCTTCGCATCCATCGAATGCAACATTTCCTTATTACAGTAGCTGTACAAACCCCATGAATTTTGCATCGAATCAACCCATGAAACATCCAAGTGATAAGGCAACAAGTGCTTTACAGCTCCATACCAAAGATACATTTGGTAGAAATTGTTGTTATCCTAGAATTCAAGTTCCAAACACCGTACCTGCTGTAAATGGCGCTTCTATCGCTAATAGATTGTTTTGCTTGCAACAAAATGGATGTGACTCTAGTGGAGATCACCGCAAGTTGAATTCATTAAGTTCATCTCACATGAAAGTCCCAAATCTGTCTTCTGGTGTTGGAAATCTACTGAGTTATAGCTTGCCAATGTTTAATGATAGGGTTAGACCAAATTCATACAGTTGGACCCCTCAGTCTCCTTTGATAAAGAGTGTGCGGAATATTGAGGCTTTTAGTTGTGAGGATAGCCTCATCATACGAGGCAAGGATTTGAATTTTGTGACAAATGATGGACACAATCTTTTGACAGAACAGAGAAGTTCTTGTCATGAAATGCATAGGGGGCACCTAAGTGAAAAAAATTCTGTGCTGACTGAAAATGGACATAGTCAAAGATTGCTTTATCCTTCAATTCTGCCACCAAGTTATAACTCATTGCAGGAAATTGAAGGTTATATTTACCTTGTTGCAAAAGATCAGCACGGTTGTCGGTTCTTGCAGCAGAAATTCGATGAGAGAACTCCTGAGGATGTTCAGATGATATTTAATGAGATCATTGACCACGTAGTTGAACTTATGATGGATCCATTTGGAAATTATCTTATGCAGAAGCTGTTGGATGTATGCACAGAAGAACAGAGAATGAAGATCCTCCTAGTTGTAACAAGAGAAGACGATGATCTTGTCAAAATCTCACTCAACACACATGGGTACCTTATCTGTCTTTTGATACTTCGTTTTCTGATTGTGTAGGCTTCCTGATTTTGAAGAGTTAAAATCCACCTTGGATTTTATTATGCCATTTTATTTCTGATAATGAAGCTTCACTTTTGTTATTGTTTCAGTACACGTGCGGTACAAAAGTTGATAGAGACCCTGAAAACTGAAGAACAAATTTCTCTGGCTATCTCAGCACTCAAACCCCTTGAGCTCATTAAGGACTTGAATGGAAACCATGTGGTTCAACGTTGCTTGCAATGCCTCAGCGTTGAATATAATAAGGTATAGATTCTTATTTTTGTTATGTAGGTGGAGCTTGTTATTGGTGTCTGATTTTTGTTATTGTCATATATCTTTACCAGTTCAAGCTTAATGCTTTATGCTTTGTTTTGTATCTGAAATATATTCAAGGTGGAAAACACTTCAACTACAATTGTTGCCATGGCTCAATAAATATGTCAATGTAGATTCTATGTGGTTCCTTCCTTTGCTGCCTTGTGCCTTTCAGCTTGTTGCAAGGGCTGATGCCTTACTTTTTCCTTTTTGGTCATCATGGTCCTGCGATCTACAAGACCATTTTATGAAGAATTTAAAGTTGGTTAATGTTTTTTTCTTGAGTAATTTTGAATGTCTTCTAATATTTTAAGCTTGTTTGTTCTTATGTCTGTTATTAGATTTATTTATTCACCGTTCAACCTCTACTGTGCTTTCTTGTGCTAATATCTTCTCTTTCTTGTTTTATTTTTTCTTTATGCAACATCACTTCAAACTTTTCGCCATTACTATTGATCTGGTACGATGCTGTCTTACACAGTTTCTAGCTCTTGATCTTTCTGTATTTGGACTATTTTCAAAATCATATGAAAATTATTATATATTTGTCATTGGGGATAAGTTCTGTCTCAGTTTTCCTAATATGTGGACATAGTTGCATTTGCAAAATTATGAAATGATGATATATTAACCTTTATTTATTTTGAAATTTATGAAAGAGCGAGAGGAAAATTTTCCAAGTTGTTCCCAAGACTTACCTCTTCATGTGATGACCTTAACCAATTCACTACTAGCATTGTTTGCTTTACTTGGAGAAGCTAAGGTCAATTGGTGAAGTAAGATAATCAGTTACTTGTCTTGCAGTAGGACATTGTAAACATTCCCTGGTTTTCCCTCAGCTTACTTCATGATTTGTTTTGAAATTTATGCATGTGACTCATTTGTTGGGAAAAGTAGTGCCCAACAAGGATCTGGAATGTTTATGTTTGATATTAACTATTCCCATGTCCATCCTATGGCAATAACATGAACCTTAAGCTGAAAGAAAGTAGACGGGGAGGGCAGTGAGGGTCGACTTAAGAAGAGTAATCCGACGACCAAAAGATAAGTACTTCCTTTTCCATGAGGCCAGGTATTTGCTAAACTTAAATGGGTTCATAGATAGAGTACCCAGGAGACCAATGCAAAGGGGAAGCCCCAAATAATTAGATGGAAGATCGGAGGATGCACCACCCAAAAGTTCAGAAAAAGACATAAGCTCAGTGTTGTCCAAATTGATGTCCAAGACTTCACTCTTGAGATAATTGATCCGGAGGGCGGATGACAGCTCAAACCACCTAAGTAGGGACTAGAGATTCATCATAGACTCCTCGTTGGCCTCAAAAAAAATAATAGTGTCATCCACAAATTGTAAGTGATGAATCTGTAAAGAAGAGGCACCGATTCTGAATCCATGAATAAGGTTAAAATTTGCTGCTTTAGAAATAAGGAGGCTAAGAGATTCCACGGCCATGATGAAAAGAGTGGGAGAAAGAGGGTTGCCCTGCCAAAAAGTGAGTAAAGAGAAGGCTAGTAGTCTACTTAATGTCAAACTTAATGAGAAGTTGGAGGGATTGCCTAAAATGGAGGGTTAGGAAAGCACAAGGATTGTTTAAGTTTAATATTGATGGGGTGGAAGGGGGAAAACCGTGTCCTGTTCGAATTGGGGTTGTTATATACGAATTGGAGTAGTTAACCCCAAGGGGTTGGCCTGACGGTCAAGGCGCTCGCCTCATGAAGCGAGGTCTTGGGTTTGATTCACCCCCAATGAAGGCCCACTCCCCGTAGACTTACCTGATGTGTGCAGATTGAGAGGTTTTCACATACCTTGAAGGACTAGTTAGGTGAGTCGCCTAGACACCTTCGGGATTCTAAGGAGGCAGATTTTCAGGTATCAAGAAGGCTTTGAAACTGTGGAATACATTAGAACAAGGAATTTAATCATTGAAGGTGATGCTATCAATGCCATTGCATGTGCAAGGAACAAGAAGAAGCCTCCCTGAAGGTGGATTTTGATTTTCAAGGGGATTTGCAAGCTTTGTCATGGGAAGGATACTGAGTTTACACATGTAAGGCAATGTGCTACTGGGTTGGCAGTTTTTTTTTTTTACAAAGATAGGGGTTGAAGATCTATCATTTCGTGTATGTGTTTGTGATGATCTGTATGACTGTTCTTACATTGTTAGAGGTTGTATTAAGATGTTTTGTTCCATCAGTACAGATCTCGTGTACCGAGCCTTGTACTTTTCTTAAATATATTTTCTTATTAATGTTTCAAGAAAAAAGGAATTTCCTGTTGTGCTTATTTGGGCTGTACTTTTATCAGCAATAAAATCATTATCATTCCAAAAAAATAAAAATAAAATAAAAATACATTGAATGCTAACTTTTAACAGTTCAACAATGTCGGTCTTCATAATCCAAAGCCAATTTTTAAAAAAAATAAAAATAAAAGATGAACTGAATTTGAATTTCTTTCTTCTATATGCTGTATTTCCGATGGTGCACAAATACTGATTCAAATATAGGCACAAGGACATGGAAAATGAGCATGCTGCACCCCCATCATCCAAATCCAGGGCATGGATAGAAATGTGTATTCCATTCTTAATGTCCAGTATTAAGTTGTAATTCCACTGAGGGTTATTTTTTCATTCCTTTTTTTCTGGAAATTTATCTATGGTAGAACACATTAATCTAGTATATAATGCATTTAAAATATTAATTCTTTCTCCCTTTAGAAGCAGCCGGATTTGGTGCTGTCATTAGGGATGTTGAAGGTAAAGAATTGTTATCATTTGCAGGCCCCCTCTAAAAAATTTTGGTAACCATTTTCAAAACAATGTTCAGATGATTTGTTTATGTAGTGAATTTGATTTCATTCCAAATGCAGCCATTGGTTTACTTATTTAAATTGTTCCTTTTCTTTTCATTCAAAAGCTTAACAAGTTCATGTGTTTTTTATTGACAGTTCATTTTTGATGCTGCTGCAAAATATTGTGTTGAAATTGCAACTCATCGACATGGATGTTGTGTTCTGCAACGTTGCATAGCTCATTCAACTGGTGACCATCAAGAAAATTTGGTTGCAGAGATTTCTTCCAATGGTCTTCTCCTTGCTCAAGATGCTTTTGGGTAATTACTTGAAAGAAATCAATACTTGCATTTATTCCATATAACATGCACATATAATTTTTTCCATATTGATACCCTGTAGATATAAGCATTTCACATCTGTATAAGCTGAAAATATCTTTCCCCTTGTTTAGGAGAAATGGGCTATTTTCATGCCATCGATTAACCATTTTTTATTTGATATTTTTTTTTAAGATAATGAAGGACTTTTATATTACTATGGAACAAAGAGAAGCGATGCCTAGATTGACAAGCCTATTGTAACCTGTCCTGTTAGCACTCACTACTGCTCCCGTACCTGTTTAGCTTACTGCTTCCAAACCTGGAGATCCTTGTTTTATTGGTTGTGCATATTATCCCATACATGGAGATCCCTAGAGTATTGGTTAGCACACTGCCTCCATTCCTGGAGGTCCACGGAATGAGCTGTGTGGAGCATTGGGGAAAAAATTGCCTTGAATACCCATTTTACTAAGAATCCCCTTTCATCAGCTCTAGCAATTGCATATTCACATTCAACAATTAGAGAATATTTGCACTTTAATTTGAACATGTTCCCCTTCCCCGCTGCCCCAAGTGACACCACCACATTCCCATCTTTCTGGAATAAACTAATGTGTTATACTCTTCCATTTTATCCTGTCATAAACCATATTCTTTACTCCTCCAAAGTCAATCATGTTCTCTTTTATCCTTTCCTCTCTCCTCCTTGTACCTTGTACTTCTAGCATTTTAATTCTTCAAATGAGAGCTATTTTCAGTATTCTAAATACATATCAAAATCCAACTTAAGTGACACTACCTCAATTCTCTTTTATCGGGGCATGTTCCGAAGGTCTTTTGATGTTTCAATTTCTTATTCTATCATTTAAAGTTACTTTTACATTCATATTAACCTATATGTCTCTGTAACCATTACTTTACTTGACCTTTTCTTCGTCAGCCAACCCTTGGCTCCATAAACCATTGATGGTCTAGAACGGTTTTACAAAACTTTTCCTTTAATCAACAACTCATCTATTACACAACAACCTACTGTCTTGCCTATACTTAGCTCATGATGCTCCCATCCTACTAGTTGTGTTTAAATCTAATCCTCTATTTGGTTTGATAGTTGAGCCCAAGTATCGAAAGTTATTGCAGTCTAATTCTAAATCATACACTATTTTAATTAGTTTACTGTCATCTGCATTTTTTTAAATTTACACTCCATTTGTTCTATATTTCTTCTACTAACCCCCATAGAACTTTTGTCCACATTATCTTGAACAATGTTGTGAAGATTGAATCATATCGTAAAATCGTTATATATCTTGAACCACAAATCATTTAGCGTAATCACAAGATTCATAAGTCTTTTCCCTAAAAAGATATTTAATATATGAAGTAACGTATAAGATATCTAAAAGGTAATAATGTGATTAATTCTCTAACTTTCTTTCAATATTACGTGAATATTATATATTTAGTACATTGGAACTCAAATTTCAATGTTCTAACTTCCAAAAGAATTTGACCATTATATAATCTAAGTATACTACGAAAAGTCAATAATGAACTAAAAAGCCCCCCAAAAATTCAAAGGGGCTAAATGTCCAACAGTTCAAGCTTTAAAAACAATCAAAACAAAAGGTTTCATTCTTTCACATTCCAAATAACCTCATAATTCTATTATTTATAGGAATCATATAATTGTTAATAGAAACAAATTGTTCCTCTTATCATATAGTATGAATTGTAAGATACGAATCGTGTATCGTAAGATTTTAACAACAATGATCTTGAACTTCGCTTTGCAGGGGGACCACCCTTCATGTGAACCCTTAAAGCATCATTGAAAACCTACAATGTCTATTAAAAAACTTTTGTTTTCTTTTCAAATGTGTCATTGATGAGCTCTTCCTGTAAAAACATTCTTTTGATTCCCTTACATGCTTCCCATTATGAAACAAATGGAAGGATTCTCCATTGTAGCCAATGACGAGTGGTTCCCGCAAAAATATTCTTTTCTTCCCTTATGTGTTCCCAATTATAACACAAGTGGTACGATTCTCCATGGTACTCATACATTTGGAACGTCTAAAGGTCCACCATCTATTAGAAACAAAAAATAAGGTGGTTGAAAATCATCTTAAAATGTTTTGCCTGGTAAACAGTTTTTGGTATTTTTTAATCATCTGTAGCAAGAATCCACATTGTTCATGGTATTAAATAATTTTACATCCATTACACAAGACACTGTTGTTCACTTTTTGGTATGTAATATTGGAGTCTCCAATGTCACTGTTGACAATGTACAACTTCTCTGGTCTGTCGCTAAAAGTTATTTGGACCTGACTTAGTTATGTGAAAATGTCCAGCTTACAGGTGCCAAATGAATCATGGCTATTGAAAATTT
The DNA here is from genome assembly GCA_013350335.1 of Chimonanthus salicifolius. NCBI lineage: Eukaryota > Viridiplantae > Streptophyta > Magnoliopsida > Laurales > Calycanthaceae > Chimonanthus > Chimonanthus salicifolius. The sequence continues at coordinate 809,954 of CM023538.1, forward strand.
GAAATAATGAATGGTTACAATTCTCTCTCTCTCTCTCTCTCTCTCTCTCTCTCTCTCATCCTTGATGTTATCTCTTTCATGGCCAAATCCATGGTTTGAATTTTTTTCCCTGTAAGAGGAATCTTATGGTCAGAAGAGGAGGCATTACAAGAACAATGTAGAAAATTCTTTTTTTTTTTTGAATTTACGTGTGGAAAACCGTGGGATACCTAGCGTAAAACCTTCACGGGTGAGCCCACTACCCCTAAGGCACACCAAGGTTAGGCCATGGGGCCTCGAATCCGCAACCTCCCACTTTCTGAGGCGGGAGGCAACTAGTTGAGCTGCACTCATGTGATGTACTTCCAAAGTTGAGCTACACCCATGGGAGGCAACCAGTTGAGCTACACCCATGTGGGTAACTACACCCCTTTAGTATAAGGGGCTAGTCTCTTTCTACCTTTCTATCACAAGTGATGTACTTTGGGATTTTGTATGTGGAAACGGCACAAGAAAAGAACATTTGAAGACAGTATGATGGATGCAGGTTTTTGAGAGGGCTAAAAGAAGTTATTCCTCAAATTGGAGCATGCAAGGTTTTTTCCTGCTTTCTCATTTGGTTATCATCCTAGAGAAGGATTTGATGCATTGGGTGGATGAAGCTAAATATTATATTGACCTTTCAAAGGAAAAAAAAAACAGGTTAAATTTTATATTGACCTCAAGAAGCCTCCAGTAGTAAGGCTTTTTTTCTCTTTATGGAGATTATGGGTTCAAATAGGAAGAAATCGGAACTTCTATCTTTGGAGGCTCTTGTTGAACCCAAGGGGTATCTATGAATGTCATCTTGTGGTCAAGGGCTGGTGATTATTTGATTTTCCAAACTCTCCAATTTGATAAAATGAGAAGCATGTTAATGTCAGTGTATCTTTCTTGCGTGTTATAGAAGGTAGAAAATTTCAAGTTTGATTCGTTGGCCATGATGAATTTCTCCAAACTTCCACTCATTTTTCATTCTTTTATCCTTTCACCATAGTTGATAAATTGTATAATACTGATGTTAAAAAAGAATATCCTTGGCTGAAAAGAATTTAGGTGATTCATTTGTAAGGGCTGCCTTTGGTTTCTTGCCACTTGTGGGGTGTAGAAAATGAATGGCCTAAATGGATCCTTTTTAGGGAGATTTGAGGAAAAGTGTGTTTCTGGAAACTTTAATATCTTCATATTTGATTGGTTTATGTATTCATTGATTCCTATTCCAGTCAATTCTTTCCAACCGACAGGCTATATGTTATCTCTCTCTCTCTCTCATATGTTACCCAGTTATTGTGTTCACTGGAGATTTGAATCTATTGTAGGGTTTGGTATTGTTGTATCTCAAGCTTATGGAGCATATGTTTGTGTTTCAGGAATTATGTTGTTCAATACATTTTAGATTTGAAGATCCCATCGGCGATTGTAAATTTGATATCTCAGTTTGAAGGAAACTACGTGCACCTATCAATGCAGAAATTTAGCAGCAATGTGGTGGAAAAGTGTCTCATTGTGTTTGGCGAAGAGAGTCGGGCAAGGATAATCCATGAATTACTAGCATCATCTCGGTTTGAGCAGTTACTACAGGATCCATTTGCAAACTATGTTATTCAGTCTGCTCTAGAAGTATCCAAGGTTTCATCCTCTAACCTGAACATTATCAAACTACAGGAATTACGGTCTCAATTCAACAGGTTTTGCTGTCTTCTGATACAGAGGCTGGTGTTCATCGATATATATATACATATACAACCCAGTAACCCACCATCCCATATTTGACCTTTACAATAGCATTTACCATTTAACCTATGTTGCATGGACTCTTCAAGATATGTGACACACCCATGTCAGACACTCGCACCTGTATCAAACACTTGCACCTATTCGTCATGGACTCTTCTAGTACCTTCTAACATTGTTTTCCAAGATGACTAAAAATATTACTACACCTTTTTCCTCTTCAAACCTAATTGAAATATTAATATGTTTGTCACTTGAGTCTTTAGATTAAAGCTAGGACATTATTTTCTATTAGTGTTATTTTTGTACTTTATTTTCATTTAAAATAAAAATAAAAATAAATTTATTTAAATACGGTGCTGAGTCTGTGAGTTCCATTTCTTTGGTTTGCAGAGTCTGATGCCTCAAATGTGTTAGGTTCTGAAACATGTACATGCACCTATGCAACTTAGCTTTTAAATGTCAATTTGTAGACTGAATTTTAGGCTAATGGTTGTTAAGCTATTGCTTGCTAAGGTTTAAATATCGGCCGATACATATCGTATCCGCCGATATGTATCGGTATTTTCATACCGAACGATATCGGCCGATACGATGTGTATCGGCCGTATATACATATTATCGGCCTATATGACCGATATTCGGTCTGAAATATCGGTCACAATATCGGCTGATATTCATAAATATCGGTTTTTTTAATTTTTTTTTTTTTAAAAACACCGATACGGTTTTTACACGGTTTTCCACTGTTTTACACGGTTTTTTACGGTTCTCCACGGTTCATCACGGTCCGTCCGATACGGCTTTCACGGTTTTTTACGGTTCTTCACTGTTTTTTGCCGTTTTTTCACGGTTCCGATATCGGAGGAGAGAGAAAATGCCGATATCGGGAGGAGAGATAAAATTATTGGCCGATATATTGGCCTGGCCGATTTTTAAACCCCTGATTGCGTGAATCACCCCATGCTTTATGGGGTCAATCCAGATCCCACATCAACAAAATGTAGGGCCTCATGTGAACAAGATGAATGCATCAAGACTGTTAGTTCCTCTTGAAATTATATATATTCATGTCTTGATCCATACAAATTTCTCACAACCTGTTATTGTCAATACTTCAGGGTCATCTCCATGCTTCATTGGTTCAAGCCATCCAACCCTTTGCGTCTGTTCTTCGCACCAGCCCATATTGCAAGCGTATTTTCTTACGGACCTTTTTGAAGACGTGATGTACATGCACCATGGTAAGAAGATTTTTGTTTTTGAAGATTTTAACTATCACCCGTAGTCCCCTGGTTTTTGGAATTTCAACCAGAATCTGTTGATACATCGAAAGGAAAATCTAGGCGAGTTGGGTTGCATGGAGATGGCATGCATGACACTTTCAGAGTGTAAAAATAAGCAGTTTTACTTTCACTTCATGATAGTGTTTCTGCCATCACCATATGCAATTGTACAGTGTAATAGAGTTTTGCCCCCAATTGCTTTCATGCAGATGGCCAGTGCATTCTATGAATATTTTGATGTCTGTATTCTAGTATTTGCTCTCGCCTTTGTCTTCAGAATTTGGTCTGCATGTAACAGCAAAAGCTACATTATTTTGATGTCGATTTTGTTATAAACATGTATTGTTATTAGTTTTCAAGTTATAATGGAACCGGTTATCTTTTCCTACCATCTTCCGCAGTTGACTGTATATGTAACACTTTCTTTTGCTCTGTTGCTGTGTTTAATTTCCGGTGATGATGTAGGAAGTTGGTAATCATTTATCCAATGGTGATGAGATGTATGGCCTATGTCCCCTTTTTTTTTAAAAAAAAAAGAGAGAAAAAACTCATTAAGTACTTGATGAAGAATTCTCTGATGGGTTCCATTTCATGTGATTTTTTTTTAATGAACTACCTTCCATGCTAAATAATATTCACGAAAAGAAAAGAAACTGTCTTAATTCTCTTTTTTGCAAAAGACATGACTTGAAGGAGGGGTGAAAAGTGGACTTTGTATTTATGACTGAAAGGTATTGATGGTGGTGGTGATTAGAGATTACAAAGCCAACCAAGTTGGCTTTGCTTACAATGATGACATGTTTAGAACATGTATAGAGCAGGTTTGACATTCTCAAGAGAATATAATAATATTGTAGGAAGGGGGCTCTTCACTTGTCATACTTGTATAATAGGCCGATAGTTCTTCCAAAGTTCGAGGAGCCAACTTTAAACCATGAAATTTTGTATATACTTCTTTCCAGGAGTAATTTTGCACAAGGTTGACATTATGGGATAAACTGTGAAGGATGTTATATTGTCCTTTTGATCTTTAAAAATTTGATTATTATAGACTATTAGTTCACATAGTTAATATCACAAGGTGAGGATTACTACAGGGGACACAATATTGTTCTTTATTTATGTTGTCTCTTACACAATTTTTTATGAATTGCTGGTGTAGCCTTAGAAGAACTTTAATTTTATATGCTTTGAATCCATTTTTATGGGAATGAGGTGAAGATTCATCTCCTTTTTTGCCATTGGCTTGCTACAAGTAAACTATGATTGTTTTGGAGGAAAAGTCATTTTTCAAGATAACTTGTTAATGCGTATGAAGGTAAAAAAGTAAAACTTGGAGAGAAGTTTTTGAATGAATAAAGAAATTGTCGAATTGATTTTTTCCTATAAATCTATATATAATCGAGTAACGGGAAAGAATGGAACAATTTTGTGAGGCCTGTTGGTGGTGGCTTGTAGTGATTGATACATATTATTCTCTCTGTATCAATTAATATACCAATATGTATCAATCAATACAATAGGTCTATTAATAAATATGGGGTGATAGATCTAGGGAGAAAAAACCCTTTTTAATACTTGCACACGTCAAACGCAAAACTAAATATCTAAAAAAAATTGGTGAAAATTCATCAATTTAAATTGATTTTCAAGCAGTGTTATCAGAACCAGACCGAACTGCGGCTGAACCGGCAGGTTCATCCGTGATTGTTGGATCTGCTGTTCGTTCCACCCCAAAAACCAGTTGGCGGTCAAAACCGCAAAAAACCGGTCAGAACCGCGGTTTTATGCGGTTTTGACACAAAAATAGGGAACCGTGAACCGCGGTGCATATATTTGAATTTTTTTTAATTTTTTTTTTAAATTTTCCCCTTAAAAAATGTGTATATTTGAAATATAAAAGTTTATTACTATTTCTATCACATATATTTCACCGTTTTGGTGTATTACTCAGAGTTTAAATGTTATTTTTAATATTTATATTAATATTATTGGAAAAATATGTCTTACTTAATATTATATATAATATTTATATTATTTTAATACTTAACCATCTTTTACACCGCAGTCTAACCCGGTTGAACCCTGACCTCCTCGAAGACGGTATGTTACACGGTCCGATTCTGATAACATTGTTTTCAAGTATAAATTTCTTTCCATCTACATTGCTCTTTAGTATTTTTTTTTTTGAGATAACATGGGTATCTCCACCTCACGTTGGAAATGTGAGTAATTCATGCGCATGTGTAAATCTCTCAATCCACACACCGGTTGAGTCTACGGAGAGTGGCCCGTTGGCATTGAGCATGAATCGAACTTAAGACCCCACTTCATGAGGTGGGCATCTTGACCGTCAGGCTAACTCTTTGAAATTAGTATGATGGCCATTTAGGATTTGAGTATCTGATCTCAATCAATGCCTCTTGGGTTTTTGGAAAACAGACGTGCGAGTTGAGCGATATCATGATATAAGCAAAGACACAGTCAAAAACTCATTTTCATATATAGTTGTAATCTTAATTCATAAGAATTGGTTTTCCTAACTTGTGCTTTTCCCTTCTCAATGTGGTTGCAAAATTTAGAGATAAAAAAAGGGCAGATTTGATTCATCCTTCAAAAATTTCCAAGTAAATTCTACCAATATGATTTCATACATTCCATTCCATGAAATTTCACTTCAAAGCTAAAGCCCATGGACTGATGAAAATGAATCCAGAAAATAGCATTTCTTGACACTAGAGAAGCTGGTGAAAGAAGCTCTAATTTTACCTTATGAGATAGAAGAAAAGGAAATTTATATGAACACCTAATTTCCAAGAGGTTGCTATAAAATTTTATTTCAAAGTACCCTATGTTGCAAGAAGCAGCTCAGGCGCCATCGTGTCCGATCAACGCAAGAAGAAAATCCTCATAATTACCGGTGGTGTCTTTGATGATGGCTTTTTCGAGAGGAACACTGTTCCTTCGCTGGTACTCATCTTTTATCACTTTCATATCTACTTCAGCTCGTGTCGTAATCACTCGGGTTACAGCTCCCTCATCTGTTCCCATCTTGTTCATACCAAGACGAAGGACCTTCTCGAAATATTTTTCCGGACAAGTCATGCATCGTATGATGGCTCGCAATGCCGATAGGTAACTGTCGTCGGGATCCCACTTCAGATCCTGGAGTCAATAGAATCAAGAACCGTAACGTAACGGATGTTAGCCCAATCCAAAGAAAACTATGCAGAAGTTTATAAGATTATTCTGAAGCTGCATGAGCAGAGATTGATCCTTATGATCCAAGTTATGTACTCCATAGCGTAGGCCTTATAAGCAAGGGAGAGCATATGAAGGCTTTGGAACATAATTTCCAAGCAACAGAATGAAATCCTTCTTACCGAAAACTTTTAGTGATATGGTTATGACCTGAAAGACTTAAAAAGAAGGAGAAGAAGATGAAGATAAGAACCTCTGAAACACTGTCTCTTGTACCAATTTGGGTAACAAAACCCATACATAAATCATGACTGAGTACTCTTTAATTCGGGTTAGAAAACCCCGTTTGATCAGGGTTAGGATTACCCTAATCCACATTACAAATCAGTTTTGTCTAAATGAACATTTTGTGAATCATGGATTTAAAATACCACATAAAGAAAATTCCTATATTTTCTGCTAGATACCACTGTATCACTGATCCGTGTTATTGGGCAAGTAAACTCTGCTACAATGGGGGGAATACAGCTCCGATACAAAATCGAACATAAATTTTACAGGTTGCAAAGAAGTTTTGGGTGTGTTTCTTATCAAGCAAGGCGCAAGGTAGTGTTACCTTAGTGATTGCATTCCCAAATTCCGTGTTGTAATGATTGAATGTTGCAATCAGCTGTGGTTTGCTCCTTGTAGTCAGTATCCTGATTACCTCTTCATGAGCATAAGACCTTTCCTTAATATTTTTCTGTAGTATTTGAGCTTCTGATTTCGCAAGACTCGCGTCAACTTCCGCTCCCTCGTATCGGTATGAACTCACAAGAGGTACCAAAATCTGGCACAGAGAGAAGTTACGAAATTTTGATTTTCTTTCATATCAAGAATTCAAGTAGAAGATGGTAAGTGAAACAGAAGAAGCTTTGCTACCAAACAAAAGAAGACAAAGAAGAAGAAGAAGTGTGAGGGCAAGTGGTCTAGATTTAAAATGAGTGAGTACCTTACGGAAATCGCCTGTAGTGTGAGCTGCAACATCTTCTTCGAGTGATCTCTTGAAACGAACATGGTAAGCTTGCCTGGCCAACAATAGTTGATGTGAAGATCTTGCACATGCTATCTCTACAAGAACTCGATTGCTCGACTTCCATTTCCTTGCAGCTTCATTAGCCAGCAAAGCGTCGCGATCTGCAGGATCTAATGTCCAAACAAGAACTGCTCTCTGTTCAAACAATTTGTATTTCTAGCTGTTAAGATGTTTAGACTATGAGGATAGCAAGCATGAAAACTTAAATCTAAATGCTCAAAGAGTACAGATTCCAAGTCCAGTGGTGTTGGGTTTGACTCAAAATGTTCGTCATTGGGCTTAGGCCTGTATTTTGTAATGTCCAATACATAATGGCTTATTTCTCTATAGGGTTTTCAGGCTTTCTCAGTGGGAAAGAAGAGAAAAGAAAGCAGAGAGAAAAGAAGAAAGTGTTGGCTTTGCAAAGCCTTAAGAAAAACTTAAAGATGATCTTGAAGATGGAAACACTACACAAAATTATATCACAAAGATAGAGTTATTTCTTGAAATTTCATTTCATTCAAAAGGACACAACTCTTTGGAAATGACACAATTCTTTGAAAGAACATTTCATAAATGCTTTGCTTGGAAGAAAAACAAATTCAAGTATTGACTCTTTGAAAATCCAACGGTTGCAATGGTTGACAATCCAACACTCCCCTTCAATCAATGGTCCATTGGAAAGCTAAAGGTTGTATTGATTTGCTACTCCATCAGAAAGGATATACGGTTAAAGGGTTTGAGAAATCCTTATAATAAGCTATGCATATTATTTCTTGATAGTAGAATCGAACAGATATAGCTCTATGATGTAGCCTTTAAGTGAACCACATAAAAATCTCTGTGTCAAAGTGTATTTGATCCGTGTGTGGTTTGTGACTTTATTCTTAACAATTAAGGCCCTAATGATTTTTGACAGATACAAATAAAAATAAGTTTCAATACACTGAGTTAGATATTTAACACCTTACTTACAAACTTACAATATAAATAAGGAAACTGACCTCAAAGTCATTCGAGAGTTCTTTTTCTAGAATCTTGACGAGATCTTCACCGTAAGTCTCATAATAATATTTGCGGATAGAGTTGCGTTGTGCTGCATTCCTCTGACCCAATATGGATATAATCAACTTCTCATTTGTTCCCCATCCTGCATAAATCAAGCAAAATAAATGAATGTAATTGGTCCACTAACAGGATAAGATTTTCTTAATAAGAACCATGCACTTATTGCAAATATATCTTTTTATTATTTTAATTATTATTATTGTTGTCGTCGTCATCATCATTCTTAGAATTCTGACTTAGTGATAGGTACATATGCAAGTGTTAGAATGTGACATGGGTGCAAGGTGTTTAGACTCGACAAATTCATAAATAGGACTCAAAGACTTGTGTACAAATAAATTTAAATTTAACTTTAACTTTATTTTCATTGAAAATAATGTGAAAAAAGACAGTGGAAAATATATCCATAGACTAATTAGCTTTCAAGAGGAAAATTTGTTGGCGGAAAATAAAGAAATGTAACACTGTCTTTACATTGATCTTCAGATCTAAAAAAGAAAAAGAAAAGGAAGAAAAAACTGTACAAAAGGAGGAATTTCGCATTAGCAGAAAATTTCAGGATCTCAGTCTAAACAAACCAAAAAAAAAAGTTTATGTAAAGAGGACTTTAAGAAACCTTGGAAAGCCTTTCGAAGCTCCTCTGAATCTTCAGCTGGAGAAGGAACAGTATTGGGAATTCTTAGAGTTGACATAGCTCTTTCTTTAACTCTGATTTTTTAATGATGGGTATACGAATATGAAAAAACAAAAATGCCAATCGACCTTTAAATAGGAAAAAGAAAAAAAAAATAAAGATCTAATAATTTGGAAAGAAGAAAATGTCAGAGAGACGATAATGGGATCTAGGATGCGAAATTTTAGAAAATTAATGGCTTGAAATAGGCACGGTGGCGTGGTATCGGCTAAATTTTCGAAATTGTAGAAAACATAGAGATTTTATTAGTAATCTTTTATATTTTCGATTTTTTGTTTCTAATCTTTTATTTTTAAATTTAGTAATCCATCTAAATAGCATTTCTGCATTAATCAAGAAATCAAGATATGGAAGAGTAGAAGACATAATTTGTCGGAGTGGATCATATTTTTATGTTCTTCCATTGATATTAGCTTATAATATATTATTCTTTAATAAAGAGATTATTCCTAGTTGAAAAGAAAATTAGAGGAATTTTTATTTTGTTTTATAAATGTTGAGCATGTACTGTTAGTGTTGATCACTTGATCTACGTTAGTTGGATGAAGTTTAAAATTTTATAAGGTTGAATCACATCGGACTCTAATTGTTTCTCTTATTAATCATCAAACTTTGATTCTATATAGAGTCCTTATCCGTGTTCTATATTTGTCCTTTTATAAAATTATTTATTAGAATTTGATTCATCAAAAATTTGAACTCAATGATAAAAAAAATAAAATAATGAAAAGCTTCTTTTTCTTTAAAAAAAATTGTACATTTAAAATATCAAATTAAAGCATGATAGTTGAAGGAAATTATTCGATGTGAATCGGCTCAGTACGAGCCTTACAACTAATTTTTTATAGATCTTATATTAGACAGTGGGGGTGAGATACCTTGATAAATTTACCTTTAGATATGAAGTCTGGCAGGATTTAGTTTCAAAAATCATTTTAATTATAATTTTAAAGGATAAATAGTTTTAATTATTGATATGATTTGAGTTTAATTGAACGATGATGATATCTTATAATTTTTTCAAATTGAGTACAATAATATTCATGAGATGATAATGAGTGGGAGAATAATTGAGTTAGTTAGATTTATTTATTTATACACAGTTTATTAAGTTGAGTCATTTATTAATAGGTTGACGGAATTAGATCATTTATAATATGATTTATATCAATTTAGACCCAATAATCAAGTCAAGAATAGATTTTACGTAATCTTTGGACGTTCTTGGCAAATTGGAACGAAACTTAATAACTTATAACTAAGATCCGACGATCCAACACGAGTACCTGACCATTTGAGCCGTAGATGACCGCCCCAGCCCACCTTCAGGCATTTAATGGAACTGAAATTCAAATTCCGCTTTTTGTGTAAAAGGAAATTAAAATGCTCCAGAATTCCATCTAACAGTGTCGAATCGTATCCATTTCCAGGCCTGAGCACTTGAATGTGATTTCATGGAGAATTCTGTAATCGGTTTACAAGTTTTTGATGATTACTTTCTCCGTTTTACTTTCCGATTACTTGCTGAAAGCAGCCCATTTAAAGAAGATTTCGAGTTGCCAAAAGTCCCATTTTTGTTCTATCATTGCTTCTTCGATGCAATCCAATCTCTGCAAACACCCACTTTCTTGTTCTTCTCATCGAGATATCCGCCATTGTAACAAGACCATTTCCCGCCTGATAAAATATGGGCGCCTCCATGACGCATGGCGGCTGTTCAATGAAATGACCCAGCGCAGTGTCGTCACCTGGAACTCGATTATTCGTGGTTACATTCAAAATGGAGAGATTGTGCGTGCGAGGAAGCTGTTTGATGAAATGCCTGAGAGAGATGTTGTGTCGTGGAATGTGATGCTGTCCGGATATGTTTGTGGTGGAGGGAGCAGGCAGCTTGATGAAGGGCGCTGTCTGTTTGATCGGATGCCAGAAAGAGATTCTGTTTCTTGGAACACGATGATCAGTGGATATGCCCGAAGTAGGCGGATGGCAGATTCATTGGATCTTTTCCACCGAATGCCAGAGAGAAATGTCATTTCGTGGAATGCTGTCATTACTGGGTTTCTTCAAAATGGGGATGTTAAGAGGGCAATGGAAGTGTTTTATGAAATGCCCAATCGTGACTCTTCCTCCATCAGTGCACTTGTTTCAGGTCTTATACAAAATGGGAAGCTGGAAGAGGCTGAAGACATTTTGAGCAAAACTGGGGCTATTGCTGGGGAACACATTATCGATGCTTACAACACCCTGATTGCAGGATATGGGCAGAGCGGAAGGGTTGAAAAAGCTCGTGAACTGTTTGACCTGATCCCTTTCAAAAAATGCCCACTAAATGCTGTTGATGAAATATTTAAGCACAGTAGAAGGCATAATTTTTTTGAAAGAAATATCGTTTCATGGAATACCATGATCATGAGCTATGTTAAAGCTGGAAATATGCCAGCAGCACATCAGTTGTTCAATGATATGCCTGAAAGAGATTCTGTTTCGTGGAACACTATGATTAGTGGCTATGTTCATGTATTAGATTTGGCAGAAGCTGCATCTCTTTTTTATGCAATGCCAGATCCTGACACCTGTTCATGGAACTTCATGATTTCAGGATATGCACAGAATGGTAAATTGGAGATTGCACGCAATTTCTTTGACAGAATGCCACAGAAAAGTCTGGTATCATGGAATTCGATGATAGCAGGATATGAACAGAATGGTGACTATGAGGGTGCTTTGGAGCTTTTCTTTCAAATGCAAGCAATGTGTGAGAAGCCAGATCAACACACTTATTCATCTGTACTCAGTGCATGCACTGGGCTTACAGCTCTCTCCCAGGGAATGCTGATTCATCAGTGTATCACAAAAAATGTTATCGCAGATATTCCAATAAAAAATTCCCTCATCACCATGTATGCCAGGTGTGGTAATGTAGCAGATGCTAAGTCTATTTTTGATGACACGATAACACTGAGGGATGTTATCTCATGGAATGCAATGATTGGAGGTTATGCTCAGCATGGGTTTGCTAGTGAAGCTCTAGAGCTATTCAGGGAAATGAAAGAAATGAAGGTCACACCCACACACATTACGTTTATTTCAGTCTTGCACGCATGCTCCCATGCTGGGTTAGTGGCTGAAGGCCGGAGACAGTTTGACTCGATGGTTTCAGAATTTGGAATTGCACCAAGAGTTGAGCATTTTGCTTCCTTGGTGGACATCCTTGGCCGGCACGGACATTTGGAAGATGCAATGGAACTGATTAATAGAATGCCAGTTGAGCCAGATAGAGCTGTATGGGGAGCATTGCTTGGTGCTTGTAGGGTGCATAATGATGTGGATTTGGCAAAGGTTGCAGCAAAGGAATTAATGCACATTGAACCTGAGAGCTCTGCTCCATATGTAATGCTTTACAATATGTATGTAGATGCAGGAAGGTGGAATGATGCAATAGAAGTCCGGAAGATGATGGAGATGAAGAAGATAAGGAAACAACCTGGTTACAGCTGGATTGAGTTGCACAGCAAAGTTCATGTATTTGTTGCCGGTGATCAATCCCATCCTAATGCAGATGAGGTTCAGGAATTTATAGAGAGTTGCAATAGAAATATGAAAGATTTGGATTCTAAGATCCAGCTTTCATTTATCTTTTCCGAAGAGTAGGAAAGGCAGATTCTACAAGTTGTTTCTATTGAGCTGAAAGAAGGAAATTGAAGAAAAATGAAAAAAAAAACTGAATAATGGTCACAAATATCAATGTCAATTGGAAGCAAAAAAGAGAAGGTTAACCACATGAAGGAGGGAGTGGCATGAAGTTACTTAAAAAAAAAGAAAGAAAAACCATAAGATCTCTAATTTTCCTTTGATGCTCAACTGGTGGCTTTTGCCTTTACCTGTGAAGGTTGATCTCATTATATGGAACTCAAAGATCTTCATATGAGCTTTAATATCTGAAGGGAAAACACTTGAGTGCTGTGTTTTAACCCATTACTGAAGTCATAAAGATGAGGGATGTTTTGCAAGCCATCTTTTCTCATTCAGGCAAAGTAATTTTCTATCCAATCATATCTCTTTACATGCAGCCTTTGACTTCACTTTTATCATCTGCACATGCATCTTATATAATTCATACTAATGATTGCTATTTTTCTCCTCTGCTGTAGTGTATATTTATATGCACATAATCAAGAACATCCAGATAAGATTTAAAATGTAGCTCTTGCTTTATACTGAGAATGATGTTAATGATATGGTTGATTTTTTTGGTCAATTACAATAATGTGTTCAGTTTTTTTATTTATTAAGAAGGTACACTGATCTTTTAGTCAGGAATAATCTCTTCTATTTTATATTTGAAAATTGGACTCTGTGGGTCGAAGTTCATTCAAGATTTCTCATGTTTCTTTATGGACTTATGTTGGTGCCAATATCTTGTTGTCACACTTTGACCTATTCATATTGAAGTCCTCAATTCACATTCCTTGCATGTTCATATGATTTTGAACTCATTTCACCTTGATGTTGTATGTTCCTCTACTACTGCTGCTGCTGTTGCTGCTACTGATACTGCTACAAGTAACAGTACTTCCATGCGAATTGAAGTATATTGATACTCAGTATACAAGATGAAGGGAAAGACGATTGGGATGAACATATATGTCATTTCTCCATCATGAGTTTCCTTCTTCTTTCCTACCTTTTTTCTGTCTTGTGGGTTTTGCCTTCATTTTTTTGGTTTGTGATGGAAGGTTGGTACATGACTCTCTTCAGAGAAGGAGATCAGGTGCTTAAAACAAGCTCCTGTTCCACGAATGAGTAGCTCCTAGTTTCTTGATTTTCTTCTATTCGAATGTAGGAACTTTTAAACCATTATGAATATATGGAAGTATAGAACTTGGTTAAGATAATTAAAGCCTTCCTATGGGACTTCAGCTGCATCAAATGAATGATCTGTATTACTATAGTCTCACATATAGATATTTGTCTGCCCAAGGGCACTGTACACGTTGAGTTTGTAGTCAACTCAATAACAAGTTTTCACAGCTTCTCCATGAAAACTTATTCCTTGTACTCGTTATGCCAAACAACATTGGGAGCGTTACATACCAAAATCATGGTGATTAACGTATTAATGATTAATTTCTGCAATCGGGAGTTGAATCTCCAATGAAAACTTGCATGGATAGTTATAGTGAGATTTTCAGAACCTGTGCTTACAGGTGACACCCAAGTGATGCTGGTGAAGTTGTGAGAAAGTGCTTTCAACTAACCTAGAAAGAAGGGCAGGCACACGTAGGTGGCATTTGATGGGAGCTTAATTGGCTGCAAGGTGCAATATGTAGGTGTTCCAACCATTCTCTTCATTTTGTACCATCTTCATTCCTTATCTTGTTTCATCAGATGCTTTCTTATCATCTTCATTTCCTCCGGTGGTCAAGGTTGCTAGATTAGTTGGTACTTGGTGGTAAGTCGTATTTCATGTAAGCCAACTCCAGTAGATGGGAGAGTGGCTGTTGATGATAATGTGTGTATCATATAATTCTTCAAACTGTAAAAAGATTGAATAAATTACTTGATTAGTTGAATTCTTCTGGTTGAGCTTGTTTTCATCACACTACTTATTCGTACATGAATCACCTAATTTCCATGATTTTAAAAGATGAGCAACTATGAATACAGCAAAGACATGGAATTTACACATAAAAATCAAGTGTAGATTTCAGAAGTCATTTTCGATCATTAAGAATTTTAAAGAAGTCCCAAATTTTTGTATCACTTAAAAAAGAAAATGCAAAAAAAAAAAAAAAAACAGATAGTGCCTGCTTTTGATGCAGAAATCCAGAGTCCCATTTGTCAGGAATCAGCTGATTCCTTTTTATGACCAAGGTGTCCGAGTTTTTTAGAACACCCGACTAATCTTCGTAGCATGTGCAAATCAACTGATTCTTTTTACTTCAAAAGTAACCTGCAATTGGCCTTTTATACCAAATATCTGTTTCTGATTTAGAATTGATGTATGTAGTGAAATGGCATTTGCATTATTCTGATTAATGATGATAGAAAAGAATTTCTTTTTAGTAGGATATATGTAGGGCCTTATATTTCTTGCTTGCTCTTGATTGTTTAGGTAGATCCTCCTCTAGGTTCTCAGCCCTCTAAGAGTAGGTTTCAATGTGGGTATTCCACTAAGTCACACTTTGTGGCAATTCACCCACCTTACAAATGACATACATTCACGACAATTTAGAGTCTAGACTCTAAATTGGTGGGTCTAGATTGGTCGGATAGATGCCACAAATGCTGTTGATGAGTTGCCATCAAGTTCCATTTTGCAGGGTGCAGTGGGTACACTACCTTGTACAATTGTCGTCATCCCTCCTAGGTTAGGATTAACTGGATGTACTATTCCTAGCCATTTGATTTTTCAATTACAACATTGATTTCGTGGCCATAAATCAGATTCCTAAAAATTTTGTATGCAGTTGAATTTTGATATTTTAACTAATGTAAATGTATATGTTAGTTTCTTATATTTGGATGGGACTAAAATTTATGTCTAAATGTGAGCTAACCCTTCCTGGCCCTTGTCTGAGCCAGCCTCAGACCCAACTCAATATTGCCCTCTCTCAGACAACTTATGTTGGCCTAGATCTACCAGAAGCCCAGCTTTCACAGGTCCCTTCTCTCTGACGATTTTTGAAATGTTTCCATATTAGATATACTGTGCGCCTGAAAGTGTGCATTGGACTACCATAATCTATATTTATTGCATCTCTTTTCTTCATTTTCCTAATCAGAGTCATATCGAGGGTACTGGGTTGTAGAGTTTTTCTATTGTTTTCTTTGTTCTCTCTTCTTGCACATCTGGTGCTTTCTCTTTATCAATGTGTTGACTATTTAAAAAAAAAAAAAAACTACGTCTGACTTTAATTTTGAAAATGATAAATGAAATTGTATATCTTATGTTGAATTTAGACAAAAGAGAGTATTTTCAGAGAACTTTTTCAACCAAAAAAAAAATATTAAGAATTTTTATATTAAAAAATTGGAGATTATTTCAAAATACTACTTTAAAGATAAATGAAGCAGGTACTGGCACTTAGGATGCCTTTATGTCTCACTTGAAGTTGAATCCACGGCAGAGTTCCCCTTTTCGTAAAGCATAGTATCTTTCTCTATTCTTCCATGATGTGCAGCATCGATTAGTAGGACATTGAATAGAATCTTTGGCATTATGAAAAAGTGATTCATTTTTGTGGAATTTTATTTTTTTACCTAGTTTTTCCTCTTATTTGATTTTAAAATGATATTTCTTTTAGACATGTGAAACATTGAATGGATTTTAAGAACTGTATTATTTCTTTTTCTTTCCTTGTCATTTTCAGAGGTGTTCGCGCATCTAAGACCCCGCTGCATATGTAGGCTCATTAATTATTTTTTACCCCCTCAAATATTGAGAAAATTTTCCATAGAAATCAATTCCTGTTCATCTTCCACATTATCACCGTCAAAGCATCCATATGTAGGCTCATTAATTATTTTTTACCCCCTCAAATATTGAGAAAATTTTCCATAGAAATCAATTCCTGTTCATCTTCCACATTATCACCGTCAAAGCATCATTCAGCGTTCGTAATTAGATTTAGTAAATTGCTTTTTAGTTTGGACTAACTACTTTACCTATAGTACAAAGTCCACCACTTGAGCATTTATAGAGTTTATTATTCTTTAATTTCAATATTCAGCAAAACCCAATAAGTTTGGAATTTGTTTTGTGTGTTGGAAGTTGGAACTACCATTAGTATGAGAATCCATTAAACAAAGCAGTTCAAACTTTAGAATAACAAGCTAATACTTAAAAATGAGTATTTATGAATGATTTTTGGGAGTGATAGAGCATGAATTATGAAATCTCATAATTTTTTTAACAATAATAAACTATTTGTACTGATTTCATGCTGCATGTTTATAAAGAGTAGTCTTTTGTGTGGACATGGTCTCTAAAAGAAGATTCTTTTGAGTAAGAAATTGTCTTGTCAAAAGAAAAGAGATAAGCAAAGGAGGAGAAACCACTATGAGAGAAAAGAGACAGCTACTTTCTATTTATTTTTCTATTTATTTAATAAATACTAAATAAGTTCCGAACTTTTTTCACGAGGTACATTACCCCTTGCAAACATTTTTACTAAGTTAAATGTGTCTCAAGCCATTCATTCAATTAATAATAATAACAATGACCACTTTTTATAATTTTATCCCGTACGTATAAATAGAGAAGTTTGCACACAGTATCAAGATTAGTTTACTGCTATAAGAAGTTCTAAACATCTATCATTAAAAAAAATTCTTAACTCATTATTTTTAGTTTTCATATCCTAATAGCTCTATTTATTAGAAAAATCCTTTTATCTTTTATTTTCTATATTTTATAAAATTGAAATAAAATTAAATTGGTACTAAAAATCGGATCAAATTAGATCTAATGCTGATATCAGGTGTCCCCACATGCATTAAAGGGAAAACTTTCTTCGTTCTTAACGCTACAACGTCCTAATAAATCCGATCGCACGTGCACTGCCACATTGAATGAATTGAATGCCCACACGTACGGGTACAAATCACTGTGCCTCTGACATGAATGAGAATCCAATGTGGTATTTGTTTGATATGGCGTTGGGCAATTTCTACGGTAAAGAGGAATAATTAGTTACGGTGACACCCATTAAATTTTATATGTGGATTTTGTAGAAGGAAATTACCAATGTCAATATATCGTCGCAATATAAATTATTTACAAAATTCAATTTCTATTGAGCTAAAATATATTATAAGTTTTCATTGGATTCACACGATAGGCTCTCTCAATTCATCATTTATTATAGAGCATTTCAATTTAATAAAAACTATTTTCATCATTAGCAAATATTAGAGCCTCATTAATAATTAGAGATATCTTAGTGAAAACCCTTAAAGTTTTGAATCATTATATAGGGCATCAACCTTATTAAGTATTTCTAATCATTTAATTTTGATATAAATGAAAATTCAAGAAAACCTATTTTTGACCCTTCACTTTATTCTATTTGGCTGAATTAGCCAAAAATATCAAATGAAACTTATTTTTTAATTATTAAATTTAATTTCTACTTAATTTAATAAACACAAGTAAACTATACTTAAAATATTGACGTCATGTGAGAAAGAAATGAGTCATACAGATCCCATATATATGGTTTTCACTCATCTCAGGTGCCGTACGAGATTGGGCAAATCATTAAAATCATGTTGTTTAGAAGCAACGTCTTTTTTATTATATTTTCTCTTTCTCATACTTAATTATTACTAAATTTATTTCAAAGGATCTCATTAAACTAAGAATTTATTTCATTATAACATAATTTTTAAATATTTAAAAATTGTAAATTTACAAATCTAACAAATTTACTTTTTATAAGAATTACTTCTTCCGTCTCATTTTAATTTTCATTTAAAATATTTATAATTTTTAAAAAATATTTATATAATACTAACACTTTATATGATATTATCTATTTTCAACATAATTTATAATATGACAACTATTTTAAGATAATTTTAAGATTTATATAAGACAACTAATTTAAGTGAGAGGATATTATTTTAGAAATATTTTAAAAATCAATCCATCCTCGTCCAAAGAATCTGACGGAACAAAACAAAGAGGGGGGGGGGTTGGTTTTTTTGGACCGAAAGCAAATTTTTATGAAGGAAAAGGCTGACGTGTATCCTTCTTTGCTACCAGCTCGAAAACAACGGCTCTGATTTCTGGTCCATTTTATTTTTCCACTCTCTCTCTCCCACTCTCATTAAACACCTTTGCTGGTCCTTTCCTTCTTTTCTTCTTCCTTCATCGGCTCCTCTCTCTCTCTCTCATATGCTTTCTTGAGATAAATCTCTTTGGTAGCATCAATTTGTTCAACCAAAGATTAAAATTACAGAGAGAAGATGTCTCTAGGGAAGAGAGCAAGGCCTCCAATGAGGAGAACTACTAGCATGACTGAATTTGGGTTTAATCTGAGCAGCACTGGAGTAGAAATGCCAGAGAAATTTGGTGGGAGGAAAAATGAGAGAGAGAATCATAAAGCCATGTTGAAGTCACACTCATCTCCGTCTCACAGAAACCACAGGAAGAATTCTGGCGATCTTGTTGAGACTGCGCCCTTCTTGAGAGCTTGTGGTCTCTGCAACCGCCATTTGGGTCCTGCTCGTGATATCTACATGTACAGGTCTCTCTCTCTCTCTCTCTCTCTCTCTCTCTGAAATGGGTCTTTCTTTTTCTTTTCTTTTTTACTGTAAATGGATCTGCATAAAAATAGAATAAAAATTTGAGAAATGATACATATATACACTTACTGTAATGTTGTTGCATCCTGTATCATCATTATCTATTTTTTTTTAAAAATAGATTTTAAAATTTTAAATTTCATTAAATTCCTTCTCTCATGCTCACTCAAATGGGTTGTTTTTTTCTCTCTAATTCTGTGTGGACAGAAATTGCATAGAAAAGTGAGAAATGAGTATATGCACTCAAACTTTTATTTTTAAATTTTAAAATTCCATCCAATTCTCTCTCTCTCTCTCTAAATTATTTTCAAGGCATCAGAAGATGAGCTCAGTGAAATTTTGCTCTATATCAAAATTCTTAAAAGTGTTTTAGAGGAGAAAACTTTCCATTTTCTTTGTTTAAATTTGCACATCTTCTTCTCTTAAATCAGAAAAAAGAGTCGGTGGAAAACGAGAATGGAAATGACCTCATTTTCCTTCTTTACTTTATTCAGATCTTAAGAAGTCAATGCTTTTGGCAAAAAGACATTTGTGTTATATTTTTCATTGATTTAATGCAGATTTACTTGTCTCTTTCTTTTAAATAAAGAATCAGGAGAAGATGAAAAGAAGTGGTAATGTTTATTTATTTATTTATCATTTCCATGTTAACTTCCATTTGCATGGAGATGAAATCCTTAAAAGTGTCAACATCATATAAATACATGATTTCTAGTTCATCTCAAAACGATTGCTGCTTCTCTCATTCTTTTTAAAATTGTCTAATTTTTAGGAGGAAATTCAGGCTCTAACCCTATAAATGAATAAACCATTTTTTTTAAATAAAAAAAAAAAAGTATATAACACAATACTCCATGAACTGCGGCACCAACTTATATGGCCTTGATGGATCTAAAAAATAAGAATTGTGTGGTGATCATTTTGTATTTGTATCGACTATTGAGCAAAAATCTTGATTTCTTTTTAGGGGTGAGATAGCATTTTGCAGTCTAGAGTGCAGGCAGCAGCAGATGAATTACGATGAAAGAAAAGAGAAATGGTCCTTGACATCCATGAACAAAGAATCTCCTTCTGCAACGGGGTCAGAAGCTTCCGGCAACGGTGAAACGATGGTTACAGCTTGACAAACAATTATTTGCAACATCTTTCATGCAAAGAAGAAGAAGAAGAAGAAGAAGAAAAAAGAATTTCGGAATCATCTTTCGTTTACAAATTTTGATGTATTAGAACTGGAATTCGATGAAGATTAATCATCAAACCTAAACAAAATGGTTTTTCGACTTCTTTCTGTGATAAAGCATATGCACTCAGATTTTCAGTGTCACTGGAGTGGAAAGCATATGAGAAGATTAGAGAATTCTTATCCGAATATATAAACAAACTTTATATATGAAAATAACTTATTCAGGACTTTTATCTTTGCTCGGAAATCATTATTTTTAATATAATTGTTCTTAATTTACTGTCGATCAAAAGTTTAGATTTGAAATATTAATTTTTTTGGCCACGGAACATTTTTATTTTTTCGAAATTGAGAATGCAGTGAAATACATACATATCCCTGATTTAGCGGTAGTGTTGTCAGGAGGTGATTCATCTGAATGAAATGTGGCTGTGGAGATTGTGGGTGAGATGGATTTGTGGGGATTCCCCATCTCTTTTCTGGTGATTCCCCTTGGGGCTTTGTTGATTTTTGGCACCAGTATGAAACAACAATTCTCTAGAAGGAAATTCTCTCTAAATTCACCATCATTCAGCTCTTCCCTCTCCACTTCAAATTCTGACTCAAATCCTAATTGAGTTAGATTTGATTTTTGCAGTTAGATTCTGTTGAACACATTACTAGAATTTATCCTTACAAATGATTAATAAGGAAAGGGTACCTACATATTTATAAATTCAAGACCCAAAGATGCACTATCAATACGAGACTTTGTTAACACTCTCTTTCAGAGTTAGTGCTAGAGACACACAACTCTTTCCCTCTATAGAAGGCTGGAGTTACGAGCCCGACACATCCTCTGATACCATGTTAAACACATGAGTAGAACTCATCTTTAAAAATCAACTAAAAAGAAGAGAGTGTCTATATATTTATAAACCTCAAAATCTAAAAATCTATTGACAATGTAAGACTCGATTCAACATTATTAGAAAAAAATGAAATCTTATTCATTTGGATTCAATACCTATTCAACAAATAATTGCAAGCCCGATCAAACATTGTAAAGAAATTTTTTTTATCACATAATCAAATCATGATATTGTAAGTGCCCCGATTCGTCCGAATCATCCTTATTATCAATTACGTGACTCAGTTGGACTTACTTTTGATGAATAAGAAGATCTACTATGAAGTTGAAACGTCTACACCAAATATGGTATTGGACACACAGGTAAGTGAACCGTACGAGACCCTAGGCTAAGTCAAATACCTTAGAAGTCAATTGGAAAACAAAGTGATTAAGTGACTTTTAGCCTCGAGGCCTCATGTAATCTGTCGAGGCCTCGCAGCCAGTTAATGCTGAGCTGAGTGCAGCTGACCCTGTGTCGAACTGACTCAGTCTCTTACAGTTTTAGAAAATTAAAATCTGTGACTGTTTAATTGAGAGGTAATTATGATAAATTTATTGGAAGCTTATTATGGTAAATAAAATTATCCACATGGTGAGATGGTAATTATGGTAAATTAATTAGGAAGCTTATTATGGTAAACAAATTTATCCATGCTGAGATGTTGCCACCTCTCTTGAATTTGAATTTGAATTTGAATAGCCTTAGGGAGCTGTCTTTGACAAGTATGGAAAGGCTCCTCCATGAGCTAATCCATCTTGCAAATCTTCCATCTAATCCTTTATTGATGGCTAAGATAAATGAATTGCAAATCATGCATGGTGGATTTAAGTTGGCTGGTATCTGACTGGTTAGCTGGCTGGATTCTGTCTGATTGGATTACACTGCACATATATGTTGTCTGTTGTAACTTACCGCTGGCGAGGCCTCATCAGAAGTAGCGAGGCCTCGCAGGCGTGACTTACTGCAGATCTTAATATGTTTATAAAATAACAGTAGGCCTTTTGTTTAACACACCGAATACACAGAGAAAACACTTAGGAACAAGATTACCAGTGAGTGATCATTCGGCCTTCCCTCTAAACACCATTCTTCATCATCTTCCTTAGTAAATGTTTGGGTAATCAATACCCAATTCTGATAAAAAATAAGGTGTTCATATAGGACTAAAACCAGTCATATCCAAGTCCTACTGCTGTGCCAACAAATACGTTGCTGATGCTGATTTGATGGAAAGGAGCATACAGATTCAGTAAAGAAGAAAGAGCTTGAAGGAAAACGGTTAAGGCCTAAGGCAAGTTTTCTTCTTTGTTTTATTTTAAACATTGTAAAGTGGATTAGAACATTGTGTTCGAACCACTCTAAAAAAATAGGTGTAGAGGATTAGACCGATTGGGTTGAACCTCTATAAAAAACTAGGTTGTACTATTTGGGTGTGAGACCCTTACATAGTATATTTGGGATAGCTTAGAGAAAGTGAGTCCAACAGTGGATGTAGGTTCAGGTGAACTGAACCACTATATATCATTGTGCATATGTAGTTTGCATTAATAGTTTGATTCATTTGTTTATCACTTGCACACACGTTTATTCCGCTGCACATAATGTTAAATCTGATTTATATTTAAAAGGGAACTAAAATTGAAAACCGATATATTCACCCCCTCTAAATCGTGCATACTTCTAGTAACGAATTTTCAGATATAGAAGCTTAAAATGAAGAGGCCAATGCTGATAGAATCATTTTCCACATCACACTTCTATAACAAATTGGTAATTGATGATCTGAAGTTATATTGGGATTGTATATTCAGTTAAAAAACTCTATCTAATTTTAATAAATTTTTTATATTTAATAATAATCAACTTTTTTCTTCAATGGTAGTTTATCAACAAAACTTTAATTGAAGTAGATTTGCACTTAATATTTCAAAAACCAAATCTCAAATATTTTAATATGGCTCCTTTCTTACAACTACAATTCCTTTGCTTAACGGTAAGTCAATTCATTTTATGATTTGGGCTGTTTGGATGCACTAAATAGTCTATAAAGTATAACTGCAATATATTGGGAGTGGGGTGAAACACTAATTTAGACCCTTTTCTTAATTGTATTTGGGTATCACATCAATTGATACTTATGTCATTTCGAGCCATGATCAAAGAAGTGACGTGTCTTATTATTAATTTAATTGTTTTCTCAATGAGTGATTAACCAACTAATTAAGTGATCAGTGATTGCAAGAAGGGAATCTCATTGAAAGAGTCGTCCTGCAAGTTCCATGGTGTGTGGGCTCCATTTCTTGAAGCGCAGAAAGAGATTCATTTGGAGTGATTGTGATTTTGAGTGGTGGTGTGGGACCCTTGACATGCATTGACAACCCCTACCCTAAATTCATTGTCACAGGACCCACCTCCACTTGCCCGCTTATCTTTCATCTCTCTCTCTCTCGTCAAGTCCCTCCATCAAATTTTTTTTTTTTTTAAAGAAATTATTTCTAGATATTTTTATTTTAATAAAAGGCCATTTTTCTGTTTTTAATTTTTTAATTAATAAAAACCGATATTTCAAAACAAAAATAGGAGAGAAATGATATGACTGGTATTCGACATCCCCTGACTAGAACGTTATCAATGTCATTGATTTTTTTTTTTTTTTTAATTAATTCTTATTCAGATCAATTGATATGATTTAAATTCTACTCAAACTCGATCCCTTCCAACTCTACTTTCAACACGAAGTGAAATGAAATGTGATTGCCTAGAAATTTAATACCGTAAAATCTTACTTCCATCGTACTATTGACAAATGTCATGTCTATTAGAAGTTAGACTTGAATACAAGTCTGCTTTTGAAGATGGATAAATTTTAGTTAAAATATCAATTATTTTAATTCCTTTTAAAAATTAAAAAAATAATATAAAAAATTAGGAAATGTGGTCCAATATTTTGTCAAATTTCACCTTCATGTTAAAAAAAGGAAAGAGAATAAGTTCAGACGACATCTTGACCCAGCCGTTTTTTAAATCCGTGAGTGAGAGACGTCTGAGATATTATATGGAAAAAGAAGTCAAAATTTATCAATTTTTATATCAGTAGAGTTAAGATTTCAGCCGACACTAAAACAACTTCCTCTCTAATGGTTAACCAGGAACGATAACCTAATTTGTTAATGGGCCTAGCCAAAGTACCTTCATTTCTATTGAAATTTCAACTTTCATTTTTTAAGAGCTATAGTAATATAATAGATTACATTTATTCTTTATATAGATTTAAAAAAAATTAATATGAAAAAAATAAATATAGTCAACAGTATATAATCATTTCACTTCTTTAAGATATTAAATTATTTATTTATTTAGCTGAAGATATGTTTGGAGACTAACTTAGATTTAAATAGGAATAAGAGTGAGATACACTGAGACAAGAATATCTCCCTTTCACTGACAACTTATTCTCTTCTCTGCTGTTTGAAATTTTGAATTAAAAAAAAAAAAAAAGGCATAAATAAGAAGATTTCCTCAAGTTGACCAATTGGGCGCCAAGTTTAGGGGATCGAATAACAGAATTGCCTTTCTAAAGCATTTCTTTGCTTAGAATTTCATCAATATCTTTAGTGGATTCCTTCATGTATATTTTTCACATATGCTATGTAAAATAATATATTGTTATATTAAAACGATGTGATAATATATTATTATTGTATTTATAATATATAATTGTGCTATTTTTTCATAAGATGTTGGGTGATTGGAAGTATGGTCTGTCTTTGAATTGCTTTCTAGGCCCGGTGTTGGGAAGGTGTCTCCCCGTTCAGTTCACCTCAATTCAGCCTACCATTACCGTCAACGGGCCATTGAATTATTTAAAAATTAGGGCTTTCATTGCTTTGTCAAAGAGATTTGTACTTTCATCTTCCCTTTTGAGTGCTAAAATAGATCTTCATCAGAATAAAAACGAGACAAACTGCTTTCTAAATATACAGAAAAAGTTTAGATCGTGGAATTTTGATATTTAAGAATAGTGATGATGATGATTTCTTTTAAATTTAAAAAAAAAAAAAAAAAACTCAAAAAAATCTATGTTGTCATTGTTGTCAACCAGCTGTACGGTCCATAATAGTTTGGACATGGGCTCTCACTGGTCATTTCTATGTACCCTATCATGGTTGTGCCATAGCTGTCCTTGTGTAAATGCCATCTTTTTCTTTTTAATTTTTTTCATGTGGACAAAAAAAGGAAAGCAACTTTCGATGGCTGTGTTTGGAACAAATGTTTTCTTCCTAATTCCTATTACCCAATTCCAGTACTGGAAAAGGCTTTTTCATCTTACAATCATCAAGAATGCAGAATTCTATTGATTGTGATGATAATCATGACTGGGCCCCCTCTTTTTGTTGCCAACTCATAAGGGGTCTGACCCATTCAAATCAAAGTGTGTTGGCATTTTTCGTCGGTAGAACTTGGGGCATGTCATGTTTCATTCAAATATGGCGTATTTACATTCTTAAAATTATAATATATATATAGAAGATTTCAAATAATTTTAATAAAATGAATTATAAAATTATAAGCATAAAGTATGAAGAATTTTAAAAACTTGGATTAAGGTTTTCTTGATGGTATGTTAATATGTGCCAAATTCAACCATCCTTCATTTATGTGAGTGTGAGAGAGTTGGGGTGGGTTGGGGGATTGGGTAATTATTGTACGTCAATCATTGCAAAATTCAAACTTTCTTAATTTATGATTGAGATTGAAAGAGAGAGGTTGTTGTTATTGTATGTTTATGATTGAGAGAGCAACGTCTATGGTTCAATTCAATTCAAGGTTCCATAGATGGTTGGATCAGGAAAAAAAAATATCGGAATGGGATGATATCGATATCATTCTCTCGCATCTTTTCTTTTTGAAATATCAATTTATTATTATTATTTTATTTCTAAATTAAAAAAATTAAAAAAAATAATCCTTTTAAAAAAAAAGATCAGAAAACTCAAATATCGACTGATATGCACCTAATATCGCCTGGGCCCACACCGATAATCAATTTTTTTTAAAAAAATTGCCAATATTTATTCATATCGGTGATATTATGGCCGATATGTTAAAAAACCTGAGATATCATGATCGAAACGATACGTATCGACCGAGATTTTATCTCCGGTGTTGAATCACAAAGAAGCATTAGATTATTGAATTACAAATCAAGAAACTTCGTTGGTGGTTCATAGGCTTCGACATGTATAGCATCCCACTTCACTAGAGTATAATCTTTTTATATTAGGAATTCATGTCGCATAAGATTTATTAAATAAAAGGTGAGTATTTGTAGGCAAAAAATCTATTTTAATTGACAAGTAATGTATTTTTACAATAATAATAATAATAATTAAAATATAAATTATTAGTTTTTAGCTACATATAGAGTAGAATTTTATAGCATTATGATTTCACTTGAGAAGTCACTCCTATCGAACAGATCCTGTGTTATCTTGGACCAGCAATTAGTGCTGATACATCTTCAAGGAGACCAAGCCATGAATATTACCATCGATGGCCCAAAATCAAGCAGAATCCATCCATTGAGTGAGTCCTGGTATAGACACCTAAATTAGATCCACATATCTAAATACTGGATAGAGCCCAACTAGAAACCTAGAACTAAGTCATTTTAACGCATGAGCCTCAATGAACCTCCCAGTCCCAGACACTCATTACTCAAGCCCATACCTAATTGGAACTTGACCCATCCGACCAAAGGAAACCCTCGTCTTAGGCCCAACACCCGTTACACACTAGCCATACCCAACAAACTTTTGCGACTGGATCATGAGCTTCATCAATCCAAACATTACAATGCCCCACTAGTGACACTCCAGAATCCAGATGTGTGTTATCAGACACAATTATGGGCTCACCAAACATTGCAGACCCGACTATGCCACCACATTACCTAGACTGAGCCAATGTACTCTAATCTTCTCCCACCCTCAAACCAGACCTTGCAAACCCAAACATCCCAATGCAGACCCAAAACCAACCTAGCACTTTGGATTAGACCCTACAAACCATAGCACCCCTGGTCTAGAAATCAAATAGATCCCAATACAGACCCAATACCAACTTGGACCTTCTGATCTTACCCTTCTAAGACCATATAATGTACCCTCAATGCTCCCAAGTCCATCCCCTACAAAACTCCATCCTGGACTATGATGGTTGGCTTGACGGCCAAGAATTCGCTCAAGGAAGAAGGAATCTTGTATTCCATTCATGCTCAACTTTAAAGGGTCACTCCCCGTAGCTTTACTCGGTGTGTACATATTCAGATGTTTTTACATGCCCCAAAAGATTAGTTGGGTGAGACACCTAAACACCTTTAATCATTAAAAAGAAAGGGCTAAATAAACTATGATCTAATATAAAGTTTCCCCCAAATCTCAATACTATCTCATCAAATGAAAAGTGAAACCAACAATTGTTAATATTTTTCCAACTTGATAATGAGTATAGTCATAAAATATAATTTTCAAACATTGATAACCACATATACAACCCAATCAATATGATAGCTATATCAACTTAAATAGACAGAGGGCCAAAATGGATGCAATCTCATTATCATTATCAAGTAAAAAGATGGGCATGGAAGCTGCCATTGGGGTGTAAATTGAGAAATTATCTGTTGTGAATTTTCATGAATAGTGATTGGATTGAATTATTAAACGAGTTTAAATGTGAAATATGATATCTTTATATTTATTTAAAGACTTTATTAAAAGTTCATACCAATTTTGATGAATAAGTTTGTAAAAGACAATTCATAACACATTATCTTAACTGAAAATGGATAAATGTGTTAGATTGTATTATTCTTATATTTGTATAAGGGTAGATTAGTCTTTTGTTGTCCTTTAATTAGAATTTTCTGTCTATATATATTATAGTCTTATGAAATGATAATTACGGATTTTAGAATCCTAACATGATATCAGAGTCAGGTTTTGCATCACAATCCTCTGTATCCTCTTGCATCGCTGGTCATCTTCTCTTCCTCCAGCGTCTCAGATCCGGATCCCTCACTTCCGGCAGCAAGGACTGAATCGATCTTGCCGTTGTCCGTCTTCCGTGGCACTGCCATCTGATCTTTTATGAAACCCGTTAAGAGTTATTCATTTTCATTTGATTTGTAATGATTAATTCATTCTTGTGTTACTCGACAGAGACACTTAGATTTGATTTGGACCAATCACTGTTGATCAAACCTCATATCAAGACAGTGATAAAAGATTTCTCATGATTTTCTATATTTTTTAATTTTTTTTGAATATATTGCTAAATTCTTTTTAATTATATCTATATCTCATCTTAATGGAGTTCCCTCTTTGTTGTTAAAAAGATTAAAAAAAACCCTGATTATATGAGCATGAGTTCATTATCATTGTAAACTAATTGAGAGTTACGAATCCTAAATGCCTAGTAACAGGGGTCAAAAAATTGGCTCGGCCGATATCCGATACGGACGATATATCGGCCGATAATTTTATCTCTCATACCGATATCGACATTTTCTCTCTCCTCCGATATCGGAACCGTGAAAAAACGCAAAAAACCGTGATGAATAGTGGTGAATCGTGACAAAACCGCAAAAAACCGTGGACACCCTGAGAACCGTAAACCTTGAATCGCAGAAAACAGCGGAAAACTGCGAAAAACCGCGAAAACCCCTGAGAACCGTAAACCGTGGAAAACCGCGGAAAACCGCGAAAAACCTTGTAAAAACCGCGAAAAACCGTATCGGTGTTTTAATTTTTTTTTTTTAAAAAAAATACCGATATTTATGAATATCGGCCGATATTGTGACCGATATTTCGGACCAAATATCGGCCATATCGGCCGATATTCGGTATGTTCGGCCGATACTTATCGTATCGGCCGATATTACTCGGTTTAAAAAAACCAATATATATCGGCCGATACGATATGTATCAGCCGATATTTAAACCTTAGCCTAGTAATGCCTAATAATTGGATTGGATTCATTTGTTAAATGAGACCACTTACTGTTGTCGTTACAACTTACAGTAAGAATACCTTCCACTTTTCTTGCAACTTTAATCATGTTACATGCATTTTTGAATTGTAGTTTAAAAGAGTAAAAGAACGAATGCCGGTACATATCCGTAGATATGTTCTCTCATATTTTTTTTAAATGTTTTAAAAAAGTAAAATGATTATTAGAAAAAAAATGAAAAATCTAATGTGAGTATATTTTTATTAAACTGGGTCAGGTTGACCTCATTTTTGTGCCCAAAATATCACAACCTAATTAGAAATTTTAGAATTTGAGTTGGGTAGGCCTCATACATGAAAACCCAACTTTGGCCCAAAAGTTTAAATTTGACACACATTTTGTAAATTCTTTTTTTTTTAATTAGTATTGTGTCTAAATATGAAATTATGTAATATATAATAACATTTTTAAAATAATATAAAATGAATTCCATTTTAGGATTAAGAAGGTATGAACTCAGATAAGCCCATATATACATTCTTGACTTCAAATCAGGCTCGGCCCCTACGAATACAATTTGGATAGGGCTCAGGCCTGATTAGTTTGTGTTAATTCAGGCCCTGTCTAGGGCTCAGGCCTTTTAATTGCAATTTGGATCCCTCCATAGACAGGCCCAAAACCCAGCCCGGCGCACCTCAATTGCAGCCCTAAAAGGAAATGCTATGGTTATTTTTCGAATGATATAAACGTGATCTTCACGATTTTGACGTAAGAGATAACCAAATCCAAATGAAAATCATACTGGATATGCCTTTACATATCTAACAGATAAAACTAATCTTATATCATTTACATTTTTATTAATACAAAGTTGTCAATAAAATAAAAACAAAAGTTCTAATAGATCAGTGTTTCTATCGCTCTAAATGATAATAAACGTAAATTGGTGGAGTCTAATTGGCACCAAACAAAATGAGACATTAAAAATCAACTAAAATTCATTATACAACAATTTTACATATAAAATAGACAGTTGAAACTTGAAAAATCAAGTCACAAATTGATTCACATTCAACTCTAAATTCAATATATACTTATTTTTTATGGGAGCATAAACTAAATTTTAAATTTCGTTGAGATTTAAAATGTCAAACAGTGTAAATTGTTTGATTCTAAAATTATATAGAATCGAATAAACGCAAATGGGCTCATTCCAATTTTATTGAGATTTCTGCCAAATTTCATTTTGACGCCTTACATGATGGGGGGAGTCCAAGAGGCATACATTAAATTTTTTGGGTTTCCGAGATCCATGGAACCCTAAGAAACGTATTTCCTTTGGAAGAGACTCAGAGACCCTTCCTCTATATATCCACGGGTGTTCATGCACACGTGTCACGACAGAGAAGGAAGAGAAAACATACAATCTTGCACGTACCGCCATTTTCGTGGTCTTGGAGATTATGGCTCTCAACTCTAGTAACTCCTCCACTCAACACTCCTATTTATTTATTCCAACCCCTTTACAATTCTTGCTTGTGGTCTCTGCTCTTGGTCATTTGGTGAGTGTTTTGGGTACAGAGATGAAGAATTTGAATTTTTTCTGGGCATTTAGTGTTCTGGTTATGTTGAATGGATCACAAGCATTGCCTCCTCCTGCAGACTGCACTTCACAGGTCTACAACTTGATCAGTTGCCTCTCTTTTGTTGAAGTTGGGTCCAAAGATAAAAACCCAGAGACTTCATGTTGCTCTTCACTCGACACTTTGTTGAAGGAAAGCCCTCTCTGCTTGTGTGAGATAATCAATGGCGATGACAGCTTTGGGATTCCTTTGAATATTACTAGGGCTACCCAACTTCCTTCTTCTTGTGGCCTCACATCTCTTCCTGTCAGCGCATGCAAGGGTCAGTGAAAATGATGCTTGGATTTTGTCTTCATCTTCTTTAAAGTTATAATTATTCAATGTAAAGACTCCGAAACAAACAGACAATTTAATAAGTTTGAATGCAATGTAAAATCTGCTGTTCTTTGTTTCTGTCTATGCAGTTTCAGCAACACCTCCGCCAAAATCACATTTTAAACCATCACAATCACCAACTTTACTCCCACCATCACCCTCGCCAGTCGGCTTCATCTTCGAAACCAGGATCTCCTAATGAAGGAAG
This sequence comes from Chimonanthus salicifolius, assembly GCA_013350335.1. Classification (NCBI taxonomy): domain Eukaryota; kingdom Viridiplantae; phylum Streptophyta; class Magnoliopsida; order Laurales; family Calycanthaceae; genus Chimonanthus; species Chimonanthus salicifolius. The sequence continues at coordinate 841,576 of CM023538.1, forward strand.
TGCAGGAAGGCCAGGATCACAAAATTCATCATCCAGTGCTTCTAGAGCGTTTTCTACTTATCTCTTGGTCTCTCTTATCAGTCTAGCAGCAGCTACACTGTCTTGCTCTTGACAACCTACTCTTTTTTCATCTTTGTTTTCATGTTGGGAGTTCAATTTACACTACGTGTTTAGAGACCTTGATTTAGGACCTAGTCTTGCATTCGTTCAATGTTTTTTTTTTTTTTCCATTTAGAGTCACTTTATGTTATGATGTTCGGTGATGTTTAATTTTTAATTTTGTATTAGAGAATGCTACCTTTTTTTAATTCTACGTATGTTATCCTACATGGGTCATTTATTCATTTATAAGTTTGGTAATTATATGTTATGCTATGATCTATCGCAACATTACATCTTATCTGATATCTATACAACTTTAAGTCATAATAATTCAAGCAGTGTCACTTATGCATCAATCTTTTGATGAAATTGATGTAGAATGATGCATATAAGGCATGACGACAATGTCCATGTAAATGTTAAAGAGCTTGCATTGAAGAAATGCAACTCACTCTATACAAACTTTGCCCCACTGTTGATACTTTATACAATATCTTAAGACACGTGTAAACCTTTCAATTCACACACATTAAGTAACACTATAGAGAGTGATTCTTTTGTGTTGAGAGTGACTGAATCCAAAGGATTGATAGGAATACTACTCTTTTTTATAACAAAGGACACTAATATACTTTGGCAGGAGGATATATAAAAAATACATATAAAAATACAAAATAATTTTTATTTATCATATAAAAAATTGCAAATATAAAAAATCTAGCCTGTTTACCTCCTCAGTTGGCCACTTGTCAAATGTTTTTAAGGCCCTGGCCCGACTCGCAATTGGGCCAATTATGTCAGCTTGCACTTGGATGGTCCCAACTACCTGGAAAATCTGCTAAAACCAGCTTGAACCCGATTCACTCGCTAGGCCCAGGAAGCACATATTCTATACTCGTTTTGTATTGGATCTCTTTCCAACGATCTCGCCTTCTCTAAGTGGAATCTGCTAATTATACCAGCAGAATGGGTTGGCCCGTATCTTCCCAAAAAAATTCAGCCTGCAAGTTGAAAGGCAACACTTATATGTCGATATTGATAATGTCGGTCGGAAAAAGTATTAAAAAAATAAATAAATATCGGTCTTCAGCCCCACTAAATATTGGCGATATATAGGTAGGGCCCACAGTATATCGGGGATTTATCGGCCGATATTGTATTTTTTTTTTTAATTTTTTTTTAAAAGCTGATATTGGCCTCATTTTCTGTTTTTTTTTTAATTTTCTTTTAATTCAGCAAAAAAATTAAAAAAAATATTAGGCTGATACTTGAAAAGAAAATAAAAAGGAGACAGAAAAATATTGCCAACATATCGACTGGAACGATTTTTTTTAACCCCTGGTTTTGGGTTTTGTAGAACACAACTCTTCAATTTGAATATAGGGACACCTACCTGAAAACAACTGTTATGGGCCTTTAACGAGTCTGGCCTGGATGGACAGAAGAGATAGTGACGGATCGTAAATCTGATAGCACTGTGGTTTAAGTGATTTTAGTGTTTGAGATCTAATAAAATAAAACTCAAATAATTTTTAGCAAGTGGTTGGCATTACAAAGTAAGGCAAATGGACACCTACATGAAATTCAAGAAACAACTGTTACCGGCTTTCTAGTAGTTATGGGCCTTTAACGAGCCTTGTCTGGATAGACACAAGAGACAGTGACAGATCATAAATCTGATTTTAACTGTGATTTAAGTGAATTTAAGTGTTTGGGATCCAATAAATTAAAATTCAAAAAAAAAAATCGAAATAATTTTTTGCAAAAGGTTGACATTATAAGATAAGGCAAATGGATGTAGACTCTTATTGGCATTAACAATATGAAAGTACGGTGAAAGACTTAATTTAATAAGATTAAGTCTTCTATACGTAGTTATTTATTTGTTGAAAAGATCTACGCTTTCACTCAATTATCTTTCTTTTCCATAGTCCAACACTCACCGACACTCTCTACCCTCACGTAACCATAGATGGTTATAATTTATAAAAGTAGGTATTTTCTATATAAGGGGCGATCACAGAGCTTTTTTTTTTTAATACGTCGTCTACAGGTCACATTTTTAACCCCTTCAAAATTTCATCAGATTAATTTAATTTTACCATTTGAAAACATGACTTGATTAATTTGAATAGTGATTTCTGATGAATTTTATATTTAAAAAAAATCGTGCCAATTTACCCATCATAACCTTATTTAGGGAGACCTATGCTTGAGTGTGTAAGGTAATATATTAGACAACAATGTGCGGGTGATCATTTCACTTTCTTAAATATAATTTTTTGTGATTATGATTAGGGTTGAAACTTGAGTCGGATTGGTTCAAGCTTTAATAAACCCAATCGAACCCATGTCAAAATTTATTGAACCCGACTTGACTCAACTCGAATTGCTCACCCAAATTACTCAACTGACCCAACCCGAGTCAACCCGAGTGTTATTTTTGTATTTGAGAAGTCTTTTTCATTTAATGCTACTTAAAAAAATCAAGATCAGTAAATTTTAAACACTACTCCCTTCGTCTCATTTTAGTTGCCTCATTTTAAACATTTGAATTTTTTAAGGAACTTGAATTTGACTTTAAACCACCATGCAACTGAAAGACGATTCTCGTTATCGGCCGATATCTCGACCCCTGCTTGATGTTGTTCCAGTGTAAATGAAATAATTTTAAAATCCATATAAGATAGCGAAATTTGAACAAAGGAAGTATAATTTTAATAATGCAAACCTGAGTTGTTAAAACAGAGTATAAACATGAGAGTAGCTCAAAATAAATTTAAGAAATTTAATAAAGAATTCAATTCATAGAGATAAAACCATTTGGGTTGTGTTTGCGGGATCCATAGCCTCACAGCGGGCAGAAGGCTGATAAAAGTGGTGGATGGAAGATGGACTGAGGTGAGGAAGGCGTGTTGGCAACTAACTCCCACTCACCCAACATGTAAACTCAGTTAAATGCCCTAAACTGAAACTAACCCATTCTAAGATTTCTTATAAAAAAGATGGACCACATGCACACCAAGTCGCATAAGTAATTAAGTGTTCGATTTTGTTTTACTAAATTGCTCAGGATTCACAGAGCCTCTAATTAATTTTTAGAGCATGTGTAAATTTTCCTATTCACACACTCGACAACACTATAGAGAGTAGCTATTTTGTGTTGAGAGTTTGAATTCAAGACTTTTGGCATTTTAAAAGGGTTCTTGACCAACAAACCAACTCTCACAGATTGTGTAGGGTTTATTAAATAGAGTAAGGTCTTTTCTTAAGTAGGTGGGCCACATAAAATTGTCTTAATCAGATTTATTAAATCATGTTTTTAAATTCTTAAAGTTGATCATTTTAATTTATTTTTAAAATCTCTAAATATTAAGGTTGTTTTTAAAAAATACTTGATTAATCCAATCAAATTGATTTTTAATGGGCAATGAGGTGTGATCTATAAATTTTACAAAATGTAATAAATTTTTATTGATATAATAATTTATAAAAAAATAATTTCATCAAATATGTAAAATCATCAGATTTAAAAAAAGTAAATTAAATAGTTAACACAATTTAGTCAACTATTAACCTTAATTATTTAAATTACATAAAATAAATAATTTTAACTGGAACTTTTTCAAGATAATAATACTAATATCTTTAATTTATTAAAATAAATTTATTTTCGCCATCCATGATCAGTTGATCACCACAGCAACAAGAATTAATAGGCGACCCTAAGTGGAATTCTCCAAAGAAGTGGGCCGCACCAAATTCATTGGGCTGATGGAATTTCCAACTCCTTGTACAAATTTGAAATTAAATTAAATTCTTCCAATCTCTATCTCTTTCTCTCAGTCAGTTTAATGCTTACCACGTGGCATAAAAAAAGAGAGAAGGGAAAAATAATTAAATAAATAAATAAACACAACCTCCCCAAAAGCTCCCAGTTTCCAATTTCCAATTTCCATTCCGAACAAGGGAAGGGTTGGTCGCCTCCACCGCCCAACTCACAGTCAATGCCCATCCACAGACAGAGACACTCTTTCAAGTTTCAATTGTTATTATATTTGTGTAAAAGAAATATAATTACAAAATTAGAACAAATGACAAACAAAAACTGCATTGAGAGCTTAAAAAGCCTACTTCTCGATGATTTCTTACTCGACCTCTTTATTTTCTATTCAGTTTTATAATTTTATATAAAAAAAACCCTAAAACTTACTTATTTTTTGGCCCAAATCTAAATTTGAATTCGGGTTTGTACTCAAGCTCGGGCCCTTTAATTACAATCTGGCTTGGGTTTGGGTTGGCCTAAAACCCAAGTTACCTCATTGAGAATCAGTTCATTGTGATAAACTATTTTTTTTAAATATAGGTATTTTCACCTTTATATTGAAAGTGAGACTAATTTATTTGAGACGGTATTTATATCATCTTTCTTTTTTCACTTATTAAATTACTAATATCTCATAAGTCAGATTTGTAATCAATTTAAACTCATCTTGAGAAATATTTACTATAAATTTGAGCTCAAGTCTTATCAATGGTTAGAACATTTTAGCGTTTAAAACTATGATTAAATATATATTTTTAGTTGAATTTTATCACACTTCATCTTAAAAGGTAGATCTATCAAATTAACTTATTTTTATCATCTAATATAAATTCTATACAAAATTAGTTTTCTCAATTTACAATAGGACCAGTTAACGCTTCACTAGGATTGCAGCTCGACTTAAGGTGAACTTAAACCCTGACTAACCTAACTCAACCAATTAACACTTTAAGGTGAACTTAAACCCAGCTAACCTAACTCAACCAATTAACACTTTAAAACATGAGTTTGATTTAGGCTCAACCTTCATCCATTCTCAATTTGAATTCAATTAGTGTCTTCTTTTGTCTAATACGACCTATCTGAATACACTTCTTATTTTTTAAATATTTATTTGTAATTTTCTATACTTATTATTTATAGTGATTATATTATAGTAGTAGAGATTTGTTTTTAGATACCTCTTTGATTAAAACATACCAACATAGTAAATATAAATTTAATTATCTATTTAATTAGATAAATTGATCTATGGCTTAATTACAGAATTAAAAATATATTAAATCAGGGGCATATTTAGAAGAGAATAGAAATATAAATTAAATTAAAAAATAATCTAAATTTGAAATAAATATAATAAAAAATCACTCGATCCGATCTGTCCACACACTTGACAATGAATAATTTCTCTACAAGCCATTGAAGAGAGGAAGAGTCCAATGATTGTTTTTTTTTTTCCTATCCTCTCCCTTTGAAATGATGTATACAAAATTGGGGTAGTTCCCAACTACCCCAAGGCTTGGAAATGAGGTGGGCAGGACTCGTCACGTGGCTCTCTCATTAAAGCCGTTACTACCTTCTTCATTCTCAGCTCAGCTACCTGGTCTGCCTCTTCTCCTCCTCCTTCTTACATTTACCATTTTCTTCTTTAATTTTTATTCTTGACAATAAGAAGTAGAAGAAAAAGAAGAGAAAAAGAGAGAATTTTCTTCTGGGTTTTGCAGATTCTGGTCTTATTCCTTGTTTCTCAGGTCACTTCACACTTTTCTCTTCCCCCTTTTTCCCTGTAATTTAATTATTTGTACATTTCTATCTGTCTGTATAGTGGAAAGGAATAAACTTTCTTGGAAATAAGCATTCGGTAACCAAAAGCAGAATTGGGTTTATCCATTTTTAATTAAAACTGGATTTCATACGTTACATTACAATCTTCTTTAATTTTTCTACTTGATAACAAGAAGTAGATGGAGAAGAGAAAAAGGAAGAATTCTGATTCCGAGTTTTGCAGATTCTGGTCTTAATCCTTGTTTCTTAGGTCCTTTCAACCTTTCCTTGTCCTCTATTGTTCTTCTGTTTTTTTTTTCTTTTAATTATTTGTTCCCTTTTAAGTCTGTTTGGATGAATGGAAATGAAGGAACATTCTTCGGAATGAAGCATGCTCAAACTAAAAACAGAAATGAGTCTACCGTTCTCATTTAAAAAATGGATCTTTTTTTCCCTAGAAAAAAATGATTAGTTTATCTGCTCTTTGGGATTTGGGTTGTCATTTTTGTTCATTTAATGGTGTAAAGATCTCCTTTTATCCTTGACCCAGATTATATTTGAGTGCTTCGAAATGATTCTTATATTAGCATAATTCTTTCGTGATTCAAACTGCCGTTTTGAGAGTTGCGGTTGTTAATTATCCTAAATTTTTGGATTCTTTTTATATGACTGTTATACTAATGCTGTTTGCTCTCCTTTTCTTAGTTTTCTTACGGAAACGATATGGGTTCTTTTGTGTGATCCTAAATTTTCTGTCTTGTTTGAATTTCATTGCACAATATCAATGGTAGTTCCTATTTGCATATTGGATTTGCCTGCTGGATGCAGTTGGTTTCTAATTTTAGAGATGCTCTTGGTATTTCAGACTTAGGATTTCTTTGGGTTTACTCATTTTAGTTCATTGTAAAAAATGGCATGATGGATTGTAGAGTGACAAAGAACATAATTTTTCAAAGGCTTGAAGAAAAAATAGAATTTTGAAAAGCTAACCCCTAGATGGTATAAATGGACTTAATGATGGTGGTGATGATTATAGATCAAAGAGTATTTAGGGATTTTTTTTCTGCCTTTGAAGTGTTACTAATGTATTGTTTGTGCTGTTTTTGGACTTCTGGATGACTGGTTATTGGCTTATCGTAGTAAGGCCAGAAGTTTAATAGATAATTCAGTGGAACTTATTCAACTTCCATACTAAGTTAAAGAAAATCTAAATATCCACCCTAACATGTGGCAGAAAATGTTTCTTGTCAGATTGAAATTGGTGGGACTTCACCTTATTTTGCTATGTATCCTAAATATAGCTTTTGCATATAGGGTCTGTTTCTAATATTTCTGTACTTTTTTGAATTGGTTCTGTTCTTTCTTTCCTTAAGAATCTTAAAAGCATCTTTGATTCTTGTAGAATCAGCTTCATTAATTTGTCATCCAGAACTTTTCTCTTACTCACTTCAAAATTCAAATAACAGTGTGAAGTATATTTCTAACAGCTACATCAATGTTGAATAGATTGTAATCTTTCTGTGATTGAATAGCTTACTTATTATAATTCATATTCACGTGAGCAAAAAAAAAAAAAAAAATGGTTGTTCACTTTCGTTGACAAATTTAATTCTTTCGATGCAGAATGTCCGCGTCCCTGAGAGGACCAACCATGGCTGAAGTTTGGCGTGGGAATGGTAATGGGTTGATCAATGGAAAGGTCCAAGTCAGATCTCCAGCTGCTTTGTCAGATGTTGCTGATTTCTGCAAAGCTCTTGGAGGGAAGACACCTATCCACAGTATCTTGATTGCAAATAATGGAATGGCAGCTGTTAAATTTATGCGTAGTGTCAGAACATGGGCTTACGAAATATTTGGAACAGAAAAAGCAGTTCTATTGGTAGCCATGGCAACACCAGAGGACATGAGAATCAATGCAGAGCACATAAGAATAGCTGACCAGTTTGTGGAAGTTCCAGGAGGAACCAACAATAATAATTATGCTAATGTGCAACTCATTGTGGAGGTGAACACTAAACTCTGCTACATTGCGTGCCCAAACTTAACTTTTTTCTTTTTCATTTATCGAATAGTTTAAGGATGCCTTCTCATATATGTCAATATGTGAGTGGTTTGATCTTAGGATTGATCATTATTGATTCTGCTATGCCTCTGGGGCAGCACCGAAGTTGGAAGCTACAGTGGGTTGAATACTTTACTGATTTTCTGCCTGAAATGATTAAGACACTCTCTTCTCACACTGTTACTCACTCATGCTGCCCAAAAGGCTATTTCCATGTCGGAGTGCATGTAATCTAGGGTACACCTAAATTTACACCCGTTCTAAAGGCGGAAATCATAGACCTACTTGTTCTTCTTGATATACTGACTTGTAACTCCTAAATCATCCACAGATAGCGGAGATAACTCATGTTAATGCTGTTTGGCCTGGTTGGGGTCATGCCTCTGAAAATCCCGAGCTTCCTCATGCGTTAAAAGCAAGGGGGATAATTTTTCTTGGTCCTCCTGCTGCTTCGATGGCTGCACTGGGAGATAAAATTGGCTCATCTCTAATTGCTCAAGCAGCAGGAGTACCAACCCTTCCATGGAGTGGCTCACATGTAAGTATTAAAACTTTGTTTTTAATCTTCAATTATCAAGGTAACTAGTTATTTGTAGTAGGATTCATCCTGTTCTGAAATCATCCTCCAGGTAAAAATTCCAGCACAAAGCTGCATGGAAGTTATCCCAGAGGACATCTATCGGCAAGCATGTGTATATACGACAGAGGAGGCAGTAGCGAGTTGTCAAGTGGTGGGTTACCCTGCTATGATCAAGGCATCATGGGGAGGCGGTGGTAAGGGAATAAGAAAGGTTTGTGTCTTTTTCTGCTGCATCATGGCTTTGTTTTGGTCATACTTACTTGCAATATGAGTTTCTATTCATATGTAATGTATCTTTCTTGTTTGTTACATTGTTTGATGTTTATCCAAATTGTTTATGGACTTGATAAACATGTCTTTGTAACTCGATGTTGACATCATGTATTGTAATGAAGTGGCTAATTTTTCCCAATCCATATGGTCTTGCACCAGAGTTCAGGATCTGAAATTAGATTGGCTAGCAAATCTGGTTTTGTGAGGTGGCATTTATCTATATCCAGTGGATTAGCATGGTATCATTTTGGATATTGTTTTTCTTAAAAGTCCTGGTACCCGTTTTATTTAGGGAGATATCCTGGTTCTTACCTTTGTGGATTTCCTGCCCATGGTTCTGTATCCAATAGTGTTTTTGCTTTTCTGAGAGAGAGAGAGGATTGGTTATCATGAGCATCATTGTTTTCAAATTAAATTTATGCCATGAATAAATTTATTAGTGCAGCATTTTCAATTTTGAGAGATTTTGTTATTATGCTGAATGCCTGAATCCAACATTTTAAAAAACTTGGTTTGTTGTGTTTGATTCAAGGAGGCACTGGACAATTTATTTATTTTTTCAAAATTTTACTTTTCATCTTTGAAAAGCACGTAAACAACTTTGATGTCGTATTGAAGTTCATTATACTTCTATGCTATAATCTTATTGTTGTTTCCCCAATATGACACTGATTGTTACTTTACGCGTGAACTTGGGTTCATGCCATGGGATTCAATGTTTCCTGTTTCACTTGAATATTTGAACTATATTATATCCTCTTTGCTCTGTAGGTTCATAATGATGATGAAGTGAGGGCTTTGTTCAAGCAAGTCCAGGGTGAAGTTCCTGGTTCTCCAGTATTCATAATGAAGGTTGCTTCCCAGGTGAGACATTCCCCTGCAATTATTTTAGCTGCTAGGTGAGCGATCTCTTGTTGCACCTTGGTTGCTGAAGCCTATAAATTTTGTTCACTAATTTTTCTTAATGGGTAAAGAACATGTTTTAAGCATATTTTGATTCTGGTGTTGTAGTAATTGTAAAGTCCTTTTTCATTTGATTCTCTGTTAAGTTCTTGAAGTTTTATGTTTACGTTTTTCTCTAGAAATGTTTCAGATTAATAAATAGATATGAGCTATTATAGCTCCCATCATAACCGTTGTATTACTTAAATGTTAGAATTGTCAAGAATAGATTTTGTTATTTCCAATATATAGATCCTAGTTCTGGCATTTCATCAAAGCAGTTACTTTGTAATTGTGTAAGATTCACATGGTTACACCTGAAATTGTGCAACTTAGCCCATAATCCGTGCATGCATATATTGACTGCTGTTACTCAATCATCGGATGACTAACATAATTTTAAATAATGGCTGAACATGTCGCTAAGGCTGGCCCCACCTCCTTTCCACCCCCAAAGCCATTTGTGTGACACTTGGAAACATGTTATTAAGGTTTTCTATTTTTATTTTCATTCTTTAAAGATTTTTGCTGTCATTTGACTTTCTACATATTGGCTTGTTTCAGTTTTTCTGAAATATCCAAATCAGAGGCTAATGCAGATATTTAAGATCATGTTGCCTACAAACTCAACACTGGTTATAACATGTGAAACCAAAACTCAAAAGCGAATGTTTTTGCTTTTGAAAATAGTAGTAGTATTCATTGAGAAAGTAATAGCTCATTAATTCCTAGAGCTTTAGCTAGCAACTTTGCCCTAACATGAACTTCGATGTCTTCTTCTAGAGTCGCCACCTAGAAGTTCAGCTACTTTGTGATGAGCATGGAAATGTTGCAGCTTTGCATAGTCGTGATTGCAGTGTCCAAAGGAGACACCAAAAGGTACTCCCCTGTAAATGTCCTTGTTTCATTGCATTTAAATATGGAGGATTTTCTCCATCCACATGCACTGATGAGAGATTACAAGTGCCTACCCTTGTTCATGTTTTACATTATGTGGCTGTAAACAAGCTAAGAGTGTTGATTCTCCCCCTCATTTGATACATCATTTCATTGTTCATGTATTCTATATCCTTTATTATTAATTTGGACATCACTGTTCTAAGAGATGGTTTGCTTTAGTTATTATGGCAGTGGATTTTGATACAGTTACCTTTGTTTTCTACTAGATTATTGAGGAAGGTCCAATTACAGTGGCTCCACACTGTGACTGTGAAACAGCTGGAGCAGGGTGCTAGGAGGCTAGCTAAGTCCGTAAATTATGTTGGGGCCGCTACTGTTGAGTATCTGTACAGCATGGACACTGGCGAGTACTACTTCTTAGAGCTCAACCCACGATTACAGGTTTGTGGCAATTTATGTTCTTAGTTAGGTAAAAAGTACCATGAACTTTTTTCTTTATGTTACTTGGGTACAGGCTCAGGTCTAACTGTTACTATCTTGGACCCAAATATCAGGTCCTAAATTCTGGACACTGTTGAACTAAACTTGTAGGGTATGGACCAATGGGGATATGAACGTATGTTTATGTTAGTTGTACTCTTAATATATTTTTTTAAGCATCTTGTAACTAAGGTCTCAGCGTTCAATTCACACACATTCATTTATTTATTTATAAACTTATTCAGGCTTGATGTTCCAAAGAAATTATTCACATATTTGACTTGGACCAGTCAGGTGCTTCGAAGGAATTTTTTTTTTTGAGAGGTAACAATAAAATTTCATTAAAAAGGAAGAAAACACAACAAAAATGAAAACAAAATACAAGCGGAAAAACTCTAAAAGGATTAGACTAAAGAAAAAGGAAAAAAATTACAACGAACAAGAACCAGAAAAAAAAGAACAATTGGGAGTCCGTAGATCCCAACTCTCAAAAACAAAAGATTCCAGAAGCCGAATTGTTGATCCCATTTTTGTCAAGAAAGTCTGCCACTCCATTTGCTGTGCAACTAGCATGAGCAAAGGACACATCTGATCTCGTAGCTAGTCCCCTTATTTCCCTTGCTATGGTAATCATCCTCCAGAGGTCGATTAAGGCCCTTGGCCCACTTAATTGCATTTGCCGAGTTGTTTTCAGTTACTAGTAAGCCATGTGCATAGACTTTCCAAAGGGTCAAAGCTCTCCTAATTCTAAAGAGTTCCGCCTCGTTTGAATCCCTTACCCCTATAGACTCCGTAAAAACCACCGATGAAACACCACAATGGTTCCTAAGGACTCTACTCATCCCTATTGGACCAGGTTTTCCCCTCGATGCTCCGTCCATGCCTTGTTGAGGTGGGCACCATGATATATGGGTCTAAAACTCCTAGCTCCTCCACTTAAACAGCCCTCCAAGACATGGCTCCCTGTGTTGTATTTTTCTTTCTTACATTCAAATGTGTTTTAGGTGGAGCATCCTGTCACCGAATGGATTGCTGAAATAAATTTGCCAGCTGCCCAAGTTTTGGTTGGGATGGGCATTCCACTATGGCAAATTCCTGGTATGAGCTTATTTATTTTTCATTCCCATTGAATCCTTGTGCTCACTCCTATTTTAATAAACTGATCATTATTCTGTTGTCATGCCTCAATCCTTAGAAATTCGGCGTTATTATGGAATGGATACTGGTAGAGGGTATGGTGCTTGGAAGAACACATCGGTTCCTGCTTCCCCATTTGATTTTGATAAGGCAGAGGCTGTAAAACCTAAAGGTCATTGTGTCGCTGTTCGTGTAACAAGTGAAGACCCAGATGATGGTTTCAAACCTACTAGTGGGAAAGTACAGGTTAGATTTACCAAGCATGGGAGACTTGCCTGCCAAGGTCCATTATGCTTTTCAGCGAACTTGATTCAAAGTGGTTGATTTGTTGCAGGAACTAAGTTTTAAAAGCAAGCCAAATGTTTGGGCATACTTCTCTGTTAAGGTTTGTTTTCCAGACGATTTTTTTTTGTGTGTGAATAGCTTCTCTTTGTTAGCATATTCCAAAGTTCTTTAAATGGAAATGTGAAAAAATGTGCAGATGAATAATCCATGTCTTCAGCTACCTTTGCATGTCTGTATGCATTGCATTTGCTGGATGCATTCATACTTGATATGAACTCTAGGCACAATTAGAAACTACTTACCATGCAACATTTTAGGTTGTGGGTTCGAGTCATGTTAACTTTTCCAAAAATAATAAATTTATACTATTATTTTTAACGATATTGTTATAACATTCTAATTTATGTATATTACGAAATCTTCTTAGTGCATCAATTGTAATGAACTCAAATATACATTGTTTAATACAATTCACTATGATATTTGGTATGAATGTGATCATGGGTGTGTGTTTCTGAGTTTGTGGCCCAAGCTATTCACGTATTACATACTTATATCTGTATTAGTAACTGTTCTACACTGTTATAGTTATTTTTTCAGTTTGGTCAGGCAAAATCTAATCTTTTATACCATGCCCTTTTTTTCTTGTTTGTGCACTTCTCTCTGCCATAATGCATATTCTCAGTCACATTCTATTTTATGAAAAATTGAATCTGGAAGTTTTTGATAATTCTTTGTCTAATGCAAATACATTTGTTAAACTACATTTGCTTCTTATGATATGAATAGTGGGTATCGTTCAAACTCTTACGCATATATCTATATTCTTGATTGTCTGTGAAGTTCCAACTTATTGGTTAAATAGCATACTTACCGAATGAACATTTATGTGTTTCAGTCTGGCGGAGGCATTCATGAGTTCTCTGATTCTCAATTTGGTAAATACTTGAAATGTTTGAGCCTCTATTTAACATTCTAAAGATATGTGTGTGCATCAGGTTTATGTTATTTAATGGTTCTTCCTGCTATAATATTATTTGTGACATTTCTAACTCAGGACATGTTTTCGCTTTTGGGGAGTCTAGAGCCTTAGCAATAGCTAACATGGTTCTTGGGTTAAAAGAGATACAAATTCGAGGAGAAATTCGTACAAATGTTGATTACACTATAGATCTTTTGCATGTAATCTTCCATCTCTTTTCCCATGTCATTTCTTCTGCCTTGATAATTTGATTTCCATTACACCATAGAGCTTTTCATGTCATCTTCCATTCTTTGCTCATTTTATTTCCATTAGACCACAGAAACATGTTTTTTTTTTTTAAATTTTTTTTTTTTTTTACGAGTTTAATACAATAAGTGCCTGTTAACTGTTTCAGGCTTCAGAATATAGAGACAATAAGATCCATACAGGTTGGCTGGACAGCAGAATTGCCATGCGGGTTAGAGCTGAGAGGCCTCCTTGGTACATTTCAGTTGTGGGAGGAGCACTTTATGTAAGTTTATCTAATTTTCCTCTAGTTATTAGGATGCTTAGTGATCTTAGTATTTTATATTATGGAAGTGTTCACTATCAGGAAAAAAAACAGATTTCCATTAATGATCAAAATAATGATGATGATAAAGTTCCTTCTATTTCTTCTTTTGTTCACAGAAAGCGTCAGCTAGCAGTGCAGCCATGGTTTCTGAGTATGTTGGTTATCTTGAAAAGGGGCAAATCCCACCAAAGGTATTGCTTAATATCATGTCTTTGATTTTATTCAATCTTTTTGGGGATTTTCTTTCACTCTGACTCTTGAATGGTTGAATCACCTTAATTGCAGCATATTTCTCTTGTCAACTCTCAAGTTTCTTTAAATATTGAAGGAAGCAAATACACGGTAACTATTCCAGTACCACTGACTTACACAACACATTGTCTTATGGGCCTTTTAAGATTTCTTCCACATACAGAACCATTAGATGTATCACCAACACCAAGTTTGTGTATGGTTCTATTTTAGATTGAAATGGTAAGGGGAGGACCAGGCAGCTACAGATTACACATGAACCAATCAGAGATAGAAGCGGAAATTCATACCTTGCGAGATGGGGGTCTGTTGATGCAGGCAAGACCTTTGTCTCCTTTTATCACAACTGATGCTTTTCATATTACCATGCATGCCTCAAATTATTCTTAACTTGTTTTTTGAAATAGAACATGTAGATTCTTCACACTTTTCAAGGTCAAGATCACATTTCTCTTCTTTTTATATCTGTCATTTTTGTCATGATTTATTTTCAATATCATAATTTGATATCATATTATTGTAATTGTTAATGTTATCACAACAAATATTGTTTGATTTTTATTTTCTGAGTCTTATTCTTTAGTCTAGCCCTGGTATTGATGTTAGAAATCTTGTCCCATTGCTCAAATTATATATTACAGTTGGATGGAAACAGTCACGTGATTTATGCTGAAGAAGAGGCAGCTGGTACTCGTCTTCTGATTGATGGAAGAACTTGCTTACTACAGGTGAGGGCATTACTCTCATTTTCTATTCCTTTTGTTTTCTATAGTAATTGAAAAATGTTTTCTATTGTTTGTTCATCTCTTTTTTGAGCACTTCTTGTGCCTTTAATATAGTTACCATTTCAAAAAAGAAAAAGAAAAAGAAAAAGTGATCATTCACTCTATCTTCTCTTACTAATGTATGTATAAGCACTATAGATGTTCTTGTAAGTGTTGAGAGGGATCATCATCATCATCGAGCCACTGGTCCCATATATGTGGGTCAACTATTTGAATTCTAATTCTCCTTTAAGTGTTAAGAGGATGAGTTGCAAATATCAGAAAGCTGTGTATGAAGCCTTTGTTAGCTATTCTTGCATGAATATATTGGTTAGTATATGTTTTTTAGTGATGGAATTCATCAGGTTCAAGAAGGATCAATCTCAAGATTTGATTTTAATGAGGAAATTGGCACTCTAATCTCTCTCATTCTCTCAAAAGATTAAAAGGAGGAAAGTGGCAAGCTAAGGTTGTGCCAATTTGTCTTTATTTGCTTTGTCTTTCTTTTCATAATTTTTTTGTGTGAAACCCATACATCATTCACACCACAGGTATGTTTCATGATTTATTTGGAATACAATATGTGGTGTCAAACACATCACTCTGTTGAATTCTTCTTGGATTCTGCAATGGTTCTTCTAGAACTAATATTGTTTTTTCCATTATGACAGAATGTATGAACATTTTCCTTCTTTTCAAACTGAAATTGAAATATTTATTATTAGAGTAGAATTTTACATTATTTTTTATTGATACTTTTGCATATTATTTTCATTTAAAATAAATGTATATTAAATTTAATGAGATATTATAAAATAGCTATGTTTTAGGACTGGTTCAATCCGAACTCTCATTCTGGGGTTGGATTTTGACACATTTACCCTTGGCCTTGCAAGGTGGCACCATAATTTCCTTCAAAATAATGTATAGCAGCTGGCATTAGTGACACTATTGCCATAGCATGGGATAGAGCTGGCTTGACTCGCTCAAATAATAAAACTGTCCCAGGCATTATAAAGGGCTAATAATCCAAATAGGTTAGGACACAAGGAAAGAAGAAAGGCAACATGTTCTTTGCTCAGTAATAACTAATAAGGCAACTTGTTAATGAAGGCACCGGTTCATTTTTTCCTCTTGAGTTTGTGGGGTAAGTGTGCTATTATTCTTATTGTTTACTAGATTCATTTATGAATGGAATACGCCACACTCCTTACCCTTATTATTCTAGCTCATTCTAACCCAGCTCAGGGTCATGAAATGAATCCATATTTTGTTGTGATGATGCAGACTGTGGAGCCATACATTTGAAAGTAGAAACCTACTTTTGATAAAATCTTGTTAATCTCTTTTTAGTGGCTGGCATGTTGTAATTTTTTTGGAGGGCATGTTGAACTTTTGTTTATACATACTTTTATGATCCAAACTAATGCTTTTTCCCCTTCTTGTTAAGAATGACCATGATCCATCTAAGTTAGTTGCTGAGACTCCATGCAAGTTACTTCGGTTCTTAGTTCCAGATGGTAGTCACTTGGAAACAGATACCCCATATGCAGAAGTAGAGGTTATGAAGATGTGCATGCCACTTCTGTTGCCTGCTTCAGGTGTTATTCATTTCATAATTTCTGAAGGCCAGGCAATGCAGGTAAATATTCTGGTTAAATGGATTGAACATCATATTACATTCCTGCATTTTTCCATCTTTGATTTTTTTTAAATTCTTATCTTGCAAGTGGGTTTTTTTATTCAAATTTCTATATATAGTCATCCTATTATCTAATTTATTGTGGAATATGATAATTAAATCAGTTTTTTGAAGCTCACTTTTAATTTTTAGGACTAGTTTGAATTAGCTTTAGTAAATTGGTGTGCCTAGGTTTGAAATTAAGCTGAAGACATTTTCATTACAGGCAGGTGATCTCATAGGAAGGCTTGATCTTGATGATCCATCAGCTGTAAGGAAAGCCGAACCATTTCATGGGTGTTTCCCTGTCCTAGGGCTGCCTACTGCTGTTTCCGGAAAGGTTCACCAGAGATGTGCTGCTAGCTTGAATGCTGCACGGATGATTCTTGCAGGCTATGAACATAATATCAACGAAGTAAGTAATGGTGGATGACTTGAATTACCTGAGATCATGCATGTGCATTTGACACAGGTTTAAAAGATATGGGAATTTGTACATATTGTAGTAGCTCAGTGTTTTGTTTCCCACTACTGAAATTGAATTTGGGTTCACCACTGAGCAGTAATCTCTTTCAGGTAGTACAAGATTTACTGAATTGCCTAGATAGTCCAGAGCTCCCTTTCCTACAGTGGCAAGAGTCCATGGCTGTTTTGGCAACTCGCCTCCCCAAAGATCTCAGAAATGAGGTTTGTATTTATCTTATGCCCTTTAAACCTTGTTGCAAGCAGTTGTTTTTACTTTCCTCTTCTTGAGTTACTCATAATTTGTGTTGAACTGTGGTAATGTTTGATTGGCATGAACATCAGCTGGATTCAAAGTATAAACAGTATGAAGTGATCTCAAGCTCCCAGAAAAATACAGATTTTCCGGCCAAGTTATTGAGGGGTATTCTCGAGGTTAGTAGGCTGTTGATTGCACATCTTCAATTTCGTTCTGAAGCTGTGTCAAGTTCAGTTTTCTACTTTTCTCACATCTTTTTTTTTTTTTGAAGGAAAGTTCATATCTTGCATTTCCTTTTTGAGGAAAAAGAATAAATTTGTGTCTTGATAATCTGGTACTGCAGGCCCATCTCTTATCATGTCCTGAGAAAGAACGAGCTACCCAAGGAAGGCTAGTGGAACCACTTATGATTCTAGTGAAGTCATATGATGGAGGAAGAGAAAGTCATGCTCATGTTATTGTCCAGTCCCTTTTTGATGAATATCTGTCTGTTGAGGAACTCTTCAGTGAAAATATTGAGGTAATCATGTTTCACGAGCTTCCATGAATATTACCATTACTTTTATTTATTCTATAGACCCATAAATGAAAGCTGAACTAGTTCAAGGTAACATCATATGCTGGTCCTTTTTTCATCTTCTCTTTTACCCAATAGCAGACTTATTTTGATAGTAATCTTTTACTTTTACCCCTTTTTAGTTATCCTGATATTCAACACTTTGTTTTCTATAGGCTGATGTAATTGAGCATCTTCGGCTGCAATACAAGAAGGATCTCCTGAAGGTTGTGGACATAGTTCTATCTCATCAGGTATTTCTAAGACATTTATGTTAACCATTTTGTTTGTTGTTGATGGTTTTATGCTTCTGTGAGAATGTTCTTAGAAATATACTAATCTGTAAGTCTTTTTTATTTTTATTTTTGTATTGCAGGGTGTTCGGAGCAAAAATAAGCTGATACTGCGACTTATGGAAGCTTTGGTCTATCCTAATCCAGCTGCTTATAGAGATAAACTGATCCGCTTCTCTGCTCTTAATCATACGATTTACTCTGAGGTTTGAGACTGAGTTACTTTAATTTACCATATGCATAGAGCTCTAGAAAAGTATCAAAACTTTGTGACTATTTTGTTTTCATCCATCAATGCTTCTTTCTTTGAAATTGGAGAGCATAGGAATGCTACAATATTTAAGGCTATTAGAATACACCTAGGTGAACTTTTTTAAAGTACACTCACCCAGACAAATTTTGAGAAGTGTCACTGTGTCAGTGGCATCAGTGCAGAATCATATGGGTGTGAGGCTGGCCTAGTTTCACTCATTTGTTCATCTCAGCCCTTTATTTTTGAGTCCTAAAGTTTATGGTTGACAAAACATCTCTTATAGGTCTCTAATTAGGTCACCTGGATGGGTGTGATGGCTATCAAATCAGGTATCAAGTTGGCACTGCCTTAGGTACATCAGAGGGACCTAGTATAGGGTTGACTTAAGACCCTCTCTCTAAGGGTGACAGTTGTTGACCTGAACCGAGCCCAAAAGAAAAGGTTTGGTTTGAGGCCCATTTACCTGTTTATAGAATGGGTCAAGCCAACTAATAAATGAGTGGGTTTGGGTCGAGTGTTGAACATAAATTGGTCAGGCAACCCAACGTGACCAGGTAATTTGTGAACAAACTGCCAAACCCAACTAGAACCCAGTTTGGAAAGGCAGGGTTTGGCTTGAGGGCATTTTCTTGGTTTTGAAAGGGCTGATCCAATCCGGATCCATTTAATAAATGGGTGGATTTGGGTTGAAGGATTTAAAACAAATGGATCAATGGCCCAAATCCCAATCTAATCCTCTGTGTGCATGCGGGTGTGTATAATTGTCGGAATATGAAGATTGCTAATTATCAACAGTATTTGTTGATTTGAGCTCTAATTAGTGGTCCTGGATGTTTATATGGCTGAGAAGACGCCTTTTTATGGTCTCAATTCTAATGGTCTGGATGGATGGCTGATGAAAAGAACAAACGAGAACACATGAGGGTTACATACTTACATATATCAAAGGGTAGGACAGACCAAAAGTGTACCTGAAGTCATTACATAAGCGTTGTATGTGGACATGCATGACCGACAATGATGGGTGCATACTGTAGGGGACCTCTTAAATAGATGGTGCATAAAAGTCTGCCCCATCAGATAACTCTACATATTTGTTTTGTCTTTTTATTTTGTTTTATTCTATCAGCATTGTGTTCCCTGGGAAATACTAGCTTGTCAAATAATGGGTGATGATCGTAGGGTATAGGTTACAACTTATATGGAATATGAAAAATAACTATTAAGAAATATGAGATCTGTATTCTAACTAATTGACAGAGAGTTCTTAATTATTTTTCTTTTCCATGTCCAATGTTCCAAATGTGTTTGCTTGATTCCTGTACTAAAAACCTTTAGTGCAACCATTTAGCGTTTCATACCATTGATATGATGGGCCTCACTGTTGATAGGAATGCCTGAAAACTGAATCAGGAGATCTTAGCTATCCAACGATTGGCCTGCATATAGGTATGAAATGAAAAATGATACATGTTAGAAGGGCCAAAGGTTGGCAGGCAATTTTCCAATCTGGAACTTTCTCGGTTCATCTCCATCCATGCCTGGTGATCTGATTAATGCCTGATGCAGTGGACCGATTTAAAATCTAATGTACTGGTTGAATAATCCATCAACATTCATTATTATTTCTATTCTATCTACATTCTCCATTTAAGTTTGGTTTTTTAAGCTTTGAACCTGGGAGTTTTCAAATTGCTATAACTGGATCTTTTATGAATCTGATTTTGCAGTTGGCATTAAAGGCAAGTCAACTGCTTGAGCAAACCAAACTGAGTGAGCTTCGTACAAGTATTGCTAGAAGTCTCTCAGAACTAGAGATGTTTACTGAGGAAGGTGAACATGTGCACACTCCGAGGAGAAAAAGTGCAATTGATGAGAGAATGGAGGATCTTGTTGGTGCTTCTTTGGCTGTTGAAGATGCCCTTGTTGGTTTGTTTGATCACAGTGACCATACTCTTCAACGGCGAGTTGTGGAGACTTATATTCGTCGGTTGTATCAGGTGTGTTGAGACTTCCATTTGTCAGTTGTTTCTTAATCAGAGTCTTGATTGCTGATATGGTGGCACATTGTAAGTAAAAGGATGGGATTTTGGCTTCTGCTGCTGCTGATGATGATGATTGTAAGTAAAAGATGCTCCAAATTTCTTCTATGTTGAAAGATCCCAGCCATCCATTTCTTCCCTACATCAATTGATTATGGAATTAAGAGTGAAAAAAGATACAGTTACAGTCCAGGAAGGACAGAGATTGGATGGCTAGAACTTCCAATATGGAATAATATTGTGGGATCATTGAACTATGGTGGGAGCCATCAGGTCAACCATCTAGACCATTGAACCATGGCCTTGCTTGTGTTGAAGGGATGTGGCAGGGCATTGTACATGCTGCCTACCTTAGTGAACAAGAGTCGTAGGATATATATTGAATCCCTTCGTCAAATCTAACTTGGTCTTTACTTTTTCAGCCCTACCTTGTGAGGGGGAGTGTCAGGATGCAGTGGCATCGATCTGGTCTTATTGCTTCATGGGAGTTCTCTGAGGAACACTTAAAGAAAAGAAATGGGTCTGAGGGCAAAATATCTGATGAGCCAGTTGTTGAGAAACACTCTGAAAGGAGATGGGGAGTGATGGTTGTCATTAAATTGCTGCACTTTCTGCCAAATGTAATCAGTGCTGCACTGAAGGAAGCCTCCCACTGTTCAAGTTTCAAATCTGATCGTGGGGTGGTGGCAAATGGGTCTCTAGAACCAGATGGCCATGGTAACATGCTTCATATCGCATTAGTGGGTATCCACAACCCTATGAGTTTACTTCAAGATAGGTATGGATTGTCTCTTTTCTGTTTACTTGTTACACATAGAGTGTAGTTCTTAGGCACCTTGCTCTGGATGTAGAAGTTGTGCATTGTAATATAGGGCATTGGCCTGACAAGGCAACATAATCAGCTTGGTAGTCCCTCACATGGTGGCATCTGTAGCCTTGGTTATTAGAGAACATGACATTTTGTGCTGAGGATCTGCAGGGATTTCATAGGCCTTTATTTCTGACCATTGATCTGATGGGTTCTACTATAGGTATAGAATACCACAAATACATTTCAAGTCATATGATACTGGCTGAGTGGCTTTCATTGTTTTGCCTAGGACTGTTGCAGTACTTTTTAACTGTCTACTTGTAGGGAAAGATTGGTGGCTAGCTCTCCCTCTCTCTCTCTCTCTCTCTCACACACACACACACACATGCACACACATGCACACACACGCTTGCTCACACACAATTAAGGTAGTAAGTTAATGATCCCTCTGACCCCACTCAAGCTGCAAACTTTGTGACACCACCTATGTGGATCCTACCAATGTGATGGTGATAGGTTTGTTAGAAAGGATAAGCTTGAACATATTTAAAGTCCTAAAAGTGTATGGTTAGAAATAATTTTAAGTAATTAATTTGTCTTCAGGTTCACTTGTGCATCTCTATGTGGGGCGCACCTAGGCTCCTGTTGATGAGTTGCTTGAAAAATGTTTTTACTTGAATATGGTGCCTAGCAGAAATCACCTTTATTGGATAAGTGGAACCTTTTTTTTAAGAGCGAAAAGTTTTGATCACTACATTTTTTTAAGCCAAATTTGGTTGGCTTCAATTGAATGGTGAGATCATCTTGGAATGGTGAGGCCAATTCACACAATTCTCAATTGTAACATCATTTATTTAATCAATATACTTTATAATTAAAGCCATGGCATGGTTCTTGGAAGATGTTTGTATTGGAGGCAGTATTGGCTGGCTCCAAAGTGATTTGGCCATCCCATGCTGCCATTAAACCCGTTAAACATGTACAACCTTTGAGGCTGATACATTTTCATACTGGATTGATTAGGATACTGGATATGTCATATGCATCAAAGACTTGTCTAATTCCATTGAGCAATTGACGAAAAAGGGTTTCTTTCCTGTCTCAAGTTTTCCCAAAATATTGTACATTGAATTGGCTTGCTAGTAGTTTTGAGAGTCTTCTTTTGGGTAGGAGTTAAAGATGTATCCTAAGGAATCAGTAATATCCTCGTTAACTGTTATCCATGTAACCCTTTTGCAGTGGTGATGAAGACCAGGCTCAGGAAAGAGTAAACAAACTTGCCAAGATTCTGAAAGATAAAAATGTAGGTTCTGGCCTCTGCAGTGCTGGTGTTGGAGTTGTCAGCTGTCTCATACAGAGGGATGAAGGCCGTCCACCGATGCGACACTCTTTCCATTGGTCAGCTGAAAAGCTTTATTATGAAGAAGAACCTCTACTCCGACATTTGGAACCCCCTCTATCTACTTTCCTTGAGCTGGTTTGTAATTTTATCAATTTTCTTTTCTTCTTTCCATACTTTCCTAAAATGTCTATATTGAGTTCATCATCTTTGTTAAACTCAGGATAAGCTTAAAGGCTATGACAATATACAGTACAAACCATCTCGGGATCGCCAATGGCATGTATACACTGTTGTCGATAAGCCACACATCCAACGAATGTTTCTCCGAACCCTTGTTAGACAACCTGGCACAACTAAAGGATTTTCATTGGGTCAAACTCTAGACCCTGAAACAATCCAAGAACATCCAGATATGTCCTTCACCTCTAGCAGCATTTTGAGGTCCCTAAATGCAGCACTGGAAGAGTTAGAACTGCATGGGCACAATGCAACGGTCAAGTCAGAGCATGCTCATATGTACCTTTGCATCTTACGTGAGCAGCAGCTAGATGATCTGATACCATATTCCAGGTGACCACTTACATTGCTGCACTATCTGGTATTTGTCTTGTAAGCAATGAGTTCCCTATATTAACTCAGTTTCACTTTTGAATTGTTGATGCCAGGAACGTTGATTTAAGTTCTGGCCTGGTGGAAAGTACAGTCAGCATGATTTTGGAGGAGCTGGCATATAAGATTCATGAATCTGTTGGCGTACGTATGCATCGGCTGGCTGTTTGTGAGTGGGAAGTGAAACTTTGGCTGGCGCCTGTTGGACTTGCAAGTGGTGCATGGAGGGTTGTGGTGACGAATGCTACTGGTCACACTTGCACCGTGCATGTAAGTTTCTTCTTCATTATGTATGGTTTCCATATAATATAATTTTCTTTTTTCTCCATTTATTATTGTTCTTATTATATAGATATGATTGACGCTTACCTGATGAATGTTGTTATGAGAATAATACAGTGTCTGGAACTCTGGATATGAGTGAGAAATTTGTTTTTTTATTGCAAGTAAAGGTCCAAGCCATCAAGAAAGGGTCATGCCCTAAAAAAAACTAGAAAAGTTAGCTATATGATCAATGGATGTATTTCCAATTGAATTTTTGTTGCTGTATGTGTTTTTCTTCTTCAAGCTAATTAGATTTATCTAATGGAACATCTTTTTCACAGCAGTACCATCCATATTGTCAACAATGAGATGAATGTTCTGGATAACCTAGATGTTCTCTCTCAACCATTAGTTGGATTAGGGGAAAAATTTGGATCTTGCAAACAATGTTTTTTTCCTTTTTTTTTTTTTTAACATTTGGCCTAAGAGCTTAAAGTTCTGTGTATGGTTCTTGCCTTATAGTCTTCGACTAACTTCACTGATGTATATTGCAGATATACCGGGAAGTGGAGGATACCAACGAACATGAAGTAGTCTACCATTCTCTCTCTGTATCTGCTCCTCTTCATGGCATACCTGTGACTGCACATTACCAACCCTTGGGAGTCATTGATCGGAAACGTTTTGTGGCAAGAAAGAGCAACACAACCTACTGCTATGATTTTCCACTGGTAAATTTCTGTCATATTTAGTGCTGACTGGAACACAATTGGTATGAATAACATGACAGAGCAGTTTGTTGTCCCTGCACAGTTGGGCTGTGCAGAAATTGGTAACCTATATGTCATTATTGCTTCCAGTCATCAATAGTGATTTGAGGTGAAGTTAGGAAAAAGTGAAACATTATTTTATGTAGTGTAATATCCAATCTCTGCATTACCCCAAATACCTTTGTAATCGCAACAAACCATCTGCAAATATCCTTTTTGAACTGATTACCATGTTGGATCATTTCCAGATATGCTTTTAGTTCAATAAGCATTCAATTTGAATCATCCCTAAGTGTGAGCGGTTTCATTTGCAGGCATTTGAAACAGCATTGAGGAAGTCAGTGGTTATCTCACATCCCCAAAACTAACAAACCAAAGGATAAAGATCTTCTCAAAGTCACGGAGCTCACTTTTGCTGATAAACAAGGAATGTGGGGTACTCCATTGGTTCCTGTGGAGCGGCCTGCAGGTCTTAATGATGTAGGCATGATTGCCTGGTACATTGAGATGTGCACTCCTGAATTCCCCAATGGAAGAACCATCTTAATAGTGGCAAATGATGTGACATTCAAAGCCGGATCATTTGGCCCAAGAGAGGATGCATTCTTTCTTGCTGTGACCAATCTAGCTTGTGATAAGAAGATACCTTTGATTTACTTGGCAGCAAACTCCGGTGCTCGAATCGGGGTAGCTGAAGAAGTGAAAGCTTTCTTTCGAGTTGGATGGTCTGATGAATCGAGTCCTGAGCGGGGATTTCAATATGTGTATTTGACTCCTGAAGATTACAGCCGCATTGGGACATCTGTGATAGCACATGAGTTGAAGCTAGCAAGCGGTGAAATCAGATGGGTCATTGACACAATCGTTGGAAAGGAAGATGGATTAGGAGTTGAGAACTTAACAGGCAGTGGTGCCATTGCTGGTGCTTATTCAAGGGCATACAACGAAACTTTTACATTGACTTATGTTACAGGACGAACAGTTGGCATTGGAGCATATCTTGCTCGCCTCGGTATGCGTTGCATTCAGCGCCTTGACCAGCCTATCATTCTGACTGGGTTTTCAGCACTGAACAAGCTTCTTGGCCGGGAAGTATATAGCTCCCATATGCAACTTGGTGGCCCAAAAATCATGGCAACAAATGGAGTTGTTCATCTCTCAGTGTATGACGATCTTGAAGGTGTTTTGGGGATTCTGAAGTGGCTAAGCTTTGTCCCTCCCCATGTAGGTGGACCTCTTCCTGTTTTAACTCCTTCGGACCCTCCTGAGAGGCCTGTAGAGTATGTTCCAGAGAACTCCTGCGATCCTCGTGCGGCTATTTGTGGTGTCAAGGACAGTACTGGTAGGTGGCGTGGGGGTATTTTTGACAGGGATAGCTTTGTGGAGACTCTAGAAGGCTGGGCAAGGACAGTTGTTACTGGACGAGCAAAGCTCGGAGGAATCCCAGTTGGAATTGTTGCAGTTGAAACACAGACAGTGATGCAAGTGATCCCAGCAGATCCAGGTCAGCTGGATTCCCATGAAAGGGTTGTTCCTCAAGCCGGGCAGGTGTGGTTTCCCGACTCTGCTACCAAAACTGCTCAGGCACTGTTGGATTTCAACAAAGAAGAACTTCCTCTTTTCATCATGGCGAACTGGAGAGGCTTCTCAGGAGGGCAGAGGGACCTCTTTGAAGGCATCCTTCAAGCTGGTTCTACCATAGTTGAGAACCTTAGAACGTACAACCAACCCGTCTTTGTCTACATCCCGATGATGGGTGAGCTCCGTGGTGGGGCATGGGTTGTCGTAGACAGCAAAATCAATCCAGACCACATTGAGATGTATGCTGAAAGGACAGCTAAAGGCAATGTGCTTGAACCGGAAGGGATGATAGAAATCAAGTTCAGAACAAAGGAGCTCCTGGAGTGCATGGGTAGGCTAGACTCGGAGCTAATTACTCTCAAGACAAAGGCTTCAGGAAGCCAAGGGCAGTGGGGCTGCTCCTGGTGCTGTGGAAGCATTGCAACAGCGAATAAAATCTCGTGAGAAGCAGCTTCTGCCAGTGTACACTCAGATTGCCACCCGATTTGCAGAATTGCACGACACGTCTCTCAGAATGGCTGCAAAAGATGTGATCAGGGATGTCATTGATTGGGAGAAGTCTCGCTCGTTCTTCTACAGGAGACTTCACCGGAGAGTCACCGAGTGGTCGTTGGTCAGGGTGGTGAGAGATGCTGCTGGTGAGCAGTTATCTCATAAATCGGCGATGGCCTTGACTAAGGAATGGTTCCTGTCTTCTAAGCAAGCTGAAGTCAGCAAAGATAAATGGGATGATGATAACGCTTTCTTTGCTTGGAAAGACAACCCTGAAAACTACAATGAACACCTTAACAGGTTAAGGGTTCAGAAGATAATTTTCCAACTTTCAAATCTTGCAGAATCAGCAGCAGATTTGCAAGCTCTGCCTCAAGGGCTGGCCACTCTTCTCAGCAAGGTAAGCTATCCATCACTTGCTTCTCTATGGGCTAAGTTTTCATAAATTGAGAAGAAAAAAGAATATAAACATAATCCAGGACCTTGTTATTACTGGTGGATAGGGATGTAAATGAGTTGGATTTGAATAAAATCCCATGTCCCAAATCCCAAATCCCAAATCCCAAATGCAAGATCCAATCTGAATCCGAGTAAGATTGAATCCTTATTTATAGGATCTGAATTCAACTCATGATCTGAATTGGATTATCTCTTAGTTTTTTACACTATATTACTGATACTGTAAGATTGTTACCATGTAAGAATTTTCAAAACTTAATTATATTGTATTATCAAAGATCCTGTATAAATATACAAATGGGAGTCAATCACCCCCTAATTTGTATCAATCTATACAACTGATTCCTCCTTAATTACAGAAAACTGACCAAAAATTTATCCGAAAAAACTCTCCTTAATTTACAGCTAATGATATACAGCTAACACATACTACATTTATATTCTCTTCATTTATATTAATGACATATGCCATTTGGGTTAACAGATTATCAGATTTGGATCTAGTCATATCCTTGTACTCTCTTTATTTATATTGATCACATATACCATATGGGTTAACATGTTATCGGATTTAGATCTAGTTATATCCAATTTGTATAAAGAGCAAAGGATATTAATTTGGATATGGATCCAATAATTTAAATGGTTTTAAATTTAACATCGAACAGCTCTAGGGAGATTAGGATACCCATTTTAAATGGGGAGAATCAAGAATTGAGTTCCATATGTTTGGGTGGGATGGAAGATTGTATGAATGATATAATTGAAGAGCAACTCCTCAATCTGATCATCATAACTTTATGAGATGGGCAATGAAAATTCCACATTTTATACTAATTAAATTTTCAAAGTCTAAAATCACAAAGTTAAAATGATAAGATGTGGCTTAAATTGTATATAGCCAATGTCTTTTTCTTTATTTTCTACATATTTCATAAAAAAAATGTGATGCACTTTAATATTTAAAGAGCATCCTCTCTATATAGAGGGCTTGATAAGTCTCCCTACAAGTTTTTGTTTTACATCCAAATCCGTTTATTAGAGATTGGATTTTTGGACCTCCAGATTTTGAATATCCATTTACATTCTTATTGATGGAACATGTAGCCCTTTTATCCAAGTGGTTGATCTGAGGGATCAAGCTCTGATATCAGCATGCCCCAAATGTCCCCAAATGGGGAAATCTGAAATCTTCATTTTACAGTTAAGGAACACGAGATCTTTTAATCCATGCTATACTGCTATGTTTTTTTTTTTTTTTTTTGAATTTACGTGTGGGAAACTGCTGGAAACCCAGCGTAAAAACCCCACGGGTGATATCCACTGCCTTTAGGGTACATCAGGTTAGGCCAAGGGGGCTCGAACTTGGCACCTCCCGCAGACTAAGGCGGGAGGTTAACCAGTTGAGCTATACTGCTATGTTGATTGTGATATTATGTGTCTTTTTTCTTCTGGGACAAATTAAAAACTCCGAAGCATTGAATTGATTTTTGGGAATGCAATGCAGGTCGAAGGATCGAGCAGACTGAAGTTGGTTGAGGAACTCAGACATGTTCTCGGTTAATTACAGAGATGAAATGAGGAAATTCGATTTCTCTCCGATGTATAATATTGGTCATCAAGAGTAAGGATCTGATTCCAACCAATAATCCTATTGTACGGGAACGACAGTAGTAAGTTTATTCTTTTTCTCTTTGCAAATCATCATTTGTGTATTGCTCCTGCAAGGTGTAATTTTGGTAGATTTCATGTGTTGTAGTGTTGTAGGAGATTGCCTTGGTCTTCTCTATTTCTTTGGAGTGAGAGAAATGTAGGTAGTTTTAGGTCCATCAGTTCCCTTCTGGCCCATTTGAAATATGGCCTGTAATGAATGTTTATGAAGCAATAAATCATCATGTTGGTATTTATTGTATTTTCTCTAGATAGCACATTCATTAATCAAACTTTATCGTTATTTGATTGAACGACTAGAAATGTCCAATGAGACTAGTTTTTCCTCTACATGCCACTTCTTTAATCCATGCATTGATAATGCATTGCCAAAGCGAAAATGAGAATGACCCTAAATGGTGTTCAGTAGACAAACATAATTGCCTTGAATTTACAGGGGTTCATATGAATGGAGTGTAGGTGAAGTTACTGTCATCCATTTATCGTCATAACGTCATCTTAGTCTTGCGATCATGGTTCTTACAAGTTTCTACACGATACAATATTGATTTTTTCATCACCCATATGTTTCCACCTGTGATATGATCTGATGATCATCTATTGAGGACCCATTTTTTCTGTACATTCTCAAGTCATTTTTCTTCTTTGATAATTGATATAATTTTTTTAGTTGTACTCACTATTGGATAAAAATTCAACTCTTATGCACTGTCTTTTTTTTGGCAATTCTCAATATGATTATTAGAGTGGCCATGCAGTCTATTATTTTGTGGGTCTCCTTTAATTATAAACTTTTGCAGCAAAAGAAAAATCTTGTTAAATTCTAATTAAAAATAAAAATAAAATCCTTATTTCTTGCAAAATGAAATTCCACATAAACATGTAAATCAGAAAATGCTAGGGTGAGAGTTTCGTCTATCCAAACTTTTCTAGATAGTAGTCCTACTCTTTTACTTTCAAATCCAGTCTTGACAAACTCTCATTTAGTTCATCTGCACCGCAGATTAAGTATTTGCAATATAAATATCTATTTAAACTGAATTCAATACATTTTGTTTTAAAATGATTTGAAAAAGGTCCATTTTTTTCATATTGTATGAACCCACCATTTAAATCACGTTAGACTACTAAACTTACCTTGTAAAATAACCTAAGAAATGTGAATTAATAACCTATTTAGTTACATGGATTTATCTATGACTCAGTTTGGCCTAGTCTAAATTAAAAATGGGTTGAGTTATGAATCGATTAAAAGAGGGTTGAAATGTGGATTGGGGTGACCTTTCCTCAGACATAAAATGATATAAAATATTTTATGAAAGGGGGCATGACTTTTCCTCCGGCCATAAAAAAACATCTAGAATAGAAGTTGGCTTCTTCTAGGGTTTTTTTTTTTTTTTTTTAACTTTTTCTCTGAAGTTGTAACTTGCATAGAAATTTCCATGTGCTCTTGACTTTGAAACTTGAAATGGAACCTTCACATGAATGTTTACATGCAACAACTTGATCTGATTTAGATATTATTTAAGCCAGATTTTGCCTCAAGCGATGGACGCTTCTCAATTTCTCAATAGATATCAAGAAGATAGGACTTCCTTCTGCATGGAATATCAATAATAATAAATTCGTTAATGAATCTAAGAAAATAAAATATTTTTTTTTATTGTCTTGGTAGGCTTAAAGAGACGAACACATAAACTTGAGCATAAGATGGATTTTTGTAGCGCTTTTGAATTGTTTAAAATATGATATCCCTCTTTATGATAAGAACCTTTTCCAATAAATAAAAGCCAATGAAAGAGAGGGCGCTAAAGACAACTCCAAATCCTTAAACAGGATTTCTTAAAAAAAATAATAATAAAGCCTTGGACACGATTAGGAATTTTTTTTTGAATAAAATATAAAAGAGGGCCGGCAGATATAAACCATATTATTATATAGTACTGTATATTTTCTTTTAAAAAACTTCAATCATGCCCTTCCAAACAGGTTATTGTTCCAATACAAGGAGCTACATTTTCTAGACAGGACAAAGAAAGTGACCTCAGCTGGTAAGTTACCATGACAAATCTAACTATGAAATTAGGGAGATAACGTGTGGGTTGGCATGTGTATAGAGAGATAACGTGTGGGTTGGCATGTGTATAGAAGATTATGACGATTTCAAAAATCAAATTTTTACTATAATTTAATATTTTAATCTTGAAATTATTGTGACTAAATTAACTTCATGTGATTTGACTAAAAAATTAAATAATGGCGTGAAAAAACAAAAGAGGGAAAAGTTGAATAAACGTGCCCTCTTTTGTTATTTCATGTTCTAAACTAGAGTTGAATAAATTTAGTAATGATGAGCTTGGATCTTATGTTGGCTTTTAGTATGGTTGTAGTAAAAAAAATTACACATAAATAGAGAGAGAAAATAAATACAGAATTTTTAATAATGTGTAGTGTGTTCTCTCACACTGACGTAATTAACTACGTATCTCAGATATTAATTCTTTAATGAAACAGTTAGTAATATTATCATTCAAAGAGGGGGGAGCCCAAAAAAATTCAGTGTAAAGCCCACAGCCTGGGCTAGGCCACAAAAACCGGAAAGGGCAAGGAAAAGCACAATTGGGCCCAAAATGATCGAGGTCCAACGGTGCAAAACTCAAAAAGAAAACCCTTAAAATAGGGCCCAAAAGAAAAGGAGACGCGAAGGAAATGCAACAGGCGAAACGGAAGCATAATTTTACTAATGATAATATTAGGATATTTTTAAAATTTGAAGTTGCTCTAGTATTATTCAAAAAATCTAACAGAAAATGTAATATTTAAAATTATGTAAATGAAAATAACACATAAAATTAAATAACCATTAATAAATTTGAGAAATGAGGGACTTGAGTCTTATGAAAGAGTTTATGAGTTTATATATACATGCGAAAAACTGATGTATCAGCTTATTATTCTGATATTATTGCAATATTGTCATGGTAAAAATGAAATTTCCAATAAAATGGAAAAATACCTATAACTAATGGTACGATTGGCAAATACTATTTTATAATAAAAAATAGAACTACAATAAGTATTTGTTACCGTAGATATAATCAAATAGAATTTTTCAATAAATCCATCTAGAGTACAAATGATGAGTTGTGTGCATGATGTAGCTCAGTTGGTTACCTTCCACCTTAAGAAGAGGGGGGTCACGGGTTCGAGCCCCCATGGCCTAACCTTGGGTATCCCGCAGTTTTCCATCCTGTAAATTCAAAAAAAGATACTGTACTCCTTAGTGAACAGATAATCAATACATGTAAAATGATAGATTCAAAACTTCAGGAGAACATGATTAATATATAACGAGAGATAACGAAGGCAGAATCAGATAAGAAGGCTAAAAAACAGATACATTGAGGAAATAACAATCAAAGGACGGACAGAACACTCTAAAAATACGTTCAACGGCCCTCCACCAAACTCTTAAAAAATAATAATAACAATTAAAACAATAAACAAAAGGTCTGGAGTTCAAAACACAATTAATTTATAGTTTATACTAAACAAAGTTGATAACGGCAGATTTTTTTAGTTAAATACTTCTCTTTATTAAGCCTCTCATCGTCCAACCCTGGTCACAGATTCAACTCTCTTATCTGTCTAACTTGTCCAAATTCTCTTTTCCTTCTCACTACATGGAAATTCCATGCCATTTGAACTCAAATTTAGACAACCCATTAAAGATTTTTGCCAAAACAAGGTGTTGGCAAAAGCAAAGGAAGATGAACGTAATTTCATGCAAAGGTATCAAGTCAAGAAGCATAGAGAGAGGGAAGAACTACTACAGAGTTCTTTCTCTTGAATCTGAGTATGCGGGTTTTGATGAGATAAAGAAGGCATATCGGAGCTTGGCTCTTCAATGGCATCCGGACGTTTGGCCGGCTTCGAAGAGGGAGGAACCGACGCGGATGTTCGTAGAACTTAGAAGGGCTTATGAGACACTTTCAGATCCGATCTCCCGTAAGAAACATGACCTTGAATTGCATTTGTTTGATGGACGGGAGAAGGAGAGGAACGATCAAGTGAAACCCAAATTTCCAAAGGAGGTGTGGGAAGATCAGCTCTGCAAACTCAAGAGAAGATCGAATGAACGAGTGCATGCAAAGAAAGTTGTATGTTTGTAAGAAGTATCAGTCACTAGGTTAACGTACTTCAAAAGAAATGTACTTTAGTACATACAATTTTTTTTTTTTTTTTTTATGGTCAAGGTATCCTTGGATATAGTAGGTAAAGTGAGAATCAAATTCAGTACTCCCGTTTCTTTAGGTACTCTCACTTCTTGAAGTGAATTTCTCACAATCACTCTAAGAACATTAGTAATGATCGAGTTCTAATATCAATGTAGTAGAGGGACATGTGTTATATTTGTGGAACCTAATGCATCAATGAATATAAACGAAATAAGTTATTCTGAGTCATTTAATCGCTTCAATTTAATACAATGATTAGAAGCCATTCAAATAAAATGTGAGTGAATGGGTCAAAGTTATTTTATTAGATAAAGAAAACTGACAATGGATGATATTGACTCACATCTGATAGATGTAAGTGGGCAAAGCAGACAAGGAAAACAAGATTCACAGACATAGAGCATAGTATTCATCTCATATAGAGGGTCTGGAACACATTTACTTAGTACTTGTAATTGCAGCCCCCATGAGTTTAGTGGGAAAATTGATGTCGGGTTTCAGCCTACCGAGTGAACCCAGTGATTTCTTGGTCACAACCAGCTAAAGCTCAAATTTCAATTAAAGAGCATTTTCACATGTAAACCTTCTCAGGTTTTCATGTGGCTCATACCATTCAGTCATGAATATTTTTTTTTAAGAGAATATTTTTACTGTAACAAGTCTCAAATTTGAACTCTTCCGCTTTGTAGATTTTTTTGAATGATTGTTAAGTAATTCACTCTTAGGAACAGACGAGGACCAAAACAATTACAAACAATAAACCCGCGAGGTAAAAGACAACCTACAACTCGGGTTGGAAAAGCTGTCAGGGCCCAGAAAATTTTAGGCGCAAAGACAGCAAGAAGCAAGCCCACATCATGGGTCAAGGCAGAAATACGAAAAGGCCCACAATCCACAACCCGGGCCATGATAAATCAGCCAAAAAAAAAAAAACAGCTCAAAAATAAATCACAATCAGACTACAGCCCAATTACAACCAGAGAAGCCCAAACCCTCAGAATGTAGCCAAGAAGGAGAACAGAGGTCACCTCAGGCCCATGAAGATCCCGTCACCCACAAGATTGTTTAGAAGAGTTTGCAATAGCCCACTGAACGCCCCCCCAAACCAATCTCCCTGTAAAATTCTTATGAATTATTTTCTGAACATGACACCTATTTTCATTGTACAGCTGGGGTGATCGATCAGAGCCATCCATTAGTGGACCTCTACTTTTGATGGCCCAAATTTGGAAGCCCATGTGGATTAATTGATGTTTCACAAAGTTTATCCTATTGATAGTATTTGATATCTAAGTTTACAGTTCCAAGGCTAACTTCGAGCCAGACTTTCCTCTTTCCATGTTAAAAAGCCCTTTTGTATCATCAAAATCCAAGCCCATCCAAAGCTTAATAGGCTTTTATTAACGCCCGAACTCACCTTTTTGAGCCTATTTATAAACGAGTACACACTTGGGCAGACTCCTCAAGTTTCAAATCCTCGTTATAAAACCTGACTTTAAATTAATAATCACTGTTCTATTAATAAATCCGTTACCCCACCAAAATAATCATGCAATCCTCCTAAATTAATAATGAAAAACTTGGCATAACTTATTTACTCGCTGAGTTTAAATTTTTATCAAGTTAAGTCAATTTAGAGTAACTTGTTCAGATATTTTATTTTTTAAGTCTTTAACCAATGATTTCAGCCCAGCCCATTAATAATTCTTGCTTGTTTAAGCCCATTTGTTATGGACAAATTAAAATTTTGTTCCGATTTTAATTAAGACTTTAAGCCCATTGCCATTCCATGTAGCAATCAAAACTCTCTTGTTCTCTCCGTCAATTACATAAACCAACAAGGATCATTTTCAATGGAACAAAATAGGGTCCAATTTTATTTCAAATACAAAATGTAAGTGCTGATAGGCTCCCTTTTCAATTCAGTGATTGGCAGAGGAAAATGTGTTTTAATTTGGGAGAGAAAATCAAGAAAGGAAAGAAAGTGGGGTCAAGAGCCATTGAAGCTGCTGCTGATGAGGAATTTGAGAGATTGTTATTACAAAGGGAGAAAGAGAGAAAGGAAAATGGGGAGGAGGTGAATTCAAAACAGGTGAATCCAAAAGAAAAATTGCTATTCATTCCTACAAATTCTCCACTGTTGTTGATGTAATGCCTCTACTTATGTTCCTCCCAATTTTCTTTTGTTAATTGTAATAACAGGATTATCTATTTCTTTTTCTTGTGATGGCATCTCTAATCCCATTTGATTAAAAAATTAAAGTTAGAAATAAAACATCATCATCTTATATAGTTTTCATTGAAGTATAGATCTAGAAATCAAATAGAACTTTTTTTTAAAGAAATATTCTTACATTTTGAGCAGTAAAAGATGGAATATAGGTAATTAATTATAAGCAACTATTTCATATTGATTAGTAATTTTACAAAAGTAATGAAATATAAGAATATAAATTGTTGAATAAAATTATAGTAATGTGAGGAGAAGTACGTAACTATCTAATGAGTTGACTCATGCTAAGGGGTCCCATACCCATAGTGGGTGTTGCGTCTTTTTTAAGCGTCAATATGATAGTCAAACTAAACACTACACACTCAAGGGGGTTAGTCAAGTTTCAACTCTTTGAATCATCCTACCATTTTATTCACACATAGACATTGTCAAATCCAACGATCTGAATCAGTATTCAATATTGAATATGAATTCTATCTCGAAACTCAAAATATTTGATATTGATTGTTAAGTATTATAGAATCAAAGGTCACAGTGATTGGATCAAGATAAGATTTGACCAATTAAACTCATCGTACACCCTACTCCATAATATAGAATATTAAAAAAATGGACTCCTATAGTTGCACTCTTATAAACAATGACATGACTCGATAAGGAGATATGTAGAGTCTACTCATGAAAAATTCAAATCGTTTAGCAATCTATACTTATGTGATTAGATGCAAATTTCTCATTATATTTTATTAAATTATTAATTCTATGATTAGATGGACCAATTGAGAGGAGTATGATACATTTTATAGACCTTTTATCAAGTCTTTGAAATCTCACATGTCTAACGCTGTAACTTGTAAGAAGTAATTTGATAAATTTTGATAAAAGACGTGTATTCAACTTTCATCTTTAGAAAAAAAAAAAAAAAAAACAACTAATATAAAATTCTCTTTCTCAATTATATCCATTTCTCCAGCACAAAAATGACTTGGAGGTATTCAATCATCACATCATAACAAAAAATTCAGCACATCCCACAATGATATTTAATGACTATATGTTATGCTAAAAGGTAAGTTTTCCATTAATTTATGTTACTATGATTCATAATAGATCTAAAAAAAACACTCAACATGTCATTTGTCTGAATAAAGGTGCCATGTATAGTACTCATTAGATAATCAATCTAATTATTTTAAATTATTTTTTTCTCAACAACTTAGATTTAATTTATAGTGGTGTTCATTTTATACATCCTACTCTTTGATTGAATATCTATTTATTAATTTTATTTTAATCTTAAAAAATGTTAGAATGATATGATAAGTTCTATTTTATATTGTGACGCTCCTACCCACCTGAGCATGTGGGAAAGAATCTAACATCGGCTAGGGAGAAGAAGCGATGATGGGTTATAAAAGGGGAGAGCTCTTCTGACTCAAATGTAAAACCGTACAGATCAGGTGAGTCTAAAGCGAATAATATCTTGTTGGAGGAATTGCATCCTCACATAGAAGATTAATCTTAATTGAACATCGACCTCTTTGGTTAATCTTTATAGAAGTTTAAACTGATTTATATTGTAGTATATATAATTTAATAATAGACTTTCTTTTTCAACTAACAGTAATAGACAAAAGAAAATTGGAGAAGTGGAATGTGGGTCACCCAAATACTATGATGGCGCACCAAATGGGGACATTAACGAAAGGCAGGCCATCAAGTGCTCTAAACGAAACTTTAAAAAACATAGACACTTTATGTATTTTTTTAGGCTGACTAAATATAATCTGCCTAACATTCACTAAAAACATCATCACCACAACAATCAAACAAGACTTCAATCTCTTTTCTTCTTTCACATTTAGTGGCTCTCACTCTCTCAGCCCCCCTAAAAGCACCAATTCCAAGTTTCATTGAACGTAGACGGTTTTTTTTAGCTTGAACTTGGACAGATTTTTGTCGTCCTTACTCCTTCTCTCTTACTCTAAGTTTAGATCATGACTATAGGTCTACTCTTAGGATTGGATGGCCACTCAATGGTGCACAAATTTAGGTATAAAGCTCACAGGTCGTGTTAAAGTTTTTTGGAATATCTTTTTAATGTAAGTCAATCAGGGTCTCTTTCTATTTATTCTTCTTTAAATTTGTGGTGTTTAAAAGTATGATTTAATTAATTTAATCAAAATATATTTTTTTTAAAGATAACACGTAAATAAAGACATTTTCTATTCATCTATCACCATTCTCATTTAATAGGTCTCATGCTTAAGTCCGACAGTTAGAACGTTGTCAATCATTCCGTTCAGCTAAAGGATCTCAAAGTTCACATGTTGTAGATTGGAGACCTAACTCTGATACCACTGTTAGTGTGGAACCCCTTGCCCAGCCGATGTGGGGAGTCCCACATCGGTTAAGAAGGGAGAATATTGGAGGTATTTAAAAGGCCAAAGCCCATTAACTAGCATGACGCGTTTTGGGCCGGACCAGGTGGGCCCGGGCCCAAAGGCAAAACCGTGCGGGTTCGCTTGTGTGCGAGGCCTAGAGCGGACAATATCTTGCTGAGTTTGAGCCCTAAGCCCTATATATGGGTCGGGTCGTTACAAATGGTATCAGAGCCTCAGTTCAACTCTCGGACTGTGTAGGGCCTTTCCTCCTTCCCTGGTATTGTTGAGCTAAGCCGGGTAGAGCCGGGGGCGGCTCGAGGCTTAGTGGGGGTGATTGTGGAACCCCTTGCCCAGCCGATGTGGAGAGTCCCACATCGGTTAGGAAGGGAGAAGATTGGAGGTATTTAAGAGGCCAAAGCCCATTAACTAGCATGACCCGTTTTGGGCCGGACCAGGTGGGCCCGGGCCCAAGGCAAAACCGTGCGGGCTCGCTTGTGTGCGAGGCCCAGAGCGGACAATATCTTACTGAGTTTGAGCCCTAAGCCCTTTATATGGGTCGGGTCGTTACAGTTAGAACTGAACTTCCAATCTAAAAGACTAACTTAATAGGTAGAGTGACCAAATTCCTTACAAGTGGGACTCTTGTTTGCATCCCAATAAGACACTCAATTGTTACCAACTTTTATACATTAACGTGGCAACCCACAATTCCACATGACTACTAGTTTTTTATTTTCTTTTAATTGTTTTATCTGGGAAAGCAAAACAACTGTAGTTTATCACATAAATATAAGATTAAAATTGAATATAATATCTGAGTGCATGTACTTTAAGTAAAGTAAAGTCACTTAACCATTTTTTTAAAGTGATTTTAGTGCTCTTCTGCTGCATTTGCATTTTGCAGCACATAATTCCTACTATGATCAATTAGTTCTGCCGTCTGTATAAAAATTTATGGGTGGTTTGGCCTCCTCAACCATATACAAAATGGTTAAAATTTTTAATATAATCAAATCATTCTTGTATCTGATAAATTGATCAGAGGCCAGATCTGGAAAAAGCCCAGGCGGGCCATCTGCTTGGCATATGGGCTGCAGTTTAAAAAAGTTAATTTTCTTTTCTATATAAAAGAGGAACACGAAAGACGCCTTCCACCGAGCATTAGGAACCAAACTTGGATGTTTGATGCTTGTGCTTTGGTACGACCCAACTCAGTAATGAGTAAGACTCATATTTAGGCCCAGAGGAAGACCTTTAAGTTGGGCTGGGCCCATCCTGATTGCATGACGCCAAGACAGCAGGCGTAGGTAATGGTTGGAAAGCGTTGCAGATGGATTGAACCAAGTGGTCCAACTGTGAACCAGTGGTCTGATTAACCTTATCAGATTTTTCAATTTGATCTTGTTAACTAATCACATCAGTAATATTGGACGGTTTTGACCTATTTTCATTTTCATTCATTAACAAATTTTGAATTGGGTCCAAATTGGTCCAACTATTGCAATTAAACTGGTTTTGGGCCAAACTACTGGCCGAAATAACTATACCTCTCACTTGTTTAGGGATAAGGCAAGAGGTAGAACTTGTTCTGACAGGCATAGGACTATTAATTGTTGGCCAGAAAGTAGGCCCAGGCCCTGCACACCGGCCTTACAATGATAGTTCAACATGTTTAGAGGCCCAACTACTTATTCAGTAAGACCCTCGACAAATGGTTAGATCATCAGACGAGAATAAAGGAAGAAGCTAAAGATAACAGCTCAAACCATTTGCAGAATTCAAGGTGGATAGTTGCATGTTTGAGTTTTCACTATTTTCAAAAAGAAAAAAAAAAATGCCAATGAAGTAACAATGTAATACTTTTACTTTAAAAAATAAAATGATCATGAGTAAAAATAAAAATGTCTATTAAACATATTTCTATTTCATATATAGTCTACTGAAACTCTCCTTGACATGATCAATCAAATCATATTTTAAAAACTGTAAAAGGAAAACAACAAAGACATTTATTTATTTATTACGAGTTGGATGTCTTTCAACCCACTACTTTTTGGATTGTTTAGCACCTATCTATAGCTTCATGACTAAGCGGCATAATTCTTTTCTGAGTTGTGGTCACTTGCTTGCAAGGACAACTAAGTGAAGCACTTTCTTGTCTAAGTAACAAATTAACTCTTTTGACCAGTCTTATGGCACTTGTATGCCAACTTCTCTTGGTTACCAGCCTTAGATTTTTTCAATGATCAAGGTGCTCAGACTTCTTAAAGCACTCGACTAATTTTTAGGGGCTCTATGTAAGCTTCTCTACCCCTACACACTGAGTAATTTTACAGGGAGTGGTCCTTTGAGATTGAGTGAATATCAAACTAAGGACTCCCGCTTCTTGAAATAGGTTATTGGCCATCACTCCAATCCCTTTGAATTGTTACTGGCCTTTATTACCAACCTATTGTCCTAGTGACTAAGTCGGCAACCCTAGCCCGGCTCAGTAACTAAGCTTTCTCTTTCTTAGATTACTATGCTTGGTAAGTGCTTGCAAGAATTTTAAGCCACTTCAAACAAAAAACAATTGAAGGCACTAAATGGCTTTAGAATCTAGTATTCCGAATCCTTATCTCTTGATTGATCTTATCAGATATTTGCTTCTTTCTTTCGGTCAAATAAGTATCTAGTACAACTCTATAAGTACATTTACTAGTTTAATGAAAAACATAAAAAATATTTTTAATATTATCATTTTTGCATTCAACATTAAAAATATTAAAATTCATTAAATATTAAATTTAAAATGCAAAAATAACAATGACAGATGTGTCACTTGCATGAGACCCACTCATTCGTACCTTTCTAAAGTTTAGCTGACATGTCATCATATTATTAATATAGTAGAAAAGTTTCTCCCTCTCATACGCCATATCATCCCAACTCTACTGTCTGCACAACATTTCATCTCTCTTCCATCCCTTTCTATATTATCTACTACTTGCCAAAGGCTAACTCATATAATTCTTTTCTAGAGTTTGGCAACATGTCACTCACTATATTATAAACATAATTGACCAGTGTAGAAACTTAGTTATAATAAAATGATATATATTCACTATTTATTAAAAAATATATATTTATGGTTTTTTTACTATTAATCTTAATATTGCAGAAAAGTTTTTTCTATTTTTAAGTATAGGATACGATCCGAACTTTACAAAAAAGAAAAAATGGTCCCTCTGCCATTGCTTTCCATGGTTTGTAGTATGTACTACTTGCAACAGGCCACTGATATGGTCATTTCAAGAGTTTCAGTAATGCTCCAAGCACCCAGGAACACCTTTAAATAATCTCTCATCATTTCCATAAGAGAGAGTGTTTTGAAGTGTTCTTCCAAACACGTCAAGGAAAATAATGGATTCAGATGAAAAATTCTCAAAGGGTGACTCTGAACAGAACACTTCTTTCTTCTCCCTAACACTTGCAAACACTAGAGGTTCAAATGAATCCCTCTCTGTTGTAGAAGTCGATGTCGAATCGGCGTCTACGTTCTCCCAAACACTTCAAAGAAACATGGCTTCATCGGCAGACGAAACTCGATCCGTCGAAGAGCTGAATGCCGGAGGCGGCAATCGGGCAAAGACGTTCGAATGGGTGCTGAAATCGCCCGAGCCTCCACCACTGTGGATTGAGCTTGTAGGTTTAATAAGAGAGACTGTTTTTCCTAATGCAAATGGGTCTTCTCTCTCAGGAAGAATTGCCTCTGTATTCAAGAGTTTGTTCCCAATCCTACGATGGGGGCAGAAATACAGTGCAAGCAAGCTTAAGAGTGATATCATGGCTGGTTTAACTCTTGCAAGCCTCAGCATTCCACAGGTTTAACTCTTTAATACTGTCTACTTTTTTTCATGTTCTCTTTTAATAAAAGAATTCTGAATTCTTGCAGAGTATTGGATATGCTAATCTGGCAAGGCTTGATCCTCAATATGGTCTATGTAAGTTACTTTCTTACGTTTTGTTTTATTTTCTCTGCTAATCCAAATTCATGCAGTGGATTTGTTTTGGTATTGAAATTTAAACTTGAGAGAGTATTCAGCTAAATTAGTATGATCTTGCAATCTGAATAGGAATTGGGTCTTAAATTTTGTTGTGATATATTTATATGGAGTATGAATTGTGCTCAAATTAGATACAAGTGTTGTGCCACCTCTGATTTATGCTGTAATGGGGAGTTCCGGGGAGATCGCCATCGGTCCAGTTGCAGTCGTATCGCTGCTGTTGTCGTCCATGGTTCCGAAAATAGTCGATCCATCGGTCGATCCACTCGCATACAGAAAGCTTGTTTTCACTACTACTTTCTTTGCCGGCGCCTTCCAAGCAGCATTTGGTTTGCTCAGGTAGGTTATTTGAAAACAATGAATTCTACTTCTCTGCATGGACTCTGTGTTTTAAATTTCAGTCAAATACGAATTATCGGACCTTTTAATGGGCCAAAAGTTTCAGCCAAATGTTCAGTAATTTTGGCACATTTTATGGACATAGAATTTTAATTTTTAGAAAATTTATATCAGTCGATATTTTAAAAGAGAGATATTACACATTTTTAAGTTATAATCTTTTAATTCTCAAGTTTACGTGGACTTTTTAAGAGTAAGCTAAGATATTCATCAAATGATTTGTTACATCAGTATAAAAGAGTAAACTTGAAGGTAAGTTTAGCCTTTTTGTTCTTCTTAAAATTTCATTTTAAATGAGCCGAAATTTCAGCAGAGTTCAATTTTATTTCACTAATGAAATATGGAGACAATGGAAGTTACATATACTTATTTCTCTCGTATTCATTATTATCTCATAAGCATCAGAATTTAATTTGAACTCATTTCAAGAAATGATTATAATTTGGATTAAGCTCAAATTGTATAAATGATCAGAAACTTTTAGCCCTTAAAATCATAATTAAAATATATTTCCTATTTAACAGTAGATTTATTAAACAAACCCATTCTCACTATATGACATAAGTTTTACAAAAATATCTATTATTTGAGTCATTCTCTGCCATTAAGATTGTGTTACGCTGATACATATTCCATATCAGAATTTGACCGATTATTTTCTCTCTCCTCTGAATGAATTTATAACATAACAATCGAATTTATGTGCGGCTTCAACTGATTTAGTCGATAAGCACTGTATTGACCGAATTCATTATCTAAAGTCCTTCTAAAATCTCATAAATTTAGAGAGAAATTACTCTTACCGTCTAATATAAATTTAATAGAAAATCAGTCATCTGATTTTCAACGAAATACTGGTCTACAACAGATAATTTCTCACGTATCAGTCTATCTGGGGTCTGATAAATTTTGGCCGTAATTTCAATTTTAGGCCGAAATTTTAAATTATATTAGATATTGTGTTTTGGCAGGATGGGATTTCTTGCAGACTTCCTTTCACATGCTGCCACTGTTGGGTTCATGGGAGGTGCAGCCATTGTAATAGGCCTGCAACAGTTGAAAGGATTGCTTGGGACTTCTCACTTCACAAACAAAACTGATGTGATCTCTGTTATGGAAGCTGTTTGGAAGTCTCTTCATGGTCTTGTAAGTCACCCATTTCATCTTACTCATAAAATAGTTTTTTTTTTTAAAAAAAAATAACCATCAATGATATTGCACTCATTGTTTTAAAATTTGATTGAAACGTTTAATTAGTTTCAAACGATGTTGATACAAACGCCGTACGATCCTCTGTCCATCTATCCATTTATCTATCACATGATGTGTGGGGTCTGGGTTTCACAGGTGACTTCGAACCTTACCAGTAAAAGCTCGAACGTTCATTAGACAGCGTCTCTTTGTAAAATTATATTCTCTTATACAGTTTTTAGTCCAAACTCCAAACACCAAGCGGTGAATCTTCATAAAGACATTCTCCATAATTAGGTTAACTTCCTTCCACAAAATAGTGGTGAATCACCACTGTAAGGATATGTGATTTAAATATATGAAGTTATGACTGCGTCGTATTATTCCGTATACTTAGACATAAAATCTGTCAGATGGGTGACAATGAACTCGTTGGAAATATCTTTCATTGAATATATAATCCATCAAAAATCACTATGATTAAATCAACCAAATCACATTTTTTTAAATCTTAAAAATTTAATCAATTTAAATTATCTTTTAATGGTTAAACTTTGCAACCTTTGAAAGTATTGCTCGATTGATTTGATCATAATATATCTTGATAGACCATGAAAGACATTTTCAACAGATTCAGTACATTAACATGCTGTGATCATTCTTTTTACAATTGAAGATCATTCATCCTACCTTATGAATAACGCTATTTGCTTGAAAAGATGAAAAAGAACGGTCAAGATTCTAATGAATCCTATTCCACAACATTTTGTAAAAAAAGATGCTCTATTCACTTGATATGGAATGGCATAAGATCTTCATCTTAAATTCTTTATGAACATTGATGGCAATTTCAACTTTTCGAGGTTCATATAAAGCCATTTTTAGTGTCCCTTTTATTTAATATTTTGCTATCCACGCTTTGTTTAGTTTATTTCTAGAAAAAAAAAATCCAAACAATATTGAAAACTTGACCCCTTTTAGGTCAAATCATATGACATAATTGCTTTTCTAATATCTTCTTTTTAAGCTGTTGGGGCCTGGAGGGGAGTCATTCCACTTCATGTGGACTCAATTGGTGCAAATTAATTTGATTGGTAGCCATTGCTTAAACCAATTGGAGGTTTTAAAAACAGCATCTTATAGTGGCTTCAATATCATTGACATATTTTTTATGCAATTTACCTATTAATTCTTAACAAAATTAAGTGGCCGTATATGAGTAAGTTAACTTGGATCAATCAAGTAATTGAACAAGTCGATCAAATAACTTCATTCATTAGCTTATATAATATTTGAAATCGTGAATACAACAAATAGTATTGAAAAAAGAGAGAAAAAACACTATCTTTCAGTATTTAATACCATATATCTATTATTATTTGTAATTTCTTGCAGTTGATGTTTAAAATAACTTTTATTAAATGTCATCATGAAAATTAAAAATGGTGGCCTTCATTTCTTCATTATCCATTTCATTTTATTCACCATTTTTTAAAGTTCTACCATAGAGTTAGCTATTGGCATATTAGATTTAGGGTTACTGAAGCTACGAGATACATTTATAATAAAAAAAATTATGAATTAT
This sequence comes from Chimonanthus salicifolius, assembly GCA_013350335.1. Taxonomy (NCBI): domain Eukaryota; kingdom Viridiplantae; phylum Streptophyta; class Magnoliopsida; order Laurales; family Calycanthaceae; genus Chimonanthus; species Chimonanthus salicifolius. The sequence continues at coordinate 886,102 of CM023538.1, forward strand.
AATAAAAAGATACATGTCTTTAGGATATTTGAGAATATGAAACTCATTATGTATTTTCTCATATTGATTTCGGTCTTTATAAAAAAAAAAATAGGATTTTTTTAAACTTTAGAATATTTTTCAAATTTTTAGGATATATTAAAACTTCGACTTCCCAGGGCCTAAAATACTATAAAAATGACCGTTATGTTTAAAAAATATGCACATCCTAGGTTTTTTATTTTTCCTAATTTTATGTATTTTTACAAAATAAAAAATGGGAAGAAATAGGGCGATGTCGCAGATACTAAGGTATCAGTATGGTATCGGGGATATGCATTGCAGGGCCGATAATTAAACCCCTGATTGTTATCACATGTATATGTTGAATCCTCGTATAACAACATAGGCACACAGAAGTGCAAATGATGAAATAAGCATGCATTTATAAATTAGGAATGGATGCCTTTGTTAAAGAGGAAAAGAGAAGAACAATAATATAAATGCAAATATAAGCTCAACCAAATTTTGAACCTGGTCGAGGCCAACTCGACTTGGGTCAAGGCTGATCAGGCTCAAGTTGAAATTTGATCCTCTTGGTTTGAATCAACTCAAGACTAGATACGCAATTGTGGTGAGCTGACTTAGCCAAGTACAGTAAAAAAATTCTACTGAGTACCACGAATGCGAAAAGATTATCTGATTCTATCAAATATATGGGTGATTGCCTAATTTTCCTCTATTGAAAAACAAACAATTGTATGTTTATCTTCTATTCTTCAAAGTAGTAAAATATTTATGAAAAAGCTTGAGTGGAATTACTACCTTTTCTTCTCCTATCAAGAAGAATAATTGAGATTTGGTTTATTTACTTTGTTTCACTAGGTCTATCCATGACACCAATTATCAGTAATTCAAATGTAAATGTCAACTTTAAATTGATGGGATAAATGGCTTAAAAATGATGATGAATCATGATTTATTCATCACCATTGTCGTCGTCATAACTACTTTTCCCTATCAATCATGATTTCAATTGGAAGAGGCCACAAAGTCAAAATCAAGATAGTAATAACAAAACTAAGCATTATGCAGAATACATCTTTCTGCTCTTATTACTTCTCCCAAATTCTAAGCTGTCTTTTTGTGTCACACCAGTGGAACCCTCTAAACTTTCTGCTGGGGAGCTCATTCCTGATCTTTATCCTGATCACCAGATTCATGGTATAAATACTGAACATTTTTAGGGTTTCCAAATTCTAAACCCGATTTGATGACTGAGTCATAGTATCCTCTCATTCTCAGGGTAGAAGGAAAAAGAAACTCTTCTGGTTGCCAATAATCGCACCATTGGCATCTGTCATCTTGTCGACTCTACTGGTTTTCCTGACAAGAGCTGATAAGCATGGTGTTAAAATCATCAAACACATCAAAGGAGGCATAAACCCAAGTTCAGCTAAACAGTTGCAATTCCACAAACCTTATGTAGGAGAGGCTGCAAGAATGGGATTGATTTCTGCTATTATCGCTCTTACGGTGCGTTTGCAAATCTATTCATTTAACCTCCTTTCCAGCTATTTTCAGTAGATATGGCATTAATGTCATCACCCATCAATGTCAGGAAGCCATTGCCATTGGCCGATCTTTTGCATCAATTAAAGGCTACCACCTTGACGGCAACAAGGAGATGGTAGCCATGGGCCTAATGAACATTGCGGGATCCTTGAGCTCCTGCTATGTAGCAACAGGTAGGTCTCACAGTAAATTTTCACTCAAGCAGGCAAATCCATCTTCACTGCATGCATGTTTCAGCCTCATTTCTCATAAGTTCGTAACATTGTGCAGGCTCTTTTTCACGGACAGCTGTGAATTTCAGTGCGGGTTGCCAAACAGCGGCCTCTAATATTGTTATGGCCATTACAGTGTTTCTGTCATTGCAGCTGCTTACAAGGCTGTTATATTACACTCCAATTGCCATCTTGGCTTCAATTATTCTCTCCTCCCTTCCTGGGCTTATCGACTTTGGGGAAGCTTACAACATCTGGAAAGTTGATAAGCTAGACTTCCTTGCTTGCATGGGAGCATTCTTTGGTGTATTATTTGCATCGGTGGAGATCGGTCTTCTAATTGCGGTAAGTAGATGCAATATTCTCTCTCTCTCTCTCTCTCTCTCTCTCTCTCTCTGATTCAATCTATACAATGACCAAGAAATGGAAAGAAAAAAAAAGGAGAGGAATATATAGTGACCTGAGAAATGAAAAACTTAAGAGAAATCCAGCCTTTTAATTCGTTATGATCGAGAAATCTGTGGTGGGGAAAAGATCAACGAACAATACACAAAAATCTGACTAGTTTCTGGCATGGCATTATATCATATCACAGGTTATAATATCCTTTGCCAAGATAATACTGAACTCAATCCGACCAGATGTTGAGAAGCTAGGAAGGATACAGGGGACAGATATTTTCTGCAGCACCAAACAATACCCAGTTGCCAATAGAATTCCAGGCCTGCTGATAACACGCATTGATTCGGGTTTCTTTTGTTTCATTAATGCAAGTTTCATCAGAGAAAGGTAGGTACAAGCTGTTTCTTTTTTTTTTTAATCTTTCTTCTTCTTTTGAATATGATAATTTTGCAATTTTTCAAGGGGTATTATTATTTCAGGATCATGATGTGGTTGGAAGAAGACCAAAAAAAGGAGTATGCAGAACAAAGAATTCAAGCAGTTATCCTTGACATGTCAAGTAAGTTTCCTCATCTAAATTCAATGTACATTTCATTATTCTCAACAGACCTTATATCACATAATCAAAGGCCTTTATTCTTTGACTAATCATCCTCCCCTCCCCTACACACACAAGAGAGAGAGAGAGAGAGAGAGAGAGAGAGAGAGAGAGAGAAGGCAACTGATATATGCTTCTTGCAAACGCAATAGATCTCTCAATAGTGTGCAATGGAGTCTCTCATGCCCAGATAATGGTCTATCCAAATACCACCTCTTTCTCCAATCTCTACATAATATCAAGCAACATCATTCCACTCATCTACTTTGCTAGAGACTCGTTGAATCACCAAAGGTATGACCCCTATTTTTTGAATGGTGATGGATGAATATTACTCATAAGTAGGGGAGAAGAATGTATATAATTTTAAAGAAATACTCCCAAGTAGATAGAAGAATGTGTAATTGAGAAAAATACTACTGAAGGAGATATTTGCAGCTGTTCATCAGTCATCACCACAACAGAGGCTCAACACAAAACAGAACCATTACATAACTAGAAATTCTTGACCAATCCATTTTGAACTGATTCTCCAAGAAGGCTTGTCTGCCATTTTGAACTGACTAATCTATTATGGATTGCACTTTACTGTTGAAGACTCACCTACTGCATTCCTGCCATAAAGTCCAAGCAATCGCCGAAGGTACAAATTTCCAAAAAAGATGACCTTTCTTAGTGAAAGGTCCCAGCGCCCAGCTTTCCAGAAGAGCCCAAAAGGAAGCAAGGAAGATCCACAGAACGGAAAACAAGAGAACAAAAAGGACCAAATAAAACATAGGAAAAAATCACCCACTGGTTCCTCATGCTTCCAACAAAGGAAACAAACATTTAGCAAAACAAAATGTCAAGCTATAAAATTATCAAAAAACAAGCAGATCAAAGATTCTTTGGAAGTATTGAGGAAGTGGGTGATCCGGGGACAAACCTTTTAGAAGGAATCTTATGGATTATGAAATCACACAAATTGAAGAGTTGATGAGGGTAATCAATGCAGGATGGCCTACAAAATGTGGAAAACAAATCCAAACAGCAAGCAGATTGGGTTTATATGGGAGTCTAGGTCAAGGATTAGATGAAATCAGAAATTTAGACAGATCAGGGACTGTTTATTGGTCTATGCCCACTGGTTATGGGTAATGTTTAGGGCAAGACAGTGGGCCTTAGGATGGTAGGAGGATAACATTCCTAGGAGTCACCTAGGCTTTTCCTTGGAGTCAGCACCAAGGACTAGAAGGAACCAGCACCTTCTGATGAGGCTAGAATCATCACCAGCCAACAAGAGCTCAAAACTTTAATTCAATTTCATTTCCAAACTATTCAAAGTTTGAATAGAAGTTATACAACTGAAATACAGACATTTATCTGGACTAATTAAAATCAAAAGATTAAATGCAGCATAATTCAAATCTGAATTCAAACTATAACTAATTAAGACCACCTAATTGCAACATAATTTGAAATTTGAATTCACAATTTATTGTATGATATTTGAATTCAAATTTCACTACAAAAAAATCTCCAAAGCCAGTTGTTGTGGTCGTTCCTTTGGCTGGTATGCAAGGTATACACCAGACTTAGATCTCTGCTGTAAACTTTTAAGCCTTTTGTCTCTGCATCAGTAATCAGTGAGGAAATCCCAACATTGTAGCTGTCTAACAAATGAATTTGGAGTAAAGAAACAAATGGGGCCTTTTCAAGTAGATCTTCTACTCACATGTCAAACCTTCTATTCAACCTTTTCAATTTAAAACCATCTAGGAGTCTGTAGCTCCATTTAAGGTGAAAGGCTTCTGTTGGATACCCATCTCAAATAAAATAACTCTTCATATTTTGAAACTTGGAAACCAATGAAATTATCCTAGCAATGAATAAGGGTTGTGATAATGCAGAATCTTTAAAAATTCTTATAGTTCTTGTCCTCCAAATATCAAGTGACAATAAGAGGTACCATTTTCCACAAAACCCTTTTTCCCCTATTGAAAGGGCCATACTCCACCCATCCATGAGGCCTAGAGAGATCCAGGAATCATCCCATGAATTGAAAAGAGACCAAAAAAACAATGAAGAATCACTATTGGGCATCATCATCACAGCCATTGTTGGATAACCGCCTAAAACAATATTCTCAAGTTGGACAAACTTGAAACTAGAGTTTGCCATCCCTAACATTTGCTCCTTTGTTGGTCCAAAGTGAAACCCATGGATCATGATTTGTCCATTCACCTCCTTTTTTTTCAACTTTGTTCATCCATTTTTTGTTATGTTTTCACAAGGCCAATTCCAAGATCCTTTTCGAGCCCTTTTTGATGGGTGGGCTCATGGCCACCTTTCCATGAAAGTGGCATGCTAACAGGTAACAGGATACCCAATGGATTACAGCACAAAAACAAAAGCTAAAACAACAAGAAAACAATCTGTGAGACAACTGGGTTCAGGTTCAAATGCAACTCTTTAATGATAGTATAGAGCCTTTCTCAACAATTATACTTTTCTGATCTTTTTTCCCCTTTCGGCAGATGTGAAAAATATTGACACTACTGGGATCCTTGCATTGGAAGAACTATACAAGACACTGTTAGCAGATGGACTAAAGGTAAGCAACCATGTACACGATTTATGTGAACTCTTTAATCTTATACATTCAGGTGAGCCTTCACTTACAACTGTGCAAAACTTCCTGCATGCAGCTAGCTATATCCAACCCAGGCTGGCGAGTAATTCACAAGCTAAAATTGGCTAAGTTTGTGAGCAAACTAGGAGAAGAATGGATCTTCCTTACAGCTGAAGAAGCTGTTAATGCATGTGTTGAGCCTAAGAAAGCTCTAATGTGTTAAGTACAAGATGCCATTGAGGATACAAACATAATAAGTACTAAGTTTGCTTGCTATAGGTTTGTAGTAAACTGCTTGTATATTTGCTTAACATGGGTTTGTTGTAAGCTGTTTTGTCTAATGGAATGTGAGACAAATATCTAAGGCGACGGCCTAAAGAAGAAAATTGTTCCTGGCATCTGTTGGACATGGTGGAATTCATTCATAAAATCATTAAGCAGAAAGGATTTCATATTTCTCACATACTTAGATCTGCAAACCAAAGGGCAGATCCCTCAGCTAAAGAAGGTATGCTGTTGGGATTGGGTAATCCATAAGTGCTTTTGTGTCGTTTCAGTTTCAGTGACTGTCGGTGTGCTTCTCTTTTTGTTTTGGAGAAGGAGGGAGAGGGAGAGGGGGAGGGGGTTGGCTTTGTGCCCTGTTTTTCCAGTTATTTGTTTTCTTTACTGTTGTTTAATAAATGGTAACCTTTTTCAAAAAAAAAAAACAAGAGGGGCTTCAGACCTTCTGTTTAACAACTCAGAATCAATCACGTAGTAAAATTCTAGCCTCTTGTGCATTCAAAAGTTCCAAACTTTAGAGATTCCAGCTTGTTGACATAGAAGGATATGATCTCTCTTCTCTCTCTCTATCAATCTTAAACAGTACTAATCTGTTTCAAGTATATAACATAAGTAGAAAACTTGGCCTTGGTTTAGTCACTGTTTGGGTTTCCCAAACAAGAAACGTATCAATGCAAAACGCTAATATAGCATGATTCTACGTTCAAAATTCAACATTTAGCATAATCTTCTTTCTAATTATGACTATAAAAAAATTACCTTAATTAATAAAGAAACAACATATCCCAAAAGATATGGAAAAATCTAAGAAGGGAGATAAAGTCCCCCAACAAAGAAAAACCCACAGCTACATCACATCATAACCAAGCACAGATACTCCACAACATGCCAAATTCTCCGAGTGTGTTCCAGTGAATGCCTGATAACTCAAGGTTCATGGTCCATAACACTACTCAATGGTTGGCATGGTTGAATCCTCAGTAGGGGTCCCACAAAATATACAAACAACATGGTCTTTCCTCTTCCCCTGTATCCACCCTAGGACTGCTGAAGTAATAATGAACCACACCACTCTACATCTTTGTTCCCAACCAATCAAACTGTAGCCATAAACATCAAATGACTTTGAGAGGAAGACCCAAGCCCATCCCAAGACTCTAAGAACATGACCATACCTTTCCTTTTGAAAGGCAATACGACCATACTTTTCTAGCATAGGAACAGTGGTGCTCAGCACTCTCTGCCTTGCTAAGGTGAAGGATGCACACATTCACATTATGGTTAAAGATAAAGAAGAATGCACACCTTCATAACGATGTGTTTTTGACTTTTTATATGATCCAGCACTAGAATTTTGTATAGCCCCACCACCCAGTAGAAACAAAGGATTCTCAAGGTGCAATTTGCTCTCCACTAGGAAATGGGGCAGCTAACTGTGAAGCTGTTATAAATTTATAAAAAGATTTCACACTAAAGGCACCTATACTGTCAAGGACCCAAACCCTTTCACCAATGCAGCATTTATCTACAACCAGCAGTCAAAGTTCCCCTAGTAAAGTGGCCAACAAACCAACTGATGTAATCAACAACAAAAAGCACACATGTTCATAGCAACCACGAAGAAATCAGTGAATCAATTATCCAGTGGCTCTTCACCAATAGCTCAACATCTATCTGAATAAAATGTTCTCACTTCTCACCATCAATACTTCTACATTTCATGTGCCTCAAACCTTTTGGCTTCTAATAGCTTTCCACATTCTTGAAGCCATTTGGACCTGATTATAACTCACCACCCATCAAACGTAATCACTACAAAGAGATCCTATTATTGAAAACATTAATAATTAAAAAAATCAGTTCAAAGAGATTGGAGTTTCTTCCAAACATTTTTCCTCATTGATCTCTGAGCATAGCTGTGTTCACTCCAATCTCTCAGCCAAACTAACTGAACATTTATGAGCCAACAAGAAGTGCAGTGGAATACCATAAATTTTAATTCTAAACCCCTCCTCCTTCAACCAGATATGTAATTGCTTCTTAATCTCCTAAAATTAGATGCCACAACTTCCTCAGCATCCAAATACATAAGTTAAACTTTGAGATAACTAGCTCAAAAGGAACCTGCTCTGCATCCAAAGAGGTCACTGGCTTCCACCAAAACTCTTCCATGTATGTAACATTTTTATTCTTTTCCTTTCTTTCCATCTATATCATCATCCAGTAATCCCATCTCTCTCTATCTATTTCTAAATGAAAAATCGCAACTGACAAGTAAAACTATTGAAATGTGGTTAAAGGTTGAAAAGTGAAATGTTCACAAGATAACATTCCCAATGAAGTCCAGTGACAGGAATGCTGGATCAAAGGACCAAGTTAATACCTGCAACAACATATCTTACCCATGCATCTTGCCTCCTAGAGAAATTTTTGGATTCAGGCAGTAGGGTTTCATGGACATAATTTGAAACACGAAAGGAAAAAGTCTATTTCCTCAATCATATGGTCCAATGGGATAACATAGACAAGACCAACTGGTCACTAATTAGTGATTAGATTTCCATCCATCATCCAGGCGATAGAATGGCTATTATTATTAGTTTGTAACTAATAACAGCAATCTAACAATGAAATCCATCGAAGTATTAGAAATATATATACGCACATAAATACAGCAAATCAGAAAGTGCTGAAAAGGATGCGGTAAAGTCACAATTGCCATTTACCAATATATCGGACTATGCAAATGCTTTTGTTTTGGTGAATGGATAGTATTTTTTTCTCATCTTCCTTATACGTCCTCTATAAAAGGAGGATGAGATGATAACTCATTACTGATTCAAAAGTGGCACTCAGACTATACCTAAAGCTATGTTATATTGGTTCATTGAGAAGGGCATGTAACAGTCTCGGATTCTTTTGGTACTAGGTTAATATTGTTTTCCATGATGAAAAATATCGTAACACCCATTCTTGATCTGAACTATAGCTAAAATATTGAAATGTTTACTAATCAACTGTTTTGAGATAAATTTGTCCATTACTTTCTTGTCGTTGTCATATTTTTACAAGTTATCAGACAAAAACCCAAGAGTGCCCCCAACTTTTTCTTTTTAAGTGCTCTCAAATGTAGGATTACCAAATGAAGATGCCTGAATAACAGGATGAAATCACAAACCGATCACTTGAGGAAAAAAATATACTATCCTTTTTACTAAACCAAATCTCAAATGCAGCAACCTGAAAAAAAAAAAAAAAGAATTACAATCTCAAATAAGTCTACAGCATTAGCAACAATTCCAAGTACCTCAAATTCGAGTACAAGATGAATCAAAATCATCTGGTGCAACTCTAGCAATCCAGTTGCTGAGCGTCCCCTTGATCTCAGAATGATTCACAAAGGCCAACTCATACATGCTACACAAATTCACTATCAGTGTCTCATTTAAAGCCGCTGTTGGCACCCGCTCCAACGCCCCCTCCAAGACCTTGATTGAATCCGACAAATCCCTCAAATACATTAAGCAAAGTGCCTTATTATTGATTGCAACCACATCCATTGGATCTCTTTCAATGCATTCCTCATACTCCCTCACTGCAGATATGTAATCCTTCTCAACCGAATAAACCAACGCCCGGTTCCGATTGACCAAATTCTTAACCCCCTTGTCTTCAATTCCCAACCCCTCGACCAGGGCAAAAGATTCACGGGCCCCACTGAGATCGCCAATCTGCATTTGGACATATCCAAGCTTCGAGAGGAGGACAGGATGGGATCGGGTCAGAACAGAGGAGGTCACGGATCAGTGCGAGGCACAAAGCAAATTCCTTGGAGGTTGAATGATGGCTGATGATTGAATTGACAATGAATGACTCCCGATTCTTCCACGGGTCATTTGGGTTATTGGAATTATTGGAATTTGAGAGTTTGCGGCGCCGGTGGCGGACAAACGATAGGAGAGAGTAGAGGCGGTCGAGGGATTGGGAGCGGTATCCGAGCCGGTGGGGAAGATCAGCATAGAGCCACCGTAGTGCGAAGGGGATCATGGACCCGTGCCGATTCGGATACAGTTTCGGGTAGGATTCGTAGCAGTATCGGGTATTGGATTTGTAACGGGATTCAGGTTCGAAGTCGGATACCGAATCGGGTTTGAGATCGAGGTCGAGATCGGAGTCGACGAGGAGGGAAGAGGCGTCGGAAAAGCGGCGGAGTTTGAAGAGAGCGAGGGTTTGGAAGGAGAGAAGGATGAGGTGTTCGTGAGGGGGAAGGGAGCCGGGGCCGGAGCGGGAGGCGGCACGAGCAGCTAAGTCGAGAACTGTACGCCACGAGCCGCGACGAGCGAGGTCTTGGAGGGAGTCGAGGTCAGAGCAGGAGAGCGGATCCGCGGCAGAGAGTGGGTCAGAGGAGAGGGAGAGTTTTTGGATGGCCGGAGCTAGGGTTTCGGCGCTTTCGTCGGGTCTGAATTCGGGTTTCGGATCCATGGTTTTGAGAGGAAGATGATCGGAAAGAAACGAAAGAGATGCACAGCGTCTTTGCTTTTGCTCAGGAGTCTGGTCCGAGGGTCATTTTTTCAATTATTTCCAATTTACCCCTTTACCTTCCAATTTTCCAAGTTAATGTAACCTGTAAAGTAACAGTGCTGTAATTCTGGCGGGCCGGTCGGGTTTTGAGCTTGCTCGAGTCCAAGCCCACATAGCAATTAAAGGGTCGAGTCCGAACTCGAACTTCCAAGCATTGAAGTTTGATTAAATATACTCTTAAGAAACAGGAAATTAATAAAAGTAGCAAGAGGGGAAACCCCTCTAGTTTCTTAACACAAACATTGTTTACTTCCCTCAAGTGGTGAATCTTAGTGTTGATCACCTTTAGGGTTCATAATAGAGAAATAAACACACATAAACTGGTTCATTCAAAGTAAAAGGCCCAATCTAAGAGTTTATTTCACTCCCATCCATCCCATCACACACTAGGAATTATTTTGAGCCACTTGAATAGTATTGTAGCCAACCACCGAATCAAGCCCATTCCTGCTCACATGCTGTTGGAGACAGCAGTCCCTGGTTCAGCATTTCCTGTTTGCATGATCAGAACCATTAATCAGTCTCGTCAAAATTATGTTACAATTCAAACTTACAAAATTTCAGAAGAAAGGTTATAAGTGAGCTTCAACCTGAATGGGATCAGTGTCCAGAATGATTGAACCTCCAAGATCGTACATCGGACCATCGGATGCGCTTGCATTGTACATCGACCCATACATCTCCATCCCTTGGTAGAGAGGATCACAGATTGGAAGGGAAGGCCTAGTGATAATATCATGATATATCAGTTGATATTTTCTTGATATTATCACAATAAAAGTAAAACTGCCGATAAAAACGAAAAATACATATATAACTAAATGATATTACTGTCAAATGACATTCTTGCAATATAGTGAGAACTAAATACCCGAGATATTTGTTAAAATGCTTGCGTGAGTAATTTATATGTTCTAAACCGGTGATTAAAACCTTAAAATAGCAGTTAACACCATCTATTTGGAATCCAGTGGAAAAAGAAAATGCATGAAAATTGGAATTCAATGTTATAAGCTTTATTGACTGTAATGATAGAGAATTACCATAAATTCATTGGAGAGTCAGATTCCATGCCATCGGACTGATCGTTGGGCAGCCAATTCATTTCCTTCAGGTTTGGAATGGGTTCCACTCCTTGCCCATTTGAAGGCAACTGTTTTGAATAGATATATTAATTAATTGATTATCTTTGATAGTCATACACTTAAAATATACTAATTCAATATTTACATAAGGAAAACCCTCAGTCCCAGCAATATCTCTGAATCGTTTAGTTCACTTGGTGTTACCAGTTTAGCATGTTCCACGTCACCTATGGACCTATGGATTAAGGGGTTTATATATCATAGGTACACTCTTCTTAATAGTTAATTTTTAAAGATAAGTTTTACTCATGTATTTTAACATGGTATCAAAATAAGGTACTATAAAGATGGGTCGGTTTCTTGTCTTCAGCCCTATATGGAACTTGGTGCTAAGAGTGTTAGTATGTCCCACATCGCCTGTGAACCTATGCGTTGTGGGGTCCAAATTCAGTTTGACTTTTAGGACACTAATTACGATAGTCAAACACAATAATTGAACACGGGTAGAGGAGAAGATCCTGTTAGAAGTCATACCATACAGAAATCAATATGACTTGGTGTCATGGGTGGCAATCCAAAATCCTCCATGCCCTATAAGGTTAGGTCACACAATCAACATCACGATGGTAAGACATTCAACATTTGCAGAACAGTTCTCGGTAAAAGTCGTACCTCAGAGAGATCTAGTTGATTTGGTGTTATCGATGGCTGCCCAAGATCCACCATGCCCTAAGTGATTAGGTCACGTGATCAATATCCAAAAAGAAAAATGTCGAAAAATGATAAAAACACCACTATTTTTTAGAACAAGAGACAAGAGTGTAATATTTTATTATCACAAAAACCCATGTGTTTGTCGTGCTTGTCACTTCCCAAGAATATCAAGATAGGTTAAAGATGGTCAGCCATTCTAATACGGTCAAAATTTGTTAGGAGACCAAGTGAAATTTTCATTTTATCTCTACCGGTGTACCGCTCATCAAGTACCAGTATACCGTTAACACGCCGCTCTGAATGTATATGTTCTGCATATCGGTATGCCGGTACTTGATGAGCGGTATATCAGTAGAGGTAAAATGGGAATTTCACTTCATCCTGTGTCTCCTAACAAATTTTGTCCCCGTGTTAGAATGCGGCTTCATTAAAGATATTAATTTGACATCTCGAGAAGGAAAGTGTAAAATAACACATGAGATTTGATGTGTCTTCTTCAATTATAGAGAAACCAAATAAATGTTGTATTGGTAAGAGAAACAAATACAAGAGACAGAAATGGAAAGAAAGTAAGAACGAAAGAATGAAAAAGGAATAAAATGTAATTACAAAATTAAATCCACAATTAACTATGTTAATTGGAGAAATTAAACTATAACAGAAAGCTCTAGATAAAAGTCGTGCATACCGTAGGGGGATCGAATTGATTTGGTGTTGTCTGTGGTGTTCCACAAATGTTCATGCCCTGTAAGATTACATTGCATAATCAACATTATGATGATAAAAATACAAACCAAACATCTTCAAAATGGAAGCCCCCAGTAATAGTTATACCGTGGGGAGAACCAGCTGATCCAGTGTCATGGGTGACACTCCAAAATTGTTCATTCCCTATAAGATTATGTCGTATAATCAAAATCATGACAGTAATACAAAGAAATTTAAGAATCTTTAATGAAAATGGCAATCTTAAATGAGTTTATGATAAACACCTTAATTGGGAAGTTGGTGAAGGCATCATTTTGCTGATATGGTGGCATCAGTGGTGCTTCTAGCTGCTTCGGCATCTGCAAAAAATAAAAATAAAATGACGACATAGAAGAAGATTAAGGCCTAAGGATAAGCATATGAAACTTAAGAATCTTAAATTACAATATTAAGCAACTTCCTAATTTACACCTCAATTGAGTAGTCAGTGAAGGTATTATCTTGCTGATATGGTAGCACCATTGGCACGCCTTGTCTCTTTGCCGTCTGCATCGATGACTATGAGGACGAGGAACAAAGCATAAGAATAGACATATGAAATTTAAGAATCATAAATGATAATCTTAAATGACTTTCTAATTAACACCTCAATTGGGTAGTTAGCAAAGTTATCATGTTGTTGATACAGTAGCCTCAGTTGCGCGTCCTGACCATTTGTCGCCTGAAACGACGACGACAGAGATCAAGAATGAGGCCTGAGAATAGACCATGAAATTTAAGAATCTAAAATAACAATGGCAAATGTCATCCAATTATCACCTCAGTTGAGTATTTAGCCAAGTTATTATCTTGTGGATACAGCAGCATCAATGGTGCATCTTGGTCCTTCGCCACCAACGACGACAATGACCGGAATTAAGAATAAGATGTACATATAAAAATAGTAAAGTCCCTGGAAAAGGAGTTCCAGGGAGTTGTATGTGGCTGGTGCAAGACATTGCCATGGGCTGCGTTTGGATGGAGGGTAAATTTTCAAGGGGGTGCATCAAGGGGGTGTATCCAGGGGAAATGAATACCCATTGCATGGTAAGGGGTATTCAAAAAATGAAAAAAGGGGGGTAAAGAGGGGTGTTATCCCATTACCCCCAATTACCAAACAAGGGTAATGGGGGTTACCCCCATCACCCCCTAACCCCCATTACCCCCTTTACCCCCCGATCCAAAGGCAGCCCTAGTGTCATTTAAACCTTGTTTAAGAAACAAAATTACAAGAAACTGTAATATCTGAAAGAGGCGTGTAAGAAGAGATAGAAACCTGAAGTAGAGAATAATTGAGTGGAGTTTCGACAGAATAGTCATTGAAAGTTCCCGCTTGATTCCAAGGTGGTATAGTTGATAAATAATTGTTGTCCACGGTGGTGCCATGGATGGAAATCCCCCTTTGGTAGGAAGCCACACATTGATAGTATAGATCCCGAAAGGTCATCCAATGAGGCCTATAATAAATTAACAGCAGAAATTAGATTAATCTTATCAATTTTAGAGTAAGATAATATTTAATAATGATGATGATGATGATACTGATATATTTGTAAGAAGTCATATCTTCACAAGCTTTTTTAATATTCTCTTAGCATCTGTCTTCAACTATGAAAATGAAAGTGCTAAATAACTTCTTTAATTAGAGTGGCATTAAGTTTAAGAGTGGTGATATTTACACGAGTGAAATTGATAATGGTATACCGGATGAGGAGATAAAATTGGTTTTTCCTTTTTTATCTTTCCTAATTTATTGATCGTTCCTTTCCCCTCTCTCTCTCCCTCATCCACTCGTCTTCCCACGTCTCCATTTCTATCCCTGGATCTTCTCCCCTCTCCTTCTCCTCTATCATCGGACCCTATCGCTGCTCAACAGTCACAGTTGTCCTGTTGCCATGAATCACAAGGTACTCCTTCTATCTCTTTGTCTCTCTCTTCTTCTCTCATTTTTCTTCTCTCTCTATTCTCTCATCTCTATCCCTCCCTCTTCTCTCGTCTCTCTCCCCTCTCTTTTTGTGATGACCCATACCCTGGTGGGGGACGTGTGGGGCGTGGAATACAAAGAGAGAAAGAGGAGGGTGACTCCTCAGTGGAAAAAGTCCCACATTGCTGGGAAATATAAGTGACACTCTTCCTTTAACTAGCATGAGGCCTTTTAGGGTGTGTTTATGGGGGCACCTCTCAATGCAAAACCGTGAGTGTGTGTGTAAGCATGAAGCGGATAATATCATGTTGGTTGGAACAAGATCGTTACAGATGGTATCAAAGCTGAGGACGGCTCTAGTCCCAGGTGGGGTGATTATGATGGCACGCACCTCAGTGGGGAGTGAGTGTGGCATGGAATACAGAGAGAGAAAGAGGAGGGTGGTTGCTCAATGGAAAAAGTCCCACATTGCCTAGCAGGTTGTCCGAATCTTGGGATATAAGTGACATACTTCCTTTAACTAGCATTATGTCTTTTGGAGTATGTATATGGGCACACATCCCATGCAAAATCGTGAGGATTTTTGTGAGCCCGAAGCGGACAATATCATGCTAGTTGGGTCAAAGTGGTTACACTTTTCTCTCAGCTTCCCCATTCGCCATCAATAGAGGTGAAAGACAAGAGAGAGAGACAAGTCGAGAGGAATAGTAGGATAAGAGAAGGTAGAGAGAGGAAATAAAGAAGAAAAAAAAGAGCAACAATCGGTGGCAGAGGATGGAGAGAAAAGGAACGAAGAATAAAGTAGAAGAGCAAAATACGAAAAAAAAATAATAATAATAAGTTTATCTCCCTGTCAGGTGTACCTTTATCAATTTCACCCATGTAAATATCATCACCAAAGTTTGATCGTTTTAAGTTAAAAAGTAATATTTTTGTAAGAATCCGAATGTAGATTAGGTTGTTAGATCATGTAATGTTGCCCTTTTCTAGTTGAACTTGGTCAAAAGTGATTTAAGCACAAGTATTTTCCTTTTTATGTTTTAGGGTTGTACCAAGTGTATTTGGCAGTATCTTTGGTCTCCTATCAAATTTCTCTATGGTTCATTAACCATTTTTACACTAAATTTTTATGAGTTAACGAGTTAAGGATGAAGACTATTAGATAATAATAGATATTTAGATAATCTAACAATGTCTCTTGAATTTATAATTTATATTTTATATTTGTATTTAAAAAAAAAAAATAGACAGTTGGAATTGGTTGTGAATGAGGAGATTTAGAGACTTATAAAGGACTTAGGTCAATCCTCTTAGTGGGTTAGCATTTTGGACCGGATGCCCAATAACAACATCTATAATATTTGTCTCTAAAATGACATTTATTTTTCCAAAGTGATGCTTTTAATAACCTTTGATAAAAAAATGTTTTTTTACCCTTAATTTGGGACAATAATCCAAGCACATGAAGAAAAATTGTGGTGCCTTTACTCATTATTTGTAACGACCCGACCCGAACACACAGGGCTTAGGGCTTGACTAAGTAAGATATTGTCCGCTTTGGGCCTCGCACACAGCTCAAACCGGCACCGTTTTGCATTTGGGCAAGGGCCCACGTGGCCCGGCTCAAAAGGCTTCTTACTTGAGTTACACATAGGTGGCTTAATATAAACCCACCCTCCCTTTTGTTTCCCTCCGATGTGGGACTCTAGGGGAGGGAGGGGTATCACAATCAACCCCCCTAAAGTCTCGAGCCGTCCCCGGCTCTACCCAGTCCAGCTCAGCAACTACAGGGGAAGGAGGAAAGCCCACACAGTCCGAGTGTTGAACTCGGCTCTGATACCATTTGTAACGACCCGACCCGAACACACACAGGGCTTAGGGCTTGACTCAGTAAGATATTGTCTGCTTTGGGCCTCGCACACAGCTCAAACCCGCACAGTTTTGCATTTGGGCCTGGGCCCACGTGGCCCGGCCCAAAATGCGTCTTACTTGGTCAAGAGGGCTTGGCCACTTAAATCCCCCATTTTTTCCATCCTCCCAACCGATGTGGGACTTTTCACTTTTCCCACATCAGGTTGGGGGGGGTGGGTATCACAATCACCCTCCCTAAAGCCTCGAACCGTCCCCGGCTCGACCCGATCTAGCTCGACAACTGTAGGGAAGGAGGAAAGCCCACACAGTTCGAGTGTAGAACCTCGGCTCTGATACCATTTGTAACGACCAGACCTGAACACACAGGGCTTAGGGGCTTGACTCAGTAAGATATTGTCCGCTTTGGGCCTCACACACAGCTCAAACCCGCACGGTTTTGCATTTGGGCCTGGGCCCACGTGGCCCGGCCCAAAAGGCCTCTTACTTGAGTTACACATAGGTGGCTTAATATAAACCCACCCTCCCTTTTGTTTCCCACCGATGTGGGACTCTAGGGGAGGGAGGGGTATCACATTATCCTTTAATCATGAATACTTTCTTAGAAACTGAAGAAGAAACATGACAAATAATGTCGTCAGCAATTTTAATGAATCTATCCTTATTTGGCATTGGAATAAAAGAATGCCATACAAATATTAAAAACAAAGGTTTTTTTTAAGGTGGTCATTTAGACACTCCACTTTTCTTTTAAGAGACACTCCATTTCAAAATTTTATGCAAAATTACTATTTTGCCCTTCAGTTTTGTGTGGAGAAATCATCTTTTTAAGAAAATTGATGGACAAAATAATAATTTTCGTACAAAATTTTGAAATGAGGTGTCTTTTAAAAGAAAAGTGGGGTATCTAAATGGCCACCGGTTTTTTGTTTTAAACCTAAAATGATTAGATCATGAGGTTATGAAAATGGTAGAAACAATGAAAATAATATCAAATGTAATTATACGATGATTGTATCAAGACATACCTTGAAGAGTCTAAAAGGTCAATATCCATCTCAATAGGTTTTGAAACAGGAAAATTCGGAGGAACCCAATTCACTTTCTCTAATCCAAAATCAAGACCCATCTTATCATTTGGCTTCGAATCCATCTACACATGGTCATTTCATGTTATAACAAAAAAAAAAAGATATGGTTGTCAAAAACATTTTTATATGGTTAGTGACATGAACACTGAAAATTTTAATAATAACTCTTCTGTTCACTTCACGATTTCCTTTCTTACCTTCAAAATAGGAGGGGGAGGAATTGAAGGCAGTGGCTTCTGGACAATGGCAGAAAAGGAGAAAATGGAAAGAAGTCAATATCACTGTATAGTTTCTATTTCTTACCTCACATATAGATGTAAAAGAAATAAAAAAATTCATAATTTAATAAGAATCCTTCAATGAAAATGTTTTTTCTCCTTTATATTGGAAATGCAGACCAGTTCAGTTCTTCTTACTGAATTGCTTGTACTTCTTACCTACAGTATTATACCTCTTTTGCTCATGTTTGATTTATGGAATAATTAGGAATAAAATGAGTTAAATGTATTAAGATTTTGGATTAACTCCAAGTTCATTTAACTCATTCCATTCTATTATCACTTATTCTTTTAATAAGCTACGAGAATACAAATGGAAAGAAACTGCATTTTCTCACTCATCTAATTAGTAAAAGTAGATATTTTATTTACTTCACTATTTCCTTTCTTACCGGAGCAATAAAAGGTCGAGGATTTGCAAGCAGATGCTCCTGTGGGAAATCAAAAAAAAATGAGAAGATGGAAATAGTAAAATGAACAATAGGTCAAAAATAGATTGCAAGAAAAATTATCCTTAAATAGAATCCGTTTATTTTTTTTTTATTAAAAATGCGATTAGTTGAAGCCTTCTTATTGAATTGCATATAATTTTATGTGTAAAGAGAATGCAGAATTCGAATGATTAAAAGTTAATGAGAAATGAGACTTAAGATTTTTCACCTTTTTCTTTCTGAGACGTTTCAACGAGTTACGGAGTGTCTTCTGACACTCTATCAATTCGTCCGCAGATTTGGGCTGCTCAATCGCTTCTTTGATTATCCTACATCTACCCAACCAAATTAAATGATCACATGAATTGAGAAATACTTAAAATGTATGATAACAAAATAAGAACATTAAAATGACGGGTAGCAATTCCGAGGTTTGTGTAATCAGACATGGATTTTAGTTTATTGTTAATTTTACCTTTTTCCATAAACAGTAAAATCGGCTCACCAATCTTTTGTATAAATAGTAAAATTGGCTTGCCGAAATTCACATGAGCAGTAAAATGGGCTCATCCGAAATTCGCATAAACAATGAATCGGCTCACTGAAATTTTACTGTTCATGTGAAGAGTCCAATTTTACTGTTCATACGAATGGTAAAATTGACAATATACTAAAACCCATGTCGGATTACGCAAAATACCCGTGGAAGGATCACTGTCCTAAAATGACAAACCTTAATTGCTTCTCTCTTTCTCTAATTTGTTCCTTCATTTTTTTCAAACTGTATTTGGAAACCCTGAATATATTAAAAAAAAAATAAGAAGTCAATTAAATAAAAGATATAGAGAAAAAAGCCTTGTGCTTTCATTAGGGTTTTCTAATGAGGCATGGAAAGAAGGGAATATGTGTTCTTACCTGAGTACTGGTGTTCAAGGCAAACCAGTCAAGTTCAAGCAATGAGGGACGGATTACATGCAAAAGAGCAAGCATTAGAAAAAAAATCAAAATATAATAAAATATTAATCCTATCAACCCTTTTTATAATTTTAAATTACTTATCATCATTATCTTTGTACTCATTAGTCACATGTATCGTGTGAGTAGAATTTTATTAAAAAAAAAATAATGGGTATTCGAATATTTTTCTCTGAAAGAGGATTCACTTACTATCTCATGCAAATAGACAAAGCTGAAGCAATTAAGAAGCCGACGAAGTTAATTATAGTTGCATGCATTTCTAACGCATATCCACTAATCGTGTTGAAATTCAGACCCACATGGCAATGTATTATTCCTGTTCAGTGTCTGTTTGGCATTTCGGATTCTTCAGTGAAATCAGAATTCTATGAAATTTTAGATTCAATAAAGTTAGAAAATTTGTGAAATTACTATATATACTTCTGGCTATATTCATTATCAATTTTAATAAAAATCTAAAAAAATTAAATAAGTGGTAGATGTATTTGATAGTACTATCTTACATGATCACCAGAAAAAACTCAAATAATTTCGATTTCAAGAAAATATTCTGGATTACTAACAAAAGATGAATCCAGATTTTTAATTACTGGAGCTGAAAACTAGTTAGGAGCCCAGCCCTTAGGGCTACAACACCAAGGACAACAGACGAGGATCATATAAAAGAAACCCAACAGTAATATGATTAAACTCTGCATATTCAACATCTGAATATTAAATTTTTTAGAAGAACATGGTTATATACATTTATTTTAAATCTTTACATTTTAAAAGAAATTTTACATATGAAATATCTACATTGCATGATAATATCTAATTCTAGCAATATTACCTTGAAGTCCTGCTTTATTTAAAAAAAAAAAAAAAAACTGAAAGAGCGAGAGAGAGAGGGAGAGAGAGTATTGAGAAGAGAGAATGGAAGAAGAGTGACAGAAAAGGAAAATTCTTTTTGTAGTTTTATAAGAAACAGAACAGGAAAGAGAGAAAGAAGGAGAGAGAGACAGAGAAGACTCTTGTTTGGAAGTTAGTAGAAGAAAGTGACAGAGAATGAAAATCCTTTTGTAGTTTTGCGGGAGAGAGAGAGAGAGAGAGAGCGGGCACTTTGTTTGTGACTCTCATCTTGCTTTGAGCTATTGTATTCTTGAGTCTATTGCGCAAAGCCCACATACATGCGGTCATCCATCAATTTCATAAAATTTCATCTCTTTTTCCATTACCCATAAATTAAAATTGGAACAACTACTAACACGTTACCTTATCAATCTCAAGAGGACTGCAAAAGCAACAAGAAAAATCAGAACCATCAGTCCAAAATATATAATAAACATAAAGAAAAACATCAAAATCATATACAGAAAACCACAGAAGAATTCCCAAATAACGTACTAGGTACTACTCTCTCAAATGAAATGGAATGTTGGTGAAACGAACGAAAACGTCTTGAATCTTGACAAAACAAATAGAATATGTGAAGAAAAGTCATAGAAAAAGATTAAAAAAACAAGATAATGGTATTGGATTTAAAGAAATGTTTATGTGGGCTTTTTCATTTCTTGCTGAAGAATGACCTTCTCTTGTTGGAAAAGAAACGTGGCCGGCCGGAAGGTGAGAAGGTGATGAGGGCAACGTCGATATCGCAAAGGATTGAGAGCTCAGAGGTTTTCTTAAGTAGGCCACTTCTACACTTGGAATATGTCGCTTGGCGACTCTTGTTGCTTTCTATCCACTTCATCTCAATTTTTTTTCGACCCATCTTGAGAGAGAGAGGGAGAAGAAGAAAGAGGAAGGAAAAAAAAAAAAAAAGGAAGAAGAAGCAATTTGAGGTATATGAAACAGTGAGTTAAGGAGAGAATATAAATGAAAGGGAGAATTTAATGTGGATACAATCAGCTAAGACTTGCAGAAGAGGAAATCACAACTTGGGAGAATTGACTCGGTGAGAAAAGATTTCTAACAAGGATGAGATGAGTTTTATTTTCTCTTTCCTTTTTTCTTTTTTTTTTGAGCTTTTGTTCTTATTTTCTGGGTTTTTTTTATGAGAGCTGGAGTGCATGTTTTTTTTAAAAAAAAAAATCTAGGGTTTGGATATGGTGGATTTTGGACTCTTGAGTGATGCAATATTATCAATTAAACTTTTGATTTCTCTAGTTATTCTTTTTCTAATTCATCGAATATCATCTCCAAAATGATATTTAATTGTATAAGTTTTTGAATTTCTATTCTCATGTATGTATATTCATGCTGAATCTATTTTTGGCGCGCAAGTTTAATTCGTTTGACATCTTACCTACGTTTTTAATTTCAATAATTAATTGTGTGATTTTAATAATTTTATAAGGTTAGCAACAGTGTTCATTTCACTCTAATTTAATTTCTATCAAGATCGTTGATCATATAAGTCTATGAATCTCTCTTGTTCTGTTCTTTTCTTTTTTGTCTATTTTTGGCAGAAAAATGTGATTAAAATCTCTATGATTTAAGACTTACATTAATATATAATATTCATTTTAAATGATCAACCATGTAAATTTACTAAAACAATGCCCACAACCCATTCTAATAGTCTCAATGATATTTAATAGTTCTCTTTTTGTGTTTTTCTCATTGAGATGGCCATTGTGTTTTCATCCTGCAAATGAAATTTTTAGTCTGCGAAACTAAATTCGTTGGATCTCTGCAAATTATAATCCTTTGATCAAATTATCTAAGATTTAATGTAGATAACTTCATTACATATGTTCATAATTCAAATTTGGCAGTTTAATCATGTCATTTATAAAAATAATTATTAAATGAATATTAAATTATTAATGTCTCTATTATTTTTCATATGATTATTTGAAAGAAGAAAATTTTTCACAAAATTCACATCAAAAAAACCTATCTCATCTCTCATTCAAGGTAATTTGGGTCCTGCGATCCCTGATTTGTATACAGCCAGTGTTGTCCTCCCTCATGCTCTATTTCGACTTTTAAAAGTTGTTGGAGTGACAACGTTCTAATGATTAGACGGGTCTTCTAAGAGATCTGAACACCTTATCATAAAAATGTTATAATCGATTGCTAATACGACAATATCAACTTTATTAAGCCGACACAAGCGTATGACGGCGGTGTTCATCACCCCGTGTCGAATGTATAAGTTTTTACTATTGATTGCTCAAGATTTTCTTCATTAATAGAAGATAGCTCTAAAAAAATATTGATCAAAATTATTTATTATAGTTTTGTTTACTAATTTTCTTAAATACTCTTAGTTATAAAAAAATTTATATTATTTTGTATAACTAATACATTAATAATTAATGAGATTAGTAAGTTCTTTGAAATAAGACTATAATGAATAATTAATAAAAAAAATAGAATTTTTTGAATTTTCTCCATGTAAGGCTCTGGTGGACTGTGCATTGGATTCCTTATTTTGAGTTGATATAAATCATGTAATACGTGTGTGAGTGGCAGCGGTTTTTGTTTGTTTGTACAGATAACAGATGACAAAAGCCCTCATTTTATTTAAGAAGTAATCATCAAATATTCTCTTTTGACTTATAAATTTAATTGGGATAAATCATGCTATCAATTGGTTAAAATAAAGGGCCACACATCCTTCACTCACGTGCCCATCTTATCTCTTACTCAAGTCTCTCCTCACTTTAAACTCAAAATTTTGTAGAGTTGGTGGTGGAGCCCACATATTTTACAAGTGACATTTTTAAATTTATTTTTTTTCTCAATGTTTTATATATTAAATTCAGTCTCAAATTTCAGTATAATTAGATGATAATGATAGAAATTAGTCTATCTTTATAGAATCAGTTGTATAGAGGGTCTGAGTTCAAGTGGACTTGGTCAATGTCACAAAGACTTATTCAATTTTTAAAATCATAATTTTCTCTCTTTATCTCACATAAAATTTGAAATTTTGAAGTGTTGCTGATGTATTATATTTAGACTTAAAAAATTTAGTATCTAAATTGAAATCTAATATAGTCCAATCTCTATCTAAATTATTTTTACTATAGCATAAGCATCAAATACAAATATTTATTCAATATCTAAAAGCAATTCTAAAAAATTTGAAAAAGGATAATTTGATAAGATCCTAAAATCACTCTTAAAAGAGAATAAAAAGTCATCAATGTGTTTTACAGAAAGAGAGAGGGAGAGAGATGATTGAGGAAAGTAACATAATTTTATATATTTTATTAATAGTTCTCTTTCATTATTAATCTAACTTTATAGCTGATTAGTAGAATTTTTGAACGATGACTTTAACAAAATGATACAATATCGTTAAAGATGTTAATTATTTCCTTCTATTCTCATTTTTATTAAGGGTAAAATTATTCTTTTATAAAAAAAAAATCTAAATATGCAAAAAAAAACCTCCCCATCCTCTCCCCCGTCCCCGAAACTCCACTCCACCCCCTCCCCTCCCCTCCCCTCTCCTCTCCGCCCATCCCCAAGCCCCATTCCCCTCCTCCCTCCTCCCTCCCTCCTCCCAAATATGATAAAAAGATTTAGATAGTTGGATAATTCATCATAGAGATTGCCCAACTATCCAAAATCAAGTTTATCATATCACTATAGCCCTTAACTTTTAAGATCATAATAAAATCATTATATAAATACCTTACCTATAATGCTCAATTCATGTACTATATTATACAACTTCCACAAGTGGCACTATGAAAATAAATGAAGAATGATAATTACAAAGATGCATCACCATTACTAATTTCATAAAAAAAAAAAATTAAAATGAGAAATGATCATATGCTAGTCAATTTTATATCTTCAAGAAATTATTTGTCATTAACTGGTTCATTGTAAGTCAAATGACTAATTTTTTATTGACCATGTATTGAAATCATTTTTCTCCTTTGTACTAAGTCATCTCATGAGTTATATTTGTAATCAATTTGTACCAAGTCATCTCATGAATTATATTTGTAATCAATTCGTACCAATTTTGAAATACACTTACCTTTAGATTAAGCTTAAGCCATCCACTATTATTGGGCTTGTACTGAAAGCACAACAAACTTTAATAGGGCTGGTCATATCATACTCGGCCTGTTTAGACAGGTAGGATGATTTCAGACGGGCCAAGAGAACCCCATTATGTGTAACAAAGCCCTACTTAGAAGTTAGGCAGACCGAAACCTAGGTCCTTGAAGTCTCACTCTGAATATATGACTTCGACATTAGCCTACAACCATGATTTCATTATATATAATTACAATATTACACATTGTATCATATTATGAATTATAAAATCTTGTTCAAGTATTCGCTTCAAACACCATTGCATCCTAACTTGGGCCCATGTTTGAGCATTGTAAATACAAATTAAACCTAAACTATCAAAAATCCTGCCCTGGTTCACCTGAGTTGAACCCAATTTTAAGTATTTTTGTCTCAAGAGTTAGATTTAGGCCTGGAAATCAATCTCTTTTATTAAAAGGGCCAAGCACAGAGAGAGAGTGCATTTCAATAAGGAAGCTCGATGACCTGAAGAGACCAGTCCAAGACTAATAGGAAGTGCCAGATGCTAGCCCATTTATATTACATGGGGAGAGTTTAGCACCAAAAAAGCCTGAAGTCCCCTCCTATTGTATAATTAGATCTGGTGACCTGGTAATGGGTCAGGTCAGATTGGGTCTACTTTGGGTTCATGTCTATTTCAAGAGTCTTTTTAAACGGATTAAGTCAGCTCAAATCTATTTTGGGTTCATTTAGAGTTGGCTAAGGAGACTCCTCCCGCTAGACTTGTATCAAGATTATTCCTAAAATAGGTGTAGATTTCATATTGTTTAATACATTGCATATACACGTGGCAATTGTTGGATCAGTTAAGTTTACCTATTTACAAATGCATTTGGGTTGGGTCTATCCATTTATTGAATGGATCGTGTCAAGTCATATTTTACCATAGACTATATTAATCCAACCCGATTATTTCCCTAAAATAAAGAACAAATGAAAAGATAGAAATTAGCAGGGTCTTCTAATGTCATTCCACGGGTAAAGGAACTCGAACTGGAAATGGCAACGGACAAAATTCCCTTAGTGAGGTTTTTTTTTCTTCCAAGCCCGGGCTTTACATCGGCTTGGAGGGACTCAACATTCAAGAGTTTTGAAATGATCACCATAGGACAAGTTTTGAAATGATCACCATAGGACAAACATGAACTTTATCAATCACCCCAACTCCCAATGTCTTAAAATTAAGGATTTTTTTTTTATCAAAAGTGTATGTCTTTTAGAGTATTTGACTAATCTTCGAAGCATGTACAAACCTCGTCACCCACATACACCGAATAACTCTACAAGAAGTGACTCTTTGGAATGAAGTGAAAATCGAACTCAGAACTCTCACTTCTCAAGTGGATTCTTGACCTTACTCTAACCCCTTTGAGTTGTCGGTAGCAATTAAATTAAACACATGTATCACTCCAATTCGAGCCAGATGTTGGAGCTTGAATGAACTTAAAAGTTGGCCTAGAATCATATTCCTACGTTTAACATATGAAATGACCTCATGCAGATGGAGAAAATTTGGGGACGGAGGAAATATGCAAATATCACAAAGATTTTGGGTTTATCTGAGTACTCAAGTTTTTTTAGAGGAAATTTCATCTGAAATTAAAAAAATAAATTTCAAATTAACTGAAACACTAACATATATCCCTTACTCAAGTTGCACCTTCGATCACTCAGATTATTATTTCTTATCAGTATCTAACACCCCCAGCAACTACTGCTAATTTTATATTGACTACGTATATTAATTAAACAATTTACTCATTGAATATGTTGAAAAACCTACTCTTCTTAGTTGCTCATGCATGACCCTACCATTACTGAACTAGTAAACTACATCTCTCTCCTTTGGAATTCCTTACACCTACCATGAAATATAAAATATGAATGAAACTATATACTAATACTTAAATAATCATATGCACCTCTCTCTTTGTCTTGAAAAGAAGAAGAAGAAGAAGAAAGTAGGTTAACATTATAAAAATGATTAGCCCAGTTTTCTGCCATCTGTCTTGGCAGCCAAACAAGGTTGTCTTCCTTCTCTTGACAATGCCACCGCCCCTAATCTAAAGTGCTAAGATCAATAGGCAATCAACATCACTCTGTCTCTCTTGGAAACTGCCCTAAAGAATGAGGACAATACGGGTTCTCCCAAGTCCCAAGTAGGTACCAGCTATTTCATTTCTAATATTTTTTTTAATGCTACGTGGCACCCAGTTGTCCTCACCATGTGGCAACTACTGGTGTCATCAAAATCTAACACTACCCACTTCTTTGATTTTTTTTTTGAATGGACCACTCTCCTCCTTCAAGCAGTCTTTTTCAGTGAATGAGAAAACCCCTCGTTCAAAACTTAAGACAACAGCTTTCTTGCTCTGTAAGGATTAAACACTGTGATGATGAATAAACCTAATTAATGGTGAAATAAGACCCACTTAATACTAAACTCCAACGCACGTCATCAGATGCCGGAGGTTTAGCAAGCACAAGGTAATAGGTATAATGAATTATGTTAGAGAATGAGTCGTACTCTATAATTAATAAAAAGAATGGGTAAATTGTTGGATAATTATAATTTTTAATTTTTAAGATAAAAAATTAATCATTAAATAAATATTTTTGTTAATAATAATTAATTTAATGGTGAAGATACATCAGATGATCATCAATTGAACCTTTGAGTAAAGAAAAATAATTACATTTTTAAAGATTTGAATTTATTATCTAATGGTTCCCTCACGGAAGAATTTTATTAATTAATGTTGAAGATGTAAAATCCGATCATATTATGATATGTCGCTTGCACCTAATCAATTTGTCTATTGTAATTTTATAGTGGTTAAAACTTCATATATAGCAGTGGCCATTGGTTTAAGTGGTTTGAGTCTGGGACACCTCAATTCAACTTAGATTTCTTTTATGTAAATTCATGTTAAAATATTTTTTCATAATATTTTAACAGATTTTAAAATTTCTTCTATTTTTCTGATATAAAGCTAAAAAATAATTTTTTGAGTATGAGAATAAAATATTTTAACATTAAAATGACTTTGAAATATGTATTTAGACCCAATCATTAATTTTCAAAAATAAAATATATTTTTATAGTTAAATAGATTTAATAAAAATTAATCAAATGATACGATATGTAAAATATACGAAAAGACAAATATAAAAAAGAGGGAAGTCATTGGTTCAACAAAAATAAGTGAATTACTTATTTTATTTATATTTTTTTCAATTCCTTTTTTTTTCTTTTTTTTATTTATTTGAACAAAATATATATTTCACTATGTAAAAATGTTTGTACACCAATTAATTAAAAAAAATACAAAAATTATCTTAGTATGACCGGCGCGAAATCAGTTGGCGCTGAATTCGTACAGCCAGAGCTGGCATGGCCCTACTTTGCCACGTGTCGTGCTCCAAGATGCTCTGCAGTCGTTTTTAAAAATGGTCGGCGGTCGTGTGCTGGCAAAACTCCCAAAATTTGAATCGAAGCCGCGGCCAAGAAAGAACCGTGTCTTCTTCGCATCGACGATTTTTCCACCATCTTTCTTTTTCTATTCTTAATAGAAAAAGCTTTTGTTGTTGGGATGATTTTTACTTTTTCGAATGGCCCATAACTCTAAATCCCTCTATATATATATTTTAGGAGGGAAAGAGAAGCAAAGTATAAAGAGGAGTCTAAGCCCATCTGCAAATACAAAGCCAAGCTACCAAAACAATATTTGTGTAAAATCTTCATTTCCCTTTCATTGATTTCTCTCAGAACAGTTCTCATTGTTCTTTTGCTCAAAAATCCCTCCAACCCATCAAGATCAGAACCCATTTTCATTGCCTTTCTACTCTTGTCTTCGAAGAAAATGGGAGTGGGTGGTACCTTGGAATACTTCTCTGGTATGTTGAGTAATGGACAGAAGAAGAAGAAGAAGCAGCTGCAGACTGTAGAGCTCAAAGTTAGGATAGACTGTGATGGATGTGAGCTAAAAATCAAGAAAGCTCTTTCTTCAATGAAAGGTTTATTTTCATCATCTACTTCTTTATCTTTCCTATATGTAACATTTTTAAATTTGTCCTAACGTTTTTTTTTTTTTTCTAAAGAGAGAAAATGACATCCAAAATGAAATTGACAATTGCGAGTTCAATTTGTTTTTAAGATATTGAACTGATATTTTGCAAAAAAAAATTTTTTTTTTTTTTTTTTAATTTACAGGAGTCCAATCAGTGGACATAAATAGAAAGCAGAATAAGGTGAGTGTGAGTGGTTATGTGGAGGCAAGCAAAGTGCTGAAGAAGGTCCAATCCACAGGGAAGAAGGCTGAGTTATGGCCTTATGTTCCTTACAATGTTGTGGCGCATGCCTACACTACACAAGCCTATGACAAAAAAGCTCCCCCTGGCTATGTCAGAAATGTAGAATCCCTTGCCATCTCAAACCCTGGAAGTAGACCTGATGATCAATATACCACCATGTTTAGTGATGACAATCCTAATGCATGTTCCATCATGTGAAAAAATTTAGAAAAATATCATGCCGGGTTTCTTCTATTTAATAGATTTTATCTTTGTTATTGTCAAAGTCATTAATCTCATCTATCTCAATGAAAAGAAGAAGAAATGATGAGTTTTTGATATTGGCATCAAACCCACCCAGGCAGTTTTGGTGTTCTTTGTTTAACAGGATTGTAATAGATTTTGGTCCCTCAGAGGGTTTTCTTTTTTGTTCTTTGTTTGTGTTCTTCTCTTGGAAGAACGATTGTGGTGTCTTATTTTATTTATTTATTTTGTAAAAATGTAAATATAATGTTCTAGAGAGGATCTGAAGTACTTCTGTTGGAGATATTATGGGCTTGTTTATTATAGGGATGTTGCTTTTGTCTAACTTTATTTTATTGTCCTTGTTCATGTTTCTGCTGCAGTGATGGTTTGCCTTGTTCTCTTTATATACTCCTATGTTGGGGTTTATGCCTTGCTTGCTAATTGTTCTCAAGTATATTTACTGTTGATATCTGAGATCAGTTGGTAGAATTCTTTTCTTCTATTATATTTTATTAAAATTTCTATTTTCTATGATCTTATAATCTATCGTATCATTCTTTATCTTTTAGAACTAAGTTTTTAAAAATCTTCTCTCCTTTCACAATTTTTTACTTACGAAGTTCGTTTTGGGTCTCATACTAAAGATGAGAATTCTAATTTAGTGTATTCTATTAAATTCTAATCATTTTAAATGAGACCAAATGTAATTTTTCACCCTAGAAAATGCGAAATCAGATTTTGTTGGCCAGCCACAGTTTCATGGTAGGGGCCTTACTCTCAAAAGGCTTTTCCAACTCAAAAGACATCCCTTTCACCCAATGCCATTGTATTCCTTCCTCAATCATTCATTAGCGGTCAAGTAACCAGATGCTTATTCAATGTTCTAGACTTTTTTAATGTACAAGACATTTAAACTTTTTAGCGTATATCTCTGTGTAACTCGTATGAGTTTTTAACTTAGACAATAAAATTTGTTGACTCACGCAGTTTAAAATTTTACAGAGTTAAGTTAACTCAAACTAAATCTTATAAAAAAAAATAAGTTTTTAAATTAAGGCATGTATACATCTTTTCTTTTTCTTTTTCTTTTTTAAAGCCTTCACTTGGGCAGTCTTAATGACTTCAATGAATTTTGACTCAACCTCCACAAAGTAAGTATTTATTTTTTTTTTTTTCTACTACTTTTCATATAATTTTCTCTTTGTGACAAAGTTGTCATATTCATTGTGCCAACCGTTTTAGTTTACATTTACAGTAGACTTTTTAAGTGTTTCAGCCATTTTAATGTTTCATTTTTGAAAATATAAAAAATGAAGAAAGTTAAATAAATTATGGTCAACAATTAAAATGGATAACCGAAGGACCTTGGCAAAGGGAGGAACATGTATAAAGAGTCATCCTTTCTTAAAACTTAAATTCTTTTCTAAAAAAATAAATCAAAACAGGCACCATGACACTTAAAATTTTGATTCAATCGATAGTAAGTTTCATGAATGATAGACTTGAGCAATGTGAAAGGATTATGAGTTTATATAGATTTGAGAAAAAAAAAAAAAAAAATCTTATAATATGTGATATATCACGTTATTATCATGATATTCATATACCATCACAACAGTTTGCTGTGAAAACAAATTTGCCGATAAAAATAGGAAAATATTGATAAGTTAATAGTATTATTTATGGGTAATATTTTTGCGATAAAAGCATGTAAGAAACAATAACCTAATCTCATTTTGACAAGACTTTTTTTCAAAGAAGGTCCCATGAACTAATCCTTCATGTTTGACAACACATAACCATGCTGGCAAGTGGCAAATTCATTCATTAACAATCATTTACAGATTTTAGCACAATTTTTAATTTCTATTTGCAAATTACATCTCAGTAAAAAAAAAAATCAATCCTCAGAGGACTGAAAGTGTGTTATCAGTTAATGCTTTTTCATTAGGTGGGAGTAGGGATGTCCCCAATTCTCACTCAGCTGCTGGGTTCAAAAACTTAGAAGGACAAAATTATGATATTATAAGGACCCATGTGAATTAGATAAGACTGGATAAAAGTTGATTCAATTGGTTGAATCATCTCACCTTAATTGAGTTCTAAACTGGTTTTTAAAGTTTTAAATATCAAATTCAATTTATGACTTAGTAAAGAATGGGTTCTCAGTGGATTTTAAATCTGGCAGGAACCAACTGAAACTAATAGAAATCTGGTGAAAACCCCGCTCTAAA
This sequence comes from Chimonanthus salicifolius, assembly GCA_013350335.1. Lineage (NCBI taxonomy): Eukaryota > Viridiplantae > Streptophyta > Magnoliopsida > Laurales > Calycanthaceae > Chimonanthus > Chimonanthus salicifolius. Next base: position 917,281 of record CM023538.1, read on the forward strand.
TTATATTAGCCAACTCTTTAACTAATTCTCAAAATGTGTATTATTTCAAGTCCCTCTCAACACAAAAAGACCACTTCCCATAGTGTTATCCGATGTATGTGAAAAAAGAAGTTTACACATGTCCCAAAGATTAGTAAGATCTTCTAAGAAGCCTGAACACTTTGGTCTAAAAAAAATTCATTAAGATTTACTCAAGTACGAGTGAAAAGTCACTTACAATCAATCTAATTATCAGATAAACATGAGTTAACTCAGTGTTATGAGTTTTTGAACTTTTGATTTTAAAATCTTTCCACGCTCATGAAAAATAATGGGAAGGATCTAAGGTGGATGAGTGGGGGACACATCAAAGGGATATTGAAAGAAAGCACAACTGATCTTAGGACATTAACTACAACATTGGCAATATAAAAGACCAATGATTGAGGTACAGCCATACATGGGTGGCAACATGCAGAGAAACAAACATATACTTACACCAACTGCTATGAAAAATATTAATAAAAAACAAAAGAAAGCATGTAGTGGAGGTCTTTAAAATTCAATGACGACAATTTCTTCAAATCTCTAAAATTCCCACAAACCAAACCACCAACTTTCCTTCTTTTTCACCTGCGTCACTCCCTGGTTTACACTCACAGAGTGGGGAAAGATAGAGACTGACAAAGTGGGGAAAGAGAGACTGAGAAGCTCCTTTTCTTGCATAGATGGCTAGAAAGAAGTTTTCAGAACTTTATAGTAAACTATAAAGAAGAGAATTTTCACGGTATGTGTAGGTGCCATCATTCATGTCAATTATTGTTCTTTAGCAGTAAAACTTCTCTCCTCCCCAACTAGAATCCAAAACTATAGTGCTAAAAGCTAGAATTTTTTTTTTTAATATGCATCTATTGGACTACTACTGGTTGGGGCACATAATAGAGTTCTTGAATGGTCTGTGTTTCATCCGTCGCCATTTGAGTGACATCGAGTTGCGTTTCTATATTGTGTCATCTCTTGTATTCAAGGATATCCACGCCACACTGGACACTAACCCCAAGTCCCCAATTGAAGGGTCCTTACGGGTTACCAGCACTGAGTGGATGGTAAGAGGGGACAGTGTTCCCTTTCCAGGGGTTGGCAAAGCCACTAATCCAAATTTTTTTTAGGTTGTAATGGTATTTTTACAATTTTAGACTTAGTATCGTCTATATAAAATATTTTTTTAAAAAAAATAGGGTTATGAGAATTCATCTATATTGAGAAAGGCATAAAAGAGCATTATAATCTTATTTTTAATAGTAGTAAAATTATTTCTCTCTCACATAGGCACTCCTGAACCAAGGAAAAGTCATGAATCTCTCTCATTGCCTCTATGTTTGCTGCAATATGGTTTTTTTTTTTCTCAAACTCTCAACATATATCTTTTGTGACTTACTTAAGAATGTGAGGATCATGAATAAATGGAGACGAAAGTAAAAAGTAGAAACAAATGAAATTTTATATTTGAAGAAATTGACGAGCAAGCAAGGCTCTAAAAGAAATTGTCTATGCAAAGGGTCTTCTCTCCGTTGAGGAGACACGGCTCCCTCTGCTGTAGAATATGTATTGATTGGCTGGTCTAAATTCTTGGATCGATGGCATGATCCATTTGGTCCTTTTCCTAGTGTTTAGAATTTAAAATGTTCAACTATTTCACAAAATGATTGTAGATGTTCATCCACAGTGGCCGTTGATGTTTAAAACATTAAATTAGAAGATTAGTATATTTAAAATAGAGTTCTTATATATTTCAGCTTAATAATGAGACCTGCTATTCGGTAGAAATCTTTTGAATTAGGCGACACCAATTAGTCATTTCTCTATGTATTTGTAGATGTATGTACATCTACCAAAATGCCAACTAAAACAAAAAAAGTACAGCACATTTGCGTTATTGTGTATAATCGAAGGCTTCTCTTGTATGATGAAAAATAATAATGTATATAACTAATATTAAAGAGAAGAAGGTGTAAGTGTGGGAGGTCCAGTGCATCTCTATTTTATTGACATGCATTTCCCACTTGAGAAAGCCAAGCTACAAAGGTTCTTTAACAAAAACAGAGCCTTTACCCTTTGCTTAGATTCAAACTATCAATGACAAGAAACATCCAATATGACACAAGTTACATTCCTTCCTCCACTTCTATGACCAGCATGGAAGAACAAAAAATAAAGAATAAACTCAACATAAAGAAACTAAAAGAGAAGGAAAAGCAAGAACACTGTATCAGAGCTGCAGAGTGAAAATTACAAACATCAACCTTCTCTGCAGACTATATACAACAATACATTCATATAAAATAGATCATGGCTGTAAAAAGGCAAAGCATTTTCAATTCCTCTTAGAAGTTACAAACAGCATGAAAAAAAAAAATTACCGACTTGCTCATCAGTAGTGGTTGCTTATTTGTTTGACCACTGGAATTCAATTTCCAGATTTCGTGGAGGCCCGCTTTTGCTCTCGGGCAGTAGTGCGTACTCTCCAGCGACAGCTCCCAGCATAACCACCCGATCAATCTGAATTGTCACTTTTCCAAACGAATTCTGCAGATTGTGGGACGGGATTTAGGTCAGCTTCCAGAGACATGAAAACTGAGAATTGAACAAATCTTTTGTATTGTTTTAAATATTTTACCTTTCCGAATTTGCTCTTGTTCTTACAAGAGATGTGAAGCTTCTGACCCTTTGGAGGACTGTCGAATGCCCAGGCAAAACTTTCATCCCATTCAGGGGATGGGCCGGTTGACAAAATCTGAGAAATAAAAGAATATAATATCTTAGAAACATGCATGATTGAACTATAGAAAAGATGATATCTCAAATCAGTAAATGCATCATGATTCAGGATTCTACAGTTAACAGAAAACTATAAAAGAAAATAATTGAAGATTTAAACATATAGAAGTTTGAAACACAAGTGGAAGAGATTAACACGTGAGTGCATAAATGTCCTATTCATATTCTCAACCACATATCATGAATGCTGCTAGCTATGTTATGTAACTGTGGTATGTCACAAAACAGAACACTAACACGAGGTTACCAATTCAGCCAAAATGAAAATATAGGATTTACAGGGTTTTTTTTCAAGAAGGAAACGTGGGATTTACAAAATGAGCAAAAAAAATTGAATAAATTTAAATAATTTGAAAATAACGTGTAAAGTAACATCAAAAAAATGTTGAATAGTATCAAAAAATTATTTATAAATTTTACTCCGAAAACTAAGTAACAAGCATTTCAATATCTTATTCAGTTTCAAAAGGTGATACTTTTCTCCTTTTTTTTCAGAAAAGAACATTAAAATAGTAACGGAGCAAACTTAAGAGCAGTTCATGAAGAATCTGAACAAAAATATCCAAGACACACTTAGCTCAAATAACTTGTCCAACATAGCAAACCTTCCAACATCTACTGGGCTAGAATGCGTTGCACATAATAACATATTTTTTCAACCAAGGTACCTATTCAGATATCAACTACAGATATGCCTTGTATGACTTCGGGCGCAATTTTGATTAGGTTAAATTTTAGTCTATGATGCCTGGACACAGCATGGATACGGCAAAGACACGCCAATAATATGGTGGAGGACATGGAATTTACACAAGAATGAAGGTCCAAAATGGACACATTGCCTAGATTGAAGTGTCCGTTCAACAAAGACCTCAACACAACTGACAACCCAACTGAATTTGGGTAGGGCAGGTCTCTCTCTCTCAATGATTTTCAATTTTGATTCGTAATGCATTCAGCTAAAGGAAATAAGCATGGTATTGACTATTCACATAGTGCAATTTTCTGTTTTCAAGTCACAGGATGCCCACCCATACAGAAAACATCCTTTTTGAAGAGACAATCAAACTGATAATGATCTAGGGCATAATGTCCAAGTACCCCCAACATAATGAAAAGTGAGGAAGGCATAAAAGCCACAGACAAGGTTTCAAAAATCTTACCTTAGTTTGCCTAGGTGGAGTGTTGCCAAGTGTGACTTTGCAATAGACACTTGGGTTTCCAACTGATTGCTTCAAATTGCTCCCACGCTTAATAGTTACCACTAACGTCCCAGGCAAACACTGGAGAAGATGTTCTGCCTTCTCCTGGAACCGAGGTGGGCCAGACTGAATCAAGTACTGAAGTAAAGGAATTGCTTCTGCTGCAGCAACTGATTGAGCTTTATAGACTTCAGCTGGGCATGCCGACCAGGCTTGTCTAAGGAGGTAAAGTGAATCTAAGGCAGCTTCTTGGGTAGGCTCTGAGCCAGTTTTAAGGGATGTAACCAGATGGGGAATGCTAAGCGTGGCAGGCTCTGTGGCTCTCAAGCGGGGGAAATTACCAAGTAACGCATTTAGAGCTTTCAAGTACTCCTCATTCGCACTTCCACTGGCCCATAAATCCCTTTCAATGGCAGCTGCATAACCAAATGACAAGTTAGTTGGACACCGCAAGAAATAATGAATGCATAAAAAATACTAAGGTGCTAAAATTATTAACGAACAAATTAGACCAAATTAGGATTATAGCAATCAGGAAAAAAGCAGTAGAAACATGTCATAAGAATATCCTTCTTTATAAATACCTCTTTATAATTACCTTTTCTCTTGCAATATCTGGCATTTCAAATATTATAAACAGTTCTGTCAGTAAAAATTAGTCTTCACTTCGTAGCAACTAGCAAGTACACGTATCATTCAGCAAGAGCTCAGACTATCAGACGCATAGATAGGGCAGACAACATTTATTTAGGTTTCAAAAGTTAGCCCATGTTAGAAGGCAGTGAAAGCAATGTGGTGCAGCGGCAGGAAATGGTAAAAGTGGGAGAAAGGAATTTCATCTATCACACTTGTAAAAACAGGAGACATGGGTTTCTCCTCTGGAGTTTGGTTAATGACCTTTCAAAAAGTTACATCTTGTCCTTTAACAAGCTTTCTACACATAGATTTCTTTAATGGACAACAAAACACCAACATATGGGAAGTGGTAACTCTTCTCAAGGGGATTCTCCTCAGATTTGTCCTACTTTGCCCTGCGGCCTAGAGAGAAATTGCTGTACTTCCATGCACTGTTTCACCATATCCAAACAAGGTTGCCATCTTCAAGAGACCACAATCGAATCAAGACTGCCAGTATCAAACTTAAAAAATATGTAAACAATTATCAAAACATCCCATTGACTTAGGGAAAAAAAATCCCATCAATCAGGGGTCAAAATACTTGTCTGGTCAATTTAATTGAAGACTTTAGGGTAGCGGATCCTACCACAGAGACACTATTCCTGGGAGATATTGCATGTAAACTTGGAAATTATGGTTTAATATAAAATGTTCATAATTTTCTATATTGAAGTTTTGAATCAAATCATCCTCAACACCATTGACACTTATTCCATCTGGGAAAATTTTGGTGTCGTATGTGTATAATATTGAATCAGTTGTATGGTTCGTAGATGAATGAGGGTTTGGGGCTGCACACTCTACAATATTTTAACCATTGCGTTGAATGATAAATCACTATATGTATATCACAAAATGATATTTCCAGAGACGTAGCATCTGTTATACAAGTCCTCCAGGAAACTTACGCATACATACAAAAATCAGCTCAGTACCAAAACCTAAATGGAAGTTGTATTTAATACTACCAGGAAGTCATTAGAAAAGTAAAAAAAATAATGATCTGAAAACAAGCATAAAGTAGGATGACACTCAAAGATGTTATAAACCCAGAGGCATTTAATAGCAAAGCATGAAATACAGAATCAACATGGTGAGGAAGCATACCAGTTATAGCTCTCACTGTTTCACTAGAAGCATATTCTTGAATAGTGTGGTTAGAGAATAAAAGTTTCACAAACGTTGCTGCCTGAATTGACGTATCGGGATCACTAGAACCAATGAGGTCGAGTACAACCTGAACTCCACCAGCCTCTGCAACTGCCCTTCTGTTTGAGCGGCTGTACATGACAAGGTTTTGCAGGGCACATATAGCTACTACTTTCATTTCTTCTGTTGGTTGATCCTCAAGCACATTTACCAGGGCTCGACATGCTGCAACAGCATCTGTACTTCGAGCAAGGGCCTCATTTTGAAAAAGATCCCCAAGAGCAAGAGTAGCCAACAACCTTGGCTGCTGAGCTTGAGTTTGTGGGTCGAGAAGGTACTGGGATAGTGGAGGAATCGCAGACTTTGCAGCCTTTGTTTCTCTTATCTTCACATTGTTAAGCAATGATTCCAGGAGTCTAGCAGCAGTTTCCTCACATTGATGGGACCTAAGAAGTTCCAAAAGTGCATCTACCGCACCACTTTCAGCCATTGCTTCAGCACTGGCTGCATCATCACTTTCCAACACAAGCAGAGCATTTAATGCACCAACAACAGTACTTTCAGTTCCAGAGCGAAGCAACCTCACCAACACTGCAACTGGTACCTCCAAATAAAATTCAGAACTAAACTGCAAAATACTCGATAAAACAGATGAAGCGGATTCCCACAAAGCATGAGGCAACGGAGGGTCAGCTTGCAATATCACTTTGGACAGCTGACTAACACCACCCTCTTTTGCAATAGCATTTGGCCAAGTCAATGCAATGCTAACAAGTGCTTTTATGGCTCTATGTTGTAGAACGTGTTCACCAGACCCAAGAACCTGAATCAGGGGACCAATGGCTCGCTGTGTTACTGGATCCTTCTGAAGATGTTCTTCCAGGAGCAGATGGGAAAGAAGTTCAGCAGACAACTGCTGCACTGCATGAGTTGGTGAATCAAGTAAGACAATGAGCGGTTCAATAGCCTGGTGAGGCATTAGGTGATGCTCAGCACGACACTGTGGGTGTTCCAAAATATTAACAAGGACTTGTAAGACACTGTGCTGTCCGTCAGAGCCAAACTCTGGCTTTGACAGCAACAGGAAAAGCGGACCCACCACTTTGGCTGCAGATGAACTCTTAGCTATGCTTGCATTATTGGTCAATATCCGAAATAACTCTGCAAACACAGCACAGAGAAAATCAGGTGCTTCAGGGAAAATATCAAGTATATTCTCAATCACCCCTGATTTTACCATTTCCATCTTACAAGCTGGTCTGTCTTTCCCCAACTTCACCAGTGCTCTTGAAACAGCTTCATGAAGTGCATAATTTCTACCAAACAAAAGACCAACAAGAGGAATGATAGCACCATGTGCAGCAACAAGCTCTGATGATTGCTCATCTTCTAATAGTTTATCTAAAGCACGGACCACTGAATGCTGAGCAGGGGTGAACTCAGTTACAAGCAAAGAGACCAAAGGCTCCACACAGCGAGCTGCAGCCATTGTCGACCTAATTCTTGTATTTCCAAAGAGGACGCAACATAACTCTGCAGCATCTCCTTTTAGCTCCATTGAACAATTAGAAGAAAGAATCCGGCAAAGGACATCCACTGCATTCATTTCAACATCAGCAACAGCAAGGGCTCTTGATGGACTTTCACACAATAGCCTGATCAAAGCAGCAATGGCAGCATGTTGCTCCCTCTCCGAGCCAGTACTAAGAATCTCCACAAGAGGCTGAACAGCCTGCCTAGCTGTTTCTGCACTCCTGATATGATCAGAAGAAAATAAGCTCTCCAATGCTTTTGCTGCACTGTACCTAGAATTCCTTCCACCAAGACGTAGAACTGCCACAAGCTGATTGACGGCTCCATATGCAGATTCATGGCGGCGTATTTCGGCACTGCTGAATAGAATTCCCAATAGGTCTGTAGCTGCTTCTTCTGTTGCATCTTGTGGGCCAAGTGAAAGATATTTTGTCAATGCTTCTAGAGCACCAGCTTCTACCATTACAAGTTTGTTTGCAGGGCTATCTTTTGCAAGCTGAGTCAGGAGTCCAAGTGCTAGAAAAGGTGCTCCAGGCCGGTCTGGGATGGGTTTGAGTAAATCAACAAGAGCGGGTATCGCTTTTCGAGATGTTGCACCAACTCTAATGTCATCTACTCTAAACAGTCTCTCCAATGCAACTTGATCTGGATTACGCACCAATGCAAACTCCTCTGCCAGTTCCAAAAGATTGGATATGTCAGCTTCAGCACATCCAAGCAAGGATATAAGCCCAATGGCTGCTCCTGAATTGGCCACAGCCAGCAGAGTCCCTCTGCTACCATTGGAGACCAGACTGGCCAGTGCTTGTGCAGCAAAATATCTGTTTGCTGACTCCTCCAACTTCAACAAACTTGTGAGTACAGAAACGGACCGCATTGTTGCAGGTGCCCTTATGATATCTCTGTCTTGAAACAAAATTGAGAGAAACAAAGCACAAACCCATGCACTGCCATCTTCTCTTGATTCACTCTGCAGATTCATATGATCACCACAGTAAAGTCAATATGATAGTGAGCATTATATACAACGTTCAATAAATAAACGCACCACAGAGAATCTACTTCAGGATAGACAAAAGAGGACATGGAAAGAAAATATAGTTAACTTTTGAAGATCAACGTTGCAAATACACAGAGGAATATATCCCCCATAATTTCAGCAATAAAAATCCATGGTTTCCTATTTGTTTAACAATATGGCTCACAACCATGAAGATGTGAAATACCTGTGCAACGTGGAACATGTATTGAGAGATCTTGTCAGTCACAGCTTCAATTGCTCCAGCTTCCATAATGGCAGCTTTGCTTTTGCTATCATGACATGCAAGTACAGAAAGTAACCATATGGATATGGTGTCACCCAAAATTACCGCCGTGCTATCACTATTTTCAGCTTCACCGTTTCTGTTCTGTTCTACAGCATGCCTGTAGATACTAATCTCTTTGCCATCAAAATCCTCACGGCCCACAGATGATGAATGTGTCTGTACCGAAATAAGCATTTCAACAAGAGATTGAATGAGATAAAACCTGGAATTTGATTCATTCAAAGCTTCAATCACTTTTTGGTGATGCGCTTTTGCTGCACAAATAAGAAGTGCAGTACCTCCAACTTTGACTTTCATGTAGTTGGAGCCAACCACTCGTCTTGCTATTGATGATATACATCCGGGAGTTTTGACTATTGTATCCCCCAGGACAATGGACTGATCTCGGCAAAGTCCTGAAAGAATCTCTATTGCCTTGTCTTGTAACAAGGGTGTTCCAGATGCTATACATAAAACTAATGGGAGTATAGTGTGGGGATTTTCAGCAAGAACTGCCCAAACAGGTTTTGCACGCTCACTGGTTTCTTTTGATCTTGATAGTAGAGCAAGTGCATCGAGTGCTTCTGATGTGGCAGCAGCTTCAACCCCAGCCAATTCCAAAAGAGAAACTAGCGCAAGCACTGATCCAGCACGATTTACACTATCACAAATTGCATAATCAATTGAGCGGCAGTGAAGAAGGCGAGCAATTGCTGCTGCTGCATGGGTTTTACCATCAATTGTACCTTCACACAAGACCCGAGTGGCAGGAACAATAATATCTTCAGGAAATGTTTTTGCTGAGACTTCACTATCCAAAAGAAGATTAGCCAAAGCCCGTATCGCCTGCTCTGCGACTTCTATAACTGTCGAGTTAGCAAGCACAACCAAAGGAGCGAAAGCATCTCTGCCAACAACCGCTACATCCTGGTTTTGTTTAATTGAAAGGAAAATAGCAGCAAGGCAGCATGAAGACTCAACTAAGATCCTTTCAGAATCCACATTGAGCAGCTTCATAGAAGGTAAAAGGGCCTTAACAGCAATGTTACTTTCTCGCAAGTCCTTCCTGCAAGCAAAAAGTTCTGCAAGAACTGATGCAGACTTGGCTTGAGTTTCCTCCCTTGTAGAGCTCAAAATTTTTATCATTGTCTCAATTGCATCATTGGCAGCACTTCCTTCATGTAATATATCAACAAGGGGTGCAACAGAAAGAAGACTTCCAAGTGCATCCAAAACATAAACCTTAGACTCAGGAAGCTCACTGGTAAGTAAAGCAGTGAGTTGGCTGATAGTCCCAGTATCAGATTTATGGATAAGATGATTCAATGTTTTTGCAGCTATCTCTTTCCCATGCTCACTTCCATTTTTTAGCAGCCACAATAAAGCAGGGACAGCATCAGCACTTTCAACACATGCCCGTATGTCTTCACTGTGGTTACAGAGGTTTCCAAGGATTGTTGCAGAATCTTCCTTTGCTTTTGCAGATCCTGTTTCTAGAATTTGAACAAGTGGAGGTATGCCACCAGCAGCAGTAATAGCCCATTTACTCTCATCATTCTCATTTGATAAAAGACAAAGCAAAGCAACTGCACATTCCTGCTGCTGCTCTGATGAAAGGCCAAGAAGAGAGATTAAAAGCTGAACCCCCTCACGACCTTGAAGTGCACGCCATAAACTGCCTTCCTTGTTGCACAGTACAAGAAGGGACCTCATCAGCTCTTCCTGTACCTCATTTGTTGCCATGGTAATCAAACCAACAAGCAAGCGTTTTGAATCAGAATTGGAAAGTCTTCTAGAGAGGACGGCATTTCCATACAAGCTCGCAAGGGCTTCAATTGTGCGTTCTTGTACAAGAAATGGCACGCGTGGCTTAAACTGCTTAACCAATATCTGTTCAATAATCAGGGGATCTGATGCTCTAATAGTATCTGCTTTGCTATCGTATATCATAAGAGCAGAAGCTATAGCCCCCAACGTGTCAGAAACCTGTGCAGGTGAAGTGCAAGAGTCAAGACTTTCACCAAGACTTGAGATGACATATGACAAACCACCTGAAATATTTGCAAGAGCGCACATTGCATTCTCCTGCAATGCTTGAGCATGCTCCCCTTGCATGAATTCTTTTGATGGAGCTATTGTAGCATTGATCAAAGTGGGGATCCCATTATTACCAGCTATCTCTCGCCTTGCTTCCTTACATTGTGCTGACAGAGCTTTAAGAGCACCTGCAGCTTCTGCTCTGACAGAGGCTTCATTACCAGGACCCAGAAGCTTGAGGAGCTGCTTGGTAGCTCCTGCAGCCAAGACCTTTGAACAAACAGATGCATCCTCCATCATCATACATGAAAGAAGAAAGCAAACATTAGATTTTGTGCTCGGCTGCCCAGATGCTAGCAACTTTGAGAGTATGTCCACTCCTCCTGCTGCTATTGTCGCAGACCAAAATCCCTCAGTGGTGCTAGACAGATTCCTCAAAGCTCCAGTCAGTAGGTCATCAACCAAGCTATCATCTTTGAGTCCAATGTGTAGCTTCCCCCAAAGCACAGGAACAACTCCTTCAGTTGAAAAGATTTTTGATCCAACATGATCCCTTGCCCCACCTTGGGAAACAGCATAAATGGCTTTTGCAGCTGCAATTTGACCCTCTGCTGAACTGGATTTTAGGAGCCCAAGCAATGGAGGAATGCAACCACCAAGCAACACCTTGACCCTCAATTCCTCCTCCTTACAGAGAGACCCTAAAACAGTAGCAGCCTGCAACTTCACACCAAGAGATCCCGACCTGAGAAGAGAAACTAGTATTGGAACTGCCTGAGAATGGGATCCAACTGCACTGAAAGCATTATCACGAGCATTAATAAGGTCCCGCAACTGCTTCAAAGAGTTTTCTTTCTCTTGGACCGTGGAAGAACTCCGGCGCAACTGCTCAATGCACTGGGCAACACTTGCCAGTGTCCCATCTGGATCCTCCATGCTCCCACGGTCCCTGCAGGTAAAATTTGAGAGAGTGGGATGATAAAACTACAAGAGTTCAAGAGTATTGGCATGCAAGTAAAGTTTGTACAAATAGTTGAGCCTAAACAAGAAAACACTTTGACCTGTGTTATCTTCTCATGGAAAATACAATCAGATGTTCAAATGTTAATTTCAGAATGCATTCTACATTCAAGCAGGTGCCAGGACCATACTACACCAGCACTCAGAGGGAACTAAAAGTTCAAAATACAAAATAGAAGAGCAAGGTAAAAATTCATGCCATGTATTAGTGGCCTTTTAATTTTTATAGAACTCCAAATGAGCATGGAGCAATTGTAGCTCTCCCATAATACTGATGCTGTCCTGTAAACACCCTTAAATGTACAGTAAGTCTGTAAGGACAAAATGTACATGACTGTCACACTGTGTAGTATAGAGCAATAGTTGCCTGGTGCAAAACAATGGAGTGCTCCACAGAAAATGATCTCGACTTAAATTAAGAAAAGGTGAATAAGGTGAGAAGAGTGATCAAACAGAAATGTTCTCCACATATGCATAAAAAGGTTACAGTAACATATATAAACATATATAATGGCACTTCTTCCATGCATTATAGAATCAGAGGATCGATACATAGTTTTCTTGATTAATTTCAAATAGGTTGATGCTCTTGACAATGCACAGCCACCACAAAAACAATGTGGAATACCAAAAGTATAGTTATAACACACAATAATCTTAATGAAGACACTGATATTCCATTACCATTACCAACAGTGGACTTCACGTACCACAGCATTCTGTAAACTACATCAAGTGCATTTATGCATTATTTGCATTTATTTAACAAATTGACCCAAAAGCTCCATGTTCGAAAAATTTTGAGTTGTCATTTTGAGATGAATTGACTAAACCAGGATAGGCCTAAGTTAGATAGCAGAAAGCACTGACATAACCATTAAGGAAAAAATTGAAGAGACAGGTGCATTCTAGATTCACCTCAAACCCATTTTAATGACTGAGCTCCGAGGAGTTGGAGGCTCGGAATCTTGAAGTTTTCCTTCCATATTTCTTTCCTGTGATAATAAGAAAATGGAAATGAAAATAACATCAGATTTGAATTAAAAGGCGAAAAGGTTAAGGATCTGTTTGCAAATTCCCTAATGGGAAGTATCAAAGTATCAAAGTCAAAACTTGGCAAAAAAGAATAGATCCATTGACACACCAATATAGAAAGAAACAAGATGTAGCTCATTTAAATAATTAAAGAAGAAAGAAGTAATTATATAAAGTATGCTTATTAACTAAACAATGTGTGAGAAGACATAAATTTACAAACAAGTACTAAGGGCAGACAATGATGTCCGAAAGGTATATAGTTAATACAGCTGCCAAACCATCTTCCATACATGGATAACCAAATGGCCAGACTATTGAAACTTGCAAGAATTTAACTGAAGAAAAATGTTAATAGACACCTAGAGAGCAAATTAGGTTCCCAAACCCTTGCGGCATTGTGTAGGAAATGTTACAATGCCTGAATAATAAGAATGAGCAGCTCACTTTGTATTCTTACTTCCATCTGCATTTCATTAGGAAAAAAAGAAGAAGAATGACAACAAATGTTAAGAAAACAGATATTTCTGTTGGAAATCCCTTATAGTACCATAAAAGTGGCAGAGTATTTCATCATGACGAAATAACTGCCTCTCTGAGAAAGCTGAAAAATGCCATTTCATCACAAAAACCAAATAACAATTACAACAGGAAACCCCCAAAAAGGCCTTAAGATCTTAAAAAGAAGAGCACTTGCAACTTCTATAAATGTTCTTAAATGGGTTCAGTAATGGCTTTAAAGGGATAAACAAATTCCATATTTTACTCAACTAATCCAGCAAATGAATTTAATAATGGCTTAGAATGATTTGTTCAACTTGAATCATGGCACATCTCCTATACAAAGGTAGAACTTTCAAACTAACTCATCCTTCTCTTCTAGAATAAACCCTTCAAATGTTAGTTCTCTGGTTCACAATGGATAAATTCCCAAGGTACATTATACTCTATAACAGAGAAACACTAAGTTTTTATAAGAGAACAAAGGAGAGAAAGAATACCAGATCATTAGCTCCATGGCTACTGCCATTGCCATTTGTAAACCTCCACGCGAGTGTGGTCGCCAGCTTTGCAACAATCCAAGTCTCCTCCAATGAAATCAATCTCGGTCTCTGCTCCCCTTTAGATCTGCATCAACAAAATCATTAAAGATGACCAAACATCCTAATTCAAGGTATTCATTAACATTCTAATTAGATATAGAAATACAGATCCAAGTTGGGGAAAAAAAAAAAAGATGCTGAATCAGAAGAACTTTAAGCGAACACAAAAACCGAATAACTTTAAGCGAACACAAAAACCGAATCAGATCCATTACAAAAACTGAATATTAGGAAATCAACAACGTTGAATAAAAAAAAAAATGAATCTTGACAAGTCAAAAACAGCAAAATCAAAAGAACTCAAAATTACACAAAAAAGGATACGACCTTAAGCAATATATACTCGAAACATGCGAAGGAAAGAACTTTCCAGGAGAATAACCATTCTTAACTAAAAATACACATGAATGCAACATTTTTTTCGAGGAAATCACTTCTCTTTCCATGCATCCAATCGGAACCTCAGATCTAGAGACACAAAAGAAATCGTTCAACAACTTTTGCCAAAAAAAAAGTCGAATTACTCAATGCATCTCGTATTTCTCGAAACTGAACTGAATCAGTCAATACAAAATTATTCAAATCTCTCAAATTTCAGAAGAAACAGATTCAAACAAAAATCCATGCACAATCACTCCAACCAGAACATGCAAAAGAGAAATAAAATCTTCGCAATTCGAATTTTTCGAAAATTTAAAAAATAAATCACCTTAGGACTGTAGAAAAGAATTCTTCTCAGAATCTCGTTCCAAGATTTCAAATTTCGCGAGCTACGAAGAATGCGAGAGTGGATCGAAGAGAATAGATGGCGTCGCTTCAATTTCTTACCTTGGAAATGAGATCTGAGCTTAGTTTCTTTCAGAAGAAAACGGAAGCTTCTGGAGCAAGGATTTTGCTGCTTCTGCTGCAGCGCAGAGAGAGAGAGAGAGAGAATATGCAGACAAGGAAGCGAAAGAATACACGAGCTTCCTTCTTTTCTGCCCGGCTTAGACGGATAGAAGAAAAATGAAGGAATCAGTGTCATGTGCAGTTGGACTCACGCTTTTTCCTTCTTAGACGGGTGAAATTAGGATAGGGGGCAATAAAAATGATAAATAAATTTATTAAATATAAAATACTGTGAAATTAATGCTAAAATATAAAATAAATGGTACTTAATTATCTAAAAAGGTTTTAAATTGACTTTATGATTTTAAGACTTTGTGTCAAATATATACATTAACTAACATCTAATATTTTTATTTGATTTGGTTATAATATTTTTACATGTTATTTGAAAAAAAATTGAAAGAATATAGCTCTTTAAAATGAAAGTGGGTCATATAGTTTTTAGAAAGTATGTCAAAATATAAAAATTAGATAGTAAATGAATTTGATTTGATTATTTTAATCTATTTATTTTAAACTTTAAAACTTTAATTATTATAAATTATTAATTTTTAAAGACTATCTCATAATAGTTTGGTCATCATATTAAGAATTTTTTTTGGAATTATATTATTCATTAATTTTCTATTTATCATATCAACTATGTGAAATTCAAATATGTAGTCTATAAAAAATGTCATCTTATTTTTCATCTAACTATAAAAAGCAGCGATTCAATTAAATATATTTTATTATTATTTTGAATTAACATAATTGAATATGAGATCTTATAACTACACTGAGTTAAGTGGAGTTATTTAAATGAGGCAATCATTTAACGTGAAGGATTTTTTAATTTTTAAGATTGTCATGTACCACACTCCAACAGTATCAGCACATGAGAGTGAGGACTTAAAAGTCTGCTTTACTCGACCGCCGACAATTTAAAGCCATTTGTGGCTTGGCGCGAGCCGATTAAAGCCGAGCTTGACAACCAACGACTGTTACATGTTACGTTTTCCATCGCGCTGCACAACGGTAATCTACAATGATAAAATTATCCATTCTAAATTAGATTAACTAACGTTTATAAATTTTATTTTACTTGATGAAGATGAATTTATTTGAAGATCTCAACTTCCATGGATATTATATACAATTTTAATTCAATGAATTAATTTAACTATGATTTTACAGCTGTATAAAAAATTAACTTGTAATAATATTGAGTATAATTGTAAAAACTGTATAAATATGCTTTAATCGAAACTCAACAAACCAGTTTACAACAAATAATTTCTTAACCTACCGTTAGACCATGCAAGAGGAGTCTTGTGGACCCTAAAGCTTAAGGGGCACGTAAGGGGGTGGGTCTACCCTATTTCAAAATTGATAGTTGGACGTGGTTTAAAAATGGTCTAAGGTTGAGTCGTATGACTGAGTCGGCTCTCAATTCTCATCATTTTCACCCAATTCTAAATAGGATTAAACATGTCGTGCCTAACTTAGCCAATTGGACTTAAAACTCAATTCCTATCGAACATGGCCGTTAAATCCTTATAGTTGAATATGTTGAGTTCTTACTCCATTCAAAAGGGGCACTCCTCATGAAGTCACCGCATGTGTGTGAGTAGGGTAGGGCTCTAAGAGACTTGAATACTTTAGTCATAAAAAAAAAAAAAAAATCCTTATTGTTGACACCATGAAACTATCTAAAATAGAATTTTATTGTAACCATTAATTTTAAGATAAAAATAAAATTATTAAATAATTTTTTTAGCTATAATGTTCAATAGCAGAAGCAAAGTCACCTAATGGGCCTCACATGGGCCAGTGCGATGATCAAAGCAAAGTGATTGCTTCGGCATTTGTAGATATCAAATTCAGTGTGTTAGAATTATTTCTCTTTTTAAAATTAAAAGATTAATCATAATAGGCCAAAGTATTTATTCAAATTTAAATTGTCGATTTTTTTATTTTTCTCTAATTTTAAAGCATTAAAGTAGAATAATCAAATTGAATCACCTATAAAATTAATTGGATAGATTTAGGGTTTAGACACAGCAGATTTGAATATGATTTTTTAATGGATGGTTGCTTTTGTAGCCATTATTCAAAATACTGCTTGATATCATTTAACCTTCTATAATGAACTACATTGAAGCAGTTGAGTTGATCAATGCCTTCAAGCTTATGTATAATTTCCTAAAACAATAAAATGATTGAAAAGAAACCTGAAGAAGAATAGTGTAGTAATTTACTTTAATTTCATTTACTTGTATTTATTAAACCAATATGATTTAATGCAGATGTGGTTAAAAGACACTAAATTACTAAACAATAAATTACTAGGCAATAGTAATTAACAATTATCAAAGCACATTTATTGTATGATGCAAGAAATATTGATGGATACATTATTTTTTATGGTCCAACAAACTTATTGCAGTACACTTGCAGCATAATTCAATAAATTATAGATATTAATACTCAAACAGTCAACCAAAGATTAAATGTTGAATTGGAGAATTATTTATGACCATTACAATTTTTTGGTTGAAATTTAATTTTTCAATATTTGAAAGACCAAAATTTGTAAATGGGTAATGTTGGCCAAAATTTACTTAAAATGGACCATAATTTGCAAAAAAAAAAAAATGGGCGAAATATTATCCAATTTTTGCTGATACTTTTTTTTTTTTTAAATACGATATTTTCAATATCTGTAAGGGGATATTTGCATATTTAAAATCTTAGAACTCTGAATTCGAGTCAGAAGGTCATTGAGTCAAGTGATTCCGGTGAGGTTCACAAGACTTGAGAAGGACTTGGTCAGAATCCTCTGAGTCATTTTACAGTTTGACATATTGAGTTGAGTCAACTCGCCTGTGTCAAAATAATAATCTAAATTGTGAACGAGAGGGTAGCATCTTGCACCATTCAAATTATAATCAATTTATTGATTTTTTTTTTTTACTCTAATTTTAATCTTTTTAAAAATATAAAGTTTTTATATTTATTTAAAGAATTTTACCATAAAATTCATCTTCCAAAAATTCAAGTTTTAAAGACATTAAAAGTATGGTGCAGAAGCAATTCATACAGAAGCATAGGCCTAGAATTTTGTTCATCAAACAGTTGCTAATTACCCTTTGGTGAAGACAGATTGATTATCACAAGTTTGGTTAATTAATACTTAATTAAGAGTACTTTGTGTGTGTTACACACTTACACGTAGCAAGTTCCAACAACATGAGGGGTGGTGTGGACATCCCAACACATTTTCATGAAAGCAATTTCATGGAGGAATCACCATTTTGTAAGTTTAATTGCAAATAACTAAATAAGTTGCAGCATTTTTATGATTTTGATAGTATTAAAATATGGAATACCGGCCAAAGCCTTTAGATTTCAGAACATAGAACAAAGAAAGATATGGAAATATAATGAAATATTAAGGTCTTTTTAGATATGCGTTGAAATCCGATATATTCTACCTACATGGGTGTAACTCAATTGCTTACCTTTCACCTCAAAAAGTAAGAAGTTATAGGTTTGAGTTCTTATAGTCTAATTTTGGTGTGCCTCAAAAGTAATGAGATCATTCGCCTTAGAAGCAGGAGGACTGTGTCTGAGTTTCCCACGTATTAATCTAAAAAAAAATCCGATATATTCTAAATATTGGCCAAACTTATGAATTTCTTTTTTGAATCATGAGATGCAAATATTTTAAAAGATGAGTTTTGTTGGAAAATCCCACTTTTACAATATACCTGAGTGGAAAATATAAAATATTAACTAAATATTCATTTTTTTAAAAAGAAAACTAAATCCAAAATGAGCTAAATAACCAAAATATCAGCTTAAATTTTTATGCCCGTTATAAAGTCTCAATTATCAAGTTTCATCGAGCGAGCGCAATTTTATTTTATTTCATTATCTTAAATATACTAATTTATATTGAAATAATATATTTTTTAACCAAGGTGTCTAGATGTCTTACCCCACTAATTTTTAGGGCATATGTAAACTTCACAATTCACATACACCAAATAAGTTCTGCGAGAATGACCCTTTAGAATTGAACATGAATTAAATAAAAGACCCCACTTTGTGGTAGATTTTTGGCTGTCAGCCAACCTCTCTTTAGAAATAGTAATATTTTGTTCAACAGTGCTCAAAGATGAGCACTTTTTACTCATGAAAGGCACCATCTAAGCCCTAAGGGTTCAAATGAGGTTTACTTATTTGAAGGATGCTTCATCAAAAATCAGATTATATAAATCAACTGTCGAAATGGGTTTAGGTTTGAATGGATTTCAATTCAATAGTGAGGTTCAAGTGGGGCCCATATCGCAGCAGTGACGTTGGCCATCTCGTTCATGTGGAGATCTTCCAAGTCAATACGAGGTAGCCTCATACATGGCCCTAATACCACTTGTTAAGACCTGAGCTTCCATCCTAAAAGACTAGCTTATTAGGTGGAGTGATTTAAATCTTTTATAAACCTTTATATCTCTTTGTACAGTTTCAATGTGAGACTCGTTCGTAGCATCCCCAACTGCTTTAAAGTTTTGGCATTAAAGTGGCATCGAGTCAAATTGACACAGAACATAACAAATTTTCTACGAGACTAGACCTGACTTAAATTGCTTTCAGTGACTTGACCCAATTTGAGCCGGCTCATCTAATTTTTTTAAAAATAAAAAAGAAGAGAAACTATTTTAATATAAAAAATAAAAAAATAATAATAAGAAGACTCTCTTTGCCTGTAGTGCCATTGAGCTTTTAGAAATTGAAAATAATGGGGTAAAGATTTTTGAATTGGAGTACAATGCATGGGCTAAAAGAAATGCACATAGTTAAATAAGTGTTTAAACAATGCTTCTTTTTTTTATTCTGATTGAGTTGAGTTTGAATCTACCTAACTCAGCATATATTTGTCTATTAAGATTAAATCATTTTCTTAAATATACATGGTAAATTCATGTAGCTTCAAATCAGGTCAAGACAGCCATGCAGGTGGTAATACTATTTGGTTAATGACACTTTACAGTTGTCTCTTGAGTAAACGAATATTTTTAACTTTTTAACACTCTTTAATTGCAATCAAGTGTACTAATCTGCAAAAGCAATCCAAACTCTATTATCCCACACTCATCATTGAACCCATCTCAATCTCCTCCCTTCTTCCCAATCATACGTGCAAAGTTCCAATGAGATCATGGCCACACATTTAGGTGGGCCACACATTGCAGAAGCCCAAAACGTGAGAATCATGAAGATGCAGACAAAAGTAGACTCGAGAAAGCCAAGCTGAATTGTGGAAAAGCTCTCTCTCTCTCATCTGCAGACAATTTTATTTATCTAATGCACTTGGATATACAACTAATGATGTTGATTGCTTGATTACACCTTAATCAATTGTTAATTAACAGACTGTCTGTTTTTTAACTACAATTTCATCAAACTTACCTTAAGAGAGATTTGCTAAGTCTATTTGTACTTTTCATTCCCATTCATCCATTTAATTATAAAATTAGATTAGTGAGATACACTAACCAAATATGTCATTAGATCAATAGTAGGTCTAAAAATTTAGGTTCATTTCATTAGTGATTTCAAAGATATGGATTATCAATTAATAAGTGAATTTAAATAATTTAAATACTTATACTTTGGAAATAATAGAGGAGTTGATTCAAGCACAGGTATATTAACCAACATTGGACATTATCTCACAATAGATTAAATTCTTTGTATTTTACTTTTCACTTTTATTACAATAAATTGAAAAGAATTTATGATTCAATCCACATCATAATTTAGATTTTAATTAGTGTGGTACGTAACTACTCAAAATCTCTAGATATTAAAAAAAAATCATCTAGATATTTTAAAATCCAAATGTTATCACAAACACGTAATAAAATATGAGATTCCAACTATGAGAGGTAACCTCCTCAAAGTGAATCTCCATTTTCTTAGTTTAAATATTTAATTAAAAATACTAAGGTAGCTCAATCAAATATTTGAATTCACATGCATGGATAATTCAGTGATCTAAACTTCTAAGATTAAACTAGAGGATTTTGGTCAACTCCTCTTAGGTTTATCTGATAGACAAGACTTACACTTGATTTTATAGATATGTAAGATTAATTTCATCTTTAATGAGGAGTGGGGATATCTATGTTACTGAAAAATATTCAATTAGAAACATTCTATTATCTTCATAGATCATTTCTACTCTAGCAACCACCAATCTCTTTATCCTTTAATGACAATCAAACAACAAGATTTTAATGTGGATAGATTTTTTTTTTCTAATTTTCTAAATTCAAAATCTCCAGCATCAAAATCTATCACTTGTGAGATACACCACAATATCCTCAAATATAATTTATTATAATTTGAATTTAATTCTCATTTAATAATTTGATAATCAAATTGAGTTTGAAATTCACACATATGAGTACTACACTGAGACAGACACTTATTCTGCTGCTGTTGTCATTTTATTAATTTCATTTTCATTCAGAAGGGACTTGATCTGTTTGAGCATTGAAGTGGGTCCCTTTAAGAGATGAGTGTTTTAGACTCTTCCCCAGCTGTCTATGCTCATGAAAATCAGACCTAGCTGGAATTAGTTGAACCTACCATTTTAGTTTCTTTAGAATTATACAATCCCAATATACGAAGTTCTGAGATCAACATAAATAAATGTAGGACCCATAGACAGAATTTGAACTGTCAGGATCTTTCCAATTCAATTCAATTGTCATGAACGGTTGGATCCGGTTGCATCGGGTTTATGTTAACAAATTCTGTATTAAGATTTTTAAAATAAAAAACAATAAAAAAATATGCGAAAATTATTCAAGACCCAACAACAGTGCTCAAGAAATTAATAACTTTAATTAATTACTAAAAAAATTAACCACCTAGACAAAAAAATTATTGTCTCAAAAATGAAAAAAAAAAAAAACTAAAAGAGAAAGGTCCCAAAAATCCAAATTTGGTAAAATGAAAATTAGAAATATAAAGTTTAAAAGGGAAGAAACAAAATCCATTGATATCATGAGAGAGATAATTAAGATTTATATAATATAATACTCCCTCTGTCCCAAATTAGTTGTCCTATATTGATTTTAGAATTGTCCCAAAATAATTGTCTCATTTGTATTAAATAGTGCTAACCTTATGTATAAAATTTTTAAAAAACACAAATATTTCAAATGAAACAACTAAAATAAAACGAAAAAAATATATTTTAGATCTAGTCTCAAACTTCAAAGCTTTTTTCATCAATTCTACTCAATCAAAAAAAAGTTTCTTAAATCTTAAACTTCAAAATCAATTTAACTCTGAATCTAATGATTTTTTTATCAGAGCCCTAATTACTTTCGGATCTAGTCCAAGCAGGTCCACTTTTTTATCCGAGCCAACTTACACCAATGATTGCCCATAAAATTGGGCCCCACCAAATCACCAGAAAAGTGCAACCATTTCTCAGAGTCTTTCTACATTGTAATCATTGAAGCTTACTCAATTCATTGAAGCCTACTCAATTCATCTACTGTACAGTGTACAGCAATAATAATAAGACATTGAAGTGATGATGCCATTTCTCCAAACTTTCGTCGGTTAGTGGGTATATTTCATTCCTTTTTCATAGGTCACAATCAAATGGTGAGGACTAAGGACCTTACCTTCATGTAGGTCCCAAAATCCTACACGTATTTGATGGCCATTTAATTGGTAGGATATTTGTTGAAAGACTTATCTAAATAAAAAGTGCAGTTAATTTAAAACTACAGCACATTGACGTATGGTATTTCTTCAATAAAATTTCTTTAAACTTTCACTCGTTGTAAGAGTCTTTTCGGTTGATATCGTTTTGTCATTAGATCATCTCCGTCTACAACCCCTAGACTGTCGCCCATCGCATCGTTGGATCCTCTCCATCTACAACCCTCAGTCGCCCACATCTGCTACCCAGATTTCTAACATTACCAGAATTCCCTGAAAGTTCACTTACACCAGATGCACCATATGAATGAGCCGACATACCAATTCTATCTTGACCTGATCATTTTATCTTCTTAGGTTTTGCTCTCTAAACTCATAACCAAAGAAAATTAGACCCTTGGAGTTTCACTCTGAGAAATTATGAAAAAAAAAAAAAGAGCCCGGGTATAAGGCTTTTGTAAACATTCACAGTCTGTGCCACGTAGCATGTCCATGGTTGTAAACATTCATCCCAATTTTTTTCCCAAAAAAAAAAAAAAGCCAAACCAAGTACGATTCCTAGCTATAGCGAATACACAAGTATAAAAAAAGGCAACGTGAAATATCACATGGATGAGATGATATCAACAATTGGAATTTGAGATGTGGATAACAGCAGGGTGGGTTGAGTGTAGCTCCTAGTATTCTCTCTGTCAACTTCCCAAACTCA
This sequence comes from Chimonanthus salicifolius, assembly GCA_013350335.1. Lineage (NCBI taxonomy): Eukaryota > Viridiplantae > Streptophyta > Magnoliopsida > Laurales > Calycanthaceae > Chimonanthus > Chimonanthus salicifolius. The sequence goes on from CM023538.1 coordinate 940,490, forward strand.
TGGTTACAAAAAAATATGTTATCAAAACAATGATTTACCTGACTCGGTAATCCCAAATTCAGAATGTTGTGACAAAGCTTCTCTTCATGGTGTAAAAACAATCGGTTAACATGGATCAGAACTTAGTAGCAAAATGAAAATGCACTTGCAAACTTGGAATCATTGAGGCTGATGGGGGATACTGTAGAATTGCATGCTCGGGGGTTGAAGAGGCTGAAACATAGGAGGAGGCTGCGGCTGCAGCATGGGTTGCTGTGGGGTCAATGAAGCAGGTTGTTGCAAAGTTAATGGTATCAGTTGCTGCTGAGTCAAAGGTGCCACTGGTCTTGCCATGTTCATCAGTGGTGGTGCAGGGAGTGGTGGCGGTGGCGGTGGCAGCGTACTATAACCATATGGAAGGCCAATCATCACACCACTAGATGGTTGCAGATATTGCTGGGACGGAAGGGTAGGAAGCACTGCATACTGAGGCTGGGAGGTCGAAGCTTGACCCTGAATAGACGGTTGGGGCATAATCAATGTTTGGGGCCGATGTGCTGCTGGAACAGCAACTGGAGATGGAGCAATGAAGGCAGTAGTACCAGCAGCACCCGAAGCTGACATGGTTTTTTCAAGTTTGGACCTCTTATCTGATGAAAAGTCAGAATAAAAGTTGGATGGGTTGGTAGATGTTATCAAGCCAACATTTTTGGCTTCCTCTGCTGCAAAGGAAGAGAGAACCGATGTCATTATCTGCTGTGATGATGTGGAAGCTGCCAGCTTGTCCGCAACTTCAGCTGCAATGGCTGCTGCTGTTTTTCTGGGAGTTTCACCCGAATCCATTTGAAGGGTTGCAGTGGATGACGGATAAGCCCTAGCCACAACAGGTTCATTGTTGAGCCTTCTCTGCATGTTGGCTGCTTCCTCTACCTGGGCCTGTGCAACCTGTCCCAAATATAGAAGGCTAATTTACCAAAAACAATTATAGAATGCCTACCCAGATAATAAGGTAAATGAATTTCACGACAATGACAACTTTTGACTGAAGCCGATCATCTGCAATCAATTAAATAGTCACAATTTTCAAACATTATGCATCACATGGCCCTGTGTGTAGCAGACTGCGTTTGAAAGTATATAGCCCTTTGTGAAGCAGATTACATTCCCATTCCAACTGCAGTTCCAAGTAGTATCAACATGGACATCCCCATGCAACAAAAACTTTTACCTTCTTCATTGTAACAAAAGGATTAAAGCAAAAGTCGTATGTAGAACACAGAGTTCATGGTGTGAAAAGCATTATGTATTTCTTACAAACGGACAAGTCTCTAAAGCACTTTTGTTTGACATCATAAGGCATTGAGGCTCAGGCTCCATCGAGATTTAAAGACCTTGCATCCTTCAAAGTTGTAAAATGACAATGGAATTATGAAATGATGCCAGATATTCCACTGTGTCAAGTTGAAATCTGGTATCTTGATGATTATATTGCAATCACAGAAGCGGGGTCCTAGAGCACTAGGCGGAAGACATGCCTAGACAAAAGCCTAATTTTGCTGGACACCATTTTATGGAAATACTATTTACATTGTGTCTGGTAACACCCTTCTAAAGAAAATCAAATTGTGACCACCCAAAACAATGAAATATCTATAATAACTAATAGAAACAAGACAAAAAATGAAGTGTCGACCTATGTGTGAGACCTTTACTAGGGCTTTGGACAAAAAAGCGAAGAGCCCTAAAGCCCTATGCACACACTTATATTGCAAAAGATCACCTCATGATAGCTAATGATATTTTATTATAGCTTTATTTAGCTTCCAATCTAGTTGTTTGTTTCTGCCGTGAATTCCATTACCTCCTTGGACCCTTTCTCTTCGTTTTTATTTCTCATGAAAGGGAGTTCATTCTTTAAAAGATAAAATAACAGCAAGATGATCATTCTAATGTAAAGGTTTAATATTCAAAGGGCAAGAACAATGAACCACAAATGGGCCTTTCTCAGTTATCCAAGAAGCCCAACTGCTAAACACTAAATTTATACACAAATTCCTACATGGGATCAGATCATGCAAAAACCCATTCTTCATTTCAATTTGAATAGGAAGAAACCGCCGATCTGCATAACAAAGAGAAGGCACTGAACTCTTCATAATGCCTCAACTTTAGCAGTGCATAGGTTTGCTTAAAAAGGGAGACTAAAATGCTCAACAACCATTTTCGTGAACATCATTTCACATACAAAAGCATGCTCTGCTCTTAGCTTTGAGCTGATAGAGACCAAAAAGATGAGGCAGAGAGAATATGGCATGCAAGTCTTACAAATGTTGAGTACAACTATGGGAAAGCTGCTTCCATGAAACCAAGATTGAATCAGAATACTGAGGATCAAAATCGACACTATGGAAGCATTGGATCAGCTTTTTTGCCTAGCAGCAGCAGCACTAGTCATGCGATGGCTCTTTCAAAAAGTTCACCCAATTAAATTATACATATTCTTCATATGGAACATGACGGGTAGGACAAGTGCCTAAAAAATAGACAGCCTTCTGGAGAGCAATAGGTAGAAGCATAAGAAACACATCAGACAGCGTGTCAGGACCATCATGATCAACCTTAGTCCAAGTGTTGGCTGTTTGCATGCTTTTTTTCTAAACAGTTAAATAAGAATGGCTGTTAAAAAGAAAAGACCAGCCCACAACCATGTGGGGGCAGCATGGTGACAGCAACCGCATTTTATGTGGCTTGAATCTCTCATTGAGAGAGATTTTCTCTTTTTCCTCTTTCTTAGAGATTGCAATTTGTACAAATCCTCTGTAGATATGAAAAACTGTAGAGCTGGAAGAGGGCCTCAATTAAGACACGGAAATTCAGTGTAGGATATTAAAACTTGGTTCCCACAGGGAGTAATACAAAATGGCTCTCTGATAGGAACCCGAATCGAAGAGAATGTGAAAATGGGGAAAATGGGGACTTTGAGGGGAAATCGAACTCTTGGGTTTCACTTCTAGGAGAAACTGGCCTCCTAGACCAAGGGCTCTTTGTGGGGAAAACTCTTCACTGTTTATTTCATTACTCAGTCAGCCTATAAATAGGCTCAGGGTTACAACTAAATGGAAATGATAAAAATTACAATAAACCCAATATCCCTAAAATTACAAATAAATTACTTTGTTCTCTCTGAAAATCAGTAAAAAATGAATTTGGGGTGCATGGAGGGAATACAAATGTAACAAGAATAAAATAACCATAACCATACAGGTGATCAAGATAACTTAGTACAACTTCATTGACAAATGTCAACAGTGCTACTTTTGACATGATCGTTTTTTATCCAAATCAGTTTCTACCGATTTCTTATCAAGTCAAAATCTATAAAAACACATCAATTAATTTAAAGGAGCAGAATCCACAAAGGCATACAACAATCACAAAACCAACATTAGGTTAATGGTGCAGGCAAAAGTGAAGGATACAAGCATGCAGCCATATTATTGCATAATAGACATGCAACTTAATATCTAGCTTGTAAAATGGTCAAATTGCGCACCTGCAATTGAGTGCGGACGCTCTCCAGTTCAGATTCCTGAAGAACTTCACTGGGTAAGTATGTAGAACTCCATGCACTTCTATATTCAAAATATGAATGATATCAAGAAGATTCTTTTACAAATATAACCCAAAAGATATTTAAAAGATGCATAAAGTAATTAAAGTCCGAGCTCAAACCTGTTCCTTTAGTGCTTCTTTTAACTGAGATACTAGGGTCACCCTGGTTTCTTCAACTGATTTAAGTTTCTCAATGCACTGCTTCAAAAGGGTCTCCTCTTCCTCTAGCTCATTTGCCAAGGGCACCCTCCGTGGATCTCCCTCTGAAGAATAGGCAATGGGTTCAGAATCACTTTCAATTATAGCAGTATGATTGTTTACAATACAATTCCTGGAAAATAAATCCTCAAGAAAACGACTAGGTATAATTCTTCTTGTTTTTCTTTATTTTTTAGAATTGGAGAACTCATTCTCTAATAGAAACATTTCCCAATTTTGTTTGCCACTGTCAACCAAATAAAGAGAAAACTCATTTCAGAAATGGTTTGGAAGTACAAGTCATGTCAACCTGTTTAACGTTGGTAGAATTAAGCCATCTAATAAATGAGCTGAGTTGGTTCGATCGCTTTAAGATTGATTAAACCAGGTCAATGGTTTGTAAATTTGCCAAATTTAGATGGATTTCAGTCAAGTCATAAATTTGTCAAATTCAGATGGATCAGTCAAATAAATATCAATTAGGGTCAACCCATTTAAGATTTGGTGGTTAACTGTTTATAAGTTGGTCAGATTAGGCAGAGCTACTTGGCTCAACAAGTTCAAAAAATGGATCTATTGGGCTAACTCATTTAAAATGGTGAGTTGGGCCAATCTGTTCAACAAATGGGTCAATCAAGTTAGCTACAAAGCGATATTCTTGGTTTGCTTTAGGCCTAGTTGTTTAATAAATAGGTCAGATCAGACATCGACCAACTAATCTGTTTAATAAGTCCGGCTCCATTTTATGGAAATACATTCTATCAATTTCCCTAGTATTTCATATCTCGAAGAATCTCTTCGGAAAAGTTCCCTAGGTCAACTATGCTGTTTAATAAGGTGGGCACCAGTTATGTAAAAACACATTCAATCAATTTGCCTAGGATAATATAACTAGAAGAATTACCATTTCAAATATATATATATATATATATATATATATATATATATAACTCAACAAATCTCCCAAAAAAAGTTTTGTTTTCAGGGAATTCTTTCTCCTAAAAAATTTTGCTCCTATGGATTCAGATCTTAAACAAATTTTGCAAAATGTTGTATAATTATGGTTACGATGATGATGATGATAAAATGGTACAAAATTGTACTTTCCCATGAAAACTATGGCAAACAAATGAATTGTAAAGGATTATGTTCAAATGCAGGTGAAACAAGAAAGACTTTATTCGCAATATGATTGTTCGAAACCAAGAATAAGGGAACTTGTAACAAGTAATGAAGTTGTTTGGTCATATACTAATGAAGTATCTCTCATAAACAATCCTATGAAAACTCAAAATTATGATAAGAAACTTGCCTTGAGAGCAGGCGAGGTCAACATCTTTCTCCATCTTCCCAACACGGTGGACTGCAGCCTTGCATTTGTTCAAATCCATATCTTCACTGGGGTGTTCACTAAGCACAGCATGGAATGCGGAGACTATCTTCTCTGCAGTGCCTCCAATAGCCAATTTCTGGTTTTAAAATGATAATTCATGTAAAAACATGCATCAAAACAGCAACATAGGGAAAGAAATGAAAGTGTCGAACTGAAGATGATACAGGGTAAAAGGGAAGAGTCTTACTATTTTTATGGAGCGTGAATCTCTTCTTACAATTCTAACAGAACGTGAACGTTTCCTGTTGAGCTCTAATGCAGGAAGGGGATCTTTCCCAAGCATTAAATTCTTAAGACCCCGTGCACGAGATCCAAATACTCTCCTTTCTTCCCAGATATCAACCTATAAACACAGTCAATCTCAATTTAGCACCGTCTTTACTATGTTTTGATAATGCAAGAATACAGAGAATAACATCTGCATGTAACAAATTTGGCTTTAGTTTTTATTGTATCCATTGTGGAGGTAAAACTTCAAAAAAAAATTGTGAACATATAATTGGTAGATGCATCCATTACCTATCAATTCATCAAATACTAAAATAGGTTGATAACAATAATCCATACAGAGTAAGGCAACTCAAGACTCTTAGGAGATATTTAAAATAGGAAATATACCAAAACAAATGAAATGTCTAGAAATTAAGGATAATATACTGCAGCATCTGCTATCTTCTTCTTTTTCTTTATAAAACAAAAAATTGTACAAAAGAATCTTCAAAAAAAAATGGAACTATAAAAGTGCAACATCCAGTGTCATTTTTTATGAAACCCAAAAGAGGAAAAAAATGTCCATGAGAAGTTGACTGATAAAGAATTAAAATAGACGTACCAATCTAGAGACTGCATTCTTTCCATGATCATCACCATTCTCAAAAACATCCTTGAGTGCTCCAGGAAGAACCTTCCAAAACTCACTGACAAATTCAGTTCCTTTGCGTCTGCTATTTTGTAGGATGTCATTTGCAAGATACAAAAAAGGAACTTTTTGCTCCTTCTGAGAATTATGGAACTGCTTATCCCATGTCTGAACAACTAACTCTGCTTTCTTCTGGTGAAAAATACACCAGTGTGATAGAGCTAAGAAAAGGTTAAGATAACAAACACATTCAACATGGAGGATCAATCATATCATGCCTACTGATGTAACAAGGAAGAGGTCACACTGTCAATGCAAGGTCAAGTTAAGCACCAAATATATGAAAAACTCAAAAAACATCATCTATTTTAGGTAAGCACTAAGGTAAGCCCAGACATCAATGACATGCACTTCAGGCTATCATTTTCATAGATAATCAAATGTAACTGTAAGATAAATCAGATAATTCAAGCCTCAACTATTGGACTTGAGACCCTAGTTGATGTGGGAATTTTCACCATACCACAGTTGCAAACCCCTTTTCACCATTTGGAAGAGCAACGAGGTGGAAAATGCTTTTTTGCATATCCCACCATGGTGAAATCATCTGTTTATCTTGATGTCAATTCCTCGAAAGAATCACCAGTTCTATTTCCACCACATCCATTTCTCCCATCCCTGAGATTTATCCATATATACATATACATATACATATACGTACATATATATAGATATGTTAAAGTGCACTGTGCAGAAAAAAAAAATGAAAGTTAAACTACAACTTGAACCCACAACCACAAGGCTGCAACTACAACCCTCCAACTGCATTATGAACTCAGATAGAATTGGCAATGCCAAATAGGAGTTGAATGTTGTAACTGGCAGTTTTCTGAGTTTACACCAATATGACAAGCCTTCTTGCTATGGTGACTTATCCATTACTATACGAGAAACATAGAAATAGTTCAAGTGACAATAGGGAAAGGCTGAACCAGCTCAAACCAATAATACACTTCGTTTTTCCTTTTACAGTTTATATCCAATCGTGGATATTAATCTAACCCCCCTCTCAGCACCTGTTCAACTGACAAAAAGGTTTTCCAAACATAGTAGAAAACCAAGATTTCACTATAAGCTTAAGATATCTCTCTCTGGATTCAAGTCTTATAACCTTCTATAAGGGTCTTAGAATCTTTGGAGTATGAGAAATTCTATCCAACTGCTTTCTAATCTTTGATAATTTCTCATCATAGCTTGGTTGAGGCACCTATCTCATAGAAGAAGAAAAAACTTTCAATTAATGATGAAGTAAAGATTTAAGGGAAAATTAGTTTAAAATTACAGAGGTAACTCCTCCACTGCTGAGCTCAAACTCCATAGCACTTCTTTGATCTCCTCAATCCTCCAATGAGAAAAATCTCCAACAGTAAACTTCTCTACCATTCCTTTCACTTGGATCAAACTATGCCCTGGTTCCTTCTTCACTCCACTCCCTTTCAGCATCTTTCGTGCGTCTGCCACACCATCCCACCTCCCACCAGAAGCATAAAGGTTTGACAACAGAATATAAGGTGAACTTGTATCTGGCCGCAACTCTAACAGCTGTCCTGCCACCCATTCCCCCACCACCACTTCTCCATGCAACCGACATGCTGAAAGCAAGCTCCCCCAAACAACTGAATCACCCCCATAAGGGAATGCCTTCACATATTTTTCAGCCTCCTCCAATCTCCCAGCTCGCCCCAAAAGATCAACCAAGCATGCAAAATGCTCAATACCAGGGGTTATCCCATAAATTGCTTCCATGGAATCAAAATAGATAAGGCCTTCTTCTACTAGCCCGGAGTGATTGCAAGCTGCTAGAAGTCCGATGAATGTAATGGAATCTGGCACAAAACCCATCTCCTTCATCTGCTCAAATGTCTCAACCGCTTTCCTCCCATGCCCATGGTTACCATACCCAGCTATGATTGTATTCCACGATACTAGATTCCTATTGGGCATCTGTTCAAAAACACATCTTGCATGTTCAATGCAACCACATTTGGCATACATATTTGTGAGTGCATTGCCAACTGCCACATCCAAACTCTGCATTCTTCTGATTAAATGACAGTGGATCTGACTGCCATAGCGCATAGAAGCAAGACTTGCACAAGCAGCCAGAGCACTAGTGAATGTGAAATCATCAGTTCTTGCTCCTGCTCTGCCCATCTCCCTGAAGACTCTCAAAGCCTTGGCATGATCAGCACAATGAGAGCATGCAACAATCAGGGTATTCCATGAAATAGCATCCTTCACTTCAATTGATTCAAATGCCTTATCTGCTTCATCAATTGAATTGCATTTCATATACATAGTTAAAATCACATTGCCAACAAAGGGGGAAGTATCGAGCCCAAGCTTGATGGTCAAGCAATGGATTTCCTTTCCTCTTTGCAAATCTTGTAAGCTGGTACAAATACCCAATGCACCAACGAACGAGAAGCAGTCCAAGAGCACACCTTGCCGATTCATGCATTTAAACAGCTCCAAACCTCTATCAAATTCCCCATTCTTTGCAAAACAAGCAATCATGGCATTGTAAGAGATGGAATTTGGTTCAGATATACAGCTAAAGACTTTGAAGGCATCATCATACACACCAGAGTTCACGTACATGGACAAAAGTGAATTGGAAACAAAAGAGATGGATTCATAGCCAGATTTCAGTGAATGAGCATGCAGTTGTTTGCCCTGGGCCAAGGCCGAGAGACATCCACAGGCAGTAAAGACACTAGCAAAAATGTACTCGTTGGGCTGAAGCTGCATTTGAGAGAATATGTGGAGACCCATAGAAGGATTGCTGGCCTGTTCATAACCAGAGATCATAGCTGACCATGAGACAAGGTTTTTTTCAGTCATTTCATTGAATACCTGATGTGCAGCTCCCATGTCACCACACTTGGCATACATGTTGAGTACATGGTTGGACAGGAAAACATCAGGTTGCAGGCCTGCCTTGAAAATTACGGCATGTAGAGAGAGGCCTTGTCTAAGGGCCTTGGTTTTGGAGCACTGGTGCAGAAGCAAACGTAGCCTCTGCAGGACCATCTATCTCTCTCCAAAGAAAAAAATTATGGTGGATCGACTCATCCAATATGGATGAATTGGTTGAGGCATGATAAAAAGTAAGTAGTCCAGAGAACCGGCTCAGCTCAGTCAGGCCCAATGAATTTATTTCTTGAATAACTAGTATTGCCTTCTTCAAGTGAATCTACATCAATATAAATATGCTAAAAAGAGGTTAAGATAACAAATACATGCAATATAGATGATAATTGTATCATCTGCTGACGTAGGAAGTTATGGAATAGGAGACACAGTCTAAGTGAGGATCAAGGCACAAACTTAACAACAAAAGAGAGAGAACCATGCATTAGTGTAGCTCAGTTGGCTTGAGCTTGTAGGAATAAACTAGAGGTCTTGAGTTCAAACCTCCCCATAGTTACCCAATACACAAGGCTTATAGGTAGTTTCATGTATCCATGGGATCAGTCTCACATCCAATATAGGGTAGGGATACCCATGATATTAAAAAACAAAGAGAGAGAGAGAGAGAGAGAGAGTAGAACTCAAAAACTTGGTACCAGTTTGTTAGGTAAGCATGAAGAGTGAACTTTAGACATCAAAACATTATTTTTCTCCTTCTGTCCCTTTCTCAGAAAATCACTTCTCTTTTCAAGAAATCAATTTCCCCTGGCTGAAGAAAGGTCCTCTGAGAACATTTTTTCCTTCCTTATTTGAAGTGCACTATGCGGGTAAAATAAGCAACACCCTAAAAAGAGTTGAATGTTGCAGGTGACAAGTTTTTGACCCTTTATGGTATAAGTCTATTATATTGGTTTTCCCTGGGACTTGTGACGTTACATATGATAAACTTTCTTTTTGAGAGATAATATAAGAAGCCTCCTTGCTTGAGTTGACTCAATTTCCATTACAAATAAAAAAGAAGGCAAGACCATCCAGAAAGGAGAATGCAGATATTCTGAGCATTATGAGAATTAATAAAAGAGATTAAAGAAGCAAACTCTTCACTGCAATTGTCCAAAATAACAAAGCATAACTCCAACAAGAAAAGAAAAACACAAGAAAAAGGATACTTTCAATGCATTGCTGAGTGCTATTGAGCTTCGAAAGCTTATCTGCCAGTATCTGTTCATTGAAGACACTATTCATCCCACACCAAACTATCACAATTCCCCAACAACTAATCCAATTTCGGTCTGTTGCCTGCAACCTAAAAGAAATGCATATGGTAAGTTGTTTTGTAAAATTTCTCAAAGTGGGCATATTTCATATGGACATGCCAACTTTCCTCGACCCATGAAAAAATACTTCTACAGGAAAACTGAATGATCATCATTTTTTTTTGAATTTACGTGTGGGAAACCACGGGATACCCAAAGTAAAACCCCCATAGTGAGCCCACTACCCCCAGGGCACACCACGGTTAGGCCATGGGGGTTCGAACCCGCAACCTCGATATAAATGCCCCCAACCTTGGATACGTCTGAAACTTCTTTACACAGAAAGTGTAACAATAAAACAAGCAAACAACCAATGAGCAAACTTTCAGTTTCTATGCATGTAAAGGAAGTACCTTCAAGGAAAACAACCATTTCCAGCTAAAATTATAAATTGGTTTAGCCACTTTTGTTTAAACTTTTGCTGTTCTTCAAGAAAAATACATTCTTTTCCATGCATCATAAACAAAATAACCAGACCGAGGTAGGGAGAATGCATACTTGCTGGATCATGGGTTGAGATTTGGGCGGGAGTTGAATTTAAGGAAAAGTACTTTAATGGAAAATAACAATCTTCAAAAAAAATTATAAGCTAGTTTTGCCAATTTTGTCTAAAATTTGCTGCCTTTCAAGAGAATTCTTTCCTTTCCTGGATTGAAATTTCTGGCGGCGCTAGAATGTAAAAGAATGTACTTTCATGAAAGAAAACCATGTTTCAACTAAAACTATAAACAGCTTTTGCCATTTCTTATTAAACCATGTTTCAACTGAAACTATAAATAGCTTTTGCCATTTCTTATTAAAACTTTGCTACTTTTCAAGAAAATTCTCCCCGTTCCAGCTTAAAATTTTAGGCGGGAGTTGAATGTAAAGGGAAGTACTTTCATGGAAAATAACCATCTCTCAACTAAAACTATAAAAGGGTTTTCTCATTTTAGTCTAAATTTTTGCTTTTTCTATAAAAATATTTTTCCTTCCATGCATCATGAAATGTGGGCAAGACTTGAAGTCCGACTAGGAAGTGTTTGACACAACCCATGACCCAAGACCAAATCCGCCGCGGGAACCCAACTTGAGCCCGTCCAATTTGTCGGGTTCGTCAGATCAGAGCAACTCTTTTCTTCCTTTTCTTTCCCTTCTCTTTTTTTGGCTTTCTTCTTTCCTTTTTTACCTCCTTCGGGAACACACCCATGAGAGAGAGAGAGAGGGTAAAAGAAAGAAAAAATTGAAGGGAAATAATACAGAATCAGAAAGCCATACCTGAAACAAGAACTCGAGCTGATTCGAGCAAGAACGACTTTTTCTTGGTACCCAGATTCAGAAATTAAGCGGATTTATAAATCTTTCGTTCCAACAGATCTTGCTAAACAACACCCGATTGCCCAAAAATAATATGAGATGGATAAGATGATGATAATGAAGAAGAATGAAAGGATTTTAGGTTTAGAGCCTGGTAAGAAAATGGAAGGGTTTTTGATCCGATCTCCAAAACGCCCGGTCTTTTAAGCCCCGCGGGATCCTCATTCCTTAATCCAAGAGAACTTTAGCCTGACCCAGACAGTCACCGGTTGTTGTAACTTGTAACTATTTTACTTAGTTTAGATGTATTAATTTATTAAAGATAATAATTTTATCAAAATACATTAAAACTATCTATTTTACTTAGTTTAGATAAACTAATTTTATATATCTAATTAGTTTAATTTTATAAAAATTATCACATTGACAACTATTTGTTTGATTTTTAGGATAACTGAACCATAACTGTCAAACCAAATGTCTATATTTTTTAATCTCTTGATAATTTATTTGTAAACTTAAGTTGTACATAAGAGTTAGCGGGGCTGAGATCTCGGTTCCACAATATCGACGAATATCGGTCGATATTACTCTTTCTCTCTCTTTTTGGAGTCAAATCTCGATCATATTAGCTGAAATCTCGCTTATACAAGTGAATAATCTCGTATTGACTGAGATATCTTGGACTGTCAAAACTTGAGATATCTCGAATTTTAGATTCCTGTGTAAGATGATGGTTCATTTCATGTCATGTCAAATAATACCGTCACATTTAAGTCCAATATGCACCACACCATAGAACTTCAATATGCACCATCTCAATAACTAAGATTTTTAGAACTTTAATATGCACATCTTTCATATCTAGGCCTTTATAGACCTAACGTTATGTTTGTTCATTTTAAAAATAAAAACAAAAAATGAAGATAGAATAGAAAAAAAAAAAAAAATCTATCTCAAGCTGAGAATATGTGTGTGTCTCGAATAATGGATTCTTAAAACCTTATAAACTTGAGATTTCAGCATATAGATTTGAAATATTAGAGTGCAAGTCAGTTTAAAGACACCACATCACCATTTTATAGAGTAACGAACAAGTAAATGAAAAATACAAATCTTCTAAAATATCAATATAATCCAAAGAAGGAAAAAAAAAATATAATATTAAGTTCAATAATAAGTTAAGTTAAGGATGATCATCTTAACACGGGCGTTATCTTTTAGGAGGCACGAGTTTTAATGAACTTCTCATTTTGCCCTTCATCCATCTACAGAAATTGATTCACTTTTCAGTAAATCGATTCACTTATCGGTGCACTGAACATATGCATCGACCGGATCATTTTACACATAAATCGATTCACTTTTCAGTAAATCGATACACTAAAAAAGTGAGTCGATTTATGCGGATGGAGGCAAAGTGGGAAATTCAAAAAGTCTATGTATACTAAAAGAGTATTCCCGTGTTAGAATGGCCACCCTAAGTTAATTGATAGTTGTCCATAAATTTTGGATCTATAGTTGTAACAATGACAATATTTTGCCATTAAATAAAAAGGGCGAGCTAATGCTTACCTTTCATCTTATTGGTGCATTGATAATATAGTGTATCTTGAGAATAGCTTGTGATCAAATTATAAATCTTATCTCTTATTTTTTTTTTTAAGTTATTGTTATTAAGTTGCACTACGGAAACAATGGTCGCGTTAGTTGGGTCAGGTCTCTAAAAAAGACCCTTTTTTAAATGGTCTAAGTTCAGCAAAGTTAAAAGACTGGATCATATTTTTTCAAGTCCATATCGAAATAGTCATATAATCCAAATAAACCAAAAAAAAAAAAATGATGCATCACAATTCAACTGGACCCCCCAAATACCTCACCCGAATTAAAAATGGTGAATAAATGATCATGCTAGATGGAAACACTAATGGTCCAGTAAAAGCCCATTGGACCCATGGAATAGTCCAACTCAAATGATGAGTAAGGCTTTGAGTTCAAGCTCATGCTAGCCCATTTTTTTTCAATGAAAACAACTATGTTTTCTTCCATTGCTAATGCCTATTTTTTTTCATGGAAAACTAAAATGTTGACTTTCCCAATTCCAACATATATCACATTGGTATTTAGATAGATAAGCTGAAATACCGGCTCAAACTACAAATAATATATACCGACCTATTTTTCAAAGAATAATGGACATGGAAAACCCATTAAATACATTAAATTCTCATATAAAAATAAAACATGAAAATAGCACTCTATCCACTGCATCAGTTCATGATTTCATTCTATCATATAACTGGGCCATGACAATGGGCTGTAAAGATGTAGGCCTGATCCGAAAGTGGGTGGAAAAAGTCAACCACAACCTATCCGATGGTTTTAACTTTTAAAAATCAATGGCATTCATTCATCGAAACTTGAAAAGCTAAAGTTACAAAGCTAAGAATTTAAGATGATCAATTGATAGTGTAACTTTACACGCTTCATATCCTTGCAATCATTTATCCAACTCATCTAACCCTGAATGGCCATGATCCATTTGATAGGAAACCTTGTTAAAGAGTCTCACTAGGAAAGTTATGCTAGCCTAACTCATGTTAAGAACTAAAGGAAACACAGAGGAGAGTGACGTGGGAAATTAATATCTGAAACAAATAGCCCCATCAATCAACCAAAATGCAAACCCAAACTCAACTCAGTTTAGGATCCAGATATCATAAGAGGGAAAATGAGAGAGGAGCAATATGAGAGCTCAGATTTTTATAACAAATAAAAGACCATTCCATCACAAAACATATAACAATATTACAATGAAAATTAATTATACAAATACCACTACTTCTTTATAATATTTTTATTCACTTTAGAAGACCATGTAAAAAAATACTGGATGATTTAATGAAAAAAAGAAGCAAGTGTCTAACACAAGTGTATCACACATCTTAAATAGTCCATGCAACACAGTTCAACAATTTATAATCTAACAAAGTCCAACTCACCTGTGCAAAGTCATGATTTGAAGCCCCAGCAATCATATTATTCTTGTATCCTCTATACAACTTGCAGTCTCTAACTCAACTTCAAAGTGTTTTTATTTTTACTTTTTAAGGATAACTCAACTACAAAGATTATTGGGGAGAAGTTTAAGGCAAATTTATCATAAATTGAGTCTAAGCTTAGTTCCATAAATGTATATGAAAGAACAAAAGTATATGACTCATGTGTTTGCATGTCTATACATGCAAAAACAAGAGAAAACAAGACTGCTGAAGTAGTAAACTTTCGAATCCTATTTTCGGTCATTCAACATTTCAATGCTATCCTTAGAATAGTGTCTCTGATGAAAAGTGGCAGGTGATAAAGGATGGCTGAGATTGTCGACAAGTGACCATATGAGAACCATGCTGGTGGATTTCTCTTCAATATG
Source organism: Chimonanthus salicifolius (assembly GCA_013350335.1). Taxonomy (NCBI): domain Eukaryota; kingdom Viridiplantae; phylum Streptophyta; class Magnoliopsida; order Laurales; family Calycanthaceae; genus Chimonanthus; species Chimonanthus salicifolius. The sequence continues at coordinate 955,546 of CM023538.1, forward strand.
GCAGCGATAGTCTTCTTTGCAAATTCATCTGTTGGAGTAGCCTTGGGGCCTTGGGAGAGATTGGTCCTAGCGCGAATGGAGCTCTGAAATGGCTTATATAGCTTCCACTCCGGCATCTGATCATAATTATTCAGGGAAGCATTTCCTAAATTTGATTTTATTGCACCTGGAACCACATTTATAACATCAATGCCAAAAGAGTGAAGTTCCAATCTGCACATAGAATAGAAACAAATCACATGAGAGAGAGAGAGAGAGAGAGAGACACATAAAAATGATAAAAGGCAGCTTTTCACAAAGAATAAAAAAAGAAGCAAATATTGGTTTACGGGTGCATTTAGGTTTGTATTCAAAAGCTGATTCATTAAAAATAAATCTGATTTTGCATCCCTCAGAATGACAGATAAGTATCATAGTTGTTTAAAGTGCCCCCTCTTCAAAAGGGAACATTTAAAAATCTTGTGATGAGAAGCCCAAAAAGGAAATGCCCCAGCTGAAGTGTTTGTTCAAGGCCAACAAAATCAATTTTTGGGAGAAAATTTGAGGGATTTTAAAAGTTTTGACTCAAATTTGCTTACACTTTTCAACTGAAACATATTCCAAGTGGAAGACGGTACATCATATCAGGAAGGTGATAACATGCAAAAGAAAGATGGAACTTATTATCTATTATGTAAATAACATCAACAATGACTGAGCACCATGGTATTTGGATTGTAGTGGTAAGCATCAATCTTTGATAGGATGCAACAGTGAAGTTAGAACTGAACATCTATAGTTAGTAGCAATATAGCACAAAAAAAAAAATAATAAAAAAGAGAGATGAAGAGTCATATCCCTGATCCACGAGTACATTTTATCCAACAGCACATAGTAGGGCATTGTGGGATGACACTTGGTTAAAGGGAACACCACAAGCTTGCAGTACAACCAGAAATACTATCATTTACTTGTCATCTAAGTGCTACAGCCTTTTAAGATATGGTTTTCATTATTCTTTGATAGACATTTATGGCCAAGAAAATGTCAAAACAATATTTTGTGGTTGAGCACTTCACAGAATCTAACATAAGCATTTTGCACTTGGTTGTAGCACCTACACTTTACAACAAGAAATCTGAACTTCAGGAGGTTAAAATTTATTTATTTGAAGGCTGCTGGAAGAGAAAGAAAACAAGTGCAAAACATGGTAGCTTACTTTTAGAGTTCGCAACTCAAAGAGAACTTCCAACATAAACACACACAACCAGCATGCATGTGCACACGTTTAAGTGGTAATGTGACCTGAACCAGCACCTTCCAACTGGTGCCAAGGCTTGCTCCAACATGCACATTTAAGGTACATTACCTTAGTTCATGAACATGATCATGAATTCATATGGAATTTGCAGAGAAGGAAAAAATGATATGTAGTAAATATAATCAATAGTATAAACAGCTGAAAATCTGCTAATCTAATGCGAAATATTCTACAACTGATCTAAATGTATGGGAGAGAAAAATGAACCTCAAGCTATCAGTCAAGGCATGAACAGCAGCTTTGGATGCAGAGTAAGGACCTGCCCATGGGCCAGGGGCCAAAGCAGAGACACTTCCAACATTGACTATCTTACCCTTTCGCCTACTTACCATGTGAGGGACAATGGCTTGAATCAATCTCAAGGGACCTGTGTAAAACCACGATGGTGTCAGGTAAAAAATATTGTATATTAGTAGCAACTAGCAAGTTGCACAGCAGAACTGAAATCATTAACAATATTCATCTCAATTAATGCAAGATGTAAAGAACACCATCTCAATCTTATGGAATTAGAATTATTATTTTTTACCTCAAGTTAAGAATCTTTTGACATAAAAAGATCCAAAGGGAACTTCTAGGTTCAATTTATTCTTTGCGAAATAACAGAAATATTATAAAAAAGAAAAAGACATAAGGTACTGAAGCAGTTGAAAGTAGGGGAGAAAAACAAATAAATTCGCAACTAGGAACCCTCTCAACAAATAATCCCTTCACTTTAAGCATGCATCTCTCTTGGTATGCATGAATCTCTCCTGAAACATGGCAAATTGTCCGCTTCACATTTCCCTCTCTTGAAAGATGCAGGGAGCATGCATCTCTCTTGGTCACTTGTAAGCAACTAATAAAGGAAAATACATCTCCTCTGACTCTCTATTAGCACATAGTATTGTATTTCTTGAGTTATCATCTAGCATGATTGAGCAAGAAACTTTATTTTTTAAGATTGAATTCAAGTCAAGCGCAACTAAAGCAACAAATAGCATACAACATATCACCTGACAATAGGTGATAAAGGCACCCACGTTAGGCCCTCTTCCCACAACAAAAAAATAATAATAATAAATGATTTTTTGAGTGAAATAATAAGTAATAACAATATAAACCCATGCCCCAATGTATTGCTATACTACCCTAATTGGCACCCATCTGACATACACTTGTTGTAGGAATGAAACCTCACCCAAAAATGCATTTTTTGCCATTAAAATTGGACCTTAAAACTCATTTTAATGGTGCCCCCATGGGGCTGATTTTTTTCCTAAAACTAACCCACAGTGAAATATTTCAACCAATCTGACCATCATTGAAACATTAATTCCTTGTGCTATCTGTCCATTTGGCTCCATCTTTCTGAGTTCTACTTTGCCACTGAACCCTATCTAAGACTGCTTTGACATCTATAACTCCCTCAGTATGTACAATCCTTCTCGCCAACCCTGTCATGAAGTGGGTTCATTTAATCTCACGAGAGACCTTTTTGATCTTTTGAGAGAGAGACAGAGAGACAGAGAGAGTCTAGATATCCATGTCCCAGAAGAACTCTCAACAAACATACGGATTGCCACTCGCCTGAGTTTTTTCGAGTTTTTAAAATATGATCAGCAGTAACATAACCACACATGAGGATCAAAACTGCAATCAAATAATAAGAAAATCCAAGCCCATGATAAAGAAATTAAAGAACCCAACAAATTTTCTATAAGAAACTCAACAATTAACAATTGAATATCAAACTATAACCTAATAAATTTTCTAAATGAAACTTGAAAAGCATCTAGAATTACCATAGACGTTGGTATTGAATGTATTCTCAACTGTAGAGAGAGGAATTTCAGCCAGAGGGCCAACACAGTGGATTCCAGCATTGTTGACCAAAATATCAATCTTCCCAAACTTATCAATAACATCTCTCAGAGCATTTCCAATGCATTCTTCTGAAAGAACATCGAGTTCTCGCAGGAAAAAACGGGAATCATATTCAAGGTCTTTCATGGAATTAAGAGACCTACTCGTCGCAACGACGATGCAGTTCTCGGCAGCAAACGCCCGCGCAAGGGCATTGCCGATACTTCCACCGGAGCAGCCACTTATCAGTACCACTGGTTTTTCGGGAACCGCCATTCAAAATCGAAAACTGATTTCAGAAAAATCAGAATTTTCTTGTGTACTAGGAATCTGAGAGAATCGTTTGTAGAAAACCCATACTTATGTCAAACTCCGTCGTCTCCGCACCCCTCTTTCCTTGACGACACCGAATTACACGCAGCTGATAAAAGAGACTATTAATTGTAGCTATTTACGGAGAGACCCATTTGATCCTGTGTTGGCAGTCTGTCTATATAGAAAATTGTTTTAAGTATTTTAATTAGCGCTGTAATTTGGGTGGTTGTCAAATAATTTGGACATACTTGATCTTGAAGGAACCATTTGTATTATTTTACTAAATTATAAGAGACCATACTCTCCATTTGAGCTGTCTGCCTAGATTTTTTAGATTTTTTTCATCAATTCAACCCCTCGATTGAAGGATATTGAATAAACAATATTAGTAAAATAAATTAAAAAAATTATACCCATATCTCTATCATAAATCAAATGTGAGGAGATGCTAAATACATCTAATCTTACTAACATAAGATTTATCCTATTTAATTTTGTATGCTCCCAAACATGGCATTAAAACATGGAGCATGCAAAATGCATTACACACTTACATAGGGTGGGAGTCTTTAGTGGGTTTTAATCTCGATTGCTCAGACACGTTATTTCAGAGAATATGACTGATTTTATAAATAAAGAATAATTGAATGAATAAAATATTATGAAAATCATTTTATCATTTTATTTTTATTTTTTAAAGATAAAAATAATTTACACAATGACTGCAAATATTAATAGTTGATCATAGTTAAAATATCTAAGGAAGCATCAAGTGTCAGGAATCTCCCGTCTCAAGAAGTGAGAGGTGATAGATTTGAGCTCTTATGATTTTACTTTGTGTGTTTTAAGGACAATGTGTATCACCTGTGGAGGTTTTACGTTCGATTTTTTATGATTTTCCATACTTAAAAAAAAAAAAACTAAGTACATGATATTCTCCACGATTATTATCAAGATCATGCCACTTTGAGATTTCACCTTTAATCAAAAGTAGGGCAAAAATGGATTGAATCGATTTTTCCCCTTTTTTCCGATCATGTGAATTAAAAGCACGTGCAGTAGGATTTTTTGTGTGCTTCAAATGAAATTTTATGGCAGCTGCTAATAGTAGTTTTATACTTTTATTACCCACAGAAGTTATTAGTTTTTATTCAATTCATAACCTTTAGATTCAATGACTGTTAAAAATGGTGAGGGCCGGACCTGAGATCCCCTAAAATCTCAGAGCTTCAGGCGGAGTGAGATTTTAGAGGTCCTCTGTGACTTGTTATATTAAGGAGTTTATGTGTATGGGGGCCCTAAACGGCGGCCTACGGCGCCTGTACCCAGAGCCGACCCTAAAAATGGTATTATATTAATTCAGTAAAGTCGTAAATCCACATATTCTAAAACATAATGCATCTAATATGTTCCATTGGAAGTCTGCATTTGAATGAGGGTACAGAGTGAAAATGAAGGTAATTCTTATTTACCCCGTTTGATGATAAAGGAAACAGATAGAGAAAATCTCAAGTTTCACCTGGCAAACACAAATCAGAATATTAAACGGGCAAAAATTATAATAAAAAATCAACAAACATGTTTACAACAATCATAATTTATTAATTAAACAAATGTTTCATTTTAATTACTTGAATGTAAGAATAGGAGGGGAACTCCCGTACATGAAACAAAGTGATAAAAGAGAAAACATCATACAATATCTGTCAATTCAATCAAATGATTGATACTCAAGCCATTAAAACACTTTAGAAAGAAAGAGCAGAAACTAGAAAGAATGTATAGCCATCAACCATCTTCACTTTCATTATCTTATTATTGTTCTTCTTTTTTCTTCTTCAAGGAAGTTCTGCTTCGTCTAAAACATACGAGGCAAGGAGTTTGGCACAATCAGGACGAGGTTTGTCTTGGAAGAAGCCCATGGAATTGGCATATCGGATGTTGCTGACGAGGCCGCTGTTGTCGGTGAGGAGAATCCGGGCATGGTCACGACCACTCTTGATCTCCTTACAATCTTCTTTTGGGCTACTGACAAGTTTCACATCGCACATTTCATCTTCATGATCACCGGCGACATCGATCTTGTAAGTCCCACTGGGATCTGTGCTTGCCTCTCCGTTGAAAGTCTGTATTCCAGTTGTGAAATTGCGGCATTCAATTTTTACTTTGGCACCTGTCAACCACAAATAATGTATGTCATTTGAATTCTGCAGTCAAAATAAATTTCTAGTTTCTATTGTCACATCAATAGAAAAAGTAAAACTCTACTGGAAAGAATCCATGTTTTAAATTTTAAAAATGATCAGTACGAAATATTGTCTTAATTTCACTTGGATCAGTACACTATATTATTTATTTTTTTAATTTTAGAATTCTACAAAATGAATGATGAAGATGACATACACTCAGTAGCAAAGTTCAGCCAAAATTTATCTGGGTCAGAAAGAAAAATATTGTTCAAAAATAGATATTTTTTTATTTATACCGGAAAAATTGATATGGGCCTAAATTGGATGGTCATGTTTTGTCCCATATCGGCCAATTTCGACTCCTATTATTTAAAAACATACAAATATCAGTATTTTTTATTTATTTGGGCATATAGTCTCCTGTATGAAATTATTTCTAATTAAAAAAATAACCATTTTCTCTAATGGAATTTTTACCTCCCATGTAATAAGTTTCTGTGGTCTCAAACCCTGCACGACAGGTATCACAGTAGACTCGTCCTTGAACAAGAAAGTTTCCTGAATGAGCGTAGCCAATGGCAATGGTGGAGAGGAAGCAAACAGCAGCAAAGAGTATGAAATATTGGAACTTGGCCATGATTTTTCCTTCTTCTTTTCTACTCTTTCTTTTTGAATTCTGTGGGAGATTGATGCTGTTCATCAGGATGAGGAGATTGAGCTTCTTTTATAATATTTTTTTTTTTGCATAAGGATGAATGTGGTCGAGCTTTAAAGACGGAGAGGCTGTTAAAAAATGACTAGAAGAAGATGGTGAGTTGTTTACCGATTCCTCAGCTTCCTGAGACCAAACCAACGGCCAAAAATGTCTATGAAATATGAGGCTACCATGTGGCATTTTCAATTTTAAACAATATCTTTAAAAACAAATCGAGTTTCATTAATTAAAATATTTTATCCTTGTTTGATTTTAATTAAATTCAACTATAGAGTCAACCTGTTTTTAATTATTTTAAACTTTAATGTTAAACATAAAAATAAGAGAAAATGGTGTTTTGAGTGAAAAATAAAAGAAAAATGACCATCTTAGAGACCCCTTTGGGTCTAAATGTCTAATCAAGTTGAGTCAAAGGGTTCGATTTAGTTTTTAAAATATTAATTTTTAAAATTGATATAAAATATAATCGATCATTGAAATACCAAGATAGAATAATATGGGTCATATTGACTTGATCAATGTCCGAAAAATATCAGTCTGTATTTTGGATATCAATCACAGGTTTGTAACTCGTCCACTTTGATTTTTAGCTTTCTTAAAAAATTCATAATAATAATGCCATTGTTGTTGTTATTATTTTTTTTTAAATCTATTTTTTCTTCATTAAAATATATTTTTAGCTTGTCTTTGATTTTTAAAATTCTCATTGTTTTGTTAATTTTTCTTTAACTTGCATCAATTTCTTTTGCCATTTGGTACCCATAATTTTTTTAGGAGACATTCACTATTTAGAGCGGCAAATTATGAACAGTTAACTTCAAGGGATGGGTCCGACGGTCAAGAAACCCATCTAAGAAGTGGGGTCTTGAGTTTCATTCACACTTAATTTCAACGGATCACTCTTTATAATTGCTTATCAAATATGAATTAGTCAAGTAAAATATCTTTTGGATGAGACGCGTTGACATCTTCCTCATAAAAAAAATATATTGATAATTTAACTTTTGAAAATGATTTAATTGACATTTCAAAAAATAAAAGTAAAATCATTGGCGTTAATCAAGTAGATTTCTCCTTCGTATTAAAAAAAAAACATGTTAGTGAAATATTCTGTCCATCTTAATTAGGCTTAGATCCGATATGCAAATTCTGAAATAGGCTCAGATCCGACATGATTTATTTCCCAAAGTATCAAGAACAAAAAGTAGAATAATATTCAAGGAAGCACTACTATGCATCGATCTTCATTTGAAAATGTTACGGTGTCAGTAAGAGTTCCAGACAGAATAGGAGCAATGAATACTGTCATATATACTTCAAGCCTACTAGTTTCACTTGAAATATGAGTAAACTAATTTAAAATATGAATTTAATCTTGATAAAAAACCGATGCAATTTTAATTAGAATTAGATTAAAGTCATACTTTAAATTACTCGATCTATTTGAATTATACAAAATATTATATATATAAGTACACCTTTTTATTTTATATCATTATTTAGTCTTTTTTAGAATTAATCATTTTTACAATGATTATATTTTAGTGGTCTAGACTTGTTTTTATAAATGTTAATATGCTTTTTAACGTACTAATATAATATATATAGAGTCAATTATTCACTTAATTACATGAGTTGACATCTGAGCAAATTTAACTTTATTAGAATTAGTTGGCCTGGTGGATTAGATTAGGTTATAAATTAACTTGAAAAATAATAACTCAAATTAAATAGACAGTTAAGATTCAAGTCTTAACTTGATTCATAGGCTCAAATTGCACTCCTGCTACTTATAACTAAAATTTTGAAAAAAACAAAATACTACTCTCTATGTTTCAATTTAGTTGTCACATATGCATTTTGGAAGAGTTATAAGATGTTGGAGAGAAATTTTGCTTTGATTTAGTCACATACTCTACATAGTTTAAATCAAATTATTATACACAACTAACAAGACTAATTTTTTACTTTATATCAACAAAAGATCAATAGATGAGGTCTTGAATGGTAATCATGATAATATAAAAATATTTATTTAATTTTGTAAAAAAAAAAGATAAGTTAGGTTAGTTAAATTTTCTAAAAATATTTTCATTAAATAATAATCATCTGCCATAGGGGTATGATTAGGTCAATGAGAAACACTAAGTCAGATGGTTAGATGAAAGATATCATCAAATGATTGATGAGTCTTTTATAATTAGATTTATTTGATAAGTGATTACATAAATATAATTTATATAAAATTTTAGTAGTAATTGATAATTTAAACTATATAATATTGAAATTTAAATTTAATGAATACAAGTAATTGATTTAAAAAAAATTGAAATTGACTGATAGAATGATTAAATAGAGATAAAACTTTGTAAATATTACATCTATTTTCATCACACTTAACTATATAGATTCAAAATCTATTTCATAGCGTCTATTTCAAGAGTTTTAATAGATGGAATTTAAATAAAGTATTTTTTAATGTGTTTCATAGGTGATTGAAGATACAAAGCATGTGGAATTTCATTGTAAATTGACATCTCAGTCATTTATTTTGATATTTTAATTTGTAATACATATAACTTATTAATTTTAAAATTTTAAAATGAATAAATAACAGAATTAAAAAAAGATTTTTACAGCACATTTTACCTCACTTAGCTGGAGTCCAAGCGGTTTGACGTGTTTATTGACGCGGCGAGTGGTAAAAGACTAAAAACGCGAGGCCTGATATCTAAATCACAACGGCGCTCTCTCTCTCTCTCTCTCTCTTATATAATGAGAGACCGGAACTTCCTTCTGAGTAAAATAAATGCAATATGTACAGGCGACGGAAGTGTGGCTGGGAGATGGCGAAGAGGCGACGGAAATGTGGATGGGAGATGGCGAAGAGGCGACGGAAATGTGGATGGGAGATATGGCGAAGAGGCGTCGGAAATGTGGATGGGAGATGGCGAAGAGACGACGGTGAGTCTCCTTCCCCTTTTCTCTTTTTGTTTTTTTCTTTTTACCCTGCTTTTCATTTTTTTTTTCTCTTATCCTTTTTTGTTTGAGAGACGTTCACGGTTAGGTTTTTGTTAGGTTTTTTGAGAGATGAGAATATCCGAATCCAAATCCGAATTCGAATGGGCGGAGTGGGCTAGGGTTTTACCGATTTGGACCTTCTTTTCATTTCTTCTCTTATCTTTTTTCGTTTGAGAGACGTTCACGGTTTAGGTTTTTAGGGTTTAGGTTTTTTGAGAGATGAGAATGAAGAATCGATCCGAATCAAAATCCGAATGGGCGGGACTGGGCTAGGGTTTTGCCGATTTCTCTTCTTGTCCAGCGAGTGGGATCTGAAAAAGATGAGATGGAGATTCGCGGGGAGTAAAGAAAATGAAGGGAATTTCTGTACGGAGAGAGGTAGAGAATTAGGATTTTTTAATGCGTTTGGGTGATCCGATCGAAAGGAGTGAGAGGAAGAGAGAGAGAGATTGTGTAACTGAGGAGAGAAGTAAATGCATTCTTAAGAAGTGCTTGGAGTGACATATTAATACGATGGATTTTGGAGCAACTGTTAAGATTTACATCTCACCATCATTATGCCAATGTTCTACAAATATATATTTTCTAGAACTATTTAGTGTTATTTCCCACATTGCAATTACCTCTCAAAAAGAGGAAAAAGGATCATAGGATTTTGTTGAAACAATTTCTTTCAATGCCAAATTCCTTCGTATCTGTCATGGGTGCAGCTAATACTTTTATTAGTAATTTTTTTTACAATACATTTTTCCGTGGATTCCTCAGTGTATTTTGTTTATGGTACTAATGAAGTAATTATTGAAGGCTAGAAATAAACATATGGCATAGGGTAATTCAGTAATTTTTTTGAGACAAGCGATTCGAAAACAAGTAGAACAAATATTCTCATGATATTTTAGTGTATTAAGAGTCTGGAGGATGGGTTGGTTGAAATTGAAACTAATCTGCTGCCACACCCTGAGATTGCCTTACTTGGGTGTATTTGTTAAAGAAAACAGAGAGTTTGATTTGGATACTGCAGTTGGGGTTAATGTAGCAAGGAATTGCTAATGAGCTAGTGTTGTTGGTAAAAAATTATCACATCAACAAGAAGGGGTGTTTTCATGGATGACATTTAGACCTGCATTGTTATGTAGATCTAAGTGGGCAGTTAAGATACAACATAAAGAGAACGAGAGCGTGTGTTAAAGATGGTGTATGGATTTACAAGAATAGGCACAACTAGGAATTTATATGTAGTAATAACCAAAAAGTTGCTCCATTGGAAGAGATAACCAAGCAAATTAATTTAATGATTTCATTAGCATTGGGAAAGACTAGAATCAGGTCTAATATGATTAATGTATGTATAAGTGAGGCATTTGGAGAAGGGGGGACCGATAAAGATGTGAAATAAAGTATTGAAAAATGACATGATAAAATGTGGAGGACATGGATCATAGCTTTGATGTCGCTTGAGTTGAAAATGGCACTCTAGAGGCTGACCTAGATAGATTGGACAAATCATTGTTGATAAAAGATGGTGCTGTTTATATAAATAGTAGCCATGTGTATATGACTAGATATTTCTTGTTATGTGCATACCGATATTGGTGGTTTTATTTTTTTTATACCACAAATATTTCAATTATTTGGCTTTTTAAGAAATCAAAACACGATGTATATTTCCATGTTTTAATGGCATGGAGAATTTCCAAGAACCCAAATTGAATCCATATGACTGATAGTCTGATATACAGCTGGACTTTTAATGAACAAAATTAAGAACATCTAATGAAGTTCAATGCATATACTCTCCATTCTGACAATTGGCTACAACTTCAGGTCTCTTTTGGTTAGATTCCTTGCTCGGGATATGCATCGAAACAACAACGTTGTCTACATGGTGACGTTTGACTTATAGGTTTGCAAATTTATTCATCGGATGTTGATATGTAAGAGGTGCTGATGAACAATTTTATTTCGATTTATTTCTTGGGGAAATCCATGTTTTACTTGGGTCCTTTGATTGGGTAAGGGGGCATACAAGCCACAACATCTTGTATTTTGTGCAAACTGTGTTTCAATATCCAGAATTGGATTAAAATATATTTTTATTGTATTGAATGGAATGCTGTATTGACGCCCAATTTCGGTTAGATTCCTTGGTTGGGATAGGCATCGAAATAACAACGTTGTCTAGCAAGAAATGAGTGTTACATATATGTTTACAAATTTATTCATTGGATTTTGATATGATAGAATTACCGATGAACAATTTTGTTTCGATCCATTGATTGTGGAAGCCCATTTTTTAATTAGGTCCATTGATTGGGGAAGGGCATAGAAGTAGCAACATCCTGTATGCTGTGAAGACTGTATTTCATTATCCGAAATTTGATTGAAGTAATTTTATATTGGATATTGAGTGGAAAGCTGTATTGATGTCCAATTTTGGTTAGATTCCTTGGTCGGGATGGGCATCAATACAATAATGTTGTCTACATGGTGTCTGGCTAGACATATGACTTACTTTTAGGTTTACAAATTTATTCATCGGATGTTGATATGAAAGTCGTGCCAATGAACAATTTTATTTCGATCTATTTCTTGAGAAAGTCCATTTTTCACTTAGATCCTTTGATTGGGGAAGGGGGCAAACAAACCACATCATCTTGTATGTTTTGAAGGCTATGTTTCAATATCCAAAATTTGAGTGAAATATATTTTTATTGGATGTTTAGTGAAATGATGTATTGATGCCTAATTTCGGTTAGATTCCTTTGTTGGGATGGGCATCGAAATAACGACGTTGTCTACATGGTGTCTTGCCAGAAATGAGTGTTACCTATAGTTTACAAATTTATTCATCAGATTTTGATATGATAGAATTACTGATGAACAATTTTGTTTCGATCCATTGATTGTGGAAGCTCATTTTTTAATTAGGTCCATTGATTGGGGAAGGGCATAGAAGTAGCAACATCCTGTATGATGTGAAGACTTCATTTCAATATTCGAAATTTGATTGAAGTATTTTTTTATTGGATATTGAGTGGAAAGCTGTATTGATGCCCAATTTTGGTTAGATTCTTTGGTCGGGATGGGCATCCAAACAACAACGTTGTCTACATGGTGTCTGGCCGGACATGAGAGTTAGCAATAGGTTTGCAAATTTATTCAACGGATGTTGATATAATCGAAGTGATGATGAGCAATTTTGTTTCGATCCATTGATGGAGGAAGCCCATTATTTAATTAGGTTTATTGAATGGGGACATGCATAGAAGCAACAACATCCTTTGTATGTTGTGAAGACTGTTTTTCAATATCCGAAATACGATTGAAGTAATTTTTTATTGGATATTGAATGGAAAGATGTAATGATGCTCAATTTTGGTTAGATTCCTTGGTTGGGATGGGCATCCAAACAACAACGTTGTTATGTGGTGTCTGTTCAGACATGATAGTTACTTATGGGTTTGCAAATTTATTAATCGGATGTAGATATGATGGAAGTGCCGATGAACAATATTATTTCGTTCCATTTCTAAAGGAAGCCTATTTTTTGCATAGGTCCATACATTGGGAAAGGGCATTCAAGCAACAATATTTTATATGTTGTGCGGTCTGTATTTCAATATCCATAATGTGACAGAAATGTATTTTTATTGGATATTAAGTGGAAAGCTGTTTTCATGGCCAATTTTGGTATTATTCCTTGGTAGGGATGGGCATCGAAACAACAACGTTGTCTACATTGGGTTTGGCCAGATCTAAGAATTTCCTATAAGTTTGTAAATTTATTCATCAAATATTGATATGAAAGAAGTGCCGATGAACAATTTTATTTCAATCCATTTATCGGGGAAACCCATTTTTTACTTTGGTCCATTGACTGCGGAAGGGCATATAAGCAACATCTTGTATGTTGTGAAGGTTGTATTTCAATATCCGATATACGATTGAAGTAATTTTTCAGTGGATATTGAGTGGAAAGCTGGATTGATGTCCAATTTTGGTTCGATTCCTTTGTTGGGATGGACATCAAGTCAACAACGTTGTCTACATGGTGTCTGCTAGACATCAGAGTTACCTATAGTTTGTCAATTTATTCATCGAATGTTGATATGAATGAGGTGCCGATGAACAATTTTATTTCGATCCATTTCTTGGGGAAGCACATTTTTTATTCAAGTCAATTGATCGGGGAAGGGCATATAAGCTTAACATCTTCTATGTGGTGAAGGCTGTATTTCAATATTTGAAATAAGATTGAAGTAATTTTTTAGTTGATATTGAGTGGAAAGTTTTACTAAGCCCAATTTTTGTTAGATTCCTATGTTGGGGTGGGCATCCAAAAAACAACGTTGTTTACATACTCTCTGGTTTGACATGTGACTGACTTATTGGTTTGCAAATTTATTCATCTGATGTTGATATGAAAGAGGTGCCGATGAACAATTTTATTTCCATCTATTTCTTGGGGAATTCCATTTTTTACTTAGGTTCTTTGATTGGGGAAGGGTGCATACAAGCAACAACATCTTGTATGTTGTGAACACTGTGTTTCAATATCCAAAATTTGATTGAAATATATTTTTATTAGATATTGAGTGGATTGCTGTATTGATGCCCAATGTCGGTTAGATTCCTTAGTTGGGATGGGCATCGAAATAATAATGGTGTCTGGCAAGAAATGAGTGTTACCTATATGTTTGTCAATTTATTCATCGGATGTTGATATGAATGAGGTGCAGATGGACAATTTTATTTCCATCCATTTCTTGGGGAAGGCCATCTTTTATTTAGGTCAATTGATCGGAGAAGGGCATACAAGCAACAACATCTTGTATGTTTTGCAGACTGTGTTTTAATATGCAAAAAATGATTGAAATATATTTTTATTGGAATGCTGTATTGATGCCTAATTTCGGTTAGATTCCTTGGTTGGGATGGGCATCGAAACGACGACGTTGTCTATATGGTCTCTAGCCAGAAATGAGTCTTATAGATTTACAAATTTATTCATCGGATTTGATATGATAGAATTACCGATGAACAATTTTGTTTCGATCCATTGATTGTGGAAGCCCGTTTTTTAATTAGGTCCATTGATTGGGGAAGGGCATAGAAGTAGCAACAGCCTATATGTTGTGAAGACTACATTTCAACATCCGAAATTGGATTGAAGTAATTTTTTATTGGATATTAAGTGGAAAGCTGTATTGATGCCCAATTTTGTTAGATTCTTTGGTCAGGGTGGGCATCCAACAACAACGTTGCCTACATGGTGTTTGGCCGGACATGAGAGTTAGCAATAGGTTTGCAAATTTATTCAACAGATGTTGATATAATCGAAGTAACGAGCAATTTTGTTTCGATCCATTGATTGAGGAAGCCCATTATTTAATTAGGTCTATTGAATGGGGACGGGCATATAAGCAACAACATCCTTTGTATGTTGTGAAGACTGTTTTTCAATATCCGAAATATGATTGAAGTAATTTTTTATTGGATAGAATGGAAAGATGTAATTATGTTCAATTTTGATTAGATTCCTTGGTTGGGATGGACATTTAAACAACAACGTTGTCTACGTGGTGTCTGTTCAGACAAGATAGTCACTTATCGGTTTGCAAATTTATTCATCGGATGTAGATATGATAGAAGTGCCGATGAACAATATTATTTCGTTCCATTTATAGGGGAAGCCCAGTTTTTACATAGGTCCATTCATTGGGAAAAAGCATTCAAGCAACAATGTCTTATATATTGTACAATCTATATTTCAATATCCATAATGTGATAGAAATGTATTTTTATTGGATATTGAGTGGAAAGCTGTTTTCATGCCCAATTTTGGTATGATTCCTTGGTAGGGATGGCCATCGAAACAACAACGTTGTCTTCATTGTATCTAGCCAGATCTAAGAATTTCCTATAAGTTTGCAAATTTATTAATAGGATATTGGTATGAAAGAAGTGCCGATTTTAGTTCAATCCATTTCTTTGGGAAGCCTATTTTTTACTTAGGTCCATTGATTGAGGAAGGGCATATAAGCAACAAGATCTTGTATGTTGTGAAGGCTGTATTTCAATAACTTAAATTTGATGAAGTAATTTTTCATTGGATATTGAGTGGAAAGCTAGATTGATGTCCAATTTTGGTTCGATTCCTTTGTTGGTATGGACATCAAGTCAACAACGTTGTCTACATGGTGTCTGCCAGAGATCAGAGTTACCTATAGGTTTTTCATTTTATTCGTCGGATGTTGATATGAATGAGGTGCCGATGAACAATTTTATTTCGACCTATTTCTTGGATAAGCCCCTTTTTTATTTAGGTCAAGTGATTGGGGATGAGCATACAAGCAACAACATCTGCAGACTGTGTTTCAATATCCAAAAATTGATTGAAATATATTTTTATTGGATATATAGTGGAATGCTGTATTGATGCCTAATTTTGGGTTAGATTCCTTGGTTGGTATGGGCATCGAAACAACGACGTGGTCTGCATGGTGTCTGGCTAGAAACGAGTGTTACCTATAGGTTTACAAATTTATTCATCGGATTTTGATATGATAGAATTACCGATGAACAATTTTGTTTTGATCCATAGATTGTGGAAGCCCATTTTTTAATTAGGTCCATTGACTGGGGAAGGGCATAGAAGTAGTAACATCCTGTATGTTGTGAAAACTGTATTTCAATATCCGAAATTTGATTGAAGTAATTTTTTTTAGTATATAGAGTGGAAAGCTTTACTGATACCCACTTATAGTTAGATTCTTTGGTCGGGATCGGCATCCAAACAACAACGTTGTCTATATGGTGTGTGGCCGGACATGAGAGTTTCTTATGGGTGTGCAAATTTAAACATTAGATGTGGATATGATAGAAGTGCCAATGAACAATATTATTTCGTTCCATTTCTTTGGGAAGCTCTTTTTTTTAGCTTGGTCAATTGATTTGGAAGGGCATACAAGCTACAACATCTTGTATGTTGTGAAGGATGCATTTCAATATCTGAAATAAGATTGAAGTAATCTTTTTTTGGATATTGAGTGGAAAGCTGTTTTCATGCCCAATTTTGGTATGATTCCTTGGTTGGGATGGTCATCGAAACAACTACGTTGTCTACATTGTGTCTGACCAGATCTAAGAATTTCCTATAAGTTTGCAAATTTATTCATCGGATATTGATATGAAAGAAGTGCTGATGAACAATTTTATTTCAATCCATTTCTCGGGGAAGCCCATTCTTTACTTAGGTCCATTGATTGGGGAAGGGCATATAAGCAACAACATCTTGTATGTTGTGAAGGTTGTATTTCATTATCCGATATATGATTGAAGTAATTTTTCATTGGATATTGAGTGGAAAGCCGGATTGATGTCCAATTTTAGTTCGATTCCTTTGTTGGGATGGACATCAAGTCGACAACGTTGCGTACATGGTGTCTGCCAGAGATCAGAGTTACCTATAGGTTCTTCATTTTATTCGTCGGATGTTGATATGAATGAGGTGCCGATGAACAATTTTATTTCGATCGATTTCTAGCGAAGCCTCTTTTTTATTTAGGTCAGTTGATCGGGGAAGGGCATACAAGGAACAACATCTTGTATGATTTGTAGACTCTGTTTGAATATCCAAAAATTGATTGAAATATATTTTTATTGGGTATATAGTGGAATGCTGTTTTGATGTCTAGTTTGGGTTAAATTCCTTGGTTGGGATGGGCATCGAAACAACGACGTTGTCTGCATTGTGTCTCACCAGAAATGAGTGTTACCTATAGGTTTACAAGTTTATTCGCCGGATTTTGATATGATAGAATTACTGAAGAACAATTTTGTTTCGATCCATTGATTGTGGGAGCCCATTTTTTAATTAGGTCCATTGACTGGGGAAGGGCAAGGAAGTAGCCACATCCTGTATGTTGAGATTTTATTTTTATATCCGAAATTTGATTGAAGTAATTTTTTATATGATATAGAGTGGAAAGCTTTATTGATACCCAATTATGGTTAGATTATTTGGTCGGGATGGGCATCCAAACAACAACGTTGTCTACATTGTGTCTGGCCGGACATGAGAGTTTCTTATGGGTGTGCAAATTTATACATCAGATTTAGATATGATAGAAGTGTCGATGAACAATATTATTTCGTTCCATTTCTTTGTGAAGCCCTTTTTTTTAGCTTTGTCATTTGATTTGGGAAGGGTATACAAGCTACAACATCTTTTATAGTGTGAAGGCTGTATTTCAATATCTGAAATAAGATTGAAGTAATTTTTTTTTGGATATTAAGTGGAAAGCTGTTCTCATGCCCAATTTTGGTATGTTTCCTTTGTAGGGATGGGCATCGACATTGTGTCTGACCAGATCTAAGAATTTCCTATAAGTTTGCAAATTTATTCATCGGATATTGATATGAAAGAAGTGCCGATGAACAATTTTATTTCAATCCATTTCTTGGGGAAGCCCATTTTTTACTTAGGTCCATTGATTGGGGAATGGCATATAAGCAGCAACATCTTGTATGTTGTGAAAGTTGTATTTCAATATCCGATATATGATTGAGTAATTTTTCATTGGATATTGAGTGGAAAGCTGGATTGATGTCCAATTTTGGTTCGATTCCTTTGTTGGGATGGATATCAAGTCAACAACGTTGCCTACATGGTGTTTGCCAGAGATCAGAGTTACCTATAGGTTTTTCATTTTATTCGTCGGATGTTGGTATGAATGAGGTGCCGATGAACAATTTTATTTCTATCTATTTCTTGGGGAAACCCCTTTTTTATTTAGGTTAATTGACCGGGGAAGGGCATACAAGCAACATCTTGTTTGATTTGCAGACTGTGTTTCAATATCCAAAAATTGATCGAAATATATTTTTATTGGATATATAGTGGAGTGTTGTATTGATGCCTAATTTTGGGTTACATTCCTTGTTTGGGATGGGCATCGAAACAACAACGTTGTCTGCTGGTGTCTGGCCAGAAATGAGTGTTAGCTATAGGTTTACAAATTTATTCATCGGATTTTGACATGATAGAATTACGGATGAACTATTTTGTTTCGATCCATTGATTGTGGAAGCCCATCTTTTAATTAGGTCCATTGACTGGGGAAGGGCATAGAAGTAGCAACATCCTGTATGTTGTTAAGACTGTATTTCAATATTCAAAATTTGATTGAAGTAATTTTTTTTATGATATTGAGTGGAAAGTTTTATTGATGCCCAATTATTGTTAGATTCGTTGGTCGGGATGGGCATCCAAACAACAATGTTATCTACATGGTGCCTTGCCGGACATGAGAGTTACTTATGAGTTTGCAAATTTGTTCATCAGAAGTAGATATGATAGAAGTGCCGATGAACAATATTATTTTGTTCTATATCTTGGGTAGCCCGTTTTTTATTTTGGTCAATTGATTTTGGAAGGGCATAGAAGCTACAACATCTTGTCTGTTGTGAAGGCTGTATTTCAATATTTGAAATAAGGTTGAAGTAATTTTTTTTTTGGATATGGAGTGGAAAGCTGTTTTCTTGCCCAATTTTGGTATGATTCCTTTGTAGGGATGGGCATCGAAACAACAACGTTTTCTGCTTTGTGTCTGACCTGATCTACGAATTTCCTATAAGTTTGCAAATTTATTCATCGGATATTGATATGAAAGAAGTGCTGATGAACAATTTTATTTCAATCCATTTCTCGGGGAAAGCGCATTCTTTAGTTAGGTCCATTGATTGCGGAAGGGCATATAAGCAGCAACATCTTGTATGTTGTGAAGGTTGTATTTCAATATCCGATATATGATTGAAGTAATTTTTTATTGGATATTGAGTGGAAAGCTGGATTGATGTCTAATTTTGGTTCGATTCCTTTGTTACGATGGATATCAATTCAACAACGTTGTCTACATGGTGTCTGCCAGACATCAGAGTTACCTATAGGTTTGTCATTTTATTCGTCGGATGTTGATATGAATGAGGTGCCGATGAACAATTATATTTCGATCTATTTCTCTGGGAAGCCCATTTTTTATTCAGGTCAATTGATCGGGGAAGGGCATACAAGCAACAACAATATGTATGTTTTGCATACTGTGTTTCTTTATCCAAAAATTGATTGAAATATGTTTTTATTGGATATATAGTGGAGTGTTGTATTGATGCCTAATTTTGGGTTAGATTCCTTGGTTGGGATGGACATCGAAACAACAATGTTGTCTGCTGGTGTCTGGCCAGAAATAAGTGTTACCTTTAGGTTTACAAATTTATTCATCGGATTTTGATATGATAGAATTACTTATGAACAATTTTGTTTCCATCCATTGATTGTGGAAGCCCATTTTTTAATTAGTTCCACTGATGGGGAAGGGCATAGAAGTAGCAACACCCTGTATGTTGTGAAGACTGCATTTGAATTTCCGAAATTTGATTGTAGTAATTTTTTATTGGATATTGTGTGGAAAGCTGTATTGATACCCAATTTTGGTTAGATTTTTTGGTCGGGATGGACATCCAAAAAACAACGTTGTCTACATGGTGTCTGGCCGGACATGACAGTCAGCAATAGTTGTGCAAATTTGTTCAATGGATGTTGATATAATCGAAGTGACGATGAGCAATTTTTTTCCAATCCATTGATTGGGGAAACCCCATTCTTTAATTAGGTCTATTGAATGGGGACGGACATAGAAGCAACAACATCCTTTGTATGTTGTGAAGACTGTTTTTCAATATCTGAAATATGAAGTAATTTTTTATTTGGTATTGAGTGGAAAGAGGTAATGATGCTCAATTTTGGTTAGATTCCTTTGTTGGGATGGACATCCAAACAATAACGTTGTCTACGTGGCGTCTGTTCAGACATGATAGTTACTTATGGGTTTGCAAATTTATTAATCAGATGTAGATATGATAGAAGTGCCGATGAACAATATTATTTTGTTCTATTTCTAGGGGAACCCCCTTTTTTATTTTGGTCAATTGATTTATGAAGGGCATACAAGCTACATCATCTTGTATGTTGTGAAGGCTGTATTTCAATATCTGAAATAAGATTGAAGTAATTTTTTTTCGGATATTGAGTGGAAAGCTGTTTTCCTTCGCAATTTGGGTATGATTCCTTGGTAAGGATGGCCACCGAAACAACAACGTTGTCTTCATTGTGTCTAGCTAGGTCTAAGAATTTCCTATAAGTTTGCAAATTTATTCATCGGATATTGGTATGAAAGAAGTGCCGATGAACAATTTTATTTCAATCCATTTCTCGGGGAAGCCCATTTTTTACTTAGGTCTATTGATTGTGGAAGGGCATATAAGCAACAACATCTTGTATGTTGTGAAGGTTGTATTTCAATATCCGATATATGATTGAAGTAATTTTTCATTTGATATTGAGTGGAAAGCTAGATTGATGTCCAATTTTGGTTCGATTACTTTGTTGGGATGGTCATCAAGTCAACAACGTTGCCTACATGGTGTGTGCCAGAGATCATAGTTACCTATAGGATTTTCATTTTATTCGTCGGATGTTGGTATGAATGAGGTGCCGATGAACAATTTTATTTCGATCTATTTCTTGTGGAAGCCCTTTTTTTTATTTAGGTCAATTGATCGGGGAAGGGCATACAAGCAACAACATCTTGTATGATTTACAGACTGTGTTTCAATATCCAAAAATTGATTGAAATATATTTTTATTGGATATATCATGGAGTGCTTTATTGATGCCTAATTTTGGGTTACATTGCTTGGTTTGGATGGGCATCGAAACAACAACGTTGTCTGCTAGTGTCTGGCCAGAAATGAGTGTTACCTATAGGTTTACAAATTTATTCATCGGATTTTGACATGATAGAATTACGGATGAACAATTTTGTTTCGATCCATTGATTGTGGAAGCCCATCTTTTAATTAGGTCCATTGACTGGGGAAGGGCATAGAAGTAACAACATCCTGTATGTTGTGAAGACTGTATTTCTATATCCGAAATTTGATTGAAGTAATTTTTTATAGGATATCGAGTGGAAAGTTTTATTGATGCCCAATTATAGTTAAATTCGTTGGTCAGGATGGGCATCCAACCAACAACGTTGTCTACACGGTGTATGGCCGGACATGAGAGTTACTTATGGGTTTGCAAATTTATTTATCAGATCTAGATATGATAAAAGTACCGATGAACAATATTATTTCGTTCCATTTCTTGGGGAATCCCGTTTTTTATTTTTGTCAATTGATTTGGGACGGGCATAGAAGCTACAACATCTTTTATGTTGTGAAGGCTGTATTTCAATATCTGAAATAAGATTGAAGTAATTTTTTTTTGGATATTAAGTGGAAAGTTGTTCTCATGCCCAATTCTGGCATGTTTCCTTTGTAGGGATGGGCATCGAAACAACAATGTTGTCTACATTGTGTCTGACCAGATCTAAGAATTCTTTTAAGTTTGCAAATTTATTCATCGGATATTGATATGAAAGATGTGCCGATGAACAATTTTATTTCAATCCATTTCTCGGGGATGCCCCATTTTTTACTTAGGTCCATTGATTGGGGAAGGGCATATAAGCAGCAACATCTTGTATGTTGTGAAGGTTGTCTTTCAATATCCGATATATGATTGAAGTAATTTTTCATTGGATATTGAGTGGAAAGCTGGATTGATGTCCAATTTTGGTTCGATTACTTTGTTGGGATGGACATCAAGTCAACAACGTTGCCTACGTGGTGTCTGCCAGAGATCATAGTTACCTATAGGTTTTTCATTTTATTCATCGAATGTTGATATGAATGCGGTGCCGATGAACAATTTTATTTCGATCTATTTCTTGGGGAAGCGCCTTTTTTATTTAGGTCGATTGATCGGGGAAGGGCATACAAGCAACATCATCTTGTATGATTTGCAGATTGTGTTTCAATATCAAAAAATTGATTGAAATATATTTTTATTGGATATATAGTGGAGTGTTGTATTGATGCCTAATTTTGGGTTACATTCCTTGTTTGGGATGGGCATCGAAGCAACAACGTTGTCTGCTGGTGTCTGGCCAGAAATGAGTGTTAGCTATAGGTTTACAAATTTATTCATCGGATTTTGACATGATAGAATTACCGATGAACAATTTTGTTTCGATCCATTGATTGTGGAATCCCATTTTTTAATTAGGTGCATTGACTGGGGAAGGGCATAGAAGTAGCAACATCTTGTATGTTGTGAAGACTGTATTTCAATATACGAAATTTGATTGAAGTAATTTTTTATAGGATATCGAGTGGAAAGTTTTATTGATGCCCAATTATGGTTAGATTCGTTGGTCGGGATGGGCATCCAAACAACAACGTTGTCTACATGGTGTCTGGCCGGACATGAGAGTTACTTGTGGGTTTGCAAATTTATTTATCAGATGTAGATATGGTAGAAGTACCGATGAACAATATTATTTTGTTCCATTTCTTTGGGAATCCCGTTTTTTATTTTGGTCTATTGATTTGGGACGGGCATACAAGCTACACCATTTTGTATGTTGTGAAGGCTGTATTTCAATATCTGAAATAAGATTGAAGTAATTTTTTTTTGGATATTAAGTGGAAAGCTGTTGTGATGCCCAATTTTGGTATGTATCCTTTGTAGGGATGGGCATCGAAACGACAATGTTGTCTATAGTGTGTCTGATCAGATCTAAGAATTTCCTATAAGTTTGCAAATTTATTCGTCGGATATTGATATGAAAGAAGTGCCGATGAACAATTTTATTTCAATCCATTTTTCGGGGAAGCCCATTTTTTACTTAGGTCCATTGATTGGGGAAGGGCATATAAGCAGCAACATCTTGTATGTTGTGAAGGTTGTATTTCAATATCCGATATACGATTGAAGTAATTTTTCATTTGATATTGAGTGGAAAGCTGGATTGATGTCCAATTTTGGTTTGATTACTTTGTTGGGATGGTCATCAAGTCAACAACGTTGCCTACATGGTGTGTGCCAGAGATCATAGTTACCTATAGGATTTTCATTTTATTCGTCGGATGTTGGTATGAATGAGGTGCCGATGAACAATTTTATTTCGATCTATTTCTTGTGGAAGCCCGTTTTTTTATTTAGGTCAATTGATCGGGGAAGGGCATACAAGCAACAACATCTTGTATGATTTACAGACTGTGTTTCAATATCCAAAAATTGATTGAAATATATTTTTATTGGATATATAGTGGAGTGCTTTATTGATGCCTAATTTTGAGTTACATTCCTTGGTTTGGATGGGCATCGAAACAACAACGTTGTCTGCTTGTGTCTGGCCAGAAATGAGTGTTACCTATAGGTTTACAAATTTATTCATCGGATTTTGACATGATAGAATTACGGATGAACAATTTTGTTTCGATCCATTGATTGTGGAAGCCCATCTTTTAATTAGGTCCATTGACTGGGGAAGGGCATAGAAGTAACAACATCCTGTATGTTGTGAAGACTGTATTTCTATATCCGAAATTTGATTGAAGTAATTTTTTATAGGATATCGAGTGGAAAGTTTTATTGATGCCCAATTATGGTTAAATTCGTTGGTCGGGATGGGCATCCAACCAACAACGTTGTCTACACGGTGTTTGGCCGGACATGAGAGTTACTTATGGGTTTGCAAATTTATTTATCAGATCTAGTTATGATAAAAGTACCGATGAACAATATTATTTCGTTCCATTTCTTGGGGAATCCCGTTTTTTATTTTTGTCAATTGATTTGGGATGGGCATAGAAGCTACAACATCTTTTATGTTGTGAAGGCTGTATTTCAATATCTGAAATAAGATTGAAGTAATTTTTTTTTGGATATTAAGTGGAAAGTTGTTCTCATGCCCAATTCTGGCATGTTTCCTTTGTAGGGATGGGCATCGAAACAACAATGTTGTCTACATTGTGTCTGACCAGATCTAAGAATTCTTTTAAGTTTGCAAATTTATTCATCGGATATTGATATGAAAGATGTGCCGATGAACAATTTTATTTCAATCCATTTCTCGGGGATGCCCCATTTTTTACTTAGGTCCATTGATTGGGGAAGGGCATATAAGCAGCAACATCTTGTATGTTGTGAAGGTTGTCTTTCAATATCCGATATATGATTGAAGTAATTTTTCATTGGATATTGAGTGGAAAGCTGGATTGATGTCCAATTTTGGTTCGATTACTTTGTTGGGATGGACATCAAGTCAACAACGTTGCCTACGTGGTGTCTGCCAGAGATCATAGTTACCTATAGGTTTTTCATTTTATTCATCGAATGTTGATATGAATGCGGTGCCGATGAACAATTTTATTTCGATCTATTTCTTGGGGAAGCGCCTTTTTTATTTAGGTCGATTGATCGGGGAAGGGCATACAAGCAACATCATCTTGTATGATTTGCAGATTGTGTTTCAATATCAAAAAATTGATTGAAATATATTTTTATTGGATATATAGTGGAGTGTTGTATTGATGCCTAATTTTGGGTAATATTCCTTGTTTGGGATGGGAATCGAAACAACAACGTTGTCTGCTGGTGTCTGGCCAGAAATGAGTGTTAGCTATAGGTTTACAAATTTATTCATCGGATTTTGACATGATAGAATTACCGATGAACAATTTTGTTTCGATCCATTGATTGTGGAATCCCATTTTTTAATTAGGTGCATTGACTTGGGAAGGGCATAGAAGTAGCAACATCTTGTATGTTGTGAAGACTGTATTTCAATATACGAAATTTGATTGAAGTAATTTTTTATAGGATATCGAGTGGAAAGTTTTATTGATGCCCAATTATGGTTAGATTCGTTGGTCGGGATGGGCATCCAAACAACAACGTTGTCTACATGGTGTCTGGCCGGACATGAGAGTTACTTGTGGGTTTGCAAATTTATTTATCAGATGTAGATATGGTAGAAGTACCGATGAACAATATTATTTTGTTCCATTTCTTTGGGAATCCCGTTTTTTATTTTGGTCTATTGATTTGGGACGGGCATACAAGCTACACCATCTTGTATGTTGTGAAGGCTGTATTTCAATATCTGAAATAAGATTGAAGTAATTTTTTTTTGGATATTAAGTGGAAAGCTGTTCTTATGCCCAATTTTGGTATGTATCCTTTGTAGGGATGGGCATCGAAACGACAATGTTGTCTACATTGTGTCTGATCAGATCTAAGAATTTCCTATAAGTTTGCAAATTTATTCGTCGGATATTGATATGAAAGAAGTGCCGATGAACAATTTTATTTCAATCCATTTTTCGGGGAAGCCCATTTTTTACTTAGGTCCATTGATTGGGGAAGGGCATATAAGCAGCAACATCTTGTATGTTGTGAAGGTTGTATTTCAATATCCGATATACGATTGAAGTAATTTTTCATTTGATATTGAGTGGAAAGCTGGATTGATGTCCAATTTTGGTTCGATTACTTTGTTGGGATGGTCATCAAGTCAACAACGTTGCCTACATGGTGTGTGCCAGAGATCATAGTTACCTATAGGATTTTCATTTTATTCGTCGGATGTTGGTATGAATGAGGTGCCGATGAACAATTTTATTTCGATCTATTTCTTGTGGAAGCCCTTTTTTTTATTTAGGTCAATTGATCGGGGAAGGGCATACAAGCAACAACATCTTGTATGATTTACAGACTGTGTTTCAATATCCAAAAATTGATTGAAATATATTTTTATTGGATATATAGTGGAGTGCTTTATTGATGCCTAATTTTGGGTTACATTCCTTGGTTTGGATGGGCATCGAAACAACAACGTTGTCTGCTAGTGTCTGGCCAGAAATGAGTGTTACCTATAGGTTTACAAATTTATTCATCGGATTTTGACATGATAGAATTACGGATGAACAATTTTGTTTCGATCCATTGATTGTGGAAGCCCATCTTTTAATTAGGTCCATTGA
Source organism: Chimonanthus salicifolius (assembly GCA_013350335.1). Classification (NCBI taxonomy): domain Eukaryota; kingdom Viridiplantae; phylum Streptophyta; class Magnoliopsida; order Laurales; family Calycanthaceae; genus Chimonanthus; species Chimonanthus salicifolius. Next base: position 981,869 of record CM023538.1, read on the forward strand.
CTGGGGAAGGGCATAGAAGTAACAACATCCTGTATGTTGTGAAGACTGTATTTCTATATCCGAAATTTGATTGAAGTAATTTTTTATAGGATATCGAGTGGAAAGTTTTATTGATGCCCAATTATGGTTAAATTCGTTGGTCGGGATGGGCATCCAACCAACAACGTTATCTACACGGTGTATGGCCGGACATGAGAGTTACTTATGGGTTTGCAAATTTATTTATCAGATCTAGATATGATAAAAGTACCGATGAACAATATTATTTCGTTCCATTTCTTGGGGAATCCCGTTTTTTATTTTTGTCAATTGATTTGGGACGGGCATAGAAGCTACAACATCTTTTATGTTGTGAAGGCTGTATTTCAATATCTGAAATAAGATTGAAGTAATTTTTTTTTGGATATTAAGTGGAAAGTTGTTCTCATGCCCAATTCTGGCATGTTTCCTTTGTAGGGATGGGCATCGAAACAACAATGTTGTCTACATTGTGTCTGACCAGATCTAAGAATTCTTTTAAGTTTGCAAATTTATTCATCGGATATTGATATGAAAGATGTGCCGATGAACAATTTTAATTCAATCCATTTCTCGGGGATGCCCATTTTTTACTTAGGTCCATTGATTGGGGAAGGGCATATAAGCAGCAACATCTTGTATGTTGTGAAGGTTGTCTTTCAATATCCGATATATGTTGAAGTAATTTTTCATTGGATATTGAGTGGAAAGCTGGATTGATGTCCAATTTTGGTTCGATTACTTTGTTGGGATGGACATCAAGTCAACAACGTTGCCTACGTGGTGTCTGCCAGAGATCATAGTTACCTATAGGTTTTTCATTTTATTCATCGAATGTTGATATGAATGCGGTGCCGATGAAGAATTTTATGTCGATCTATTTCTTGGGGAAGCGCCTTTTTTATTTAGGTCGATTGATCGGGGAAGGGCATACAAGCAACATCATCTTGTATGATTTGCAGATTGTGTTTTAATATCCAAAAATTGATTGAAATATATTTTTATTGGATATATAGTGGAGTGTTGTATTGATGCCTAATTTTGGGTTACATTCCTTGTTTGGGATGGGCATCGAAACAACAACGTTGTCTGCTGGTGTCTGGCCAGAAATGAGTGTTAGCTATAGGTTTACAAATTTATTCATCGGATTTTGACATGATAGAATTACCGATGAACAATTTTGTTTCGATCCATTGATTGTGGAATCCCATTTTTTAATTAGGTGCATTGACTGGGGAAGGGCATAGAAGTAGCAACATCTTGTATGTTGTGAAGACTGTATTTTAATATACGAAATTTGATTGAAGTAATTTTTTATAGGATATCGAGTGGAAAGTTTTATTGATGCCCAATTATGGTTAGATTCGTTGGTCGGAATGGGCATCCAAACAACAACGTTGTCTACATGGTGTCTGGCTGGACATGAGAGTTACTTGTGGGTTTGCAAATTTATTTATCAGATGTAGATATGGTAGAAGTACCGATGAACAATATTATTTTGTTCCATTTCTTTGGGAATCCCGTTTTTTATTTTGGTCTATTGATTTGGGACGGGCATACAAGCTACACCATCTTGTATGTTGTGAAGGCTGTATTTCAATATCTGAAGTAAGATTGAAGTAATTTTTTTTTGGATATTAAGTGGAAAGTTGTTCTCATGCCCAATTCTGGCATGTTTCTTTTGTAGGGATGGGCATCGAAACAACAATGTTGTCTACATTGTGTCTGACCAGATCTAAGAATTCTTTTAAGTTTGCAAATTTATTCATCGGATATTGATATGAAAGATGTGCCGATGAACAATTTTATTTCAATCCATTTCTCGGGGATGCCCCATTTTTGACTTAGGTCCATTGATTGGGGAAGGGCATATAAGCAGCAACATCTTGTATGTTGTGAAGGTTGTCTTTCAATATCCGATATATGATTGAAGTAATTTTTCATTGGATATTGAGTGGAAAGTTGGATTGATGTCCAATTTTGGTTCGATTACTTTGTTGGGATGGACATCAAGTCAACAACGTTGCCTACGTGGTGTCTGCCAGAGATCATAGTTACCTATAGGTTTTTCATTTTATTCATCGAATGTTGATATGAATGCGGTGCCGATGAACAATTTTATTTCGATCTATTTCTTGGGGAAGCGCCTTTTTTATTTAGGTCGATTGATCGGGGAAGGGCATACAAGCAACATCATCTTGTATGATTTGCAGATTGTGTTTCAATATCCAAAAATTGATTGAAATATATTTTTATTGGATATATAGTGGAGTGTTGTATTGATGCCTAATTTTGGGTTACATTCCTTGTTTGGGATGGGCATCGAAGCAACAACGTTGTCTGCTGGTGTCTGGCCAGAAATGAGTGTTAGCTATAGGTTTACAAATTTATTCATCGGATTTTGACATGATAGAATTACCGATGAACAATTTTGTTTCGATCCATTGATTGTGGAATCCCATTTTTTAATTAGGTGCATTGACTGGGGAAGGGCATAGAATTAGCAACATCTTGTATGTTGTGAAGACTGTATTTTAATATACGAAATTTGATTGAAGTAATTTTTTATAGGATATCGAGTGGAAAGTTTTATTGATGCCCAATTATGGTTAGATTCGTTGGTCGGAATGGGCATCCAAACAACAACGTTGTCTACATGGTGTCTGGCCGGACATGAGAGTTACTTGTGGGTTTGCAAATTTATTTATCAGATGTAGATATGGTAGAAGTACCGATGAACAATATTATTTTGTTCCATTTCTTTGGGAATCCCGTTTTTTATTTTGGTCTATTGATTTGGGACGGGCATACAAGCTACACCATCTTGTATGTTGTGAAGGCTGTATTTCAATATCTGAAATAAGATTGAAGTAATTTTTTTTTGGATATTAAGTGGAAAGCTGTTCTTATGCCCAATTTTGGTATGTATCCTTTGTAGGGATGGGCATCGAAACGACAATGTTGTCTACATTGTGTCTGATCAGATCTAAGAATTTCCTATAAGTTTGCAAATTTATTCGTCGGATATTGATATGAAAGAAGTGCCGATGAACAATTTTATTTCAATCCATTTTTCGGGGAAGCCCATTTTTTACTTAGGTCCATTGATTGGGGAAGGGCATATAAGCAGCAGCATCTTGTATGTTGTGAAGGTTGTATTTCAATATCCGATATATGAATGAAGTAATTTTTCATTTGATATTGAGTGGAAAGTTGGATTGATGTCCAATTTTGGTTCGATTACTTTGTTGGGATGGTCATCAAGTCAACAACGTTGCCTACATGGTGTGTGCCAGAGATCATAGTTACCTATAGGATTTTCATTTTATTCGTCGGATGTTGGTATGAATGAGGTGCCGATGAACAATTTTATTTCGATCTATTTCTTGTGGAAGCCCTTTTTTTTATTTAGGTCAATTGATCGGGGAAGGGCATACAAGCAACAACATCTTGTATGATTTACAGACTGTGTTTCAATATCCAAAAATTGATTGAAATATATTTTTATTGGATATATAGTGGAGTGCTTTATTGATGCCTAATTTTGGGTTACATTGCTTGGTTTGGATGGGCATCGAAACAACAACGTTGTCTGCTGGTGTCTGGCCAGAAATGAGTGTTAGCTATAGGTTTACAAATTTATTCATCGGATTTTGACATGATAGAATTACCGATGAACAATTTTGTTTCGATCCATTGATTGTGGAATCCCATTTTTTAATTAGGTGCATTGACTGGGGAAGGGCATAGAAGTAGCAACATCTTGTATGTTGTGAAGACTGTATTTTAATATACGAAATTTGATTGAAGTAATTTTTTATAGGATATCGAGTGGAAAGTTTTATTGATGCCCAATTATGGTTAGATTCGTTGGTCGGAATGGGCATCCAAACAACAACGTTGTCTACATGGTGTCTGGCCGGACATGAGAGTTACTTGTGGGTTTGTAAATTTATTTATCAGATGTAGATATGGTAGAAGTACCGATGAACAATATTATTTTGTTCCATTTCTTTGGGAATCCCGTTTTTTATTTTGGTCTATTGATTTGGGACGGGCATACAAGCTACACCATCTTGTATGTTGTGAAGGCTGTATTTCAATATCTGAAATAAGATTGAAGTAATTTTTTTTTGGATATTAAGTGGAAAGCTGTTCTTATGCCCAATTTTGGTATGTATCCTTTGTAGGGATGGGCATCGAAACGACAATGTTGTCTACATTGTGTCTGATCAGATCTAAGAATTTCCTATAAGTTTGCAAATTTATTCGTCGGATATTGATATGAAAGAAGTGCCGATGAACAATTTTATTTCAATCCATTTTTCGGGGAAGCCCATTTTTTACTTAGGTCCATTGATTGGGGAAGGGCATATAAGCAGCAACATCTTGTATGTTATGAAGGTTGAATTTAATATCCGATATACGATTGAAGTAATTTTTCATTTGATATTGAGTGGAAAGCTGGATTGATGTCCAATTTTGGTTCGATTACTTTGTTGGGATGGTCATCAAGTCAACAACGTTGCCTACATGGTGTGTGCCAGAGATCATAGTTACCTATAGGATTTTCATTTTATTCGTCGGATGTTGGTATGAACGAGGTGCCGATGAACAATTTTATTTCGATCTATTTCTTGTGGAAGCCCTTTTTTTTATTTAGGTCAATTGATCGGGGAAGGGCATACAAGCAACAACATCTTGTATGATTTACAGACTGTGTTTCAATATCCAAAAATTGATTGAAATATATTTTTATTGGATATATAGTGGAGTGCTTTATTGATGCCTAATTTTGGGTTACATTCCTTGGTTTGGATGGGCATCGAAACAACAACGTTGTCTGCTAGTGTCTGGCCAGAAATGAGTGTTACCTATAGGTTTACAAATTTATTCATCGGATTTTGACATGATAGAATTACAGATGAACAATTTTGTTTCGATCCATTGATTGTGGAAGCCCATCTTTTAATTAGGTCCATTGACTGGGGAAGGGCATAGAAGTAACAACATCCTGTATGTTGTGAAGACTGTATTTCTATATCCGAAATTTGATTGAAGTAATTTTTTATAGGATATCGAGTGGAAAGTTTTATTGATGCCCAATTATGGTTAAATTCGTTGGTCGGGATGGGCATCCAACCAACAACGTTGTCTACACTGTGTATGGCCGGACATGAGAGTTACTTATGGGTTTGCAAATTTATTTATTAGATCTAGATATGATAAAAGTACCGATGAACAATATTATTTCGTTCCATTTCTTGGGGAATCCCGTTTTTTATCTTTGTCAATTGATTTGGGACGGGCATACAAGCTACAACATCTTGTATGTTGTGAAGGCTGTATTTCAATATCTGAAATAAGATTGAAGTAATTTTTTTTTGGATATTAAGTGGAAAACTGTTCTCATGCCCAATTCTGGCATGTTTCCTTTGTAGGGATGGGCATCGAAACAACAATGTTGTCTACATTGTGTCTGACCAGATCTAAGAATTCCTATAAGTTTGCAAATTTATTCATCGGATATTGATATGAAAGATGTGCCGATGAACAATTTTATTTCAATCCATTTTTCGGGGATGCCCATTTTTTACTTAGGTCCATTGATTGGGGAAGGGCATATAAGCAGCAACATCTTGTATGTTGTGAAAGTTGTCTTTCAATATCCGATATATGATTGAAGTAATTTTTCATTGGATATTGAGTGGAAAGCTGGATTGATGTCCAATTTTGGTTCGATTACTTTGTTGGGATGGTCATCAAGTCAACAACGTTGCCTACATGGTGTGTGCCAGAGATCATGGTTACCTATAGGATTTTCATTTTATTCGTCGGATGTTGGTATGAATAAGGTGCCGATGAACAATTTTATTTCGATCTATTTCTTGTGGAAGCCCTTTTTTTATTTAGGTCAATTGATCGGGGAAGGGCATACAAGCAACATCATCTTGTATGATTTGCAGATTGTGTTTCAATATCCAAAAATTGATTGAAATATATTTTTATTGGATATATAGTGGAGTGTTGTATTGATGCCTAATTTTGGGTTACATTCTTTGTTTGTGATGGGCATCGAAACAACAACGTTGTCTGCTGGTGTTTGGCCAGAAATAAGTGTTAGCTATAGGTTTACAAATTTATTCATCGGATTTTGACATGATAGAATTACCGATGAACAATTTTGTTTCGATCCATTGATTGTGGAATCCCATTTTTTAATTAGGTGCATTGACTGGGGAAGGGCATAGAAGTAACAACATCTTGTATGTTGTGAAGACTGTATTTTAATATACGAAATTTGATTGAAGTAATTTTTTATAGGATATCGAGTGGAAAGGTTTATTGATGCCCAATTATTGTTAGATTCGTTTGTAGGGATGGGCATCGAAACAACTACGTTGTCTACATTGTGTCTGACCAGATCAAATAATTTTCTATATGTTTGCAAATTTATTCATCGGATATTGATATGAAAGAAGTGCCGATGAACAATTTTATTTCAATCCGTCTCTCTGGGATGCCCATTTTTTACTTAGGTCTATTTATTGGGTAAAAGGCATATAGGCAACATCTTGTATGTTGTGAACGCTGGATTTCAATATTTGAAATTTGATGAAGTAATTTTTCTTTGGATATTGAGTGGAAAGCTAGATTGATGTCCAATATTGGTTCGATTCCTTTGTTGTGATGGGCATCAAGTCAACAACTTTATGTACATGGTGTCTGCCAGACATGAGAGTTGCCTATAGTTTTTTCAATTTATTCATTGGATGTTGATATGAAAGAAGTACCGTTGAACAATTTTATTTCAATCAATTTCTTGGGGAGGCCCATTTTTTGTTCATGTCAATTGATTGGAAAGGGCATATAAGCTACAACATCTTGTATGTTGTGAAGCCTTTATTTTAGTATCTGAAATAAGATTGAAGTAATTTTTTATTGGATATTAAGTGGAAAGTTGTATTGATTCCCAATTTTGGTTAGATTCCTTGGTTGGGGCTGGCATCCAAACAAAAATGTTGTCTACATGGTGTCTGCCAGACATCAGAGTTACCTATAGGTTTGTCAATTTATTTATCAGCTGTTGATATGAATGAGGTGCTGAGCAATTTTATTTCGATCTATTTCTTAGGGAAGTCGATTTTTTACTTAGGTTCTTCGATTGGGGAAGGGGGCATACAAGCAAAATCATCTTGTATGTTGTGCAAAATGTGTTTCAATATCCAAAATTTGATTGAAATATATTTTTATTAGATATTGAGTGGAATGTTGTATTGATGCCCAATTTCGATTGGATTCGTTGTTTGGGATGGGCATCGAAACAACAACGTTGTGTATATGGTGTCTGCCAGACATCGAAGTCACCTATAGGTTTTTTTATTTTATTCATCGGATGTTGATATGAATGAGGTGCCGATGAACAATTTTATTTCTATCCATTTCTTGTGGAAGCCCATTTTTTATTTAGTTCAATTGATTGGGGAAGGGTATATAAACAACATCTTGTATGTTGTGAAGGTTGTATTTCAATATTTGGTATATGATTGAAGTAATTTTTCATTGGTTATTGAGTGGAACACTGGATTGATGTCCAATTTTGGTTCAATTCCTTTGTTGGGATCGACATCAAGTCAACAACGTTGCCTATATGGTGTCTGCCAGAGATCAGAGTTACCTATAGGTTTTTCATTTTATTCGTCGGATGTTGATATGAATGAGGTGCTGATGAACAATTTTATTTCGATCTATTTCTTGGGGAAGCCCCTTTTTTATTTAGGTCAATTGATCGGGGAAGGGCATACAAGCAACAACATCTTGTATGTTTTGAAGACTGTGTTTCAATATCCAAAAATTGGTTTAAATATATTTTATTGGATATTTAGTGGAATGCTGTATTGATTCCTAATTTCTGTTTAGATTACTTAGTTGGGATGGGCATCGAAACAACAACGTTGTTTACATGGTGTCTGGCCAGAAATGAGTGTTACCTATAGGTTTACAAATTTATTCATCGGATTTTGATAATAGAATTATTGATGAACAATTTTGTTTCCATCCATTGATTGTGGAAGCCCATTTTTTAATTAGGTCCATTGATTGGGGAAGGGCATAGAAGTAGCAACACCCTGTATGTTGTGAAGACTGCATTTCAATATCCGAAATTTGATTGAAGTAATTTTTTATTAGATATTGAGTGGAAAGCTGTATTGATGTCCAATTTGGGTTAGATTCTTTGGTCGGGATGGACATCCAAACAACAACGTTGTCTCCATGGTGTCTGACCGGACATGACAGTTAGATAAGTGTGCAAATTTATTCAACAGATGTTGATATAATCGAAGTGACGATGAGCTATTTTGTTCCAATCCATTGATTGAGGAAGCCCATTATTTAATTAGGTCTATTGAATGGGGACGGGCATAGAAGCAACAACATCCTTTGTATGTTGTGAAGACTGTTTTTCAATATCTGAAGATTGAAGTAATTTTTTATTTGATATTAGGTGGAAAGATGTAATGATGCTCACTTTTGGTTAGATTCCTTTGTTGGGATGGATATCCAAATAACAACGTTGTCTACGTGGTGTTTGTTCAGACATGATAGTTACTTATGGGTTTGCAAATTTATTAATCGGATGTAGATATGATAGAAATGCCGATGAACAATATTATTTCGTTCCATTACTAGTGGAATCCCATTTTTTACTTAGGTCCATTCATTGGGAAAGGGCATTCAAGCAACAATATCTTATATGTTATGCAATCTGTATTTCAATATCCATAATGTGATAGAAGTGTATTTTTTATTGGAGATGGAGTGGAATTTTCATGCCCAATTTGGTATGATTCCTTGGTGGGGATGGGATCGAAACAACAACGTTGTCTACATTGTGTCTGTCCAGACATGGGAGTTGCCTATAAGTTTGGAAATTTATTCATCGGATATTGATATGAAAGAAGTGCCGATGAACAATTTTATTTCAATCCATTTCTCGGGAAAGCCCATTTTTTACTTAGGTCCATTGATTGGGGAAGGGCATATAAGCAACAACATCTTGTATGTTGTGAAGGTTGTATTTTAATATCCAAAATATGATTGAAGTAATTTTTCATTGGATGTTAAGTGGAAAGATGTATTGATGTCCAATTTTGGTTCGATTCCTTTGTTGGGATGGGCATCAAGTCAACAACGTTGTCTACATGGTGCCTGCCAGACATCAGAGTTACTATAGGTTTGTCATTTTATTCATCGGATGTTGATATGAATGAGTTGTCGATGAACAATTTTATTTCGACCCATTTCTTGGGTAAACCGATTTTTTATTTAGGTCAATTGATCGGGCATACAAGCAAAGACATCTTGTATGTTTTTCAGACTGTATTTCAATATCCAAAAATTGATTGAAATATATTTTTATTGGATATATAGTGGAATGGTGTATTGATGCCTAATTTGGGTTAGATTCCTTGGTTGGGATGGGCATCGAAACGACAACGTTGTCTGCATGGTGTCTGGCCTGAAATGAGTGTTACCTATAGGTTTACAAATTTATTCTTCGGATTTTGATTTGATAGAGTCACTGATGAAGAATTTTGTTTCGATCTGTTGATTGTGGAAGCCCATTTTTTAATTAGGTTCATTGATTGGGGAAGGGCATAGAAGTAGCCACATCCTGTATGTTGTGAAGACTGTATCTGAAATTTGATTGTAGTAAATTTTTATTGGATATTGAGTGGAAAACTATATTGATGTCCAATTTTGGTTAGATTCTTTGGTCGGGATGGGCATCTAAATAACAACATTGTCTACATGGTGTCTGGCCGGACATGAGAGTTATTTGTGTTTGCAAATTTATTAATTGGATGTAGATATGATAGAAGTGCTGATGAACAATATTATTTCGTTCCATTTTTTGGGGAATCCCTTTTTTTAATTTTGGTCAATTGATTTGGGGAGGTTATACAAGTTACAACATCTTGTATGTTGTGAAGACTGTTTTTCAATATCCTATATATGATTGAAGTAATTTTTTATTGGATATTGAGTGGAAAGTTGTAATGATGCTCAATTTTGATTAGATTCCTTGGTTGGGATGGGCATTTAAACAATAATGTTGTCTACGTGATATCTGTTCATACATGATAGTTAGTTATGGGTTTGCAAATTTATTCATCGGATGTAGATATGACAGAGGTGCCGATGAACAATATTATTTCGTTCCATTTCTTGGGGAAGCCCATTTTTTATTTAAGTCATTTGATTGGGGATGAGCATACAAGCTACAACATCTTGTATGTTGTGAATGTTGTATTTCAATTTCTGAAATAAGATTGAAGTTTTTTTGTCTTTTTTTGGATATTCAGTGGAAAGAACAACATTGTCTACGTTGTGTCTGGCCAGCCATGAGTGTTTCATATAGGTTTGGAATTTTTTATTTCGATCTATTCCTTGGTGAAGCCCATTTTTTATTTAGGTCCCTTGATTGCGGAAGTGCTTACAAGCAACATCATGTATGTTGTGAAGATCGTATTTCAATATCTGAAATGTGATTGAAATATATTTTTATTGGATATTTTGTGGAAAGCCATATTGATGCCCAATTTTCGTTAGATTCCTTTGTTGGGATGGGCATCCAAACAATTAAGTTGTCTACATGTTGTCAGACCAGACATGAGAGTTTCATATAGGTTAGTAAATTTATTTATCGGATGTTGATATGAAAGAAGTGCCGATGCCCTATTTTATTTCCATCAATTTCTTGGGAAAATCCATTTTCTATTTAGGTCCATTGATTGGGGAAGCGCATACAACAACAACATCATGTTTGTCTTGAACTCAAATAAGATTGAAATATACTTGTTTTGGTTATTTATTGGAAAGTCGTATTGATGCGAAATTTTGGTTAGATTTGTTGGTTGGGATGGGTACGTAAACAACAACGTTGTCTACGCGGTGTTAGGCCAGACATGCGAGTTTTGTATTGATTTGCACATTTGTCATCAAATGTTGATATGAAAGAAGTGCCAACGTCCAATATTATTTCGATGCATTTCTTTGGGAAGCCCGATTTTTATCTAAAAGGATTTGACCAGAAAGAAAATAAGAACATACTGTGTGGCCCTCTCTACAACGAGAAGAAACCGATATCCCGTAAGTATCCTTAGTACAAGTAGAAAACTCCAGATACTAAGTTGTTGATACCATTTTTGGTTAGGAACTCTAGCACACCATTTGCCGTGCGACCAACATGGACGAATCGAACATCTAATCCCATAGCTAGACTCCTATTTTCCATTGCAATGGTAATCATTTTCTAGAGAGGTCGCTTTATGTCCTTGTCCTATTTAATTGCATTTGTCGAGTCCCCTTCTATCACTAATTGACCATGTCCAAAGACTTTCCAAATGGTCAATGCTCTCTTAATTTTATGGAGTTCCGCCTCATTTGAATCCCTGACTCCTATCGACTCCGTGAAGACCACTGAGGACAAACTACTGTGGTTTCTAAGGACGACCCCTATTCTTGTAGGTCCCGGTTTACCCCTCAAAGCTCCATCAACGTTATTTCAAGATGTCTTGTTTTGGTGGACACCAACTAACACGGGTCCTCACAATCCTACTCGTTTCTCTTAAGCAACCCACTAGGACGCCAGAAAATCATTAGGTTTAAGTGCCTTAAATTCCTCCCCAGATAACAACCACATACTCAACCTCCATTTCGCCTTTTTAAAAAGTTCTGTAGCCTCGGAAGACTTCCCCTCGAAAATTTTAGAGTTCCTTTCTTTACCTATGGTTAAAAAAACTATGGCAGGGACCGTGAACCAAGCACTCTTCCACCTGGGGATAAGCCTCGAAGTGAATCATGAAACCACTACCCCGACACAAGTTCTATTGAAAACGCAAAGGATGTCAAATAGGTTTAGGAAATTTTTCCATAAATGTCGTGCAAAAGGGCAACTCATGAAAAGATGATCGACATTCTCCTCTTAGTTTCTACAAAGGGGGCAACTAAAATCCTCCTCCATACTCGTCAAGCCTCTCCTCTTTAGATCCATGCTGGTTAAATCCTTATCCCTTACGGCGCACCACATGAACGACTATACTCTATCTGGAGCAAGACCTTTCCAAGCAAGGGTTGGTATTGGACCCTGGTATCTTGAAGGTTGAGGAACACATCCACCATGGACTTGACTGAAAAAGGAGCCTGAAGAGTCACCCGGCCTGTAACGATCCGTCCCGCTTGCATGATATTGTCCGCTCTGGGCCTCTCACAGGGCCCGCACGACTTTCAATTGACGAGCCAACCCATTCTTGCTTCCAAAAGGCCTTATGCTAGAAGGAGGAAGGGTGCCACTTTACATACTAGGGAATTTCCAATGCAACTAGCAATGTGGGACTTTTGGGGCGGGGTATTACAATCTACCCCCCTTAAAGTCAGAGCCGTCCCCGGCTCTGCACACACAACTAAGCCTACACCTTCAGGCAGAGAGTTGAACCATTCGCTGATACCATTTGTAACGACCCGTCCCGCTAGCATGATATTGTCCGCTTTGGGCCTCACACACGGCCTGCACAACTTTCAATTGGCGAGCCAACCCACTGTTGCTCCTAAAAGGCCTCATGCTGGAAGGAGGAAGGCTACCACTTATATACCAGGGAATTTTCACTGCAACTAACAATGTGGGACTTTTGGGGCGGGGTATTACACGACCACACTAGCTCATCTGCTTCCCCTAAAGATATTGGGAATTCTCTCCGTTGGGTAACCAAATCCTTTTCACTCTCTAACTAGAAGGATCTTAAAGCTTGCCTGAAGTCCAGGTTCCAAGACAATCCCATACCTGACTTGTTCCTAGCTATTCTGAACAAAACATCTACTTTTCTCGTCTCTACGCTTCTTTTTCTTCTGAATGAATTTTTTTTCTTATTGGAGGGCAGGGGGTAAGCAGTCTCCAATTCTTCTTACAAATCTTTTTTTAAAAAAATATAAGACTATCTCCATTTCTTTTTAAAAAGAGTCAATTTCTTTTGAATAACTCTCCTTTCTTTCTTAAAAACTTTTAATTTGATGTTACAATTATACTTGGTTTTTTTGGCATATACATTTCTTGAAACACTATTTTTCTCATTTCTCCATAATACTCACATTTTCTTTTTAAAAATGTACAATTTTTATGAAAAATTCTCTCTTTTGAGAAACACTCATTGTCTAGTAAATACTCTCATTTTCTTTTTGAAACTCTCATTTTTATGAAAACTCCTTTTTGTTTTTTTGAAGAACTCATTCTTTTAAAACTCCTTTTATTGATATCTCATTTTTTGTTGAAAAGCTATCATATTTCTTTTTAAAGGTATATTTCTTCTAGAAACACTTTTCTATTGACGTAGGCACATCTATAAAATGCAAGTTCATATATTTTATAAAAGAAATTGAATTTTTTGAAAAAAATCATTAGCTTAAAAAATTGTTATTTTGATGGGTTTTCGAGCTAAAGTTGATGAAATAACTGGATATGGTTCATCATGCATAGGTCCATGGGGTTTTCTACCCAAATCCATTTGAATCTAAGATTTTAGGGCCCAAAAGTCATGGATTCACATGGATTATGGGTGGAAAATCCCATGGCCCCTTTTGGACCCTAGCCCACTATGTCATCATTTTAGCTCAAAAAAGCATATCAAATTAACAATTCTTCGACCTAATGAATATTTTGAAAAAATCCAATTTCTATTATACAATATATGGGCCTCTATGTTGTTAATGAGCCTGCATCATCTTCATTTTTAAAACTCTTCGTTTTCTTTTCTCATTTTTCTTCTTAAAACCTCACAACTTGTTTATAAAAAACTCTAATTTTTTACTAAATCCTTTCCTTTTTCTTTTATAAACTTTGACTTTTTCATAAGGCTCTCATTTTGTTCATAAAATCCCCAATTTCTTCTAAAAACTCATCTTTTCCTCTTACAACTCTCTTTATTCTTTTGATTAACTCTAAACTCTTACCCTAAAGATCTATTCAGACTACTATCCTCCACAACTACTGTCGGTTGGGCCATTCGTATCCATGTCGATGGCATGTAGCTTCACCTGCTGCTTTGCAATGCATATGTCTTGCTCTTGAAACACTCCATGTGAAGCTTTTGGGTTACACTAGAGGGTAGCCATCTTTTACCACTTGCAGAGTTGGAAATTTTTATCATTTCCTTGGCATTGGTTGAGTCGGGTTGTGGGATTTATTTTTTGTCTATGATCTGCTTGGCCGAGACTGTTGGTCTTTTATTTGGTGCCTCTTTTGCCCCTCTCCCACTGTAAATCTTTTGGGAGTTTCTCCCTCTTTTGAATGTACACTTACCCGATATTGAAAAAAAAAAAAAAAAACTAAACTCTACCATAAAGCTCTAATTTCTTATGAAAATTTATCCCTTCTTTAGTAAAATTCTTTTTTTATTTTGCCAGTCCTTGTGTACCTAGTGCTCAGACTCAAAGGAGTCTTCGGTCTTCGCTCCCATTTTTCTAAGCTTTGTGAAGCATCTTTGATTGATAATAGGTTTCCTGTCCGACCCTAGATGGGGTTGAGTTTAAAATGATAGGGGTAGAGAGGGATGCCTGGCTTGAAAGAGTTTTCATAATGAAGAGATTAGGGCTGTGTTGGATAGTTTCGAGGGAGATAAAGCCTCGGGCTCAGACGGTTTCAACTTCGCTTTCTTTAAAGCTTGTTGGGACTCGGTTGGTCCTAACTTCTTGATGGTTTTTAAGGAATTGCACAATAAGGGAGTCATTAATAGTTGTTGCAAAAAAGAAGGGAGTCATTAATGGTTGTTTCCTTCTCTGAGCTTGGGGAGTTTTGCTTAGAGTTTTTATTTTGTTTTTGTTTTGGATGACTCTCTTTTGTCTTTGTTGTAACTCTCGTCTATGATGTATTGCTCATCTCTGTTCTTAGTTTTCTTATTTAATGAAATCTTTTTACCGCTAATTTTTTTCCCTGAAATGCTTTGACTTTATTATTGAAACACTCATGTTTTTAAAATCTCATTTTCTTCTTCGAAGACTCATATTGTGAAAAACACTTCTTTGTTTTGAAAATCTGTCATTTTTTTTTAGAGAATTCCATTAATTTTGAAAACTCTAGTTTTCTTAATAAAAACTCTCATCTTCTCTTTGATGCTCTTGTTTTCTTATTAAAACTTATATTTTCTTATTAAGAGACTTCCTTTTTTATGAAAAAGTCTCTCATTTTCGAATAACTCTCTTGTTATTGTTAAAACTCTTCTTCTTATCTGTACAAACTTTTCTTTCTTTAGTTGGGATGGGCTTCCAAACATCAACATGGAAAGTTGGAAAAGCAGACGTGGAAAAAACGTATTGGCTTCTAAATTTTGAGGGAGTTGCAAAGCTAATCCCATATAATGTTCTAAATCGAAAAAGAAAAGGGCAGTCAGGTCGTCCTCTTCTCCATCTCTTCCCTCACTTCTTCTCATTTTCCTTGCCCTTCTCCTCCTCCTCCTCCTCCTCCTCCTCCTCCACCTCCAATTCTTCTTCCCAGAAACCTCACCTACTTAAAAAGAAGAGATTCTTTTGCCTCTCAGGTACGTTTTCTTCTATTTTTTTTTTCCTTCATGTTCTAAAAGGAAATTATTCATTTTGTTTGTTTTTGTTTTTTTTGGTGGTTGTGTTTTTAAGATTTTTTTGGAAAAAATGATTTGAGTTTTTTTTTTTTTGCATTCGCGATTTTTCACCACTCCTTTGTTTTCGGCTTATTTTTCTTAAGTTTAAGTTTTTTAAAAATGAATTTTGGGTTTTGGTTTCTTACTCTAATTACGTGTAACAGAGCTTTTGATCTACGGACATGTAAAATTATAATCTCATTAGAATTTAAACGTCCAGAGTATGAATATTATTTTAACAATTATTTTTTACAGAGAATGTCTGAATTGTTATATCTTGGTCTCTCTTTGATGGGGGTTTTAATTGACACAATATGTGGTTGAGACAATCTGTAGTTTAGTAATGCATTTGTAACTATAAAATTACTTTCTATTTGACATATTGGATATGTTATTTCTCCTCTATTTGAATTCGGAATTGGCAAATTCTGTTAATTCCGTGACATGGAGAACTACTGCAGTGACTTTATGAACTGGAATTCTAGAATTCCATGGGCTTCGATTAGATATACATGGAAAAGAAAATATTCCCTGGAAAATAACCATTTTCTAATATAAAAAGGTTAAATCTGTTTATAATTTTTGTTAGAAGTTATTATTTTCATAGAAAACACTTTCTTTAGAATGCATACTTTGTTTTCCAAAATATAACATCAAGATGGTAATTTATAAATCCCCTTGAGTTGGAATTCTGTGGGATTCATAATTCCCATTCTAGAATTTTAGTTAATTCGAAGATTAATCTTAGGAGAACTTTGTAAATCCAACAAAAATATAATTCCGTCTAAGAATTCTACTATACAAAACTAGCCATATACACATTTCTATCTTTTCGTTATTTGTTCGTTGCAGCTTTCATTGTTGTATCAATATTTTTGAGGCTTCGGGATTGTCGTTTTCTGAGTGTATCAATATATTCCCTGAAATTGGAATTCTGTTGGACTTCATGGTTCCCATTCTAGAATTCTTGTTTCATCAAGCATAAATCTTTGGGGAACTTCGTAAATTTCAGAAAAGTATAATTATATCTATGAATTATAGTCTTTCCTAACAAGCCATGTATTCACATTTCTCTCTTTTGGTCAGTGTTGTTTGCAATTTCTATCAATATTTTTAGAGCTTCAGGTTTGTAATTTTGAGTGATTTGTAAAGTCCTTCAATTTGTAACGGCAATTTATGTTTTTGCATGTTGTATATTTCATTCATCCGTAGGTCTTGTTAACAGCTCTAGAATTCTATGGATTCTGATATCTTTTCTTTATCTATTTCTTTTCTAGAAACCCAAAAGTTGACATTTTGGTTCTCTGTAGGAAATATGGGAATGGGTATTGGTTCCCAAGTGCACATTTTTTCTACTTCCACAAATTCTCTGTTTTTTTTAACATCCCCAATGATTATAGCATTTTGGATAATATTGAAATTCCGTTACTAGAAGTATGCACGACTTAGAGGGGGGTGAATATGTCGGTTTTTAGTTTTAGTTCCCTTTTAAATATAAATCAGATTTAACAATATGTGCAGCGGAATAAACGTGTGTGCAAGTGATAAACAAATGAATCAAACCATTAATGCAAACCACACATGCACAACGATATATAGTGGTTCGGTTCACCTGAACCTACATCCTCCGTTGGACTCACCCTCTCTAGGGCTATCCCAAATATACTATATATGGATCTCACAGCCAAATAGTACAACCTAGTTTTTTATAGAGGTTCAACCCAATCGGCCTAATCCTCTACACCTATTTTTTAGAGTGGTTCGAACACACTGTTCTAATCCACTTTACAATGTTTGAAATAAAACGAAGAAGAAATACTTGCCTTGGGCCTTAACTGTTTTCCTTTAAGCTCTTTTTTCTTTACTGAATCTGTGTGCTCATTTCCATCAAATCAGCATCATCAAAGTATTCATCGGCACAGCAGTAGGACTTGGGTATGACTGGTTTTATAGTCCTATATGAACACCTTACTCTTCATCAGTATTAGGGTAATGATTACCCAAACATTCACTAAGGAATATGATGAAAAAGGTGCAAAGAGGGAATGCTGATTGATTTGACACACTATGATACTTTTCTTGTTTTTCTCTCTGTATTCAGTCCCTCTAACAAAAGGCTTACTATTATTTTATAAGACAGTTTGCAGTTTTGCAGTAAGTCACGCCCACGAGGCCTCGTGGCTTCCAATGAGGCCTCGCCAGCGGTCAGTCTGTAAGGATAGCACATATGTGCAAGTTAATCTGTCCGATCAGAATCCAGCCACCTCATATCTACCTGCATGATTTGCATTAGCTTTATCTCAGTCATCAATCAAGGATTAGATGGGAAGATTGCAAAATGGCTTACAACTCAAGGAGGAGCCTTTCCATACTTGTCATGAACAACTCCCCAACGGTATTCAAATTCAAACTTTAAGTGAGGTGGTAACATCTTACCATGTGGATAAATTCTTTTACCATAATTAACTTTCAATTAAAAGGTCATAGATTTTAACTTCCTAAATCTATAGGAGGCTGAGTCAGCAAGACACAGGGTTAGCTGGACTCAGCTCAGCTCAGCACAACTGGCTACGAGGCCTCGGCAGACTGCATGAGGCCCTCGAGGCGGAAAGTCACTTATTATCTTATTTTTTCCAATTGACTTCTAAGGTATTTGACTTAGTCTAAGGTCTCCTACGGTTCACTTAGCTGTGTGCCAATACCGTATTCGGTGTATACGCTTCAACTTCATAGTAGATCTTTTTATACATCAAAGGCGAGTCCAACTGAGTCACGTAATTGACAATAAGGGTGACTCGGTCGAACCGGAGCACTTACAAATATGAAATCCTTTTAAAAAGACCACCTCTCCAATTGGCACTTGAGCAACGGTTTGAATCCTTTTCTCTTGAATCTTTAAGAGGATTTGAACTTCAACTTACTAAGGTGCTGTTTGCCATGTTCCAGCTGTTGGAAAGTGAAGAGCAAAGAGAGTGATACCTTTCCCGTTTCTTTCCATGATCCATTTCCTATGGGAAGATTATGAAATTTAATGAGGAAAAGAGATAAGTTTTCCTCACATGGGGAGATAACATCTCAGTCATTTTTTAGGAAAATAATTTTTTGACAGCAAACAACATAAACATCAGGTTTCCACGGCGACACACAATTTGGATTTCATGGCATCTTTCGGATGACATGGATCACACTCTTTCATGTAGAATTGATTTCCTTATGGAAATCAACAAACAGGTCATAATGGAAATATATATTTTTTCACTCAGCATGTTTCTAATTGCTATGTATTTGTTGAAACCTATCTGTTGGTTGTATTTCTAGCAGTCATGTTCATTTCTCTCTCAAGAAAAAGGGGTGATGTTTCTTTTTCAAATTCATGTCTTCTTCTCATTACCAGTTTCAAAACTTCAATATGAGCATCACCCAGGTGATCTTGTTATTTTACAAACATTTTTTATAGATTTAGGGATCAGTTGAGGCCTTGATTTCAACTTACTCTTTTCCAGCAGAAGTGATCACAAGCTTTCCATGGGGCAGTTCTTGAGTTTGGCCGGTACTAACCCGAGAACAAGTGACACTAATGAATTTAAGCAAACGGAAGCCTGCAAGAGGCAGAGGATGTCTTCAACTTGCAAAAATGCCATTATGGGTCATGAGGTCTTTCAACTAAGAAAAGAACTTGGAACAACAGTGGCTATATTTACTGACAAAAGCAGATGATGTTGATAAGCTTGTGTTGCATGCTTTGGACCCATTGTCCAAGGTTTGGCAAAGGTTGCCACCGATACCGAGCATTGTCTATGAAGAAGAGCCTAAAAAGGGTTTATCTGGTCTTCGGTTGTGGAATGTGATAGGGTCCAGTATCAAGTTTGCAGCTGTTATGATGGGGTTTGGGCAAAAGGAGACTTCGGATCAAATGCCATTTTGTGGTTGTGCTATGGGTGCTGTCAATGGCTGCTTCTATGTTTTAGGAGGATTTTCTAGCGCTTCAGCCATGAAATGTGTATGGCGATATGATCCATGTCTAAATGAGTGGAGTGAAGCAACACCTATGACAATTGGCAGGGCTTATTGTAAGACGGGTATTCTAAACAACAAGCTTTATGTTGTTGGGGGAGTAAGGGTAGAGGTGGATTGCATCCTCTGCGATCTGCTGAAGTATATGATCTTGCACTGGAGTCTGGACCCAAGTGCCAAGCATGCCATGCTCGAAGACTGGTGTTACCCATTGCGTGCGTTGCTGACTTGCTAAAGCTTATTGCAACTGGAATGACATCCTATAGGGAAGGTTGTGTACCCAGGGCTGGTCCTGACATTTCAGAGGCCCTAGGTGAACTCTTAAAATAGGGCATTTTGCTCTTATATACACTAAAAAAAAATAAATTATATATATATATATAAAGTGTGAAATATCCAAATAAAATATAAAAATCAAATTTATAATAAAATATTATTTAAAATTTATTCTTCTTGGATTTCGACACTGTAAAATTATTAATTAAAGTACTCTATTCAAGTTCTTTTAACAAAAATTGTGTTGACTAAAACGTAAAATACAAATGGTCTTTTTAATATGAAAAAGTACTGATAATAAAGCAGATCTGAACATTGGTTTACTGTC
Source organism: Chimonanthus salicifolius (assembly GCA_013350335.1). Classification (NCBI taxonomy): domain Eukaryota; kingdom Viridiplantae; phylum Streptophyta; class Magnoliopsida; order Laurales; family Calycanthaceae; genus Chimonanthus; species Chimonanthus salicifolius. The sequence goes on from CM023538.1 coordinate 1,002,173, forward strand.
AAAATATTGTGTTAAATAACTAAGTGTGTCCCATAGATGAAATTAAGCACTTAAAAAATTTAAAATTTTGTATACAATCAAGTATTACATTGCTATGTACTTATTCTAAAAGAAGTCATCTAGTTGACTCTATCTTAACAAATGACTGAAAATTATAATATATTATCCAAAAAGTATTATATTTTATAGGGTTCCAATGGTTCATTAACCAAACTATCGTCGTTTCTCTGTAGCACTGATTCCTATTTATAGAGAATTCAAACTTTTAAATTAGCATTTGATAATTACACCACAATTCGATATTGATGTTTTTATTTATGTAGATTAATGTGAAATGAGGAAAATAATTGATCACAATATTTTTTATAAATTTATAATTTTTTCATATTTTATTAAATTTTTTACTTTTATTATCTTTTTGAAATAAAACACTAAACATTTAAAATAGATCTCAAACGCTCATTAAGAATTTAAAATGACGGGATCGATGAAAAAGTACTTGCAAGTCTCAAGTGTGCAATTGAGCAAGCTAAAGGCGAAAGAGAACAGAAAGGAGCGGCGAGAGACCACAGAGAGAAAGATCAAAAGAGAGCGAGAGAGTGAAGTGAGAGAAAGAGTGAGCACTGAGAGAGAAGGAGAGAGGCTGCTGCAATAGTCACTTAAAATATTTTATTTGGTGTATTTTCGGATTTTAAAAACAGAAGGGTATAAAGGAATGCGGTGGCTTAAGTTTTGACCGTTTAAGAAAGGAATACGAACGGATGGAAATATGTGAAACGGAAGACGAAGGGACGCATAATGGGCGAAAATACCAAAGGAAGAAAATGCGGAATGCTGAACGAACCGCGAACAACTCACAGAAGTAGAACGCGTGTTCTGCACGAACTGCATTCCACATGTGGAAACGTGGAGCTGCGTTTTGCACGTGGACACAACGCGGAACTGTGTTTCGCACGCGGTCGCGGAACGGGCGAAAATGCGAAATCGAATGGGTATTATTGGGCCACATGGCAAGGCGCCCAACCCCTTTATGGGTTACATGTATCTTTGGAGGCCCTGCCTATTTGGAGGCCTTAGGCTCCAGCTTACTTCGCCTATAAGCAGGGTCGGGCATATGTGTACCCCAGAGACTCTGGTGGTGAACAGACATTTACAAAAGATTGGCCAATGTGATTCGACGTGGATGTAAAGATGGGGAGGCGTGTAGATGGATAATTTGGTTTGAGGGGGTCATTTTCTACCCTTGTTTGAGGGAGGTTTTGGAATGTCGAGGTAAGTCAGATGAGATGTTTGGATATATGTCTAGGTAAGTCAGATGAGACGTTTGGATATTTTGGTGTTAAAAAAAAATGGCAATAATATGTTGTTGGCTGGGATAAGAGATGGGCTGATATGTATTTTTCAAACGGAAACATGAAACAAAGAAACAAGAGACTAATGTTCAATACATGGGTAAAGATATTGGTCGATACGAAATGTATCAGTCGATATATATCGGTTTTTAAGCACTGCATTATATTGGCCGTACACACTATTTTTCGGCCGATATATCAACAATATATTATGATTAATATTGGATTATTTTTTTTAAAAAAAATTCAAAATGGAGCTGGGCCCAGGGTCGATATCTCGGCTGATATCGGACCAATATCGGTCGATGTTTACGTTTTTTATTTTTTTTAAAAAAATATCCAGCTTCCTTTTGGGTTATTGTTTTATTTTTTAATTCAAATAATAATAAAAAAAAATCGATATTTAAAAAAGAAAGCAAAAAGAGATACTTATTGGGCGATATCTTGGCCAAGCCGAATTTTGCATCCACTGGCTCAATATATTTGGACCAAATCTGGAGATAAATGAGAACCAAGAGGGTGGTCCAGGTGGAGGACGGCTGACCCACAGACAAATGAGAACTTTCAAGTAAATGAGATCGGTCCTTGGTGATGGAATTGCAAATGTTATAGATTGAACGAGATCAAAACTGGGGAAATGGTGGAGTTTGCTAGCGGTGTGAAAGGAATAACGTTGTTGAATGTTGAGAATGAGTCTGATGGGATTGTTGTCTTTGGCAGTGATGACCGCTAATAAAAAAAGGAGATCTATTTTTGGATGTTCGTGTGGGAAAGGTCACGTACTCCACGCGTTAGAGTACCTATTGATGGAAGAGCTCTTATTTATCACAGGCATAAGTGGAGATATTCATGGAGTTTACGCTGTCTTTGGTAGAGTATATTCTTTCAAAATCACCCAATTAATTTGTATCGAGTTAAATCATGTCACATATCAATTTAAATAATTAATTGGATAATTAGATTATATATATTATTTTGACATGTCTCAAGCAAAAAAAAGATATTCATAAAAAGAAATTTTTATCATTAAAATATAATCACAGTAAAAAGTTAACATATAAAATAAAGTATACTCTTGCATATAAAATGTACGTAATTTTGGTGAGTTGAATTATACAAAGTATGATCATTACTTGTTTTATGGTATTTTATGTTGAATTTTGTTTTTGCAAGATGAAGTTACAGGAGGATGATCATATTTTCAATTTTTAGGTCTTTATTTTTTTTTTCCTTTTTTGGACCGCCCATTCCAGACTCTAGAGTAACGGGGAAGAAATATTTAGATGGGATTTGTAAAGCAATTGAGTGATTGACCTCTGTAAGCAATTGATTAAAAAAGGGTGACTTGTTCCTGAAACCTTCTTTGGGTGAGATTCTAAGTGCTGTAGTGTTCAAATTTCAAACCCTAGATGTCCTTAAACTATTAATCATGTAGTATGGTAGAAGATTTCTAAATCTTTCAAATGGAAGAAATTAGAAAAGTTAAATTTACTTTTCAACTAATAAATGTTATATGGTATAAGATTTTAAAATAGATAAATTGTCAATTGACTGAAAGTCATGTATTGTACAATTTCTTATTGGATTGGTAAAATTTTAAATAAAGTTGAGTTTTGGTGTTAAACTTGGGATAAAGAGGATTTAAGTCACTGGTTTTAAATGTCGATAACTGCATCTATTAAATTTGTCATTAATGAAGAAAATTACAAAAATGCCCATATATATATATATATATATATATATATATATATATATATATAATAGTTGGTTTGACCATTGTATGCGTGTGGTTTCAAAAGATTGATATTTTGGATATTTAAAACTATAGAGCCAATTTTCCAATAAGAATGTTCTCATCATTATCATCCGTCAAATTTCATCTATTTGATAGTCAAATTTTCTAATTCTATTTGTTTATTTAACTTTATTATGAATCATAAAGTCAACCATTCCAATATCTATGAATTATAAATGATCAGTGTTTGACATAGGTCTTGGCCTTTTTTGGCAAATATACCCAAAGTAATCATTTCCCTGAGAAAGAAATTCTAAATTTGAAGTGAGAAAAATTATACTATTTTTTTTTTAAGATTGAAGTATCCAAACGTCTTACTTGATTAATTATTGAGATATGTGTAAATTTCTCTATTCGCAGACGTCGGATACAAATTAAGGAGAGTAACTTTTTTTTTTGATATTCTTCTTTCAAAATAAACAGGGTACAGGTGCCACAATTTTTTCAATTCTTCCAACATGCAATCAATTTATTGTTAGGATATTTAAAGTTTTAAACTACATTTGAATACCTGTCAATTGTCAATAAAGTTAGGCATTCTATTCTGATCTTCTTAGTAAAGCGAATACATGACATGTATGGAATAAAATAATTAATATATTATATGAACATTACACAATTTGAACATTTAATATAAGTTTGCAGTGCTAATTAGATTGATCAATCATGTGCTTTAAACTTTCTAAAATTTAATCTAATTAATTTTTAAAATTTTATAATATTTAAAATTATAATATAATTAATTTAATATCATTGAGAAATATTTATTCAATGGTTTTATTTTGATCTTGAAAATTAAGAGATAAGATTGGATCTAATAAATCTAATTTTCAATCATCTATTTTTTTTTTATAAAATGAGTCTTTTACTCCTACACTGGCTGTCACAAAAGTTCAATCTTTTAAATATAAAATTCTAAAATTTTTCTTTCAAATTGATAATCTATGCATAATCTATTCCATTGCAAATTGCCCACCCAAAACATAAAACATGAATGATGAAAGAGACTGAAAGAGAATAGAAGTGGAGAATGGAGATTATCTTACCTTTGCACATCGTGAGGGAACAGTTCGATTGGGTGGCAGGTGAAATTTCACGTGGTTGCGAGGACCACCTGTCTTTTCTGTCAAATGAAGAAAAGAAAAATGATTTGATGATATCAAAATTCTGACACATGGACAGTCGGAAAGCGGACGTGGAAAAAACATATTGGCTTCTAAATTCTTAAGGAGTTGCAAAGTTAAACACACAATCATTCTAAATCGAAAAAGAAAAGGGCCGTCGAGTCGTCTGCTTCTCCATCTCTTCCCTCTCTTCTTCTCATTTTCCTTCCCTTCTTCTCCTCCTCCATCTACTAATTCTTCTTCCCAGAAACCTCACCTACTTAAAAGGAGACATTCTCTTGCCTCTCAGGTACGTTTTCTTTTCTCTCTCTTTTTTGTTCTTTCTTGTTATTTTTATCTCTAGTTCTCTCTTTTTCTCATGTTCTAAAAGAAATTATTCATTTTGTTGGGTTTTTTTTTTGTGTGCTCGTGTTTTTTAGATTTTTTTGGAAAATATGATTTGGGCTTTTTTTTTTTGCATTCACGATTTTTCACTAATTATTTGTTTTTCGGCTTGTTTTTCTGAAGCTTGATTTTTTTTAAAATGAATTTTGGGTTTTGATTTCTTACTCTAATTACGTCTAACCAAAGAGCTCTTTGTCTACGGACGTGTAAAATTTTAATCTCATAAGAATTTAAACACGTCCAGAGTATGAATATTATTTTAACAATTATTTTTTATTTTTCTTCTTCTTCTTCAAATTTGCTAGCTCTGTGGTGTTAATTGAGTTGTGCAAAGTTTAATGGTGGTTACAGAGAATGTTTGAATTGTAATATTTTGGTCTTCATTCACTGCATTGCAAAGTTTTTTTTTTCTCTCTCTCTGATGGGGGTTTTAATTGACACAATTTGTGGATGAGACAATCTGTAGTTCAGTAATTCATTTGTAACTGTAAAATTACTTTTTATTTGAAATATTGGATATGTTCTTTTTCACTTTCTCTTTTTTTTTTTTTTGACTAATCTAATAGATATCATGGATTTGAGAGGAAGAAGTAGAGATGTATGATGTGGTAGGGCCTGTTTGGCTGAAAACTCTAGCGGAATCTGTAATTCTTAGAAATTCGGAATCGGAAAATTCTGTTAATTTCATGACATGGAGAACTACTGCAGTGACTTTAGGAGCTGGAATCTGAGAATTCCATGGGCTTCGATAGATACATGGAAAAGGAAATATTCCCTGGAAAATAATAATTTTCTAATATAAAAAGGTTAAATCTGTTTCTAATTTTTGTTAGAAGTTATTATTTTCTTAGAAAACACTTTCTTTGGGATGCATACTTTGTTTTCCAAAATATAACATCAAGATGGGAATTTATAAATCCCCTTGCGTTGGAATTCTGTGGGATTCATAATTCCCATTCTAGAATTTTAGTTAATTCAAAGATTTATCTTTGGAGAACTTTGTAAATCCAACAAAAGTATAATTCCGTCTAAGAATTCTAGTATACAAAACAAGCCATATACACATTTCTCTCTTTTCGTTATTTGTTCTTTGCAGCTTTCATTGTTGTATCAATATTTTTGAAGCTTCGGGATTGTTGTTTTCTGAGTGTATCAGTATATACCCTGGAATTGGAATTCTGTTGGACTTCGTAGTTCCCATTCTAGAATTCTTGTTTCATCAAGCATAAATCTTTAGAGAACTTCGTAAATTTCAGAAAAGTATAATTATGTCTATGAATTATAGTCTTTCCTAACAAGCCATGTGTACACATTTCCCTCTTTTGGTCAGTGTTCTTTGCAATTTCTATCAATATTTTTAAAGCTTCAGGTTTGTAATTTTGTGAGTGATTTGTAAAGTCCTTCAATGTAAGGACGAATTATGTTTTTGCATGTTGTATATTTCATTCATCGGTAGGTTTTGTACAAAGCTTTAGAATTCTATGGATTCTGATATCATTTCTTTATCCAATTCTTTTCTAGAAACCCAAAAGTTGACATTTGGGTTATCTGCTGGAAATATGGGAATGGGCATTGGTTCCCAACTGCCTATTTTTTTTACTTCCAAAATTTCTCGTTAAATATTTTTTTTCGTTTGCATGTTTCTAATTGCTATGTATTTGTTGAAACCTATCTGTTGCTTGTATTTCTAATGGTCATGTTTATTTATTTCTCAAGAAAAAGGGGTGATGTTTATTTTTCAAATTCACTTCTCATTACCAGGTTCAAAACTTCAATATGAGGATCACCCAGTCAAAATGATGATCTTGTTATTTTACGAACATATTTTTATAGATTTTAGGGATCAGTTGAGGCCTTGATTTCAACTTACTCTTTTCCAGCGTTCCATGGGGCAGTTCTTGAGTTTGGCCGGTACTAAGCTGAGAACAGGTGACACTGATGAATTTAACCAAACCGAAGCCTGCAAGAGGCAGAGGATGTCTTCAAGCTTTATTGACAAGAACCCAGTACTGATACCCAACCTCCCGGATGAGGTTTCCCTTCAGATTCTTGCAAGACTACCCAGAATTTGCTACCTGAATGTAAAGTTGGTATCTCAGAGCTGGAAAAATGCCATTATGAGTCATGAGCTCTTTCAACTAAGAAAAGAACTTGGAACAACAGAGGAGTGGCTATATTTACTGACAAAAGCAGATGATGATAAGCTTGTGTTGCATGCTTTGGATCCATTGTCCAAGGTTTGGCAAAGGTTGCCACCGATACCGAGCATCGTCTATGAAGAAGAGCCTAAAAAGGGTTTATCTGGTCTTCGGATGTGGAATGTGATAGGGTCAAGTATCAAGTTTGCAGCTGTTATGATGGGGCTTGGGCAAAAGGAGACTTCGGATCAAATGCCATTTTGTGGTTGTGCTATGGGTACCGTCAATGGCTGCCTCTATGTTTTAGGAGGATTTTCTAGAGCTTCAGCCATTAAATGTGTATGGCGATATGATCCATGTCTAAATGAGTGGAATGAAGCAACACCTATGACAATTGGCAGGGCTTATTGTAAGACAGGTATTCTAAACAACAAGCTTTATGTTGTTGGGGGAGTGAGTAAGGGTAGAGGTGGATTGAATCCTCTGCAATCTGCTGAAGTATATGATCCTTGCACTGGAGTATGGACCCAAGTGCCAAGCATGCCGTGCTCAAAAGCTCAGGTTTTACCGACTGCATTCCTTGCTGACTTGCTAAAGCCTATTGCAACTGGAATGACTTCCTATAGGGGAAGGTTATTTGTGCCCCAGAGTCTATACTCTTGGCCATTCTTTGTCGATGTTGGTGGTGAAATTTATGATCCTGATGCTAATGCATGGGTGGAAATGCCAACCGGCATGGGAGAGGGTTGGCCTGCGAGGCAGGCAGGGACGAAATTGAGTGTCGTTGTGGGCGAGGAACTATATGCATTGGATCCTTCAAGTTCTTTAGATAATGGTAAGATCAAGATATATAACCCTCAAGAGGATGCTTGGACAGTCATTGTAGCAAAGGTCCCAATTCGTGATTTCACTGATTCTGAATCTCCGTATTTACTCGCTGGTTTTCTTGGGAAGCTTCATGTCATCACAAAAGATTCTAGTACTGATATTGCAGTATTGCAGGCCGACTTGGACAAAAATGTAAGCTTCCATCCATCCGCTCAGTCTTCTCCTCCACCCAAATCCTCATGTGAAACCTCAGATTCATTGTCTGAAGAAGAAACAGATGTCTGGAAGGTTATTGCCACCAAGAATTTCGGTTCAGCTGAACTAGTCAGCTGTCAGGTCCTTGACATATGATGGTATGATGACTTCTCATCCGTCGTGCTTCCTGTTTTTGGTTCTCAGCCCTCTTGAAATGATAAATACACCCACTAATCTTCCAAATTAAAATGAAAATGAAAAAATAGAGGAGAAATTCTTAAGATGTTATCCTTTTTTAGGAAGCTTTTTTAGATTGGTTTTGCATTAGAAGGTTTCAGTGGACAATCACCCAATCATGATGATGAAGCAACTACGCAGACAGTAGAGTTTTTCTTGACTATTGCTGATGGCATATTAAGAACTATTCAAACGTGGCTTCATTTTGCCTACAGTGGTCTTACTCGAGGATCATATTTCTGCATTTTGTCACTATGTTCGTTGGAATTTTACATGACTAGGCTCAGATATTTGAAAAAGGTGTGGTGTAGCTTGCATGTGGCTAAGTGGGGTCAATCTGTAATTAATGCCAAAGAAAAGTAAGTCAATATTGTGATGTATCTAAATCTTACTTTGGTGTATCTATGGAAAAAAAAAAATCTTAAATATCTAAAGATTGTAATAGGAATGCAGGAGTCACTTCATTGTATGTTGCCTACCCACTACAATGTCCGGTTCTTGCCACCTGTGCTGAATTCCATAATTTTTTTTTTTTTACTTTTTATTTTTTATTTTTTTTATTTGGTTGTTTGGGGGTATTGACTTGGTGGTGTCATTTCCTGAGTTTTTGTTTATTTTGCAATGATATGTGTTCGTGCTGATGGGTTTTGAGAGAAGTTTCCGGAACCTTTTAAGCCGAACTCTTACCTTTCGATAGGAACTTGAATTGAAAAATAATGAAAATATAGAAAATTGGATAAAATAGGAGAGGAAGATTTTGTTATGAGAAGAAATAAATACTGAATATATCTAAAATTATAAATGAATGTCAAATATTTCTAAGTACTTTATTAATCATAATTTCTGTCGCTTACCAGCTTCATTCAAATAATAATGGTGGTAGAAAGGACAGAAACGCCTAATGACCGAAACTTTCTAGTTAGAACCATTTCAAAGGGAGGATATTTGCTTACATTTCTCTTCGAGAAATGATCAGGTGTATATTATCATAAGCTTCATACGTTCATAATTCATTTTAAATTTTAAATTTCAGATTTTTGTTAGTTCTTTTGCACCTGAATAATCTTTTTAATAAGAGCTGCGCACCTGTTGACAGGAATTTGTTCCTATGTGGGACTTATTTTTGCCCATGAATAATTTATCGAATTAAATTATTTTTTAAATAAAAAATTTAATTAAATTATTTAAATAATCAAATTTAGAGAGCTCAAAAAAGTGTATAATCGGTTTATATTTCAACTAATATTGTAAAAAATAAACAATAAACTGAAAAGGCCTCCAAAAATCAAGTCTTAAACACCCAACAATTTAAGCATTAGAAATTGTTAGAATCAAGAGTTTCAAGCTTTCAAATCTCAAATAACCATTAACTCTGCCATCCATAGGAATAGTACAATTTGTAAATCAGTGCCATTTGTACCTCTTGTTATATCATGACTTCCAATTTACGAATCGTGGCTTTTCAAATAAAATATTGAAGTGATACTCTCTGACATAATACCCATTAGAGAAAAGAGAGTAATGAGTATTAGATCGTTCAATTTAATTATCCGTTGCAATTAAAATTTTTTTTTTCCGTTAATCACTCGAAGAAGGGTCATTTTCTTTTACACTATTTGGAATAAATGTTGAGTTAGTTGATTATCAATGACGGGAGGAAGTTGAGGTCACAAAATATGCAATATGGCCCTAATGTGCCAATGTGTTATTAGTTTCTGATGATTTTCCTTTGGGTCAATTTAAGGTGTTGCACAAAGGACATAATCATGTTCAATATTTTCTTTATTCTAAATTAGTTCTCATATATGGATTTTAGAATTGTTCTAAAATATTTGTCTCATTTGTATTGAAGGAGTATAAAGTGTGTTGAAAATAGATAAGATGATATAGAATGCTAATCTTATATAGAGAGTTTATTAAAAAATATAAATATTTTAAATAAGATAATTAAAATAAAATGAAGAGATTGTTAAAAAAGTGACAGCGACTATGTGCTTGTAAACGTGTTCACAGTCTTAACTGCGTGGTTGCAAGGTTTTGGTAGCCTACCTTTGAAGAAAAGGGTATTTAATTCTTAACTGCGTGGTTGCAGGTTTAGGTAGCCTACCTTTGAAGAAAAGGGTATTTAATTGCTATGCCGTCTTTTTACATTTAACTGGAATTGATAACTGTATTATTTATTATATGTCTAACTGGATTTGGGAGTAACCACATGAAGTCTAAGGATAATTTGGAACGCAGAACTTTGAAAACATTTTTTTTTTTTATAAAGGGATATAGTATTTTATTATAACTTATTTTGTCATTTACTAAAATAAAATAAGCAGAGAATGCCCCTCTATAAAAAAAGAGGTGTCCCCTCAATTTAAGCAGAAGTTACATTCAGAATTTCAGATTCTAAAAGATTGATGTGGACAAGTTTCCTTGTGACTCCAAGGAAGTATTCGTCTTGAGTTTGGACTCTAAGATTTAAATATTGGATGAAATCCAAAATTTGATAGATGTTTTTAGTTTACAGCTGGGCTGACATGATTTATATTGACCGATTTATTGGATATATTCAACATCCTTTGATTTCTTTTCTAAAATTTTATTTCAACCCACACATCTAAAACTTAGTTTCACACGCATGAAGGAATTACAGTTTGTAAATGATCCAAAAAGCATTTGAAGATTAAAGATGGTGCATCTAACTCAGATGAAAACAACATGCAACAGATATTCTTGAATTTTAAGCCACTGACCTAACTCTATTAATTATTCCGAATTGGACCAAAAGCATACCTGTTGGTTAATGCTTTTGGCATAACTCTGAACAAGATTGAATCATGGAGAGAAGCCATTTGGCCAATTCTGTTGTTTGGGTAAGGGGGATATTAACAGGAGAATCATCAGGGTCCAAATTAGGGAATTACTTGTATGCTATCCCTTTTCCCCCTTTTTTAAAGGAGAATATTGGGCTTTCCCCTTTTTTTTTTTTTTTTTGAGGGAGAGAACTCTTTATAAATTTTCAATAGTTCAGTGCTTGCAAAAATTGGAAAGAAAAAAGATCTACAGGACTTACGTAGGTTAAATTGTCTTAATGTGTGCCGAGTATGAGTCCGAGGAAGCAGGCTAGGCTGAGTTAGGTTTGAGTCAATACTGAGTCGGGCCTAAGCTTGCACAAAGAAGAGCATCCAATTCTCTTTATTCAGTGAGGTCCGAGCGCTGAGGCTCCGAGTTTAGAGGAATGAGATTCAATATATGAAGATGAATGGATTTGAAAGATGTTTTCACTTAAAATAATTCTTTTCATAAAATATCAATCAGAAATTTGACAAATCGTAATTTTTAAAGATACAAAAATCAGAAATTTAATTATAGTGAGTTTTGAATGAATTTTTAATTTAACTGTGAAATCAAATTAAGATGAGTTTAAATTAAATATGAATTTAATTTATGAGTAGACGAGTGTGAGTAGAAGAGCCACTGACCTCAGACTTTAGTGAATCCCACGTGAAAACTCAAGTAGGAACCTCATGACGTTATCCAGCTGAAAAGAAATTCATTACTCTATCAAAAACGTCGTAGTATACGAGCGAATGAGAGGGAGAACGATCTAAATATTCTAGACAGCAAATTCATCTTCAATATAGAGTTCAATAGTAGGAGGATATTGTAGACTTCGTTACGTTTCTAAATTTCTAATGCCACCTTTGTAGTTTTAAAAGTCGGCCAATGCGCATTGAGAAATTAAAATGGTTAGCATAATGCTGGTGTCTCCTACTCTCTCTTAAATCAGAAGATGGCAATCATTTTAAAAACATCCATTTTTCTTCAACATATGACCTGTATTGTATCGGTCAATAGAGATCTGACTCACAGCCTCACAAATTACGGTCAAAATCAAATTTCCAGTTTTAAAATACTCCAAAAAATTTGATAGATATTTGATCACATTAATTATATTAGTCAAAATTTGTAAATGAGAAAAATCACCAAATTTTTAAAATTTGACCAAAGTTTTAATTGAAATCTGACAAATTTTGATAAATATATATTTTTTTGAAAAATTAATCTGCTAAAAAAAAATATTATTTTGAAAATTTAATATTATTTTATTATTTACATTTTGTCTAGTATACCCAGGTCGATTTTTTTTGCCTTGGCTGAAATTGTAATCCCACTGTCGGTAGGAACTAATCACGTTGTCGACTGATACGGTTCCCACTTCCCAGTTCACACAGCATTGGTTTTTACTTCTTAGTCAAACTAATGCATGCAAGCTGCATTATGGCGTTTCTATACCTATCATGGCTAATGTATTATTTTTTTGGGTCCATTTTAATTGTCTTATTTGAAATATTTATATTTTTTAAAAAATCCCTTTGTATAAGACTAACACTCTATGTGATCTCATCCATTTTCAACACTTTATACTACTTAAATATGAATGAGAACTATTTTGGGACAATCTTAAAATCTATATAAGACAACTAAATTGGGAAAGAGGAAGTATTATTTTTGTTATATACAATTGAAGAAAAAAAAAGGACTGTCATAATTTTTATGAAGATGAATGAATCCATAATTTACTTAACTTTGAATAATTTTTCATCAACAGTTACATTTATTTGTTTCAAAATAAACGATGGACTAATTCATCCTTATGAACATAGAAAAAGAATTTTTGAAACATAATTACTTAAATGAGTGATATCTCCATTTAAATCAAATAATAGGCCTATCAATGTTCTTAGAACTCCAATAAACTATGGGAGGTTTTAAGTTCAAGTTCCACTCTCAATATATATAGTCCCCTAGTTTTACCCAATATGTGTGGATAGGAATGTTTACATATGCCTTAAGGACTTAGTCACATGTTCTAAGAAGTCTGAATACCTTAGATTTTTTTTTTTTTAAAAAAAAAACAATCTCCTTAGATTCAGTTCTTCTACTTGAGTTTTATCTGAATCTTATTGGATAATTTAATAAATGGGTGGACTAAATTGGTCATAGAGTTTCATATTTTAAATCAGGACAGTCTCAACTGGTTGGACTCTTGTCAGAGGGGGGGCTAGCAGCTCTACCCGCCTGTCCAACCACACCATACTTTGAACATATGATTCATAAATCATATGACAAGAAAAGAAGACATTAACAAGGAAGTTTAGACTATTTAAAATACTTCTATTATTTTCTTCCTGACTCCTCTAAAATGGTGTATTCTTTTCATTTATTACAGTATACATTTCATAAAGCATTCCATTATTAGTTTTAGAATTAAAAAGTTGGTAAAATCACAAAGACATGTGCATAACAATCATTCCCATCTTCCGACTTACGTACTCATGAATTGTATGGAATTGATATTAATACATTGGGCATGAGCATTTACACCATATTTTATTACAAAGAGTTTTCCAATTCATACAATTATTGAATTCAATCCACACAATTATCATATTAAAGGATTAATGAGTCAGCTTGACCTGAACCATTTCTATTTTTAAAGTCTGCTTATTAAAAGGTTGACTTGACTTGACTTAACCTGTTTTTTTTAATGGACTTCAACTTTGACCATGGGGTGTCCAACCCGAATCTGGCCCCTTGACAGCCCTACTAATCAATCAAATTCATTTCAAATTTCTTAAAAATTTGAACCACGATGGGTTTTTTCCCTCAAAATTTCTCCAGTGATTCTCTTCTTCTATTCTTACATACTTACCATGACTTAAGTTACAAAATTTGGCCGTGAATTTTTTTTTTCAGCTGGGATAAAAAAAATTTGGCCAATATTTAAAATTTTCAGCAATGCTTTCGAAAAGATAGCCTAGTCCCGAACGGGAAAAATTTGGCCAAAATTTGTGAAAGAAATTAGTAAGATAGACCACGACATGAAAAGAACATCTTTTCTAAGAGAACTATACCTCATTTCTTGAAGGGGCGAGCATCACATCCATCTGCGAGTCTGAAATGGAGGAGAGATCCAGCACATAGGAGAGAGAAAAATAAATAGTATATATATATAATGAACACCACAATGGGGAGAAAAAGTTCTATTTTAACATCTCCTCATATATTTATGCATGCAGGATATAAGAACCCTTGACAAAAAGCTACAAGACAATGAAAGAATCTGACGCTTTGCAGCATGAACTTTTTACAAAAATAATGTAAACAAATAGATTACTTGAGCAGCAAAAATGTTACAAACTGGAGTAAACAAGTTAAATATTTACCGGTAGAATTTGAATGGTTGGCACTGTCGATCATTGGTGCAGCAGCTTCAGTTCTTTTCACTAACCATAGGCCTGTAGCCAAGAAGCATCTGAGATCTCGACACTTCAAGACCATAGATTAAAAACTTCAAAAAAACTCAGGCGAGTATGGTTCGAGTTGACTTGACTCAATAGTATTTCACGTCCAACGAGTGAAAGAATTTTATCGAATTTTCAAAGTCAAGTAAAAAAACTCACCCAAGTTACTTCACTCGGTGAGTCAAGTCCGAAGTTTTGAGTTTCGAACTATGCTGAAGACCAAGCTTATGGTATTTGTATTTACAATAGTCTGCTGCAGTGCTTAGTAACGAGATATTATCCAAATTGATGATTAAGATGGGTGGAATGGAAGTTATTGACATGGATCGATGAAGATTAGGTCTTCTTGGGAGGTCTGGTATGCTTTAATGTCATGATGAGATTCTGTCTCTCTCCTTCCATCTCTGCAAATTGCAGGCTCAGCTGTGAGTATCTATCATGCATCTCCTTCAGCTCAGTCTCTGCTGCTACATACTTCCTCTTAACTTCGAGCATGTCTTTTATCAGTTCATTAATGTCTCTAAAGCTCTGGAATATTGCTTCCTCATCATTATGTTGTTTCAGAAACGAACTAGATTGCATCGTAAGGGAAGAAAAAGAAGAAAGAAGAAAGGTCAGGGTTCAATTCATCTCGTTAATCCAAAGAGAACTAACAAATGAACATATTATGATTGAGTCTAATATTGCAATATTTCAATTTATAATTTTCCATATTGGTGTTGCCATAATATATCACCATCATAGTCGTTTTCATCAAAGGTATATATCCCATCTATCTAGGGTTAACACATAATTGGATCTCACCAAATCTGTTACCATGGGCCAGGAGCCTATCTAACTCCTATAAGAATCATGCCTGCAAACTTTAGAGGTGACAATTTCTAACTCGACTAGTAAAGTTGGCATCATGTATTTTCTAAGAAAAGATTGATTCAATCCTTACCCAACCTGACCTTAAAAATCTGGGTCAAGTGGCATAGAGGTCCCTTGGACCAGACCCAACCTCACTGAACCCTAATTAAAATACCTATGTCTCCATTTTTTTCCCTTAGCCCAGTGGTTCTAGCCCATGCATCCCAACCCTAAGCCCAAAAAAAGGAAAGTACACAACTCTTTTATTTTCTAATAACAACTATCTTTTTTGTTTACTTTTTATTTTATCTAATTCTGTTAGAAACTTTGGATGGAGTGGGTTGGGTCAGGATTCAAAAAACTGGGTCAATTCGGGTCAAGGTTAGGGAAAAATGTTACTAAATAAAAATAACCTGAACTTATCCGACCCATTCTATGCTACAAGCTCTTGCAATCCGTTGTCTGGAATGCAATGCCAAAAGTTCCTCATTTGAGAAAGGTACAAGCATTGCAATATTTGGCACAATATGATATTTAATCTTCTAGTTATGTAATTAACAATAAAGCAAGGTAGAGACTGCAATTCATTGTGAGAAGTTGCCGGAAGTTGATGGTCAGAACTGAGTTTGATTCCATAATTTAAATTGATCAAAGTGAGCAATAATTTGTGTCAATGAGACAGATTCTAAGATTAGAGCCTACCTCTGAAAATGAATGGTTGATTTCTTTGCCTGAAATGCTTCCGCCAGTTCAATTTCTAGTGCAAGTACCCGTTCTAATGCATTTCCACTGCCAGTAATTTCACTGAATGAAGGATATATACTTCCTAAACACTCATTTGCCTGTAGACAAACAGGGAAGTTTGCATGTTTTATGAGTTTGAGGAGAGGGAGTTGTGGCTTATGATGCATGGGTATAGAAAGTGCATACGTACCAGTTGTAAGTGCAACAACTCTCTTTGAAAACCTTGGGAAGAAGAATGTGGCTGATACTCACCTTGAGGATAAAGCGAAGTCAAGTTTGTGCTTTTCATTGTTTCCTGCTGCACGTAAATGAAAATGGCTTAAGGTGAGGGGGCAAACATTGAATTAGTTATATTTCAGGATCATGACCATTAAGTGGCAATTTAAAATTTCCTACAACATATTATTTTAGGCTAGGCTTTTGCCTGCATATTTGGTTTAGATGACAAAAGTGAAATTCTCAAAGATATACTGAAAATGGCATGATGTCATCATAGTATATTCGTGAAAGTTTGAAACAAGTAATAACGAGAAATGTAGATGTCAGCAGAAATGAGAGCATCACAATAATTTTCAAGAGATTCGTCCCAAGTATCTTTATATCATTAAAATTTACATATTTCTCGAAATGTCAGACCATTCCCATAGCCATTCTGGTTTGCCTCTATAGTGGCATGTCCTGATGTTCCAGTGATTCCTTTGTTCTGTTCTAGAATAGATGGCATCAAAAATAGAAAATTGCAAATATATAATAAAATACGAAAAATAAATGCTAAAACAATATTGAAACTAAAGGTTCTCATCTTGTTGTTTGAAATGTAAATATTTTGTTCAATTAACAATAATCTATGGAACTATAAAATACACTTTGCATAAAATGGCAGAGTGAGAATGGTTATCATTAATTATAAGATTATTTAATGAAACAATCATTGAACAGACCAGAACAAACTCAATTCAACAGAAACAAACTGCTACAGTCTGAATTTGGCCGAACTTACATAATTGGAACTGACCAGAACAAACTCAATCTACAGAAACAAATTGGTACAGTCCAAATCTGGCCGAATCTTAATGCAGAACGGAATTTTTTTAGCCCTTTTGAGTATATCGATTGTAATAAAAAAATCTGACAACTTTCATATCTCTTAATGGTTTAATATATTTTAATTAAATCAATTACCTTAAGTTATTTATTTTTAGTGTGACATTTAAAAAAATACAATGAAACCCAAATTTTGAACAGTGAAAATGTCCCAAAAATATTACGAGTATCATTATCCTGATTCACGAGAATAGTATTTGTGACAATGGCAAGAACCAAAGCACTTTCTAATGTGGAATGATACTCATTCCAGAGTGCAACTAGTCGACGTTAGTGGGAAGCATGATCTTCCTCACATTTAAGTTTAGTGAGTTACCCCCATATGAAAATGAGTGATGATCATATACTGCCAGCAGTATGGTACTGCCGGCCACATCTACCACTCATTTAAAAAAATTTAGATTTTTTTTTAATCAAAATGGATGGTAGATGTCATGATCGTGGCATTACACCCAGCCCATGGGCAGTTGTATGTGTGTCTCTACTTCAAATATGATTGAAATTTTGATTGTTTTAACTGATTCATAGGGGTAGATTTGATCCAATTGTTTGTCTTGGTCAGATGTGTCCAGCTTATATAGAATTCACTCAACACCTCATACACATTTAGAAACAATGAGGTATTATCTGCCATGATTTCAACAACATTATAGTGGACAAAATTTGCAACCACATAATACCTCTTTGTGGAGGTGATCCATGTTAGACCTAGAGCTTTTCTCTTTGAAATTCTTCTGGTTAAGAGCTATATGCCTTGTATTATTTTGCAACAGGTCCTCTCTCTCTAAGATCACTTGTCTTGGAACTCCAACTGCACTTCGAGAAACAACACCATCCTGTAAAACGACTGCGAGGCCATCCTATAAAACAATTAGAACAAAGATGGTCAAGAGATCCAAAAAATCTCTCTTAAATTACAAAAAATCCCAAGTCACTCAATTTCAATACCAATATCACTGAAGAATTGCCAAAACCACTTCATGCCGACAATGAGTGTTTGATAAAAAAAAATGAAAAAGTAAAGGTAACATAAGACACCGGCGACTTCCGGAATGTCTCAATGTCAGATATCTTGCATGCTTGGAAAGACTTTATTAGAATGTCTTAAGTTATTGCATAATTGTGTTTCATTTTCCATTTCTTCTAGTTTCAGGGCCCATCAGGTGTATCGAGTTGTAAGGCTTATTCTTAAGTTTCCGTTTGTTATTTGTATCCGCACCTTTGGTGCTTTTTCTCTATTAACCTTTTAACTAAAACAGTTCATTTATCACCCTATCCGTGGATTCAACATTGGCAACTCATTGTTTGAGTTTCATCATCTTCAGTTTGTTAATGATACCATCGTGCCCTTCTCATATGGTTCGAACTGTCATCATCCCTTCACGTCAACTACACGAAAAGTGAAATCTTCGGCATCAACCTGGATGGTGACGAGTTAGTTTGCCTTGCAGGTTTATTGGGTTTTTTTTCATCTTCCCTCCCCTCCACTTACTTGGATCTTCCTCTATGCATTGGTTCTCCTAGCTTTTCTCAGTGGGAACCCATTATCTACAAATTCAGTAAGCAACTCGCTTTGTGGAGAGGGAAATATCTATCTTTTGGTGGAAAGATAACCCTGTTGAAATCATTCCTTTCAGGATTGCCAGTTTACTTTTCCTATCAACCTTTAAGTATCCCAACAAGGTTATTTGCTCCTTGGAGAAAATCATGCGGGACTTCCTTTGGGGTAATTAGGAGGACGAGGAAAGACCACCTTGCCAGCTAGCAACAAGTTTGCCTCCCTATTGAAGCAGGCAGCCTTGGAGTGCGTCCTCTCAAGGAAGTTAACATTACCCTTCTATCCAAATGGCTATGGAGAATAAGGGCTGATGAAGAAGCTCCGTGGAAGTCTTTGCTCATTAAGTATAGCTTGGGTAAATCTGGTTGGGACATCAATCCTACCCCACGTAGAGCCTCTAGAATGTGGAGAGCTATTAGTGCCTATGTTGACAGATTCAAGCAAGGAATCTGGTTTAAAGTGGGTCATGGTGACAAAGTTAAGTTTTGGATTGATCCCTAGTACGATTCCACTCCACTATCCAACCGATTTCCTTCTCTCTTCCACATATCTGTCTGTCCTTCTGGCCTCGTTTCAGACTTCTTCTCAGTCGTTGGGGATCAGGTTGTGCAAGACATCTTTTTCCACCAGAATCTAACAGCCGATGAAATGGATGACTACTCGTTTCTCCTCCAGATTCTAAGTTACACCAAGATCAACATCTCAGAGGAAGATTCTTAGTTACGGTGGCCAGACCCATCCAATAGCTTCTCAATTAAGTCCTTCTATCTTTGGAATAATCGCAGTGATTTGCACCCTTTGTTGAACCCTGCCATTTGGCCCTCAAACGATCCACCTC
Source organism: Chimonanthus salicifolius (assembly GCA_013350335.1). Lineage (NCBI taxonomy): Eukaryota > Viridiplantae > Streptophyta > Magnoliopsida > Laurales > Calycanthaceae > Chimonanthus > Chimonanthus salicifolius. The sequence goes on from CM023538.1 coordinate 1,021,621, forward strand.
GGGCTATGAGTTTCTGCTGGACAACGGGATTGAAAAAGATCCTCACTCAAGATAATTTGTGCAAGAGAGGAAGAACAATGGTCAGTGTGTGCCCTTTCTACATCCGAGCCTTTGGGGATGTAGACCATATTCTCATCCATTGTCCTTTCTCTACAGCAGTTTGGAACTTCGTTTTGGATCGTTTTGGGATACAGTGGACTATGCATGCATCAGATGTTCAACTTTCTTTTGTTTGGGAGGTTGTCCATATTTCCACCGAGTGCTCCTCTTTGTGGAGTCTTGTTCTCTTTGTCACCATTTGGAGTCTCTAGTGGGAGCACAATAATAGGATTTTCAAGAACATAGTGGAAAGTCCGCAATCTATTAGTAGTCGGATCTTCGCCAAATGCGCATCTTGGGCCTTCTCTCTCGATGATTTCCGAACACTTCCATGTCCAATATCCTGCATGCCTGGAAAGAGTATTAGACTGGCATATCGCTTTATAGTTTTTTTCTTGTCCTTGGCTTTTTTGGGTGTTCTGGGTCCATAGGTTTTTGTTATGCTTTCTTCCATCTCTGTACTTGCACCTCTGGTGCTCTCTTTATTAATATAGTAACTATTTAAAAAAAAAATACAAATGCATTGAAACTCAAACCAAGACCTGACTATTGAGAAGTAAATGTCAAACACAAGTTTAAAACTCACCGGTGATCCTTCAGTCGAGTCGCAACCTAGGCATTTCATCTACCATGTTTATTCAACTTCATGGAATATTTCTAGAAGAATTCAAAAACAATGACCCACTTCATGCTCTGATGAGGAAGTCAAAACTAACTAAATGGAAGCCACATGTCACCAAAATAATTTTCCCTAGTTTCTGTAAGGCCATGTAGTTGTTGCATTATAGAACTCAATGACTAAATACTAGAAGTAATAGGTGTATTGTGTAAAATTGTAACTTTTGGAGAAGAATGATCGGTTAAACCGATTCGGTTTAAGTTGCTTGTATATCCTTAAATGCTCCGGTCACTTCAAATATTTTCTTTACAAGAATATTTGTAAATTAGTTTCCTTATATGTGCAAAAGCAACACAAAGTAACATAGATTTAAACGTAGCCTAGTTAATTAGTTACACTTTTCATATGACACAAAAACATAAAAATAATATCAATTCAAAATACCTGTGAGGATGGCAATTTCATTGGTGAGCTTGAGTGTTTGCCTTCATCAGTGGAAAGTTTCCATGCATCTTCCCCTTCTAAACATGAGCTTGATATGCTTCTTCTAACTGAAACTTTGGTGCTATCCGCTTTATTTACATCATATGAAGCAACAAGTTTTGATCTATCTTCTCCATGAAAGCCACTCTCTGTAACCGATGCTTCTTTTTGACCAACAGAGACCATGAAACTATCGACTTCAGAAAGCGACTCAGTAAGCAGAGAGTAATGGATACCATGTTCCTGATTTTGTTGTTCTTGAATATTTAAAGGGCACAAGGTTTGAAACCGCTCCTTCATTGCATTGAGTTCAAGTTCCATTTTCATTCTTTCCTCATTGCATTCTTCCAAAGAAGCTTCAAGCCTTGAGTTTTCTTCTTTACAACAGTCAAGGCTGAGCATAGAGCATTCCAGTTCATCCTTCATCTGATCGTTAGCAATGGTCTTTTCTCTCTTTTCACTAAGAACTCTCTGTAACTCATTCTCCATTTCCAAGATTTTCAGACACAATTCTTCATTCTTTTTTATACGAGAGGCTTCTCTTTTCTTTAGACTCTCAGTCTCATTGAGTGCATCTTGCAATCTAATTAGCATCTCTTCCCCATGTTTTTTTGAGACAAAGAGCTGACTTCTCAGCTCTAGCACCTTGTTTTCATACTGCTCTCTGATAAAAGCAATTCTGAGAGACTCTTGCATGGGAGCTTTTGGCTCTTTTCTGTCACGATCTTGACGGCTCTCTATATCTGCTCTATCTTTGAGTTCTTTCAAATGGGCAGACAAATTCTTAAACTCTTCTGTCTTCAAAATCTGTTCAGAGAGCTTGCAATTAAGTTCACTAAGCTGGTTTCGCAACTTTCTCAGTTCATCATCATAATCTTTCAGTAATGATATCTGGCAATTTTGTTCATCCAACTTTGACGTAAGAACTACAACTGTGACTTCCAATTGATACCTCAAGAGCTGTAAATTATCTCTCTCTTCTTCAGAACTAACCAACAAGCTTTTCAACTGTTCCATCTCAAGTTCATGCTGATACTTCTCCTGACCATCAACTCCCACCATTGCTGCTTTAGTCTTGTGATTTTCAATTTCAACCCATAAAGCAGTATTTTTCTCAACATGATCCTCGAGTTCTCTTTTCTGACCAACAATGTTTTCAAATTCAGACGTCAATGACTGGAGTGCAGTCATCAGTCTTTCATTTTCTTCTCCGTAGCTTGCTTCTTTAGCCATGTGAATTTTCAGCTTGGTGACTACATCCAGATACATTGATTGAAGCTCTGCATTGTCATGCTCTAAAGATTTCAACTGGTGACGAAGAACCTGCATCCTGGTCTCAAACTGATGTTTTATGAAAATGGCTTCAATGTCAGCAGCTAAAAAGTACTCATTTATTAATTCTAAATGAGTTTCCACATCGGGAACTTGAAGGAATGAAGCATTCCTGTCCACTTTTCCCTGGCATTGTTCACTGTGTGATTGAAGATGCCTCATCCTCAACCTTTCCAATTCCATATCTGATATTCGTTGCCTCATGTGGACACTTTCAGCTTTGTGGTCATCAAGAGCTAAAATCTGCTCATCTTTCTTGTGCAATTTGGAAGTCAGATCTACAATTGTAGCCTCAAGTTCATGTCTGAAATCTCTCTCAGATTTTAATTCATCATGTGTACATCTCAAATGTTCTTTTAAGAAGTTAAGCTCATCCGTCAGTCGAACAGATTCCTTGTTGGCAGCCTTTAAAGATGAGGATAACATTTTGTTTTCCTGCATAGATTCAGCAACTTTCAGTTTAGTCATTTGAAGGTCCTGAATGACACTGTTGAAATTCAGGTCCTTTTGAGCAAGGTCTGTCTTTTCAGCAGTGACAAGTTGCAGCTCAATCTCCAACTCTGTGACTTTTGATGACAACTCTCTGTTCTTCTCTGCATACTTCTCTTCAGCATCTGAGCTAAGCTTAAGCTTATACTCAGCATTTTCAAGCTCTAACTGAAGTTGTTCTACATGTGCATTGGTCATGTCTAACTTAGCCACCAGATCTTGTGCTTCAGATTCAAACTTCTGTCTTACGAACAAGAACTGTGATTCCATCCTGCTTAACGTCCCTTCAGCAATATATCTTTGTTCTTCTATATCCTTCTTCTCTTGACTAAGATGAAGAATCCTTTGACATGCTTTCTGATGAAGCTCTTCGAGATGTAAGAAGGCAGTTATGATGTTATCATCCTCGAATGCTTGCTGAACAGTTTCACCGGCAATTTGCTCATTGTAATAAACCATTACAGACCTTAGACGCTGCAACTTATCTCGCACTAAAGTGACAGTTTTCTCAAGATCATCCTTCACAAAGGACTGCTTAACAAATTCTTCTTTCAAGGTTTTTAATTCCTCGATAGCAAATCTAGTCTCACTCTGAAGATGTTTTTTCTCTAAGATTTCCTGTTCCAACTTCTTCTCCAGGTCAATCTTTTCTTCATGGCATGCCTCATACTTGCTTTTGTGACTTCCGCATTCCACAATCAAGCCCTCAAATTCTGTAAACTTTTCTCTCAAAAGAACATTGTCATAAGAAATCTCTTGTAACTTTCTTTCCAGAATACGGTTTTTCGATGTCAAGTCATCACAAATAGTGATCACCTCAGCCTCAGAATTCCTCAGAGCTTCTGCATCATCCAATGCAGCCTCGAGCTTAAACATCAATAACTCTTTAGACTCATTCACATGTTCTAGCTGCTGCACAAGTTCCTCTGTCCTTTCCTTCATGAGCTTAATCCCATCATATGTTTCATGTAGAGTTTCTTGTAAAACATTTGAAAATACATTCAAATGTATGCTATGTTCATAAATGTTAGTCAATTCAGCTTCTTCCTTCTTCTGGGACTCCAATTGAAGCGACCGCACTTCCTCCAAATCGCTCATCTCTACAGCAACATTGGTGTGAGATGCCAGATTTTTCGATTCATTAGTAGGTATGTGAAGAGGAACCATGCGTCCTACATCCTCAAGTTTCAAGCCATTTGTGTATGCATTAAGCTCTAACTCTTTGAGAACACATTCTTCATCCTTGAAAATGGTTTCTGCATGCATAGGGATTTCAGCCAAAGAGATACCTTTATTTTCAACAATTCTGTCATCATATTTCAATTTTTCATCAAGTTTCGCGGATGCACCATTGAGCTTTGGAGATAGTTCCTGCTCTATATAATCTTTAGAGTACTGTGGGGAAGCTTCTGCAAAAGCTTGCCTGGTGAGTGTCTTATTTGTCTCAAACAAGGACAAAACTTGAAAAGAGAGAAGCTCAAGGTTCTTTTGCAGATGATCAACTGCTGTGGAATAGTTCCAGCGGAGCCTTTTGAGTGCTTTCTCTGAGGTGATAGCCCTTTTCTCTAGCTCCTTTATAAGGGAACCTAAATCACACCTCTCTTCAGCAAATCTCATCAACTGTTCATTCATGTCGTGTTGCATTGTTTCCATCTGACTTTTGAAGGTAGATATATTGAAAGCGCAAGTAGAGTGCTCAGTCCTCAGATTGCACAGCTCATCTAGCATTTGTTTCTGACTTTCTTCGAGCTCCTTAATGAGTTCCTCATAGTAGCACTCCATCTGGTTCATTTTTTCTGTGAGGCCCTCCCGTTCAGCTTTGGACTCTTCCACTTCTCTCAAGAGTATTGACAGTCCTTCCTTCATCATATCAGAAGCATCCATGCTATTTTCAACAGATTCAAATTCCTGGGACACATGACCACCTTCAGAATGGTAATAATCTGAAGAACTCTGCATAATATTTCTCAGAGCAGGGACTTCCTGCAAACTCATCACTCCAATCTCCTTTGAAACAGTGATTTCTGCTGGTTGCATATTTAGCAGAAGAGATACTTGTGCCATTCCATTTTTAAGATCTTGTAGAACATATTTCAAGGCCTCTAGGTCAGGCTGAAGGGAACCAATGCCCCTTTCGTCAAAGCTTAGACAATCCTTGCACTGAATATCTTCTACTTTATTCTCAATGCAAAAAAGGCTCTGTAAACACCTTATATGCAAATCATGTAATAGAAAGCCATGGTCATCTCTTATAGTGCTCAGATTGAGCAACACTTCTTTGTTGAGCAGTTCAATCTCTGTGTTAGTAAAATACCGGTTTCCTTTAGCATGGTTCAGTTGCTTTAAGTCATCTTTAATTTTTTGACACTCAGACTTCAGTATAGAAACTTCTTTGGGAAGCTCTCCTCCTAGAGAAATTTCTGTAGCAAGTTGCTTAGTGAACTTTTCAGGATCTGCTGCTACTTTTTCTGCCTGACTTTGCAAAGAACCCACTTCCATCTTAAGCTCTAAAATAGATGCCTCAGCAACCTCCAAGCTACCTTTGTTTCTACTATTTTCCTCGTTAGCAGATGTCAAACCATTATCAATGGAATAGTCTGAACTCCATTCATGAACCCAATCATTGCTCTCTATTACCCGAAGTTGAGGATAATGATGGTACCCTTTCTCGGCTAGAGAGCCATGACTTAGAGAAAATTCACCCAACTCGCCAGAGATTATGCTCTTGATGCTATCAGTTATATGTGTACTGGAAATATCATGTTTTTCAGAATATAAACTTTCTGAAGTATGTGATGAACCATCTATTCCAACTGAATCCATTTTATCTTCATCAGATTCTCCCTGCTCTTCAATTGAAGGAAGTTCTGTTGAGTCTGGTCTGAATCCAACTCTTGCAATGACCTGTTTTGGATGTAAAAATCAAAGAATTTATAATCATCATAATAATGACTAAACTAAACTTTGAGACAGAAACAGAAAGATTATCATTAGAAGTAAACAAAAGTTCTAAATACCTTTATATTTAAATATCATTAAAAATAACAAAAGAATGAGAAAAATCATCAGAATTATACAACCAGAGCAAGATAAAAGCACAAGATACCCAGGTACCATTTGTATCATTATTGATGGAAGTAAAGTGACCTAAAAAGAGAAAAAAAAGTAACCACTTATGATGACACATAAATGACATGACTTGCACCATTAGACATATGTGCAAGGAAGATCATCAATACAATAAACAAAGAAAAAGAAACTGTAACACCCCAATTTATCAATGATATGAATATTTATGAAAATGCCACTGGATTGGTAAATTTATTATATGTGATTTTAAATGAGAAAATAGTGGGGCCCATTGTTCAAATTAAGACCCTATGAACATATTATAAGGGTCAATTTATCATGAATGGGTAATGAACATCAAATTGGGTCAATATGGTTAATTGGGTCAAAGGACCCAATTGGGACCCAATGGGTCATAATGGACTTGTTTGACCATTGGGTGAGCCCAAATTTAATGGGGTTAAGCTGAAATGATTGGAAATTAAATGGAGCATAAATGGGTAGGCTTGATGCAAATATGAAAATCACATTTAAATGGGTAAACCACCCATAAATGGGTCATGGCGTCAAATTGGATCCATGGGCTAAATGGGGACCCAATGGGTCGTGTTGACCATGTGGACCATGGTTGACCGTGTGGACCCTCAAGTGAGCTTAAATATGAGTCAAATCAGGTTGAGTTGGGACTGAAATGAGTTGGAATTAAATCAAGTAATGAGTTGACTCAAGTGCATTAAGTGTAGTGAGTTGGGTGAGTTGGGTGAGTTGGAAATCAAAGGGGCCTTGAACTCAAGTGAGTCAAATGGGATGTGAAGAGTTGCTTTGTTCTCAAACAGCACCAAGAGAACCAGTCCCACACGTTGGTGGGTTGGAAGTAATGTGTAATGCATGGAAACCAATGAAATGAGATAAAAATCTCATGGGAAATTTGGAGGGTTTCCATCTCATATGGAAACCCAAGGCTCCAACGTTGGGAGTGTCAAGGGGTGCCTTGGTTGGCACCAAATGCCTCCTTGGTTTGATCAAAGAATGATGAGGAGTAATGAGATAATATGGGGCTGTTTAACAAAAGGAAAACACCACACCTTTGGCCGATTATCACAGAAAGAAATCTTAAGAATTCTCATCTCTCTCCCTCTCTCAAGAACACACCTCCTTGGCCGAACCAGCTATTGGTGTTTTCACCATTGATCAAGCACATATTCGGCTAGAAACTAAGGAAGAAGGAAGGCAACAAGGGGGAAGGAAGCAGAGATCAAAGGCAAGAGGAAAGGCAAAGGAAATTGGTAAGTACTCCATGGAATTTGGTTTAATTAAATTGGTAAAAAGGGAGCATGTTTTGGGCCATGGCATGGCCGAATGCATTAAGGAATTAAACCTTGAATAAAGGTTGTTTAAAATGGTAAAAATGTATCATTGGGTTCGGCCACTTTGGATGGCCGAACCCCATGAAATTATTTGGGTATTTTGATGGTTTTTGAAGGCTAAAAACCATGCAAAATTATAGAGATTTTATGTGTTTCAATAAGACTCAAACTATATATTAAAGAGGTTCAAAACATAGGCCATAGGGTTCGGCCATTGGGGATGGCCGAACCCCATGAAAGGAGTTGTCAAGCTTATGGTGATTTTGATAGTTTTGAGAGATAAAAACCATACAAGTTGTGGAAGGGTTAAGGTGTTTAAAAATGGAGATAAAGTGTATCCATTGGGTTGGCCAATGTATGGCTGAACCATATATTGATTATGGTTAAATTAGCATGTCAAAACCATGAATAATCATGGGAATCATTGAACCAAGGGAACCATTGGGTTCGGCCATGTGTATGGCCGAACCCCATGGACCATTTTATATGGAATTTAATGGACTGTTTTTATGGATTAATTGGATTAAGATTATGTTGGAATTTATGTCTTGTTTTATGATTTGGTGTTAAGAATCATCTATGCTTAGTTATGAATATAAATTGATCAACCATGATAAATGGTGGAACATGAGATAAAAATCCATAGGGTGAGGATTCAGCCATGTAGTATGGCCGAACCCCACAAATGATCATTTGATGGACTTAGGGTTAATTTTTAATGTAATTGGAGAAGGGTGATGAAAGGATAAAAGAACCAAGGATGATTTATAGGGTTCGGCCATGGGTATGGCCGAACCCCATAGAAAGAAACTTGGGTCATGGTTGAGGGTTTTGAAGGATTAGAAGACCTAATTTGGATTGGTGAGGTTCGGCCAAGTAGTATGGCCGAACCCCACTAAGGTGGATTGGTTATGGAATTTGGTCTTTGAGCAAAAGTAAGCATTGGTTTAAGTCCAATGGCAAAACTGTAAATACAAGTCAAATGATAAAAATGAATAGAGAAGGATTAAAGGACTTGAAAGAGGGGTCAAACCAAAGTGGTATGGTTCGGCCATGTTGTGTGGCCGAACCCTACCAAGATATGTTTGAAGGGTAAAATGTTTAAGGGTTGATCAAATGAAAAGGAAGATTAAATCTTAAGTTGGTGAGGTTTGGCCATGGGTATGGCCGAACCCCACAAGATGATTTATGGGGTTTTGGACTTAGTTAGAAATTAGATGGTATATTATATTGATTGATTGACATGAAATAAGGTAACAGAACTTGAACGGCGTGCGAGTCGTGATCGGGTGACGCTTAAAAAGGAACGGACACTTAAGCAAAGTTTCCGTAGGTTTCCTACCTACTTGTAACCACTGTTATATTTGGTTTTATCATGTTTCATGAGATATGTTGTTATTGTTATTATGTTTCAAATTGGTTTTGATTGATGAGATATATATTTACAAATGACATTTATATACATTGACATCTCATGCATGGCATGGGGTGATGATTATGGGACAACTTAATGATGAGACTTCTATACAGAGGAAATGTGGAGTACTCTGGCTTACTTGATATGAGAGTTCTATCCAGAGGAAATGAGGAGTACTCTGGATTACCTTGACATGAGAGTTCTATACAGAGGAAATATGGAGTACTCTGGCTTACTTGATATGAGAGTTCTATTCAGAGGAAATGTAGAGTACTCTGGATTACCTTGACGTGAGAATCCCGTCAAGTGATAGCTATGTATACTTGTGATGGGTGGGACTCATTACATTTGCATTTACATACATAGCATTCATTTCAGATGTTTTGTTGGTCATATACTATGATATATGCATGTTTTATATACTAACCATGTGGTAGCCTTGAACGGAAAACCTACTGGGTGCGTTGATCTAACGCCCTAATTCTATCCTTAGAGGATAATGCAGGAAAAGGAAAAGGGAAAGAGAAGGTCGAGGACCAGGAGGGGAGCCAAGCTTAAGCGCTTGGGTGTTGGAATGGAATTTTACTTACTGCTGTTTGGATACAATTATTTTGTGGACTTGTAATATTTAGTAAACTTTGTTTATGGTTTGATAATGGATGCTTGGTTTAAACAGTTTTATTGGGTGACTTGTACTTGCTATCTATTCAGTTTAATTCCGCAATCAGTATTTCCGCAATTGGTCTAGCTTTATTCTGCATGACTTGATTAGTTCCATGTGTGGATTGTTATTCATGGTTTAGTCCATGCACACATGGGTGACCAGTTAAGCGTCGGACTTCGGTAGTCCGGACTTACCTCGCGTCGTAACGTCGCTCATCCTCTTCCGGTGTTATTCTATTATTATTTTAAAAAAAAAAAATTAGACTCTGAATCTCGGAGAGGGCGGAGCGTTACAGAAACAATGAAGACAAAAACTAGAAAGACAAAAACAGTGAGTGAGGTCAAACTGCATCAGGCCACAATCTATGAAAACAATAACAGATCACATATTCTAGATTTACCCACTGGCTAGCAAAGATATTTGAAAAAAAGGAACTGATACACCAAACTACAGGAAGTAGAAGATAAGCATATTAATATTTTGGCATCAAGACATTCATACCTTATTAGCATGATCATTGGCTTGCACAACAATGGTTGATACTTTATCAGATTCTTCATGCATTGTCTGAAGCCCCTTCTCCGTGAGCTCCCTTTGTTGTTTAAATTCTCTGCGGGGACCCAATCAACGAATGAACTCCTGGTTATAATAATAGAAGCATCCATGTTATAGTGCTCTTGAAATACCTGAAACCAGTCTTAGAAGTGAGGAGCTGGACATTGACCTGGTAGAAATTAGAATGGTTAGCCATAGCGTTAGTAAGATGAGCTTTATGGCTCGAAATTCTCATCAATGAGCCAACTAGTAAAAGAATTTACAAGGTACACAAAGTTTCAAATACTGTATATCCTTTCCTCCAAGTAAAGGCAATAAACAGCGACAGCACAGGTGTCTGTATTCATTTTCATGGGTTCGAATTCAACCGAGATGAACTAATATCTCATACATTAAATGGAAAAATGAGTGACAAAACGGATAAATCACTAAATAATAACCAAGAAGATATCCTACATTTAGAACAGTGCCATGGTTGCATCCAAGTAAAGGCAGCGCAACAGAAGAAGGCTTTGACGTTTCTGCATAATCAGCAAGGTTGATTTTAGCCTCACCAAGGAGGCTAGACCGAGAAGAACCCTGACAGCATATGCATTTAGCTTCAGTTCAGAATCTATGAACAATAGTGTAACAAAAGAAATAAAACAAAATCTATTGATTTTTCAGGAGCTTTAACTACTCAATCTCCAATAATTAGCAGAGAACGGACTCGTTATTGTAGTCACTAAATTGAAAAGGGAATGTATGTCTTGAATAGGAGTAATACCATAGAGACCACAAGCTTATAAAGCTTTTCATCGTATTGTTTGGTTTTGGCATCTTGAAGAAATGTAGCAGTCTCATAGATAGGATCTGACCATCTACAGTTCCCATTCCTCACATTTGCTTTGGTTGTTTTTGCTATTGTCTTTCCAGAATCAGCAACAATGAAGGACACAAACAATTTATCCCATCCTCTTTGTGGAATCTGGAAAAATGTGGAAAAAGAAATAGTATTTGAACATGCAATGTCCCAAAACTAGATGCAAATAATTAAATTCCTGCAGTGAAAAAAGAAAAAAAAATTGCCAACGCCGCATAGTTTGCAGTTTAACACAACATTACCATTAAAGTTGATGATCAATTTGATAAGAGACTGATGTGATCATTAATAGTTCAGGCCCTATATGTACTATGATATGAAGTTGACATTGTGTCCAGTCAACTAGATTACCCGGAGGACATTGTCCGATTTGGATGATGTTTACAAGTCCATCAAGTCAAACCAACTCCAGATCTGGGTCCCCATTATTATTTGTGGTGGATCGCAATCAACTGGACCAGGTCCCCAGATTCACAGAGCTGATTACAAAGACTTGAAAGTCCAATATTCCAGGTATCAATTAAAACCAAAACATACATGTGTAGCATGAAATTGCAGCCTAAAAACCACTTTGACTTTTGTCTTGTCATGCTTCCACTGGAAGATCCTTGACATTGTTCCACAATCAGCAGTCACTTCTGGAATAACATCTGCATTCTACTGTATTTTCCCTGCACCATTGAGACAAATAAAACTATAACTCCTCTTCTGCGAAGTTTAATTCAATCCACTATATCAATCATTTCAGTCCAACAGAATCTATGAAGTCTCCAAAATGTGCACCTCAGTAAAGCACTTAGATCCTTATTTGTGACATACTCTTAGTGAACATAATGTGGTGAAACAGTAAAGCTCAAATTTCTGATGCAAGGAAAGTTCCCTAAATATAGAAACAACCATCAAACTTCTCACAGATTCATAACCCTTACAAGTAAATGAGACCATTTTATATGGAAGAGATCTGGCATTTTCCATAACATGTCTCTTAGAAATCATAAAATGAGCAAATTTTTATTTTTAAAAAAAAAGACTAAATAAACTTCTCTGATTCGGATATATCTGATAAGAAAAATCATGTTACTAAATGACAGAAAAACAACTGTAATAGTGTCTATGTATGCTCTGCATCTTCCGAACCACATATCCCAAATTTAAAGCAGAATATACTACAAATAACCAGAATCAAAGCAAGGAAGGTAGATTTTTCAGAACAATGATCTCTATAAATTTCCCCAGCCTTCAAATGTACATAGAGCAAAGAAAAGCAAAATTTAGACCAAATTGAGTTAAATTCCATCACAATGACTTCGAATCTTACATTTCCTACGAGAAAAATCTCAATTCTAGAATGTTCCATAAATCTATCAAGATAGGATCAGATCCACTATGGATACTGAAAGCATTTAAAAGGAGAACTTCAACCAAAATGTCAAACTATATGCAAAGATCAGCCACTGTCTTCAAATCTAAAATCCCTTGACAAGAGTTGAAAATCCAACAAATATCTGATAATCTATCAAATTTGAAGGTCAGACTAAGAAGCAGAAGGAGCTCTCTTGGAGTATGAGCATAGTCAAGGTACAATAGCAAGCTTCAGTAACCAAGGGTCCTCATCCTCAGAGGTAAGGTGCAAAACTAGAGATCCGCCTCATCTTGCTAGGTTCACTTATTTACATATCTCAATAAAGATATACAAAAATATTTCTCAGGTACAGGCATCAGCATGTTTTTGCCATGCAAGAACTTCTCTCATTTTGTCCTTTTTTTTTAATGTAATGGTACTTTATATAAATGTATGTAAGAGAGCCTTTGAGAAAACCTTCAACAAACACACATCAATATATGAATATTCTTCATTTTGAGCTTTTATGCCGTTGATCCCAAGAAAATACATTAGTATCATCCAAAGCAATGAAATGACTAAACCCATGAGGGTTGGCTTGACAGTTAAGAATCCCAATAAGTTGTGGGAGGTTCTGGGTTTAAGTCTCATTCTCAACATATAAAGGTCACTCCCCCTAGTTTTACCTATTGTGTGTGGATAGGGAGGTTTGCACATGCCCCCAAAGACATGGATACCTTAGACTTCAAAAAAATAAAATGAAATGACTATTATACCTCATGGGATCAACACTAAAAATAAGGTCTTACACTCATGGAATCAACTTTGTGTTAGATCGTGAAATGACTGAGAAGACGAGAGAAAAATCTTGCAAGCTGCAATTTTCCAGAAGCTTACCAGATTCAAAGCTGGAATTGAACAACAGCGGCTTTTAATCACAAAATACTGAAGAAAACCGGAAAAAATAAATCTCAGAACCTGAATTTTTTTTTTAATTTCTCAGATGCAAAGCCAAAATCCAACTAGAGCTGCTATTTTTTTAGTGACCGAGGTGTCTAGGGCCTCTTAGAGAACTCGACTAGTCCTCAGGGCATGTGTAAGCCTTTGAGGAAGGGTATTACAAGTAGCCCTCTGGGATAAATGAGATTCGAACTCAGGACTTTCACTTTATGAGAGAGGTTCCTGGTCAACACACCAATCCCTTGGGGTTAACTAGAGCCGCTATTGATCATGAAATGACTGAGAAAACAAGAGGAAAATCTTTTCAGAAGTTGCAATTTTCCATAAACTTACCAGATTCGAAGGTGGAACCAACTAGAGCTGCTTTTGGTAGTAAGTTGGAGAAAACGTCAGAAGATTTCTCAGAAGATGCAAATATCCAGAAATTTCTCAGTGCATATGGCAATCCAATTAGAAATGCTTTCAATCATAAAATGGCTGAAAAACAAGAATAAAATATCTCAGAAACTGTAACTTTCTGGAAGCTTACCAGATTCGAAGCTGGAATCAAAATGCAGCTGCATTCGACCATAAATGCAAATTTCCACAAATTTCCCAGATGCGAAAGCTTCTTTGGGTCTGGAAATGACTGAGAATATGAGTGAAAAAGATTTAAGAAGCTGCAATTTCAGGAAGCTTGGCAGATTCAAGCTGGATTCGAACTAGAGCTACTTTTGATTGTAAAATGTCGGAGAAAACATCATAAAATTTCTCAGGAAATGCAAATTTCCGGAGATTTCTCAGATTTAAAGTCCAAATCCAATTAGTTTCTCAGATTTATAGCCCAAATCCAACTTGAGCCACTTTAGATCACGAGTTGACTGAGAAAACAAGAGAAAAACCTCCCAGAACTGCAAGTTTCTAGAAATTTATCAAATTCAAAGAAGGAATTGGACTAGAGCTGCTTTTGATCGTAAATGCTGGAGAAGACGACAGAAGATTTTTCAGTACCTGCAATTTTCCGGAATTTTCTCTGGTGTAAAGCCGGAATCCAACTAGAGCACTTTCTCTAATGAAATGGCTAACAAAACAAGAAAAAAAATTCACAGAAGCTGTAATTTTCTAGAAACTTATCAGATTCAAATCTGGAATGGAACTGGAGCTGATTTTGATCATAAAATGTCGGAGAAAACATCAGAAATTTTCTTAGAAGCTCCAAGTTCCGGAATATTCTCAGCTACCAAACCAGAGTCCAATTAGAACTGCTTTCGATGACAAAATGACTGAAAATCAAGAGTAAAATCTCTCTGAAGCTGCACTTCTCCAGATATTTATCAAACTCTAGAACCGGACTAGAGCCACTTGTACTCATAAAATGCCGGAAAAAGAGAGAAATTCTGTCAGAACCTTGCAAATTTCTCAATTTCGAAGATGATATCGAATTAGAACTGCTTTAGATCATCAAATGACGAAGAAAACGAGAGAGAAATCACGCAGAAGTTGCAATTTTCTGGAAATTTAACAAATTAGAAGCTGGAAAAGGGAATACAGCCGCTTTTTTATGGTAAAGTGCCGGAGAAAATGAGAAACATTGTCTCAGTATCTACAAATTTCTGGAAATTTCTCAAATGCAAGCCAAAATCGAACTAGAACCGCTTTCGATATCATGCAAGGGTGCAGAAAACGAGAACAATCTCTCCTGAACTGCAATTTTCCGGAAGCTTATTAAGTTCGAAGCTGGAATCTAATTAGAGCTGCTTTTGATAGTAAAATGCCGGAAAAAACGAAAACAAAAATTTTCAGAGCTGAAAATTTCAGCAAATTCTCAGATTCGAAAACGAAATCGAATTAGAACTGCTTCAGATCACGAAATGACTGAGAAAACAACAGAAGAATCTCACAGGAGTTGCAATCTTCCAGAAACTTACCAGATTCGAAGCTGGAATAGAACTAAAGCTGCTCAAAATGCCAAGAAAACGACAGAAATTTCCTCAGAACCTGCAACTTTCCGGAAACTTTTCAAATGCGAAGATGGATTCCAACTAGAGCCGCTTTTGTTCGCACAATGCCGGAGAAAAAGAGAGAAATTTCTCAGGTTCGAGTCTGGATTTGAAGCAGAGCTGCTTCGGATGTGAAGAATGAGAGAGAGAGAGAGAGAGAGAGAGAGAGAGAGAGAGAGAGAGTCTACCTACTAATAAAAGGAATCTGAAGGTGCTTAGAAGTCAAGGGAAATGAAGCAAGCGTACGAGAGAAGTTTTGAAGATGGTGGAACGGGAACAAAACAAGGAATAGGGAACGGGAATGGAGAACGAAAACGGGAGAGGAGAGGATTCTCTGCGACAGATTTTGGCAAAAGAGGGAGCAGCAGTGAAACAGAGTGAGGATTGTTAGCTTTGGGCATGGAGGGAAGGACGGGAAACGACCCTTTTAATATCCCGCCAAATACGGCAATTTTCTCTAATAAATCACTACTATTATTATGGTAATCTTTTATAGGATATTTATGAAGAAATTTTCAGCATTTTTAAAAATTTAGTAACGTTTCCGTATATTGAATAATTTTAAACAAAAAATTTAATTGAAATTTGAAATTTCACTAAAACGTTAAAACTATAGTAAAATGCCTTAGATTAACTTTTAGAATAAAAATTTATGAAATTATGTTAGTTTGTTACAAAAATTTCAACTACTTTAAAGCAGTGTAATAAAGTTAAAAAATAATTTTTAATCTTCTTATAATATTTTATTTTTATATAATTTATAAATCTTCATATACGTGAAGATATTCATACTTTACAATATAGTTTGGTCATGTTTTGCAGCTCATTTTATTATTATAGAAATAATCAACTGTAGAAAAATTAATTATTCTGAATATGATTTTACATTTTCATTATCTTTAATTTATGGCATAAAAATTTCAATGGAATTGAAAGATTATTTCGAGATAAGCATGTAGATCAAGTTTTAGATAAAAAATTAGACATTGATTTTAGTAGTCAAAATCATTAAGTATATTTAGAAAAAAATAAGAATGTCTGGTGATGTCAAACCACTAAAATCAATCAAATCGCTGTGATTTAATTTTTTAGATAAAATTTAATCAAATGTTGAGCATTAGATTTTTTATTATATTTATAAAATTATAAAATAAAAGCATGGCTTTTTGTGGCACAAGTGATGATTCTACATTGTATTCTCTCCTTTGGAGACACCATCTTCTCCTCTTTCAAGAGAAGTTTGATCTCGTGTAGAACCCAATGTCTACTTGATCCAAACAGGAGAAGTGGATCCCCATTCAAATAGAATTTATATTTTTAATATAAAAACAATTATTAGACAAATGTTTTTACTAATTATAATCAATCTATTAGTGTCAATACATAAAATGACCTAAAATTAATAAATACAAAAATTAATCATTTTAACTGTTTAAATTTTCTATTTTAGCCCTAGAAGAGATCTTTCACAAAAATAACTTAAATTTTTAAGTTTTCATAATTTTACTGTAAAGCTTAACTTACGGAAGAATAAGAAGTGTTTGAGGATTTTTAGTAAAAAAAAATCTAATTTGACATAACAGAGTTATGATCGTTTTGTCATTCAGTTTATTTATATTGATACATAAATTTATTAAAAAAGAAACCATATTAGAATATAGCTTAAGTGCCAATATTATAGTTATAAAAATAAATTTCTTTAAAAAAATAATTTATCTGACTTAAGTAAATAGAATTAGAAATTTATACTTTAACTGTTTAATTTATTTAATTTAAATGTGGTGAGTTTATATATTTAGTTATCTAAAAATTTAAATTCTCAAGTTGATAATCATTTATGTAATTTTTTAGATAATTAACCTTATTTTATAAAAAAAATTATCTAAACCAAATAAATAAATAAAAACTTGTGGTATTGTTTTTTAGTAAAGAGCCGCCTCAATTGAAATGATGAAGAGACATGAGTGGACGAGGTCACGGGATTAACGATTCATAATTATTTTCGAATGTTGTCGGAGGCCGCCATCATTTAACTCACTAAGCCTTATGCAATCAATCATTTCCATCAATTGAGAAAGTTAACATTGATGCCTTCCTTATTATTAAGCAATTCGATTCAACTACTATTATAGTATTATCATTTTAATATTAGTTAATGAATGACTTAAAGCTTGGATTAAGACCATCAAGTTCTCAATCAAGGTCAAGGACAAATGAAGTGAAATTAAGGTCAAAAGTCTTTTCATTGAGGGTTAGAATTTTTTTATTTTTGGTAATGAATTTTAAGAATTATACTTTTTATGTTATAATATATTCAATTTTTTTTTAAATAGTTTTAAAATCGAATGAAAATCTCAAAGTTCTAACTCATTTAGAACCAACCCTCATCAAGTCTCACTTGGACACTGTTTTCAACTACGCCACTCATTTCTTCTTCCCCCCTCTCTCTCTCTCGACTCTTTGATTGGTCCACCTTCTCCCGATTACATTCGAAATTGGATTTAGAACTAAAATCCACTTTTGATTCACTAATCAACACATGAAAATCGACATACAATTCAATCAAAAAGCAAAAATCAAAATTGAAAATCAACACTATTCCTCTTCCAAAAGAGTTCAATTCTCCCAATGATTTTCTCTATTCTTCCTCTTTTCTCTCTACGATTTAGAAGAGATTTAAAGGTCCGAAATCAACAATTAAAATTATGGCAATTTCCTATGGATTTCATTTCATTGGTGAGATCGATTTAGAACGAATTCAAATTGGATAGAGAACTTATTCATGAGATATGGTAGAGTAAGGTAGGGTTTGAGAGGGCAAGGGTTTCAAATGAAGTCCAAGTTAGCCCCACATGGCAGTTCCAATCGACAATGATAAGGCATGGGTGAACCAAGGCAGAAGCCAATATATACATATTTTATCCAAACCCTCCATATATAACCACTAACCTTGTATCTTAACCACATGCACGTTACAGTCTGGAGTCCCGGCCTAGATCTCGATGCAAGCCCAGAGCTACCCCTATGAGCTCAGGGTCAAGCTTCTCCAGTTCAGATTTTTTTGTGCTCAACCATTTACTTATTTGGGCTTGAGCTCAGGTTCATCGAAACACTCGCATGGCCAACTTCAGTGAACCACAACCCCCACCATACTTGATTATCCATAAGATCAAAACATGGACAATAGGGCTGCAATTCATTTAGATCAAGCTGACTTTTGGGCCCAAACTGCAATTAAAAGGTCCAAGCTCAAGCTTAGACCAACTTGTATTTGTAGGACTCAACACAATTTCAAGCCCAAAATAGATATGCAGGCTCATCTGGGCTCAGACTTGTTTGGGCCTAAAATGCTCTTTTGCATTATTATGTTAAAATATAATTTATATAATAGATAAACTTCATATTTATACAAAATATTAATTAAATAAACTTATTTTTTAACTTATTTCTCAAATTCAGACTTTCAGGCCGTGTTGGGCTTATGTATAGGCCCGGCCCAACCAACTTTCAATTTACGCTTAACATTTTAGGCCCAAAAAATAAGCCCGACTTGAGCCCAGGTCAACCTGAGCCCGAATTTTTCACAGTTTTTTAATGCAGGTTTAGTTAGGCACAGCCCAAATTGCACCCCTACGGGACACCGCACACATGGACGGTAGTAAACATACGGCTTAAGATCAAAAAAACAAAAAGTGGGCAGCACGCTCCCAGTAAAGCAAAGGGCAAGCACATTTGATGAGTGTGTCGAAAGGTCATGGCTTCTCTCTCTCTCTCTCTCTCTCTCTCTCTCTCTCTCTCTCTCTATATATATATATATATATATATATATATTGTTCCCTCGTAAACAATTTCCCGCAAAGTTTGGTGCAAACTCCTTGAGAGGCCCACTTAAGCCCACATGGATAGGTAGACTTTGGATTTTACATGATTCTTATAAAATTTCATCTTGATTGAATAAGAGAAGCCAAGTTATTTAAAACCCTCAACATTTCACATTTATCCAATAGTGAAGATTCATCAGGTTAAATCCACAGGCTTTAAAAGTTTATTTGATGTTAAATTAAGCTCAGGTGCAATTCAAGGGGTAAGTGGGTGTGAAGGGAGAAATGAATCCATTTGATCTACTATGGCCCCCCAATCCAAAGTTTGCACCAAACTTATTTAGTATAATACATTGCTAAATATTTAACTATAATCCATAGGCATTGGCCAAGACAAGACCCATTGACACAGTACCCAGATAATGCTGTACAGGCCAATGCACATGAGTTATTTTTTTCCATCTGATACGGACGTTGCACTAAGTTCTCTCCTAAAATTCTCTCCTTACTAATGTTGTGGAACATATGGAGGTAGAAGGCAGAAAAATCAGATAACCATAAGTAGTCAAGAAATTTCCATTATGACGATATTTACCGTAAAAGAAGTGAGCAAAAGATTACAGCTCTCTCTCTCTCTTTCTCTGGTATAGGAATATGATTGAAATTGAAACTAATCGTAAAAGTTCAAGCTCCAGTCATAAGGCTGATATACTACCTTCAGCTGAGAGTTTGCAAGCAACTCTAGCAACTCCGCTGACTTTGCCGGCTCCAGGTAGTTTGCCACATGCCTCAACACCTCCACCTCATTCTTTCCAAAATCCACACTGTACCTGAAAAAGAACAAGAAAAGAAATTACATGAAGAAAAAACAAATAAAGTATGCAGGTTTATTTGAACCACTTGCTAGGACCTAAAGAGTGGGAACAAATATTTGCAATAGCCAATAACAATATTTACTTTAGAGAATTCATCATGCTTTCTTGTAATCAACTCAATGGTGAGAATCATCTTAATTGCAACAAAAATGTGCTAATAGCCTCTGGAAGTTCATCCAAATGAATGGGTCAGATAGATAGCTGTCCTTGCTATCCTGTCACCAATAGGGCTTAGTGACTCGATTTTTCAAAACCTGTATGTCAGACTGAGCCCTAAAATTTGACTCACTGGACAGTGGAACTAATTCTGAATTTTCACTTCTTTAGGTCCTAGCAAGTGGGAGATATTGTTAATGGCCATTTATTACCTCCCAAAGAGTGGGAAAAATGCATTCTAGAAAATTGCAGACTATCAGTTCACTTCAAGTATTGAAAAACGGTTTAGATTAATTAAGGTGGTCCCGTGTCATGCAACAAAAGTGTAACCACATAAGCTCATGATTAGGGAACCAAAAAGTATGCTGAAAAGACCCCCAACAAAGTAGTATTATGATGCCTTTGCCATTTTGATGAATGAATACAGCATTTTCATGTCTTAACTTTCACAACAAAGCCCCTCTCTTATTTATCTAATCATTTGTATGTGTATCCAAGGATAGGTCTGTGTATTTGTGGGTTTGCAGTTTCTTTTGCTTTTTCTTTTTCCTTTAATATGGGTCTGGCATCAGCCATCAGGGACAAAGGAATCGGTTCTGGGATCCCAACAGCAAAACTACAGAAGCAAGATGCAAGCCCAGTCACAACCCTTCTCTTGAATTTCACTGCATAAACTGAAAGTCCTATATATGCAGCGCTGAGTTTTCAGAACATGTGCATGGAAATATCATTCATTTCTCAAGGGGCATTTACTGCATTAACAGAAATACTTACCATCTAAGAATCTTATTGACTGATGCCACCTTAGACTCAGCATCAACCACCAAGCCACCATTCGTAAAGAAATCACGTGCAGCCTCCACCAGCTCTTCATCAATGTTCCCAGGTGAGTAGCACCGTAGTGCAGGCCCAGATCGGTTGCCACAGACCAGTGCAAAGTGAATCAGGGGTTCTGGGTATGGAAGGGCAACCTGATCCACCGAAACCCAATAAGCAAAAGAGTCAAGCAAACAATAGAACAATCAGTAAGCAAGAGATACCACTTGCCTCAGAGAAAACCCATAACCACAATTTAAAAAACTACTCAGTGCAGACATTAGGTGGCCACCTAGTCTACTAACTAGGTCATGCCTGACCAAGACTCATAAGAACTGGCTCAGAGTCAGCTACTTGCTTGGCATGGTGATCTGTCAAGTCAAGTCAACTGGGCTTGAGTCAAATCAAGTTTCTAACTAATGCCATAAACTGCATATGCCCTCATCTCATACTGACAACCACCCAGACTAACCCCTCTAACATTGTTGACCTAACCATGAACAAATCTGAGCATCAAAGTTTTCATCAAGTTATTATGGAACATAAATTTCAGAGGGGAAAAAAAAGCTACTGCATTGTTTAACGTATTTAATCAGGAAGTATGGATCTTAGAAATAACAGGGTTCTTGATAGGTGTTCACGGACCGGGTTATTCTCTATGACAGCCTGAGCCCATTTATATATAGAAGCCCGAGCCCACCTATGTGAGACTATAAAAATCCAACTATTCAGATTGAAAGTAGACACAATGAGCTAATATGAACCAAATTTGAGCTCAAAGCTCAATTTCTAGCCACTTGGTCTAGTTGGAGCTCATTATGTCTACTTTCAATGTTATTGGTCAGTTTTCTAATTAATTTCAGAATAATGTTTAGAAAAAGGGAAAATGGACCAGGTGTACATATACACACATATAATGGCTAAATGGGCCAAAAACCCAATAGGTTTCACGGGCTTCTTGTAAAAGCCTGAGCCAAATTATATATATAAACGGGCTCAAGAATTTAGCCCAAGCCCGGTCTGATAGGTTGGTTTATGTGTTTAAACCCATTGGTTTATGACGAGTTTGGGCGGAGCTTAGGCTGAGGACAATCCTAGTTCTCGATGAACATTAGAAGGAAATTCTCCCAGGTGTTCTAATGATTATAATGGTTGCCTCATATTGAAGTGAGCAATCATAAAAACAAGTTCATCTCTCAACAAAAGAATGAAGAACAAAAGCACCTACATGACAAGAATCAATACATTACCAAGGAGCAGGATTTATAAAAAGAACATCCCCTTATTTAATGAAAATAAATTTATTTTCTCTTAAAAAAAAGGAAAAAGTTGACAAACAGGACTACAAGAGCTCCAACATAGGATAAACTGAGGCTGCAAAATGTAGAAGCACGTAAGTGTCAAGCATTTTATTCTGGTGCTCCTCTAGGCCTGTTTGATCATTGCCAACAGTACAAGGCCACAATCTCTAAAGCATATCACATTATCTCATGTTTGAGTTCGTGTTAGTGATGCACTAAAGTCAAAGAAAGTTAAGAGAGAGAGAGAGAGAGAACAGTCAGTTCTCACCTTTGAGCGGATGTCTTTTGGACCAAATGGTTTCATGAGATTGTATGGGGGTCTTTGATTACCCCGCAGGATACCATTTTGAATGGCTGAAAGAGAGTAAGTGCTCCCTCCAACAACATATTTGAAGTCCCCAAAGAACTTCTTTCGCTCCAATGCTCCAGTAGGATAACCCCAAGTCACCACGGCATGGATAGACATCATATTGTAGAGGTTTATGAAGAAGGACATTTTCTCCTCCTTCGACAAATCTATCAACTCCACCCTCTGAAGCTCCTCTACAATTCTCAAGTACCTGAATAAGATGCAGCAGTTAGAATGCTAAGGAAGAACCAGAAAACAGAATAGAATATTCCAAAAGTTGCTTACAAATGGATTAAACTAGAAATTTTAGAACGGTATCTAAAATGTGGTTTGCTCCCCGTTTGAAGCTCAAATTCCTTAATTCTGAGAATACAAGAATGTATTAAAGAGAAAATTGCATAATGACAAGTGGATATTCAAGTAAATGGGAAACAATGTTCAACTTAAGCTAAAAGCATGTTGGTCAAAACAAATCATCCATCTAAAATGAATCTTGAAAATGGTCTCAGGGTTTGGCCAATTCACTACCTCATGTGTCAGCTTTCTTTTTCATTTTTAGTGTAGAAGAACCACCGAAGCATAATTATTTTGCACTTTAGTCATCAAACAACGAATCAAAACCTGTAAGAGTCATCTATCCTTGAAGCAGAGAGACAAAGGGAGAGAGAGGATGAATGGCATGATTGTGGGATTCACCATCTATACCAAATGATGCCAAATATTTTCTATAAGAAAATAAGCAGCATAAGTATTGCATATTAGAGAAAAGTACTACTATTTAATTATCCTCATTTACATCAAAATGGGAAAATGTTAAAGCCATTCAATTGAGTATGTTAGCAGCACTTCTCTCTTCAGTAAATATCTCTAACATACCCAGGGAAATTTAAAAAGAACATCCTTGGACTGGAAAAAAATGTCATAGAAGCAGACTATGGTTTCACTAGACACATCTCTACATATCCCTCAAACCATAAAATAAAAAAGGTAATGTTAACACTGGAAAAACAGGAAACATACAGAAATTATTATATGCAAATACACACATACACACACATATATATATATAGAGAGAGAGAGAGAATCAGAGAAAATTAGGTTCTATTAGCTCATAGTAAGGGCTAGCTTATTAGGACCTGCTTGAGTGCATAATGATTCATGGATGGGATTGAAAGGTCTCCATTTAGTAGTCTGGCCAAAATTTCATCAAGAAAAGAACAACCTAGCCATTGATTAGGGGCCTTGAAAACAGAGTTCATTTTATTTCATCTAACCATTCATTTTTAATGAACCTGAGCCAGTAGGATGCATTGACCTCGGTGATATTTCACCTAGATCCATCAATTCATGGTCTTTCAAATCCCACCAACCTCTGTGAATTGCCATGCACACGTCACACAGCCCACTGCACCATAGTCCTTGTATTCAGAAGCAATAAAAACATAGTTACTAGAACAAGACATGAACCTCACTTGATTCCACTCTCCATATGTAAAATGTAAAACATGACTGCAACTAACCTTGCAAACTCCTCACTGGTTTGAATGCTACGATAATCAACGTGTCTGCCATCAATGGAAACATAAGCCTCGAACATTGCAAATGACAGAAATCTTAATCTCGATGCAATTTCTGCCAGGGGCTTCGGTTTTGCATCAATAGTTCCCCTTGGGATGTTATAACATTGAGTCAAAACAATGGGCTCATGGTCCAAGAACCGATATAAGTGGTTACCATCTTCAAAAACATTCTCTCTGCAATAGCAATAGTATTTATTGTCATGGCAAACAAATATTAGCCAGTTATTTTTGTAAATCAAAACTGAGATCCATCAAAAAGTGGAATAGATGCAACTTTTTAATACTTACTCAAGAACATGCCGGAAAAAGTATTTGCTTGCAAGCTTTCTTCCAAGTTCAATTGCCTGTATCATTCCAAAATAAAATCTTCAGATATGACATGCAAAAAGAGGGAAATGTGTAACCCCAAGGGGTTGGTGTGTTGGCTTGGAACCCAGTGTGTTGGCTGGGAACCCGCCTCAGGAAGTAGGAGTTCTAAGTTTGAATCTCATCCCACCCCAAAGGGCCACTCTCTGTAGTTTTACCCGGTGTGTGTGGGTAGAGAGGCTTGCACATGCCCCGAGGACTAGTCAAGTGTTCTAAGAGGCCCTGAACACCTTGGTCGTCAAAAAAGAAAAAAGAAAGAGGGAACTGTGTGATTTGAAAAAAAGAAGGAACCAAAAAACAATGTAGTAACTTTCTAGTATGATAAAACGCCATTTCCTCCCATCTACCCGTGAAACTCACCATCTTCAACCTCCCATCCATCCTCTCTCTTTTATCCCTTCCTCAAGTTGCACCAATTGGTGAATCCATACCACATTTCTGTCAATCCTTGTCAACCATTGTATAAAAGAATCTCTCTCTCTCTCCCCCACCCACTCCCCCCCCAGGCAAAAGCATGAATCTTTCATACCTGTCAAGCACCGCCTTCCATAAAAGAAGCCAGATAAAAGGATTTGGACAGAAAGACTCATGAATATGCTAGGGATTCAGGGACTTTGGCTCAAGGGAAACATCTTGAGCTACAAGTAAAAAGAATTTTTTTTTTCATGGGAGCCAGAGATACCGAGAAGAGATAAGCACAAAGGTCAGATTAAAGACAAAGGGATGTAAGTTCCATTTTTTCATACTTGTCAACCATTTAACTTCAGGGCCTAAAAGTCCCTAGCTATAATCTTTTGATCAAGCTGATTTTGGGGCATCCCTGACATTAAACTTTTCCATTATGATTCTTCCCTTGATTGTTAGTGGCCAAGGTGGGCCCTAGGGCTGATTTATTTGTGTGACGACACAATCATTCCTCAACGAGAACTACAGACCAATTTACACAATGGGATATTCACATGGTTATTTGACTAGGGAGAAGACAAAATATCAGTGACATGTAACATACATAATTCAGTGGATACCAAGGAGTAGTAGGGATACTGTATTCTCTAAACCATTCAAAAGGGCACATTTGTCAAAAATCATCAATATTATATTTAGAATCACACAATCAAAGGTTACATATGCAACAACAGAAAGAAAAGGACGCCATAAAAAGCAAGAAGAGATCTAGATAAGAGAGACATCAAGAGTGGAAGACTAGAGTTGTCATTTATGAAGCAGATTACCTTTACTTTTCAATCAATACATCGTCATCTTCATATCATCTAGACTGTTGTTCTAATCTATCGATCCTATAAAAAATCATGCTCTCCGTCACCCTACAATCTATCATGCCTTGTTTGGTCTCCCTTCTCCTAATACCTTCTACTTGCAATATTTAAATTCTTAATACAAAAACCAGATTCGTTCATCTTTTCGTTTATTGGAGCAACCTTTAGACTCCTCTTTTTCCTGTGATGCAACCTTCCTACTCCCTTGATGGACTCAGCTATGATTTTATCATTCAGTTTCACTCCACACATTCATAATAAAGAACACATCTCCATCACCATTACTTAGGTACACGTCTCTTCTTTGTTGAGCAACATTCAGTTCTATATGGCATTGTCTTATAGAAACCCCTCTTTGATTGATGAGGCACTCTTCCAACACAACACCCTACCAGCTTGTCTACATTTAGCTCATCTAGCACCCATCCAACTAACCTATATCCAAGTGAGCGACACCATTTTCTTCTGCAGTAACACACGAGCATCAGAATTTCTCACCATAGCACTAATTCATTTGTCCATCCTCCTACTCTCAAATCCACTAAACTTAACTCTCCATGCCATCTGTCCTACTAGTTTTTATTAGCTGACTTCTTGTCCAACTAATTGGCACTACTACAAACAACATAGACCAAGGAATTTCATCTTAGATTCGAACTATTAATTGTCCATAATACTTTTCAAGCAATACCAGATATATATATCTGTCTCAAGCCATAAATGACATTTGTTTAAACTAAGCAAACCCTTGAAATGAGACAAGTCTAGAGAATGGGATCAGAAAAGTAAAAGAACCAAAGAAGAGAAGAGAGAGAGAGAGAGAGAGAGAGAGAGAGAGAGAGAAGGACCTACAATGTTTTTAAAGTTACAAGGATCAGGTATCAGAAGTCTTGCAAAATGATCTATAGAACCACTTTACAACTTTTTTTTAGAAAAAATGCAATTTAATATAATAAAGCGACAGATTTAAAAAACTGAAAAATGCATGGGATACCGACCTCTTCTCTTTCCAAGTATTGATCCTCCGATAAGAAATCCACAGCTTCTGATCCAAGAAAACTGTTTGAAAATCTACGAATCTTATAGAATCTGTCCTTAACTACAATTGATTCTCTCATTTTTTTAACAATGATTGCCAATTCATCAATGACGCCAGTTCCAGATACATCATCTTCACCGGATAATGGGAGCAAAGGAGCTGAAGCTGATGGTTCATCATTTATCACACCATTAATCAATTCCTCAAGCTTGCCAGATTCATCCATGGCCTTAAGCTCACTTATTCCTCCAACAACGGCATCATTGAAGAACACCTTTGGAACGGCTGAAGATCCCATGTTCTTCTCTAGTTCTGACTTTCTACTGGGATAGATGTCAATGTTGATTTCAGTGAATTTAAGAGCTTTAAGACGCAGAAACAGCCTAACCTCTTTACAATCCTGGCAACCGAGCCTTGTATACAATATAATTCTTCCCTTCATTGTTGGCTCCTCTACTGAAACTTCAAGATTGGCACCCTCCACCTGCTCTGTCCTTTCCTGTATATCAGCATTCCGTGCAATCTTAATATAGTTTAAAGGGTTCCATGCAAATCGCTCCCCAAATTTCTGATTGACTTCATTAGGTTTACTTCCCAGGTCAGAATCGTCTTCCACCTTAACAACCTCAGCAGAGGTCTCATCTTTTTTCCCGGAAAGACGGCGAAAAACTATTGAAACTGCAACTGTGCCCTTCAATTTAACATAATTTTTAAGTGCTGCAGCCTTTTCTGGCCAAGCAGGCCTTTGTGCCTGTGATTCAAGATCCAAAGAATTGGTAGATGAACTCTCAGTCACTTCCACTTCAGGAACTTCTGTCCCATCAAAAATAGGTTCAGTTTCCACTTCTCCAGGAACTTCCCCTGCATTCAGCTTCCTTTCTGCTTGACTCTCTAGGTCATTAGTTTCAAGGATCTGATTGTTTGAGTCATTTCCTTCTTCCACATGGCAAGTATTTGGGTTTTTGTTGTCAGTGTTCAGTGATTCTGTCTTATCATCAACTGCATTATCTGGTGAGTTCTCTGCAATTGGTATGCTCACTGAAACTTTTGTAGTTGAGGGATCCTCATCAGATTTCCTTTGATCATCAACTGCATTGTCTGATGCGTTCTCCGCAATTGGTGAACTCGCTGAAACTTTTGTAGTTGAGGAATCCTCATCAAATTTTCTTTGCTCATCAAATGCATTCTCTGGTGAGTCATCTGCTATTGGTAAGCTCACTGAAACTTTTGTAGTTGAGCAATCTTCATCAATTTTTCTTTGATCATCAACTGCATTGTCTGGTGAGCTCGCTGAAACTTTTGTAGTTGAGGAATCCTCATCAGATTTTCTTTGATCATCAACTGCATTATCAGGTGATTTCTCTGCAGTTGGTGAGCTCGCTGAAACTTTTGTAGTTGAGGAATCCTCATCAGATTTTCTTTGATCCTCGACTGTGTTATCTAGTGAGTTGTCTGCAATTGGTGAGCTCACTGAAATTTTTGTAGTTGAGGAATCATTGTCCATGATGTCAACAAAGACGTGAACCTGAAATTTGAGTTATAGAAACACCTCCCTTTCCAGATCCTTTACCTTTCACCCTTAAGAATTGTACTTATTTGTATACCCTGTTGGTATAAACTAAGGTTAGACAAAGATCACATATACTGGCATTTTGACATAAAAAAGACTCAGAATTGAAGTCAAAGCAGATTGTAGCCACTTTTCTGAATTAAAAATAAATGTAAATGAAAGAAATTATGAAAAATGAGAAGGATTGAACATCATAACTTCCAATTAATGCAAAAAACGACAAGCTACATTAATTAATAGCAAGGGTTTCCCAATTTTCTAGATATATAAATCCATGCAAGCAAAATCTTAGAACAAGAAAATTTGAATCTCCAGCCAGTATTCAGATGCAAAAATTACAGTTGTAACATGATAATATAAGGCTTGTTAATCATGGTACACCTGTTACTAGTTAAAGAAACAACCATAACTGTTCGAGTCTGAAAGATGCAGTAAAAATTGGCAGAATCCATTACAAGAAAAATGGCATAATTTTGAGTAAATAGACAAAGCAATTAGCTGTTTCTGTTTTGCCATTAGTTTCCATGAATCATCATTTGAAGGATGAACACAATGACTATCATGGAAAGGAAATGATCCAGCTTTATCCTCCAAATGGGAAAAAAATCATATTTGTAACCATACCATACTGCATAGTGATAAGAAACCACTCTACATGCTTTGACTTCTTCAAGAAATTCTCTCACTGTTCCCAATCGAACAGGAATACTAACAATAAAGAAGTTAATTGAAGATAAGAGCCAAAAGCACAGTATCCGAGTGTTCATTATTGCAACCAAAAAGGTTTTAGCATTAAGTCATGTTACATCATCAATAAAGCCTTTGCCCCATCTACCTTGGATAAATGTTGCCGTTTTAAATGCATGTGTATAAGTAAGTTTGTGTAAAGGAGGAAAATTTCTATTTTTTGTCCTTACCATAAGGATGTCAATATTTGGCTCATGTAGGTCTTGCTGATAACAAATCCCACCATTGATAGACTTTTCTCCCATGAATTGGAATGCATCCATGGTAAGATTCAGCCAAAGTACATGAATTTACCATTGGATGAATTAAATGGAATTGATTTAAATAGAGGATTATAAAGCTAACAAAGGTAATTGATGGGACCCATATATGGGCTCTTATCATGGGCATGCACGAATTCACAGGGGAATGGTCTATCTAGATTTCACAACTAGTGGGGCCCACATGCCCAACTTTTGGCATCCTTTTAGTCAGGACATAGGATGAGATTTATTTTTCTACACATAATCCTCCCCCTCTCTCTTTCGAAATAAGTGTAGAATTTTCAGGACTTGAAAACCATGCCATTAGTGATCAAATTGAGAAGAATACTGGGACGGTAGCATATCCCAAACATAGAGCTTTCCAATCCAGCCCCAGTCTCACATGGAGCTCTAAGCAGGTTCTAACAGCAAGTTTTGTGGAGCCATCCCCAAATGGGACCGACCCGGGACTTCACAATCTCCTCATACACTTCTAACCTCTGAATTTGATCCTTTATCCAATTTTACCATATTTTATGTTACAATACAGTTAGATTACACTCCCCAAATAGATGGAAAAGAAACAACAACGATGATGATAATGATAACTCACTACTACATTAAAATGATGGCCTATGAGACTGTTAATCTAATAGCATTCCCTCTAGATAATTGATATGTTAAAGAAAAATCCATCAACAGAGGCACAAACTTGGAATATCATGAACAAATTAAATAAACACATACATACATAAATAAATAAATAATAGAGGACTAAAGCAACTAATCTTAGAATTAATACTGATTGGAATTTCCAAGCCCGAAGAAAAATAGAAGAGGGAAAAAAGGCAACAACCATCAACCACTAAAAGAAGCCCTAATCTTCAAAACATAGAATAAACCCCAAACAGCCTCAATGCATCAATGTAAAGGAAATCACCAGAAAAACAGACAGCAATTTAAAAAAAAAAATCAAGATTTATCAAAACCGTTCCCCAAACAAGGATCTGAAAAATAGGCCAAGATCTTCAAAATAAAAAACATAAGAAAAGTAATGGAAAGTTGTTTTCTTGCATCAGAACATTGAAATTCAAAATCTCACCATATGCAGTAGCAAAGATCTAATGGTTTGGATGCTAGGGATTCCAATAAACAGCACAGAGAGCTAATGCCTGCTTGGATGTATGGAAAAGGAATGCAGTTTGGAGAAATAACCATCTCTTCAGTTTTAAACGAAAAATGGTTAAAACAATGCCAATTCGTGAGAAAAAAACGGTTTTTCCAATAAACTGATTTCCTTTCTATGCATCCAAACAGAAAGACAATGAGGTTCAGAAATCTAACGGTCGCTTGGATGCATGGAAAAGAAATACAATTTCCCAGAACATGAGTCATCTTCTGAAATTTAAACAAAAAATGGTCAAATCAATTCAATTCGTGGTTAAAAGGGTAATGAAATTGATTTCCTAAATGCATCCATCCAAACACAAAATTAGAGAGTTTCGGAAATCTAATGCCCACTTGGATGCATGCAAAGAAAGCACCTTCCTTCTTGGAAAATGAACCAATTCTTGAGTTTTAAACTGAAAATTGGTTAAATCATTCGTGATAAAAAGAGGTTATTCCATGAAAATGATTTCCTTTCTATACATCCAAACAGAGCCTTTGAGATGGAAAAGAATTGAAAATTTCCTCGAAAATGAACAGTCTTTTAAATTTTAAATAAAAAGGTTTAAATCAATTTAAATTCGTCGTAAAAAGGGTGTTTCCCCCAAAAGGGATTTTCCTTACTATGCATCCAAAGAGTTTTGGGAAATCACCAGAAGCGGATGAGGAAATGGCAATGGCGATCTCTGTCGAAGATGAGACAGGAAATTCGAAAAGGAAAACGAAAGAGAGAAGAGAAATTGCAGAGATTGGAGATCTGAAGATAGATTTAAAGGAAATAAATAGAAGGAAAAGGGATTCAAAGGAACGAGAATAGAAAGAGGAGATGCGAGAGAGAGAGAGAGACTCTGCTGGAAGCGGGAAGAAAGTCTCGTTCCACGGGCGGAAATCTGCAACGGCGGATCGAGTGTGGGTCCCCTCACTTGAATTTACAGGCCCTTAAAATTTTATCAACTCGGCCGGGCCGGGTCAAGCCCTACCCGGATCCGAATTGAAATGAGCTTTCTCGATTTTCTATCTCGGCCTGAAAAAAAATTCGGCCGATATAGTCGAAATCTCGGCCGATTCTTCTTTAAAAAAATAAAATAATAAATATACGTTGTGGGCCCTGGCTGATATTTGTCTATATAAGACGAATATCGACCGATATTTATATTATTTAATTAAAAAAGTCTTTTTTATTATTTAATATAAAAAATAGTCTTTTATTTATTTTTTAAATAAAAAAACCACTGAGATTTCCAAAAGAAAAAAAAATTGAAGAGAGAGAAAGATCTCACTCGAGATCTCAGTCCGACCAATTTTTCGGACCCTTCTCTAACATAAGTAAAAAGCCTTGAACATACGTAATAGTTAGACCCACTCATTTTAGCCTGTTTAACTAAATGGGTAATCATAATCTCATGAATTATGAAATAAGCATTTCAAATTTTCACTATTCATGTCTTTTTATAAAAATAAGTTCATTTTTAAAAAGTTACTCTAAAAAAACTCAGAGAGTCAAATGGTCACTTTTCATAATTTTACCATGTGTGGGATAGTAAGGTCCGCAAATGCCACAAAAATTAGTAAAATATTCTAAGAGACTTGAACAACTCGTTGCCAAGGCTACCTTAAACTAGACTCAGTAAAATTTGACCCTACCAGATTACCCGAATTAAATCCAAGCAATTTAAATGGGTATAAGTTTAAAACTTTGTGACCCAAGTTAGACCCAAACTGACTTACCAGTTTATTAAAAAATTAAGTAATGGGTTAAAGATGGTAGACCCAAATCCAAATAAGACCCGAGTACCCGACCCAAAACTGACCGACCCAACCTGACCCATTGCCAGGTCTAAGTTTTACAATATGGACTCTGTTTGGACTTGGGCTTTACCAGATCGGATCAACTCAAGCCCAGCTTGAGCTCGTCCTTTAAATAACAAATCGTGTCTGAGCTTAGGTTGGCCCAAAACGTGGCCCAGCCTAACCGAGTTGAAACAATACTTTCTTTCCATTTTTGAATTTTGATATCTGTAATATTAGGACCTTTCAAAACCATACCAAACACACAGGCCGCTTGCTTTCGTACCAGGGGTCGAAATCTCCGCCGATAAGGTGTGTATCGGCCAGAGACAGAAAAGTTCGGCCGAATATCAGTCAATTTTTATTTTTTATTTAAAAATAAATAAATATCGGCGTGGACCCAGTCGATATCTCGGCCGATATTTATATTTTTAAATTTTTTTTAAAAAAATACCTTTTTTTTTATTTTTTAAATGAATTTTTCAAAAAAAAAACCAACGAGATTTTCAAAAAAAATGAGGAGAGAGTAAGATCTCGGCTGAGATCTTGGCCGAGATCAAATATCGACCGAAAATTCGGTAGAGCCGAATTTTCGACCCCTATTTCGTACCTTGATTTTCTTCTAAAATTCATTTATAGTCGAATTTTCGGCTGATATTTCGTACCTTGATTTTCTTCTAAAATCCATTTATGCTTTTCTGCATTGTTGCTACTAATGACCCTCTTAGATTCAACGTTCCTTGATATATAAACTTTGGATGATAAAAATAAATAAATTAACTTGGCTGGATCAATTTGGATAGAGGGGTACCAAGCCAAACCTGGCCTAAATTGATAAATGATTTAACCACTATTTTATTTTTTACCTACTGATTAACCCATGTATTTCAACAAAATTAAAAAAATTTAGTCTAATGCTTCCATTTTTCATAGCACAATGGCTCTACATGAAAAGAAATTTATTTTATCTTTCATTTCTATTAAAAAATATTTTATCTAAATTTTTATTTTATAAAAATCGGATCACATCAAATTGAGTCAATAATTAAAAATCTAAACTGTGTGAAACAAAAATTTGTTGTTACGTGTAGTAAACTTGAAGGGAACTTTACCATTGCCACCCTTAGGCACAATGTTTTAAAACCTCATTCCTTCAAGTAGTTTAAACTCGGACTAACTTTGACCTTTATTAAACGCAGTTCAATTATCTTTAAAATATTTTCGAAATTAAAACTTAGAACAAATGAACATTTTAACCATTAATTTTTTTGGTATGAACAATGAGATAGATACTAATTTTATTACATTTAAATTGAATAATTAATATTCATTTTTTATCTCTGTTTTTACTATGAGATGTGCTTCAATTAAGATTTTAATATAAGTAGATCCAATGACTCACTGTCAAAAGTATAGCCTCTCTATTTTTATTTTGATAAAAAGATAAAATTCGTCAAAAAATAACTAAAAAATAGAAAAAGAAATTTTAAGATGGAATTTGGTGAGTTTGAAAGATTTTGTTCAACTTTATCATAATATCATCTAACAATAGAAAAAATTGAATATATAAAAAAAAATTATGGTTAAATATGGTGAATTTGAAGGATAAGATTGATTCTTTTATAATAGTATATAAAATTAGAAAATTTTGTAAAAAAATTATGCATTTAAAGAAAAATTATTCATTATAAATTTCTGACTAATTTCACTTGTGCGAAGCGCATTTCTCTTACTTTGTACATAATTTAAAAGAGAGATCACTCATTCTCATTTTTTTTATAACTAAGGTGTCTAAGCCTCTTAAAGCACTCGACTAATTATCGGAGTACATGCAAGCCTCTCTACCCCACACACACAGAGTAACTATACGGAAAACCCTTTAGGGTAGAGTAAAAACCAAATTCAGGACTCTCACTTCTTAAAACGAGTTTTTAATCATTACTCCAACTCTTTTTTATTCGGTTATTCTCATCTTTTACAAAAGAGACGTCAAAATTTCATGGACTAATATATATATATAAAAGAGAGTGTTGAATCACAATTTTTTAAAACCAATCTGCTCTACAACTAAGTTGCGTAACTCTTATTCAAGATATTAGAAAAATCGTGATATCAGAGGAAGAGAAGAGTTCTTAACTTCTTCAAATATATAACTTCAATGGTCAATCAATAAAAGGTTAAGGTCAAACATGGTTCACAGGATGAGCATGCCCCATTAAAAAATTCTAATGGATCAAGAACAAAAGGTTCATTTGCCCTTGACCATGGCCATTCTTCTGAGCATTGTATAAACATATGCACTATACGACAGCATCTTAATTTGAGCTAAAAAAATAAAATAAGACTAATTCAACTCACCTAAAATATAGTTTTGGTCCAAGTCAAAAAAAAAAAATTAGACCCATTTTATAGTTTGGGTCGGAGTAGGGTCATGGGTTGTATTTAATACATGAGCTGTTGAAAAGAAACCCATTCTTCACATCAAATTTTGCTGTGAGAATTTCTCAATAAGGAATAAGGATTGAAAATTTATAGTTGATACAATTAACAATTTTTAATGTCGGTAAAATTTTAAAAAAAAATCATATTTTCACTTATATCCAAATTTAAAAAATTCCACAAAAAAATTTGAATTTTAGACAAAATTTGTAACAGTATTCTTCACTTGCATCCAATAGGCAACACAGCTTAGTTTTCATAGTTGAAAGTTTGAAACTAAGGTTTTAAATATAGGATTTATTTTCTGACTCTGCAAAAGTAATTTAAGTCAACGTCAAATTGTATTGGCCAAGTCAAACAAGAATTGATAAAAATTAATGAAACCCTGACTGATTCTCTATATTTGATTTTGCAGTACAGTAAGTGAACGACCAATATCAAATTTTTTGACATGAATTTTGAATTAGTGTGAACTATTGTTACATGAATGTTACATTGAAGAATATATGATTCAAAAGAGTAATTTAAAAGGGTTGGAGTAACGACTTCTTAGTTTGATTATCACATCATTTTAAAGGATTGCTCTTCGAAGAGTTAGTTGGTACATGGGTAGAAAGATTTGCATATTATTTCGAAGATTAGTCGAATATTCTAAATTCAAAACATTAATCAGACCCGTTTGTCAGGTGGGCTGACCATTACTTATTATCGGTTTATCAATGGATACAAATTGATTTTTTGGAGAACCGGTTCAAAGGTCCTTGTACCAATTTTTACAACCAAAGCTAGGTTTCTCCTCATTAACTAGTTTGTACCAAGGGGTATATAATAGAAAAAATGTTATACAAATGTAATTATTGTGGGGTCAAAATATATTTTTTGAGACAAAAAGAAATTCATCTGCTTTTTAGAGCGTTAGATGCAATTTTATTATAAAACCAATTGGGTATGAATAAAAATTTCAATTAAAAGGTTTAACATTTTGAAGGCCCAAAACATGACCACCAGAGACTACGGCGTCTTCAGAGAGGCTGGTTTTGGGTTCATGATCAGCTTTAGATGTGAGTAAAACATATCAGGTTCACTAATTGGGCCATTAAAGAACGTTAGGCCCATGACTATTATCCACAGTTCCTGATTGGATAATCCATGTTTAGGTGATATGTTTATGCAAATATGATTTGTATGTCAAAACAAAGATTTAATGGGTCAAAACTTTGGCTATTTTGGCCCATTTTAGGCCCATGTGTTTTAAAAATAGTTTTGACCAAAATTCAAAAGCCCATTTAGGATGAATTTTTGGCCCTATCTCAAAGTGGGCTTTTATATGTGTAACCCATTTTTTTATTATTATCGACACAGTTTTAACATGAGTGGTCTTACTTCCCAATATGCAATATTACGGGTTGAGATTTTTAAATTTAGGAAAATTTGGATTCTAAATTTATCAATTTAATTTAGAAAACTAATCTAGTGGCAAATCTTCACTGATATGGGTTATTTTTAGGCGATTTCTTTAATGAGAAGAAACCGGTGTTCAAAAATTTGAACTTTGGACTTAACTTGAAATTCCATCGAGTCAAGAAATTTAGTCATTTTTTTTTAGAAAAAAAACCTCACTGCTTCACTCAAGTTGAAATTCTATCAAGTCAAATTAACTTGAAATGACTCGTCTGACTGACATAACATTAAAAATAAGTGACCCAAGGTTTCTCCTTGTACTCAACACAAGGGTTGTCGATTCTATCACATTTGCATATTAAGATTTAGAGAAAGAGACAAATATTCATGGATCAATTTAAATGGCTACTTAAAATGGGTCAATCTCCGTCACGAATCATTAAAAAGCCGGGTCAAATTGAATTGAGTTTATGCTGACTCTACTTTGAATCATGACTACTGATGCAAGCATTGAATCCGATGGACTGATAAATTCGATCGAGATCTGATTAATCAAAATCGAGAATTTGACCTTCTAAATCTGTGATCGGACTGATGGTGGAAACAGAGGACTCCACTGTGTTAGCAGCTGACTCGACACTGCATGGCTTTATCTCAAATTTTCGTCATTAACACAAATCTAAAGACTTCTTCCTTCTAAAAGGCAATGACTTTATCTCTTCTTTATAGTAATTTTTTTTTCTTTTATATTTTTTTACTCTAATTATCAAACAAAAAGAAGAGAAACAATATTCAATAAAACTCCTGCATAAAAGAATGCTACAAAATTTACTTCTCATCCAAAGGCAGAACTTACATTTGTCAGCAGATCTGGTGAAATGAAATTGTAAATTTCCGGGTTCTTTCTATATCTGTCGAAGCTCCGTAATTTCTCTTCTACGAAGAAAAGCTGTAAGGGCTGATGTGAGTATGGTATTTTTCTTTAATTTTCTCTATATATTAGAGAAGATCACTAGGGTTAAAAATGTGTTTGGATCTGATCTCTTTATATATATATATATATATATAATTAAATCAGTTAAGAAATTTGAGCTGAACTCGGCCCATCGGTCAAGTACACATGTTCGAACCTAATGGGCGAAACAGGTTTAGGCCAGGTTTGGGCCATCACCATTCAACAGGCTTAGAACTCTCTCATGTGATATTTATGGCCTTGTTTTTACAGTATCACAGCGCTAAAACTTGAAGTACAGTCCAAATTGGGCCCAAATCAGAACCATGAAACATTATACCCCATCAATCATTCATTATTTCATAAGATCCTCTAAAGGAATCATGAATTTTCAATTAATGTAATTTTTTTGAATGGACCATCTAGGTTTCGACACTAAGTTGTAAATGTTGGCCAAAATATATTTATTGGGCCCAAACGGTTCGGCCTAAATATCCTTCATTTCGGACCCATTCTTTTTTTTTAAAATTTCTAGATATAAAAAACTGATATAGAGCTGAAATTTTAGCCGGCCAAAAGTGGGGTCCATTTCGGCAGAAATTTCAGGCATACTGATTTTTAGTGGTTTTCCAATAAACACTAGATATTTAGCAATATCTACATATCAACCTCTATAAATTTGTAAGATATTGACTGCTATTTTAATTATTGACAAATATCGTCAATATTTTTGTCAGAATTAAACCTCTCAAGTCCCAACAATTGTTGTAATTCACATCTAGAATTGCAGAT
Source organism: Chimonanthus salicifolius (assembly GCA_013350335.1). Classification (NCBI taxonomy): domain Eukaryota; kingdom Viridiplantae; phylum Streptophyta; class Magnoliopsida; order Laurales; family Calycanthaceae; genus Chimonanthus; species Chimonanthus salicifolius. The sequence goes on from CM023538.1 coordinate 1,059,536, forward strand.
AATAAAAATTAAAATACCCAAGCAATAATAATAGAAATCAGGTCTGTATCAAACTCATATGCGCTTGATTTTTATTTACATTTATTCTAAACAGAACTCTATTGATATTACAAATAAAGGAAGAAATAAAGAAAGGTGAAACATATTTATTCAAAATATTTACATGGTAAAAAAGAAAAAAAATATATATTTGTAAGACTAAAATTTAAGCTGAAAAGAACCCATCAATGGCTACCAAACTAAATGGGTTTTGGGGCTCCAAAAACCTTTTTGCAAGCTCTAATCTCTTCTTTCCAACCTCCATTAATGAAAGCTGCTCAAACCTGTTGGCCAAAAGAGAAAAACAAGAGACTGCTTCAGATCCTTTCCCTCCTCTTTCCTTCTCCAATCTGTTCCTCCTCTCAAACTCCTCTGCAACCAAAAGAGCAATGTCCGCCATTTCTTCTGCTCGAGAATGTTAGAAGAACTGAAAAGAAAATAAAGAAAATGTAAAATAGAAGTAGAAAATAAGAATCGTCTTCAAAATGAAATTTCAGCTTCTTCACATACTCGTCTCATGAGATTTGTTCCAATTTTGAAAACACTCGCCAAAGAGAAGCTTCCAAATTTTTGTGCTTTGGTATTTTGGTATGTTTTCTTTGTATATATAGCTTTGGTGGGTTTCATTTGGCTCTGGATAAGTTCGACTTTTGGATTTTTCTATTTTTTTAATGAGTAGGAGACTCAAATATGATATATTTAAGTTTGTGACGTGTCACGGGTTCACTGGCTTTATTAATATAAAATATAGATTATTGAATTAAATAAGGTGGCTATATGTATTTGATGATATTAATTTCTGTTAAGTTCATAGATCAACAAACGTTTCTTCAATTTTACAAAATTATCAAATCATATATAATTTAAATTGAATCACGAGAATTCGTGACTGTTTGCGTTACCTTAGAGTGATTGCCATTGTTTAGTCGGTCGCTTATTGGACATTTGAAATGACATGACTTCATTTTTTAAATGTGTTGTAGAGGTGTGAACGGTGTGACTCATCAGAAGCCTAGGTTGAAAAATTGTTGGAAAAGAAGTTTTTTTTTGGGATTCCATGAATTATTTTAGTGGTTTATGTGATAAAAAAACAATGGGAATTCTATGGTTTAGTTAGCAGCAATGGAAATTCTATGGTTTAGGTAATCAACCTTGGGAATCATTCTTTTCGAATTAAGTTCCAATTCAATTGGTCAATTTACTCATAAATTATCATTCTGGATAAGGCTCCAATTGAGTTGATTGTCTTATTCATTATATATAAAGATGATCACCCTTGTAACGACGTGTGTAGTATTATTTTACATATTCATGTATAAGCCTATTAAACAAGATGATAATGAATTAATTGAAAATTTCTTTATTTTGACAGGAGTGTTGATTTTGAGACCTTCAAAATTATGTCTTTTTAAATCTTTCTACATATCATTTTAAAAATATCTTTCAAATGCATTAATCTTTAGAGTTGAGTAGTCAAAATAGAAGATTTTGGATGATGTTGCCGAGATAAAAGTCACTCAATTTAACAAATTTAAAAAATATGATTTTATTAATTGAAATAAATTTTAATATTTAATATACCTAAATTTAAAGCTTTCCAACAATAAAATACATGAATTGATATTATTACCGCTTGTTTATCATGTCTTCATCCTTTCTCTTTTAAAATGCAATAGCTAAACCATGGATTCGGTCATGGTTTTAAACAAGTCGGTGGGTAAAAACCGGCCAATTGCTTTGATGGCGACTCGGTTGACCAAACCCGTCCAAATATAATAAATTAGGCTTCACATGTTTATAATCTTCAACGCATGGTCCTATGCGTGCACATTACGTTTATCTGGTAGGGTCTGTACTCTATACTCAACAAAGTTGACCATTGACACAGTGGACCCCACATTTAGTTGAGGTTTATGGCCTGGGCTGGGCGTAACTAAGCTTGGATAAAAATCCAAAAGATTATATAGTTTGGGTCGACAAGGCTCAAGGTTGGCTCATTTTAGCCCAGGGGTCGAAAATTTGGTTGAATCGAGATTTCGGCCGAATTTTCTTATCGGCAGAGATCTCGAGCGAGATCTTTCTCCTTCTTCAATTTTTTTTGAAATTTTGGTGTCTTTTTTTTAAAAAAAAAATCATTTAAAACAAATAAAAAGGCTTTTTTTTTATAAAAAAATGAAAATATCTGCTGATATCTAGGCCGATATGGGTAAATATCAGCCGAGATATCGGCACAGGCCCACAACTGATTTTTTTTTTTTAAAAAAAAGAAATCGGCCGATTTTTTTTTTCTCTATACCCCTGTTTTAGCATAATATGTCAGGGTCGAATTTAAATTCAAGTTCAACAAGGCCGAGTACATGAAGGCCCATTAAGTAATTATAAATCTATTTGTCTTTAATCAACACTGTATAAATATCAAAATTGAGCCTAATTAAGCATGTTACCACTTTGCTGGCGCGTGTTGAATAGACATAGGTAGAAAATCAAACTTTATTACTTCACAATTTAATTTTCTTTTCTTTTGTAGAATGATCTAAATCTCTTTTTTCTTTCTTCTTTCAAACACCTACATATAATCTTTCACTCATTTGAAGGGGGGGTAATTTTTTATCTGACCCATAAATCCAACCTGACCTTGACTCCTTCAGTAAATCTAACCCAACTCAAATTATAAACCTATTAAGTACTCTGTTTTTTTAACCCATTGATTTTAACTCTACATTTCACCTCAAATTCACAAAATCTTAGCTTAACTCATTGCCTCCATTTTCTATTGCCCAATATCTTTATACAAAAAAAAAAAAAAAAAAAAATCTTTTTATCTTCCATTTTCTATTAAAATAAAATTCTCATTTTTAAAATTTTTCAATTTCTCATAGAAATTTTAGTCATGTCTAAGTTGGACAAAAAATCTATAATAGACAACCAGTTTCAAACTTGACTCAACAGAACTCATTGCCACCCCTATTTCTTCTCATGACAATTTCTAGTCTTCAATACACATGCCCGAATAAGTTTTAAGCAGTAATTCTTCGACTTCCACACATGGGTCAACCCCTAAATCGACTCAAATCTAATTGTCTAAGCATGGAATTAGCATTTCTTAACAAGCAAGATTATAGTTGGGAGGGAATTTAATTTTCTCATCTGCTCATTTCCACAGTTCCAAAAGTTCTCTCTAGTGTATTAGATAATAATACCTAAATAAAACACCCTAAACAGGTGTAGTCATACAGAATATGATAAGCTGAAAGTTGGATCAAAGCAGTAAAATGATAGAAACAAAGCCTAATTGCATCCTTCACTTCTTCCTCTTCTTTGGGGGTTGGAGGGCCTCTTCCTCTTCATCCTCGTCCTCCTCGTTCTCCTGATCTTCGTCATCATCATCTTCTTCTTCTACCACTTCTTCCTCGTCCTCTCCGTCATCATCATCGTCGTCGTCGTCGTCTTCACCATCATCATCATCATGATCGTCGCCCTCTTCTTCTTCCTCTTCCTCTCCATTTTCCTCCCCTTCTCCAGCACCGCCACCCCCAGGTGGCTTCTTGTTGTTACTGCCATTTGCCTTGTTGTCATAGGCCCCGCCATCATCAGACGAGAGCTCCTCTTCCCCTTCCCCAAAGCCGCCTTCTCCATCTTCATCGTCATCCTCGTCACCATCTTCGCCATCAGCCTCAACCGGCTCGGATTCATTTCCCTTCTGACGGTTTACTTTTGTGAGTAATAGCCCAAATGGATCCTGAAACTATGGAACAAGAAGTGGTTTGTTTGTATTCAGATGAAAATGCATAAAACACCCACCACCAAGACAAATTATGGTGTATATCTCAAAATTTGATCAGATTCCTACAGCCTAACAGACTAACGGTAGCATCATACAGTCATGGCCGACAAATAAAATCCAAGGAAAAAATGATAATTATGAAATAAAACTCTTCTGCAACCTGAATTGATGTACTTAAAATACAATGGCTAGGATGGTTAGATAAAAACCATTTCCTATGAAAGTAGGATCTCATAAATTATACTTGGATGTAAGTTCAAAACCATATAAACCCATTTCACCAATATCTGGTCTAGTAACAAATCACGTGCATGACAAAGAAGAGAGTTCAATGACTATCATAATCATTATTATATGCTTATTTATTCAGTGATGACAGGTGATTTTGTCCTACTGATCGGTTCTCTCTCTCTCTCTCTCTCTCTATTACAAAAAGATTGGGGGTGAGTGGGGGTTTGGAGTTTGAGGTTTGGTTCATTTGTTCAGTCCCTCTGCATAAATCACCTTTCATACACTATGATTGGCAACCCTGAGTGGTCGGCTTGATGGTCAAACCCGCAAACAAGACAAAAAGGGTGTTGAGAGGTTTCCACGTGTCCAATGATTAATCAGGTGAGACATCTGGGCTACAATTGCCAATCTCATACCAGGATAATTCAAACCTGCAAGTCTGATGCAACCATATATAGTTGCATATAACAAGCACTTGATAGCTGTGTTACACGCTCGCGGTCCTCAGTACCAAATCTGAAATTTCCACCAAAATCTGTGCGGTTTTCAGAAATGACAGCCAAAATTTGAAAATATTGGCTGATATTTCTGAATGTTGACAAACTTTCAATCCAAGCAGGGAACCAACAATACTTCTGGCCAAAATTTATATCTCAGGACTCAGGACTCAGGACAAGGGATTTTATCAGTTCAAACAAAAGACAATCTATCGACCATAAAAATTTAAATCTCTTTTGTGAAATTTTCTATAAACTATGATCTAGGCTTGTGCCCACGGAAAATGTTTCTTGGAGGTGGTGGGACGTGAAAAAATCACCTTTTCCATTTCCAGAAAAAAAAAAAATCACAGTTTTGCCATCGTATGTTCATTGTCTTCTCTTTCATCTACTTTCTCCCCTTTAATGATAATTTATTTTTTGGCGTTGCTATCCAGAGAAAAGGGACAGTTCGATTGATGGTTGGACCTACTTTTATATATATCTTACACCAGTCCTTCCCTGATAATTAATTTTTAGCGTTGCTGTTAAGAGAAAAGGGACAGTTCGATTGATAGTTGGACCTACTTCTTCTACAACGTTGAATTTTCTTTTTCTTTTTTCTTTAATAATGGGTAAGTAATTCATTCGAATTTTCTTTCTAAGTTGTGTAGTAAATACAACTAAATTTCAAAACCTTGAGGAAGTTGACGCCCAATCGAATTGGGTTGACTTGAAAGTTTCCATGTGTCTAAACTTGATCAATAAGGTACAGAAAGACAACTAAAATCTCGAATTGATAAAAAAAAAAAAAAAAATTAACTCTATATACTTTTCTATCTAATATGAAAGGAAAAAAAAAAAACCTTGATTTGAAGTCCCAAAATACCCGTGTTCGACGATCAAACAAGCCATGAAGGAGTTCATGGTTGGATGATAATCCATCCAATCGCAACTAAAATGATGGCATCTTTTATAATTTCTACGAAAAATACACATAAAATATCAATTAAGACAAAAAATTTGCTTGTAAGTACCGATATTTTGTTTAATAAATATTTATTAACTCTTAATTAAAATAAATAAACAGGTCTCCTTAGAGTTATGCCTCAACTTTTTAGAACCCTCTTCTTCCTAAAAGACTCATCCATCGCCCAACTACCCTTCTCTCAAAGCCTACACATGCATCGCATGCAGGATGCTGACCCCTGACCCAATCCATGCCAAATAACCATATAAAATATCATCGCTTCATTAAAAAAAAAAAAGTAAAACCCAGATTAGAGAAACTATGTGTATCACGTGGAAAGGGTCCCCTTGTTTTCTATAGAATAAAGGTAGATTTGTAAAATATTTTTAATATTATAAATTATTATCGTTAAATATCAAAATTAAGAATTAAGACTATCCACTATCTACCATATCCCATCTTTTTTTAAAAAAAAATCAACAAGAAAGATCAAGTGTAAAAGGTTTCACCTGATCACTATATTCTTTGATTTTAAACTTTTGATATGATTTATATTAATTATCCAACACACCCAACTGTACAAGACTTACGATCTATTTGACAAAAAATCTCTTTAGAGAGCTCATTAGCCTAACTCTTTAATTATTCAACTTTGAGATCCAATCACTTTGTGAACCTCTCAACAAATTAGCAGTTTTACAAAGATAAGACAAATAGAGAACTATATAAATAAAAAGATGCAAAGAATTTGTCCAGTCATCATAACTCATGAAAAGGCACTGATTTATATCAATCAAAAATTTTAAAATGTAAACCTATATGACGAAAATGATCAAAGGATTAAATTATACCTACCCACTTTGCCTTGTCATTTTCAAATATCTCAACCAAAATGTGCAACTTAAATAAAATTTCAAGAAAGAGTTTCTTAAAATTAAAGTTCCCATTAACTCCATGACACCCAGCAAGGACACCTCTACTTATGATAACCCGTACATAGTACACCGACATATGGACCTATCAAATGAAGTCACGACAAATATGTTGAAAAGATATTTTCTTTTAATATTAGACCAAACAAATAAATTATAAAATTAAAAAAATATATATAACTTAGATTAATTCAATGTGAATTTTGATAGGTTATATATTAAAAAAAAAATACCCTTCTACTAAATATATCACCGCTCTATTAGTCTAGTCTCGTCTCCTCTTGAAAAAAAAAATTAATCCTTGCACACCAATATTGGGTTCAATTTACGTTCTAATACCCGGAACCACTAGACCTCAAACTACTAGTCGAGTTAAAGAATACCTCTCTATAATAAGGTGAGACCCTTGAATACCTTGATAAAAAAATAATAATAACTAATTTTTTCTTCTTATTTTAAGATTTCTATACATCACTGTGCTTATTTTGGACAGCCGTCAGTTCTCAAGCATTCGAAAAGTCTCTTACGTTTGAAGAGTCAAAAAAGGAAAAGGGCGCCACTTGCAATGAGAAATAGGTGTGCCCAACAAAATAAAAGTGGGGTGTGGGTTGTGGAAAGCCAACGCAACTCGAATATTCGAATTATTACACTATTCTAAGTTCTATTCCTCACTTTATTTTTTTTTTTACATTCAACTTGTACCATCTAGAACAAAAGACTTTGAGAGATTTCTACAGAGCATAAAATAATGAATAATAAAAATTAGCAACAGATATTTTATTCCAAATGTTGGCCCCACACCCCACAACCAGCCAACTACACGGATCTCAAAAACAATCCAAAATCGTATCTATATCATTTTTTCAGTTCCGGCCTCTCTTGCGACCCTCAAGCCGCAGGCGCACCTTAGCCCCGACCGTTATGGAAGCGCATCTTAGCAAAGACCGCCAGCTTAAATCTAAAACTTTAATTTGGATTCATAATATTTAAGAGTTAAGACCGCTGTAAAATCTTTGATTGGACCATTAATAACGTCATTAATCAAAGAACACAAATGAACTTACTTGAGGTAGAAGCTGGGCTCTGACGAGTGCGCACGTTAGTAGCGAGGCAAAGGCCTCCGCGGCGCAAGTTAGCAAACCTTGGTTGCCAAACAGAACCTGAACCGAACCCTGGTTAGTCTCCATCCGTACGGACTGGATCTCGCTTCGGAGAGCCTGAGAACAGCAAGATTGAATCTTAGTCGTTAGATCTAACTGTAACGACCATTGGATCTCTAATCAGTACGTTTAAAATATAAAAAAAGTGACAAAACCGCTTTCCGCAGCCAAAAGTTCAAGAAAACAGCTTTCCGCTGAAAAAAGAAATCGTGGAAAGGCTCGGATTGAATTCCTGAAGAGGAAAAATCCAAAATCCAATATCCAAAACGTAAAATATGGAGCTTCAGGTAAACTTTGGCCGGAATTTCAACCGGAAATGGAGAATAACACGATTTTTTGTAGAAAGTACGCGAATTCACCAACAGAAAATGCCGAAATCATGCCGGAAACGTGATGGAAGGAGGAAATAAGGTGAAAAAAACCGTTTTTGAGAAGCAAATCGTGGAATTGGAGTAGAAAACCGGGAAATCCACCGAATTGCCTCGGATTCGAGCGGAAGACGACCTGGAAAACTCTTTTTTTTTATGGAAAACGAAGAATCTAGCGGTAAATGACCGGAAAACACAAATTTCCACTGAAAACCGAGAACCCATAGGAAAAACCGGGGAATTGGAGAGAAAGCTCACCTGGAGAGAAGATCTGGACCCAGAAAGAGCAGATCTGCCGATCTCGTTAGCTGGAACGAAGGAAAATCGGCAAAAGGAAGCTTCTTTGATTCTCGACCGTTGGATGAGATATAGAGCTGTGTGGGAGTGATAGGGAGAGATGGAGAGAGCTTAGTTGCAGACTTTACTGACAAAACTGCCCGTGATTTTTACTCCTGTTTACGGGGAGCCCAACGGGCAGCTCGGGCAGCCTAAGGCGAAGTTGCGAAAGAACGTTGTTCCGCTGCCCGAAGAATTAGTAGAGACCGACAAGTGGGGTATTAACTTAATCAGGATTTATTAGGACTAAACCCTAACCTCAGTGCTCTACCGTAATGAGTCTAAAGGAATAAGATTCTGGGAGATTTCCTTAGACTCAGTAAATGAAAATTTACAATCCACGTGGCAGTATCTCAGCCTTAAATCTTACCGTCTCCTCTACTGAGTGTGATGATCTGCACCCACTCTCACTCGCTCCCGGCATTTTACAATTTAGGGCAGCAAGTCGGGTCGTGGTCGGGTCGGGTGACATTGGATCCAGTTTATGTTAACCCACACCCAACTAAGTAACTGACATTTTTAAATCTAGAAGTGACCCAACTTGACATGCCCAAAATAACTCTCTTTTATGAACCGATTAATATACTAAAAATACCTGTCTTTTGGCCCAAGAGGAATCCCCAAAAGGCCAAAACTGAAGGATTGGACCCAAAAATCTAACCATTTTAATACAATTCCAAAGAAACTCAACAATGTTGAAATCTTTTAAAAAAAAATTATGAAATAGACCATATTTTAAAATAAGTAAATATCTTTATACAATTGTAAATAAGATATAACTAAGATTTTATAAATTTTCTTATATAATTATAATAAAAATATCATATATTATAAAAAAATATTTTGAGTTGAGTCGCAAATACTTTTTACTAGTTCAATCTGCCCCAAAAAATCATGGCTCTTCAAAACTTGAAACTGACTCAATTATAAACTTAGAGATCTTTGACCAGTCCTAGCTCTATTTTTGAGTCATGTACAAAGCAAATTTGGTTTTTATCTAACTCAACTTACACCTCTATGCTAAATATATGACATGTGGCATGTATTTTAAAAGGACATGTTTAACATGAATTACAAATTTTGATTGATTGATATTTATCAAATTCGAAAAATTAGAAAACTTTTGAAGATCGATCAAACTCGAAAAACTATAAAAATATGATTTGAGTGATTCAATGAAGATAATTTTTTACAATATTCGCATTTAAGAAAAGGTCTTTCTAATGACCCATCATCATCTCATTTGCTCAATACTTGATGGGACTAATTTTTTAATCTACTTACTTAAACAACGAGTCTGAAACTCTTGGAAAACCCATAAAGCCCATTGGACATTTTTAATCTATTTAACAAAGTAAAAGTACATATATTACAAATATTATGTTGTTGTTTTGTATTATTAATCAGACCCTAAGTTAAAATACATATATTACAAATATTATGTTGTTGTTTTGTATTGTTAATCAAACCCTAATACACTTATATAATATATCTCAAATTACCCAACCAAATAAGGCCCTTTCAATTGAATTTAAAATTGAAGTCAAGTGTATAGATCCTCGTGTGGGTTCAGGTTTTTAGCCTTTAAAGCCTAACAAGTCTAGACAGAGTAGAAATTTGGACGTTTGTGAGTCCAGAGATCAAAACAAAATTTATAAATTCCTTAAAGAACTAGTTATTCATAGACCTCATCCTCATAGAGAGATAGTCTATCATGTACACACTTTAAAATTTAGATAGACGTTACTTATGATTAATCATGTAAACCTTCCCTATAAAGCAACTCTAAAGATTTTAGAGGTTACATCAACTATTTTTCTAGTTAATCATTTATTTACTTCAAAAAATTATCACATACATTTAACATGATTGGTAAAATATGTAAAATATAAATAATCAAATAAAATAAAGGAATGATTCTATGCTAGTAGGATGACTTTAAATGATATTATTTGGGACATTTGGGTTTACCCAGGCTTCAAAAATCGGAAGGGTTGATATATCAGCAATTTTATGATAACCACAAAAAACACTAAAATACATTTTTAAATATGTAACTCACAAAATCACACAGTCCATTCCACTTAAAATTGAATGATTAAATCGAAATAATAATTTATTTTCAAAAACCCCCAATTTTTTATTTACATTAGACTAATACCATGATACATGATGTTTTTCTTCAAAAATCCCGTAAAAAACTTACACAAATGAAAGATCCAAAGTCTCAATCAACATTGGATGGTGGAGATCTCACAAAATAGACCGAAAATTTGTTAAAATCGAGCTCAAAATCGTCAAACAGTGGGTTAGACCGAAAATAGACCGAAAATACCTTAACATTGTTGCTAGTCTCTCGGGCAGCGGGCAGCGGGCAGCGGATTGCTTTGCTTTCATTTTGCCCGGTTCGCAGAATCGGGTTCGCGTGCATTTGGCCCTTGCCCATGATAGCAAATGATTCTAATTGCGGTCCCACCTAACGACCTGTCCCTTCACACGTGCCGCACACTTGTGTCCTCTTCCGATATTACGCACTACGTGGAAAGATCTTAATTTGGTGCCTGCCCTTGCATTAGATTTTCTTTCTACATGCGACATCTTTTAAAAATTAAAACTCTTCTTCGATTAAAATATAAAAATATATTTTAAAATAAAAAGTTATTTGATGTCAGAATTAAAAATGGTGGAAAATGAAAACCGAACTTCTAAAATCATATTAAAGACCTTATATTTATCTATTTAATTTTGTATATTCATATCAAGTTGAAAGAATAATTTTCAAATAAATTTCTTTACTTAAATGGATCTCAAAAGTACCTTCAACGTGATAGAGTTGCTGGATCTTAAAAACGATGAGTCTGGGGAGACTTTACCATCAACTTCAGCATATCCAACACTCATTAGTAAAATTTAAAATTTATAATATTGATTTTTTATTAAATTATATATAATACTTAATTTTATTACAATAAACTTAAAGAGTTGATGTGGTGATAAAAAATCTGTCTCAAGAAGAGAGAGTCCCGAGTTTAAATTCTTAAACACCTCAAAGAACTAAGTACCATGAGTCACTCATTATAGTTTTACTGAATGTGTGGTTCATGGGTGAAATTCTCTCTCCTTTTTTGTGTTTTTTTTAAATATCAGTATTTTTTTCTGAATTAAAAAATAAATAAAAAATCCAAAAGGAATTTTTTTTAAAAAAAAAACTTTAAATGAAAATATCAAGCCGATATCGAGGCCGATATTAGTCCGATATCGGCCAAGATATCAACTCGAGCTCACCATTATTTTAAATTTTTTTTTAAAAGACCGATATTATGAATATCGGCTGATATCGGACCGATATATATCGGCTGATATCGGACCGATATATATCGCTGATATATAGGCCATATCAGCCGAGAACTACTGTGTACGGCTGATACAATAAGTATCGGCCGATATGATAAGACACTGAAAACCTGTATCATATCGTTTCGTATCTCTTAACCCCTGGTATGATTACTAATTAGATCCTCTAAGAGTTAATAGACATCTCAATCAAAAAAAATATATTGTTATAGTACATTTTTCACTTACCATAAAATAAAACGAGTGTTGGGATTTAAAACTCTCTTTACTGGCAAAAATTATATCTTGAGCATTGAATGTGTACTTGTTCGTGTGGACCCTAGTCTTCCGTTTTAAAAGTCCACACCTAAATGTAATTAAAGTCAATCTTTAAAATCCCACATTACTTTTGCCTTTATTAGTGAATAAATGATTGGTAGGAAAAAAATAAAAAGTAATTCAGGCTCTAAAGTCCTGTGGGAACAATGATGATCTCCCCATTGAAGGATAAGATTGAAGTTTTGGAAGTCTAGCATTTCCTATTTGGGCGATTGAACCAATTTTGTGGAGTTTACAACAATAAAAAAAAAAGGTTTATATTTGGATGTAAAATTAATTAATTGTTAATTTATTATTTAGCTTTAGTTGATAACTGTGAAAATGAAGTCATAAAGTGATGTCTTTAACTTTTAAGCCACATTTATATTTTTAATTGCTTCACTAGAAAGAATATTGGTATATTTGAAAAGTTTATATTTTTGAACTTAGACTTTTTTTTATAATGGATTAATTTACAAAAAAAAAAATAATAATAATTTTTTTATAATAGAGAGGTCCAATATTTAATTCATCATCAACAGTATCAAATATCATAATCTTATTTATCAGGAGTTAATTTTTTGAGTTCGATTTTTATTTTGTCTTATTATAAATTATACAACCAATTACTTCATTATTTAATACATATATTTCTTTTTCCATTCTTTCTACCTTTTTAGTGGCCTGGCTCTCCTTATACTTACTATTTATAACCGCTTCACTGTGATTAATAACTATAAACGGCCTTACCAAGGTCTCACTTATCAATTAGCAACGACATGGATAGCAATATTTTATATTAGCTTCCTAAAAATCTAATAAATATAAAAATATTTAATATTTTACTCTAAAATAAAGTCTAAGCCTGAGTTTTGAGTTGTCGAACAATGATTGGTACTATTGTGCAAATATACCCGATAATTTCATATTGGTATCTTAAAAATTCGATAAATATTGGCTTGGCACAACCCTGAGGGTTGACTTAATGGCCAAGAACCGGCCTGAAATACAGGAGATCACTCCTCACAGTGTTACTCGGTGTGTAGATAAGGAGATTTACACATACCCTAAGAATTAATCAGGTATTCTAAGAGATCTGGATACCTCTCTCTCGAGATATCTGCTGTCGCCTCATATTTTTCCTCAAGTTATTAGTGATCAGAAATCAGAAAAATCGAACATTACAAATGCTTTAGCTAAGGATACTGCAAGTAGATTTAAAACATAAAAAAGCCGCAACCTATACAAGATGCAAACTGATAGCTCAGTAGAGAACAACTATGCAAGCCAAGTCTAACAACCCTATAATTCTACAATGAATGTTTATCAGAATCGCCTTAAAATGAAACTTGCACAACATTACATCATCATAATTCATGACATACAACATGCATCTATCAGACAAGGAGCTTCCTAAGTAATATTTACACCATTCAATCACAGGCAAGATGCCGATCAATCTCAGCATCTTATATGTTTCTTAAATAACTGATGACAATACCAACCGCTCATAATCTCCGGCTGGTGGTTGCATCTGTAAGGGTGTGAAGAGTGCAGTGGAATGGTTTACATTATGCCGGTTCACGAGGACGAGCAGCCCAGAGGGAACTTAGGGCCCTAAGGCGTTGGAAATAATCGCCTAAGGCAAGAAGACCACGAGCCGCTTGACGGGTAGTTAGGACTCGATACATTTGCTGCAGGGCTTGTTGGCGAAGGTGATCGGCCTATTCATATAACACATGTCTGGAATCAGTAACAAAGAGCATTTGGAAAATTTCAAAGCAGTTTATTTTATTATTTTATGATAGTCATTTGACTATATATATTGGGATTCATCAGAGCTTGAAAACTCGAAACTTGGACTTGACACGAAATTCAATTCTTTTGAGCAACTCAGATGAGTTTTTCAACTTGACCAGGTTCAATTTGGACATGCTTGACGTGAAATCCTATTGAGTCAACTCAACTCAGATTGACTTGTCTGAGTTATGTTGAGTTTTTAAACTATTCAACAGATTTAGCAAAAAAGGTCATATACGTATTTCACATCTGAATCCAAGTCTTAAGGTGTGTTAGGGTGTCTCAATAACACGTCAGCAGAAATGTTTTATTCAAGAAACCTAGAGCGGTTTATCCTCATGTCTAAGTTTCGTTTAAAACACCACAACCGTTATCTAATGGAACCAAAATGTAACCTTTGATGATTTCCCTTAGTCACTCTTTTTATTTTGTCAGATTATGTTTTCAATTTATGGATTCTGAAAAATCCTAGTTAGTTTACTATAACCCAATGGTTCTTGGAGGCATGTTTAATTTCTTATTCTTCTTCTTCTCTTTGAATTTAAAAATCCTAGTGAACTAACTCAAAAACATTCTAGTTATTTTACCATAATCAGAAAATTGTTCTCCGACTACAGCTAGGGGCAGCACCTAACTCAGACATTGAACCCAAAAATCCAGGTTCCATGAAAAATTATATTTAACCCGACTGAGCCCACCTGAATTTAGACCGGGACAGGTTAAGTTGAAGGCTCCTAGACATGACGTAACCCAAACCAAATTAAATACCACCAATATAAATTTAAACATATTTTACCAATCAAATTATTGCATACATAACAATGAAACTCCAATAAGTTAACAACAGTAGTAGCTTTAAAAGATCCTGAGTTTTTAGAGACTGCTTCTACCGTGAAATTTATGAGTTCATGCACAGAATTTAGTGACTTCAAATGTAGAAGTTCAAAAGTTCAAAAAACGCTGCACCTACTTCAGAAAATAAAATTGAAAACAAAAACCATTTTTTATAAAAACGGCCAAGTGTAAAAACCTACTTAACATAAAGAAACATTGTATTACCTGGTTTACGAAATTTACAAGAGACTCTAACTGTCCCATTGCAGTGGCCATTTGTCCCATATAATTAGCTACACCTGAGGCGCCTAATGGTTCCGATACCAGTGTCTCTGCAAGAGTCTGCTGAAGTTTGTCCATCCCTTGGGAAAGAGCGTCTTCAGCTTGCTGAGATGATTGTTGCAAATTATAGACATCCACCATTTGTTGTTCTGTTAAGGGCTCAAGTTTCGGAATGAGAACCTGTCAAAATGAAGCAAAGACAAAGGTAAGCATGATGTTTGAGAAGAAGTGAACCAAAAAACCTCTAGAGGTTGGTGTTTGGGTAGTATTTTTTTTTATGACCAAGGTGTCCAGGGTCTCACTTGTATTTGGACAGAGGACTTTAACAAGACTAGTCCTTGGGGCATGTACAAGCCTCTCAATCCCACACACACCGGTTAAACTAAGGGGAGAGGCTCAGAGAGGTGTTCAGCGTGAATTGAACTCAAGACTTCCCTTCATGAGGGGAGCTTCTTGACCGTCAGGCCAATCCCCTCTTGGGTTGGTGTTTGGGTAATATGTCTACCACTTGTCCCAATTTCATCACATATAAACATCAGCAGTAATTGGACAAACACATTGCAACTTTATCCACAAGAAATCATGACGCGATACCAAGAATATCACAAGATTTTCTAACTAGTGCCAGGATTTGAGGACCTCATAGCGTTTTCATGAGGTTTGATCTAAAATTTCAACATATATATATATATATATATATATATATATATATATGTTATAAGTTTCTCATTTTTAAATTTTAAACTATTTTATTTTTGGAGAGATTTTTCAAAAATTTCCAAGAGAAACCCAAAGTCAGGAAGACTTCCAAATGATTCCGAAGATGAAAGAATCTGATAAGAACAAAATTTTCGTCACGAAGATGATACAAACAATAAAAAGAGTGTCTTTATCTACTGAGTTCCCTTTTCTTTAGTCTTAGAAAATAAATTATTTACTTTTTTATATTTTATTCACATATATAGGCCATGGTCATTATTTGTAATTCCTGATGATCTTTTTCCCCTCTTTACAACCACTTTTCTCTATTTTTCCCTCCTTTTTTATATTTTCCATTAAGCAACAATTTCCTAACTCAAAATCTCCCAAGAGTCTTATATTTTATAGTGAATATCAATCTGCAGGTAGAACAAATGATCCCCACACTATGTACCACAAATGATCTCTCGAGTACAGGAACATAGGGGGCAGAAAGAGAGAGAGAATACAGCACACACAAATGATCCTCCAATATACATGACATAAATGATTCCCCGAGTACAGAGTGTGGGACAATACACTACCCACCCCTCCAAATACATGAATCAGTTCCAAAGTTTCACTCTAATTAAATAAAAAAATAAAACAGAGTACATATGTCCACACAGCAAATAAAAAAAATATATATAGAGCCAAAAAAGACACGTTTCCCAACTAAAGTTAGCACTTGGTATATCTAGAACTAAGGGGGTAATGTGGTGCTTGGGAGAGATTTTGGAGATGCAACTGAGTCATTTTCTCAGTAGAAAGAGATTAAGTTGTGTACTATAGTAATATGATTGATTTATGATCTCAGCAATCTTTTCCATTACTGTCAACAGCACTCTGAGTAGATTGATGAAGAAATGACATGACAGATTGTTGTTGCATCCGCAATATGAGATTTGTATGGCAATAAAAGAAATGTAGAGAAAAGCTTTGTGGTGTATCTTCTCAAAAAGAGAAGGAAAGAAAAAGCTATGCACTATATTAATTGTATTTCAGATAGGTCTAATGTATCGAGTTATTTTCTGATAAATGAACTGTGCCTTGTTAATTGTATTTAAAAAAATGGATGAAGACCAGAAGAGGTTCAAGGGCATTGTCATTAGGTGACAATATTCCACACAGAAATGTGGCAGTAGTCGCTGGAAAGAAATGAAAAAGGATCAACATAGGATTATCAGGTTATAGATGCCATAACCCTTGAAGAATTAAAAAGATTAGAAAAATGAGGAGGGAAATAGAAAGAAACAAAGACCCCTGTCATTGATTCAAGACATGGAAATACCAGTAGAAGGGAGAAGACTTCGTGTTGCCCAACATCCAGGGCATTGATGTAGATACTGCCTAGAATCCAACACATTCATAGAATGCACAAATTAACGAACCTAATGTGATAAAAAGAGGTTAAATTTTACCTTGTTGGCATCATCATGACACATTGCTGACATCAGACTAACATATGCTCATGCAGATGTACTAACATGGTTAAATATCTAGCTCCCTTGACCAAAAGAGAATAATAATATTCTAAAAAGCATGCTTAAACAATACATGAAGATCAAACACACCACAAGTCCACAATGAAGAGTGCCATCAATAGCTGTATCATAGCAATAGAAGCTAAATAGATTGAAGATGCACCAAATATATGCAAAAGTGGTAAGGATGGTCCTGCAGATAGAATTAAATGACTCATCACCTTTAAAAGTTCTGATGGACGAAATCCTCCAATCCACAGGAAAAAACGTTCAGCAGGAGTCTTCCACATCCCAGACATCAAATAGAAAACATCTGACTTTGCAGCAATAGTTTTCATACGGAAAAGATTGTTATAGTGGTTCATACCACTTTCTACAAGCATGCGAAGCTCTATATCAGTTATATGTGCTTGCAAAGCAGTTCTCAGTTCAACAATCTGTCTATTAAGCTCTTCAACCCAATGGCCATACTCCATCTCAAATGCAGCAACCCCTACAAGATCGCCAATAATGAACATTATCAGCAAGACAAGTGGATGATGGTACAAAAAGCAACTTGTTAAGCAAATGTTAACCATGAATGACAATGAAGACAGCTCAACAAGCGCTGAGGTCAGGAGTGTCTCCTTAAGGGAGAGCAATCCTACAGCTCAGTCTATGAGGATACTGGTTTTGGTCATGTCTGGACCAATAGCTTGATGTTTATCCAGAAATAACTGTGTGTACACCACAATAATCATTACGAAAGGATATCCTTTTCAGATAAAAAAATAATAAAAAGGTCATGAAGTCCTCTTTTATTTATTTATTAATTTAAAAGAAAGTAGAGGAAAAAAGGAATCAAAGAGAGCATATCATCATCATCATCACTGAAGGCACATGATTACCCGAACACAACATGGATACCGCAGGGACACAGCATCACTACAGCAGGAACATGGATTTCACACAGACAGGTTACCTACAATGAAGTGTTCATGCAATATAGTCATCATTGAATCACGCACAGTAAGGTCTGCCCATGCATATCCAAGTACCAGATTACCCAAAGAAAAGCTCAACCAGTGCTGAGGTCAGGAGTGTCCCGTCTTAAGGGAGAGGGCACCTCAGGTTGTCCATGAGGATCCTTTATTGTTTTGATCATGTGTGAACTATGGCCTGAAAACTTGGTTAAAAATCGGGTGACTTGCTGAGTCAAGATTCAATTGAATAGGCAGTTGAGTTGAGTTAATAAGTTATACCAAGTTATTCCAAGTTGAACTGAGAAACTTACATCAGATAGTCAGATTTCAAGTGGAGACTTTCTTACAATTTTTGAACTTCAGTCTTAACAGATAATGTGATGCTTACCTAAAATTAACAAGTAAACTGCAGTAACTGTTATGAATCCTCCTTTATTTATTTTATTACTACAAGAAACTGGAAGAAGCAAGGAGCCAAAGAGCACATAACCATCATCATCACTGAAGACACATTAATATTATTCATGCACAGTTAAGTCTGCCTGTGGAAATCCATGTACCTGATTACTCAAAGGACCATAAGTCAAAAAAGGGGGCATTTGTGCAATTTTTAAAACCAATTAGAATCATATCTGAGTATGGATCCAAGGTTTCAGATACAATCAATAAAGAGTCTAGTTATAATACAATATCCATACCCAATTAACTCATGACCTGATTGATGATGTTATTTAAATTGTTAATAACATAGATATAGATAACATACAAAAATATATACTAATACAAAAAAATATTAGAGAAGCCTGGATTTGAATTTGGTTATCTGGATCCCAGTTGAATTTGGGTGCTGATCTGTGTTGGCTTTCAATTCAGGTTCAAATCCAGGTGTACTAAAATGATAATGGATTCAGATATTATTACTATCCAACCTGAACCAGACCAAACAGCAGTGTATGAGGTCTTAAGCTAAGTAGAGGAGGAGATTCACGTCAAAGCGACTCTGTTAGAAAATTTTCGAACTATAATATAAAAAGAGCATAAATTCACCTTTATTTGAGTTAGATGGCATGAACTCCAATGATAGATGGATAACTACACTCAAGTAATCCCATTATCTAAGTGAATCTTATGCACTTTTAGAAAAGAAATAAAAAATCTAATTAAGAATGGGCTTTGACTACTAAAAGTATTGATTAAAGAATCCAAGAACATGATTTTTTTTCTCCTTAAATGGTACCAGAGGAGATTTTAGCATCAGAATAGTCACAGATGCTCAAGATTCAACAAACAGAAATCAGCTTCCAGCTTTATGGAAGACGACAAAACATATCAAAATGAGTGAGAAAACAGGAAATCCCAATTCCTAAGCCACCACAGACAACGGATACTCTCTTGATTTTTTTCCCTTTGAGGAAGGATACCTATGTTCTTTCAATTCATAAACAAAGTTTAGGGCATTAAGCATAAAAGGTGCTGCAACAAATATTAACATGAAATAGAAACATTCTTAGTTAAAAAAAAAAGATAAGGCAGGGTTTCTTTTTTTCGGGATATACCAATAGACAAACTAATTATGCAAGTATCTGTCTGTAGGTTGCTTTTTATTCATAGTAAACATTTCCTCAAAACATCAACCAGTCAACCTATACTAACAGTTGAATGCGCCATTTATTGCAGGCCACAAAATTTGGATAGGAGAAGTTAAGATCAACATTCAAGACTAAATTGAAACACCTCGAGTATCAACCTGAGCTAACACCCCCAGTCAATCCTAGGTGACTGGAATCCCCTGAATGTCCACCAATGTATACACCCTGCAGCAAGGCAATCCCTGATTTATTAGATAAGACTAGAGCAAAAAATGCAGTTATTTGATCAAATACGTCTTTTAGTACTCCAAGCACCTGCTGTCTAGCACGATCAAGCTCCTGCTCCAATTGTGACAGCTTCATACGACTTGACTCAAGCTGTTGGACATAAGCCTATGTAACAGAACTTGAACCAAATTAATGTACTGATCTGTAACAGTACAATCTATTTCATATAGCCTTCAAATTACATCCATCTCCTAACAACAGTACCTTTTTCCGTAAACGGCTTTTACGAGCAGCCTCCCGATTTTGTGCAAGACGCCTGGATACCTGTAATTAAAATCAAGCATTTAGGGGAACTTGAAATAAAGATGGTGGTAATGGCTCCACATGGTTGCAAATGTTATTGAGAGTCCAGAATGGCACAAAGATGTTTGGACTGTGAATGAGGAACAAGCCAAAGAAAGAATCATTCGCAAACATACCAATGGATATTTACGATATTACACCAAGGCATTCCTAATTATGACTGCCATGTTTATTGACAACAAAAAGGATAGATAAAAACCTTGTGTAACTTGAATCTCGTACTGGGAGAATAAACTGATCAAAACCAAAATGACTCAGTGCCCCATTATGATAGATTTCAATACATGGTGCAACAGTAGAATAAAACGGATGTTTGATTTGAATCTAGTGGGTAGGACTAGCAAAGGGTGGTAAAGTGTAAGTGACTAGTGGACTTTCATGCAATATGCGATATGGGAGTACCACATAAATTAAAGAGCATATCTATATAAAGGAAAGTAGTCTTATAATGCGGTGGACCTAAATGTTGAGCAATAAAGAAACAAATAAGATCGAATAAAGGTCAGGGAGATAAGTACGTTATCATAAGAGTGGTCTGTGGAGTGAAATAGAAGATAGAATCAGAGAAGTGCATTAGAGGAAACCTAACCTAAGGCTGCCCCAATAGGGGAAAAGATCAACCGTGTCCTTTATGATGGTTGTACCACATATGGAGAAGGCCAGCCCCAAAAGAAAGAACTCCAATATTGCATGTAGAAGGAACTAAGAGAAGAGGGGCACCAATAAAGACTTAGATCGATGTGATAATAAAGGAAATGATTAGATTGTAGAGTAACAAAGATCATAATCATTAAAAGGATTGCATGGAAAAGTAACTCAAAAAGCTGACCCTAGAACATGGTTTTTATAGAGTGGTGGTGGTGCTGATGATAGTGATAATGAAATATTAGAGTTCCCTCTATTTATAATTACTTACAACGGCAACTCAGAAAACAGTACAACTGAATCCAATAATGAAAATACAATACACTGCACACTACACCATGTATCAGGGCAAACATGACAGAGACCACATAATCATCAGGTCCATATGAAACCATTTCAACATATGACAAGTGGTCCAACTAGGAATTAGTGACCCATTAAGGAAGGAATAAGGAAAGATCCTAGAACTGGAATTGATTTATAAAAAGTCTTAATGACATCATTCTACCAGAACGCCAGATTACATAATAGCATAATCTACAAACAAGAAAAAATAAACTCAACATCTGCCTCATTTAAACAGAAGAAGACATCTAATATGTATCTACTATATGTGTCCCTGCACACACACACATTAATAACAAAAGAAAAAAAAAAAAAAAAGTAATTCCCCAGACATTGAAGCAGTTAATTACCTTCTCATTGGGTTTATTTGCTTCCAGATCATATTTTTTGGAAGTCTCCAGTGATCCATGAGATGCATCTTCAGACTGGACATATATTATTAGATGAGTTAAACATGTACCAAACAGAACAATAGAGCGCCAACATTGAAAGACAAGGTTAAAGTAAAGGTAAAGAACTGCACCCTATTCTCAAGCTTTGCATCGGCTTCTACAATGGTTGATATGCCTGTATTTGGACTGCTGTCAGATTTAAAAGTCTCTCCCCACATGCTCATCTGGTGGTTTGGTTCATATATACCCATCCTTCTGGAGGTGACAAATTGTGTTGATGGAGAGCTCATACTCTTCCAGATGAAAGCTAAACTGAGCTTACACTTATCTGCACCATCATGCAACTGTTCTAGTGGCAAATGCAGAAAATGTGAGCTAAAATATTAACTCAACAACGACATTCAAGGAAATTATATGTAAGACAAATTGCATGATTTTGGTTAGAATATAGAAAATGCATAAAAATAAATTAGTCAACATAAGGAAGAATGGTTAGAAGCTCATATTATATAAATACATCTATCATTATCAAAGAAAAGAACACTGAAAAAATTAATAGGTTAAAATCTCCAACTTCTTCCATCTCTCAAAACAGATTAATATATAAATCAGAGAAAGTTTGGATACTGAATAAGTTAAAGAAGCAGCTTTACAGGAAACATTTCTTGCCTGAATCACTCAAGCAGGCACATTTCTAGATATCTAGATTTAGTTTATTTATATGGAAAAGGAAAATGGGACTTTGAATAGAATCAATTAATCATGAACAAGAATAGAATCAATTAATCACGAAAAGCAAGTCAGTATACAGGACAAACAGTGAAAGATGTCTCATTTCAGCATCTCCACTAAAATATTACACTCTTCTCCAGTTTTAGTGCAATTTACCACGAATATAAGAGCAACGGAAGCTCAACCAAACCCCATGAATCTAAAGTTGAGTGTATTCCAAACACCATTAAGAGGAGTAATGAAACAGTAGAAGACCTTTTACTAACTCCAAACAACGACCAATACATCTTGCATTTAAAATAGCTACAATGAACCAAATCATCCCTAAAACCAAGAAATATCTCACCCTTACAACAAATCCTGTGCAATTCAAAACTAAAAGTTACATCTAAAAAATCTTGTGCTGAATTTCGTCATACCAACACCTATTCTCAATTTCATCAGTTCACGATGTCTACTCCATTTTATATGTTTCTTTTCCTATAAGTAGAACATACCATGTGTCCTACAAGGCATACATGATCTTGGTTTCATATTTTCAGCAATATTTGTTACTTCAAACAAAAATTAGAAATTAGACAAAAGAAGTGAGAGAAGAAAATCCACTACTTCCCTTTGAAGTTTATTTAGAAACAGCACACGTCGATTTGAATTTTCGTTTTCACTAGAGATTGTTAAAACCAAAACACAAAATTCAAATAAAATGAAGTAGAAACTAAAATTCACTATTTCGTGGTGAAATTATTGAGAAACAAGATGCATCTGCTTTGACTCGACCAATATTGCTTGGAAAGAAATACGACTTTAGACAAAATGAATTGGAAGGAACCCCCACCGTCCCTCCCTCCCCCATCAAATCCCCGTTGAACTTTACTGAACAACAAGACGTGTCAGTTTGAATTTTCGATTTGAATAACTAGAAACAGAACAAGAAACTATACATAGTGAGGTTAAGGAACAGAAGCTCACTACTTCCAGTTGAAATCTGTCAAAGAACACGACAAAGTAATTGTAAATTTTCGATTGATATTGCTCCAAACTTCCCGTTGAAAATTGATGAAGCAAAGATACAACGATTACAAATTTCTCATGAAATTGCTCAAGACAAAATAAGAAGTTGTACAAAAATAACGTTAAAAAACAAAATAAAATAAAATAAAACACCCTACTTCCAATTGAAATTTACCATCAATACCGCTCAAGAAAAAAATACACAAAATTAAGTGAAAAAAGAGCAATTACTTCCAGTTGAAACTTCTTGAACAACAATGCATCAAGTTCAATTTTTTATCGAATTTGCTCGAAACAAAAGAAGAATTATACCCAAAAAAACAAGTGAAAAAAAAAAAAAAAAAACTGAAAACTACTTCCAGCTGAAATTATTATTGATTTCGCTAAGAGAGAAAAAAAAAGACAAAATTAAGTGAATAAAAAACAAGAAGAAGAAGAAGCAACTACTTCCAGTTGAAACTTCTCGAATTTAGGATCAAAATCACAAAAAAAGAAAGAAATTACAACAAAAGAAGTGAAAGAAGCAGAAAATCAACTACTTCCAGTTGAAATTTATAGAACAGAAATGATCAGACGCAACGACACACTATAGACTCAGAAATTGGGAAAAAAAAAGGAAAAAAAGGGAAAAGAAAACAGCAAGAATCGAGAAAAATCGAACCTTTTGAATTCACATCAACAACTACACGTACACGAAGCCCGAACTGAAGATCCGCAAAACCCTAGGCCCGACCCGAACTTCGATTTCAAGGAATCCAATTTCTCAAAATACAAACAAGGCGTTTTTGTTCTCTCTTTCTTCCTTTTATTTAACTAAACTTCTCTCTCTCTCTCAGTCAACGGTCGCATCTCCACTAATTCTCCCTCTTTTTGAAAAAATAATGCGAAGGGATTCATGCTAACGTGCGCACTAGCGTTAACGTGCGCATGCAACAGTGGCTTCCTCCTCGCCGGGGCGGCGACTGGTGTCGAATTCACAAGGAGACGACTGACAGAGGGAGGACGACGGCGGCGAGTGGCTGGATTGTGAATCGGGGGGGTTTTAAGGGTCTTTTTAGGGAAGATATGGTTAGTGTGTGATTTGACGGGCATGATTACGAAATGTGGGCTCGGGGCTTAGGGAGGGTTTTTGGTTTACGATTGTCATTAAATGAATTAGAAATGGGAGATTAATTAAGATTATCTGGTGATTAATGTGAAATGATTTTACACGTCAGCATGTGTGTCAGATTCCAGTAAAAGTCCAACATGCGTGTGATATGTCCCCTCCGTGGGTGTTATCCCGGATTTTCACCCGGGAGTTCTAGCCTGCGCTTGAGTGCGCATTGTGCTCCCCTTATCTCACTTGACCGGGGGTGCAACTTTAGTTAGCAATTTAGCATATTAATTTGTGCTCGATGAACATGACAGATTAATTTAATTTGTTAAAAATAATAAATATGCTCTAAAAAATATAAAAAATAGATTTGACAGAGTTAGCATATTTTCTTTTAAAGTAACTATCATAGGAGTTTTAACGAAAGCTGAAATTTCAATAAGTTTTTCATTTTTTTTCAAAAAAAATCGAAAATGGAAAGTATCTTAGAAACTTTGATTTTATCAAAATTTCAAAAAAATATTGAAAAATCAAACAAATACTATACAAACCATGTAATGAAAAATAACACATCCCCATTGAAATCTATAAGTAGTGAATATTATTTTTTTTTTTAATTCAAAATTTGAGATTATCTTAGAGTCAAAATTTAAAAAAAAAAAAAACTCAAAATGGTCAAAATTGATAAAAAAAAAATTCTAAAATTGAATAACTTACTTTTAAACTCATGATGAATTCAAGTGAACTAAATTTGAGCTTAAAAGCCCATTTTTAGACACTTAATTTTAGTGGTTAAAGTCATCAAACGTTCTTAAGACAAGGGCATCTGATAATTTCACCACTAAGATCAAGTGCATAGAGAATAAACACGATGACTATAAGTGGATCAAATTTCAGCTTAAAAGTCAATTTTTAGCTATTTAATATTAGTGGTCAAAGTCATCAAAATCCTTGAGAGTTAACTCATTAATTCAGAACAATAAGATCATGTAACTATAAATTGAGTTTTGAGCTCAAACTTAATGCATTTGTAGCTCATCATATTTATTTTCAATCTTAATGGTTGGATTTTTAATGGTCTCAATTAAGTAGACAGATTTCGCATAAATTCAAGCTTTTTTTTTTATATATATAACTGGATTTAGGCTCTTATAGAGCATAGCCGACTCAAACCCTGCTCTTGATAGTTGGAACAATGCTCATAGACAGGTACAAACAAAGGCCTTCAGTAATATTTTGAATGACAGATGGTAGAATTAGAATTAGTAATATTTTTAATGGTCAAAGAGCCCAATGCTCACCATGATTTAGCTCTGCATAATACGATAGATAATGAGAAAAAAACTAGTCTATCATCTAACAAGCTAAGGTCATATAAATAGAATTACAATAGAAAATTATAAGAGATAAACACAGTTAACTCTTTCTTAATTTATTATAACACTTAATTTATCATAGTTAAAAAAAAAAAAATCATCCTTCTATCTTAATATATCTTAAAAAGAACCCTGAGTCTTGAATTCCATTTTTTCACTAGAAATATATGTATAATTTTATCTAACACTTTTGTACTTAAAAAAAAAAATTAATGTCGTCAAAATAAAATAAAATATCTAAGTATCAATCTAGGTAATTGGTGGGCTATTATCTATCTAGTTCAATCTGTGTATATAGACAATCAGTTTGAACCAAAACAATCCAATTCAACGATTTGACCTACAAATTAATTTATTGCTTGCGAGTATTTGTAGATGGCCTACCGCTCAACTATTTAAGCTTCCAAAATGTCTCCACCGATTTATTTTAAATTATGAGAAGAAAGTGGGTCCACCACCTAAATGGCTATACGTCAGATAAGATGACATATTGTGGACCCACCCCTTTGTGGCCAAAAAGGTACGGTGCATGCTCTTGCTCCTATTTTATATAAAAATAAATAAATCAGCCTTCTGTGTAATGCTATGGGATACTCATATTATATATAAAAAAAAAGAGAGAAATAAAAAAAATGCTTTTAAAATATTAAGAAAACCATATCCTAAAGAATGCTTTTAATTCAAATTGTATGGATTCAAACTCTTTAATATTAAATAACCAGTGCTTGGAACTATGGTTATTTCGATATGTTTTATTATCAAAATTTTCGATTTTTAAATTGTTTATCTTATAAACTTACATCATCTATTTTTATTGGTTTGTCAATTCTTGTAAAAAATCATGCCATTTATTAATCTATAATCCACCGTATCTTTCCTCTTATCGTGGGTTCATATTTTTATGTCTTCTTTCTTTATTTCTTTTACTTGCATTTTTTTTTTTTTTACTTTTTGTATGAGAACTATTTTAGATCTTCGGAGCAAGCCTTTAAAATATCTTAAACAGTTTTCTAATCTTTTTACTTTTAACTATTTTGTAATAGTGCCACTCTCAATTCCATCTTTTTACCATCTAAACTTACGTACGTGGAGCAGTTTTAAAAATATCTTGAAAGAACCCAAAGTATATCATAATTTAGGAAAAGAAAAACTCTAACAACCTCCTTTTGACCATATTCCCCTTAATAATTAAAGTTTTTAAAAATTAATAAAAAGCAGAGAAATTTTTAAAAACAAAAACCCTAGGAACACTCTTTTTTATATGTTTTTCACTTCATCAAGATTCGAGCCCAATCAATCCCATGAAATCGCCCATCATGACCATACGGACAACGAGTGTCGGTACCCTAAGAATACTCCTTGATTATCCATATTTATGGAGGCTTCTTCTTAAAATTTGAAGTGGGACATACATTTTTAGATGAGATGTGTAGAAAATAACAGATATGAGTGGGTAAGATTTGAACCTTATTTCATCATTTTAATCTTGTGATTTTGCATCTTAAAATTTGATTGCTTTTAGTCGCTAATTTTCTGTACTCTATCCTATAAATTTATAATGATTGGATGTAGAAACTTTTCTTTATCATATCATCTATTAAATTCTCTATTCATTTCACTCAACTATAAATAATTTAATATAATCGATCCAATCCATTACAATATAGTATGACTAGATATCCTAACACGGATAAAAATTTTTAGAAGAGATGAGATAAAGTAAAATTTTCATTTTACTTTTAATAGGTATACCGCTCATCAAATATCAATGTACTGATAACACACTGCTTTGCATATATATGCTTTGCATATCAGTACACCGTACTTGATGAACGGTAGATTGATAAGGATAAAATACTCTTCTAATAAATTTTATTCATGTTAAAATAAGTGTCTATATAGTATCCGACATCTGAAATTTTTTTAAATTGCTCAATTAAAAAGAATCCCTAAAATTAATCAGTATTTTGGTGGGTATTGTATTTATAATGAGTCCCCGTGACGCAACAACATGAAATCATAGAGAATAGAATCTACGAGTAGCCAAAAAGGTCAAAGATGACACAGAGATACAAATAGACCAAAACCAGCTAGCTTGCAACATCAACCTCACGTTATGATGCTCGTCTCATATTTTTTTAGTTAGCCCTTTTTTCAAATTCCATTGCTTAGGGCACTAGCGAAAGGAACAAAACTTTCATATGAGTGACATTGTTTAGGAGCGACAGCTGCCACTATTTTTATTCGATTAGACGGAATTCGAGTAAAATTATAAAGAGTGATTTTTTAAAATAAAATAAAATTTGAGTTCAGAATTGTAACTTTTTTATTTCAATTCTTGACTAACACAACTTGATATTAAATTCTGAAGATTAAAAATTTAATAATTTAAATAAAAATCAATTTTAAATAATTTAATTTAAATGATGAGGTCTACTTAAAATAAAATTTGAATAAAATCAAAGTTGATAGAGAAAATGAATATTAAAAGGAGAGAGGGTGAATTCCACGTGGCTCGCGCAGCTGAACTTTTTTTTATTTCCCGAGCGGGCCAGCGCAAGTGGCACCAACTTTCCTGACATCTTTCAATCACGTACCATGTGAAAAGGCCGATCCTCCTCAACATGTTGTAGGGG
This sequence comes from Chimonanthus salicifolius, assembly GCA_013350335.1. Taxonomy (NCBI): domain Eukaryota; kingdom Viridiplantae; phylum Streptophyta; class Magnoliopsida; order Laurales; family Calycanthaceae; genus Chimonanthus; species Chimonanthus salicifolius. The sequence continues at coordinate 1,087,996 of CM023538.1, forward strand.
TGAATTATTCCCTTGCTTAGGTTTCATAGGGTGGAGCCCACTTAGTTATACGGGGTGGGGCCCCTCTTCAATGAATTGAAGCTTCGAGCACCATCCAAAGTCCCTTCTTCATGACTGAAAATTGGCATAAGAATCGATCCAATTTGACTTTTTCCCATCATAATTGAATTAAAAATGACAAATTATATCAGTAACTAATTCGCATAGGCTCAAGATCCTTGATATATTAGTTAGTTTTGTAATTAAGGTGTGCTAAATCTTTTAAAATATCTATTTAATTCTTTGAATATATAAGACCCTTTACTTATACACTTTGTTTAATTTCATGGAGTGTAGTTTTTTTGAAAGAGAATCAAATACTTCATCAAGCAAATTCTTGATCATTACTTTAATTCTTTTGAATTGATATATTAGTTGAAATTTATTGGCTAAACAAACAATTGATAAAGATGTATAAGTATATTTAAGTATACAACCCCTAACTAATAAGAATCACCAAAATAACCTGTTGAGATCGGAGAATTAAATATTGATCGATACATATTGTATCAACTAATATTGATCATTTTAATTAAATAAAAAATAAAAAAAATAGAAGAGAAATTTCACGACTATGACCAGCTTTTTAAACCCTTGATTAAGATCTTATAAACGTCAATTCTTTTACTTGAAGAAAAGACTACCAAGTCATAGATTGTAAGCAATGCAAGTAAAGATTACATGCAAGAAAGGAAATAAAACATACGATAGGTTGAAAATCCAATTTTCATTTAGATAAAGGAGAGATTATATAGAAAGTGAAAGGATTTTAAGATTCTAAAGATGCAAATAAGAATCTTCTCAAACCTATTCTATCCCCTTATAAAAATCTTTCTTTTCTAAAAACTTTCAAGTCCCAAGTTCAAACGGATAGAGTTTCAATATTAAAGTTTTCAAAGGTATTTTCGAGATGTTTATCATAAAAATCAAGTCTATCAAAATGACAATCATGATTTTGAAGAAAATAATTTACAGACTAAATAAAGTCAATTTTAAATGGATTTTACCAACATCCGTGGTTCGTGTGGCCTTGATTGGCATTTTTCTGAGTTGGACCGGCTTTGAGTCTGGGTGAGAAAAAACATTCAAATAAAAATTTTAGATGGATTTTAATTTAATACTAAGATCAACTTAGAATATATTCAAATTAGATAAGGACTCAATTAACAAGGATTAAAGGCCCTTTTATTTAAAGAAATATAAGTATTTTAAATCAGCAGATGACATCAAAACCTCCAATTATAATGAAGGTGGTACTATAGTAATATTTACATTTTACTATAGTGAATACATCTAAAGGTGTTTTTCATTACTATTTACTAAAGATTTTAAGTTGAGTATTCCGCTGTTCTCATTACATTTGAAAAGCTATAACTTTAATAAATTTGAATAGATTTTAATTTAACAACCCAGAATAAATTCAAATTCAATAAAGATTAAATTTATAGAGTTTAGAGTTCTTGTCCATTCAAAACTTTGCTCATCAATAACCAACCTAAAAAAGGCCATTTTATTTAAAAAATATAAATATTTTACTTCACAAATGACAACAAAACTTCCAAAATATAACGGAGGAGGCACTGAAGTAGCATCTGCATTTTGTAATAGTCGACGACAGACTATGACGCATAGAAATACACAAGACAAGACAGAAGATAAGATAGCTAAAATGTCACATTCTTAGAATACAAAACTTCTAAAGGGTCACAAACTTGGCATTTTAATAACCCATGTCTACAACACCTACTAATCTATTATATACAAGTAACGCCCAACAATCATGGTGCTCTTAGGGTTTGGGTGATTCTTTTGTTTCCTCAACTTTTCTTTCTCTCTCCTGCTCTTTCTATCTCTTTTTTCTATTTTTAACAAATTTTCATCATGTTGATCTTCTTACGGGATATTTATGTAATCAAACATAGAAATTAGTGGATTCTCGATTTTATCCTTGGCATGAACAATAAAATCAGACATTTCACATGAATTGTAAAATTTCGACTAGCTTATTTACTATTCACGTGAATTTCAGCGAGTCGATGTTATTATTCATGTGAATTTCAATGAGCCGATTTACTGTTCATGTGAATTTTGGCGAGTTAATTTACTGTTCATGCGAAGGATAAAATAAAAAAATGCACTAATTCTCGTGTTTGGTACCACAAAAAGTCTATGGGAGAATCACTATCCTAAAAAAAATCTAATATCGGACTTGTTTCGAATACGAAAGTATTGAATAAAATTTGAATGCATGTGGCCTTTGTAAATCTTAAATATATATATATATATATATATATATATATATATATTTTAAGTCTAAGGTATTCAAGGCCATTTAGAGCACTTGACTAAGTCATTGGAGTATATGCAAATCTTTCTATCTACATGTCAGATAAAACTAGAGGGAGTAACTCTTATATATTGAAAGTATGACTTAAATCTAAAATTTCCGATAACTTATTAGGGTTCTTAATTGTCACAGATTCTTTAATACTTTTTCAAAATACCTTTTATATAAACTTTATTTTATGAGATTTATAGTGAATTTATTTTCATCCACATCTATCTATTCATGAGTTATGCTTTCATTCAATTTGTTATCAATTTGACTTTTAAAATTTATTAATTTCATTTAACAAATTCTCACCTTCAGATCAATTTATAGTTTTAATTATTTAATTAAGATAAAATTGTATAAACATCTTACGTAAAACAAGATTTTGAATGGGTCAAGATAAGAACCACAAAGTCAATTGCCTGAAGGTTTGACAGGAATTTATTCTTAAAAAATATTATTACTTTTAGTTTTGATCCACACGAGCTTCTAAAAAAAAAAAGCAAAGATCAAACTTATGGTGGGCCACCACAGATTCCACATATTGCCTGCGTCTTCCAATGGCACGCAAATTCTGCCTTTTTTTTTTTATTTTTCTTTTAAGTTTAGGTGGTCCACACAAAGTGCACTTAAAGTGGGAAACCACTATAAAATGATGATGGTAATGGCATTATTATTAGGGCATGGGTGGAGGAGATATTCGATTCAAAAGTAGGAGTGTTTTATGGATTGTTAGGTCGAAGTTGAATTTACTCTTTTATTAAAAAAAATAAATTGTTAAAAAAATTTAAAAACTATTAAATTGACTAATATAGAATTTATCATATTTCATGTCAGTTTTTAATTTTTTAAGATAAAATATTAAAACTATTAAATAAGTTTTTATTTATGATGTTCAATCTTTTTCTTCTTGTCTTCTTGTCTCACCTTATTAATCTTTGAAAGATGCATAAACCTTCTGATACACGTAAAGAAGTATGGAGAGTGAATATATATCAATCCAAAATGAATATAAATTTAAAAAAGAAAACAATGTTAGAGATGAATTAAATTTTTCATTAAATAAAGCTTCCCATACACTTGACTTACAATCTTTGTTGTAATTTTATTGTTATTATAGTAAAATTAATTAATTATTATAATATTTTGAGAGGGAGCATTGTTTGGCCCCTCCATGGATATGGACATGCGAGCATCTTTGGTGCACACTGCTGAATATGTAGAGGGGGGCAATAGTTTGGTGATGTTGACCGTTGATTTGACGGCCCTACATTACCATGTTGATTGGTTAGCTAATCAAGTACATTGAAAGTGGTACATCTTTAATTTAAAGTTTCTATTTAATATTTTTATTTGAGTATACAAAGTTTAAAAGATAAAATAAATTTTATTTAAACAAATTAAATTTGTGAAAACTTTTATAAAGGTAATTTTTGATGACTTTAAATCTTTTCAATAGATCTATCACTGTCCTCTTTAATAGACTTCATCTGTAGGTGCGAAGAGTAATACTATGCATACCAGATGGATGGTTCGCCTTGATGTACAAGTCTCGAGTGGAGCCTATTCATGATAAATTCAAACATTTATTAATATATCAACATTCTGAACTATATTTTGAAGAAATTGATAGCTTCTTATAATAGTTAGTCCATCCATTCATTCAATTATAAAGTGAAACCCATTCCATTATAGTTTAACTAGGCTCGACAAAATGCATAATCTTCAAGCCTAATCATCAGCTAGAATGGTTGTAAATTGATTCTAAGAGAGCCAATGCATAGTTTTTCACTTCCATTAGGATGTGAAATTTAGAATTTTTTACTGGTTTATATATGTTGATTAAAAGCTCTATTCGTCATCACCATCATTATTGAAAATTGAAACCACTCAATCTAATACATCTGCCATTGACTTTTTTGAGTTGTTTACTGTTGTAATCTATAAAAAACTATACCTTTTCTTTCTCACCTTATCCTTACTCCTCTAATCTAAGTTTTCTGAAGGTGTCCCATCTGCTTCTTTCTTATTCCTTCTGCTCGCATCCAGAGGTGAAGATATCGGCCCATGCGTTTATTGTCCCATATGCTTCTTTCTTATTCTTCTACTTGTATTCAGGATGAAAATATCGATCGATACGTATTATATAATTTTTCAGAACTTTATTATATCAGTCGGTACATATTGTATCGACTGTACGCAATAGTTCTCAGCCGATATGACTGATATATCGGTCCGATATAAGCCGATATTCATAACATCAACTTAAAAAAAAATAAAAAAAATCAAAACGGTGGTGGACCTGAATTGATATCTCAGCTGATATTATCGTTTTTAATTTTTTTAAAAAAATCAGCTTTCTTTTAAAGCAATAGTAATTTGCTTATTTATTTTTTAATTTAGAAAAAATAAAATAATAAAAATACCGATATTTTAAAAAAGCACAAAAGAGGAGAGAGAAATTTAACAGCAGATTCTCAGCCCGGGCGAATTTTTCACCCCTGCTTGCATCCTTTCACTAGTTTTGCACAATGTTGTTGCAAATCTCTTGTATTCATGTCTAAATCATTTTAAATAAGCTTTTCCCTTTTTCATCTTCTTGAGCTATTTGAACCTAAAAATCCATTTCTATTGGTCCCAAGTTACAAACTCTGACTAGAAGATTTTTTTTGTCTCGACAAGGACCAAATAATTTCGAATAATATATACAAATTTTGGTCCACATTTCTATAATATCAGCCCATATTTAGCAAAACATATTTCAGCTTAGAAACATTTTAACTAAAATCATACTTAGTCATGAAGTGGGATAATGATGGGTCCATTAAAAAAGTCTTTTCTTGAATATGTGACCCATAAAAAAAACCCTGATTGAATCAATAAATTCATATTTTTTAAACTCTCTCAAAATTTATCACTTTAAATTATTTTTCAAATTCTACTTTGCAGCCTTCAAACACGTAACTTGATTGATCTAAACAATGTGACTTTTGAAGGTCCATCATCACTGTCTCTCCACATATTCTAAGGCAAGTTTAATAGACATTCAGTAAAATCTAAGTCAATGTCAACTCGATAAACTTAAACTTCATTAGGATCCACTAATCCTCTATAAGAGGATGTCATTCAATAATTTTTTTTTTAAAAAAAAACTGGTGTCCAAGAGCATATATGGCACTAAATATTGAGATATTAAGAAATTAGAATCATTTTTATAATACTTATTCAGTTTTAAAGGCCATATAGGTTATGACCAAAGATATGATCTTGGGTGAGAAAAATAGGATTTACTTTTGAGCATTTCAAGAAATCCAAAAAATACCAATTCTTTCATGCCAGGTGAGCCTAAATTTGAACTTTTTTTTTTAAACCCCCATGGGTGTAATAGTTAACCTCCCACCTCCTCAGGAAGCAGGAGGTGTCAAGTTCGAGCCTCCATGACCTAACCTGGTGTACCCTAAGGGTAGTAAGTATCACCCGTAGGAATTTTACGCTGATTTCCCATGGTTTTCCACACGTAAATTCAAATAAAAAATATTGAAATTTTTTGACCATTTTTTTTTCTTTTTTCCCTGTTGAAGCCAACCAAGGATTGGGTACATAGTTGCAGCCCTTATGAATGTAGAAAGTTGGTTTCAGATTGGATTCCAGCCCACCTATCTATACTTCAATTGCTTTCCCGTGTTGTGGTCACATTTTCTTACGTGAGGAACACTGTCTTGCTATGAAAGGTAAGCTGGATTGAACTTATAACATTGTGATTGCGACACTGAGTGCCCTTTTGAATGATTTGATATTTAAAGGCAACCAAAATAAGACTCTGGGAGTGACAGATTAAAGACTAAACCATATGGACCATACACATGGGTTGATAATGACATGTCATGATTGCTGCCAGAGTCCAAGTGGCACTATGCTATTGGAGGAATCCAAATACGTGGCGTATCGGCCCATTTGTCTGTTAAGTATGGAGCCCACACTAAATGAGCCATTAACATAGCCATGATCAGGAAGAGACAATAACATGATGACCAAATAAGATAATAAACTTGGCTTAATTTAAAATGAGTTGATTGACCTTATGTAATAATGTATTTGATGTTGGATCTTTTTACTAAGCAGGCTCCCAAGGGAGGGTCGGGCTCAAAAACAGATGTTAGATCATTGGGATATGATTGTGATTGAGATGACATTCCAATATAGAGATTGTCATTGTAGTTTAGAAATGAAAGAGCTTTTTCATGGCAGCTTTTTCATCTTTTTGAGCGTCCTTGAAAGCCATATCATCTAATTACTCTCAATTGTATCACGTCTCCTGAACACATCTATCCAAGTCTTCAAAAGTCTAATCCTTCTTTCAAACCCCTATCAACTGCAATTTATAAAATGCAAGAACCCTTTCTTTAAAGAAATTACTCAAGAATTTCATTGTCAAATAAGTATATATCTTACTTAAAAAATGTGGCTTGATTAATCCAATCAAGATTATTAACAAAAATGGAGGGTTATCAACAGTTATTCTAAAAAATTCCAAAAAAATGCAATCAGCCAATAATGGTCAATACATCTTGTCAGAGAGAACCTTAAACGGTACCATATCATTGAAAGTTAATATGAGTCTTTTAGAACTTTGGTCTTGGGGGGATGTACTCCACCATCAATTAGGGTAACTTAGCCGAACCAGGACTGATAGAAAGATGACTACAATTTTACTGTTATGATCCGATAGTTTGAGCCTTCCCTTTTTAAAAGGAGACTCTACTGCATAAAACTATATTATAACATATTTGAAAGAGGAACTCTGCACGGGTAACTCAACTTGTAGATACTTTAGCTCAGGAACAAGAAGTCCCAGGTTCGAGTCCCATAGTAACCTGATGCCCATGGCTTATAGGAGGCTGCATGCATCCAGGAGTTTTACCTAATGCTCTCGTACTCAGAGAGAGGTGGGATCTTGGAGTTCTTCGTTATAAAAAAAACCATATTTGAAAGAGGAAGCAAGGTCTAAATATGACGATGGATTTTGTCCATAGTAATAATTTTGGATTGTAGGGGTGGCGGACAATGGCTGCCTGGTTTTATGTTACTCTTCTTGTAAAGTTTCTCCATTTATAAATAACATGCTAACCTTTAAAAAAAAACATATTTGGCAGAGGAAATGACATTCAATAATTTCTTCTACAACATTTTCTATTTATTCAGTTAATTCCTATTTATCATATTGAGAATTTCTTCTATGAAAAATAAAAAACCACCACCATTAGGTAATGACAGATTTAAGTGACAAATCCGGAAGATCCAAAATGTGAATTGAGTACCTGAATACTCGAGGCGTCGTATTTAAGCTGATGAATTTGTAACTGTCTTACTGCTGAATTGCTCAATATATGCTGAATGTCTCTCTACTAAGAGATCGATAAGCGGCTTTTCCACTTCCTCATCTTGGTTTTCTCTTTGAACAGTAATGCTGCCATTGCTTGTGACAACTATAACTTCTTCCTTGCGTGTTGTCAGCTCATTAGCTACCACAACGTGCATCTGGTACTTCTTGAGAGCTGTATTTGCCTTCTTCATTAGAATCCTTGGGTCTGTCTCTAGCTGCCAAATACACAGTGTGGGATGTCAATTTTTCATTATCATATGGCAAATTTTTGTAACATTCTTAAATTCTCATTGAATGATGAAACTCAATAAATAAAATGGTTGGTACATTTTTGGATCTCTATCAAAGATGGATGGAAATTGTTATCATACTTGAAGAATGATAATAGATGTTGTTGCTATCTTACCCTTTCTTGATGACTGACTAGACCCAACTCAACCTGAGCCAAATTTCTATTAAAACAAGATAAACTTTAAAAATTGAGATAAAAAAATTATTATAATAGAGTTTAAAAAAAAAAAGGACTTCCCTTTCATGTGGGACCACTGGAAAATGGATAGGGGCAATGGGGCTAAGATTTTTAAATTGGGGAGGGGTATATGGGGCTAAAGTCCATGTGTCAAAAAAAGATAGAATGCTTGAATGGCCTTTTTTATAATCCTATTTTCAGGTTGGGCCTAGTTGGGTCAATCTAATTTTTTTTTCAAGATATGCATATGACCCAGACCCGGATTTTTCATGTTGGGTTGGGTCGAGTTCACAGTCACCCCTACAAAAACCAACAGATAAAAAAACATAGCATGCCTAAATGGATCATTTTTTTAAAAAAATGGGTTTGGGTCTCAGACCCCTCAACCCAACCCAACCTAGATTTATTTCAGGTCCAGTCAATTTAAACTTTTTCCAAGTTATGTATCACCCAAACCCGGATTTTTCTGAATCAGGTTAGAAATTGCCACCCCAAGGTTTGAGTCATGTAGCCATCTCAAACCAGGAAAAAAAAAGAAAAAAGAAAAAAGAAAAAGAAAGGCCCAGTACCTTTAAGAGGGTTTTACAAGAAAAGAAAGAAGTGAGCAGCTGTTTGCTAGAACCAGGTAAGGAAGAAAAAATTCACTCCTTCAAACATCAAGTCTTCCAATGTAGATAAAGTCATTCAAGCATCACAAAGACGCAATTTGTTTAAAGTAAAAATGCAGATGGACTGACCTTGAATGAGATACAAAAGGCTGATGGGACCCATTCTGTCCTCAGCACTGAGAGCATTTTGGGCACCGGGGCAAGTCTCATATCCAAAGGACCAGCTGCTGACTGAATCTTGTGTTCTGCCTGCATAACTTGTAAAGTAAGACGAGGTGGAAGAACAGCTAATATCTTTTGCCAACCCTATTTCTTTTATTTTATTTTTTTAAAGATAGAACAAACAAATATCCTACTTCTATTTTTAGACTGGAGTGATGGATAATTGAACACATCGCAGCTGGTTAGGCCAGCCCTATACATTTAACCAAATAGGAAATACAATTTTACGGTGGTGGTAGAACTAGAACTTAAAAACAGGGAGGATGGATGGGTTCAAATATGCTATTTAAATGTTATTTCGTGAATGCTACAACACTGTAGTTTCCCAATTTTATAGTATAGACTAGCGACTGCTTCCACTGCACTTTCAAGTTTTTTGCCATTTAGAGGGACTGCAAGGGTTTCTAGACAATGTCAGAGGCAAGGAGTTGTGGACCTCTCTCTCTCCCACTGCACTTTCAATGAGTAGAGAAGTTTTTTGCCATGTAGAGGGCCTGCAAAGGGTTTCTAGACAATATCGGAGGCAGGGAGTTGTGGACCTCTCTGTTTCTCTCTCTATACACACACACACATGTGAAGAATTGAGGGTTACAAGGTACTGCAAGAAAGGGGGAGGCCTTTGGAGTGACAGATAATATGATCTTTATATGGCAGAGTGGAAATTTAGAACTAAAAAAACTGGCCCTAGATAGATAGGAAAATGATGATGATGATGATGATGATGATGATGAGGACGACATGGACAACATATTCCATTTCCAAAAGAATTGGAGATCTTTTATAGTGCCCGTTTGATGGCCTGGAATTCTTTTATGGAATTGAAATTTTTTAGCAGCCTAGAATTCCAGACAGTGCCAATTCCACCTATGAATATTCTCCTAGCCACTAAAGGCTCACAATATTACGTATATAAAATCAATCTTGTACATTCCAATTAATCTAAACACAAATGACATGTGATCATCTAAGGAACCATTGCTCATTTTTTACACTTCCAACTCTCCACTCATCATTGGTCACAGTTTTTCAAAATATTATTATCCTGATCTTTACACAATTGAATGATTAAAGCCATAAAAGGAACTGACTAGAAAACTAAATGCAGATCTGGAGATCTACTTATCATAAGTAAACAGATTTGATTCAATCATACCATGCTCTCCCAAGGAACATAGAAGTCAGATACTGCAGCAGCAAGAAAAAACATCCCATGTGATCCAAGAATTCTCATTGATATTGCAACCATATGTAAAATCTGTTTACAATGTATAAAAATATCCATTAGTAATTCTTTATTGTTTTCAGAAATGTCCTTGTAACTTGCTGAAAGGCAACTGCATGCCTTCCTTGCAAATGGAAACTAACAAAGTGAACAAGGGATGATTAGAAGAGGAACAAACTTAATAAAGTCATTAGAAAGCAAAAGGATCATTGAGACATGACACAAGGGCACAGCTATGAACGTTCTAGCAGAAATTCTAACCTGGAGGTACTCGAAGATAGTTGTATAGGGCAGTTTCAGCAAGAGACCTTCTCTCACTGCCTGCATAAAGGTGAAATTTAGCTCTTCCAAACAACTTTATGCCAAGAGCGCAGAAATTCAATTGGAAAAAAAAAAAAATATTCTGAAGTCATAAGGGATACAAACTCAATAATAAAATGTTCTAGCAGTCCATACATCATGATGACCTCTAATCGCCCTCTTCACAGCTCCAGCATGTGATTGTCGTACTGAGGTATAGTTGTGTCACATCAAGTCCATTGAAAATCAAAGAGAAGTTATTGAAGGACATAGCTGGAGAAAATCATGATATCATGATAAAATTAAAAGATTGGATGAGGAGAATTTTTTTTTTTTTTTCAGGAGATTCCCCTAAGTAGGAGATTCACTTGCTGAGGGATTCACCTGTTTCGTGTTTGGTAATCATAGGTAAAAAGTATCAGGAGAAAAGAAGAGGGACAAGAAAGGAGGAAGGAAAACCATGGTTTCTCCTCCTCTCCAAGGGAAACAAGTTTTGACTTGGGAGGGAAAATCGGAGAAAAGTACAGCCCATTCTTCCCCTGACAAACGAGGAAATGGGAGGAATCCTAGTTTATCCTGCTTTCTCTCCATCCAAACTGGCCCATTTCAAAAGAAGGAAGAAAACACAAACTAAAAGAAATATAGAAGTCTTGATAAACATAAAACCTTTTCCATGCACGCAAGACAAAGTATAAATTCCTGGATATATAAAGCAGAAGGCAAGATTGCCAGGTTCTAGTAACAATTAATATAAAGCATACTAAAACATTAAGGGGCAGGTCTACTAGACACCTAGGTTGAAAAACCCAGGTGCTTTGACAATGTTGTTGTGCATATCATGAATGAGAAATGTTGCACAGGTGCAAAATCACCTTGATTGTGTGTTGGCATATCTGAACAGTTTTAGGGGCACATGCTTGTGTTGAAAGTCGTACATGGATAATCATACCCTTTCACATGCACCTACTCCTAGGATCCCATTTGTCCCATGTGACACCCATCCAAGTGATCCTAACCATTGGTTGAAAGACCAGGCTATGTTTTCTTAGCCATACAAAAGGAGCCACAGATTAGGGGTTAGGATGAACATATTGTATGGAATTTTTGCAGTCCCACATACACACAATTTTATACAAATCCCTCCCAACCTAAGCTGCATGGGTGAAAGGTGTGACTGTCAGAGTTCAACATGGGTGTGGGTGTTAGACTTCGCAAACCAAAAAAGGGGCTTGGGAACTCGACACCATATTTAAAAGAAATTAAGTGTGAAAATAACATTGATAATAAATAATGCACAAGTTTACTCTAAGCAATCAAGTGACAAACATATTGATTAAGCTTCAAAGGAGAAAGGCGTGGTAATATTTTTGTCATTGTAGAAAGAATGTAAAATAAGTACTAGAAGAGTCTGTGAAGAGTCCAATTCAAAGAATTAATGTATAGTTGGTGAATTTCAGCAAACCTTGGACATTGGAATCCTCTGCTAGCTCGAAACAATCAAGAAATGAATCCTCAGGAAGGGAACTACAAAATGGTTGACAGGTTCCCCTGAATGTGCACTAAGAATAATCAGTTAAATAAATATTTTTTACAGTACATTGCAGCAAAAATCAACAAAAGAAATTCCACACAAAGTAAGCCCTAGATATTTTTCATACAATGCAGAAGAGGGGCGCTTCACCTTCTATGGAGATAGATAACGGCATAACCAGCCTTGAGAAAGTACCTGAAAAGTTGATCAAATATTCATATTATTATTTTTACCAAAAGCAGTTTGTACTACACCCTGCAAAAGAAAATTCTGTGTGTAAATCATGTTTACTCTGTTGCCGCAGCTCCTCGATGGCCTGAGCTGAAGTTATCAATATAACGTACACAACGCTGTTCCAGAGGAACAGTGGTACCACCAGATGTCACACAAACAATCCTAATAGGCAGTCTTGCTTTGTCTGCAACTGTCCCAAAAAGAGGGCAGTCAATGACACCAAAACAGCATTCAATTATGATGATCAAACAGGCATTCAAAGTTCATATTATTGTATAAATTTTATCAAACAAATGTTAAAGCACAGTACAAAATCAACAAAGCATCCTTGCCTGGAGATTGGAATTCCGGTCAATAAATTCCTTTATTTTCCCAGAGATGATGGAACTCTCTTTTAAAGGTGGAGCCGAATCAAAGAACAATTTAACATCAATGTCCAGTGTCTCTTGTGCTTCATCTGATCCATTTTTAGAGCCCATAGAGAAAACCTAAAGTAATGCTCAAGTTAAAATTTCCAAATTACTCATTGAAAAATAACGCAAAACCTTATCCACTGGTTGGCGATAATGGAAAAATGAGAATCAAATGCAACACTTTATTATCATCATGACCAATATATTGCCCCACATAACACAAGGTTATATATCTACACTCATGCATGGATTTTATAAACAACTACTATCAATTGACCCCCTCATGGGGTCTACCTTTTATCTTTGACAATGTAGTTTCACAAAAAACAACTTGATCGGATCATATAGCCATACAGGTGTGGATCAATGGCAAGCATAACTCCAACTAGGATCAAGTAATTATGTGTATACAGGCACATATATATAGTCTTGATTTTTGGCCATGAACTTGTAAGAACTCCTTGTGGGCCCACTTGTGATCAAAAGGGATTGACAGACCCAAAAGCTGCATACTTGGATTTGGGTCCAGAAAAATCATCTTAATTGGATTATTTGTCAAGTGATCCCAAAGATCAAGTGAGCAAGCCTTAGACTTAAACCAACAATGGGATTTAGGCTTAAACCACACAGATTAGACTTAAAGATCAAGTGAGCAAGCCTTAGACTTGAACCAAAAATGGGGTTTTGACATGAAACGGATTATTGAATCATCCAATCTGTGTGAACAATGGAAGTACTCTTGATAATAAGAAGAAAAGAAAAAGAGATTACTTACAAAATGAGAAGACAAGCCCTAGTTCTTGAAATCCTGTAAAAACAGAGATAGATGATGTCAGAAAAATGAGAAAAAAAAATAACAACTACTGTTATCTACATCGTTTTGACGAGAGGAATGCGAAGCTTCAACCGGGCGTCGGCAACCGGATTATATTTTCCGACAACGTAGCTTACCGTTGGCGGAGACGATCACCCACCGTCTACAATCGAGAGAAATAACACGCGGCCGGCAATAATTTTTTATTTTTAATTTCTGGCCATTCGTCAAGCTTTTGGCTTGGTTGGCTACCCAACCATTCAGCACCTGTAGTGGATTTTCACAAGAGATTTTTACGTTATTAGATAAATTTTATTGAAATAATAATAATAATTATTAAATATCCTTGAAAATAAAATAATTAAATATTTAAAAAGATTAGAAGCGTATTTTTAAATGTATAAATTGTAGAAATGGGTAAAAAGGAATTAGAGTCATTGATTATTTTATATCATCAAATCTAAGTTGATAAAAGATATAAATATAAAAATTACTAAAAACATTTTAAAAAAGTTTTGCTCGACTTTCTAATCCACAGTTTTTATAGTGCAATTCATAAAACTCATCTAGTGTTAAGTTCAATATTTTTAATCATACATGCAATATAAAAAGAAGTGTTGTAGATGAATGATGAATAAATTTCATTAGTTATTTAATTGTAGTCTTAAGTAATTGAATGACTGGTAATATTAAATAAGAATTTTATAAACATTTTGTCTTCGATTCACATTCAAAGAATTATTTTTCATAGTTACTTATCAATGTGTAAAATTGGAAAAATCTTTATATGCCGTAAAGATTCGTCAGATAAAATCTCAGTTGGACATCTTCTTGGTCATAAAAATAATAATTTTAAATAAGATTTATTTTAATTCATTAGACTTTGTGTATTCATGTGAGTTTAATAATAGCTTCAATGTTGTCATTTTAATTTTAATTGCATTTGCTTATTTTAGAAATAGACAGTGAGAAGTTTTCAAGAAAGACATTAGTCATGTTTTGAATGTTGACTTGTGATAGAAAAAGGCTAAGTTATGTAGAATAAGACTTAGTATTTCTATCACTAATTTTTAATTAAAAAAAATTATCTTAATGAGACTCTATATTTAAATATACTTTCTAATTAGTTTTAGTTTAATACAATAATTATACTTAAAAGGATGCAAGTAGGGTTGACTACCTAATTATAATTATAGGGTGTAAACTTAGATCACACTCATCAGACCAAATGATTTTAAACTGGATTTGAATTTAAAAAATAAACAAGAGCTTAAATAGACTTCTGATTTTAAGGTTCTTTTTCCTCTGTTGTTTTTTTATTATCATCTCATTAATATGCAAGCATATATGTAATTTTAAGTTCTATTTAGAAATGTAGATGGAAATTTTTTTATTTAAGTGAATTTATATTATGGACCACGTTGAGTTAAGAGTTAAATGATTATGATTTTAAATTATTTAAAATTAAATTAATTTTTTTAATTAAAATGTCATAACAAATTGTTTAAGATAAATACAAGATTAAAATACATTTTATATATGATGAATTTTCAGGTTAAATTCAGGATTTAGTCTAAATTTGGGCTTTGGAGTTTCGAGTCGGATTGAATTCTTAAGTGCGCTCAGGACTGATCCGATTTTAGACTGATTCTTATTTCTTAGTCCAAGTTGAATTGGATTGGACCCGAACCAAGTTCGAACCCTAATTATAATCTTTAAAAAGGTGCTTGGTTGAGGACCTTTTTACCAAGTACAGAGGTGTACAAGTAAGGTAATGGATGGTAATTGGTATTAATTAATTCATTTTTAAGATAGTTTGCACTAAATGGGGTAATTATCATAGATTTAAATATTCAAAATATTAACACCGAAATTTGCTGGATTTTTTATTTATATTTTTCAACTTTATTCATCCCTACTTAAGGATCCTTAGTCCGATTTTACTAATTTTTTTTTCAGTGAAGATGAGTTTCTAAAATTCAATCCAAGTTGCATGATTAATTTCATCTCTGTAGAGTTAATTTTTTGAATTATATTTTTTACCAACACATATATCTGAGCTTATATGGGCCATGCCAAAGATTAGGTCGTATCATATATAAACAAATTAGATAGATGGATAGATTATCATGTAGATTATCTAATTATAAAAAAATGTTATCTAAAAAATCATCTTAGCTTTTGATTTAAAATAAAAAATAAATCAGTAGATATATTTTTAGACACAAATCAAAAAAAAATAAAAAATTAATATGTTGGTTTCATCTTTTAGTAGGCATTACATGGGCCACACATCCCACCAAAGCTTTTTATAGTTTTTTCTACTGCTTACATCTCATTGTGGATATAAATACACTGCCGAAGCATGTAAATTATAAACCTCACAAGTCCTCATGATTTGTTTGTTGCTAACATTCATTTGAGCACAAACTTTCTGCATATTTTTTTTTAAAATGGTTCATATATTAGCAAATACATAGAAGAAAACAAGCCAAATAAAAAAAAAAACAAGTGAAAGCTGAGAGAAAAACTCCCATTGCTACAACAAAAGAGAACTAAAGAAGATCATAATAAATCAGTACATTCAGTTCCAAACACATAAAATATTAGACATAAATATATTCTGCAATTCCAAAAGAGAGACAGCCCAAGAAATACACACATGGTGAGGTTAGGACTATCAATCACACCATTGAATTCAGCTGTGCCTTTGAACAATCTCTTATTACTAAGTAGTTTTTTTATTCATTCAATATTAAGAAAGTTTGTACTCTCTTGGAGTGACAACTTGCTATTTTAATCCATAATATGTTCTAATCCTTTTTATTCTAATGACTAATTATAGTTTAACTAAATAAAGAAGAAAAAAGAAGATGTTCAATACATGAATAAGGAGAGGTAGACTTTAAAAATTATCAAATAATAATATTTAGAATTTAATTGAAGAGCTTCCAAGCTTAAAATCCAGCTGGGAAACCACCTTTTCTTGGGTCACTCACAGCAGTGAGTTCTCCATTGGTAACATTAGTAGCTGCTTTTGAATGCTCCAAATTGTGAACTACGAACTGGCAAATGGTGCCACCATAAAGGCTTTCGAGGACATGGCCCTTCTTCTGCAGGGCCTCCCTCATCATGAAGGGAACTTCATAGTGGTCTCCACTTACTGCTGTCCAATTTTCAAACCTAACCTTGTTTGGGATCAGCTGCAAAAAAAAAAATTCATGAATTCAATCAGACGATGATTTAGGATTATGTACCACCAGTTTAGTTGATCCTTGATAAGTACTATTGAAAGATCTGAAATGATGGAAGTCTTATATCGGTTAATTTGAGAAACCAACATATAACACTTGAGGTACCTTTATCTTAACAGAAAGGTTTTGAGAGTGAATTCTACCTCAAGAATATTATCAAGTTATAGCTTTCTAACATAGTATCAGAGCAGGTTCTACGTGCAGTCATAGAGTCTAGTTACACATGAGGATGGGTCTGAAATTTCCACGTGTAGCTGTATGGTTCAACTGTACGTGAGTGCGGGTGTGAAGCGATAAAAATTTCACATCAGTTAATTTTATAAACCAACGACTCTATATAACACTTGAGGCACACTCCATTAAGATGTACAACTACTATTGTCTTACTCTTATCATGTTCTTTTTTTTTATAACATGGTATCCTCACCTCACATTGGAGGTGAGACTAATCTCACTAACATATGTAAATCTTCCAAACTACACACATTGGTTAAGTCGATGGGGAGTAACTCTATAGGTAGTGGCTCAGAGGGATAGAACGTAAATGAAACTCAAAACCTCAACTGTCTTGATCATTAGACCAATCCCCTCGAATTACTCTTATTATGTTGGCAAAAAGTAATAGGATTAATAAGTGAGTTTATTTCAGACCTGATGATAAGACCTTGGAGCCATAACAGAAGAAAAAGGATCCATTTTTTTGGCGAAGTAATTCAAGAACACCTCTGTAGTCCCTGCGATAATCATTCCTCCGCCGCTCGCACCTATCACTGCCTTTAATTGTCCATCCTAAAAATTCATGATACACAAGGTGAACGAACTTCTTCAAATTTCACTGGTGAGTCAAGACTGAGTCACCATCAGTAGTGGATTGCAGAAACAGAGGATAAGAGATTTCTAATTTTCATTTTGTATGAGTAATCTTATCTGTTTTACTGATTTTTTAATGGGAAAAGAGTGGCACTAAAATGAAATTTAATGCAGAAGAAAATTACCTTAAGAACAATTGTTGGTGTCATGGAAGATAAAGGCCTCTTCGATGGTCTGATAAAATTTGGTGGGGCTGGTGGAGGAGTGTCTGCAGAAGCATTTGCAGGGATGGAGAAATCATCCATTTCATTGTTAAGCACAATTACCGGTGGCCGGAGAAAGGAACTGCGATCCGAAATAAGCATTTATTGTAGTCGTCATCGAGACGGCATTTCGTTCACTGTCAACTATTGACAAGTGACTGGTGCCATGATCAACAATTTGATTCCACCTGCAAATAATCATTCATTACAATTACATTTAGAAATGTTAAAGAACTTTGAAATACTTAGAAACTGAGACAAGCAATGGCACATGAACATTTTTGAAAGATCAATGCAGAACTCATTTGTATTGAGAGGCTTGAGAAACAGAATATTGTAACCTTATTCTTAAAAAAAAAGAAAAATAGTATCCTAATCAAAGTTTAAAAAATCAACAGAGTTTGAGTTAACTCAGCTGGTACAACTAGGACTTCATTGATACAGATAGGAGGCTACTGTAGTGGTAAGATCGAGTATGATATCTATAAGGTTGATCCTAACTATATCAAACAAGAGAATTTCACACTTTTTTTTAACAAAGGTGTCCAAGCGTCTCACCTAGACTGATCCTCGGAGCATATGTAAACATCTCAACCCACACACACTGGATAAGTTCAATGGAGAGTGTGGCCCTTTGAGGTTGAGTGTGAATCGAACACAAGACCCTGTTTCCTGAGACGGGTTCTTGGTCGTCAAGCCAATTCCTCCAAATTAAATGAATTATTCAACCTTAGTGATAGACAAATAAATGTAATGCACAAAAATTATGTTAACTTGTTGAGGTTCCCTTACTTGCCACCGTAATGACTTGGGTTGAACGTCATATTATCGAATATTTCGGCCTTCAATTCTTGGGCAAATTTTAGAGAGAGCATATCATTAACAACTCTGGAGACATCTACGAAATCTGGATCACCCAAATTCATCCTTACTGCAATCATGTGTTTTATTGCTTCAATTGTTCGATGTAGCCCCAGAGAACCAGAAATACCAGTCGGAATTTCGTATTGAGATAGTATGTTCAACATCTGCGGTGCAAGGTGTACAAAAAATGTTACATAGAAACTTGAAGATTAACATGTTTTTTTCTTCTTCTTCTTCTAATAACCAAAATGTTCATAGCTTCGAACTCGACATAGGCATCGGTAAGGAAAGGAAATTTTCAGGGTAGTGAATGATTAGCCCAGGTTTTCTCTTTATGACTAAAGTATTCAAGTCTTTTAGAGTATCTGACTAATTCTTGTAGAGTTCCTAGTGTGTTTGGGTAGACAGATTTGCACATACTGTGAAGATTAATCGGTGCTCTAAATGGCCTCGGACACCTTGGTCATAAATAAAGAAGTAAGATGATTCAATGGAAAGTACTTACAAGTATCATTCCGACACCCCCAGATGACGGCGGAGGCATGGTTAAAATCTTATGCCCCATGAACTCTGAAGCAATGGGCTCTGTCACCTTGACTCGATAAGATTTCAAGTCTTTCATGGTTAATATCCCTCCAGCCTCTTGCACATCCTTTACCAACTTGACCCCAACTGAACCATTATAAAATGGGTCGGGTCCATACATGGAAATCGCTTCTAGTGTCTCTGCTAGCTTCATGTTGTGACAAATATCGCCCAGCTTAAGTAGACTACCATTTGATGTGAATATTCCACTCAGTCCCTTGTCATGCAAGAATTCCTTGTTTTGTTTGGACCATCTGAAAATGTAGATAAGGCGCTATCTTAAATCCTTGTCGAGCGAGCTTTGCAGCTGGGCTTACTAGCCTCTTCCATGGCAGCTTTCCATGTTGTTTCCAAGCCTCATGAAGGCCTGCTACTTGTGCTGGAACTGCTACAGAGAGTGCACCTTTTGTTTTCAAGGCAGAATTATTGCCATACATATTCTGAAAGCAGAGTCAAGGATCTTAGATTGGAAATAATAGTGTTAAAAAAAAAAAATCATTGTTTTATGTAAGGATAAATCTGTGAATGTTCCTCACAGGGCCGGCCCTGGATTAAGGCTAAATAGGCGGCTGCCTAGCAACCTCCCAATTTGACCAATGGCCTAGGTCCCTCACCATACACTTTCCCTAAGGCTCCCTACCAGTGTGCTGAGCCTAGGACCCCTGAAATTTCAGAGCCGGTCCTGAACTTCCTCGAGGCCTTTCTTTTATTGTATATGAGATCTTTGTATAATTATAGTTGTCTTGGGTCTATATCTCTTGGATCTCTATACATTTTCTTTTTAATATATTTCATTCGATTACTTTTAATAAAAACAATGTGCAAATTGCAATTTGGTTAGGATCCAAAATGCAAATTGTTAAATATGTTAGGGGTCTCTTTCTGAAAATAATGACAAAAGGCTTTTACAAAATTTAGGGGGCCATGTCGCCTGGGTTCCACGGTTAAGGCTGGAATAAGAAAATTTCTTATGGTGGGGCCAACTGGAAAACTTGCAATTTTAAGATGGGCCAATTTGCAAATTATTTGTATTATTTTAAATACTGTGATACCCCACCTTGTCCAAATTGATGTGGGAAGAGTCCCACATCGGTTTGGAAGGGTGAGGGTTGAGGGGTTATATGAAAGTCACCCCTATAGAACTCTTGTGTGAGGTCTTTTAGGCCTTTGCCCATGCTGGGCCAGGGTCTAAATGCAAAACCGTGTAGGTTCGAACTGTGTGCGAGGTCTAAAAAGGACAATATCACACTAAGTCAAATCCTAAATCCTGTGTGTGGGTCGAGTCGTTACAAATACACTCAAGTAAAAATCTCTACACTACCAATGGAGTTTTTAAAATTTGTGGAGGCGATGGCCCCTACCTTGGATCTGCCCATCTCCATCACATGTATTTAGAAAGTAGTCATAAATTCACCTAGAGTAGATTCATTATTTTTATTTTTAGCTTGTCAAATTTATAGTTTGAAATTCAAATTTCTATCTAGAACAATTTGATTTATTTTACATAGTTCATAATTCATATGCTTAAAGTAATTTATTAATAAATTATTAACATTTCTCACTACTATAATAGATATCATCAAACCTTAAATGACTGTGTTAAAGTTTATATATTGAAGTTCGGTCGATCACTCGGTGGTCGTTTTTGATAAAATTTCTAAAAAAATTATTTTTCTTTCAATGGCAACGGCAACGGCAACAGACTATTCGACGAATCAAGAATTGTTCAAATGACCTAGCTCGCGAATTAGATAACTATGGGATTGGGTATTACCTCTGAAGCTAGCAACGGGGCAACTTCTCTCATATCAAAGGCGTGGGCCATTCCATTGGAAGATCTGAGTACCATGAAAGCCCCTCCACCAATGCCGCTCGATGCCGGGCTTACGACACCCAAGCAGAAGGCGGCAGCCACCGATGCATCTACGGCATTGCCTCCTTCCCGGAGAATGTTCCTTCCGATCGTCGAACACCTACCATCATCAGTAGCAACTACCCCATGGTTTGCTACAATCAATTCACGCCTTTGCTTGATGGGCCAACCCACCTCTGAGCCCATGGACCATGGGATTGGCCCAAATAGCAATAGTAAAAGAGCAATGGTAGACCACACCCCGAATGGCCCTGCAAAGGTGAAATGCTTTTATATTAACTAGTCTTCGTTAGGAGACAAAGGTTTTTTTTCATAATATCTCTAAATAATAGTGGGTAGACATCTTAATATGGGAATAGTTTTTTAAGAGACAAAGATTTTTTTCAAACTTCTCACTTTACACCCATTCTGTCGTACCAAAAATTAAAAGAAAAAAAGAAAAAGAAGTGTTAGAAATCAGCTCACTTATCGGATCAATTTCATTTATCTTAATGAGAGTGTTTTTTTCATACAGAACATCAAATCAATTCACTGACCGGATCACTAACATTTCTTTTTTTTTTTTTTAATACTTTCGTACTACATAGATGAAAGATAAAATGAAAAGTTTAGAAAAACTCGTGTATCATAAAAGTCTATTTTATGATAGTCACCCATGATACTAGCACCAGAGAAGCATTCTTTGTGAATTCTTTTCAAACTATCCATTTAGGAATAAAGTCCATTAAACAAAAGTTGTCACCATTTAGGAATAAAGTCCATTCAACAAAAGTTGTCTCCAGGAATCTTCATTTTCACTTTTAATAGTTTCTTAAAATGATTAGATTTCTTGTCACCAATCAAAAAGTTAGAAACATTATCTCCGAGAAGAGCAAACTTATTTTAATCAAAATAGATACACGACAGTTCCATTCCACTGTAGAAAAAAAAAATGAAAAAATGCAACAAATACAATTTATTATTAAGACGGGATTTCAACTTAAAAGATTATTGTGATAAGTGGGATGATTCAATCTTATATAAGTCTTTAATTTTTTCCTTTTATAATTGATATGGGACTTGATCCACACCTCAATATTTATAAACTCAAGACATTCAGCAATAAATACTGTAAAATATCATTTTTTATTAGTTTTCGATTGTGACGGGTCAAAATTTTGCAACTTTTAAAATCATCTACCACCTAGGGAACAAGAGACATTGGAGAAATCTAATAAATGCAATTTACAAACTTGAAATTCGGAGTGAAAAACAAAGCAAAATTCCTCCTTTTTTTCTTCTAGTAATTGAAAAACTTAAAAGAAAAATCATGCCAATCAAGGCTTTCGGAGTTTCTAAACCATGAAAAAGAAAACGAAGACGACAATCAAAACTCAGACGAATTAACTTATGCCAGTCGAGTCAAGTTTGATAATGAAGAAGATTGTGGTAATGATATTAATATGAAGAAAATAATAACATAATAATTTAGCTAAAAAGAAAGAAAGAAAAAAAACTTACTTGACATGATTAGAAAGATGTCAACCACTCGTTCTTATGACTAACGTTGGCAAAATGAATCTCAGTCGTAGAAGTAAAAAATGTTTGCAGAACTCAGTTGAGCTGATGAAGTTGGTGAGTCGCCGGAGATGATGAAGATTCTCTGACCGTAGAAATGGAACGCCGGTGGGGGATGGACGGCTGAGGATTTTCGCCTCGAGATGAAAGCATACCCTGCAATATAAGAGCATTTGTTGCTTCGCATTCGGTACTCTCGAAAAGGCTACTGAAAAAACAGCAGAGCGACCTTTTTGTGGGGCCCATTTTTTTACCAATTAAATTGCAACAAGTAGCCGCTTTGATGGTCCCCACCTTTGAAATTCTCAGCACGCGTGCAAAAGTACAAAATGCACATGGGTGTATTTTATGTTAAAATTAAAATTATTTATTTTATTTAAATTTAGGTTGAATTAAAATTGATAAATAGAGGTAAAAATATTTATTTTATTATTTTATTTTAATATTAAAAAAACAAAAATTGTCATTATTTAATGGATCCTATTTGAAGTATTTCTTTAATCTTCATAATTGTCTATGTGAAATCTTGTGTTGTATTAAAACATTAAGGTTTTTAATCTAACTTATGCTGGACTTACCTTTTTTAATAAGATAAGAAATTATTTTGAGCCTCTTGGGTGGTTTCTTTTGTGGACATTGACTTTGTTATTCTCACTTTAATAAAGGTGAGCAGTTTTCCCACCAGCGTTTTGTGTTTAGTGACATGAGTTTTAGTGTATTTCCGATTTTATCATTCGCATGAACAGTGAAATTTCAATGGACTGATTTTTACTGTTCATATAAATTTTGGAGAGTCGATTTGCAATTTCGGTGAGCCGATTTGCACTATTCATAAATTTTGGAGAGTCGATTTGCAATTTCGGTGAGCCGATTTGCACTATTCATAAATTTTTGAGAGTCGATTTGCATTATTCATGAATTTTGAAGAGCCAATTTGCAATTTTGGAGAGTCGATTTGTACTGTTTGTGAATTTTGACAAACCGATTTGCACTTTTTATGGATTTCTGGTATTCTTTTTTTTTTAAGTACGAAAGGTGAAGAACAAATTGGATATCAAGGTAAAATCTGTGTCTGTCTACATAAAATACCCGTGGGAATATCGCTTTTCTTTAATAAATTGGTTTCTTCACATGGATAAAAGGATAGACTGTACTTCTTAAAAAACGATCCGTCAGATTATTCAAGCTTAACTAAGAGAATATACAAAAATGGCAAGTCGTTGGTAGAGAATCCATATAGATAAAGACATTCCTTTAATAGTTGTGAATATAGATAAGAAATTATCTTAGAATTTGTGGTTGATTTCCTTTGTATCGGTTGTGTTATCATTCTCAATTTAGTTCATCACCTTTTCATGTGCATTTCACATTATAAAAAGATTTGTTTCTAAGGTATAAAATTCATCAAAATCATTTTAATTAGATAAATTATGCTATATTTTTTAAAAACTTTAAAATCTTTTATTTTAATATTTTTAATTTTAAAACTTTTATACTATTTTAAGAACCTAGTTTATTTAATATAATTAAAATAATTTTTGAAGAGAAATTTACTCAAACATACACCATTTCATGAAACCATTACCATTCTAATCGGTAGGCCTATATTTAAGATAGGAGTATCTTGGGGGGTAATACACCATGACTCGATGTATAGGTAAGGTGAAGAGTTCCTTTATTGACCGATTGGATACTAATATTTGTAATTACAATATTAAATACTCTCTAATAGAGGTCAATATTTTTTTTACTTTTTGAGTGACCCAGCATGCGACAATTTTTACTAAATTGTCAATACTCTATAATGTAGGCTATTGAATCATTTTGGTCATTGATTTAATTGAAGATTTAATTCAAAAGAGATTCTACCCAACTATCATTTTAGGCTATGACCAAGGTGTTCAGGTGTTTAGGATATTTGTTTCTTTTTTTTTAAAAAAAAAAAACAAATCGGTTGATATTCGGCCAATTTTTTTTTTCTCGGATCGATACGATGATTTTAACCCCTGATACGGTCGGAGTTTAAGCCCATGGGATTATCCAAAATCAAATAACTTGGCTCAGTAATTAAATGGGACAAACTTTAGGCTTCTAATTGCTTAAAGACTTGACACTGGTGGATTTGAAAAATGAAATTTCAAATGAAAAATCCCGTAATGTTGGTCGGGCCAAGTGGCTCCTCTAAAGAATATGCATATTATATTAATAAATGAATGTAAAGCCAACTCCATTAGTCATTTAGTTTATTTTGATTGTTAAATTTATTGCTGTAAATAAGGTGGTCAAAACCCGCGCTTATTTACAGGAATTCTTGAGATCGAAGTCCAATATAAAAAAGGCCATCTTTCATTTTTCTATACTCGCGTGTATGAATTGAAAAGTTTACACATGACTCAAATATTAGTCAAGTGAGATGGATGAATACTTTATCTTAAAAGAAAAAAATTGATTAGAAATGATCAACCGTTCAAAAATTCCAAAAGAAAAAATTATAGAACCATAAGAGGCCAATATTTCAGTCAAAATCTTTAGCCAACAAGAGACCTGATAAATTCATTTCGGCCGACAATTGAAACTTAAATCACAACACCTTGTAACTCCATACAAGCACAAATTTCATAAATGGGTGCCATGGTTTCCACTTTCCACAACTCTAAAATAAAAAGCTACCTAATTCTACAAAAGTACAAAGAACGTAAAAGTAGACTACTATTTACAAGATTTTTTTTAGGTGGCTATTTAGATACCTGACTTTTTTTTAGCAGACACTCGATTTTAAATTTTTACGTTAAATTACTATTTTGCTCTTCAATTTTTAAAAAAATGACAATTCTTCCACACAAAATTGAGGAACAAAATAGTAATTTCACATAAAAATTTGAAATCGGATGTATTCTAAAAAAAAGTCAGATATATAAATGACTACCTTTTTTTTTCACCTTTTAGCTTTTTTTTTTTTTTTCAATTGACAACTACGACAAAAGTCTAAACTTCGTGATCTCAAATAAATAACAATAGAAACTTCAAGCCTTCGCTAAAAATCCAAAAATGGAGACTGTTGAGAAGCTCTCTAACACGTACAAGTAATAAAGAAGAAAGTGAACTTCAATTAGAAGGGACATGATAATATCTTCCTTTGCACATGCATCTGTAGACAATGGGGCAGGACTCAGCAATGGAGCATTGGAAGCTCACCATCACCCTCTTGCATGGAAAGCATGGCCCGCACGCATGCGAACAATCCGGCAAGCTCGAACCGGTCGGAAAGATGCCCAATCCAAGCTCTTCCTTGGCTTCTTCCTACATACAAAATTGAATTATGCATACTATTTAATCTATGACCTGTGATCCCGTGTTTTAAAACTAGATCCAATGGTGGATGTTGACCCATCGGACAAGATGACTTGGCTCAAGCCAGTTGAACCGTTGAACCACAGTTGGTGTGAAGTAACAAAAATCTCACAGTCAGCTTAATTTGAGAAATCAATGATTTTATATAATACTTAAGGTATTCTTCTCTTGCTTAACTTTTGAGAGGACAGAAATCATAAGATCTCAGCTTTCCATTATTTAAAGTGCAAGCAAGAAAACCATGATCCTCATTAAATAGCAGGAGCTCAGATAGTCATGGAATTATGTGGTGAATGTTGGTGATTTAACACTTCTATGAATATCATGAACATACAAGAAAAAAAATGGAATGGCATTTAAATTACAGACCTTGGGTGTATCTCTGTTCTTTTCTCCACTCAGGTCATTCATGCCTGCAGGATCGTCCTGAAAACTTAAATGGGTAAGTTAAAAAGCATAAAGAAATTCAACATAAAAGAAGAAGAAATTTAAACTAATTAAAAATACAAAGGTTGAAAGAAGATTAAAATTTTTTGCTTGGAGAACTGCCGATCGAACTTTCAAAATCATATAAATATGAACTTAGCTTAGAACATTCAATGATGTTACATGAGAAATGATTACATAAAGAAGTATTGAGACCCGCACATGTAGCGTAGTTAGTTTAAGTTTTTAAAATTGGTTTTACATTTAACTCTTCTTAGACTTATTGATGGCTGATACACAAGATTTGTGAGGATACCATGTTATTAAAAGAAAAAAGAAATAGTGAAATCCGATGGCTTATTCAATGTATAATGAGCCTTGCATTTAAAACTTGACTCAACTTTATTTTAACCTATAATGGGATTGAACACTTAATCCTATTGTTTGTACTGTTTTCTATTCTTGATATTATTGTAACATATCTTAACAGTGTAGATTGCAGATTGGAGGAGAAAAAAAAGAGCCAAACTCACCGGGCATTGACCGGAGACTTGTCGCAACCACCAATAAAGACAATAGAATTGCAGCTACAAGGGCCATGAGGGCTCCATGGGAGATGGACTTCTTCATTTTTATCAACAACCCAAGTCTAAAAAGTTCAAAACAAAGACACCCAAAGGGAGATAGAACCAAAGAGAGTAGAAAAATAAAATAAAATCACAAAATCAAAATCATCAAGTGAGGGGTAGTGGAGGAATGTGGTGGTGGCTGCACAAATATATATAAGCTATTGCTGCAAAGGGTGATTTAAATGAAGGGTAGACAAATCTGGTAAACTTCACATGATCCACGGCGTGTACTATTGAGTTTTGAGAGATTCACATGATTTGTTGTGTGTCCTCCACAAAATAAGGAAGGGAAAGAGAGGAAGAAAATCCTCTCTTATGAAGGAAAAAGAATTTTCTTCCAAGGGTTGACAGGCATGAGGAGATTCACGTGGCCAAACATTTATTAGGGTTTTTAGATGAGATGAGATGAATTTAAGACCTGACATAGGGCGTGAAGTTCTGATCTTTTAGTTTGAACGTATGAAAAAGTTAGTGAAGCAAAGATATGGCCTCATTTAGTTTTTATATTTATAGTTTGGAACTCTGTTTGTAGTGTACTGGAAAATTCGAATTTAATTCAAAATTTTATTATGTCAAACAATTCAAATAAGATTTTGGATTTAATTTGAAAAAATTTAATATAACTCGTGGACTCATTTGACTCGAAATTCTATAAAGTTGAGTCAACTCAAATTGAATCATCTAAAATTTTAAGTACTTTAAAATATTGACTTCAGGTTACAAAAATTGGTTGCAGTTCAAAATTTTGATTAATTTTTTATCTGAGTCAATGCCAAAATATGTAATTTAAAAAACATTTGATATTTGAAAATATCAGCCAAAATTTCCATATATTAATTGAAATTTTTTGTTCCCTACCAAAATCGAGAATTTTTTCAAATAAAAAATTTGCAACTTGGCTCGTACTCCAAATTAAAATTTTCTACAAAATACAGTATTGAAAATTTAATGAGTTAAAAAAAAATTACTAATATTTTAGCTATTTTAGACCTCAATTTTTTAAAATAAAATTAGGCTAAAATTTTGACTCATCTCATATTATCATTTTCGATAATTCTTCAAAACCCAAGATATCGGGTTAAATCCCGGTCTTTCCAACATATTTGTTCTTCTGTGCAAGAAGACTTAGAAAAAACAATTAGTTTGGATCCGAAGAAGAATCACTTAATCAAGCATTCTATATTTCCTGTAAGGTCATCAAGCTCTCACAGAAGAGATGCATCTCACAATCAATCTCCACCAGTTTCATTACCCAACAGCATCATTTTTCAAAAGATTATCAGATATCATCATTCACACCCATGAAGCAAATTGCACCCGAAATTTTGCTTGAATCCTGCTTCATACAATTGCAAGGCTAAACCATCCAACACCTCATATATCTGCAAACCTAATGGATGAGATCTATCCTCAACAGTGAATGTATGAAACCTACCGTTCACTCTAACGAAGCTGCGACCTGGTGATTTCCGTACCCCCTTGGATTTCATCATCGCCCGCATCTTTGCAACACCCTCCCACCTCCCTGCAGCAGCGTAGATATTCGCCATCACCACAGTACGATACAGCTCTGTGAGGCTCCATAACAAAAAGGCAGTCTGCCACATATTCAGCTACCTCGACTTCATGGTGAATTCTACAAGCACCAAGCAAGGTACCCCATACACCGGCATCAGGTTCGACAGGCATGTCTTGGATGAACTCCAAAGCTTGTTTTAGTTTTCCCCTGCGTCCAAGAAGATCTGCCATACAAGCATAGTGCTCTAATTTAGGCTTTAATTGATACACCATATTCATCGAGGAGAAATACTCCCAACCATTCTCAAGTAGACCAGCATGGGTGCATGCTTGAAGGACAGCCAAGAAAGTTAAATGATTTGGTTTGAAGCCCGACTCTACCATTTGAGAGAAAAGACTGAGAGCCTCTTCAAACTCCCCATTCATTGCATAACCAGAAATCATTGTCGTCCAAGAAACTACAGTTCTTCCATGCATGATGTCAAAAACTCTGCGAGCATCATGGATGCTACCACATTTAGCGTACATGTCGATCAATGCATTACAGACCATTACATTTTCTACCAGCCCGTTATCACATGCATACCCATCCATTGATTGCCCAAGCTCAAGAGCACCTGTTTGGCTACATGCAGATAACATGGCAACTACAGTAACAGCATCAGGCTTCTCACCTGCTGCTTCCATGGCATGAAACAAATTCAATGCCTCATCAAGATCCCCTTCTTGAGCATACCCATCAATCCATCGCAGTCCAAGAAACGCAAGTTCTTTCTCGCATTCTATCAAACAAAAGACGCGATGATAAAATGTCTCCACATTTAGAATACATGGAAATGAGAGTGTTTATAACTGATACATCAGAATCAAACCCTTCTTTAAAGAATGAGAATGAATTAACCTCCCATGTGAAAGCACTTTGGAATGCCCACATGACGACAATATGCTGAGAATGGTGCTCAGATCTGGTCTAATTCCACCACGAAACATGTCACGGAAACAATCAATGGCATCAACAAACCGCTCCAGGTGGGCGTAACCAGCAATCATCGAATTCCAAGACACAACTGTCCTCATAGCAACTGAAAGCCCATCAAATACTGATTCTGCTAAGTCCAATTCGCCACACTTAGAGTACATTGCAATCCAAGTGTTGGCAACAGACACATCTGCTTCAATGCCCATTCGAATTCCCAAGCAATGTACAGCTTTTGCAAAATCTAAATTATTCAAGGAAGAGCTCTTCTGACTCAAGCTTATAATTGTGACAGAATCAGGCCTAAGCTCCGATAGCCTCATCTGGCGGAAAAGATCCAAAACTCCGTCCAGGAGACCCGACTGAGAAAATCCCATGATAATCACATTCCAAGACGCAACATCTCTTCTGGGCATTCTTTCAAACAGTTGGAGTGCGGGATCCAACTGAGAACATTTGATGTACATATCCATCATCGCTGTCTGAACAAAGACATCCGAAGAAAAGGGGGATTTTAGGACATGGGTGTGAATGATTTCTGAGTTTTGGAGATTTGAAAGCTGGGCACAGGCTTTTGCAACGAAAGGGAAGGTGAAATTGTCGGGTTCTTTGCCCAATTCCTTCATTTGGCGGAAGAGGAGAAGGGCTTTTTGGCTCGAACCTTGGTTGACAGATGCTCTTATGTTGGAATTCCATGAGGCAACGGTCGAGAGATTCGAAATTCCGTTAAGAATTCGGTTACAAGAGCTCATAACACGAGGAAATGGATTCCCCTACACAACCTATAACGAAAGAAGGATAGGATCGATCAATAAAAGTGATGGAACTTGATGGGACCCGGTCAACTGGTGGTCAAAACAGTCAAAGGAGGTCAACCAAGTTTGAAAACACAAGGCAGCGTGGGGAAAACCCACAAGCAGGGGTCCCTTCAGCTTGGTTTGGTCTTGGCGTTCTAAACAGAGCAGGGAGTGGAGCGGGCAGCCTGAGCAGCACCGTCGCAGTTGGAGACGGTAACTGCATGGGTGGCGTGCTCAACGCCGGTGGGGTTGGCAGCTGTCCGGTGAACAGTGCACACACAGGCGGAGCAGGAAAGCGAAAGCTCTGAGTTCATTGAGGAGAGTTCAATGCAGCAGTTTGGTGCAGTTATTCTACTCAGGCGATTTGTCATCTAATAATGCTATGGAATTAAATCTTATTTTAGGCTACGAAAACAGAACGTTTTTTTTCTGTTTTATATCAAATTATTTTTCGTTCTATTGAAAATAAATAAAACATTATCTAGGCAAACAGGTAAAGCCTTCCTCCTTTTCTAATTAAATTTTTCTATTACAATCATACCATCCCTCTCCTCCCCTCTAAGAAATAAAAAGATTAAAAGATGGATTCTTTGAAAGAAAATAATACTAAAGCAAAATCTCATTTTTCATTAGTGAGTAAAAAAATGAAAAATAACCCCTCAAGCTATATTTGAATGAGAAAAAGTAGCGGAATGAAGAAAATTTTCTTCTTTTCTCTATTTGATATTTACTAAATAGGAGAAAATAGACCCCATTTTTCCCCTATATCGATGAGGTTGAATGTTTAATTCAATATATTTTAAAAAGCGATCAATGAATAAATACTCATTTAAATAATATTTAAACGTTCAATCATCTCTGATATAGTGGTAAAGTGTTGTTTTGACTGGTGAACTTTCTCTAAACAGTTGGAATTTTATGGTTATACCCCCAACAGAAGAACTAAGAGTTTTCCCTTTGATGATTCTTTTCTCATTTATTCTATCTGTTTTGATGGATCCAAAATAAAAAAATATTCATTTTTCAATGAATAAAAGAGTAATATTTTTTTGTATTATAATTTAATTAGTATATCCCAACTATTTCCATTTTCCCTCCCAAGTCGAAACAATTTCTCCTTAAAAGGGCTGAGAAATCTTGATTTTCCCACCTTTCCTTGCCCCTTTCTTTCATTCTTCTCCTCAAACCTTTCTTTTTAACTTATGATTACGAAAAGTAATACTATAAAAGAACTGTTGAACAAAAGAATCTTTACTTCAGAAAATCTCCCAACTAAAGAAATCTCCTGAAAACTTACGCAGAGATAAAGAGAATTTATAGATTCAAACACTTCACACAAGTCTTTTTTCAGTTTTTAAGTATAAAAAAGTTGCGATTAAGGTAGAATCTTCGATGTGTTAATACATGTTACAAACACGACATGGTACAATTCCTTGCAGAATCAAAACATTTCTGTATCGCGAATGGCCATGTGACATCCTTTAAACATTACACATCAGCAATCAAATGACAGAAAATTATACAATGGACCCTCGAAATTCATATGCACAAATGTGAACTCGTGGCTACAGAATCGGCTCTCTTTTTTTCACTTCTTATAGATGACACCAGATGTAAGAGAAAAAATTAAGAAAAAAACAGAAAATAAATCTCCTTCAATTCTACCAATGAAAATGTCACCTGGGACCAGATAACTCGACGGCATGAAGATTGTCGGTGGAGTCAACGATCCATTCTGAATTCCGGTTGGGAAAGTCAACCTCTTGGCGGACCACCTCCACCTTCTGCCATTCTTCCCATCTCTCAGCCAAACCATCGCCTTCAAGCATCCTAACCACCTCTGACATTTTTGGCCTGTCCATTGGGGAACCCTGGGTGCAGAGCAGCGCCACTTGAATCAGCTGCTCTACCTCAGCCTCCACATAGCTTTGAAGGTCGGGGTCGACTAACATTTCCAGTTTCTTTTCCTTCAAAAGACCTTTCACCTGCATAAAACCAAGGTTGGCTGATACTATTAGCCAAGGCAATTGATGTCAAGTAGGCTCCTGAATGGTGAAAAGTGAGTCGGATAGAATTGTGCCCAAGCGATGGGATTTTCCAAAGCCAATGCTTAGGTCCAACTGGTTTGCGATTTTCTCTCCTCCCTGCTTTTCCATTGAAAACCATGTAACAGCTCAGGTGACATCTTCCAGATTTCATGGAAAATGCCAGGCCTTTCCTTTATGTTTGCTGTATGCAACTGCTTTCTGCTGGAAATGCAGACAAGAAAAGCAGCTAAGCGAAGAAAAAAGCAAGATTTTTCCTCCCTGTATTTTTCGGCAACCCCCCATGAGAAATCAGTGAAGTGGTAAATAGGAGGAGCCTGATTTTCAGGCATCCATGGATTCCTAGCTACGGAAATCACAAACGAATCCCAGTAACCTAACAATAGGAGTCCCAAGGATAACTAAAGCCAGGCTCCAAATCAGTCCTCTTTATGAAATACTCCTACACTTTGTGACCTCAGTCGCAATTGAATTGCATCAACATTCTCTCTCAAAAAAGGTTGTCATCAACATGAGGGCATTAAATTTCTCTCCAAGTAACATCATTTAATGCATGTATTCTTCAAGCATACAAGTCCAAGAACAGGCACTAAATACTTTCAGCAAAAATGGACAATCTAATCCACTAGAATGGCAACATGAACAGCACAAGTTCTCAAAATTCTTCGTGCATTCACTCAGCAATGGGAAATTGCCAAGCAGAAGGTTTCATCTCACACTTGATATAACACTAGAAATTGTAACAGATATTTTTCAGTCCCAAATATAAAAAACAACCAGGCAAAATAACTTCAAGAGAATGGCCATCCTCAGAAGGTCAGGTGGGATATAGGGGACGACAGAGATGGATGAAAATTTGTTTTGTCCTAAACTTCCAAGAGCAACACTACAGCCTAACTGCTTACCCTAGCAGCTGACGCAAAGTGAAATAAAAATATCTCAATGAATGGTATACTGACCCAAGTGACTAAAGTGACGAGAAAAATGCAAGCAAGCTATTATATGCAATGGTATGGAGCCCTAGAATAGCCCGCAACAATGAAATGAACATAATAGCTATGTACAAAAAGAGAGTAACAAATGAAAAGGAATGAATTGTTAGTTTATTACATATGAAAGGAGGACAGATTTGGCACATACCCAGTCAAGTAACATGACATCATCATCATTTGCCAGCCTAGCAAGATCAAATGCTCTTTGTCCAGTGATAAGCTCTAGAAGCATGATCCCATAACCAAAAACATCAGTCTTCTCAGAGGATTTTCCCGTTGAGAGGTATTCTGGGGCAATATGCCCGATTGTGCCACGGACAGCAGTTGTCACATGGGTATCCTTGTAGTCCATGAGTTTAGCCAAACCAAAGTCTCCAACCACCGCCTCAAATTCCTCATCCAACAAGATATTAGCAGCTTTGACATCACGATGAATGATCTTTGGGTCACAGT
The DNA here is from genome assembly GCA_013350335.1 of Chimonanthus salicifolius. Classification (NCBI taxonomy): domain Eukaryota; kingdom Viridiplantae; phylum Streptophyta; class Magnoliopsida; order Laurales; family Calycanthaceae; genus Chimonanthus; species Chimonanthus salicifolius. The sequence goes on from CM023538.1 coordinate 1,121,956, forward strand.
GATCGTGCAAATAAGAAAGCCCCCTTGCAGATCCCAATGCAATACGCTTCCTTGTTGGCCAATCAAGTGGGGGCTCTCCTGGTGGACGTTCTACAAGAAACCAAAAACATTTCCACTTAGAGCATTTGTATACATGAACAAAATTGCCATAACCTAAGTTCAAATTCAGTTTCGACAGACGTTAAAACAAAGTATTATTTGCAATAAGGGCAGGGAGGTATATAATAATGAATGCAATTGGTAGGGTTGTCACAGAAATCATCAGAGAACATAAAAATACCTCTTAAACATGATGCAACACTTCCATTAGCCATATAGGGATAGACAAGTAACCGCTCAGTAGGAGTCATGCAAAAACCACGTAGCCTGAGGAGGTTTCTATGCACAGCCATGCTGATCATCTCAACCTCTGTCTGAAATTGTAGCTCCCCACCAGGTGTACGCTCTTCTTTTAGCCGTTTTACGGCCACTAATGAACCATCTGCCAGGCGTCCCTTGTACACCTTCCCAAATCCACCTCTGCCCAGGATGTTCTTGTTGCTAAAACTGTCGGTAGCAACTTGTAGTTCACGCAAAGAAAATCTTTTAAGCTGGCCTAGATGTACTTCTGGATCCTCCTCAGCTGCAAAAAGCAATTAGACAAAGACACCAAGTTATGACATGATACTATGCATGTCCACTCTCTAGTCAACTTGGTTCACTTACTAACCAGGTACATCAAAGAAATGCTCTTGTGGTTTCCGGCGACGCCACCATGCAAACCCAATTGCAGGTGCAGCAAACAACAAAGCAGCACCTGCAGCCACTCCCCCAGCAATAGCCCCAGTGCTAGACAAACTGTTTCCCCCTGAAATGACAATTAACAACCACATAATAGGAAGACATGCTATAAAGAACTTTTTGAGCAGATACATTATGAGAACAAAATAAAGCATACATCAGTGAGGAAAACAAGATGCCACAGTAATCAAGAAATCATGTTTAATGGAAGTAATCAGATCTAGGCCCATCACAATTCTAACAAGGGAAATTTTTATCATTCTCTAGTAAAACACGGAAAATTAGTCTTCATACTCAGTTTACAAGAGAAACCTTGTAAATGAACCAAACAGCAAAGATAAAATCAGTAAGTGCATCTCCAAAAGCAAGACATAATTATTATTTGTGTGTTAGTTGATGCTTGGAGATGAATCTCCTATTGATCAGTCTTTGGCCAGTTAGGCATAAAAATCCACACACAGACCTTTTGTTATCAATCACATACAAACCCTTTCCTTTGATCACACACTATGCCTACTTATGAGGTTATCCACAAGCTGGAAACAAAAGGTGGCACAAAACAGGAGGTAACTTGATTTTGACATCAGGTCAGCCAAGTAAAGCAAAACTCAACCCAAACAGAAGATCAACAAATTGTGTAAGCATAAATTTCCATAAACTATATTAAAAGAAAATAGATAATATGTCAACCTTGCGAAGATATTGGAGGCGGTGGAACAAATGGTGGTGGTGGAGAAAATGGAGGAGATCCTGGGCAAGGCTTTGTTGTAACCGGGCCACATAAGTCATTATTAGCAAAACTGCAAAATAAAAATGTGCAGTCAGCAACTTCTTCAATCTGGAATAAACAAATCTAGGTTGTTGCAGGAACTATAGGGTCTTGAGCCTCAGGAAAGTTATAGCTCTGAGACATGTCCAAAGAATTCATTCATGTGGGACCATGTGTTCAATGATCTGTTGAAATGATAGGTCCCATTATAGATGGGGCAAACCCAAAGCACATCAAGTACAGGAAGATCAAAGAAACAAGAATTAGATGCTGCTGTCCTCATTTTCATCTGTCTAACAATCAAAGGGTTATAATCTTCCAATCACGAGCAGTTTTGAGAAATTCCATCTTAAATGACACTGATCTCTGATAATGGTCCACAAATAAGTGAAAATTGAAGATCACAAAAATGCAGTGTGGCCCAAGGTTCAGGACCTGGTAATTCCTCGAGCTATACTACTAAGAGACTTGACCAGCAACATACCTGATAGGGGTGAATAGTGAAAAGGAACCATTAGCTGGAACTTCTCCTGATAGCTTGTTATTGGATAGATCCCTGCAGTTACCCATTTCAAATGGTTCATAGTACAATTCAAGAAAGCCATGAAAGGTCTCAGAAGATACATATAATGAAAGAGAACAACATATTTTGCATGAACAGAAAAGATCTACTTACAGTACTTGCAGTGCAGTGATATTTGTTAAAGACATAGGAATGGCACCCGACAAACTGTTGTTGTTGAGCCGACTATCCTTCCACAAGTATTTCAATGAGTAAAAGGTATCAATTTCCAGGATTGTCAACATAATCATATGAGAGAGAGAGAGAGAGAGAGAGAGAGAGAGAGAGAAACATAATATGAGTGAGTGAGTGGGAGAGAGAGAGACGAAGAAGAAGATTCAAGCTTCATGGTTATGGTTTCTAGCTTCACGCTAGAGATCTATATGAGGTGACTCTTAATACGAGCAGAATCATCACATTCATCATATAAGCCTTTGTCCTATCTATTCATGGTTAGCTTCCTCACACAACCCTATTGACAATCATGATAAGTAGAACTCATTTTTTTGGATTTGACAATATTCTTACATGGGCTGGATTGCCTCCTAAGGCCCACAACAGTCTTCAATTAATCCTAAGAATACAGTAAAATGAGAGGAATTCATGACAGAGATCCTGGAAAGTAAACCCTTTTTTAAATGGTAACAGAAGCTACATTGGAAAGTCATCTTGAAACAGGAATTTTTTTTTTTAACTACAACAGGATTAATAATGTTTAGACACTTCCATTTTACGAAAGAGATTTGCCAAATATGTGGATTGATTAGGAATTTGTAAAGCTCAATGAAAAATGAAGCCTTCTACTTGGATTACATTTCTTAAGTAATGATTTACTGATCCATGTTGTAGGGCCCATATGCTGTGAACCGTATCCATAAATCGAACCCTCCCCTATCAATAGCTTTTGGAATAAATCACCCTAAATTAAGCTCATCTAACCAATCTGTTTGTTCAGTCCTTATTTAATCAGTGAATTTGCAGGGGCCCTTATTTTGTTTATGAGGGTTTTGTTCATGGCATCCTTATTTAATCGATGCATGTGGGGTCCCTATCTTGCTTATGGGCTCTCTCTCCCTCACACACACATTTTTTTGAAGTCCAAAAAATTTGGACCATTTCTCCATTTGTGCGTGTCATTCTTGCACAGGGACCATTTCTCACGCACACACACATTGCGTGTGTTTGTTCTAGTCTCATGCAATCATTAAGCCAATTAAAGCCAGAATCGGTTAATGAAGGGTAAGAAAATGCTTAGATTGAACACAGGAACTAGTTGTGCTTACATTTAGTTCCATCGAAACTGTTCAATCATTTCCATCAATTAAAAAATAAACTCAGGATTTCAGGTCACAAACATTGCCACAAAATCTAACCCAAAGCATATTGTGTGGAGATGAGTTTGGCTTATGAACAAATTTAAGTATGAAATACCAAAACATGCAGAAGTAAAGACCAAGAAATGAGATTAAAGGAAGAGTTTCATACAGGAAGCGCAGCTTTGACAGATCGCCCAATGTGTCTGGTATTGGTCCAGTGAAATTGTTTAAATAGAGATCCAAGCTGACCAGATTAGTCAAATTTCCAAGATCACTAGGAATTGGCCCACTCATGTTGTTACTGTAAAGTTCCCTGTTAAGATAAAATTGAATATTATGATTCCACCTAAATATGATTTGCATAATAATTAACAAAAAACCCAGAGACAGAGATTAAAGTCCCAAATCTGATACGCACACACACCTAAAAGTTATAGAAAATCTCCCAACCCAGAAGTTTTTCTTGCTAATCATAATTTAGACATAATAGACACATAAAGAAATCGCAAATGCAAGAACGTCTGAGTTCCTTTAGTTCCCAAACTGCATATATTATTTTAGAGCAAGTTAAATCAATAAGATGAATATGGTATTGGTTGTCAAATCACTAATGTTACATAGAGCAGACAGGGTTAACAATGCAGCATATTAGTACCTAAGTGTTCCAAGTGCAAGGCAATAGTGCTTTCATACCACCATTAACTTTAACTAGAAGGTCTTTTTCAAGTGGTCGAATCTATTTAAATTGTAAGGGGGCTACCCATCATTGAGATGGGGAAGCAAGGAGTAGGTCCAAGGTTCGCTTTGAAGAGTTCTCCAACTACTTTCTAGAAAAAGATTCAACTAATCAACACAGACCTCATTATAATCTAGAATTCTAGATAGGGGTGGCAATGGTCAAGTCAGGTCGGGTATGGGTTGGGTTCACTACAAGTACTAACAAACATTTCATCTGATCAAAACCAATCCAATTTTTTGAAGATCTTTTGGAGCGAGCCAATCCAGATTTAAGTATAGCTCAACTCAACCTGGAATCCTCCCACAACTGAGAAAATCATTTATACTCAAATTTTACAATAAAAAATATTTTCCAAAGAAATCAAATTCAACAATAGCAAAGAAAAGGAGGAAAAGAAAGAAAGAAAATGTCATCCTAGCCCTTAGAAAGGTGGGTGATAGAGGGTGCAATAAGCCTGCTGCTTGGTGTATGGCCAAGATGTTTCTACATGAGAGATCCATCGCTGGCATAAAGGTTCGGACATTGGTATGGCCGGGTTGAAGTGCAAAACCCTGAGGGCTTGGGCCCATGAGTGTTGGTGCAGGATTGATGGGTGGGTATAAGGACCTGAGCAGTTTGGGGTTCGCAACCAAACCCAACCAAAAAACATAAGAGCAAGCAATTCTAGAGTTATTAATACACCATTAAGAAATTGAAGAATCCAACAAATCAAATTTGCATAAAAGCACAACTTACAGGTACTGCAGATTTTTAAGCTGACCAAGTTGTGGCACCAGTAGACCAGATAGTTGTGCATTTCCAAGATCACTGAAATGGAGAAAGGGTCTATCAGATAAGCTACTATCTACAGTTGACACCATCCACTTCCTAGCATTGCACAATAAAAGTGTCTGAAAATTAGACAGAAGGCACCCTTACACTCTTATGACACTGTTATCATTGTTGCATGTTACATGAAACCATGTGCATGGATTGACAAGGGTTGGATCCCAACTCTGCAGCACATTATTGGGATCATTCAAATTGGTCCGAAGACTATGCAAAGCATCACCTGTTGACAGAAACATGTAACCATCATCAATAGGTATGTAGAAAATTTAATAACATGAAAAGGTAAAACATCATAAAATTTGCAGAGAAGATAAAACTGTTAAAGCAAGAGCAAGCAATAGAAAGATATTATCGACAGTATCTACGAAAGAAAGAGGTCAGCATATTTTTGTTTTTTTTTTTTTTTTGAAAGAACGAAAGAGGTCAGTATGTTCTTTTAGCATATCCCGTTATGATTTTTTACACTCAATTTCATGACTAACATTTCACGCAATTCAATTTTCAACTGGAACATGCAGCATCAACAAAACAGATAAATACTATGAAGATGGGCCATGCATCATGAACCAAAAGAGGAATAAATTGCAATGACAGGCACCTAGGCAGGGCTTGGCACACACATACTTATTTACTCACAGGCATCAACAGCTCCATGAAAGAAATTAAAACCAACAGAAGTTATCTCGGCAATTCACCTAATCAACCTTGAAAATTGAATAAGGCTCATCCAGATGGCAATGCCAGCAGAATACACATCATGCAACATAGTTTAACAAGAAGACGGGCAGTGTCAATTGTTTCAAGACAAAGGTTATCCCATTGAAGCTACACCAGTGTGTATAAGCGGTCAATATACCAAAAGCAAGTAACCATCATAGATGCAAAGTTTGCCTATGAATTAAAAACCACACATGACCAAACTGCCTTCTTCAAGATTCAAAGCAGGAGAAAAGTTGGTGATGCAGGGTGACAAAAAACAAGACCAAGTCATTATCAACGTAATTGACACCAAATCCATTATCTCATCTAATTGAAGTCAGACAAAAACATTCCCCATGTATTTAAAATAATATTCACAAGAATAGAGGGTAAAGGACAACCTTCTTAAAACCAACCAGTTCAAAAAGGCAGCTCATCCAAGGGATCCTGAAATGAAACCTTCTACCATCTAATGTCTTAGGGTTGGACATTACCACTTCACGGCTCATTTTTAGAACTCAAATGTCAAGCCTGAATCAACTCAACGTCTCACTTTATGCATCAACTGGACCAACAAAGAAGCATCTAAAATCTTTAAAAAAAAAAAAAAGCATCTAAAGCGCCCGAAGAAAAAATTGGGCAACTTATAATTCATGACCCCTTTATCAGAAATATGGACATGGCTGGCATTTCCTAGAAACAAAATGAAACGATCAACTAATTCAGAAGACCAACAATGGGTCTTATAGAATAATGTAATATAGATCAACATACAAGTTTGTCTAATGTGAACGCACAATAGTTGTTTGAATATCTCTCATAAACCTTGAGATGATATAAAATACCGATTGCAAACCTTGAGATGTCCATGCACATGTATCGCCTAATGTCAACATAAGTAATATTTGTTTTGACACCTTCCATCATTTTAGAAAATCATTGCAATATTAAACAGAATGTTTCACTAGCAAAGCAAAGTAACAAGTCAGTCATGTTCATGTACATGACACAAATAATCTATAAAGTTTGCAATCAGATTGTCTCTCTTTCATTAATCACTGTCATATATACAAGTATACATGACAGGAGTCCATAGAGACTCTGCCACACAACCAAGGAGTCCCCTAGGGCTCCGCTTGCACAACCGAGGAGCCCCCTATGACTGTGCTTACACAACCGATCAGGACAAGTACAACTCGGTATTAGGCTCTGTGAGCCTGATCATCAGAAATGTATTGTCGATTTGGCCGTGGTTTTTCATTGGAGGGCAATTTTGTAATTTTACATGCACCTTGTGTAAACCCTAATCAGGGCAATATATAATGTTCTTTTATGTGAGAGAGAAAAAGAGCGCTATGAGTGAAAACTATAACCGAAAGACACTACCGACTCTTCTTCGATTTCTTGTCTTTGAGCATAGTGGATAGATGTTGAACTCGTGGACGTACCGAAAGAGAACCACGTAAATCTCTGTGTTGTAGTGTTGATTTTCTTCTTTGATCGATATTATTGTTTCTATGAGGTAGGAAAGGTGTTTCCTCCCAATACTCAAGAAGTCTCTAACCCAAGACAAGGACAGGACAGGCGCTGCTCGCAACAGGAGTGACGCTGTTCGAAGAGGTCTCTGACAGGAATCGGGCAATAGAAAATTGTCAGATAGGGAGCAGGATTGGTCAAACACTGTTCTCAGGTCAGAGGTGCAGACAACGCTGGTTTCTAACCATGGAACTATTAGAAACTAGTCAAACAGATTAACCAGTCAACTAAGGCAGACATCGCAGCAAACCCAGCCAAAAAACTGGACAGAGGCAGATAGGGGCTGACCAAGGCAGCAGACTTGACCTGATTCATAGAGGGACGTTTCTCTCAGCAGGTGCACAGGGACACAGAGATGCAAGGATTTGGAGGTTCGTACTGACTCAAATTATACCATGTAGAGTTTGCAATAAGATAATCTCTCTTTCATTAATCACAACTATATATACAAGTATACATGACAGAAGTCCATACGGACTCCACTTCACAACCAAGGAATCCCCTAAGACTCTTCTTACACAACTGAGGCGTTCCCAAGACTTACTACACAACCAAGGAGCCCCCTAGAACTCCTACACAACCAACCAGGACAAATACAATCTTAGTAGGAGTATTTACTAACATAGTTAAGGCAGAAAATGCTATAAAATCACAAACAAATAGCACCCAACCATTTATTTATTATTTCGATAGACATAATAAACTCCAAAAATCTTATCTGGCATTAAGCATCACAAGGTGGAGAAACATAGCCAAACAATCCCTAGTAAGCTTGGGACCTTCAATTAATGGGCTCTCAGTTAAAGACAGCCCCACTTGAATCAAGAGTAAAATATCCAATTAGTTCATTAGATTGATTTGCTGTTATTGGGTGCTATAATAAGGTAGAGAAGCACAGTACAAAGCACCCATATAGAAGTATAGTGCAACCCAACATATAAAGCCAGTTCAAGAGAACATGTATGCAGATCGGTAGATCATTAAGGATGAACAGAATCGTAATTCACTCTCTTTTTTATAAGGGTTACGATGGTGATTCACTCTTTGACAAGGCAGCCCTCGCATGGGGTAGCTCAATGGACAGGCACTCTAGCTCAGGAACCAGATGTGTCGGGTTCGAGTCCCCTAGTCTTAACAGTAATCTTAAAAAGAAGATTATTTTTTCCTCGTCCACTTGCAAGCCAAATGTACCTAAAGAAAGCCATAAAATGTGCACATTTCTTGGTTGTCAAAAAAGAACCCAAATTCATGCCTTAGTTACAATTTTCCCAAGACTCTATCCACTTACAACCTAAATATACTTCGAAAAGGCCTGTAATATTGACATTTCTTAGTTCTCAAAAAACAAATTCCTGCATTGCTAAAAAAAATTCCCAACGCAACAAACGAACTATCTGGAATAACATTTCAGTAACCATTGCACAAAGATTTCTCCTTTCTCATCCTCCCATTCAACACAAACAAACTACAGAATCATTTAAAAAAAAAAACAACTCATTCAATTTAATATCATAAAAGCCGACATGCATACATCCAAACCAGTAAAAATCATAGAAATTAGAAAATAAAGGGGGAAAAAAAAAAAAGAAGAAGACTTTACCTTCTACGTTGGCGTAAATCGTTGCAAGAGGGTGAAAAATCAAGATCAACCAGACCAGAGCTGACACTGCGGCAACTCGCCCCATGAATATCATCTTCAAGCTAAAGCTGCTGCATTTACTTCATCAATTTCACCAGATCCACACCAATTCTGCCCATTCACCGCATTGGAAGAACCCTTATTTCAGAAACCCTAACACGAGCTCGAAATGCACTAAATCTACACCATTTTTTCCGGAAAGAGCTCCAATCGGATCGGAAATGACAGGCGAATCTCGTAAAAGTGAAGAAGAGATTTGGATGAGAAACGAAAGAGGTGATTTTCACCACCTTTTTCCGCTGGTCAGATGTCAGAACTGGTGATCTCTCTCTCTCTCTCTCTGCTTTTGGTGAGAAAATCTTTTCAGTGTTGCTTTTTTCTTCCTTTTTTTTTCTATGGAGATTTTAAGAGAGGAGAGAGAAAGAAGGCAGGCGTGCAGGAGTCTGCATCCGGTGCTTCCCGGTCAGCGCTGCTACAAATCTAGCACTTGATTTTCTTTTAAATCAAATGCCACGTGGCATCTTATGGCATTAAAATCACATCAAGTAATATGTGTTTATTAGATTTATTTAAAATAAAATTTTATTTTTTTAAATTATATATTTATGTTTCGATATTAGATTAGATAAATGAATGGACAACTATAAAAATAAATTTTTTAATTAAAGTAATGATTTTAAACTTGCCTATCCGTTATTATACATTTATTTAAGTTATATTTTTTGTAAATAAAGTTTAATTTTTTTTAGATTTAAAAAAATAAGTTTTACTTTAAACAGTTGATGAATCTTAAAAAAAATTGATAACACTGAAGTCAGTTTTTCATTTCTCTTATTTTCTTGCAGGACCGATGCCATGCTGACGTGCTGCCCGAACGGCCCGTCTTTCGGGTCAAAACTCAAAACCTTACACAAGCGAAGAAGAGTCAAGAAACGACTCCGCTTTGGATAGAGACCGAACTCTCAAACGTGCCCACTGGCCGCTGTCAATCGTACCTGGCCCCACTACTTGCCACGTGGATTTTTTCAAACCGATAACCTTTTTACCCAATTCGTTGATAAAATTTAAAAAAAAAATGAAATAGCATTTTTGAAATTGTTAAAAATTTAATATCAATTATTAATAGTAGGATATTTTTAATTTCGTAGGTTTTTATCAAGAATTTAATAGGAAAATCTCGAGGAAAAATATAATATTTGAAAAATAAAAGAAATTATAATAAATAATATTTCAAAAATAAATAATGTATATTTGGTCCAAGTATTTTTAATGAGAATTTAACGGCAAATCTCACAATTTTAATGAAAATTTACCGTTTCTCATGATAAAAATGCATTTTTAATGGAAATTTAACATTAAAAATGCAGATGCGATAAATTTGAATTTTTAACGTGCAAAAGTTATTTTACCAATATTTTTGTGATAAAAATGAAATTATCAGAAATACTTATTACATTGATTTTAATATGTACATTTAGATACGGTTATTGGGACCTATCCAATGAAATAGCATATAGTTTATTGAAAAGAGCTTTTTTAGTTTAAAATTCAATTAAAGTCATTTTTATTACATTACTTTTTATATAATATAGTTTAATTAATTCAATAAAAAAAAAATAATACACTCATGTAGTGCAATTTTAAGGAATGACATTTAGAATGGATCCATTGCCACCCCATATGACAAATTCATGATTACCCTGCACATTATTTCACTATATTATAAATCATTATAGATGAAATAATTTGATTTGAAATTAATTAATGAATGAATTATATTATATTTTTATATGTTTAATTAATGAAAGTGACTCGATCATTGTAAAATTCAATTTCCACCTCGTCTGAGCTAGCAGAGTAGTCAACATTGCTCGCCAATGGGAGGGCTTTGGAGAGCGAGTCTTTCAAGGCGAGGAGTGTGAAAATGGTGACTCGGTTTGGTAGAAGATGACTCGCTGGATGGGCGAGTTGAAAACCCATGAGGGATCAAAGAGGGCGAATTTAGAGAAGTAGGTTTGGGGTAGGTGGGAACTGAGTGAGGAGAAACTGTCGAGATATTGATGACTCGGTCTTTAGAACCCATCACCAGATGAGTTGACTGATTCCAGCCACCTCAGTAAAATGAGAGATATAAAATATGTTAAATTATATCAGTAATTGATATTTTAGATGAATTGTTTTGATATATAAATTTTGATGAATATAAATTATTTGTCATCAAACGTTTGAAAATAAAAATAAAATAATTGTACGAGAGTGAAACTATATACATTTTTTACTCGCATGATCTTCTTTAAGTCACATTTAATTCTATAATTCAAGACTCAATTAAATGACATTCTCTATATAAAGAAGTCTTTTATGAGATTTTGTGTTTTAATGTTCTCTCGTCATTAAATTTCATGCATTAACTATTCTACAAGTTAGAGTTCTCTTTTTTTTTTTTAGCAGTCAACAAAGAGAATTCATTAAGAGAGAAGAGAAAGCAAGAACATGAAAAGGCCTAAAAGAATTAGACCGAGAGAAAGGGAAAATATATGAAAAAAAGACATAAAAAAAAAAAAAAAAACCTCAAATAAGGAAAACACTCTCTTAGTGGTTGTCAACTCCAAACTTAGCGAAGAAATCTGCCACGACGTTAGCTGATCTCTCAATTTTGATGAAGGAGACACCCATCCCACCTGCGAAGTCTCTCACCTCTCTGATCACTTTTGTCATTCTCCAAGGTGGGCGTTTCACACCTAAGGCCCATTTAAGAGCATCAGTTGAATCCATTTCAATAATCAAGTTACCATGGCCATAGACCGTCCAAATGACAAGAGTTTTCCGTATGCTGAGAATTTCTATTTCATTTGCATCTTTTATTCCTACTGACTCATTGAACATGATGGACGTTTCACCCAAATGATTTCTTAGTACTCTGCCAATCCCTGTTGGACCCGTATTCCCGCTACAAGCTCCATTAATGTTAAATTTCCAAATGTCCAATTGAAGAGGACTCCAACTCTCCTTCCTCTTAATCTTCTTACACTGACCTTTCAAACAACCCTCCCATGATAGCATGAGGTCGTTCATTTTAAGACCCTTAAAATGGATTCGCTAAGAGCCATGTAAACTATTTCCATTTAGATTATTGGAAAATATCATTTTCCCATGAAACTATACCTTCAAAAAGTCTTGCATTCCTTTCTTTCTAAGTTAGAGCTCTCTTTTATAAGCTTTTTAGAATTATCTTAATCAACACTCTTACCTATGGTCTTTAGAATTTTCCTAATCCAACAAAATAGTATTCATACAATTAGGACTTGGTGAATAATGATGCAACTTTGATTTAGTCCTATCCATTGGAATTAGGTCATTTTCATTATTTTTGAATTAATTTTCTATTGATTCCTCTTTAACTTGATAAATATGACTTGGACTCACTTTGAACTTGATTTTAACTATAGTTTAATTTTTTTTTAAAACATATAAATTAATCTAAGTTGACTTGATTTAATAGAATATTTAATTGTTTAAAAGTCATTATTCAATTATATCTTTTATAGTTTTTGAGTGAGAAGAAATTATTGTACCATAGAAGGGAGAATTCAATGTGGCTGAGCTTTTTTGATGGAAGACTATCATATGAGTTTTGACTTTAATATAGTGGTTGAAATGGATCTGGCCATTATAAAGTCACGATTACTAAAACTTAGCCGTGTGTGACTAAGATAACAACATAATCTTGGCAAATTAGAAGATTGATGGACATTTTAATTTGACAAATAAATTTTTTAAATGGTTGTTTTAATAATTAATCACCCTGCATTGGTCATCTAAGCAAATTAAGATGTGAAAGATTAAAATTATATGATAATTTTTTTGCTAAAAAAATTATATGATAAATTTTTTGCTAAAAAAATTATATGATAAATTTCCTTTTCCATACTTACTAGGCTACGTAATACGTAGTACGTATTCTCAAAGTCATTGTGATTATCGAGCATGGCAATGTAATTAAAGATTTAATTTCTTTTAAACGAAAAATAGCATTTAACAAATGAAATTTGATATGTATCAATAATTTAAACTATTGTTTTGAACAATTATATATATTTCTAAAATGTAATAGATAAATAGAGTGTTTTTTTTTTATTAATTTAGGAGATTAATAGGATAAGGGTTTACTTTATTTTTTATAAGGAGAAACACAAAAAATGCTTATTTTAAAACCAGAGATGATTATCATTTATAAAAACATTCTTGTGTCTTCCATCAAAATAAAGTAGCATGAGATGTTCTTTAAAAAAAATAAAAAATAGGGTTATCCCATCAATTCTCAAAATGTATTTGTAACAGCTGGAATGGTTTTTTGAGTGAATTAATTTGATTTTTATTTTAATTATAGAGTGAAGAACACATCTTTAAAATAAATAATTTAGTGGAAAAGATAATTTTAAAGTGGAGAATACACTGGATAATGCAATTTTAGATTGAAAACTGACTTTTGAATTGTCATTATAATTTATATAAGTATAGGACGATTTAATTATAATGTAAGATGTATTTTTAAAATAAAAATATAATGTGGATAATATATTTTTAATCTTTGGAAACACTGATAAACTCTCGGTTTTACAATCCATACTTTGAGAGTATCGGAGTTAAGAGGAAAGGTGAGGGAGGAGAGGAGAGAGAAGGGAGGGATGAAGCACTGAAACAGTGAAACTATGGTGGGGGCAACCAAATTGTACTCTACAAACCACACTCCTAGACCCTTTATTGCCATCCGTTCCATCTCCACCACCAGGACCGCCACCACCAACACAAGCAGGGTTTCTCTGTCGTCGCCGGCAACGACGAGATTCGAACCCTTGATCACCACCCTTGCAAAATCACCGTCATTCTCCTCTCTCTCCCTCTCTCTCGATGCATCACCATCGTCTCCTACTTTCCTCGAATCTTCCGTTGGATCCCCGCCCTCCACTGCTCATCTCACGAACTGGAATCTCAACCGTCGACACATCCACTTGTTAAACATCATTGCCTGTGCTGTAACTCTCTCTCTCTCTCTCTCTCTCTCTGTGTCACTCCTTTGTTTTCCTCTATTTTTTTAATCTGTGATGGAAAATATTAAACATACTCTCAAAATAACTCAGGCATGACAAGTTATTTGAATGATATATTTTTTAACTCTCAAACATGGCTAAGCATGGCTTGTTTGGAAAACATAAAGATATAAAAGTCTTTTTTTACCCCAAAAATTTTAATTTATTTTATGAACAATGCTAAACTTACCCACAAATTACACCCATTTATACATTTGTGTAGTGTTGATGTGACAGTTATTTGATTTTATATTTTCTACCTTTGTGAAACAATTGTGAATTGCCATGTCGGCATAAGAGTATGGAAGGTATAAGATCCATCTTAGATATTTTTCTGAATAGATAGTTGAAATGGATCTTCCTCTCAACTATCGACATTATTTTCTTAAATCAAATGGATGAAGATATTTAAATGAAACTTGTTTTCATAATCGGCGTATTGAAAATCCCTACTTTTGTTTGATAGTATTAGTGTACCCTATAAAATGATATTTAATGAAATTAAACAAAAGAACTCATCATTCAATTACGCCTGGACAAGTTTTCTACCCTCTAATTATACCCTTTATACTCTTATGTTGTTGTGGCATGTCATTTGATTGATATCTTTTCTAACTCTTGAAAGCCAGCCAATTGTGACTTACCACATTAAGGGTATAACTCTGTGATAGATTTAGCATCTCCATTTGTTATTCATTACCCATTGTCTTAAACCTGTATTTTCTTATATCCATTTTCTTTTTCCCATTGAAGCAGGAAATTGGATTTCTTCCATTCTTGTTGATTATGTTATATATTTTTATTTTGGGAGGTATCTTAGTGTGATTGGCTGTACAAGTGAGTATTAAGCAATGTACTATGAGCTCGTTGTTTATCTACTTTGCTCTTGGGCATTGGGCTTTTTCACATGGAAAATGCTATACGTGTTTTCGAACTATACCCTTACTAGTACCCATTGATGTGAGAACTCCTTTGACTGGATATCTTTTATAGCTCTTGACAGACTCGCCAATTATGGTTTGCCACATCAACACTAGGTATTACAAAGGATACAATTCCATTACCTTTTGCATCTCCTTTCTCACTTCTATGTGTATATTGAAATGGTGATATGGACCTTTGAGGTTGCATAGTGCATGGTCATCACTTTCCAATTATGCTAGGAGTTACTGCTTTCTTCTTCTTTGTTGGGACTGATGTTAAGGGGTTTTCATTTTTCTTTTGATTGGGGGAACAGTTTTTTCAGATTCTTCTAATGGGAAGTTCCTCGTTACTTTTGGCCTTTTGTCTGGTAATCATTGTAAAGGGGAGAAGAGGGAGAAGGGGGAAGGAAAAGGGTGTTTAGTGGTAGAAATGTCGCGCATTCTGATTTCTGTTGAACCTTGAGATGGCATTCTCTTACTTTGAGAGATGTTATGAGGTGGTTGATTATTAAATGGGTAACTTGGGGAAAAACCCCTGCATATAAGTGGGAGAAAGGAGTATAAACGACCAGAAAAGCCACACCATTTGTTTGCTAATTTTTGGGAAGCAGAACCTGTACTAGATGACACCATATCAGCATTTTTCACTGCTAAAGAGAGATGATTCTGCGCGCCCACCATAGAAAAAGTGTTCCCTACTTCTCTGAGAGATGATTTCAACAACCTTGAGATAGAAAAGATTTCCCCTACTTGCTGAAACATTTTACCAATCTACAAACAGTAGAAGTCCCCTAAATTTCTCCAAAGAACTATGTCAAATCCAAATGCAAACCATCTAATGTGGTTTGGCTCCGCTTCTCTCTCTCTCTCTCTCTCTCACACACACACACACACACACACACACACAAAATCACACACACATTGATATTTAGCAATTAAGTATTTTCTTATCCACATTGGCTTATCTGCAGGCTGCAGTTTCTGCTACATGGCTGTTCTTTTCTGCAATTCCCACACTTCTGGTTTGTAATCAAAATCACGATTAGAATGCACAGAATAAAAGAAATTTGAATGCAATTTTATTTGGGGACCGTGATTCATATTAAGGTGTTTTTGAATGTTTCATGCAGTTTGGGAGGTTTTAATATTTTGTCAGAATGGAGATCCATTGTTTTGGGATGTTTTATCGTTTTTACATTCAGCAAGTCATTATCATATTCAATAGATGATATTAGTTTGCCAATGAAACTAGAGAAATATTTCCTACCTGAGATGTTTTTGGACTTCTACACCATCATATATATAGTAGTGGGACGAAACACCATCCATTTTGTCAAAATATTCAAACTGAATGAACCGAGTGATACTTCAAAACACACATGGAGTTATAATTTTCATTGGAATTTGGTTCTCTTGTATTGAGCAAATTAATGATGAAATAGAAAACTGGTTAAAAGGCATTCAAGAGAGCTGCTGAATCACTTGAGAAGCTGTTAGATGTCACGAGAGAAGAGCTTCCCGATACAATGGCTGCTGTAAGATTATCTGGCATGGAGATCAGTGACCTTACCATGGAACTTAGTGATCTCGGGTTCTCTCTCTCTCTCTCTCTCTCTCCTCCCTCCCTCCCTCCCTCCCTCTCTGTTTTTACCCCTTTGTCGTGGACTCATCTTCTGCTATTTCTGTTTGTTTATTTGTGCAGGCAGGAGATAACTCAAAGTGTTAGAAACTCCACCCGAGCAGTTCGCTTTGCTGAGGATCGACTACGCCGTTTGACGAATATGGCTCCAAAAGGTCAGCTGATGACAATCTTGCTTTTTCTGAATTATAGTTATAAGTTGTCATCGGGATAGAGTAGTGGGTTTTACTTTATCTTCACTTGAATAGCATTGGTGCAGGTGCAAGCCTCCCCAAACACCAAGATGATGGAACCGGTAATAGCTAGGACAGCAAGGGGCCTACGTGAGGGGATTGTGAAGGGACGTGCCTTTCTGCAGTTTTTCTTTACTCTCACTCAGTTCTCTAGGTGGGCAGTGAATTATATGGCTGCTCATGGAAGGAAAAAGTAGTTATCAACACGTATGATTTGCAGTAAGCAGTATCATATCTTTCATGTGCTTTCATTTGGGTTTCTCATTGGGCGATAAGTTATCTTACTCTTGTCATACATTGAATAAGATGGGTGGATTAGGAAATTTTTTGTCAAAATAATTATGAGGTGAATGAAGAATGATTTCCTCTTCCCAATTTGATGGTGTTTAGTTGTTCCCTCGATTCCCTTTATTTGGGTGATTGAGTATACACAAAAAGATTATCCTTGTGTGTAAGCAAGATTAAATAACAAGTTTGAGATTGTTTGCAATGAATTCTTGTAAGTGCTAGATCAAAAATCAAGAAAGAACTTCATCAAGCAGGTGAAAACTCAGTATGTCAGGGGATCAATCAGAGGTTGTATTAAACATGTTGCTCCCCTTCCCTCCGCCGCTAAAAAAAGATAGTTCAGAAAGCTTTTGATAGAAGAGAGCTCTCTGTATCAAGGGATAGACTACATACGGTGTGGAACTTGGAAATGTTTACTCTTTGCAAAAAGGAATACTACAGAATTAGTTGAGTAAGAAATAAATGGTTTTCCTGGTGGCTGACCTCTCTGTCAGTCTTGGGCTGTATCTTGAACACACAAGGAATTGTAAGGCTGCAAGTGGTCGGGACTAATAGGGACTAGAATGGGTATGGCTTTAAAGACTTGGATTGTGGGGTGATGGACATGCTGGAATGTAGAGAAGTGGAAGATAATATGGCCTTTGATTGGTTAGAATGGAAATATAGAACTAAAAAGATGGCCCCTAATAGAGGGAAAATTGGTGTTCAAGATAAAATGATGATGATTTGATTAGAAACTCTAATATACATGTCTATGTTATGTGTATAGATACACATAGACCCCTTATATAATATGCTTGTTAACCCACTTGCCCATACAATTTTTGGTGCTTTGAGTTAGTAACATTGTAATTTGTTAACATTGATGTAATAAAGACAGAAAATAAGTGGACCTGGAAAAATTGCATTGTGCCTTAGGCTCGGGGACCACTTTGTACCTTGACTGTGGGATCTGTGAAGTGGAGTCAAGTCAGTGAAGTTTGTTTGATCCTCGAGGGCTTCAACTGAATGGACATTTTTTTAATAATGCATGAATTATATCTGTAGTTTATATGGGACATGAATATTGGGCAAAAACAAGATCAAGTAAATGCCGGTGAGATGTGTATGCTAAGACGTGTGCCGGAAGACGTGTGGAATAGAAAATGGGAATTTGATGGCAGGTTTAACAAGAAGTGAGACATAAAAATGTCATGTAAGATGGTCTTTGAGCAAGTGTAGAGAAGAAAAGAGACAATCCCTCTATGAAGACCTATGGGATTACATGTTGAAGGAATTGGGAGAAAGAGGAGACCAATAAAAGGCTTGGGATTGGGAAGTATTAAAAAAAATGATATGTTAACTTCTGGAATAATAGAAGACAGGCTTTAGATAGGGCTGAGTAGAAGCACAACCCACAAGCTAACCCGATGCAAGATGGACTGAAACAAGACTTTGACAATGATGGTGGTGGTGGTGGTGGTGGTGATGATGATGATGATTTATGGAAGATGGATTCTTACAGGGTCATTACTCTGAACAACTTTATGTAATCTGCTTGTTCTAAAACATTGCTTAGAATCCTGATCTTATGGAATAAGAATGTCAACCAGTCAAATTATCTTGTGACCCCATCAATTTTCGGATTGGAATATGAAATGTCCACTGGATGGTCTGATACGAAGCTATTACTGGGTGATCTACATTTCTTTTTGGGTACACAAGGCAAAAACCCTTTTCCTTTTGAATTTTTTTGGGAGATGAAGACCTTCGTTGCAGGGGTACAGATATCGGTTTTTAAGAGCCGTTTACGTACAACCTATTTATGAGTCCGATATCGGCTGATATGATTTATATCGGTATTTTTTTTAAAATAAAAAAATCAAAAATCAAAACGGTGATGGGCTCAGGTTGAAATATCGGCCGATATCAGCTGATATTTACGTTTTCAATTTTTTTTTTTAAAAAAAACAGTTTCTTTTTAGATTTTTTTATATTTTTTAATTTAGAAAAAATAAAAATATCAATATTTACAAAAAAAAAAAGGAGTGAGAATCATATCGGCCGGGGTATTTTTTGCACCCCTGCTTCGTAGTCTTCCACTTATATGCAACGATGTCTCATATTGGCGTATTGGGTTCCAACAAGTGAAAGAAACATTTGTCATTGTTCAACATCTGGAAATGGATTTGATTGCGATGCCATTGAGAGATTCCTTATTTTCTACTTGAAGGCATAGGTAGGCGTTAAATCCGATCCTACCCTTCATCAAAGAGAAAGTCCACAAACTCCCAATCTACATGACTCCACAAACCCACCCTACGTATTTTGTATTTTGTATTTTGTAATTAGTAGGTTCTGAATTTGGAGAATTTGAATTTAAGAGATTGGGAGAAAATGTTTTTAAAACAGAAATCTTATTTTTTGGCTATTATTCTAGGACAGAGAGAGGTTGGTCGTTGTTAAAGTAAAAGTTTTGAGGAAGCTAAACTAAATATTTCAAACTAACAAGATGAAGATCCACTTTAGGTTGCAACTTGGATGGGTGGGTCAAGTTGAGAGCTTAATCCTAGCTCACCTATATTGAATTTGGGTTACTACTATTTGATCTATTTCGATTTCGATTCGCCCATAACCCATCTCATTTTCAAATTCCTAACTCATTTTTTATTTGGTGCCAACCAATTTGAGTCAAATTAAAATGATTGCAGGTGAATCTGTGTAAATGAGTAAACAATTGAGTCTACCGGTACTTTTCACCATATTGGCTTGTTTCAAGCAAAGAGGCATGCATAAAAATAAGTCTCATCACTAAAGACACATTCCTCTCAAGAGTTTAGTCTCAAAAAGATATCAAAGATGGAAATGAAGTACATACGTATATAATTTGGGTGGATCAATGTAAAACATGACCTTAATCCAACCCAAATTAAAAATAGGTTAATTTTTTTTCTAAAGTGAATCCATATTTTGCCCTCATATATCAGGCTGGTCACTTGGTTTCAAGTTGCCCCTAAATCAAGTTGCACCTCTAAATTCCATTTATACAAGGTCTACCATTTAACTCTAAATCTGTTTTTTTATTCACATATTCACTCATAATCTAGTATCTATCAAACGCTTAGATTAAAATATTTGATTTTTTCAAAGATTACAACTTCTAATGTCTAGAGATTTTGAGTACCTTAACACACACTAAACACATATAGGGCTCACCAGTCATGGCTCAGAGAGTCTTAAGAAAAGCAATGTCTGTGTTGGTCAAGACCTCAAGACCCAAAACAGACGGATTTACAAAGCAGGTTGCCCTCAAGGAATCGAAATCCTCAAACTAAATAGAAAACATAGATTGATAATTGGTAAACTACAAGTTCTTCCCAGAAAAAAAAAGAAAAAGAAAAAGAAAAAGAAAATCTTTGATTTATTTTGGAGCTTCCCATATAACATAAAATTAAGGCCATACTTTAAATAAGTCCTCACATAAAATATAAATCATTCAACATACAACTCCAAATTCATAACGATAAATCAAAGGATGCCAGACATACAATGCATACAACAAAGATAGATTTTAAACATAAAACTGAAGTACTTAACACAACAAAAATAGGTGTCTAAGGAACAATGTCAATGGGCACGAAACCCTTGTCGATCGAAGCCTTCACAGCATCCAAAACTAGCTGAGTCTTTCTACTGATGGTAGGCCATTTCTTATCAGGTTCAGAAGCCGAATCTCGGATATTTCCCACCAACCTCGCAAATTCTTTCACCATGAGAGCCTCCTGAGGCAAATCTGTTTCCACAACATGCTCATATGGCAATGGTTTCCAACCCGTCTGCAGTTCTGCGAATCCAGATTCCGTCGCTAAGGTAAACGATGCAGACTTCTCTTTGAAGGGAATGACAAAGTCAGTAAGATGAAGGCTCCCCTTTGATCCATTAGCAGTTATGTTCATCGACAGATTTTCAAGAAACGAGCATCGGAAGGTCGCGATCTTGCCGTCCTCCCACTGTAATGAAGATCCACATGAAAGAATCACACCTGATTTGTGGAAATCAGGACCGCGAAGTGCGGTTGCTGATTTGGGAAGTTCATAATCAGCTGCCCATAAGATAGACCTGATGCAGTACCATCCAACATCTCCAAGAGCACCCAGACTGTCGAGATCTGGCTTCACTCGAATGTCGTTCTCCAGAAATTCTGGGTCTCCACGTAATGTAAAAATGCTGTGTACCTGCCAACCTCAATTTAGAGGAGTAAGAGAGATCAAAATTCATATCATCACAATTACCATAATCCATGTAAATTCCTCAGCCAATCTTTATGTAAATTCATGGTTCGATGATCCACACAACAATTGTAACCCTTTAAAGAAAAAAAATTAAAGGTCAAGTAAGAGAATAGGGCAATAACATTACCGGATAAAACAATTGTCTCAACCTCCCAATCTATAAACCGGTTAAGTCTATGGAGAATGACCCATTGAAGTTGAGCATGAATCGAACTGAATAGTCTGCCGCTTCATGAGATGGACTTCTTGAGCATCAGACTAACCCCTTGGGATTCATAGCAATTGTCTTCTGATGGGCATTGATTACTGTTCCCTTTCTAAGAATTGTGATAGATTGAGTTAAAGAGAGCAGAAAAGCCTCATCTTAGTCTTGATTGATTCCCACGTGTGACTTATGTTGTTAATTTTGTAGATGATTTCTTCAGGCGACCTTGCCAATAGGTCTTTTGTCCATTGTATTTGTTATCAAGATATATTAGGATAAGTTAAAATAGAACCCTCAATAGGATATAAGTCAAATCTATGATTATGTTAATCTCTTTCAGAGCTTGAATTTGTCTATTATCCTTGTCAGCGTCTATATACATGAGTTTTCTTAATGAACATTAAAATCACAGTTTTATGAAATCATTTTCTCCTTACAGTATTCCACTTTTTCTCAATAATTTTTTTATTGCCGTTCCAAAAGAAAAGACAATTAGGGCCCCAAACCTGCACATATCCTTATCATGTGATTTTAACATCTTTGGATCGAGTTGAATTGAGAATCTTCAGATTCGATTGAACGTTTAGCCGTTCAGAATTGTGTGTCCTACATGGGTGTAGCTTAACTGGTTGCCTCCAACCTCAGGAAGCGGGAGGTTTCAGGTTCGAGCTCCCATGGCCTAATCTTGGTGTGCCTTAAGGGTAGTGAGCTAATCCGTGAGGGTTTTAGTAGTAATATGTCTGAATTTCCCACACGTTAATCCAAAAAAAAAATTGTGTGTTAGTGTCAGATGTGCAATTAGATTATTCAAAGTGGCACATGGGTGATTCAATTCATTCGTTTAACTTATTTTGAGGAGGTGTTTTCGGAGAAACTTCGACCTTTGGTGTCCGAGTTGGTCCTGATTGGCATTGTGACCCAAGGTTGGGGACCCTATTCCTTACTGGTCCAAATCAGTAACTCGAAATCCAACTTGATCCGACCTGAACTCTAAATAGACTTGACCCAACTAACCAATTTAATAAACAAATAAGTAATATATTGAGATTTGGTTTGGAATGGAATAGATTGCCAATTTGAGTTGGCCATAATACCTGATATGATTGAGATATCAACTTTGGATATTTTCAATTTCACCAAAAGAAAATCCATACAACCAAACAAGAGAATCATAAGATGATTAAATGAGATCTAAGTAATACAAAAATTCTGCCAAAATTCTTCAGTGTTAAGCACTTAAGCCCACTCAATGTGAAAAAAACTGAATTTTTTTCTGTATTTTTTCATAAATTCTGAAATTACGTTACACCAACAGAAATAGATAACATAAGAGATATATTGGTCCTTGTTTTGGGGTCTAATGAGGATTAAGAAATAAATAAAATTAACAAAATTTATATCATCTGCCATTGTGATCTTGAAAGTTGAAACAACCTCAGCAGAGCAAAAAAGTTTGGCCAATATTTTTAAATAATAGTTAATATTTCTAAAAATAGATATTTTCTGAGCCCAGACCAAAAAATTTGAGTCAAAATTTATAATTGAGCTTAAGTGAGTAAATAATTTAAAAAAAGAGAGAAAACCCGATAACTTTACCGATTTGAGTTGGCCGAAGAGAGTTGGATCAGAGATCATTTCCTTCATCTTCTCAGTCCTTGGATGGTGCATCCACATTGTCCCATCCATGAACTGAACTCCATTCTTCTCGCACGCTTCCAAGATCCGATCCAGATCCGACACGTGCAGCGCCGTCGGCTTCTCCATTAGCACGTGCTTCTTCTTCTCCGCCGTCGCCACCGCCCACCGCACGTGCAGACTTGTTGGCAGCGGCAAGTAGACGGCGTCCACGTTCGGGTCGTCGAGGATGGCCTCGTAGCTGACGTGGAGCTTGACCGAGTCCGGATAACCGTTCTCGGCCGCATACTTCTTGGCTTTCTCTAGCGACCGGCTGGCAAGGGCGGAGATGGTTGCGTTCGGGGCGAGAAAGATGGCACGTGACACCTTCCTCGCTATCTGTGCGCAGCCCATAATTCCGAACCGGATTGGATTCCCGTCCCCCGCCATTTTCTTTTTCTTCTTCAGCTGCTGCTGCTAAGTCTGCTACTGTTTTTCAGTTGTCTTTCTTTGCTCTGCTCTTTGATGATTGGGAGCAGGGATGGTATTGGGGATATATTTATATCTTAAATATATTATATTTAAAATTTGCTTAATATTGTATTTACTATATTTTAGAGATTTTCTTTTTATTTATTTTCCTCATTTGTAATCAATTATCTCTATAAATAAAAGGAAATCTCTAAATATAGTACATATAATATTAAATAAATCTTAAATATATTTAAGATGTAAATATATCCTTAATAGATTTGAATCCGATCCTAAATATATCCTTAATAGATGGGAATCCGATCCTATCAAGAAGAAGACATTCATGTAGCATTATTTTAAGATGGGGTAGTGAAACTTTGGCATGGGCCTAAGTCGATTCAGCATCGATTTTTTTTTTTTTTTTTAAGTTTGGGTTGACAGCTCAAAATATCAAACCCGTTAGAATTTCACGAACTCTTAGCTTGGGTCAAAAATTCAAATTTGAGACATTTTTTATAAAATCTATATATTTATAAAATAATATAAAAAAAATTCATTTTAAACTCAAAGAAGTTGAACACAAATAATGCAGATACAATTTGGACTTGAAATTAGTGTAGAGTCCTACCTTTTGAACTCAACATTTGTATCTAGAGAGACATGCACATGATCTGAAGGACTAGTTGAATGAAACACGTGAACACCTTTGATTAAAAAAAAAAAATTAGAATAGAGTCCTTCTCACCGCATGTTTGACTCATTTCAATGAATCTGGGTTCAAGTCCTTTTTTTTTTTAAACATTAACTAATAAATTTCATTAAAATAAAATTAGACTACATAAGAAGAAATTGAGTATAGGAGATACATACTCAAAGCAAAGAAGAGAGACAAGAGAAAACAAGAAATAAAGTAATAAAATACAGCAAGTAGCTACCCCAATAGATCAACCCCTAACTCTCAAGGTTGGTGGTGGGAAAGAATTCCACGGGTACTTGAAGATCAACACCAGCTTTTGCCAGGAAATCTGCAATACAATTTGCTGAACGAGGCGTATGAGAGAAAGTGATGTTACCAAAATTGCACATGCTCTAAATGTCTCTAGCAATGCAAACCAGCCTCCATGGGGAGAATTTCCTATTACTAGTCCAAGAGATAGCATTAGTTGAGTCACTTTCAATAATGAGATTACTACCCTTAAATCTAGACCACACGTGAAATGCTCTCCTAATTGCTCTCAGTTCAACCTCTTTTGACTCCATAGACCCTACTGATTCAAGTCCTTTAATTGCAATTTGAACTGCATATGTTGAATACGGGCTACTACTAAACGTATATTGTAATAATTTTCTCTAACGTTTCTAAAGCCGGAACTCATATTTTAACATGGGCCAATTAATTTGTGTTGTACTTGAATTAGATGAGTTTTTCTATACATCATAACTAATACATATTTCAACTTTTTAAAATCATTTTTAAATCCTTTTTTCAACCCCTTAAGACCCATTTTTCATAAAACGGCCCCACATAGCGACCATAGGCATTTCTTAGCTTTGCCTTGACTAAGATTGTTCTTATGGCGGATATTAGTGCATAGACTTCTTCTAAGCAAATTGTTATCTCATCTATTTGAAGCTGCTGAAAGTATGCAAATGATGCCTGGTTATTTTTGTATAATTTGATGATGCCTAACTCTAACCTAGCTAAGTGGACTAAAACTTAAAGCTTGGAATTGAACATCAATGTGCATCAGTTTGACATGGCTTAAGTTTATTCAAAAAAAGCATTTTTTTAAAGTGGTTCATCTATCTCTTTTTTTAAAAAAAAGAGCACAAGAGGTATAAGAACGAAAGAAAAGAAAAACCATACAGCTAAAAACGCTGCAACAGGCTCAAAACAAGAAAATAAAGAAAAGAAAAGTGGGCTTGTCAATATTTGAAATAACTTTCTAGACGGTTTAACAATAATGCAAGCACCTCAATTTTTTTTTTTTACAATGTCATACTAATAACATTTGCATTGAGAAACAAATGAGAAGATCATTTATTGCTTCCTTGGACCATTATTATTTTTTCCTTGGAAGCTCTTATTATCAATGTCAAAGGAAAAGAGAAATGAGGAGACCCATATCTTGAATTTGAAGAAACCAAATTCAGATTTCAACACTGAAGGAGTGTTTGACATGTCCTACATGAAGAACATGCAATCCCAAAGCAACTTTCCGGCTTCCGACTTCATCAACAAGGCTTAAATCCTGGCAAACATCAACCTTAAACTTAACCAACTCATCCTTTTCAGCCATCAAGAAAACCTTCTCAAATCCAAGTAAACGCTTTGTGGGTGCAGTGTGTGTGGATGGAGGAGAAGAGAAGAGAAAAATCGTGTGACTTCCATGTACATTTCCAATGTTCTTAACTCTTAGATGAACATCAAAAGCTAGGTTGTGGCAATTTTCTTGAACTACCTCAATAGACTCGCAATCTTGCAAATGACAAACATGTCCTTCTTCAAGTGGTATTGAGACCAGCATGGGAGCTTGGTCTATGAAGTGATAAAACTGAGAGTAGCTCAAGCCGTCGCCGAATGAGTATACCACTTCTCCTGTATAAAATTGATAGGTTCGGCCTGGATATCCTGTACTTTGGTCTGGCCTCATGTTCATGTTGGTCATGGGAACATTGTCTGCAAAGTCCTGAGGGTACCATGTCATCGGCAGCCTTCCGCCTAAGGAACAAGGAAAAAAATCACCTTAATCAGATCCATAAAGTAACATTTCAAATTCTCTAATTATCTACTTATTAAAAAAATAGATATTGGTAATGTGCCTTTTCATTGTCCACAGATACTGTGCACGGCCCTTGACTATTGATGAGGCTGAGAAAAGTCGCTATTAAATGACAGAATGTGTAAATTGCTACGAAGCACCAGAGAAATTCTCTACAGCAATTAGCTTAGCCAAATTTTGGTATTTAAAAAACATGGCCAATCATTCAACTTTGAAAAGAACAATCCCTTCAAGAAACCACGGATTTTTTTTTTCTAGGTCATGGGTGAGCTTGGATCCTCTACTTCTATTGATGAGATTCTAACACGTCAATCATTTTCGCATTTAGTATTCAATATTCAATGTATGAAACATAAGGAATGTTAAATGCTAAATGCAAAAAATGATGGCATAGGACACGCCATAATCTCATTGATGTAGAAGAAAAGTTTATGCTTCTTGTGCAGCAGATAATCTGATCTCATCATGGGTTTGTCACAACTCACTTGGATTATATTGTCCAAAGATCACATCAGCAATTGCGGCGCCACCAGCTTCACCTGGATAGCCCACCCAAAGGATGCCCACAATTTGATCAATCAATTTGGCAAATGTGACATCCATGGGTCCTCCAGACATAATGACTAGAATAACTGGTCCTTTGGATGCCTCTGCGACCTCCTTTACAAGAATTTCTTGTCGTCCAGGGAGACGAAGATCAATCCGGTCATGACCTTCTGATTCTACTGATTGATCAGCCCCTACAACCAGAACTGTGGCATCTGCCTCAGATGCCAATTTCTTAGGATCATCTAATTGAAGACTTGACTCACTGCACTTTATATCAACGCAGCCAGGATGATAGAGAGTTGGAACATAATCTGTTAGACCTTGCAAAGGTGTTGCGTATCTGCAAGGATTGCCTGCACACATTAGAAAGAGGCAATTTGGTTCTTTTAGTAAGTCTGGAAGTACTTGTCTTGTTGTCTTCTAATCGAAGTTTAAAAAATGAGCCATTGGTTCAACCATTTTTTATCATAGTTTGGTCTAACTAGATTAACTACAAGGTTGAACCATTTTAAACTGTGATGTTAGTACAACATAAATGGTTAATGAATTAAGCCAAAGTATAGGACCCGCATGACTTATTTCTTTTTTAGTGAAAATGATAGCAATAGAGTCATTCTAAGGGCCAGACAGTCTTAAATGGTTCAAGTTGAATCATGTCAAATTGGATGCTTCAATTTGGTTTTTAAAACACTGGCTCTGGTATACAGAGGAATTACAAGGTTGACACCATTGTCAGGTTCCAGCGTCTCCCTATCTTTAGTTTGGCACCATGGTCCTCAAATGTGGATTGGAGATGTTCCAAACTCCAAAGAGAGTAAGATCATGGCTATCTTTATTTTACACTTGCCTTCGACTATCATCAATTTCCTCTCCTCCACAAGCCAACTAATTTTCACATCAAAAAGAAACTTCATGCCAATGTACAGGCAACTGAAACCTGTATATTGAGATGGATGAGTACAGTTACTTTGAAGGATGGAATTAAAAATGATCACATAAGGAGAACATCGAATACATTCTCAATAGATGAGAAAATGAGAAAAGAGTGTTAATGATGGTTTGGATATGTTCGCAGACAACTAAAAACAGCTTCAGTACAAAGAGTTCATAAACTACATGCGGTAGGGATTAGTTTAAGGAGTAAACCTTTAAAGACTTGGATCAAGGTTGTAAATAAGGATGTGATAAAATGTAGGCTGATAGAGAATATGATCTTTGGTTGAGTAGAATGGACATGCATGACTCAAAGACTGACCCCATAGATGGACAAATGGCTGATAATGATGAAACCCGATACCAATGCGAGAAGTAGATTAAATTACTTGATTTTGAAGATCATAGATAGATAATTTGGATTCATCAACCTAACAATGGCATGATTTTTAACCTCTGGAAATGTAAAGTAGGCATTGCTTTATGTTGTATGAGTATCGGTACATGTGTTAGGTAGGAACACTGGTGCTCAATTAACCAATCCGAGAATGTAGGACTCACATACTCAACATAATATTTTTTTAAAGAATTAAAATTTTATTTTCTTCTAAATGAAAGTGTGAAAATAACACCCAAAAATCATATGCTAATTTTATTCCAAAGAATCAAGTGACAAACATATAAACATGTTAGGTTTCAAAAGGAGAAAGTGTGATACTATTTTTATTATCTTTTTATTTTTTTTTGAGCAGTAAGAGAAGAAATATATTAAGAAAAAACAAAGAGTACAGGTACATGAGGTAACCAAGAGGCTTAAGAGGCTTAAGCCCAACACAAAACATAAAACAAAATCAAAACAAGAGCAAATAGAATTTGCCACAGAGACTAATCTCCATGTAACTGGAATTGCTGCTTATCAATACTATTTTTATTATCTTGATAAACAATGCTAAAAAGCACTAGAAGAGTATATAAAGAGTGCAACATGAAGAAATGTTCAAACATCGATAAAAAAACTGAGATGTAAATGCATTACCTTCATAATTTCCGAGCATTGTTTTTGTGGCCTTCGCATTGGGTCCAATCACTGCTAAAGATGCAATTATCATGGAAGACAATGGCAAAGCTCTATTCTCATTCTTTAGCAGGACAATCCCTTGCCTTGCAGCTTCTAGAGCTAGTTCTTGGTTTTCTTCGGTGCATACATTTCCAGGACCAAGTTCACCATAAGGTTGCTTTCTTGGATCACCATCGAAGAATCCGAGCCGCATTAGGACAGCTAAGTTGTTAGATATTGCTTTGTCAACATCAGATTCCTTCAATGTTCCATCTTTTACCGCTGCTTCCGTATGTTCGCCCAGGAATGATCCGCAGTTGAGATCCAGTCCTTCGAAATCGAAAAATAAAAATTCAAGCTTAACCAATCAAGGGTCAACCTCTTTTGAATAGTAGGCTTTGCCTGGACACTTCATCATAGGCAATGTTCTTGTATCACATTGTGTAGGACCATCTTTGGGTACTAAATAACAGAATAAATGTTACTGACTCCCAACCCTCAATCGTAGGCTTGTTCATGAGCTTAAACTGATGGCCACGCTTGGGCTCATTTTAGCCTGATTTAATAAATAGACAGCCTTAGGCTCTTGGAAAAACCCTGAAGCCTGTCGGGCTTTTTCAATCCATTTAAACTAATTATATATACATTATTTTATATAATAGTACACATTTGAATTTTATGAAACTTAAGTTCTCCCTCTCTCTAGATTCTCATAAACAGGCTCCAACAGGCAGGTTGGATTTTTCACCAATTCAAATGGGCAAGCTCAGGGTTTAGCCTTAAAAAACTTTAAAGGCTGCAACCTGGCTCCGGTCTTTTAGTATTAGAAATAGTTCTGAATCAGATGAGAAAAGCTTGGACTGAACCCAACCATTGAACTGCCCTACTCAACTAAGACTGCCTGAAAATCATTAGGCAGCATGAGACATTTTCAAGCCCTTCAAGTATGTAAAGCCCTATTAACCCTTAAGTTTTTGGAGTGAATGGATCTCACCTGCCATGATAGTCTTTGCCGCGGTCTCCTCTGGAGTTTTTGTGTAGTGTTGAGACTTGTATGACACATCAACTGAATCACAATCTGAAGTAATGTATCTGCAAGAATACAAAAAAACATATGAAACTTGTTGATGCTACCCTTCTTTCTGGGATGAATATGGAACGTGCCCCTTGTCACAAAACGATTGGAGGGGCAAGATTTAAGTCTGATGGGAGAGCCCCTCTAATTCCAACTATATACAGAGCTTATTAAGCACCTGATCCAAAAGAAATAGTGAGAGAGAGAGAGAGAGAGAGAGAGAGAGAGAGAGAGAGACCCATTTAATTGCCATTCTCCTCTAATGGTACCAGACAAAAGGTCGGGATCGGCACAAGTGGGAATTCCGTTGACTTGATTGTAGGAGCACATGACACAAGCAACGTTTCCATCGAGTACACAGCTCTTGAATGGGGGCTGGTATATTTCCTCCATGTCTTGTTTAGTAACCTATTAACCCAATGCAAATTGAAAAATCACTACAGTTCATAAAGGACATTATGCAGAAGCTTTACAAAATTATTAACTACCTGCGCAACCAGAAATTGATCCCTATTTGATCGAAGTTATATACTTCATAACATAGGCCTCATCCACACAAGCAGGGAAAGCAATGACGGGAGGAGATTGCTACAATCTTTTTTATCAAAGATGGAATGAGAACCAAAACTAGAATCTCCCATGAACATGTTGAATAGAAATATAGCTTCAATTGAAATCACCTTAGCATTGAATTGATAGCGATCGATGCCTTTCCAATCATCCAAGTCATAGGCAGTATAATGCTTGCAGCATGCAGCAACCTTAAGTCTATTTGAATCTCCGGCATCAGTTCGTTGCAAACCTCTGACATAATTTGAAGCATATCTGCTTGAAAGCAAAGGGTCTTCTCCTGGAGTCTCTTGGCCTCTCCCCCATCTCGGGTCACGGAATATGTTGACGTTGGGACTCCAGTATGTCAACCCTGCTAAACCCACATTGTACATTGCTCTAGCTTCTGTCGAAACCACCTGCAAACATTCATCACCTTTTATTAATATGCTAAAAGAGAGATGATCTAAATATTGTAATCAACCAAAAAAGTGTCTTCATCACATAAATCCAATGTACAGTAGCAAATGTTTTTGCATGTTTCAAGACTTGGATAGAGGTTCTTTTTTTTGAATGAAACTTGTGTACTCTAAATTCTCTCAATCCAAAAGTACTTTCACTGTCTCTCGTAAATATGCAGTCAAAACACAAGACACGGATAGCTGGATCTTAATACTCCATCTGTTCCTACATTTATCACAGGTTGCTTGAAGGAAGTCCATAGTTCACAGGCATTTCAGTTTCTAGCTTGGATTGACAGACCAAGTGGGAGCCCATGGCCTCATGGATGGAGGACTTGGAAAGCTGAGATTAAAATGTTGGACAATATGGATTTTTCGATCCCTCAAAGGGAAAAAAACATCAGCCATTAACTTAAAAGAAAGTTCTGAAATTTTAGTTGAAATTAGGAATGGCAATTTCTAACCCGACCCAAAAAATCTGAATTTGGGTCATGCATATCTTGAAAAATTTAAATTGACTCGATCCAGTCCTACATAAATCTGTGTTAGATTTGGTGGAGGGATCTGGACCCAAGCCCAACCAAACCTGAATTAGAAAACCTCATTTGAGCACTGTATATTTTTATCCATTGCTTTTATCTCATCTAACTCTCTCCAAATTCAAAAATCTGAAGCCATTATTTTTTATAGCCAAAATGGCTTCCTAAGAAAAAAAAGTCCTTTTATCTTTTGTTTTCTATTAACCTTTTTTTTATCTCATTTTTAATATTTTTTCAATTTTATAAAAAAATTAAGTGAGATAAAAAATCTATTACCTATAGCCCACTTGACCTGAACATGACCCAACCCGACCCATTGCCACTCCTAACCAAAATGTTGGTCCACCAAAATAATTTCATCATTTCCGAGAAATTCAAAAGGTTATTATTATTATTTTTTTTATGTTGGATGGGTCTAAAACTAAAGTCTAAAAATCTTAGGTTTCATGTCTTAGCTTGAAGATGAAGAGGATGTCTGACTCAGTTATTTCTGAGCAGAATTGAGAATGAGAGAGTTGTAGTTGTGGCTATGAATTTTTTTTCTTTTCTCTTCATTGTTTTGGTCTAGTTTCGAGTTTTGAAGAATGGAGTTTTCAAATGGATTTGTATTTTGGAGGAGTTGCGAAGGTTAAAGGCTCATGGCTAAACCACGAATTCTGTCTGTTCTGCATACTTTTTACAAACTAAGAAGAAAAACTCTACACTCACAGCATATTAGAGGGTTATTTCTCGTTTTAGTAAAAATAGTGAACAGAGGAATGAATGGGCAAAAATGAAGCAATTGGAATTGTCTTCACCTTCATTTACATAAATTCAAATATTTTAACAACTTCAGCAACCAACTGATAGATGTTGATACATGTTGCATTGTATGGAATAATTGAATTGTGTTTAAATGAAATAAACTATCATTTGGTTTATCTGACAATGAATTCTGGAATTGAATGCCATTCCAGACATTAATTAGTCAGTGAAGAGTTTAGACTGATTAACTGTGAGAATCCATATTTGTTAGAAAACCATGACCTGATAACATTCTTGAAGTAGAACTCACTCTCAAAGCTTAGCCATTGAGGGAAGGGTACCTCAAGTAATATATGGAATGATTGGTTTATCAAATTAACTGATATGAGACTTTTGTCACTTCACACATGCCCTCACGTCTAGCTGGACTCTTGGCCACACGCAAACATGCTCTAATACCATGACCCGATAACATTCTTAAGGTAGAACTCACCCTCAAAAGCTAGCCATTGAGAGAAGGGTGCCTCGAGTGTAATATGGAGTCATTGGTTTCTCAAATTAACTGACGTGAGATTTTTGTCACTTCATAATATTCAAATGCTGAAGATTGAATTGTAACAATGAATCCCATGCCTCTAAATCCATCTCAAAGTCCATATCGGTATTCAGCCAATAAATCCAGCAATCAAAATAAAAACAAATATGCAGATTAGACACTTGTGAAAAAAAGATAAAAAATTTACAAAAAAAAAAGGACTAACCTTACCAATGGCTTCAAAAAGAGAAATATTGAAGGAAGCTGCAGTCAAAATGACTTGAGGGAAGCTTGTAGCACTAGGAACAACATCAGAGAAACGCGTTCCAGGCCCCGTATAAGAAACACCATGCAAAGCTTCAGACCACCATTCATAGCTTGGAATTCCAAGCCTGTTCACTGCTCCTGCTTTATCCACTAAGAAACCAACCTTCTCCTGCAATGTCAACCTCTTCACCAAATCCTCCACCCTGTCACTAATCTCCATTGCAGTGTTGCAAAACCCAAAGTCACCCAATTCAGGATTCTCATCAACATCACATGCAAACAATGGTGACTGGCCTGTAACCCCCCAAAAACCCAAATGCAGTAAAACCAGAACAAGAAACAATGCTAAAACAGAGAATTCTCTTCGGTTTTTGATAGAGCCCATCTCTTCTGTAACTAAAAAGCTCTAAATGGATAAGTGAGAAATTTCAGAAACTCTAAACAGATAGAGAGAGAGAGAGAGATGGATTTAAAATTTGTTAAGATGATCTGCTACAATTGCACTGAAAACAGAACAAGAATCAGAGCATCTTCATCTGACAGAAATGAAAACAGAGCATTTTCATCTACAACCCATCTTTTATGTTTTGCTGAAAATCTTTACATGGGTAAGTGGGACAGTCTTATAAATATTCTCAGAGAGAGACACAGAGTGAAAGATATTTAAAATTTGTTTATATGCTCCGCTATAAGTGTACTAAAAAACAGAAAAATAAACAGAGCTAAAACAGAGAATTTTCTTCTGTTTTTTATGCAACTTTTTTCTTCTGTGTCTGAAAAGCTCTAAATAGATGTTGTTTAGTTCTAGAAATATTTTCAGAGAGAGAGAGAGAGAGAGTTAGAATATGTTAAGATGATTTGCTTAAATGGTAGGAAAGCATGGAAACTGAGAAAGAAATTCTTCTCAGTGACTGTAACCACGTGTAACGATTGGACGCAATTGAGCCATTGAAAGATGGTTGTACCTTTGTTGCTTTTTGAACAACAATGTTAGAAGAAAGGTAGGTGTGAGTGTTGAACAAAGGAGAGGAGAATTACATCAATAATAGTAACTTTGAAATCTAAATTTCACTCACCTTATTTAGTGAGTTTGCTTATTTAAATTTTTAGTAAATTTATGTCTTTTTTATAATATTTTTTTTTAATTTACGTGTGAAAAATCGTAGGAGGCCCATCATGACACCTCGCGCTAGATTAACAATTGAGTTATATCCATGTAGATTATGCATGAGCACAAATAGTTTAAGGAGAGAATTGCCATAAAATTATTACTTTTAGTGTTAATCTTAACTCAAAATCAAATATTTCTTTTGGAACACAAGACCGATATATTCTACAGTTGCTAAGAATTAATTTGATCTACTAAGGGTTTTTTTAATCTACTGAGTTCCTCAATTTGTTTGAAAAAATAATACTACTAGTATCATTTACCTGTTCAAAAATCTATTTTGATCAAAAACTCAAAAAGAGGAATCAAATAGATGAGAAACTCCAATTTCAATTTCAATTTAAGAATAAAAAAAATGAGAATTATCCTCATGAGCATATTTAAATGAGTAGGGCCATATGGATCCAACTTTTAGTGATAATATGGTCCATATATTCCTTTTGGGCCAAACCTCAATTTAAGGATCTAATTTGGTCCATTCTAGCAGAATAATATGGCACATTATCTCCCTCTAGACTTTATTAAAAGTAACTTCACTGATTGAAATTATAGGTGGGCGCCGCCCCACTAAGCATCTTGAAGACGATGACATCCTCTTGCTCTTATCCTTTGTTCCCTAATTATATGATGTGACTCATATAACACGTCTCATGCAAAACTTAATCCTGTACAGATAGGCAGACGGTTCAATAGCCCGATTGGGACCATGCCGGACTAATACTATACAAATCCTACATTATTGGGCCGGGCCACAGACAATCTGATTACTGTCTGGGCCGGGTCAGATCAGAGTCCGTTTACAGGCTTAAATGTAAGCATGTGGGAAATTTGAAATTGCTAAAAAATCAAAATTATGTAAAAATAGGTTAAAAAGTTAAAGAAAAAGGCAATTTGATCATCTTTTCACGTAAACTATTTAACTTTAATAGTGGAGGTTAGATGATGAGATGTGCAATGGATCTTTCAAAAATATTTGT
Source organism: Chimonanthus salicifolius (assembly GCA_013350335.1). Classification (NCBI taxonomy): domain Eukaryota; kingdom Viridiplantae; phylum Streptophyta; class Magnoliopsida; order Laurales; family Calycanthaceae; genus Chimonanthus; species Chimonanthus salicifolius. Next base: position 1,157,201 of record CM023538.1, read on the forward strand.
CAAAGTTAATTATGCTATCAAAAACAAATCATCCAGTAATAGAAGAAAATTTTAACTCATCATTACTCACGTTGCTCATGTTCTACGCAAATTTCATAAACTTGTTACTTAGTAATGAAGTAAGAAAAATGAATAGATGGATAAGACCAAGTACAACAGGTTATGCATTTTTACCTTTCGTTTTTAAGAATTTTATATTTTAAATTTTAAAATTCATGAATAAATTGGTAAAAATAAAGGATTTGATTGTCTTATAATTAGGTCTTGTGTACTTAATTATTTTTCATAATATAGTGATTACATATTAATATAGCTATTGGAGTTTAAATTATAACTTGGACCCATAGAAAGAGAAAGAGAAAGAGAAAGAGATTGATTTATTGACTGTGACACATAATAATTAGATACCCACGTATTATGAATTAGTTGTTAGGCCTTCTTTTCACATATAAAAGTGTCGGTGATCATCATCTTCAAATAAATCGTCCATTGTGCATAAAACCAAAAATGCCATCCCTTTCACTTTTCATATTATTTTCTTAGTAGGGACAAGATTTTCATCATCATTAATACTTTTATTAGTCAAGATCATAATATTAGAATTATCAGCTTCCACCACATCTTGTTCTTGGCTGATTCTTTACCTTCCATGCAGCTTATGTGGATGAATATGAACCTTTGAATTGGCCTTATTATGTATTAAAGTTTCAAGTCAAATTGGGTTAGTCCACTTTATACTAATCTACTTCAGAGCAAGATTTTTTAAATTTGAAAATGTCTTTATATTATTTTATATAAAATATTTATGTATCAAATTAAAATATTTTGAGTCGAATCTCAAATATTTTTTCCCCTTAATCTGATCCAACCTGATAACTATTTATAGGTCAGGTCCATGTGGATTCAGTTTTTCACATGACCTAATTTGCACCCTTAAAACTTATAGTCACATAAGCCAAGTTATTTTCTATAGTCTAAATGTCTATGTAATGTCTACGTCATTACAATATATAGCTTCTATTCATGTGAAAATAAACACTTCCTATTATATCTGTGAAACTTTATATACTTTATATTTATATAATCACCTATCAATATAAAGACATCTCACCTAACTCATTAGATAAGCAGAGGTGTTCACACTCTCCTTAAATTAGTAAATTTACAAGCTCTTTTTTTTTTCCTTTGATTGATGTCAAGTGACCCATTGTTTTGATACTTTGTATATTAACCAAATTATTATCAATTATCATCATCTTCACCATCAAAGCCACTTATTCATCTATATGAGATCGAGTTTTTGAGTTCTTCTCTTCTATTCTATTATATCAAAAATCATTTCCTCTGTTATTAAAATTTGTCAACCACATTACTAACTATATTGAAAGTAAATCCAGTTGAGGACTAATACAATCTAAACAAGTTGAGCTTCGCTTCAAATATTTTGGACCAGTTTAGCCTTGGATCAGCAATCTTAGGTTTCATTCAGTTTCCAACATGCATTGGTAAAATATTGAAAACGGATGAGCTTCCGTTCATACTTGATAGTGATCGACTCAACAATTCAATGCAATAGGTACAACGATGTAAACATATCAACTGTAATGCATAAAAGATTTGTTTTAAAAAAAGAAAAGAAAAAGGTGAAGGACACATCAATCTTAATGAATTAGTTAGGACATGAAATTTATGTGCATTCACCAATTTCTTGACCTTTTAATCTGAGTTACTAACATGTTCAATTATATTTTGTTAAAAATAATTTTTGTTAGGATTCAATGGTTTAATAATTTTTGTCATTAACACCAATTCATTATTGAATGTATCCATCCAACAAGAACCATAAAAGGGTACCCAACGTTGGCTAGCTCAACTGATTACATCCCACCTCAGAAAGCAGGGAGACCACTATTTCGAGTCCCAGCGGCTTTAACTGAGTGCATCCTGTGTGGGTGTGAAGCATCCTCGTGAGGGGTTTGAAGTGGCTGTTGTTAAAAAATAGGCCTAAGCGAAGGTGGGGTCAGGAGCAGCGAAGGTTCAATTTGAATCAAAATCGACAGTGAAATGGAAGTCGCTCTAGGAAGACAGTAAACAATGATGGCTACCTTGAATTTGTGTGGAGATGCAGAGGCTAATTCACATATTATCCGAGCCACGTCTTCGTCTTCAAGCTCATGCTCCTGCAGCATCAAGAAATACCAAACACCAAAATGGCTCAGCCTGCCTTTCTAAGATGTAAGGATCAAAATCCTACTGAAGTTTGACAATTAGAGAAGAAAAAAAGATGATGACCTTTCCAACCCTTTGAGTCTTATGATTCACACTCAAGCCCCAAACAAGTGCACTGGAAGACCATACAGACCCAAGTTAGCACACAGAAAAATGCAAAATGCAGAGAATACTGTAAAATAAGGGAGGTAGAAAATTGAACCATAAGCAGTTTCATTTAGAGAGAGAGAGAGAGAGAGAGAGAGAGAGAGGGAAGGTCATGAACACTCACTACTTGGACTGTTTAAGCATGTTTTATGGATTCTGCAGAAGAAATCTTCAACAACATTTTGATGCTTCTTCATTGCTCTACATATCATGACTCAGTTCAGCACCCAGCATTAAATACATCTAAGTTTGCATTGCAAATGTCAAAGAATCGTAGTGCATCCCTTCAATATAGGCATAAAATGATGATTTCTACCAAACAAGCAGGTGTTTTCATGACCTTAAATTACTAGTCTACAGCTAATGGATTACCTGATTGGACAATAGTGAGGGAGTTTTTCCAGGATCTCCTACTCTTCCAGTGTAATCTGGCCAATCTTGTTAACAAGCATTACTTTAAACAGGTTCTTCAGAATTGGGTGGGCTTTGAAAAATCATATATATTTAATTTCTAATCATTACAAACAAATATTACAAATTAGAATTAAGTTAAAACAAAAAAAAACAAAATAAATTCCATTAAAAAGCCCTCTATGCTACAGAAAAAGACAAGCCTCTATCCCTCAACAGAGCTTTTCTAGTCCTCCAAGAGAGCCTCAGCAGCTCTTGTACCCGATACCAAAGCCCCGTCAAACGTAGCGGAATTCCGATAATCTCCACAAACATAGACCCCACCGCCTAAACTCGGTTTATTCCCCACAAAATGGGTTGGCGGGCTCTGATTCGGCTGTGCAAACCCAATACGATACGTCCTTAAATGCCTCCACGACTCCACGACCGATCTACCAAACCACCCCGATAGCTCTCCGATCACGTTACGTGTCAGCTCTTCATCCGGTATGCCGTTACACGACCCGATAACTGACACAGACACCAACGTCTTCCCCGGCGGTCCATATGATTTTGCAACCTCAGTGGCGAAAAACATATTGTTCACGATCCCCGTTCCAGTACCGTTTAGTAACAGTACTGGTTCCTGAACCGGCGACCAGTCAGCTGAGAAATACAAGCAAGTTGTACTCCTGACTGGTTTTCCATCTGGTTTTCTTTCTATTTTTCCATGTAGAAGCTTGTCCGCTTCCGGTTCGTCAACCGCCACTATCACACCAAGCTCGCCTCTCACCAGTTTGCCATTCTCCAGCCTGACTTGGGTCGGGTCGGACCCGTTACGGAATTGGACCGATCCAACTCGAGAATTCAACCAAATTGAACTGGACGGTAACTTTTCGGCCAAATGGTTGGGAATTGAACCAATTCCATTGGCGGGAAGCGTGTTATTGCCCAATGCAAGACATTTGAAGATGAAATCGAAGAGACGGGAGGTCGTCTCGAGCTCCCGGTCGAAGAAAATTCCACCGAAGAATGGTCGGAAGAACCGGTCTATAATTGAGTCAGAGAACCCAGTCTGATGCAACCGGTTTAAAATGGAGGTTTCCTGGGCAGATAGAATTTCCTGGTCGGATCGGGTGACGACCCCAATTCTGTTGTACCCGATCAGGAGTTTGTCGGGTATGGACCCGATAGGGTTGGCGAGGCTGAGGATGGCGTCGGGTAGGTGGCGGGTCGGGTCCGAGACCCGATGGAATTGGCCGTTGAAGTAGACGAGGGCGCCCGAGTAGAATTCACGGAGTTCGAGAGCCGAGTAGTCGAGTAATTTGCGGGCCTCGGGATAGGCCGTGATGAAGATTTGAAATCCTCGATCGAGGAGGAATCCGTCGACGACATCAGTCCTGACGCGCCCGCCGACGCCATCCGAAGCTTCAATAAGGAGGAAGGGGATTTTTTCCGATTGCAAACGAGTAGCGGCGGCAAGCCCGGCCAGTCCTGCGCCGACTACAACGACGCCAGTGTCGATTCGATGCGGTGGGTCAGACACCGGTGTGGTGGTTCCGGCGTGGGGCGTCAGGATTTTTCTGCCGGTTCTGGGTGGGGCGGGCCCTACAAGTTGCATGGAAAAGGAGATACGTGGAGAGGGGATGAGACTCATCGAAGATAGACCAGGAAAAATAATTGGGCAAACGAGTCTTATCCAAAACCACCTATGGGTTCACCATTCAGGCCATCAGATTTTTATAAATTTAAATCTTATATATATTATATATATGTCACGAATCATATTTAATATTATTTTTATTTTTTATTTTTATTTTATAAATTTAAATCCAACTTTATAGATTTAAAATAAATTTAAGACCTACCATTTTTAAAATTTTAACTCAAATATAATTTCTAATCATTCAATTTTAATGATTAAAATCCTCGAACGTAGTTTTTAAGTATATTTTTAATCTGTATGATTAGATCTTTTAGTTAAAAAAAAAAAAATAAAAACATGTACAAAATAAATGGACTTTAAATTTTAAACAACACACTTTGGATGAGGTTGTGTTTTAGTAGATATAAAGTTATAAACAGATTCAAACTTTTCTTTTTTCTTTTTTGACAAATCCTAATTAGAACCTAGCCCGTGAACTAGTTTAGCCATATTCTTAGTTGTTCTTATCCTTATTCCCTAATTATATGATGTGGGCATGTGACAAATTTGAAATGGCTTAAAAAAATAGAAATTGTGTAAGAGTAGATAAAAAAATTAAAAGATTTATGTTGAAGACAAAAGCAATTTGATATCTTTCTATGTAAACTATTTAAATGTGAAAGTGGATGTTAGATAATCAGATGTGCAATTGATCTCTCAAATATATTTGTAAAATTTAATTATAAGTATCAAGATAAATCATCTGAAAATATGAAGAAATTTTTAACTCATCATTTCTGATATTGGTCACATTTTAAGTAAATATCATAAACTTGCTACTTTGTAATGAAATAAGAAAAATAATAGGTGGATGAGACTCGAGTATATCAAGTTATGCATTTCCATCTCACATTTTTAAGAATTAAATATTTTAAATTATTAAAGCTAAAATTAACACTTATTAAAGTTAAAAGTGAAATTGGGTTAAGGCCCGTTTATGCTAATCTACTCCAAATCAAGATTTTTAAATTTGAAACGGATCCAAGCCAAGAAAAATATATGAAACCGGAGAACTAGATCCAAGAACTTGACAATTTTAATATATTTCTTAAAAAAAAAAAACATTTACAATGATAAGATAAGAAAAAAAATTCTATAATAGAAATAAAAAATAGAAGAAAATGAAATGCCTTTATATAATTGCATGGCGAGACACCTATAATTTCTAAAATGTCTTTATACTATAATATAAATATACATATTCGAACCCTATAGACTAGTCTTGATGATGCCTTAAGAGATAGAGGTACTACCCTGTAATAGTTTTAGTAGAACTGTGTCTGAAGTTTCTCACACGTATATCCAAAAAAAAAAAATGTTTTTGAGTCCAGTCTCTAGATCAGGTCCATGTGGATCCAATTTTTCACCAGACCTAATTTACACCCTTAAAGCTTATAGTCACATAGGAGATTGTTTTCAATAATCTACCAATCTAATGTCTATATGACTTGAACCCAACTTCTGTTCTTGTGACAATGGACACTTTTCCTATTATGCTATAGGTGATTATAATAAAAATGATTCATGTATACAGCAATTTAAACCTAACCATCAAGAGGTTTCAGTCGTTGATAAACCACAGCATCAAGCTAGTGAAACTATTCCCATATCAAAAAAGAACATTAAGAATTCCTCTCCCAAGATTCAAGACTGAGAATGCCCTTTTAATTGGTCATGGGCCCTAAATGGTTTAACTTTTCTAAATCAATGGCTATATTCATCAAAACATTATGGCTAAAAACAAATGATGAAATAATGCTGTTGCCATTAAACTCTACCCATCACAGATAACAAGAGTTGTCAATTTCATTTTGAATGTCGTTTCAGTTTGCCTCTAAGATGTAACACTTGTGTTTTGGTTATACATTAACATGAGCTTACCAAATAGGACATACATTCACATGCCCACAGACACAGATGATACCTTAAACAAAACTTGGTGCCTAGACCTCCAGGAAGACTGACACACAGTGATGGCTACCTTGAATTTGTGAGGAGATGCAGAGGTTAATTCACACCTTTTTTATTATCTGAACCACGTCTTCATCTTCAAGCTCATGCTCCTGCAGCATCAAGAAATACCAAACACCAAAATTGCTCAGACTGCCTTTCTAAGATGTAAGGATCTGCCTATAAAGACTGACAATTAGAAGAAAAAAGATAGATGACCTTTCCAACCCTCTGAGGCTTATGTTTCACACTCGAGCCCCAAACAAGTGCACTGGAAGACCATACAGACCCAAGTTAGCACACAGAAAAATGCAGATCAGCAGAGAATACTGTAAAAGAAGTGAGGTGGAAAATTGAACCACAAATGTATCATTTAGAGAGAAGGAGAGAGAGGGGGAGAGAAGAAAGAGGGAGGAGAGAGAGAGAGAGACACTCACTACTTGAACTGTTTAAGCATGTCTTTATGGATTCTGGTGCAGAAATCTTCAACAGTCCTTTTCTTGGACGAAAGGATCACAGGGTCTTCATAGTCAGGATTCATTCCCTTCGGCTTCGTGTATATGCGGGTTAGGCAGAGGTACTCCCATATCTTCTCCAGAAGCCCATCAAGGTTCCATTCAAGATGAGCACTGTGCAATGGGATGGACCAGGTCTTAATAACCACATAACAAGAAGATGGACATTGAAAGAAAGAAACAGTTTGTGAACAACCATGAATCTGCATCACAAATGCTTATTCTACTTTACAAACAGCATAAGCACCCAATAAAATATAAAAGGTCAGACTGGCTAGAGTATGAAGGACATTCAGATACTGTAGGAAAGCTACTATAAAGATATAAAAATGGCTTCAAGGATGGGATTCCACTGAGAATAACATCTTAATGCTTCTTCATTGCTCTACATATCATGAATCGGTCGAAATTATACCTTGTTTTCCATGCTCTAAACTTTAACTACAAATGTTTTCTCATTGTTATCTCAGAGAGAGAGAGAGAGAGAGAGAGAGAGACAGAGGCCTGCTCATTAGCAATTTCAATGAGGTAATTTTAGAACCTTTCACAAGGTCTCCAAGCTGTATTTCATACCACTAGGGCATTTTATAAAGTGATGACTTATGTCCATGTAGAACAATACATCACAGACTTCAATTTGCTCAGACATAGTCAGGAAAACCAGACAGTGCCATCACCCAGCATTAAATGCACTAAGTTTCCTATTGCAAATGCCAAAGAATCGTAGTATATCCCCTTCGATATAGGCATAAAATGATGATTTATACAAAGTTAACCATATAGACTTTCGTTGCAAATGTCAGAGAGAAGCATGGCAGTGCATAAACAATGCTCACACCATAAACTCATACAGATGTAAATAATGACTCATGCCTCATGGAACCATCAATCACAAGCAGATGTTTGCATGACCATAAATTGCAACTCCGGAATTACGACGCCATCTAAGTGGAAACCAAAGCCAGCATCTAAGACTAGACCCAAGCCTACTGTCTAAATCAGACCGAATGGATCATGAATGTCGATTCAAAGCTTTCCAGATCATTGTGTTTTCCTCAAAAGATGGCCCTCAAGCTAAGAAGAGATAAATTGAAGCTTGGTGAGGCTAAGGGGGTGGAAAGTGCCAGTTTTTTTCTGCCAAGGTGGGGTAACATATCACAAGGTATAAAATACTAGGAAAATAATTGTACCAGGTGCCACATTAGTGGCTTACTTGTACTGATGGATCAGGGCAATGGGGTTACTTAGATGAATTGGCTTGCTTTATGAGTCCCATCACTCGTCGGTGTCCTCAGATGGTTGGGCACTACTATACAAGAGTGATGCCATAAAGTATATAATTGTAATCCACTATGAGGAATGATTAGATAACATTGACTGACCTCATTATAAGTTATAGAAAGGTTGACTAAATTTCATATTGGAGCCTTTTTCTAGAAAAGAACTCTATTGGATCTCAACATCCCATCATGATGGCTAATGGACTGCAAAATCAACTATTCACAAAGCCCATTTCCCCTTAGATTGAGATACCATATGGGGCCCACTTAATCCACTATACATCAGGGTGTATCTTAATCCAACAGTGAAAGTTCTCATAGATGGTTGATACCTAGAGCTCATTAACAATCACTAGAGAAATGTTGAGATCCAGGGTTTTCTTTAATTAAAAGTGGACCCCAAATATAAAACTAACTCAACCTTTACCACAACTCACCATGTGATCAACCTCATTCAATCATTTCTCATACTCTTCAGCATGTTTATTTATACCCTTTTTTCACTCTTCAGCATGTTTATTTATACCCTTTTTTTACAATTATAAATAAAAAAAATGTTACAGCTAAAATAGAAGGAAACCATAAAAAAAAAAAAAAAAGCAAGATGTTTCCATCATATCCTTGAGAAAAAGGACTGTACTCAAGATAGAAGCCATCAAAGATTAATGGATTACCTGATTGGACAATAGTGAGGGAGTTTGTCCAGGATCTCCAACTCTTCAAGTGTAATCTGGTCAATCTTGTTAACTACATATATACAGGGGATATATATCCTGCTACCCTCAATAACATCAATGAGGTCATCAGCAGTTGCATCATACCGGAGAGAAATATCAGCATTATGAATCCTATATTCACCACATATCGCTTTAACCGTTTCAAGATCTAGGTGTGTATTAGTCACAGTTGATGTAAAGTTGATCCCACCCTTGTCTTTCTTCCTGAAGGTTAAATTAGGTGGTTCCTTGTTTAACCTGTTGCATGAACAAATGAATGAGAAACATCAGTACCTGAAAACAAATCAAATTAAAATCAGAAAGTAAATGAATTTAGCTCAGAGCTCAGAAAATACTAGAAGATTCAATCAATGCTTTAAAATTTTCATTATAGATAAACGGCAAAAGCTATACAGGGCATTGGCAGTCCACTATATCCATCGCTGGGGAGCTAAAAGACTCCCATTATAAACACATTGCTATAAAATATAACCAGGAGAACACCAGGCACAACATTGACTAAGAAATCTGGAGTATCCAGCAGAAAGCCATTGCTAATCTCTGTTCATATCAGACACCTAATCTTTAGTTTTTTTTTACATTCTGGATTGACTTCGGTATACAACTTTTTCATGACAAATATTAGAGTGAAAGTTGTGTTCTTAATAAAGTACAGTCTCTACTCACATTCATGGTCAATAAATATGACTGAAACATGAAGACCATTCATGGTGTACTACACCACTCCAGCCCCCAGCTTTGGTAGTTTCCCTGTAGCCTTGTTAGTACTTCACTTCGGGGCCTCACCTGGGGAAAGTTTTATCCCTTATCAGATGGGTATGGGCACGTGTCAGAATCCAACACAGTTACAAGGCGTCCAATTTGATGAACAAAAAACGCGATTCATGCATTGGTGTTACATTTCAATAATATAACTAAATAATATTCTATAAATAAAACTAGCATCTAATGTAAACACCATTAGATACTTACTCAAAACAATCAAGTAGTAAGCATTTCATGATTTCAGCTAGACTCTAAGAGAGAAAAAGGTACAATGATGTCTTGTCATCTTGAAGAACAAGGTCACATGGTAGTAGATGAATCCATGAATAATCCAAGACGAATGTAACATGGAAACACGTCCAACAAAGGTACTTATTTCAAAAGAATCTGTGCAAAATAGATTTCAGGTCATCTTCAGATTACTGAGTGTTCACAGTTTTGTCTAGATTCTATATAAGACAGTGCACGCTAACTGGCAATACAAACTAATTGGGGATCAGCTGTCAGAAGAATTGACTGACCCAGGGAGTTTCTGATACAACCACCTAGTGGCTGCTTACAAGTTTAAAAAAGCATGTTCTAGAATGAAAAGCCCTAAGTTGTTCACACAGATTCTCTTTGCGAGCGTGGACATATAACTGATTCATTGGGATACGAAGTAAAATGGCACAAAATACAGCATGAAAAAGACGTGAGCTAAGAAAATCAAGTTTCCGTTCAGGACATAGCAGAAATCATTAATAAGAAGGAAACTCCAAGCGCCCCAAGAAGATTCTAGAACAATAGAAAGTACACAAAAGAGGCAAACATGACAGTCTTACCTTATGCCAAATCCTTCAAGTTCTTTCTCAATCAGACGCTTGTGTGTAATTGGTTTTATTGCATCAAGAACAATCAATATACAATTGCATGTCCTTGCAGTGCTGATCACCTGGAACAATATCATATAATCAAAATATTACGAAGGGGAGAGAGTATGCAAATCAACTGTGTCTAGGGGAAGCCATGAGTAGTTACTGGACTTCAATCAGGCCCCCAAAACAACAAGTGAATATTATACATGATATTTGATGATTGCAAAGAATGATGCAAGCTTCATAGGTAAATTAATTAAATTAACAGGCCAAACCTCAACAAATTAGTGACTTTTTTTGTTCTACATCTAATTAATTGTGACCATCAACCAAGAAAATTGTGTGCAACATTATAGGTTGAACCCTTGATTCACATTTTATCAGCAAAGTTCCTTTTTACTGACAAACCTCAAAATTCTATATGCAGTGATTTACTTATTCCATTTTGAAAAGGCACCAAATTTACTTATATTAGGAAAGGGGATCTACGAATATCATAAAACAGGTGCTTCTGTTTGAAGAACAAATTCCTTACCAGTAAGAATAATTACCAGTTTTGGAATAAGAATAACAGTAACAGGGAATAAAATTTTATAAAACAAAGATTCAAGGTGGTTCAGAAAAATTCAATAAATCAAAATACAAGAATTCTGAAAGCAGGCCACAGATTTGTGCACATTATTATCAAATAAAAATAATATTCTCCACCCAATATATTTACCGGATTAAAATGCTTAAAAAATGCTAATGTAAGCCTGCACATAATGGTCATAGACGGGATACATTTTTTTTCTGAATGATGATGTTGGGATGCAATGGTGGGTTTACATGCAAAAAGTTCAATCAGGGATTTTAGCAGTCGCCACAGAATAAACCAACTGCCATACCTGTCTTCCTCTACCCTTTCCATCCTTTGCACCCTCAATAATTCCTGGGAGATCCAACAACTGCCAGGAAAATACAAAAATTAATAAGCACCTAGCTAACAGACTAAATATGTCTCTACTAGTAAAGTGCGAAAAGAACAAAAGCACTGTGTATAAAGTGCAAGGATGTAAGTATTTCTGGTGTAACATGAGTTTGCAATATACATATACATGTACATATATACAGACATATACATCTAGCAAAGCAAAATAATGAATAATGTCGTACGCAGAGAGAAAAGGAAACAAGATAATAATTAGTGAAGACCAGGCAACTTATAAAACAAATGAAAGCACAAAAACGGCTGCATCTTTCAACAAAAGTTACGAGCCTCAACCACATTACGATACTCAGAAAATAGGGTAGATTAAAACCTCCCTCTCTCTGACAAACAAAACCCAAAATTGATGAACCATTCTTGGGGCAAACAGGATGCATGCCAATTAAGGAGTTGGCTAAAACCTCCCTCTCTCTGACAAACATAACCCAAAATTAATGAACCATTCTTGGGGCAAACAGGATGCATGCCAATTAAGGAGGTGGCAAGTGAGTCGGTAGCATCATGAGGAATTCTGGACACCAGACTGAACGAGTTTTCACCTCATTGGATGATTGTAGGTACTGATTCAAGGCCTTGCAAAATGGACAAACAATTCTACTGTATATACTCAGAGTCCTAGCACATCTATAGTCATTCAATTTTTCACCCAGCCCAATCCATGATAAACCCTAGTGCTGGCAATGGATCATCCCTCCACTCATTACCTCCCATCTATTATATGACCAACCCCCCAAACCCATTTAAAAATAAACGGGTCCACCCAACCCAAACCCATTTACCAATTTATTAAACAGGTTTGATTAACCATATCCAACCCAACCCATTTAAGCCTATTTTCTATTAAAAAAAGATATCTTTTTCTAGTTCCAATGCATTAAACATATGGAAGTGTATAAATGTCCTTAAAAATATCAATTGAATCACAATGTCTTTGACCTTTTACCCATTTATTACATGTTTGCTAAGTTGATTAGATCAACCCATCCTAGTTATGACCAAAGGGTTCAACCCAAACCCACCCATTTGTGATTGCATTCAGGTTGACTCAAGCTGTCTAATAAATGGGTGAAGAAGAGGAGACCCTTACCCTTTTAAATAGGGTGGATTCAAACTGGGATGACAGGTCATGTCAAATTTTGCAGTCTCCATAAATCCCACTCATCCTTCCACCTTGTTAATTGGCATGCATCCAGTGGGATCATACAAGCTGGTTCACTGTTGAAATTTTCTAGGTAGTGATCAAGGGAGTTGGTGAAATCCATAAATTTCAAAGACCCTTGACTAGGGTGTTTATGGGCCTGCATCTCCCCAATTTAGACTCATGTCCAACCTAATAATTTGGCAAATGGGAAAATCAAGTAGCCCACAAGACTAGGCTTTGGGCCACATTTTAAGGCCCCACAGTGTTAATGGATTGGACCCTGGTCATGGGAAATCAGACCCACCAAACCTGCCACCACCTACCTCAAAAATAAAATTCATCAACCTTTAAGGCCCCACAGTGTTAATGGGTTGGACCCTGGTCATGAGAAGTCAGATCCACCCGACCTGTCATCACCTACCTCAAAAATAAAATTCATGAACTATATGACAAGGGAAAATGATGATACTACATGGAAGTTTAGGAACTTTTTTCAAATGACTACTTGATTACGTTTCAAGATACTTTGTTCCTTTGTTTTATTCTATTATAAAATTTAGAAAGTACTCCATGATTAATTTTAACATTTAAACAACACAAGGTAGAGCAAAATCACAACGTCATGCCCCAAGGCTAATGCACTTTAGAGTTCATACATGTGACATAGACATTCCACACCATAGTTCATTGAAAGAAATCTCCAATTTGTACAATAGGTGAATTCATTCCACCCATTTATCGTTGCTGGGACATTAAGGGGTTTGTTCAGCGCAAAATATTTCACCTCTCAAACTGGACCCATATGTTTATATTGGCCACCTTAAGTGCAACATCCGTGTCCCTATGGTATTGATAGCATGTCTTTGTCGTATCCATGTTATGTCCAAGCATCATAGTCCAAGGAAGTATCAAAGATTAAAAATAAAATAAAATCCACAATGACATGGTTATCAGCATCATTATAGCATCTAAATCTCAACTATTTATGGCTGCCTTCTTGAGTTCTACATCTCCACTCTACCCTAATCTACCATATCCTTTCTCCCCTTTATCTAGGTTTTTTAAGGTGTTCCCCTTCTCCTTGTACCTTCTACTCGTAGCCCTCTAATTCTTCAAACTAGAGTTATTTCCAATCTTCTTCAAATCCCTGAATGGGTATACAATACCATTAGTTGAACATACCCCCAGCCTTCCCCCCACAGGGGTACAGTACAGACATGCTGCCTTTGTCTTTCCCAATGTAATATTTCTTGCAGTTCAAGCCAACAGTGAGCATCAATTTAACCCTTGAAGAGTGCAGTATACTGAGTGTTTACAAATACAAACATGGTGATCAGAGGCGCACACCTAGACTCAAACTCAGGCTGAAGCCTTACTTCAGCTATTATTATTATTATGGATATCCCATTGTTGAAACTATAACATCATATTCTCATGATTTTGGTCCATAAAGACACAAAATAAGTAATGTTACATGTTTTAAGTAAAACTATCGAAGAATCTGCTGCGAGTAGAACTGACAAGATCTGTTTCAGATAAAAAAGGGAGTAAAACTGACAAGAAATTACCTGAATCTTAGCACCACGGTACATGATCACACCTGGGATGCATGTCAATGTAGTAAATTCATATGAAGCAACCTGCAAAAGTATAAATTATTTGAACAAAAATATCCATACAATAACCACAACTGAAGCCTAGATAGATGACACTTGCAATAACAGAAATTAAATTTTCAGTTATTAATGGCCATCAGTTATTAGAAAAATAAATTTCTGAGGTGAATGATTAGAAAATAAATAAATTCATGATTTTGTCAATTGAGGCATCTATGATATATGCATGAACCAGACAGATGGATTGAGGGAAAAAAAGGTCATTCATTCTTCTTTTACTGAATAGAGTACAGATTCAATAGAGGGTGAATAATGTACAAGATATACAAACAATAACTGAGCAACTTACAACATGCAAGCTTAACCAAAAGTAATAGAGCCAAATCAAGGCATATCAAAGATACCCCTGAGAATTAATTGGGCCAACAAATCATCTTTTGCTGAATCCAAAATTGCATTGGTGTAGCTCAAGTTACGGTTTCAAAGACACAAATAGCTGCACCATTTCCCAAAGAGATTTTTAAATTTTAAATTTAAAACAAAAAAAAAAAAGAACAGCTGCAATGATACCAACAATAGCAGCAGCAACTAAAACAACCACTTAATCAAATGGATGCCTCAACCCTCATGTGCAAAATTCACATCAACACTTATGAGAAGAGCCCTTATTACATCGGTGGTAACCCTAAAGCCTCCATGATCAAGTGATGACAGTGCAGCCTGTGAAATTATAGTTCAAGACTCTTCATGTTTGACCAACAGCTGGAAAAAAATTCTTAGTTTTTCAATGATATGGAGACTTCATTAACAGAAGGAAATACAAAGCAACCATAAAGCCAAGAGACCAACGCCAATGTTTATGATCACCTCTTAAAAAATGCAGCTATCAAAGGAGGAATACAACAGTTCTTAAGGGAAAGTATCATATATCCAATTTAGTCCCCATTTACCATGTCATCACAATGCAACACCATACTTAACCCATTTAAAGCACAAACATAAATCCATCTTCAAAATAAAAAGAAAGTTGGAAATGGTGGATACATGTCAAATTGGTTTGCCCGTGGACATGTCCAGATACAGTAAGAAATCATATTATCACCTATTAGGGGCTAGGGCTTGTTTGGTAATATCTTCAATCTGGAAGGAAATTGAAACCATTCTGTCGATTCCAATCTGTGAATTCTGACAATTATGAAATTAATCAACTCCTTTTTTTCGTTTGCTAGGTCCAGGAATTGCTGAATGGTATCTGTAAAATTCCTTTTTTCTAATGGTATAGTGACTCAAACCCACATCATCACCACCCATCATCATCATCATTATGGCCACTAATCTCATCTATCTTAGGTTGGTTCTTGAGTTCTATACTTCTAGTCTCATCATCATCTAAGCCATTTGTCACATCAACCTGGGGTTGACTTTTATACTTTGACGTAGCAAATGATTTCCATGGACCGACTGTCCTATTTGACGCCCATGGGACTTGAACTCACAACTTCTAAGCTGTAACAATGAGCCTTAGCCAATTGTGCTACACGTTCTATACACCAGTCTACAGTATCAAAACCACATCCTCCATTACCCCAGAAATCTATCATATCCTTCTTTTATCCCTTCGATCCATGTTTTTAATGGCCTCCCTCTCCTACATGTTCTTTATACCTGTAACCTTTCATTTTTTATTTTTCATGTAAGGGTTGTTTCTAGTCATTTGCATGTATATTTGAACCACCATAAATAGTTTTCCCTCATTTTCTCGTCATATGGGGTTATTTTCAAGATTTTCTTAATGTGGTCACTTCTAATTCTAACTTCTAAAAATAATTCCCTCATCTTTCTTAAAATACACATCTACAACAGCATTACCCAGTTTACTTCATTGCTTGACACTCAACTTCATATAACATTGCCAGCATGATGGTCAATTTAAAGAATCGCGCCTTTAATCAGCATTACACTCTTTTATCAAATCGAAGTATGCTAGCTTGCCCGAGTTTTGCTCACCCCATTCCCATCCTTCTAACTAAATCAAAATTCATCCTCAACTGGTTTGAATGGAGCCTGACTAGTTGTTGGGTATCATATGGCATAAGGCACTATTTTGAATGGTAACTTGTACTTACTGGATGCAATGTCAGCAAGTTCATAACCGATATTTTGGACCCACGTGTAAGAAGATTCCGGTGACTGGGTTGAATAAGGCATAACACACAAACAAATGGCATGTTGTATGCCATGAGTGTGGTGAGAGAAGCTATAATGTACCATAGCATCCAAAACCCAAGTCTAGAAGGGATTGAGGCACTAATTGTAATAGCACTTTGTCTCCTACTCTTAGACCGTGTGCTTAATGGGTCATAACCAACAATGGCACGGCATGTCTAGAGAAATTGAAATAGAAGAGTTTTCCAAGGGAAATGTAGAGGAACTATTATTAAATATATGGTTGCCAGATGGATGGTGGCTTCGACGAGGTTTAGTGGTTTGAGAATTGATGATATCAGTAGGATGCGGCTGGATAGCCGGCCTGTTTCATCTGGAGTTGGTCAGACTTAGCAAGGCTTGGGTTGGGTGGGGGGGTGGTGGGGTGGGTTGTTCTTGTTTTTTGGGCCTAAATTGCTTTCTTCTCCTGATTTCTGACTGTATTCTTTTCTGAATCAATAATAGTAACTTATCTTTAAAAAAAAAAAACCACATGCAGACACACATGGAAATTAAGGAAAAGGCATCTTGTGGCATATTTCCAATGTACATAATTGCTACTTTTGGACAAAGTGGCTAAACCTTATCTTGATTTCCATAAATACCAAATTAGGGTGTCTACACATCTTTATGAATGCAAACTGTACAAACAATCCCCCAATACTGATAGAGGGCATGATTACGGCCCTCTATCAAACACACAATTGTGGAAGCTACTGTTAGATAGATTAAATGACGAGATTCTTAAGAGTTAATTACTATCTACGCCATCAATAATTAGCCCACAATTAAATAGCATCCAGTGTGGACTATGTACCAACTCATGCAAGAGATGGGGAACAATTTAGGCAGATCAAAGATGCAGGTCTCAATAGTTGGTGGTCAACCTAGAACGATAGTTTGGTTATTAGTACACTAGCCTCAGACATAGGTCAAAAACTTACTTGTCCCTATTTGTATAGCCTTTATAAAGCTACTCCAATTTCCACCTATACAAAATGATGCTCTATAGTCATTAGTTAAAGATATTGAATGTTAAATTAACACAATCAATTGTTTTAAAAGAGAAATTAACTACCTCAAATAAGTACAATGCATTCACTAAGATTCCACAAACAATAATCTCAGAGAGAGAGAGAGATGAATCGTGCATCAAGGACTATTTCATTCTTGTTCTGAAATACTTCCAAAGATCGATAAGTGTGGAGAACTGTTCAGGAGAAAAGCATCAAGCTAGCCATCACAATGGGTTGCTTGAAAGGAGAGCTTACCTCTGAAAATGTTCCTGTCAACTTATTAAGAAGTGTCGATTTCCCAACTGAAGGGAATCCTACTAGACCAACCCGTGAATCTCCACTTTTAGTAACATCAAAACCTTCACCACCAACACCACCCCCTCCCTTTGTTGGAGGTGCAAGGAGCTCCCTCCGTAGTTTTGCAAGTTTAGCCTTGTAGCAACAGGAAACAAAAAAATGCAATTATTTCTGTTAAACAAATTTAAAATTGCAATTTTCAAAAAAAAATCCACTATAATAGGAATAAGAGGTTCCCATAACACCAAAAAAGAAGAACCAGAAAAAAAAAAAAAACTTAAAACAGAAAAGCATTCACAAGTTCAAAAAAAAAAATAAACTCCAATGATTTCAAAGATATTTTACAGGCATTTAACATTCAGATACAACAGAATGAATAGAACAGAGTCCAAGTACTGGAGCAGTCCAATTGGGTAGAGCCCACAAAACACATGTGGGGCCTCCCAAGGATTGAGAACACTGCCATCAGGAAAGCAGAAGGCAGATACCACATTAAACAGGTCCTGATATTCCACCTGATCCACCCAAAACCATCAGGGCAGTTAAAGACCAAAGACAGCTAATGACTACTACTAGGTAGAAACTGAAATGCCCCATTTTTATTCTTTAGACTCCAAAATATGTATGGGGCACATTGTTATCAGATACAAATGCTAATATGCAGTTCTAAAGAGAATGAAGAACTCGTAATTTGAACCAATAAAAAGTGGAACAGAACAAGAATTTAGAAGAAGGAAGAGACTTAAGTAAGGACATTAATGGACAATATAATCATGATCATGCATGAGAAAGAGAGAAAATACCTTAAGCAAGCCAAGGTGATGAGCCGTAGCTTTGTTTTTCTGTGTCCTTGCCATCTGCAATAAATTGTGATGCATCGTCATAATTCCAAACTAAAAATGGATTACTGAACACAAAAAGATTACAGATAAACTAACCCACTGATAGACTAGCTGTAGGAGATCCATGCAGCTAGTGGTGGCAATCCCTAGTCTAGCCCAGTAAATTACAGTTTGGTTTGCCATTTTAAACCAAGCAACAAAGAGACATGTTGGGGTTGAGCGGTATAACAACCGAGACCATCATTTCTTCAAAGGTGCATCTAATCCTCTTCCGAGTATTTGATTACTATAAGTGCATACAAGAAAAGAACTGAAACCATCCAAGACATTCTTGCAACCAAATGTATTCTAATACATATAGGGTAACATTCAGCCACACACCCCTGAAAGCATTCCCACAACCAGAGCTCCATGTGGAGCTCACCTACGATCATGGGGCTGGGTTGACTAGAAAGATCTATGATTGGATATAATGCTTATAAAAAAACAGTATCCTGTAACGACTTTAGCCATATATGTGAACTTGATAAAATTGCACTCTATTTGCTATTGATTTTTGTGTCATCATTCAATAAAGTTGATTTTTTTATAAATACTGTATATAGCATAGATCTTTCAAGCCTACTCAACCAAATGATTATAGATGGGCTCCACAAGAAGCACTCACCGTGAGAGAAATTTAAGGGATGCGCATTGAATATTTTTGTTAGTTCATCTACTCTATATCAAATCAATCTCTAACGGGCATTTCTTCAACAGGTTGTTCGGAATTGGGCAGACTTTAAAAGAATTTAAAAAAAAAAAAAAAATTGATGATGATGAAGATAACGATTGGGGGTATTGGGATCCTTTTTTAGCTCATCTCCTCTATACCATATCGATCCTTAACAAGCATTACTTCAAACAGGTTCTTCGGAATTGGATGGGCTTTAAAAAATCGAAATGAAGAAGAACAATAGGCAATAAGGTTATTGGGATTATTTTAATTACCTCATCTTCGATGTCTTTGATTTTCTGCATGACGGTGGCCATGGCTGGAGACGGCGGAGGAGAGCAGAGCTGCTTTTCTACCCACGGCTTTCGTTACTCTACCGAGGTGTTCTAGAAGCCAGAGTTAAGGAAGAAAGATTAATTGTTTGGTGTTGGTATTTTTATCGGCACCAGCGCAAATCGGGTCGGATAAAATCTAGATTCGGGTGATCGGATCAGAAAATAGCTACAATAGGATCAAAGATTATATAATGACATATTAAAAATTTAATTGTCTCTCACTATAATTTTATAAAAAAAAAGTGTTTCTTTCATTTTAAACTTATTTATTTTCAAATTTTATTTTACTAAAGGTGAGTTTTTATAAGATTTTTATTTTATTTCTAAAATATATATTAGTATTCTTAAAGATCGTTCAAAATTTTCAAAAGATGGCTATGTTAGATATTTCCGCTCCAGTTAGATCCAAATTTAACTTTTTCTTCACTCGAAGTAAGTTAGGATACACCTAATTAAACTTGACTCAGCTTGCAATGTTGGATGAGTGGTTTAATCTTAAAGAATAAAATTAAAAACGTATGCATTAGGAATTCTTTAAAGAAAATTTTGATAGATGATATTTGAGAAAAACTTGTTTGAAGTTACCAAACACAACTCAAGTTGGAAGGTTACGGATAAAAGGCATGAGGAGGAGACAACGACTTTAGAAAATATAAAGAGAATGGATAAAAAAATGATATGGTGGACTCTAGAATGACTGTTAATATGATTTGTGATAGGGTCAATTGGTGAAAAAGAACTCATGAAGCTGACTCCAGATAATGAGATATTGGCTACAGATGATGAAGATGACCACCTTTTCATAAGATTATTGGAATATTTTTTTTTATAAATGGAGATCCTCGGTCTTTTATTAAATTAAAATTCAAAAAAAAAAAATCTTATTCTATATAAACTTCTCGAGTAATTTTCTTGCTTATTGATGCTGAGTATGTCCCTCTGAGAGGGTTATACACATTCTCACTTATATGGAACAATAAGAGAGAGAGTATGTGAGGTGTGTCCCAATCAATTTCCTATTTACTTGTAAATATTTACTCCCTTCGTCCCATTTTAATTGTTTCATTTGAAATATTTGTATTTTTTAAGGAACTCTATATATAAGGTTAGCATTTCATACGATTTCATCCATTTTCAACACATTTTATGCTACTCCAATACAAATGAGACAACTATTTTGAGACAATTTCAAAATTCATATAGATAACTAAATTAGGATAGATTGAGTAATATATACGTCACAAAAAAATTTATAATTTTTCTACCATATATTATCGTTGTCGTGTATATAGGTGGAGCATTTCTCTACCTTCATATTAGGGCTGAAATCAGGTCGGGTCGGGTCTCGTTTTTTAAAAACCAACCTGACCCGAGTTACTAATATATGGAACCCGACCTGACCCGACCCAAACTTCTGACCCGGATGTCTTGACCCAACCCGACCCGAATTATAACCCGACTCAACCAGAAACCCGACTAGACCCGAACCTACTTTAGACTACTTTTACCAGGTCGGGCCGTGTTTGATCGGGTCGGGTCGAGTTAATTTAAAAATCTTTCAACCCAATCCGACCCGAATTCAATGTGGGTTTCTGACTTATCAACCTGACCCGACCTGCTGACCCGAGTTTCATAACCCGACCCGCATGATTTTCGGGTCGGGTCATGCTGGTTCGGGCCAAAACCCGACCCGAGTTTCACCCCTACTTCATATGCACACTCTTTGTATGGACCCACGAAGATCTAGATGTCTATCAAAAATTACTATAATCAAATAAAGTAAACTTATATTTTCAAGATCTCAAAAGTTGAATTTTATCTAAAAGTGAAATTTATAGAGTTGTATCAATAGCAGTTGCAACTCAAATAGAGATAAAATCGAATACGAAGCTTATTCACAAGGGATAAATGGTACGAGAGATGATATTAACATTTTGCATTTAAATGATTCATTTTGAAATCCAGTACTTCAAAAGAGAATTCCATGCAGAGTTCCCTAATGGCAATGTCTGGCCTTTTCTTTTTAATGATCGAAAGGATCCAGGTATTTCCTCCGATAAATCGTTTAGGACATGTGAAAACCTCTTAATCTGCACATTGGATAAAACTATAGAGTAGTTCTTGGAATTGAACGTAAATCAAATACAAAACTCCCGTTTACAAAAGTGAATTCTTGGCTGTCAGGCCAACACAGGTTACCAACAATGAATATTGAACTTTTAAAATATAAAAATAAGTGATAAAGATGCAAGGCCTAAAATTATTAATATCACTCGTCTTGTACTGTATAATAATTCTTTTTTTTTTATTTTTGAATATTTATCAAAGTGGATGGTAAAGATATAAACCTTAATAAGATTAACATGATGTTTATTATTTGTTGCATATTGCATTTTTTAAGTTAGGAAAATCTTTACTTATATAAAATTTACGTGAAAAGCCTTCTTGAGACTCGAGAGGATTGTAAAAAATTGCTAGTCACAACGAGTATCAACCTAATTATAGGATTAACAGAACCTTTTAGCGTCTAACGTTAAATATACCTAGCCCGATAAAAGTGGACCATCTATCAATATCGATAGATTTGGGTTTACATGGACCATCCAGCAGGTTAATTTGGGTATGGGTCAGCCCAGGGGTGAAAATTTTGGCCAAGCCGAGATATCGGCCGACATTTGTTTCTCCCTCTTCTTTCTTTTTGGTCCGATATCGGCCGAGATATCAACTCGAGCCCACCACCATTTTGATTTTTTTTTTTTAAAAAGACCGATA
Organism: Chimonanthus salicifolius; assembly: GCA_013350335.1. Classification (NCBI taxonomy): domain Eukaryota; kingdom Viridiplantae; phylum Streptophyta; class Magnoliopsida; order Laurales; family Calycanthaceae; genus Chimonanthus; species Chimonanthus salicifolius. The sequence goes on from CM023538.1 coordinate 1,179,700, forward strand.
TTATGAATATCGGCCGATATCAGACCGATATATATCACCGATATATAGGCCGAGAAACACTCACTGCGTACGGCCGATACAATATGTATCGACTGATATAATACAATGCTGAAAAACCGTATTATGTCGGCCGATATGTTTTGTATTGGCCGATATCTTTACCCCTGGGTCAGCTATTTAGTGGGTCCATTTTGACCTATGAAGCACTATTTTATGGGATCATTAGATTAGATTGAAACATGTGTTAAAACTTCGGAATTTCGATCAGAAGGATCATTTGATTGGTCCATGGAACAATGGGATATATACACATTGATGGTATTTGGTTTTAGGAATGAGTGAGTGGAATGAAATGGGCTGGATGCACTAAAACCTGGCCAATGGGACATGTAATGAATACATGTGCTAGATGTGTTATAGCAGCCAGAAATCTGACAAAAAAATTAAAGTGACAGTAAATAAAAGATGCTGAAAAATCCAATATGCACTAGTTGGAAATCTAGTTCAAAATCTGATCTTTGGCTGAAATTTTAAACCATACATCAAGTGGATCTGATGAAGTTAGAACATGTAAACTCGGCGATATGAAAAGAACAAGTTGAAAACCAACAGCATCCCTATACAAGGATGGCCAGAAACAGCAGTCAACAATTCATCAAGGGACCATAGTTCAAATAAGAAATCAAAGCTCAATAAATATAAATGAGAATGCTTAATTAAGCATTGTTAGCTAGTGATACAGTTATACACTAAAAAAATAAAAAGAACAAAATTTTTGTAAGGAAAGGAGATTAGTTTCACTTTTCAAAAAAAAGGGAGATTATAATTTCCATATATATTACATGGGATTTTGCTTCAAACATTGAGGGTAGAAATATTACTTATGGCTACATGAGCATTTCCAAGAATAATAAAGCCGTTCAATGTTAGTCACCAAAGCCAAATGGGGATAGTCTCCTGCTGCCGCCTTCTCCATACTGTTCATTCCACTTCCGCAGTTCATTCATACTAGTAGCATCGTAGGCTACAGAAGCCCCCACCTAACAAAACAAATCCGTAGAGTAATTATGCAGGCCTAAAATTTGATGCTATTTACCATACTGAAGAGATAAGCCAACAGCCATGAGGTGCTATGATGTCCCTTCCCTTCATTACATGAAAAAAAAAAATGAAAGAATAGGACTAAAATGGAATGGTTGAGAGAGAGTAAAAAGTGGGGCCCAGGTGGACCATTCAAGCTTCTACATCTCCAGATAAAATCTCCATAACATACACACCCAATGTTTTTGTCTTATGTTCAACGTGAAAGTACATGTGAATAGAAGGAAAGGGACAAAAATAGTGAGGTTGAGAAAGTAAAAAATGGCACCCAGGTGGACCATTCAAGCTTCTACATCTCTTAAGAAAATACATCCTCTAAGAACATATATTCCAAATTTCCACATTCTAAGTTTGATGTGAAAGTGTGTGTTGTGTGCCTCCAGAACATGACTCAAGGGTGGTGGCTCTTAGATTCCCAGGTTTATTCATCAAACAACTAGGTTGATGACTAGAAGTCCTTAAATGTCATCCAAATAATCAAAATTGAAACGGTCGACAAAAGATATCCATACCTTAGCTTTTGCCTGAATGAAATCATCCAAACTGAGAGGCCGTAGAACTGGTGCTGCCATACTATTACCTCCCTGAACGACAAAGAGCATCAGTTCAGCATAGAAATGCAAGGTAAATAAAGAGCAAACTAATCATATGTAGAGCAGTCAACATACAAGAAGGTTTTAGGGTTTGTCTCATGCACTTCGGCTAATTCTGTTCACATATTTCTTCTTATTTTCTTTCACTGCCCATCTGACCATTGGATTGATTATTTGACGATATAAATATTTATTCAGTGCTTTAACTTTAAAGCTGAAAGCGCAAGGGCTAGGATGATATGAGGGAGTAGTCATCATAATCAACAAAGCCAAAATCCCATCTATTAGAGATCATTTGGGCTTCATTAGTGGTGTGTTTTCGGAATCGGTGGGATCTAAGGAATCTAATGAGGTAAAACTTCTTAGTATTCGGAGATCCTTAGCTTTAGGGTCTGAGTTAAGGGGGTCCAAATTAATTATTGAGAGTGATTCCTCCAATGCTATTAAATGGGCCAATGGTAAGAAGCATCCTCCTTGGAGGCTTACCAATTTGGTGACGGAGATTAAGGTGCTGTCTTTGGGTATGGAGGTCTCATTCTCGCTTTTCAAGTGCTCAGCAAACGGGGTCGCGGACTTCTTCACTAAAAATGGTGTGGAGGGAGCTATCCAGGGCTTTTTTCAATTCTCTGGAGGATAGTGTTTGCAATTCTGTGCTTGTATCGTTCATTTGGGTTTCATTGGGTCTCGGGTTTTCTTGTATTTCTCTTGGGGCCTATAACTCTTAGGCCCTTTTACTCTTATATGCTTTTCTTTTAATGAATTTATTTTTACCGCTCAAAAAAAAAAGACACCGCTCCATGTTGTACTACTTTTTGACCATTTTTTTAAGATGCTAAAAATGGTATCACACTTTTCTCCTTTTGAAGCTTTACTAAAATATTGATATCTTAGTCACTTGATACTTCGGAGTAAAATTAGCATGTTTATATACTACTAGGGTCATCTCTACAACTTATTTTCATTCAAAAGCATATTTAAATTTAAATTTATGCTGACTAAGCGAGTCCTATGTTCACTCTGATTTAACATGTCAAGGACGCTGGACTTGAGGCCCAGGCATTTTGTGGACCTGCTCTAGCAGCTAATCTACAAATCAAAGGCTCATACCTTTGCCTCTTCTTCTAGAAGTTCTTGCACAGGTCTATATGCTGCTGCGATACAAAGGTTCTGCACAGGAGCAGGTAGGAACTGAAGACACATGAGCCATAGAATAATGTAAGACAATATCTATGTAGTTATCATTACCTTCAGATCACTCCCTGAATATCCATCTGTTGCATTAGCAAGTTCATCAAAGTGGAAGCCAGGCTCAAGGTTTTCTTGTGCCAGAAAGATCCGTAGAATTTTCATTCTATTCTGAGCATCTGGTAGATCAACATATATCCTAAAACATAACAGCAAATTACTAGAGAGTGAATTTTTTTAACAGATACTTGAAAATGAAATTGATATCAAGTTGCAGCATCACAATATTTATGACTTCAATTATCCAAGCAAAACAAGATTAAAATATAAAAACTCTCAAAATTGAAGATTCACTCAACTGAAGGCATGTTTTGCGAATTTGCACATAGTTGTAAAATCCATCCATTCAGACTAGAATGGGCAGAAGGAACAGAATGGCCAGAATGGATGTCTAAAGTCAGCTATTATCCTAGGAGGATGGCCGACCTGGTCAAGGAGATCTATGATATAGCAGCTAATAATCTCTCTCATTCAGCCATTGTCCATGGGGCACAAAAGAGGAAGTAGATAGTTTGGCCAAAATGGGGATAGGGAGGATTGATTTGATTACAGGCAACCTGAATTACTGTCTTAGTTATCCAGGGCTTGGCTAAGGTTTCCTAGTCATTTTTTGTGAAAATGACAATGGGCTTAATGTAGGAAACCTTAGCCAAGTCATTTTCCTATTGTTATTTTCATGGAAATAACTATGGGATTTTTTTGGCAACCTGAACGTTTAAATATTCTACATGAAGATGACTATGGATTTATTTATCCTATATAAAAAAGCATAAGTAATGTCATTTTAGATGTCTATTATCTTCTTTTTTTCTATTGCTCATTTTAAAATTTCCAACTCTTTATCTTTCCATTACATCTTTCACAGAATGAAACACTAGAACAGACAAAATGTTCACTCTAAAGACTGAAGCCAGATGGCCCATAGAAGAGATTTAATGATGACAGTTCTATTTCTACCTAGTTTTACTATATTTACAAGGTTGATTTTTTTTTTTTCCTACCTGGGTTAAAAGAATGAATCTCCATTTTCAAATCATACCTTCTAGGCAAGCGACGTATTACGGCATCATCAAGATCAAATGGTCTATTTGTAGCACCAAGAATCAAGATTCTTTGGCTGTCTTTCGACCTCAGTCCATCCCATGCTGCCATGAACTCATTTCGCATTCTTCTAGTTGCTTCATGCTCAAAAGCACCACCTCGGGCACCTAGCAGGCTGTCGACCTACAGGAACCAAATTTTAATGCTCAATGGAACAACCATCTAGAAAATCATATCCCACGAGGATATGTAAGTAAGATGACATGAATAGAATTCTAGACGTTATCTGTATCTGTTAGAAGCTGGTATACCTCATCAACAAATATTATGACGGGGGTTAGCTTACTAGCAAAGGAGAAAAGGGCCTTTGTTAGCTTTTCAGCATCTCCAAACCACTGATGTCAAAAAAAGGTAACAATACAAATTAATTATAAAGCAGAAAAAAATAAGATCTCAAAATTTTCTTCCCACAAGAAATTGTGCAAACAAATTTTATTAAAGGAAGCAGAAGAAAACTATCAAAATCACCAACTTATAAAACTATATTCAAACACCTACGAGAAGTTTAAAGCACGAGAAAGAGCAGAACACCAGATCCAGACAATTTATAGATATGGTTATAATAGGCACCAATTTTCAAGTATATCCACAAAGTATAATTATTCCAAGTGCTGAAGTAACAGGTCCTCCCTGGGAGGCCTTTTATTTTCATCACTGTTCTTGACAAGAAGAGAACTTGAGGATACTTCACAATGTCAACAATATAAGAAATTGCAACTTCAAAATTGCAAAGAAACACACAAGTGCCCATGTCCATAATATTGTAAATTAGAACATCCTCTAGTTAGATCCTTTTAAGTCTTGCTCCACTTGTTGCAGTTGAGATGGATAATGCTCGAGAGTTTTAGAATCGTAAAGTGCACAAAGAGATTCCACAAGTAGGGTGATATGAGACTTGTTTCTCTCTCTCTGACACACCCACCTCAACATTTGACATGGTTTCTTAGAAATTTATGGCAGTCAAGTGCATAGATGGATGAACACAGACACATCCAAACTTGCATATACATCCCCTTGAAAACCTATCAGAAAAAACATGAACTCCTAGTTATGCAAGCAAAGTCAACCTTCAATTAACAAATGGCAAGAAGCAACAAATTAATGAAGGGGAGTATAAAGATCCAATAAGCTACAAAAGTAGAAAGGGAGCATATTCAAGTACCTTAGATGTAAGATTAGATCCAGTAATACTGATAAAATTGGCTCCTGCTTCAGTCGCAAGTGCTTTGGCAAGAAGGGTTTTCCCAGTACCAGGAGGACCAAATAGCAATATTCCTTTGCAAGGCTGATAATATTACCTCAATAATTATTACAAAAGCAAGGAACAAAAATAAAACAATTCCAAAAGTGCCTATTGTTGCAACTTGCAACCATAACAATTGTGGGTTCAAGTCATTTGAGCTTCAAATAGGTAGTTGGCCCATAGAAATCTAATAATAAATAATCACCTAGATAAATGGGATAAATGGCCTTGATGATGCAGATGACAAACAAAGGAATGACCAAAAAATACAGAGAAAGGAATGAACAATTTGAAATAATACAAGGGCAGATAATATGCAGTGATGTTCAAAGTAGGAATAAAATGCATTAGAAAGTATTTACCCGTAATAGATTTCCATGAGAGAAAAGTTCTGGTCTTCTCATTGGAAGAGTTACAAGTTCGTTTAATGTCTTTTTCACATCCTCAAGAGCACCGATATCATCAAACTTCACTCCAATTTCTTCTGATGGCACAACTGCTGAAACAAAGTTGCTCTCATACTCATTGTTCGCAAGGCTCTGCAGTATTGTACATATGTTATTAAAGAAAGTGCAAATTGCAACAACTGTCGCATCAGCCTACAATAGCCCTCCTAGGAAGGTTCATCAGGAAATGAAACACAAACCTTCAAACTTTGTGCTGGTTTTCTAGACATCATTTCTTGTTCCCTTAGCCTTGTGATTGCAATTTCCAGGCTTCATGTGAAAGAAAGAAACAATCAAGTTTAGGAAACCACTACCATGACAAAATGTTGGTAGGTATGACATTTTTGCAAGTAAATACCTTTCACGAGGCACTGTTAACCTTTCACCTTTTATAGAAGGCAAAATGCACTTCGACAAATAATGATTTCTAGCCCAGCCAACAACTTTCTCAGCTTCTGCATGCCAAAATGAGAAGATGAATAGAAAATTATAACAAATCATGAGAGAGAGAGAGAGAGAGAGAGAGAGAGAATGAAACCATTGGATGTTAAACTAATACCCCTTCCATCTCCTCCGTCACCCATCTACCCCCTATGAATTGGATCCCGACCCGATTTCAAACCATTGGATGCTAGAATCATGATTTTAAAAAGTCCAAAAATTAACAGTAAAATTGGGTTCAACTTCAAGTGAATTTCAATCCAGCAGTTAGATTAACTTGAAATGGGTTCAAATCTGGTTGGAATCCTATTCACGGGGGATAGATGGGTTTGAGGGGAACACGGGGTGCTAGTGGGGCCCAAGTGGGCCCCTTTTGAGCAAAATAAAATTGTCCCTCATGAGGGACGTATACACACACATGATTTCCACAAAGAATTTTATTGGGATCAAGTAATTGTAATGGGAAAATACAAGAAGCTACATCTTTCACATCACTGAAACCAAAACTGATTCTTTTTTTTTTTGGCAGAATGGCGACAAATTATTTTAGACCCAAAGAATGAAAAACATAATAGAGGACCCAAAGGAGAGCCAATCAAGAAGTAAATCAAAGCAATTAATCCAAAATCTGATACAAAATTATTAGAAGCTGAAATTGGTCCTAAATGACAAATAAGTTGGCCAAAGATTTAGGAAAATCCAAATACAGATGATTCAAAACTTCCTAAATGTACCATTCAAAAGTTTTCCAAAATATAACTTTCAAAAGAAAAAAAAGTTTTCCAAATATGAAATTCAGCAAGTCATACTGGACATTTAAAAGACACATTCAGCTAAAACACAAGATATGATAATTTAACAAAAAACGAATGATCACCTTATCAGATGACAATGAAATACAGTTAGTTAAAAGTTCTTACTCTGCTTTGTCAAGATCACATCATCAATTTTTACACTTAAAAGCTCCATGCATGACAAGCCATTCTCCTCTAGCACCTACATAATGAAATAGAAAATCCAATATTTAAAAAGGGTAAATCATGCAATGTTCAAGGACATAACCATTGATTGGAACAAAAATATACAAAGAAATCATGAGAAGTAGCCAATTATTTGCAAGCATGTCGAGTAAAAACTGCCTTACCTTGTGCAGTTCACTTAAATTACTTCGGGTTATCACAATTTTTCTATCATCATCTATCTGTTTATGGAATACTCTTAGTAGATCCTCTTCCTGCACATAACAAGACCAAATTACATATGAAAAGTAACAGCTAGCTAAGAATTTAAATGCATGTCCATCTATGTAACTCAGAAAATTGGTAAGCAGGCATGGACAAAAAATGATCATTTAATGAAATTCAGTAGCTGATTACTTAGACCAGACCATTCTGTTTGTTCAGAAGTCCTAGAGAGAAACGAGGGAGATTCATGATACTATCTCCCTGATAAAGAGGGTACTGTTTGATCCTCCCAGTGTCAAGGGAGATTCGTGATACCGTCTCCCTGATAAAGAGGGTATTGTTTGATCCTCCCAATGTCTTGACATTAACGCCCCTCAAATGTTACATGCTAAATTTTGAATGCTCTTTTTTTTTTTTGCATGCTAATTTTTAAGTTATCTTTTTTTTTTTTGCATTCTAAATTTTGAATAATGTCTTGATTTAATGGAAAAATAATGCCAGTTATAACATAATTACATCACCATATCATGATTTTCCCTCCAATGATTCATCATATCATAATTTAAGATACAAAATACGCACTGTAGACCCACAATGTCTAAAATTACTGTTATACTACACACCCGCTGAAATGCTACCACCCAAATATAAATTGGATTAGAATGACAATGACATTCACTATCAGAATGAACTGACTGCTGTCACCCGAGATTAATGTGTCAGCACCAGATGATGATCGCAATTATCAACATTTGGGCAAATAACTGTTATCTCTACTAGACGGCAATTGATGTTGGAAAGAAAGATATGGCCCCATCAGTTGCTCCCATAATGGCATATGGGTATTGGTGAGAGGAAATTTGACAACTTGTGATAATAACCAGTTTACTGCTTACCAAAACAAACCAGTTTACTCATTATCAAAACCCAAATCCAATAACAAGATCCTATAGCACAGTCTATAAGTGTTTATAGTTACAACCAAAAGATTGTGTTCAAGTCATCTTATCATCTAAAAAAAATAAAAAATTCCAGTAACTGATTGCCATGTGCATCAATTTTTAATGTTCACACTGTCCATTCAATTCCCTATCTAGTCTGATTCCTCAATCTTATTTTTTTTTTGCGAGGACAGTCCTAGGTTCTTTCCAATCCCTAATGGATAGGGTAGGGCCTGATCAAGGACTGCAAAAAACAGTCCCACTTGCCATAGCCTGGCTGGTATGGAAGGAGAAGAATATGAGAATCTTTCAGTTATTCATCTGAGTATAACAGCAAAGAGATGAGCTGAAATTTGGTATCAGATCTTTATAGAGATCGGAGATGAGCAGTGTTTGCTTGGATTACTCAAAAGGGGGAAGTTAAAGGTGATCCAGGAATACATCTCTATGCAAAACGATAGTTTTGTGATTACTAATTTGTATGGAAGGAGAAGAATATGAGAATCTTTCAGTTGTTCAGCTGAGTATAACAGCAAAGACGTGAGCTGAAATTTGCCATCAGATCTTTATAAAGGTCAGAGATGGGTGCTGTTTGCTTGGATTACTCGAAAGGGGGAAGTTAAAGGTGATCCAGGAATACATCTCTATGCAAAACAATAGTTTTGTGATTACTAATTTGCAACTATCTAAAATTTTCTTACCAGTACATCATCTTTGTGACAACCAAGACTCAATCAGTTTACAATTTTCTCTCCATATTTGCATGAATACCTGTACTCTCTTGGGGAGAAAAGGGTACAACGGTCAAGTTCTGCTAAACTAAAACCAATAACCAATCTGACTTAGCACCCTGCTGGATCAGCAAACAGTGAAGCTAATGGACCGGTTTTTCTTTTTTTTGGAAAAGTTAACAGATTGTTGAATTGATAAAACCAATATAGCTAAGAGACTTCAGCATTAGAAATAAAGACTGCAGCCATAACAAAAAAAGTGAAAATTATTGTCCAAGTCAAACCAAGGCTGTGAATCTTAAATAGTTAAATCATTGTAAGTGGATATTCATCTCTCAATGAAACAGAGCTCCAGCAAGAAAATGCAGTGCCTACCTCAACTAAAAGCATATAATTTGAACATGATATCCTTTTTTATGGGTTGACATGATGTCATATCATACTAGGAATAAAAAATATCTTTAGTTCCTGACTAAATTTGAACATCAGTCATTTGGTTCAACAACAACTAAAAGTTGAAACAATTAGCTATTAATATATTTACCTTTGGGAGATGAATACATAAAACGTTAGTGAATAGTTTATATAATCCATTATCCTTTGATGTCTTGGTTGCTTTCAGACCCTCTGTAAGTCGTTTCAATGGCAAAGGCTGCAAGAATGAAAGCGATGGGAATTGTGAACTAAAGATGGAATAAAATGTAAAAAGGAAATAAAAAATGAATTCCACATCTTTCAGCTTGAACAGTGAAAACAGCAAGTACAGAAGTGAAAGAGATAGAACATGTTCACTCTTACAAGAACATTGATACAAAATCACAATTAGAAAGGTATATAATGTAAAAGATACCATATTGCACAAAAGCAGACATACAAATGAAGAATGATATCATGACAACCAATGTAACATGTTAATATACATTAAATTCCATATGTGGGCACCCATCCAATGTAGTTTCAGTTTCCAAACCTCTACAAATCAATAACACGACAAGGAAGTGAAACCAAGCCATCAATGACAATTTAGAACAAGGGGTCTTGAAGGTAATTTCCCAAACTGGACAAAATGGCCAGCAAAAACTATTAATTAGAATAAGCATATGCCACAGTGACTTAGGGGCTATGTTTTCTCAAGGTCATGGATTCAACAATCACATGGAAAAAGATAACAGGGCTAACGTAAGTTTATAAGAGAAAGCATGAATTAGGCTTTATAAACTCAAACAGAAGTCCTTCATGAAAGAGGATCAGGCATTTCAATCACCATGGTAAGAATAAGCGCACTAAGAAACACAAGATTCCAAGTGAAAAGTAAATGACCTATGACTGGATGTTGAGGCAATTTTTGTGTATCTGTGGGATATACTCAGCTCCACATGGAATGGGGATACCCATGTTATTCAAAAAAAAAAAAAGATAACAGTGTCGAGGCAATTAATTTGGCAGTTGTTGAAAATTAAGGCATCCATTATTGGATATGTCAAGTTATACAAGATATATATATAAAGAGGCAACATCATGCATAAGGACAGTGTTAGAAGAAACAATGGAATACCTAGTTGGAGTAAGACTTTCACCAAGGATCCGCTTTGAGCCCTTATTTATTTATTTTCATTATGGACAAGATAAAATCAGAAATCCAATATGGCGTGCCTTTGTTTATATTGTTCGTTGATGACATAGTACTAATCGACGTGCCTTAGTTTATATTGTTCATTGATGATATAGTACTGATCAGTGTTTTAAAGACCTTTCAAAAAAAAAAAAAAACCACAACCACACATATATGTGGACCAGTTATTTAAAAACCTCTTTTTAGCTGAAAACAGTTACAACCTGTTTCAAACTTCAGTTGAAATGATTGATCCACAATGGGTAACCATTGCAGGTGCTCTAAAAAAAAGTAAAAAAAAAAAAAAGAATACAAAAAGGGAATAGGAGAAATATTTGAAATTTTGAGCCTCCAGAATTATCTCTCATGTGATTCACTCTGTCAAATCAACATCCTTTGAAGAAACTGCTGATAACATTGGCACATAATGCAGGGTAATGATATGATATTTCAACTTTTAAACTTCCCTGCATTTGCCAATTGAATAAAAGATTGATAAAGTAGGTAGTAGTGGACTAAGTAATGATCCATGGACAACAACAAGCCAGAAATCACATCCTTTAAAGGTTGAGAATGTAGATCTCTATTGATCATATGAATAAAATTAACAACACAGCATCACATTCTATAAAAAGAAGGTTAATAAATGCATATCCAAAAGCATTATTTTTTTGAAAGTTCATATCCAAAAGCATTATTGCCTCCTTTTCTTTCTTTCTTTTTTTGGTAGGTCTCAGTGCAATTAAATAGTCTGAGAGCGAAAACGAAAAATTCATATCGATCTCTGAGGAGTCTTAAGTTTTTATCAATGATTATAAAACCAAGTTTTGCGGCTGTATAGTGAGAAAATCCTCAACAGAAAGATAAACTCTTTTTTTTGCAACAGTAACGAATGATTTCAATAAACAACAGAAAGATACACTCATAAGCTGTTTAATAGTAAAAAAATACCAGCCGACCAATGCGACCAAAATGAGGAAGCATCATTGTCTGCCACAGAAGAGAGATGAAATGTGTCACCAGCAGCACAAGTACAAAGCATAAACATGATAGAGAAGCAAAACAACTGCCGCATTGACAAGAAATTTGTCCTATAAACATCTAATAAGGGGAAAAAGAAAAAAATCTTACAAGTTTCTCTTTCTCCTTTGACCCATTTTCCACCTTGTTCTGCCCACAAATAAAAACAACTGGTCCTGAAAGTTGGTCCAATTTCTCCTCCACCTTATGGATAAACTCTTTACGATTTGATTTAGGAACTGCCCTTGATAACCACTGAGTCAAGTCTGGAAAGTAGATAATAATTGGTTGCAAGGATGGTAGAACCTGTTGAAGATGCAAAACCAGAAACCCAAGAAGCATAAATAAATGTAAAAACAGGGAGAAGAATAATATAAGCTTCAATCATCTACCTAATGTCCGCAAGTGCTTAATGTTGCAACCATAAAGGTTGCAGGTCCAAGTCATATCACCAAAATTGGAAGTAGATGAGGATAAGTATTACATCCCAAAATTCAAGGTAATGAGACACATCAATAACAATAACAATGATAAGAAGAGGTCATCTTTCAAAAAAAATGACAACAAGAGGTAAAGAGAAACCATTTTCTGATAAAAAAGTAAGAATTATCTAGTCAAGCATTGCACCTCACATAGTGCTTCCATTGCAATGTACCAATCTTCTGCCTGAGTATCAAGGTCGTGCTCAATGTCTTGCACTGTAAATGAAAAATGCTGAATGAGATAATCCCTACACAAAGACACAGAATCTACAGTAACATTTTTGAGGACTACAGATAGACATAACCAGTGCTGGTGGGCAGTGACTTCTGCAAGGATGAGCTTAGGGAAAAAAACAGATCTTTTTACTCAAGGTTTGAAATCATAGCCAATGGAATAACTAAAAGCAGAGATGATGTTCTTAAGGACATCATAGGCAATTTCAGAAGTCACACTTTTTAGTTCATTGTGAATATGATCACCATAAAAGCAGTTACAAATCAAGCATCAAGTAGTCTACTAGATGATGAAACCGTTCAACCCCTTGCCTAGCAAGAGAATCGGCTTTTTTTTGGATAACATGGGTATCCCCATCCTACATTGGAGGTGAGACTAATCTCACAGATACAAGAAACCAAAACCTCTAGTTTAATCCTAGAAGCTTAAACCAACTGAGCTACCCGTGCGGGTTAGCATTAGACAAATGTAGAAACATTTGGGTTTTATGTTTTCTTAGCCATTCAAAATAAAAAGTTAACATCGGAAAGATATAAACCAACCATGAATTGTGAATTAACATTAATCAATTTCAAAGTTGAAACAGCAAGACAATCATAATTCATAAGCTTATCAGAGTTACGATGTTCCAAAAAGAAATATAGAGAGTTATCAATTAGGGAAGAAACTTATGAATAAGAGTGCTCAACATTGTACTAATCATAAACAGCATCCATCAAGTAAAACAGATAAATAACATGTGTGTGAATAAACTAAAACTATCAGCAGTGATTATTTATTTATTTATTTTTGGAGAGATCCATCAGCAGTGAATTTGCATCCAATGGAAGTTAATTTACATACAGTGCATTGAGTTATTCAACATAAACAAGAGCTTTAAACCAAAAGAAGATCCATTCAGAACTATGTAAAATGATCACCTGCCACCCCCTCATGGTGTACCTATAGAACTGTCTCTGTGCACACCCCATGTGGAGGCCACTTTGCTCTATGATAGTGGATACACTAGAAAGGTCTATATCTGAACAGAGGGCCCACCAAAAATAATCTTTATTAGATCAATCAAAAAATGTCTTTTAGGCCCGTAAATTTTTATAACTTCAAAATTATGTTTAACTCTAGACTTTCGTAATATTGTTTGAAATTGAACGAGGCAATTTATGATATCCAAGAGGTTTTTCCTCTCTTTTGAGAAGTAGCTGAAATTTATTTAGATAAAGGAAACTGTACGTTTCACTATTGTCCACTCAATTTGTGGATAGTAAGTACATGATGTCTATGAAAAGATATAGTAGTCAACTACACATTCAGTAGAACCACCTACCTCCCCCTTCCCCGCCCCCTCTTTAGATAGAAGAGAGAGAGAGAGAGACCAAATTTAACAATGATTCTTTTGGCATTGCTCTGTCCTAAAACATCTCATGCTTCTCTCCATCCACAAGTCCGCATGTGATAGACTAAAACCAACTGCAAAAGCTTCCTAGAATCTTGCCTTTCCTAGTGCAAGGGCCAGGACTCCATCAAATCAAGATATCCAAAACTGAACTAAGGGGGAAGCCATGAAATCAAGAAGAGATTTATGAGGTTTTCTCAAGAGGGCTCATCTAAAGCAATATATTTTAAGGTGCCATGGCCAACCACTTCACTTTCGTAAGAAACGAGATTACTACAAGATTTGATGTCAGTGTTGTTTGCATCATGAGAAGGAGACGAATTTGCCGACTTCTTGGCAAAGCATGGTTTTTAGAAATGGACATTAATTGAATAGTTAAAGTATTGTCACAACTTTATTTCATTTGTTATCATTTCCACCTCTACAGTATAATTTCTCACATACTCCATAGCAACCATACATGTATATTGACTTCCACACTGATAATAAATAAATAAATAAAATAATCTTGAGTACAACAAAAAGAACAATTGGAGAGTATGACTAAAGGAAAATAGCAGCAGGGATTGAGTTATTTCAATCCAATTTAGTGGCCCACAATAGTATGGAATGTAATCATACCATCTATCCAGTAAATAGGTGTCTTTCCAGCATGCTCGGCAGTCTTATGTTCCTCCTGACTATCCTTTGTATCACCATTGCTGTCCAGAATGACAGCTACTTGATCCCCATTGACCTCATACACCTCCCCCCGCTGACCACTTGACAAAGGCCTGCATATTTTCCATAAATTGGATTAAAAAAACAGAAAGAGAGACGGACAGAGAGAGAGAGAGAGAGAGAGAGAGAGAGAGAGAGATTATCATGTCAAACACAAATTTTTGTAATAGATTATCAAAGCATATGCGATTTGTGCTCAAGCAGACTCATGTCTAACAAACATAAAATGCCTGGCGTTGAATGAGGAAAAGAGGGGGAGGGTGCAGATTATCTGGACAGAATAACAATTATGAACGAACGAACACAACAGAAATCATTCATTTCAAAGGGTTCCAATCGAAACAAAGAAAATCTAAAAAAGATAAATGGTTAGAATGTCAGATTCATTAGGCCTCTTCATTGGAACCCTAAGTATTAAACAAGAGAAACCAAAGCTATAAAATGCAGCCTAGAAAGTCTAACAGCTTAATAGTCGAAATTCAAAGCAGCAACAATGAGGAACAGTGGCACAATCTTTTCTGTAGACGCATACTAGCATTACTGCTTTTGCAAGGTTTCTAAGAACGGAGTATATCTCACTACCAGGCATCTTTATTCCATCATATATAACGTTCTTGTCTTAATTACTAGAGAACTGGAGAATGTCACAAAAAAGTGCATAACGGAATGAAGTAAGCAAATCATGACCTACAATCGACACACTTTATTTTCTGACTTTGGACCACCTTCACTATCTTGCCCATGTTATATTGTTATAGTTACATCATCATCAATCAGTATCCCATCTATCTGAGGTCAGCTTATGAGTCCTTCACCAATTGACCCTCTCATAAACCATATCGTCAATCACTCTACAGTTAGACATGTTATTTTTATCCCTTATGTTTTCAAAGGTTACCCTATCCTCCTAGTGCTTTCAATTCGTAGTCTCTCAACTCTACGCATTGGAGTTGTGTTTGGTCTTCTACTAACATGACCAAACCACTTCAAACAAGTTTCTCTCAATTTGACATTTATAGGAGCTATCTTTAAACTATCCCCACTACGTTCATTTCTAACTCTATCCTTTAGGGTTAAACTACTCATTCAATGTAACATACACATCTCTGTTGTCCTAACTTTGTTTATTTGTCTTTTTTTCATTGCCTTACAATTTGCTTCATATAGCATTGCACATCTAATAATTGTTTTATAATATCGTCCTTTTAGGCGAAAAGGGGACTCTCTTATCGCACAAGACTCCACTAGCTTGTCTACACTTTACCCACCTCGCTCCTACTATCAAATGCGTCATATCTAAGTTGAAACCTCCTTGAGATTCTATCATAGAGCCCAAGTATCTAAACTTATCACAATGTGCAACTAAATTGTTTCCTATTTACCGGGGTTACCCTCACTATCGTCCAACCCATTAAAGTTGCATTCCATGTATCCTATTTTAGTTTACTAATCTTCAAACCAACGTTCTCCTCCAAAAATCTAGCCTTGCATTGTGTTATTGTTTCATTTCATTAATTAATACTTTATCATCTGCAAAAAACATATACTATGACACTTCATCTTGGAGCCCTGATGTTAAGTTATCCATGATTAGCACAAACAAATATGGGCTAAAGCGGATCCTTGATAGAGTCCTACTGCAATGGGGAACTCTACTATCTCACCACAAACGGTTCTAACATTAATGGTTGCACTCTCATACATATCTTGAATAATCTCAACATCGTCGTTAGAGATGTATTTATTTATCGGAGTTCTCCAAATTAGTTTCCTTAGCCCTCTATCATAGGCCTTTTCTATGTCAATAAAAGTCATATAAAGGTTATTGTTATTTTATTCACCATCCCCTCATTTGCCTCTCCTTCCATATTACCTCCATCTTCAAATTGAGTGTTCAACAAGTCTTTAAAATAGGTCGTGCACCTTTCCCTAATTTCTTTCTTTCACTAAAAACCTTTGGTCGTTCTTAATGCATCTCACATGGTCAAGATCTCTACTTCTCCGCTCCTGCACTTTAGCAAGCTTATGAATTCTTTTCTCCCCTTCCTTCATTTCCAATTTGGCATACAAATCATTAAAGGCTTCATATTTGGATTTACTTACAGCTTTGTGAACGACTACTTGTAATTTTCCTGCTTGTAATTAGTCCTCATTTTACAATTACATAAACCACTTTTTAGACATGATCTTGTAAGGTGGGGCCTATTTGTCTAAACAACCCTTTTTTCCTGAAAGTCTTGCTTCTATGGACTATTGTTTTCTTAACAAAGCTGACTACATAATGACCTGAAATGCAAAACCTAGAGATGTTTCTCTAGTCCCTCCTGAAAGTGCTTCTGCTCAATTGGTTCCTCGACCATAACAATTATTCAGACACTAAGTGGACAATAATCAGAATGATCATAAAATTCACCATGACTCGTGATTTTGAGGCCACACCACGATCCATTGTTGACATTGTGGTAAATCATAAGCATCCTCCAAAACTAGAAAAATGACACATTTATAAGCTTCATCCACTGCATTAAGAATCATTGAGAATCAGACATGTTACAAACTAGCAACATGATGGAGATTTTCCCAGCCAACCAATTCAGTCTTTCTGCAAATAAGCATGAGCAAATTGAAAGGTCACACCAAGATCTACTTTTTTTTTGAGATCAAGGTGTTCAAGCATCTCACCTGACTAATCCTTAGGGCATGTGTAAACCTCCCAATCTGCATACCGGTTCAAACTACCGGGAGTAATCCTATATGTTGAGGGTGACTTGATCTCAAGACCTCCTGCATCATGGGTGGGTTTTTGAACATCAAGCCAACCCTTCAAGGTTCACCAAGATCTACTTTTGAAACTACAGTAGATCATTTTCATCCAAAGCTAGAAAAATAGCACCCTACGAGCTCTATCCACGTAGTCCAAAACTATTGAGAAGGAGACGTGTTGCAAATAAAGGGTGATATTCACTGCCAACCAATTTAGTCTTCTGCAATGAACTAAGCATGTGGAAGTAAAGAGCCACAAACAAGACAGTAGATCATAGACATCCAATCCAAAGCCAGAAAAGGAGACAGTTTTCCATATTATGCCCTACTAAGGAATTATGAAGAAGAAAACATGTTGCCATATTATGCCTGCCCAGCGAAATTAGTCTTTATGCAAGTACTAAGCATGTTGAAGTAGACAAAATCTTGAAGAAGGTTCTAGAAGGCAGTGACTACAAAAGTTATGCGGAACATAATTAGTGGAAATCAAGAATTAAATTCAATAAGTTTGCAAAGTTATATGATGCAAAATCTCTAAGCCTAGTAACAGAAACGTTTGATCATGAAGAATGGGAATATATGAAGGCATTTTCCTCTTTTTATCCCTGCTCCATAAAATGCTAACCACCAACTTTGTAGGCAAGCCATTCCTCCATGTATCTTTAATAACATTTCAGCCAATTTCTTCTAAAAAAATTACCAGATAAATACGTCCGAACACATCTTCCCTCCAAACAATTGCTTAAATTTTTCCTAATCCGTTCCCCAATCTTTGCAGAAGTCCCTGTGCTCAACTGAACTAAATTACTGCTAAATCTACAACTCCTTCAACACTCCCTAAGCAACACTGGTGTCATCAGTAACAGCTAAGGAAGGGATGATCACAAACTCCCTTAGAAAGAAATAAAATATTAAAAGTGAAAAGAAACTTCAAAAATACAAAAAAAAAAAAAATTCCAGCAGAAAAGACCATTCATTGCTCCACCTGACACTCCTATGTACAGCGAAAACTTGCCAACCCACCTGCCACTGATAAATGTATAAGCAATGGTTGGCCCATCAGCTGTTGGTATTTTCCCCAATATAATCCTGTGATGCAATATATATGCCAGCGATTAGGAGTAGATAAATATGCAGCTCATTGGGGGAAGAAAAATGATTAAGAAGGATTTTGAATAGATAAATCGATAAACTGAATGGGCTATGACCCCGTGAGAAAACAACACTTGCATCACAAACACCTATCAAGTAGCAGACAGGTAGCATCTTCGTCCAAAATCTACCTTAAGCTTCTGGAACCCAAGCAATAACAACAGTTTTAAAATCAATTTCCATGGCACGGATTCTACCAAGCAGCAATCAGGAAACAATTTTTACCATCCATGGCCAGTTTTAGAAAGAAATAATGAAAAATAGGTTGCATTGGAAACGAATGGACAGCTCTATGTTTCAGGGAGAAAAAAGGTATGCATCTAAAGAACAACAGCATCAATAGAAGTTGAGGTTTAATGAAATTTCTACATTTTAGCAGTGACTGACTGTTAGGCTTCCAGTTCATGACCAATGGAGCCTACATAACTCCATCAACCAAAGACATTGCTAAAAACTAGCAGCCATGGTAATTCATTACTGAGGTTCAAATATTGTGTCTAAGGTCAGGGAAACATTTAAAACACACACACACACACACACACACAATTGCATCAAAGAACTATTTACGCTGATAGACAAAATAAAAAGGGGAAATGACACAAGCGTCTTTTTTTTTTTTTTGAAAGATGAATCACACAAGTTTTTCCCCCTTATGACTTAGAAAATGAACCATGTTATGTGTTAGAGCAAGACGTTCTAAATCGATAAAACTCTTAATGGTGAAGTTCTTCGAAAAAACAAAATAATGCTCAAGTTCATTTGGTGATCAAAGAAAGACATGAAAATGGAAGTACAGAACACGACATGAACACAAGGAAGACAAGTCTAGCACTCACAAAAATAATAAGAACAAATGTTAGTGTACTGTGTACTGGAGAAGAGAGAAGAAAAGGCGATAGCCTGGTCATACAGACAGAGCATAAAACACATAAAACATAACTCAGAGTTTCATAAATCCCAACTGATTCAAAATCTCTCAAAAGAAAAAAGAAGAAAGAACAAAAAAAAAGAGAGAAGTGCTTCATAAATTCTCTCTTAAACTTCCCCATGTGCTGCAGATAAGATGCATGCTAGCAACCTTCGAATTTCACTATATTTTCCATCTGACTTGGAAACACGACTTGCATAACTACAGACTAAGATGCATGAAATAATTACCTAGATGTTTAGCAGGCCAGCTATCACTCTATCTCTATTTAATTTATTTATTTATCTATTTAAATAGTAATGTGAGGCAAATGCACAACCTTCAAGGATATGCGCATGAGATGATTACCTAAAAGTTTGACAGCTATCTATCTAATTTATTAAACAGTAATATAATACAGACCCAAAACCTTCAAGATTGTGGGCTTATTAGTTTATTTTATATTTCAATCGTAACATGACTCAAACAGACGATCTTCAATGCTGCAGCAGTGAGCACCTTCAAAGTGCTACAGGCTTCTCCAAGCCACCTATAGATTTTACTCAGCAAGTTTCTTTTGCCTGAGGTAACAGTCTAATGGTCCTCTTCTATTACCTCTAGGATACAAGCAAGCTGTGTAAAAAAAAAAGCACAAGTTTTCAGGAATACCATTTCATGTAAGACATTCAGTTAACATACTCTGGACTTGTATATGGGGCCATTTAAAAAAACTATAATAATAAAGTCACATGTGAGGTCATTTTCAAGAGGGAACACCAAACACACTGATTTATGAAGACAGATAAATACCAAATGTGGCTGTGATGATCATGGTGGTGGTGATGATTATGATGACAACAATGATAGTATGCACCTAATGTGGTCAGCCTTCTTTTTAACCCTTTCCAGAATGGGAACATGAACTTTTGTAACAAGAAAATGCAACTGCAAAGTACTAAACTATAATGTTCTGACACTTTCAGTATTCTCATTTGCATAATCAGCTGAAGCATTTTTAAAAGGTAGCAGATTATGATACTAGAAGCAGTACTCTGCTGCAATGCAGTGCCAGTTGCAAATAATACTCCAGTAGATGCTTTCATGTCATATGGATAAGAACAAAGACAACCAAAATAAGGCAGCTCAACTCATGTACTGCCCTTCACACCAAACAGTGGATCAACCTTTGAAGCACATTATCTGTAGGATGAGTAATCCACCACAGATTGGAAAAGGTAATCACCTCAACATACTGAAGTGATTGTAACTGCCAATTGCCAATCAGGAGTGCAGAACGAATGGTCTAACAGTATATCAGCTATTCATTTTTCAGACACGCATACGATCAGGAGATAATAAATAGGTCCACTATCCAGTGGAAGGACTTTATAATATAGCACCTAAGGATGCTGTGTAGAGCACAAAACAAATCAAACGTGAAATTCATAAAGAACCTCATGGATTCAACAGAATCCATGAAGCATACATAAATAGCAAGTCTCAGAGCTTCAGCATTATAAAAAAAGCATAAGCTAAACAAGGAACGCAAAACACCTGTTATCAACTCCAACTCGTACAGAAGCCCCAACATATTTAACCCGATCTCCTGAAAGCATAGAAAAAAGGGAATTAATAAAAGATATCAAGCATCTAAAGGGTTGAAGAAGTAAAGCAAAAGTAGTTGAACATAGTTAAAAATGGTTTACAAAAATCAAATTGCAAAATAACATCACAGTTTAAATGGTTTGAACCAGCAATTGAATCTGATTACACCGAACCATGATAAAAATAAATTGAATGTAATTGAACTACAATATTGTTCTATTTGAGAACAAATTTACAAAGATATGAAAAATCGGAAATCACATTGCAACTCTGATACTAAAATGCCAATTTTCTACTTGGCCGTTGATTCAGAACTTATATCTGTCCATCACGTGCCTAGTTCAAGATTTGGTAGAGAGAGAGAGAGCAAAAAACTGCCCTCTGATCCTAACTGACAATGGTAGAAAATAACATTTTGAGAGGAAAAAGAAAGAAAAAAGTAAGATAAATAAGAATTATAAGAATTCTTGGACAAACCAAACGATCATAGGGGACCAGGCTGTTGTGGGACCTAATTCAGGATAATTGACCAGATTAATCCTATTTTGGAAAGTCAACTATATGATTTATTACATATAATTATTCTCTTAATGTATTTCCTTTTTAGCCACCTTAATGGGCTCCCTTTTTACTATTTATTCATGTATCCTCTAAGAGGAAAATACAATATACAATACAATCACAGAAGAATTCTTCTCCATTCTCTCTTCTTCTTCTTATTTCCATATTATTATTCTACAAAGGTTGCCTTAGAGAGCTGTTAAGGTCAAACCAGGTAGAACTGGATGGTTCAGTTTAGTTTTTAAGACACTGATGGCAATCATCAACAAACAAGACGGTACAAGTGCGAAGAAAGGAAAGTAACAGAAGAAGATAATATTACCCCTTTTAAATGCTTTCTTTGATTGTTGTGATGATTCACCATCATCTGACTTCTCTGATGTCGAGGCACTTTCAGTTTCTCCTGAGACTCTCTAGATGAATAGCACTTAAAATCAGAAAGAAGCCCGATAACAAAGGAGAAAATCAAATTTTCAATCAACTTCTTTTAGAGATAAAAAATGATCAAAAACAACTACTCAAATTTTTATTACAGTAGAAAAGCTATTTCTAGCATTAATAAAGAACTGAAACAAATAACACCAACATTAATGATCTGGGCCTCTGCCAATGGAATTACCATTTTTTAAGCTGAGGAAGTAGATAAAAGAACCAAAGCTTGCAAATTTTAGCATATGGACCAACCACTTGCACTTTAAATGTACTTGGAGGTACTTGGATGGCCCAATCAACGGTCATCCATAGTACTACAAATTTTATAGAACTTTTAGAGAGGTCCAACCTTTCCACACACACAAAAGCTTGGGTTTCAGTTTTGGACGCACCAAGCAGACTGCACAACACTAAGAAATGAACACAAGGAATTCTCATTCAAATTAACATTCTTTATATACTTCAATGTTTTCATATCTGAGCTTCCATTTCGTCAAATGCCATAAACTTCATGCCCCCTCTTTTTAACACCACAGTTGAGTTAAGAACAAAATAACTAACCCAAGATGAAAGTGAAGGATGATACCCAAACCACTTTCTTATCAGTATTAAAAATCTCTCTCTTTTCAACTTTCCACAAAATGTTCCAACATATTGACTGTCCTCTTAAGACGATTTCCTGGAAGAAACTTCACACAGCAGTAAACCCAAGCTCTAGAAGCAATTATGACAACTTCGCATAACCAATGATCATGAAAGATCGATTGATATAAACCTCCACTGTATTTCTCTAGCCATTATATACATGCATGATCCATATTTCTTCATCATCAAAGCCTTTGTCTCTTCTATCAGACATGCTTGATCCATTATCTTAGAGAAATATCTACAGGACCACTTCAATTCATCCTCCATAAGTCAACTGAAACTCTTATCACTGTATTTTCCATGAGCACTCCTTGACCAGATCAACATGAGAGTTTATGAATTTGTACAATAGGAAAAAGTTAAATAAATGATATTCTGCACAAAATATCCATGACTCCACCTCCTAGTTACTAAGTATCTAAAATAATGGGCAACACGTTTTCTACCACAAGAATTTTTTCAACAAAAGATGCTCCTTCAACTTGGTTCCTAATTTTCTGCAGAATAGTAAGGAAGCAGGAAACTCAATACCAATATTTTAGAACCTGACACGTTTCAGTGGGCAGATCAATCTACATCAACACAAAAAAAAAATTGAGTATATGCTTAGTTATTTCTAAAACATTATTATACTAAGTTTTGTAATGGCAAAAATTAAAATAATATAGTATAATAGTTTAATACAGTATGCTGTCATATCATAACTCATATATACCATGGCACAATGGAAATGAAACTCTTATTTTAAAGGTCAGGTCAAATTGTTTCAGGAGTACATATAATAAGTGAACTGATGCAAGACAAACATGTGGCTTAGCCAAACCCACCAGTCAATTTCAGATTTTCCAACTCTGTCCAAACTATTACCCAGAGAAGTTTTTTATTAAAGAAAAAAAAGGCATTAAATTTAGAAGTTATCTAATTATATGAAAATCAAGTCGTATGGATAATGGATACAGAAAATTATGCCTTGATTGACCAAAGAGTCATGAGGAAGTCATTATGCAAACAGAAACTCACTGATATTGCAGGCTTCAATTTACTCAGCAAATGTTAGCAAGAGACAATAGAGATCATCATATTTACAAAATCATCCAATCCATGGTTAAATGCAAGTGCTTGCCTTCCCAAATTCTTCAAGGTTGAACGGCACAAGCTTCTTAAGGGCTTCAGCAGATGCTTTAATGTCAACTTCATCGTCATCACTACAGTCCGATTTTGCGTCGCTGCCACTTGCCCAGTCTTCTTCATTGCTAGCATCATTCTCATCTTCAGCCTCTGACTCTGATGTGCACTCTTCCCCTGACTCAGCATTATCCTCATCTGTCTCACTTTCTGAGCTGCATTCTTGACCAAAATCCTGTACCAAAGTAAGATTTTAATAACCACTACCACCACCCTGTACCATGACCTTTTGTGCAAGGTTGGTGAAAAATAGGTCATTTTCTGAGGCACATACATGCTTGACCATGATCCTTCTTTTTTTGGAGAAGGTTCTTGACCAAGATCCTTTACCAGGATAAGATTAGAAAAATGACCAAAAACTATTGCACAAGGTTTGTGAATTTTGCAGCCTTGCTGCATCCCACTCTTATGACAACGCGGAGAAAAGAAACTGCTAAATTTGAAATCTTCAAACTTCACCACAGTAAAGAAAATACAACGACCAGCTTACATGTGGAGCAAGGATATTGCTGTCAAGCATCAGCAAAGGTACTTGTAAATCTCGTGCAAGTGCTCTCACTAGTCTTTCTCGGTAAAGCTCCGTACCTTTAATCAAGATCCATAGTCCGAAGTTATGATCAAGGCATTAACAAAGTGGTAATGGTGCCAAATGGAAAAACAAAGACCCAAAAGAAAACAATGCAAGTATGCAGCATTTGCACATAACTAACCCGGCATGCTCTGTAGCAATATTCTCCCATTGGAAGATGTCAAACGGCCACCATATGATGCAGCAAATTTGTTATGCTTCAAATGAGAAGCAGCACATTCTACCAAGAGGTTTTTCGTTTGTTCACTACAAAAAGAAATTTGAAAAATTCAAATACGACAAAATAAACATGTTACAACATAATGCAGCTACAAGAGGAAACCGGTGGGGGGGGAAGATACAACAAGCACTTACTGAATATAATATGGGAACGTTTCCCATGAAACATTTATTTTCTCCCAGGGAACCACCCTGCGCAAGAACACATTTTTGAATCTTTCTCTCTTGGACAAGAAAGGTGATTCGTTCTTCTTACTCTCAAAAGACAACTTCTCGTTATTGAGCCACTCCTGCTGATCATGCTCCCCAAGCCGAGCATGCACATCAGAGTGTTTAACATCTGCTGAGACCTTTTCTCGACGTGCCTTCCCCCTCTCAAAGTTGGCCGAATCCTTTACTGGCACTTTACCCTCACTTGCATTCCTTCCATCCCCTTCTGAGCTGTAGAATCTCAATATACTGCTGTATGACCAATATGGGCTGTTATACCTCCCATGAAACCCAATATTGGCTGGAGAAAAAACTGGATTTGAACAGAACCTTCTAATCACACTGTCATGTCCTTGGTGATTTATAAAGGAACTACTCCTTCTGTATGACTGAGAATGTGAAAATTCAGACCTATTTAAGCTGGATAGTTGAAAGACAGAACCCCATTTCTGACTTCCACACTTGAATCTCCTTGCATACATTGCAGCTTTATTTACAACAGACAATTTCTAGGACATTGCCAAGATTATCTTAAAAAATACACTTTAAATACCTGAAATTCAGATAAGAAATGCTTAATAATAACAATACATTTTAAATACCTGAAATTCACATAAGAAATGCCAAATAATGGCATTGAAAGAAGTAAAGATCATACAACTAAATCGCCACACCATACAAAAAGGAACGATAACAAGAAATGAAAATCAGAATCCCCACAAGAGAAGCAACCAATCGAGGATATGACTGAACTTTGACTACATCCAATAGCAAAACGTGCTAAAATGAGACACAAAACGAGCATTACAAGTGATCCTCTGATGAGAAAACCTTCTTAACAAAGAAACCTAAAGCACATTTCAGTGCCTGAAGTAAAATTTGGAATCCAGATCGAGAACAATTGCTTTTACCAAAATTTCCTAGACAGACCTGATAACATTGTCAGAGTGGATATCATTTTTGGATAGAAAAGGTTGAAAAATGGGAGTCAAAGAATGCATTTACCAGAAATCATGCTGGGCTCGAAATGCCCAGCGAGACACATTATCATCTGTCCCTCTAAAATATCTAATTATCCACGCAGCATTTGAATTGAGGCACACCCAGACCAACTTAGAAAAATTACTCAAACACTTCTGAGAAATCAGAAAGTTTGTGGAAATTATACAAGACATGTACAAAGGGATGGTAACAAGTGTAAGAACAGAGTAGTGAGATGGTGAAGTTCCACATTAGTTGTTTGAGAGGGGCTATGACAATTTGCTTTGAATCCATATTTATTTGCTTTAGTTATGAACAATTTAACCTCAAATTCGAGATGAAGTGCCACAGTCTGTGTCATTTGCAAATGATATAGCAATTATTAGCAAGACAATAGATCATTTAAATAATCAATTGACTATAAAGGAAAGTTGTAGAGATGAATGGCTTGAAACTATAGAACAAAGACAGGACATATGAAGTACAACTTATGGTAGAACTGAGAACAAGAAGGATGAACTGATGAGTTAGTATTGCTTTGCATTAAGTTAGATGCTTGAGTACAATTGTCTAACAGAAAGTAGAATCATTTTTAGATATAGTGAGCAGGATAGGAGCAAGGTGCGCTGAGTTCAGGCAAGCTAATGGGGCACTATGGGATAAAATAGCACCATGTTGATTAAAGGAGTATCCAACTGCTATTAGACTGACAAAGCTTTACAGAGCCTACTATTTGATGATAACGAAAAGGCAAGTACAACATTGTGGTAACAAAATTCAGAACCAAAATAGATCCATAAAGCAACACTAAAAGATGGGACCAGAAGTAACCAATTAAAACCAACAAGAAGATGGAGGGATGTCACTTAAGGTGATCTAGCACACGTTTAGAAGACCATAAATAGCTTTAGTTCAAGGAACTTAAAGTGCTACAAGCAAAGAAGAAGGACACTAAAAACTACCATAGAAACAATAAAGAATAAACTGAAGATTGTGCAGCGGAAGATGATAGTGTTTGGAATAGAATAGAGTAGAGAAGTAGAGCTAAAAAGCTGACCCCAGATAAATGGAATAGTGTGCATGATGAAGATAATGATGATGATGCATTAAAGGGTTCAGAATTCAGAGAGATACAATTACAACAAAGCACCAAAACCAGATATGGAGCTCCCAAATTTCAAGACATACCACAACAAAAACCGAATGCAAAGAAAAAAGGATCCAAACTTTCTTACAGGAAAAGGTTAAAAAAGGATCTGAGTATTAAATTGCCCCCCCCACCAAACAGAAAATAAATATGGCCAAATATTCCAAAATAAGGATAAAGAAAACGAGGAACCAGATTTGTGATGCCAGATAACCAGTCTCTGCTCGAATGCATGGCAAGGGGAGTGCTTTCTAGGGAGGGAAAATAAACATTTTTTTAACTAAAATGAATAAATGGATTTAACCAATTTCCGCTTATAACATTGCTACTTTCCGGGAATGCACTTACCTTTCTGTAAGTCCAATACATCCTTCCATAGAGGATTTTTTATGGCCAAGGTGTCCAGGCCTCTTAGAGAACCCAACTAATCCTCGGGGCATCTGCAAGACTCTATCCACACACAGTGGGAAACTCTATGGGGAGTGGCCGTTTGGGGTGGAATGGGAATTGAACTCAAGACTCCCGCTTCCTGAGGCGGCTTTCTGGCCATCACTCCAACCCCTGGGTTATCCTTCCATAGAGAACTCACATTGAATGGAGAAAAATATGGTTCCATCTGGATGAATGGAAAAGGACAGAGCTTTCCTGGAAAACAGCCATTTTTTAACAAAAAAATGCTAAAACCATCTCCATTTTCAGACGAAAATTGATTTTTTTCAAGAAATCACTTTCCTTTCCATCATCGAAGCAGAGCTACATGATTAAATGATATTTAAAAAGAAGAAGAAGAAGAGGAAGAAGTTCGGGGCACGCAAAGAGTGTGGCAAATATGAAGACAGAAAGAAAAAAAATTGAAAACCGAAGAAAGGGTTAGAAACGGACCCTTTCCAGAGATGGGTTGGATTGAAATCTCTTCTTCTGCTTGTGAATGTTCAGATGAATCGGAAGGAACTGTGTGTTGAGGAGCGGGGCAAAGATACAAAGAGAAGCCGTCAAGAAGCTCCTTTATTTCCTTGACATATTTTCTGTGAAATCGTTCGATTTTGATTATATGGGGTGGAAATTTCTGATTTCTAATCTCAGGACGACCGCAGTTGCAGAGGAATGGATTTCCATCTCGAGCCAAAAATTGCCACCTGCTAAATCTGTGCCGCTCGACTGAGTCGGGCATGTTCGAGTTGAGATTTAGAGCATCTAAATTTGAATAGGTCTAGCCCTAAGCCCATGGTAATTCAGTCTCGAAAGAATCCTCTTCGTGGGTCTAAACCTGGCCTGAGCCCGTAACAATCAAACGGGCTTAATTATACGACTTTTACTCCGTTTATGAAAGTAGACAGGGTCAGAAAAATTGAATGAGCTCATTGGGCTTTTCAACTCATTTAAATATGTCTGTGTGATAAAGCTTGGTCTATTTGAAGATTTGGGAGAAATGTCAGACTCAACCAACGTACGCCTCAGTTTTTTTTTTTTTTTAAAGTTAGCTTATGCCTCGGTCTTAGTCCTCCTAAAACTTTTGGGGGAGCGCCATTGCACCTATGCTTCCGGGTATGGGCTACACATTCTTTTCTTTTTAAAGAAATAAATAATTTTAATTACTAATCTTGATTTTACTAAAGTATTTAGAAAGGGTACAAGTTACCATGGACTAATATAATGGAACTATTTATATTACATAAATATAAATATAAATAATTGAATTATATAGCTAAAGAAGCCAAAAAGACCTAATAGGCTTCACAAATTTACTTCAGGAGCGCCCCAAATGGGCTCAAAAATGAAACCAAGCTTAGCCCAATAGTTGCACTTGTTAGGGGTCATGAAAGCTTAGGCTTGGTCTCACACCCCAATTTCTAACATGGTTTTTAAAAATGGCTAAATAAGTTACTAGTTTAAATAAAAGATAGATAATAATCCGTGAGGCATAAGTTTTCACTATAGTGCATCACTTTTAAAAGGAAAAGACCATTTTACCCTCTCTTTTTTAAAGAGGGGAGATAGAAGAAGAAAAATAATATCAAAATGGTCTTTTTCTTTTAAAGGTAGTGTACCATGATGAAAACTCATGGTAAATAGACCATCACCCAAACAATGTGGCTAAATAGATGCAAATTTTCATAGCCCCTACATGGGGCCTACCTAGTCACCTTCTTCTCTCCTTCACTTAGACCCACTCCTTTTGTGACTTGGATTTATACTCAATTTGACTCAATTTGGAGTTTCGAGTTGATGTCTCCATTTGAGTGAAATCCATTTAAGATTGGTTTTATCTTTAATGTGATCAGGCCTAAGGATGTAAACAGGCCAAGTTTGGGTCGGGTCTTGCATGTGCCAACTGCCAAGTCCTATTATAGTGGGTTTGAGGGCTTTTAGGAAAAATTGCGTACCTATAAATAGAAAAAGCTTAGTCTATTAGTTTTGAGTCAGGCATTTTAAACCTTTGGGGCTTTCAGGAATATTGCCTTCTCTAATCGGGCCCTTGCCCGTGCTTGGTGTGAAATGCTGGCCCACGGGCTGTACTGCAGCTGGGTTTTCTAGCTTGCTTTATGTTGGGCTTGATTCAGGCCTATAAATATCAGCGTTAGTTAAAATTTGAGTCCAACTCAAATTGCTTTTGTAGGAATCGAGTTTCAAGTCGAAATGCATATGCACGTTTATCTGGACAGCTTATTTGGACTTCAAATAGAATTTCTATAGATTATTTGGACTTGATCTGAATTTCAATTTAAGCCTTAGACTTTGGGCCAAAAAATTAGCATGACCCAAGCCCAGATCAACACAATTGGGAGTTTTCGAGTTTTTGCATGTGGGCTTAACTTTAGGCCCGACCCAAGTTACACCTATAGAGAGAGCAGGGGTCGAAAAATCGGCCGGATCAAGATTTTGGCCGATTTTTCATATCGGCCGAGTCTTTCTCTCTCTTCAATTTTTTTTTTTTTAAAATCTCGGTGGTTGTTTTAAAAAAAAAAACACTTTAAAAAAATAAAAAGGTTGTTATATATATATATATATATATATATATATATATATATATATATATAGGCCGATATCCATTCGATATGGGCAAATATCGGCCTGGGACCACAATCAATATTTATATTTTATTTTTTAAAAAGAAGAAATCGGCCGATATTCGACCTATTTTTTTTTCTTTAGCCAATACGATACATATCAGCCGAGATTTAAACCCCAGAGAGAGAGAGAAAAGAGTTCGAGAAAGACAACTAAGGCAATGCTTGAGAAATTTTGGTTGGGCGAAATTTTCTTTGCCAATGTTTCTAAAAATTACTGATATTTTGGGGAAAAAAATGTTTATTTCAGCCTAAACTTAGATGGGCAAAATTTGGCCAAAAATTATTACCGAAGGCAAGACTAGAAAGGGTTAATAAAATTATTTTTTCAATTCTAAATATATTAGGTATTAAAATTGGTTTATTATTTATAGAGTGTCTATTTGTAATCCTAAAAACTTCCTTTACCGAAGTTATAAAATGCCAATTTTTTTTCTATAAACTTGAAGGGGATGCCTTAACTTTATTTTCTAAAATTTATCTAAAAATTGTTTAATAATTATCTATCATTATAAATTGTTTCCAAGTGCAAGAGGATAAGGGGAAAAATGATTGAACCGTTAAACCCAAAGGGGTTGGAGTGATGGCCAAGAAACCATCTGATGCGAGCATCTATGGACAACGAGAACAAATTGTTATCTTTGATCCAGGCTCGGGTCAAAAGCCCAACACTCAACTTGGGCCCATTCTTGTGAAGATTAAACATTGACGTTGGACTCAAAGTCCCAAAGCCAATGGATACAAAGTCAGTTGGACTGTGAACAGCAAACATGTTGGCTGAGTGGTAGTTTCTTAGGATTAGTTTATTTGATTTAGTACCATGATTGTTTTGATTTACGTGTGGGAAATCGTAGTGTACTCAGTGTAAAATTTCCACAGGTGAATCCACTACCCACACATCAAGGTTAGGCTATGAGGGCTCGAACTCTCAGTCTCTCGCTTCCTGAGACGGGAGCCTAACCAGTTTGTTTTCTCTGGTATTTTCGAAAGATGTGTTTTAGTTAGATTAGAACTGGGTATTCTGAAATTTGAGTGTCTCGTAACTGGAGGGTCGGCCGTCGGCTCCTATGTTTTAGGTGCTAGAGTCGGTTTTTTTTATTATTTAAAGGCTTGTATTCAGCCAGATTTAGGGAGGTTTTTTTTGGAAAGTTCATTTTCTTTCTGAAAATAACAGCGGTTGTTTATGAAGATCTGTATGCTGCAAACAGTTGCAGGTTTCGTTGGCAGACAAGTGTTGAGCACAGAGTTGTTCCCTGTTGCCGTGATCTGACCCAGGAAAAGGGTTGTATGAAGCAGATGATACCATAGTTGCAGGCTCCCTGCAACCTTCTCCAATCAACAACGTGTGTTGCTGGTTGCAGGCGAATCAGAAGTGTGTGAGAGGAGACCTGAAACCTCTCCTCTTCGCCAGATCAACCACGTCATTCTGTTCCTGTGTAGACGAACAGTTTTTCAGGCCCAGTTTGAGTGATCTCCTACTAGCCCAGTCTGAACGTGTGAGGAACTCTTCTGCAATAAATATTGAACTGCTATACACCCAGCAGTTGGGTGGTGAATTTGTTGCAGACCCGACGACATACGGTGCTGTAATATATATGTATTTTCAGACAGTTAAGGAGGAAATCCAATGGCTTTTGGATTATTGCTTCTAATTTGAGTTGATCAGAACCCGATCAATTATCAAGCTTCTGCTATACTTTGAGTCAGATATTTGCTTATTTTACCAAGCCTACATCACCACTTTAGAAAAGTGGGAGTCTTGAGTTCAATTTCCACTCAATTCCAAACGGTCACTCTTAATAGAGTTACTCGGTGTGTCAATAAGGAAGCTTGCACATACCTTGAGGATTAGTCGGGTGCTCTAAAAGATCTGGACACTTTGATCATAAAAAAAAAAAAATTAAACCCATTAAATGAATTTGAATGGTCCTAAATCAATTTAAGCTTCATGCCTTTAAACAGGCCCATTTAGTATTGGTTATGTTACAATGCCACATATGGCGGTGTTTCAAAATCTGATACACTCATATGCTGAATTTTAAGCGTAGTAAATCTAAGCCCATTAAATATTTTTGACCTTGAAAGTCAAGTTCGGACGCCTGAATACCTTGATCTTGAAAAAATAAAAAGGCCTATCTACTAAGCCCGTCAGTGTAATATATCTAGTAGTTATGTTACACATGCCCCTGGAAATCGGAAGTACTATCATTTTGGTACATGGACCTTGGATTACATGGGCGGATGGAGATGCTGAGGCTTGGGCTTATGTTGGCAGTGACTACCCTAATTTAAGTCTCTAAATGGGCTTTTTCGCATAGGCCCATATAAAATCCAGAATGTCTAGTAGAATTCATATAAATATGAAATATAACTCTTTGATGATGGTGATAATTTCACTTTTTTCATTGCTGATATATGTAAAAAATAAATAAATGGTGCAAATCTTAAAATATTATAAAGGCATGATTTATAAATGGAAATTGATGAGACACCTTTATTTTTAACAGAGGGACATATTAGTCCTTTATTATTATTTAAATAACTTAAAACACTTTCATGAGAAGATACTAATTATGATATTAAAATCTAATAAAAAGTTTTTTGTCATTTAAATCATAATAAGATATTAAAAATGAGTGTGTCCCATAATTAATTAAGAAATAAATTAATACAATAAGAAAAAATATTGTTCAAAGCAATTTGTCCCTGACCATTAAAATAAATATATATTAATTTTTTATATTCCAAAAATCTGGGCAACCAAAGGAAGCAGGGCTTGTCACGAATCTCAATTTAGCGCCACTCATTATATATCACGATATGAGATATTGTGGTATCTCGAATTTTTTAATGCCAACGTCAGCCATTGGAACTACTGATACGCTCGAGGTGCATCACCATTTTTTATTCATTTTAATCATTAATCAATAATTAATTGGAGATGGTCTACCTAATTAATTACAATTTGAACAAAGAGTTAATTAAATATATATTTTATTTTCATAAATAATTTGGCGAAACCTAGACGAGACTCCTCAATCATACTTTTAAAATATTAAATTAAATGAGTTTATAAAATAAGAGACTCCTCAACACATGGTAATGCTCTCAGGACAAGAGACATGGACCTCCATTGTATTTTATTAAAATAAAATTAATAATTTTTTTACAAGATTATTATTTAACACCTTAATTGCATATAATAATAATCGTTTATTTAATAGCTCAGCTCTCATACTTTCAGAGGTATAGATCCATTAATATATATTAAATCAAATACATGTTCTATTTATAAAATTTGAAATCTATCTGTTGATTGTAACTTTTGATTATAAGATGCAGACCTTCAATTGATTAATAATAAATATGTTAAATTTGATAGTAAATATCACCTAGATTTATGTTTCAAAAACCATTTTTTTACAGTTGTATGGTAAGTGAGGTAAATAAAAAGGTGAAATTCACGAAAAATGAGATTACTCTTTTCAGTTGTACAAAAGTTTTATATACTTTTAAATATATAAATAATTTATGAAATAATTAGATGAGATTGACTTCATTGTTAGTTACAATAAAACAAAGTAAATTTTAAATATGGATTCTATTTTTTATAAAGAAACCCTTAGATCTAAGTATCCATCACGATAGATAATGAATTGTAAAATCAATCACTGAGACTTAGTTTCTATTGAATTGATATACAATTTAAAGTCATTTAATCTAACATACATCGTAGTGTATCTAAATCTATAGTCGAATAATTCTCATAGATAATTAATATTTGAACCCATTAACAATCATATAAAGTTCGAGATTGAATGAGCCTAAAATAAATTATATATAAAGCTAACTATATTTCTGTCTAATTTTTTTTTTTTTAATAAGAGGTTAGTATTCATTCGAAAGAAGGTGACGAATATCCCAGAGAAAACAATAAAAGACCCAAAGTTTAAATCAGGTAGCGATAAGACAAAACTTGTCCATACCAGAAATATCACAAAAAAATATGGACAATCAAAATCTACAATTTAGGTTCAGACAAGCAAAACAACTAATAGCATACTCTAGAAAGACCATCCCGATCAGATAACTCAACCGTGGAATTCAACACAATTGATGATGAATTCAACCTTCTTTAATAATTTTTTATTCAAAACACATAAATTATTGGTGTCAACATGTACAATTAAAACCCTTGACCCTTGATTCCTTGGTAATGTCTGATGCAAAGAGGATTAATTTTTTGTTAGAAAGGTGATCGAGTTGGGTCATTTATTGGAGTCTAAATGGTTGCTCTGATACTTTGGAATTAATATCTCCATCATTGGATCTACAGTTGGTCTCAGCCAATGAAAATAATAGTGGATAGTCTACTACTATACATGATCATGTGCTGCAATCTATTAGACAGTTTCGGGTCTGATGAACAAGATTTAAAAATACAAAATTAGCCATTGAATTTAATATATAAAATATAAATTAATTAACAGGGGTGATTCAGCAAGTACAATAACACGAATAAATGTGCAATTTAACCGGGCCTAACTTGAGTCTGGTAGAAAATTCGAAAAAAATAATTTAAATTAACTCCAGTAAAGTTCAAAATTTAATCTGAGTTGGACTAAAGTTATTAATTAAAATCGAATTTGAGACATAATTTACAAAAATAAATGATAGAAGTATCTTCTCTTTTTTATATTTAGAGACATCGTCTGTTGTAAAGAAAAAAATATTCGTTGAAAATGACATCTTTTATTATTCTATTATAATTTCCAATTTTCACGGTACCTTGTACTATTTTGATAAATTTTATATTTATCATGGGATAGATAGAGGAATTGGAGGATAATATAATTCAAAAGAAAATAGTTTTATATTTGAGCTCTCCATTCACAGATTTTTGATGAAATTCAAAATTTTAGCCATTTCTTTATTCTGAACATGAACTAAAAACATGTATTTTTCAAAAATGCTAATAAATATTTACGAAAGGTAATTAAATTTTACTAACTTAACCATAATTTTTATCTTCATTGAATTTGTATGTTCTCAAAAGAAAAGAGTCCTTTGGTATGACAATTACAAGCACATGGTGACCAATTTGTGGCAGAATTTCACTATGAGAATCCCACTTCAAATTAATTTTTCTCTTAATCCCTATTACAATAAACTTAATCAAGGAGGGTATAATCGTCATAATCCGTTTAGATTTTTCTCTAAATTTCCCTGCTCTGATGCGTATAGCTGTTAATTAACATTCGTGGCCCAGGCGTAGTTGAGGTGTCACACGCCACCGATAATTAGTTGTCCAAAGGACCAATGAGATTTAGAAACGTGTCAACTGACTTTGATTTTCGAGCCCTTCTTTTTGTCTCTTTGTGCGCTGGAGCAAAGCTTGTTATTCATTCGGCGGAGCCTGGAAACGCGGCAAATACACAATTACCGAACGGCTTTGGAATCCGATATTCCACGTCAGACTCTACGTTGTTTGTTGAATGCCACGTGTGCAGACGCAGCGAATAGGGAGCGGAGCTCCTGAACAGGAGACAGACAAGTGGGCCATGTTACGGCTCGGCTCAGCTCACCTAGTTGAAGCTGAGCCTAATGTTGACAGCGATTTCCAACTCCGTTGAGAATCGAGATTCAGCACACCGATAAAAAACAATAAAAATTGAACGAGTGTAATTCTTCAGCATCTAACAGATTTATGTTAAAAAATATCAGTAATTTTTTTTTCTAGTTTGAATAAATATTTACTAAAATGAATAAGATTAAAAATGATTGGATGAGTGTTCAAGACATGAGTAAAATACATCCTTAAAAATCGACTATTAAGGAAAAAATACCATGTGTTTAAAATATTATAATCCAAATGCCCACAAGCGGTTAAGGACTACCTTAACACCCTCTTTACATCAAAGTTAGAGACACTCAGCTCTTTTTCTCTATCCAGAATTAGAGACAATAACTCGATTCATTTTTGTGGTATCCATCCTTTGATACCAAGTTAAATATATGAGTAGAATTCACCTTTAAAAATGATTTTTAAAGGTGAATTTTACTCATATATTGAAGAGTGAGAACATTGGTCCCTTAAATGATACATTTTTAAATTTATCATTGTATTAATATTCAGTATTATATAATATTTAATGTTAAATAATAAAAAAATATTGAGTGCAAAATGATAAATATGACATGATAAATATTAAACGCAAACAACAATGATATATCAATTATATTATTTAATATTGAGGAAGAAAATCAATTCATCATATGATATGTCTGTATCGATTCATTGATACATATTGACTTTAATAGATTGATACACCTCCGTTTGCACTTGTCTGTCATTCATCGCATCTATATGTTATTTATTCGAACTCTAGTTGCAACACATCGATCTGATGAGCATCGATTTTTATTTTTCTATTACGTTGCGGTTGATGAAAAATATATTGACCATATTTTTTATACTTAAAGATTTAATGTAACACAAAAAATTTACTGCTGGTGGAACAAAGAATCTAAACTGGTCCAAGAAAAGCCCATTCCCAACGTATTACAATGGAACCCACATCAATTCATTTCTCTCTTTAGCGCAGGCAGACAGCACACAATTAACTTCTGTCCGCAACATGACAAAATGTTCTCATGAAGACAAAAAAGTACCAATGCCTGCTTCATGTCTGCACTCGACCACCACTCTTTTTTTCTTTTGCAAGGCCCACTTATCACACAGTTCATAAAGCAACTCTACGAATGAAACTTTTCTTTTCTCACCACAAAAAATTTAATAAATTTTTCATTCTTCCTTTTGTTAATATTTTCAAAGTTGATTCTATTCCGATTCTAGTATGAACTAGGGAAAAAAAAATGGTATAAATTGATTTTTTTTCTCTTCTTAATGTTTTCTTTTTTACAAAAACGGTCGATATGATGTGGTCGAAATATCGACATATCAATTGATATTCAGATGTCTGATATGAACATTTTATCTGTAGTGATATTTTATATGATACATTCAACATATCAAATCAATAAATATTGATTTTTACTCCAATAAAACATGTTTCTAATTAAAAAAAAAAAAAAAACAAGTCTCAGCACTCAAGTGGGATGAGAAATTATCAATCGTTGTAAACCAATTGACTCAAGTTTAGTCAGAATTTTCAATATTCAGCCAAATTTTCATTATCATTGGTGCTTTTGGGACCAAGTTAGGTCTATCACAAAAAAAATTATATTAAAGATGTAACTCTATCATGTATCAACAAAATTATTGGACATAGCATGAAAGGAAGTAAATGAGTCTACCATTACAGATTGGAACATTTATGAGATTTTAAGGCATCCCAACAATAGCTTAGAAGTTTTCATTCAAAGTTAATATTCCAATTGTCCCATATTTGACATTTTACTTTGTACCTTAATTATCTTGAATTATTTCAATTTATATGTTAAAAAGTAGATTTGTTGAGACATATTAGTGTGAAAAAGAGTTTTTTTTTTTTTTAAAAAAAAAAATGCTTACAGGTTTTTCATTTTTTTATTTTTTATA
The DNA here is from genome assembly GCA_013350335.1 of Chimonanthus salicifolius. NCBI lineage: Eukaryota > Viridiplantae > Streptophyta > Magnoliopsida > Laurales > Calycanthaceae > Chimonanthus > Chimonanthus salicifolius. The sequence goes on from CM023538.1 coordinate 1,217,216, forward strand.
ATTTAAAGGAAAAAATTGTAGGAGAGAGAAGCTTTAGCATGCATTATTGGTCGATTGATGCATATCGTTAATACATCTGTATCAACTCCAAATTTATAACACTCCTTTTCTAATCATTTTTCATGTTGGTAATCATCACATTAATGAAAACTCACTGATTCTCCTGTCATCAATGAAATATGCATATAGTAAATGAATGTATTTTTAAACATAAGGCAATAAAATAAAGAGTTGAATTAGCGTTCGGTAATAATAAGTTTTTTTCTCATACAATTTCACTCGATTTGAAATTTTGTAATAAAAAAAAAATGAAAGATAAAAAGACTTTCCTTTTAGTGGAGCCATTGTGCTATGAAAATGGAGGTAATAAGCTAAAAAAATTGAACTTAGAGTGGAATGCATGAGCTAAAACTAATAAATAAAAGATAAAATACTTAAATGCTATTTTTTATATCAGGTTTGGGACCCCTTTTGTCACGCCCCGACTCGACCGGTGGGCTTGGAACGCGACTGATTTTTTTTTTTTTGAAAGATAAGTAAACTAAACCACAAGCATTCTTACTTAGCCGAATCAACAGTTAGGCCCAGCGGTTACATATTAGCCCGTTAAGTGGACTCAAACATGTACTATATGCTTGCCCCATAAAAATAGACATAAAAGCGTCATAACATACTCAAATCAAATCTAACATTGATTAATACAAAGCATAAGAAACTTAATCATTGATTCATCATTCAAAAGCATTGTTTCAAAAGGCAACATAGCCTATTACATCAAATGGACATAAATTAAGTACCACATCCGGTACAAAAAAAGACAATGGTTCCAAGAACCAACAGGGAAAGATCAGGGCATTCCTCTCCGGGGGAATCCCAAAACACTGCTATAGCTTAATCGCCCTAAGCCTGAAAGAGAGGGTCCTCCTCATCGGGTTCATCGCCTGAAAGGTGAGTGGTGTGAGCTAACTAGCCCAGTGAAAGATAATTAACAATGCAAATTAAGTAAATATAAAACAGGTTAGCAACAGTTCAATATCACATGCTTGATAGAAAAATAAGCATAATCTCAAGTAATATATCAACATCATTAAACCACTGCCATTATCCACCGTAACGCCTGCCGACTACACTGAGACCAGTATTAAGTCCTGACACGGTCAAAATACATCCTTACAAGTACATCTCCGGCTCTTAAACATAGCCGATACTGACACCCTCAAGTCAGCAACTGACGACAGCATGGTCCGCCCATGGTCCAGTAAACATAAACCATCTCTCATATGGTCGATATTGGTTCAATAGCCCAGGTACGTGGAAGCAGTCTTACATACACATACGATCAACATCGTAATACCATAATCATCACAAGCACTCTTACCATAGTGCACCATGTATAGGCACATGAGTGGGTTCATCAAAACCGAAACCACTCATTGCTCAATATAACACCTGTTTACAAAATCTGCAGAGTTAAGTTCCCTCACCGTGATCGTGTGGTTTCGCGGTCTCTGTCAAACAACATACAAGTGCACAATCAATATACATATCAGATACGTACATATACGTAATATTTGGAAATCACACAGTTTTCCCACAAAATATCCAGGGTTCATGGAAATGAGTCTCCTACTTGGTTTCTAGCCTTTTTAAATCATCCACAAGATAATAATATAATAATAAAAGGGGCTCAGTCCAAACTCATATTGTCTTCTGGGCATTGACCAGATCGACTTATTGAGTGAGGTCTAGATCCTCGGGTCACTTCTCGGTTGTCTTCTGGATAGGACCAGAGCTGACATTTTGAGTAGGCCTCGAGGTCACCCAGTTCCCGACTATAGTGCCGGCCTGAAAGTGAATCACTCAGTTCCCAACTAATGTCGGACTGAAAGCGGATACAATAGTATTTACACTATAAATAATAAGAGAAGAGGGTTAGTACAATTTTAATTAACAAAAAGGGGTACTAAACATCACATCACAGAATCTAACAAAATAATTATTTTTTTGAATAAAATAATAATATTTAATTATTTAATTATTTATTCATTTTTTTTCTTTGATGGGAACCAACATTTGAAATCATAAGCAACTATAATCTCAAATAAAAATATTTTTTTTGAATAAAATAATAATATTTAATTATTTAATTATTTATTCTTTTTTTTTTTTCCTTCGATGGGAACCAACATTTGAAATCATAAGCAACTATAATCTCAAATAAAAATATTTTTTTTTTCTTCGATGGGAACCAACAATTGAAATCATAAGCAACTATAATCTCAAATAAAAATATTTTTTTTTTCTTCGATGGGAACCAACAATTGAAATCATAAGCAACTATAATCTCAAATAAAAATATTTTTTTTTTTAATAAAATAATAATATTTAATTATTTAATTATTTATTCTTTTTTTTTTTCTTCGATGGGAACCAACATTTGAAATCATAAGCAACTATAATCTCAAATAATTTTTTTTTTGAATAAAATAATAATATTTAATTATTTAATTATTTATTCATTTTTTTTCTTCGATGGGAACCAACATTTAAAAATATGAGCAACCATAATATCAAATAAAAATATTTTTTTAATAAAATAATATATATATATATATATATATATATATATATATATATATATATATATATATATATTTATTTTTTTTTTTTCTTCTTCTTCCCCGCTCACTGTCTGCAACAGACAGTGAACGGCCGGTGAACAGTAAAATCGAAAATGGAAATGGGGTAATTTCTGGACTCGGTTTTTACATCTGACAGGTCCGATGGATTCCTCCGGGAGTCCTCTTTCCATAGGGAGAGGTTTGAAGCTTTGAAACTCAGTGAGCCATCCGATCTTAACACCGGAAGCTTACTGATACGAGGAACTCTAAAATTTTTCCTAAATTTTAAAATCAGTTTTTTCTCACTTGAAAACAGAGCCAAATTCAAAATTTTTTTATTCAAAACCGATCGAAATTGAAAGGGGAATGCAGTGGTTACCTTGGATTGAATTTCTGGGCTGAAATCCGGATTTTTTTGAAAATCTTTTCTCTAAGTAACAGTAACTGAAAAACAAACGGAAGTCTCGGCTGGTTTTTTTTTTTTTTTGTTTTTGCAAGAGAGAGAAGGGAGAAGAGAAGATGTTTTGGGCAGTTCAAACGGATGGGGAAAGCCATAATTTATAGGTTTTTTGGTTGGGAAATCCAGGCGCACGCGCGATGGGACGGGACGACAGGCGAATAGCCGAAAAAATCGGGTTGAGCAGGCTGCTGCACGCCGATGGCGATGATACAGTAAATTTTTGGGTTTTGCATATCAGCCCTCCACATTTTCCATTTTTGCAAAAAGGGCCCCATTTTGATAAAAACTGGAATTTTTAACTAAAAAAATAATTTTAAAAGCTCAAAAATTTAATCCAACCTTACAGATAAGTTGGGTTTTAAAAATCTTAATCACCATAAAAATTTCAGATTTTATCTCTTATTAAAAATTATTTATTTAAATAAAATTCATATTTTACCCATAATTACATAATTAAACAAATGTAAAAATAACTAATTTGTAAATCTTATTTTGAAGTGAAATGAAATAACTAGACCATTCTTAAAATGGTCTACCATAACATACTAATTTCAAATTTTATTTCATTTTCAAAACCCTTTAAAATAATTAGTACTTCCCTTTCGGGGTTTTGACGAGCGATATTTAAATATCATTTTCTGAAAATAATTTTATTTTAAAATCAGAAATGTAAATCCTTCGTTAAGGAAAATATTATTCACCAATAATATTCACAAAATCACACAATTTATAAAAATATACACAACAAGTGGTAAATTACCAAAATGCCCCTCCAGTTCGACGAGCTAAATCACTGAGTTTTCGGGCTCAGATCGGGCCAAACTTGGGCTTTCCTCGAAGCCCTAACCAAAATCCTCGAGATTAACCGGTTAAACATGATTAACGAGCTAAAACTCGCCTAATCTGAGGCAGGGTATTACACCTTTACCCTTTTAGATTGGATCATTCAAAAATTTTCAAAATATGCGTAACCCAAACATGATTATTTAACATTGAATTAAGTTTATTGGTAGATCAGGTCTGAAATTGTTACACTATTTTGCAAAATCGAAGTCAATATTTTAAAAGTCAAATAATTTTCTATCACAATTTGATTTAGTTAGGTTCAACCATAAGTCAATCACTTTGAATTATTTTAAACAGTAACATTAGTAATAAAATATAATTTTATATTTAAGATAAACTATAAAAAATATAAAACTGAAATTAAATTGTAACTATGATATCATATGCAAAAGAATAATTGAAGTTTTCAGTGAAAAAGAGGAAGGAAACTATAAAGAAAATAAAAAATTATAATATTTTTTTATTAACCGAACTATTCTAAGGATGTGGCCATCTGAGGCGTTACGAGGTTTCACAAGTCAAACCACAGATTTCGATATTTAAAACACTTATAGAAGCAACCGTCTGAATATGTCGTGCGATAAATTACCAATTTCTCATGATTCGAAAATTCGCCCAGAGAAAATGACTTCTGCCATACGGTGGGCCCCACTAACAAATGGTACAACCTACCGTCCAAAACGTCGAACAAGAAGCGTTGATCTTCACGCGCGTGTAGGGCCCACCAAAGCTAGCGAGAAATGCTGACGGCGCGGCGCGCCATTTATGCACGAGTGCCCTTGCCAGCTCAGCCATTCTCACGTCAGCAATTTCCGTATTTTAATATTTCTTTTCTTTCAAAAGATGGCGTACATCGAAGGAATACTTTAAATGGTGATCTCTCGTTCACCGTCAATGGTAGTCAGCCATTAATTAGATTTCGATGATGCGTGAATGATCCGACAACTGAGGCCCAGCTGACATATATGGAGATTTGCGTCACTAATTGTATTTTTCTTATTGGTCCACAAGTCCAAATTATTGCATGAACAGTATATCCCAACTACCAATTACATGCAAAAGTCTAACAAAATGAGAGTTCTTATTTTCTCTTTGAAAAAATTAATTTCCATGACTCATTAAAATAAATTAAATACTGATAAGTCGAAATCTCAGTATCGGCCGATATGAGATATCGACCGATATCTCGACCAATAAAATTCTCTTTCTTCATTTTTTTTAACAAAAATCACCCGAAATATCGGCCGATATTGTGATATCGACCGATATGATGCAGCCAAGATATCGGCCGATACGAATCACATTGGCCGATATGATAAGATTTAAAAATCGTATTCTATGTGCTGATATGATTCGTATCAGTCGATATTCGAACCCCTGCTGATAATATTATAATTATGAAAATAAATTATTCATTTAATTTAAATAAATAAAGTTAGAACCTACATAGAAAGAGGGATTCCTGAATTTGATTTTCATTCCACCTAAAAGAGCCACTTTCCATGTGTATAGGCAGAGATGTTTGCACATGTCTCAAGGATTAATCGAGTGTTCTAAAAAACCTATAATCCTTGGTCATTAAAAAATTAAATAAATAAAGTTAACATTTAATATGTTTGATGAGAGTATTTCATTTTAAATTCTCACATCATTATTTTTAAAAATTTTGTAATGATATTGGGCCCTTGATTATTGTCAACTGTAATTTGAGTCATAAAAATCTTGTGACATTTTTATATTTGCATTGTTTTTTTCTCCTTTATGCAACTGTGTAGGTGGATTGAATTAATGATATAATAATTAATTTTAATAATGATACAAATTAATATCAACAAATCTCTCTTATTAAAATGAACATTGAAGATTTGTTGTGTCCAATAATGATATTTATATATTAAAATTGAAAATATTGGCAAATCTATTATTTCTGAGTTTCAAATATTATATTTAAAATGAACATTGAAGGTTGGGTTTTATAAGTGTTAACATGGCCATGTTTAAAGTAAAGAAAAATAATTTTAAATTTTATTTTAAGTCAATTTAAGATCGAATGCAAGTACTTTTAACGCACTTTGGTTACATTTGGATTAGGCGTAAAGGAGGGTGATGGAGGGAAACCCCCATTACCCTTATTTAAAAGTGGAGGTAATGGAATAACACCTTGTTTACCTCTTTTCTCCACTTTTTAATTACCCTTTTCATACAAGGTATTCATTTTAAATACCCTTATCCTGTACACCCCTAAAAATTTAACCTTCGTACAAACGCAGCTTTCTTTCCTACTTATTTCAAGTAGTTGGATTAGTAGGAATAGTGCGGGGTACTAAAGTTTGGTATTCATGCGGACTACCAAACCTCTCCCATTTCATTTTATAAATGCATTCTTCCCACGTCGATATTTCCTTCTCTTCAAATCTCTCTCACTCTAAGCATTTTCCGTGGAAAAACCTCGATTTCGATGGGAATTTCTGATCTTTTCTTGTCCTTCTTATAGATCTCTTCATGATTTTCAGGTACTTTCTTTTGCTTGGATTTGGCATTTTCTACGGTAGATTCTAGTTATTCTTTGCCATGTTTCTGTTCTGATTTTATATTAGGGTTTTGAGTTGCTGAGTCTTGAAATCAATTGTGTTTTGGGACTGTGATAGTTCTCTGGAACTTCAATTTATTCACTTGATATTTTAATAGCTCGATTTTAGTTGCTTCTGAAGGAATTTTATTTTCTTGGTTTTTTTTTAAATCTCTATGAGAATTGGATTTTGATTTAGACCGCGTTTGAATGTCTCCAAATTTCATCTGAGGTGCAAATTTCAGTGAACGGGCAAACAAACAAACATCAATTCCGAGATTTTTCTATCCAAGTGAAGATCTGACGTGCTTTTTAGTGTGTTCGTGGTTTCGGTAGAAGTTCATGATCCTCCATTCTGCTTGGATGCATGAAAATAAATTTTTTCCTGGAAAGTAACTATTTTTAACTAAAAAAATGGTCAAATCAATTTCTAATGCATTGAAAAATGAATATTTTCCAAGACACTACTCTGCTTTCTATGCATCGAAGAAAAAAATATCTTTCCTATACATCCAATTGGAGCTGCAGCCGGAATTAGGATTTTTCTCTCAAGGGGTTAACATGTAATTTTTCCTCTCTAAAGAGGGAGGGGAGTATAAAAATTCAAAACTTTTTTTTGAATAAATAAAATCAAAGCTTTCATGGCGAATTTCTTAATTAATAATTTTACAGTACCATTTTCAATAAATTTCCACTTGAAGTGTTTTAATTTTTTTGGTTTGGTGGTTGGGGGTGTGGGTGCCATCTGCTTGGCCTGAAGTAGAGAAGATGGTTGTTTTAGTCGAGTTCTTGATCTACTTCATCTACACCTGTTGCTTCTACGACTTTTTATCTGTGTCTTGGTTTTTGATTCATTGGACTCTGGATTGTTGTTTGATTATTGTGGATGTTTTCTTTTTAGTCTTTTTTTTGGGGTACATTGGACTCTTTTTTTATTGGTAGGGTGGTAAATTGGAGCCCTGGGTCCTTTTTTTTTTTTGGTGTGAAGCTTAACAGCTTGAAGAAATCATGAATCCTGAGTTAATTCGACTTAGTTGTGAATCGGGTCAAGATTTAGTTTTAATATGACAACTTGAAAAGAAAAGAAAACAAATATTGCTAAAGCTTCACATGGTGATAAATCCTGGATGTGTGTTCAAGTTACTTGAATACTTGCATTTGTCTTTGTGTGAAACTTGAAAAATGAAACTTTTAGTTCTATCTTTCTCCCTTTTTTTTTTTTTTCAATTTGACCTTAAATATAGGTTAGGTTTTGCTCATGCTCAAGTTGCATTTAATGTCTTCAGTCTCCAATTTTCTCAGTATCTTTATTTGACTTCTTTTTTTTTTTCAAAAAAACTTCAGTTACCTTTTTATTTTTTTAAAAAATTAGGTAATAGTTCTAGCACTTCTGCTTCATGTTTTAGTGTCTGAAAAAAAAAGGGAGGGGAGGCAGGTTTGGAATTGATAGTGGGGTTTTATCACACTCTCTATTTTTTTTTGGAGCTTAAAACTTATAGATTTATTGATGTATGATAACTCTGCTCTGGCTCTTGACTTATCATTGTGCATGTTCCAATTTTCATTCCACAGCACGTTCATGGGATAGCCTCTGTTTCTTCTGTCACAAACGTAAGTTTTATAACAATTGCAGGCACAGCAACCCGGTTACCTTGAAGTCCTCAAATGAGTCTTATGTTTAATTGGACCAATACCTGCTTTGAGCCTATGGCAAATTTTTCGTTACAATAATTGGATTATATTGATGGTTTAGCGGTTTAAGAGCTCTATTGGTGATGTTTTGAAATATCATCGAAAGGCTATTCAACATCCAAAGCCTAGTTACTTGCTTTTTCTTGTGTGGTTAGCCATCTGGCTCTGCCTGACCTTTTTTATTATGTATAATTGGCATTTTCTTACTGTAGAAATTGAGTTTTTTTAGTCAAATTCCTATGTTTTTCTGCTGTTGATTTAATTGTAAAAACAGTTTTTACGTCTCCTTGTTGAACATTGTTGTCGATGGTTGGTGAGTGAGAAGCATGTAGGAGAAATTTAATTTACTAATTACCAATTGCATGTTTATTGGTATTAATATGTTTTGGCTTTTGTTTAAGTGTAGAACATGGATTCGAATTTGTATAATAGGGTTAGAGTCTTCACTTGAAAAATCAGCCTTAGTCTCATAGTCTCCATGAAAATTTCCAGGATAGAGCTCGTAATGGTTTCAGGTATTACACTGGTTATAACCATAGTCTGTGGAATTAAAGAAGGTATAAAATTTATTCAAGACTTCAAAAATATAAAATGATATGTAACAGCTATTTCTGTGATCTGAACTGGTATGTCTAGTCTTAGTTTTGATTTGGATGGACCTTGATTTTCATGACTGCAGATCTTTTCCTTGGTTCACTTGAAATTAGAGAAAGCAAAATCTGTTGCAGCCATGTGCATGGAAAAACTGTGGGATGCGTTCAAATGTTTGCATGATCATTATGCTTGCATAAACAGCCTCAAAAAATGCAATAGTGACAGAAATATTGTGGATCATTGATTGATATACCAGCAGTGTAAGTATGAGGGAAAAATTCTACAGTTTGCTCTATGGACCAGTCTGTAGAGTTTTTCTATGGACTGGTCAAAGAAGACATGTGGCATGTTAGTACTAATCCTGCCAAGTGAAATGGATGTTCAGTTGGAAAAGGAATTCCAATGTGTATGAATTCTTTAAAAAATAAAAATCTAAAAGAAGTTTCTGATTTCAAAATTTCACTTACATGGTTTTCTTGTGTAAAAAAATTCAGAAAAATCTTAGCTGGCTTAGCTGAGTTGGCCCAACTTGATTGGATATATAGTTGAGCAAGTGGGTTTTTCCATGTCAAATTGGAAACTCATTGTGTTATATCATTGAGTTTTGAGTTGAATCCTAGTTTTGAGTTTTTAAACTTTGACGACCTTAGATTAGTTGACGAAAAACCTCAGTGGGCTGAATTTGTTATTTGACAGATCCACCACATCTCTTTTCATTTGGGTGGGACCAATCTTTCCATATACACGTGCCTTGCATATTCTTCTCCTGATCAATCTGCATAGAGGGAAGGGAATCAATGGACTGGTATGTATAGGATCCTGAAAGCAGAAAAGCAGTATAGTATTCTAGGCAATGATAATGTTGAGAAATGATGATACTGGTAACTGGTAAGAAACCAATTGTTAGTTGTTGAAGGGTATCCATTATGGTCAGGAATACATGCAAGGATCAAATGATGGAGTTCTGTAAACCTGTTTGAACTTGTTCCATATGTATTATTTTTTACCATTGAACTCATGTCACAATATATTTTCTTTTTCTTTTTTCAAGAATTTTATCTGCACTGTGGATACTTTATTGCCATATATGAAAGCTATCAATTGAGACACCGTTGTTTTCTTCTGTTGGGACAAATTTTTAAAATACCAAAAATACTCTTTCTTTTACATGGTAATCAATTCAGTTTTGCCTTTTCATAAATGCCATTTTGAATTAAAAGAAAGGACATTATTGGTATTTTAGAAATATGGTGTCTCAACAATAGAAAACAATAATGTCCCAATTGATGGCTTGTATAAATGCTTGTGATTTTTTCTTTTTCCAACAAAATTTTCTCATTTTCTAGAATATCAGCTTCCCCCCGCTTCCCCCCACCCCCCCCCCCCTCCCTCCTCCTCTCCCCCGTGGTCTGCAGTGTAAGATGCCAGATTAAGTAAATCTGATATTGAACTGTATCTGTGAGTAATTGATTTACAAATTGTTATTATCTGTATTTTTTTCATTGAATACTTCTTTTTTCAAAGTTTTCCATATGTGTTCCTTTTGGTAGGATTAATGAAGCTTAAGGGTTCTTCAGACAAGGGCAAAAGGCACTCTACTGGTCTTCTCCATTCATCCATCTTGACTGTTCTTCTTAAAGGCTTCTATCCCAGAGACGTAGTAAGATATGGTGGGATCATGGTAGCAAATTGATAGCCAGTCCTTCATAATTTAGCCACTCAGAACCATGGATAGATCAGACACATCAGGCTTTGTAAGCGGTGGTGGCTCACTTTTGAAGTTTCTTGTATGTTTTCATTTGATGTACTGTTCAGATCCCTTAAATAGTGAAGTGTTAAGACAATTTTTTTAGGAGAGTTGCATCCTGGATTGAGTTCTCCCAGTTCTGCTACATCTCAACTATCACCCTCATTTCTTTTTTGATTACATTGAATGGATCTCAACATATCAGGTATTCTATTCCCTCAAAATGGTCAGCTCAACAATTCATACACAGAGATTGGGCACATCTCCAATTCCAGCAAAATTGACAATTTGGGTGATACGGCATTGTGCCTAGACTGCCCTGGCTATAAGATGAGCAGAAGTCCCCAAGTGAGCACTTCTCAGAATAATCTTGTTAGTCTTTCATCCAAAGATCCAGATGACGGTTGCAGATTGGTTCTTGGATTAGGCCCAACTCCAAGTTCTTACCCAGGTGAGGCAACTAAAAACAAGGAATCTTCAAGTATGTTCTGCCAATGGTTGACTTCTGATGGTGATTCTGGAATTCTCAAACTTGGACTTTCCAGAGGAACTGAAGAATTTATATATCGGCCCGAAAATTCAGCTTCAGGTGGTGAATCCATTCCATCCCACATCCAAAATCAGTTTCTTGCTGGTGAAAGGAGGCTACACATTCCAATTGTTGATGAGGGATCAACTTCAGCTAAGAGGAATTTTGGTGGGTACATGCCTTCTCTCCTCCTTGCTCCAAGGCTAGAGTGTGACAAAAGCTTGCCGGAGCGAGAGCACAGAAATGATATCCTTCATCAATTTCAATCGAGTCCTGAGCCTTCAGCAGCAACTGGGACTGACTGCTCGGTGGGTGTGATGTCTGGGGCCACAAAAACCGGAGCATCTTCTGAAAACAGGAGCCACCATCCCAAAAAGTGCAGGTTCAAAGGTTGTTCAAAAGGTGCAAGGGGAGCGTCGGGTCTCTGTATTGCCCATGGAGGTGGTCAAAGATGCCAAAAGCCCGGGTGCAACAAGGGGGCTGAGAGTCGAGCAGCTTACTGTAAGGCACATGGAGGAGGGAAGAGGTGTCAGCGCCTTGGATGCACTAAAAGTGCTGAGGGTAAGACTGATTACTGCATTGCACACGGAGGTGGTAGGCGTTGTGGTCATCCGGGCTGTACCAAGGCTGCCCGTGGGAAGTCAGGCCTGTGCATCAGGCATGGTGGAGGGAAGAGGTGCAAAATGGAAGGCTGCGACCGAAGTGCTGAAGGGCAGGCTGGGTTATGTATCTCTCACGGTGGAGGTCGACGTTGTCAATATGTTGGCTGCACCAAGGGGGCTCAAGGGAGCACCATGTATTGCAAGGCGCACGGCGGGGGCAAGCGGTGTATATTTGCTGGTTGTACGAAGGGCGCTGAAGGTAGCACGCCACTTTGCAAGGGGCACGGTGGTGGTAAGCGCTGCCTTTATGACGGTGGTGGAATTTGCCCTAAGAGCGTGCATGGTGGGACTGACTACTGTGTCGCGCACGGTGGTGGGAAGCGCTGTGCTGTGCCAGGCTGCACCAAGAGTGCCCGGGGGCGCACTGACTGCTGCGTCAAGCATGGTGGGGGCAAACGCTGCCGGTTTGAGAATTGTGGAAAGAGTGCACAAGGAAGCACAGATTTCTGCAAGGCACACGGTGGAGGGAAGCGGTGTACATGGGGCGATGGCTCATGCGAAAAATTTGCTAGAGGAAAGAGTGGGTTGTGTGCGGCTCATGGCAGCATGGTCCAAGACCGTGAGGTGCAAAAAGGTTCTTTGATCAGTCCCTGTCTTTTCCATGGGATTGTATGTGCTTCGACAGTGGGTAGCAGTTTGGATAATGACCATTCTTCTGCAGCGAGTGCTCTCTCTGATTGTGTCGAGTCGTCAGGCAATACATGGACGAGGCAGCTCATACCCCCTCAGCTCTTGGTTCCGTTGTCCATGAAAACTTCCTCTTCAGGGCTGCTTGGTGTTGAAAGGGAGGATGAAAGTGGCAAAGGAAACAGCAGTAGCAAGGCCTGTAACTTTGTTGTTCCTGAGGGAAGAGTGCACGGCGGCGGGCTCATGTCTCTTCTCGGCGGAAATCTGAATGATGCTGTGGATGGGCTCTGAAGTTGGAAATTGTAATTAATGCAAATGTTGATCGGCAGGTATGGAGGAAATCATGTTGGCTCATGTATAGCTGCTGTAGCCCCGTATATAGCATTGAGTATCATCGTGGAACTGTGATGGGTTCTGAAATCTTTGATAAGTTTAAGGGTTTTTGGGACCAAGGATTTATGACTTGAAAAACAAAAGAGAAAAAAAAAAAACTTCGTTGGATTGGGTATTGTAGATAGTATGGATTAATTGGGGTGTAACTGTAGATGTCTTGTATCTGTGTGAATAAGAGTTGTCCAAATTTGCAACTCACAACAATCTTTCTCCCTCTCTCTCTCCCTAGCTGTTTATTTTGTGAGGAATCTTATTTATTTGATGGAATTTCTACCTCATTTGGATTTTATATGATAGTTTTGGTGCCGGAAAGAATGGCTATTGAAGTTTCAAATATCGGCTGAAACCTCTAATTTTGGTTTAGACTTTCAGTATCTATTGAGATGAGAAAAGGTGGTAAGCATGTGACTACTTGAGCTTGGGCCTGATTTGCAACTTAAGGGTCAAACTCTTGCGAATTGACGAGTCATGTAATTGGTATTTAACAGACTTATGAAAGGTCAATTAATTGTGATTTGTCATAAGAGCTGAAAGATATAAAATTGTATCATTTTAGAGTAAATTTACCATTTTTATATAATAATCAATACTATACATATAAATATATAAAAACATTTTATAAATCCTTGTAAGTTTCCCTATGTAATTATATTAAGATAATTTTATTTCTTTCATTTTGGACATCTCTATCCTCAGTTTTATTTTACCAAATTTTAGTTTTTTGTTGCTTATTTATTCTTTTTTTGGATCTATCATGGAAATTTTTTGATCTCCACAATTGTTGTTTTTTGAGTATTATAAAAATGGTTAGATTCTCAAATCCAATTCTTAGGCCTTGAATAATTTTCTCGCTTTGCGTCAATTCCAAAGTGCAGATATTTAAAATATATTGAGTTCTATTAGTCTACATTTTCTCTATTTTTTAATTAAAATTTATATTATCGGATGAGAAATCAGTTATGTATAGTCAGCCTATTTTCAAATTGAAATGCCACTGTTTGGTTCTGAACATGATATTCTCAAACGAAAAGAAAAAAATCAAAGCTCACCGGTTCTTTTTTTTTTTTTTTTTAAGAAATAGTTTATATATTGAAAGGCACAAGTGGTACAAATACAAAGCAAACAAAAAATAACAAAACGAAGAAGAAGGCAATACATGTTTACATAAGATCAATATATTTCTTCCAAGCTCGTAAGATGTCAGATGCAGCCGGTTCTTAAGATGTACTCTGCTTGCTGCTCGGTTCGTGCAGCTTGGTGGTTTGTTTTTGCTTCTGCCGCTGCTCGATTTTCTTCTACTTTATGTCTTGACGTAGCTAGCTTGTTCATCAGCTTGTCACGAGCAAGACCCCTCATCCTCTCTCCACTTCAACCCAAAACCCAAGGATTTCTGAATTTTTTTTAACTAAGTAATCCATTTAAATGAGTCTACAACTGCTACGTCTCCTAGCTCAGATGAAGGTTTCTGCTTTATTATTTTCAATAAAGAAATGGGCCAGAACCGGATCTTAAAAGGGCCCAGAAATGGGCCTAAAGTGGGCCGAGTCGGGCCTGTCTGGCCTGGGCTCGGATCTGGGTCAGAGCAGCTGGGAGGAAGAAACTGAACTTGAGCTCGGAACGAGTTGAGCCAACATATTGGACTTGGATAACTGGGCCAAAATATTGGAATTCTCGACTTGACCCGAGTTTCACCGCCTACAGATAGGTTGACTGATTCAATCTATCAGTCACGTTTATGGTCCAAATTTCTAGACGGTTCTGATAACTCTGGACCGGACGGTCTGACTCTGTGCCAAATATATTTATATTTAATAAAGGTCATTTAAATAAAAAACGTAAGGACATTCGCTCACATTCTGTCAAGTGTCAAATATCTTTTCTAACCTGCTTTCGCTCTGAGTTACTTCTTCAAAGTTCAAACTGTCAAGCGTGTGCGTTCTTGAAGTGTCTATTCCACTTGAGATTCTTATCTCAGTTATTTTCCATCTGCTCTACGATCTTGTTCACTATCTCTCAATAGAATTTACCATCTCAGGCCACCGATTTCGTTCAAAATTTGGCGTGGAGAACCTGTCGAGTGCATTTGCCAAGAAGGATATTAGCCTGCTCCAAAGATACCGAAAATCTAGATTTTAGATGGGTATTTTTTTTCCCTCTGTTTTCTTTGGTTGAGTCTCATTTTCAAACCGATTTTCCAATAATTTAAGAGATTTTCTTGAAAGGTAACCTATAAAAGGATGAGCGGGAGGTCACCCTAGATCAATGTGTTGAGGTGGCTCAAATTTGATGGGCACCGATTGTGTAATACATGGCTTAGGTAGGAATCCTATTGCAACAGACACCTTTAGACAGTCGGTGGGGAGTCCTTATACAATTAGGCAATGATTTTTAATTGCCTGATAAAAGTCCTATTTAGTGTATCATTTGAGAGAGAAATAAGTCTGTGCTTGTGACGAAGGTCTACACATGTATGCAAGTCCATAAGACGGCAAGTTTTGTATTTCAACATTTGATTGCATATGGCAAATATTCATAAGAAAATCAGTCATTTGATAATTCTTCAAACCAGGGGTCGAAATATCGGCCGATACATATCGTATCGGCCGATATGTATCGGTTTTTCCAGGCCGAACGATATGTGTCGACCAGTCAAAAAAGGTTATCGGTCGATATGACCGATATTCGTTTCAGAATATCGGTCACCGTTGCATAAAAAACAGTATTTAAAATTTAATCGATTTTTTTTTAAAAAAAAAAAACCGATATCATAGTTTTTCACGGTTTTTTTACCGTTTTTTACGGTTTTGAATATCAGAAGAGAGAAATGCAGTAAAATGGAAAAATCGAATAAGAGAGAAAATTATCTGCTGAAATATCGGCTGAAGCGTATTTTGGACCCCTGCTTCAAACCATATAATGCATACACTCATATATGATTAATAATACCACCATATGAGACTATAGAAATGAATATATCTTGCCAATACCCTTAGAAGTATCTAATCTTTCCTCTTGTTTTTAGAACCAGGAATACACTTCTCTATTTTACAAATTTATATCTAAAAGAAAAAATAAAACATGCAGCTCCTGAAGTTGATGTCACTATCTCTCTGGTACAGTTTTTTTCTCTCTGGTACACTCTTTTAAGTAATTAAGAAAGTCATTTAATAGATTTGACAATCACCCGACCCGTACACTTGTTTATGTTACACTAACACTATGCAATTTTCAGATGGATGATAATTGCTATATTATAGGCGTAAAATGTGGAGAAAATTTAATCTTTTAGATTCAGCCACAAATATTTGTTGAGATAATAATTGCTAAATTGTTTTTGTTTGTTTATTTTCTACGTAATAATACAGGTTTGACCGATTTTGACCCAATTAAACCTTATTTAACTCAACCTTCCCTTAAAACTGGTTTCTTAGAGGTCCAGTTCTGATGATATAAGTGTTAGCATTATATAAAGAGTTCTTTAAAAAATACAAATATTTCAAATGAGATAAACTAAAATGGGATAGAGGGAGTATTAGTTATGTAAAATACATTATATTAAATAAAGGTAAATTTAAAAAATTAAATAAAAAAATAATGAGCTGACTAAGCTTACTTCAACTCTTCTTTTTTTCGACCTGCTCTGAGACTCTTATCTCAGTCTTCTGTTACTCTCTCTCCATAGTCCGTACAATTCACCATGTCATAATATGAATTGCGTTCAACGACTGCGGCTAATCTCAATGCAGTAAACTTGATCGATTCGTTGTCAAGAATACCTAAAAGAAAGAGGACGGTTCGAGTCACATTGCGGAAAAGGATTAATCCCGAACCGGAGCCTCCACCGTGCCTAAGATATCTAGAATATATATTTTAGACGGCTATTTTCTTTTTTTCTTTTTCTTTCCGTAATTTTGAATTAGAAATTAATTTGAAGCTCGGAGTTTTCTGGGATTCTCCAAAGTTTGATCAGTTTTTAGATTTCTTTTGAATTAAATTTGAGTTTGTGGTTGAATTAGTTTTAATTCAAGTGTTGGTTTGTTTTTGCATGATGAATATTTGATGTTCACGTCTTTCATTAATCAATTGTTTGATTGAAATTTAATTCAACGATCAAATTAGTTTTCAAGACGGTTCTTCAAATTTAAATTCGAATTTGTGCTAAATTAGAATTCATGCATGTATATAGTTTGTAAATTGCATTTAATTTGGATCTCATTTATTGTATTAAATTATTGCATTCGAATTTCTAATTCCACGTTGATATTGAATTCTTAGAACACTTAATTTCAGTAGTGAGATTGTTTATCAATTTATCACAGTGAAATTTGAGCCATCTCTTTCTTTCAGAGTAAGAGTGAAAGTTGGAATCCTTAAGTTCGTTACCATTGAGTTCTTTGATTTAAATTGTAGATCTAAAAATTAATCAAGGATTTTAAGAAGTGTGTGAGAATTCTAAAAATGTCCTTCAATATCAAGATAATTATCATTGACTAAATATTTTTCTCTATGATGCTTAATTCAACAATTTAGGTGTATGAAATGAACATAAAAAAGAGTTAATTTAAGCTAAACAACAATTTTAGTAAGTTTTATCATGCACATGGGACTCTTGTGTCTAGAACTCTAGATGCAAAAAATGCCCACATATATTGTAAATTCCCACATAATTAATATACTTAAATCTTAAAATTTCATGATAAATTCATCAAAAATAAATTATAAATCTATTGATAGAGTTGATCAAGTTCTAACTTGATCAACTATCAACTCTATATTTATTTAGTTCCTTCCACTTGCACAACTTGATCAAACTCTTTATTTATTGCTCCTTTATTTAATGGTCCATGGTCATACATTTTTGAACCACTCACCTTAAATGAAGGATGCCAAATGGATGAGGCTCAGGCCTTTTATAACATAGAGAAGAAATGCCCAACAAACCTATTAAGCTAAGGTTTAAATATCGGCCGATACATATCGTATCGGCCGATATATATCGGTTTTTTTAAACCGAGTAATATCAGCCGATATGGCC
The DNA here is from genome assembly GCA_013350335.1 of Chimonanthus salicifolius. Classification (NCBI taxonomy): domain Eukaryota; kingdom Viridiplantae; phylum Streptophyta; class Magnoliopsida; order Laurales; family Calycanthaceae; genus Chimonanthus; species Chimonanthus salicifolius. The sequence continues at coordinate 1,234,991 of CM023538.1, forward strand.
GATATTCGGTCTGAAATATCGGTCACAATATCGGCCGATATTCATAAATATCGGTATTTAAAAATAATTTTTTTTTTTAAAACACTGATACGGTTTTTCGCAGTTTTCCACGGTTTTCCAGGGTTTACGGTTCTCAGGGGTATTCACGGTTTTTTACGGTTTTTGCGGTTTTTTGCGGTTTTCCGCGGTTTTTCACGGTTTTCCGCGGTTCAGGGTTTACGGTTCTCAGGAGTGTTCACGGTTTTTTACGGTTTTTTGCGGTTTTGTCACGGTTCATCACGGTTTTTTGCGGTTTTTTCACGGTTCCGATATCGGAGGAGAGAGAAAATGCCGATATCGGTATGAGAGATAAAATTATCGGCCGATATATCGTCCGTATAGCATATCGACTGATATTTACATATCGGCCGATATATCGGCGTAGCCGATTTTTTGACCCCTGCTATTAAGTACTAACAACTAATGGTGGTGTCTCTTAAATTAGCACTGTCTTGCAAAGAGGCCATCAAGTCTTTTGGCATGTGTGGTGTTTAGAGATTAATGGTATTTCTAGATAGGTAAGATATACAATTGTTTAACATTTTTTTTAAACTAAGGTGCTCATGTATTTCATTTGATTAATCTTCGAGGCATATATACACACTGGATAAGTTCAATAGAGAGTGGCCATTTGAAATGAATGTGAATCAAATACAAAACCTCCGCTTCGTAAGGAGAGTTCCTTCGGATCAACCCTTCCAAGAACATGTTTATAGAACCTTTTATGTGGTCATGAGAGTATGATTTTTCTTTTCAAAAACTCTAATCAAACATTCAGTATCTAATACTATAGTTTTAAAAATCAGCCGAGTTCAAGTTAATTCGATTGGTAAAACTAGAACTCAATTGATATTGCTATGGTGTTGTCGTAGTAATATCAATTAAAATTCGACCATTATCTCTCGATCTTTATTGATTTTTAGTTGATTTTAGTTTGACTTGACTAGTACAACTTGGACTCGACTCGAACTCGGTCCCTACTCAGTCGAAGGTCGAGTATGATATTTAAAACCTTGAACGAGACTTATCAAGACTACCCTTTACATGGGTTTGGGTTCCACGGTGTCGTGTAAAAGAGAAGCATGTGTATAAGGTGTATGAAGTTTCACTCCAGTCTCATCATATTATACCTTGGTTTTAAACATAAGAAATCAATGACTTATATTTTTCAAAACTTAAAAGTGAAGATTATATGGTTAAAATGATCAATTAGGTGATAAAACTTTACACACTTCAGATCTATTAGTCGCCTTTCCAACCTTTCATTTGATGAGAAGTCTCAATAGGAAAATCTCTCTAGCCTAACTCTTTTTTACTGTAATAGATCATGCCATAGAGTGGATTTCAATACATAGAGATTTTGTTACGAAGATGCATAATAAATTACTCACATGTTTTGCATGTAAATATTGAAATTTATCTGATCATCTTAATCCTTGTTGCTAAGATCTAAAATTTTAACCATCTCAACAGCTTAGAATGTTGTTTTTTCTAGAGAAAAGGTATATGTAAAGTTGAAATTGAAAGAAATAAATAGACCATCTCTTAAATAGGGAAAAAACCGTGGAGGTTGATTTTGCATTATATTTTTTAATAAATTATTACGAGTCATACTTGGCATTTAGGCGTTTATGATAAAGAAAACTTATCTAAAACTATCTATAGGTAGAACAGGGGTCGAAATATCGGCCATGTATCGGTTTTTCAGGGCCGAACGATATCGGCCGATACGATATGTATCGGCCAGTCAAAAAGGTTATCGGTCGATATGACTGATATTCGGTCTAGAATATCGGTCACCATATCAGCCGATATGCATAAAAATCGGTATTTAAAATTTATTTGATTTTTTTTTAAAAACAAAAAATGATATGATTTTTTACGGTTCTTCACGTTTTGGAATATCGGAAGAGAGAAAAATGCAAATATCGGAGGAGAGAGAAACTTATCGGCCGATATTGCGACCGATATGCATATCAGCAGGGCTGATATTTCAACCCTTGGGTAGAAGGGGTCGAGTTATTGATGTGAGATGGATCCAGAAAATGGGATTCCAGTTATAATCCAGAAATGATTCGTATATCTAATTAAAGAATAGTAGGACACTCCTTCTCTTTTTAAATTAAATAACAAAAATAATCTTGTATTAATGTTGAGAGTAACCTGTACACTTTAAAATGAGATTTTTTAGTTACTTATAAAATGGATTATGAAGAGTGTCATCTTTGTAATAAGTAGTAGTATGTCAATCAATCTAGAATATATATATACCAGTATTTTAAAAATAGAACCATTAATTAAACCAATATTTTTATCATCACTCAGTTTAATTAAGTTTAAAAATTAAAATTGTTATGAATTGAGATGTTAGTATAAGTTCATAATAATAAAGTACATTACCTTATTTAACAAATAATAATAAAAATTAAAAATCAAATCACAATTATGATTAGGTAGTAGCAGGAATGAAAAATGATATTTCAAATGAAGAAAGAAGAAAAAATAATAAATTAAATTATAATAATTTAGACAAATTAAACCCTTTTGAAAAATCATTGATTTATAAAAATCAATTGGATGATGGATGAGTCTGAAAGGTACCTTTTAAAATGATGTTTCTCATAAAAAATCGGATCTATTGAATTTAAAAAGTTATTTTTTTTTCAAAATTTTCAAACCCAGTTGTCAAAATGAAGTCAATTTTACATGTAAAACCTCCACGGGTAAGCCCACTACCCCTAAGGCACACCAAGATTAGGCTATGGGGGCTCGAATCCGAAACCTCCCGCTTCCTGAGGCAGGGAGACAACCAATTGAGCTACACCTATATGCTTTTAAAGGTACTTTTAATATAATCATGAGATGTACTTCAATTTTTTTTTTTTTTAAGACCAGGATATCCAAGCATCCCACTCACACCGGATACATTATCGGAATATGACCGATCAGGTTAACCCCTCAAGATTGAACTTCAAATTTATATTAGATTAAGCTACAATTCATTCATATTGATAGGTTTGAAAAGGAGAGCTGAGAAATATAAGTTCAGACCCTCAGTGTCCTCTGCACTAGAGTCCAAGTAGGAGGTTGCTCACCTGAAGTTTGTCATTTTTTGTGGTGACCTGATCCTACCTCATCGTAATATTGTCCGCATGAGCCAGGGCGCTAAAGCAAAACCGTGCGGGTCGGATAGGGCCCAAAGTGGATAATATTACAATGGAATAGGGTCAGGGTTGTCATATTTTTATACTTATAAATGTATGAAAATAAAATAGAAAAACTGAATGCACTTGATTTATAAATTTTGAGTTACATGAAAAACAGCCTGGCATGATTTAATGAGGATTTTATTATGGCAACCTACCATGGCTTTTATTCTCCTTATCCATGTATGAACCAACTTTGAAGTGATAGTGGTAGCCACAAAATGCTGATTCATAGGCATTTGTGGAGCCACATTTCTAGAACAAAAATAGATGAAATACGGGAGAAACCATCCTTGCCAACTCATTCTCTGTCAATTAAATAAATAATTCAAGATTCTCATTTTTTTTTCTTTAAGTACGAGAGCATCAGATGAAATTTTAGATGCACATAGTTTCCAAGTCATGGACATCAAGTGACTATGGAACTTGAACTTGAAACCTCTGGTCCTGAATCAAAGATAAATAGATAAATATTTTGCGTCTTTATAATAATTGTAATTTATATAAATAGATAAATTATTATAAAGACTATTTTACGATAAAAGGTGAGATCATATTAATTTTCTGATTTTTCAAGATTAAAATTGAACTATTGGATAAATATTAAATATTAAATCTATTGAATTATATTAAAGAAAAATTATCATGAAGAAAGGATTATTAAAGAAAGGATAAAACTCTATTATATTAAAAAAAATTAGCACCCAGTGTTCGGTACACCTTATCTCTATTCCTGTACGACCGATTTAAATTTTACACTGTCCTATGAGCTTGCCATGTCATATATCAATTTGGTTGGCCTATATTTATAAGATATGAGAAATATTAGGTTTAATTTTATTATAAAAATATATAAATTATTATAAAAACTATTATACTTAAAGATGAGATTCATTAATTATATCAGTCTTTAATTTTTTTAAAAAATAAACTGTTGAATAAATATTTTGACTAGTTATATTTAATTTAAAGATTAATAAATACTAAATGAAATTTATATATAATTAAATCTAAATTTAGAAAAATCTGCATGGCCCAAACACTCAGATAATTCTCTAAAGTCAAGGGATTCGAGATTTCAACTTTATTTAAGGAAAATGGATAGGAACACTGTTTTTTTATTAATAAGAATGGGAGTTGGATTTGTTTGTGATCTACTTATTATCATGTAAGCAATGAAAAAGTATAAAAAATATTTTATTATAAATGGCACTTATTTTTCTTATTTAAGAGATTATATTATAATTTAAAATTACCTCACTATCATATTTTTTTCATCTTTTAGACAGTAACACGCTTAAAAAATATTTGTCACTGTTTTTTATCATCAAAATTATTGATCATTCATAACCACAAAGGCATTCGAATCACTTTTGCATAATCCAAACAAATACAAAAAGCATAAATTAGAAATAAATTATTTTGTAAATGCAAAATAACCATACAATAACATATTATATAACATTTACAGCTCATTTATTTCAAGACTTCTCTATAATTTCTATGACTGGTTCAACACAATAGAATGCTTACAACAATTACAATCCCATATTCAAAATCAAAGTAGACACTTATTGTGAAGTTCTAAGTTCTAAAAACACATGGATTTTAAGTTTTAACATGAATCGATCATCCAAATCTCAAGAACATCTTTCACTCACCTTAATCATCAAACCATTCTTCATGTATAGGATTATAGAGAATTTGGGGCAGATAGTTTGGCCTTCCAGCACTTGAACATGGAAGTTGCCGATGACGGCGGCTGCGACCGCCTTCATCTGAGTGAACGAAATGTCTTTGCCCAAGCAAGTCCTCGGCCCGGTATTGAACACGAAGAACTTGTCTGTGTGTTCAAATTTCAGCGTTCCGTGCTCGGAAATCCATCTCTCCGGCTTGAATTCCAGGCAATCTTTGCCCCATATGGCCTCCATGCTGCCCATGGCATACAAGGAGTACAAGATTCGGGTCCCGGGCCGGACCCGATTACCACTTGGTAGAACATCTGAGTCCAAAGCTGCCTTGTGGACTAGAGGAACTGGCGGGTAAAGCCTCAAGGCTTCACATAGGGCCGCATGCAAGTAGACAAGCCCATTAAGCTCCTCTGCACTAAAAACCTTGGGCTTTTCATGCTTCTCTCTGCATATTTCCGGTCTAATTCCGGCCAATTCTCGTAAGATCTTGGATTCGACGTCCGGGTTCTTAGAGACTAACCAAAAGAACCAAGTGAGGGATGCACTTATAGTGTCTCTCCCCGCCACCAACAAATTCAATGTGGTGTCTCTAAGAAACTTACTGGACTTGAACCGATCCGACTCGTCTTTCACTTGGCTGTGATTCATATAGGAAGTCAATAAGTCACTTGTCTCGTGCTCATCGCCGACTCCGCTCTCTTTGGATTTGCTCAATTCTTCTCTTCTCATAGACAAGTGTTGCATTATGAATTGATCGATAACCTCCCAAGCTTTGGCCAATTTCTTCTCCTCTGCTATGTTCAGCCACCTCAGCAACTTCCACCAACTTACCGGCACGGTGTGCCGGAAATGTATCACTTCTTTGGCATCATCAACGGCTTTCGCGAAGGGATCCATTGGAAGATCAATTGAGAGATACTTCGGGTTTACGCCGAAGACCAAAATACAAGTGCAATCAAATGAGAACCTCTGCAGCACATCTTGCAAGTCCACAACCCTGCCTTGTTGGGCCATGCATTGAAGAAATGGAATGAGCTCTTCCTGCACCATGTCTTGGCTAGAATGGGCCGTGAACTGCCGAAAGCCCTTACATCGCATAAGAGCGTGGCCCATTTTCCGCTGCATTCGCCACGAATTGGACTCCGAATTGAAGATTCCATCGCCTAGCACGTCGAAAATTTGCAGGTAATCGGTGCCCTTGGGGAAATTGGAGAAATTAGTGGAACATATGTGATTGATGTTGGCCGGATCACAGGTTACAAGCATGTCCATGCTCGCCAACCATGGGCCCTTGAACATAAATGTGCAACCATGGGCTTTGAGCACTTGGGTGCACCAATCGTGCAGGCGATGGAGGTTGAGAAGAAGAGAAGGAAGCATTCCAACAATGGGCCAATTCACAAGAAACATGTTCTTGTGATTCAAACGGCAAACAAAGGCAAAGCTGACAATGGCTAGAATGATTTCAGAGTAGCTTGAAAGAAAGTTCAACAAGCCCATGACCCATGAATGCTCCATAATGCAGCTGTGCAAATATGTTATGGATGCCGATATTTGTAGCCACCAAGCAAGCCACTTCTAATATCTTTCATCTTTTTTACTGAACAACTCGTCCACGATGAAAGTGTCACCTCATCTACTCTTTACGAGTATGCAGAGAGCATCTTCATCTATCCTGACAAGACTTATAATTGAGACCCATGACTTTGATTTTGCCCTCACACAAACAAAGTGATGATTAAGGCTTGTGTATAATCAATTCTTGGTGTTTTTGTCAGACTTATAAAAGGAAATGGACCATCCATCTTAAGAACTTATTGCTTCTTTCACGTCCTTTTAATTTTATAAGTTATAGCAGGAGCCGACAGTGATATAACATCGACCGATGTTGACTATTTTTGTTAAAAAAAAAAGAAAAATATCGAATAAGATATCAGTTGTTATATTGTATCGGACAATACCAAATTTTAAACCTAATCAAAACTATTACCTTTTAATAAAACCACTCTAACTCTTGATATTATAAATAGACTCTAAATATGAACTAATAACTTTCAAGACCTACTTATTCATGTGAGTCCACGTAGGACCCACCATGCTGATTATATGAAAATTTCATGAGAAGTTGGGAACTGTTTTTAGAAAAAAACATTGTTATCATAAATCACTATGACTTTCATCTGTTCATAATTTAATTTACAAAAATAAAGTGTTGGAAGGATACAAATGATCATAACTCATAGTCACAAATATCGTATTCGAGATATTAAATGATTGTTGATATTGAGATATTTTTAAATTCTTGAATTTTTAGTGAGAAATTAAAGAAAAAATCTCTTGGAAAATATAATATTTAAAGAATAAAAAATATATAATAAATAAAAATATTAATAACATTAAATATCAATATGAAATTTATCGGTATTTTACCAGGAATTTATGAAACGGAAAATTATCATGATATTTCTATTTATCACAGTGTCGATAAATCTCAAAATATTAACTGCAATTGGTATTTTACTGATAAAAATATATAAGATATTTTTCACAAGGAAGTAACCTTTGTAGATATTTTCCAAATTTTCACCACACTAAAAACATAGAAAGTCTATGAATTTATTGGAGTAGGTGAGCATGAGAGGCACATTCAAGATTCAACATCAAAGTTGTTTTGGGTCTTATCAGTCTCCATGTGCTCCTATGGCCAACCTAAAGTCTAAAATTAGTGGGACAAAATTTTAAATTTTCTCATAAAAAGTTATTTTGAACCCATTATCCATTGAGAAACAATTTTTTTAGAAAAAAAGGAAATATAACCGTAGAGGCATAGACAACTTTTATAGCAAGCCTAGAAAATGTCCAATAAAAAGTAGGGCAATAGGGGGACATCCATTGAATTAATTTGAAGCTCGGAACCTTGTGGGGTTCTCCAACATTTGGTGAATTCTTGTGTTTCTTTTGAATTTTAATTTGAGTTTGTGTTTATATTAGTTTTAAATCAAGTGTTGGTTTGTTTTTGCATGGTGAATATTTGATGTTCATGTCTTTCATTAATCAATTGCTTGGTTGAAATTTAATTTAACAATCAAATTAGTTTTTAAGAAGGTTTTTCAATTTTCAATTCAAATTTGTGGCAAATTAGAATTCACTACATGCATATAGTTTGTAAATTGCATTTAATTTGGATCTTATTTATTATATTCGAATTCTAATTCCACGTTCATATTGACTTAGAACACTTAATTTCATCATTGTTTATTAAAATCTCATTTGTCTAAAATCAATTTTTATTTAATTATGTTCTCTATTTAATTAATTCTTCATGTTTAACAAATTACCTCTATCAAACTTTTTGAAAAATATACCATGACATAGACTTGAATGGGAAGATCCCGCCTGTCCCACAAATTTAGAATTTTAGGTAGCTTGCCCTTTCATGTTTTAAATTGTCACATGGGATTATTGAATAATGTTTTTGGACGTTCATGTTTAATTTAGGGGTGCCCATATAGACACTGCAGAAACCTGCCACTAGACACCGATTTTTAGATTTTAAGTGGAAATTACCATTCTGTCCTTCTGCGCGGAATCAATCGATCGATTGAGCAGTGCATTTTTTGCATCGATCGATCGATTCCACGAACGGAAGAAATCGATCCTAAAATGTACGATTGATTCTGTCGATCGATTGATAGCATTAATCGGCTATCAATTGATCGATTCATACAGTAATTAAATAAATAAAAAAATTAAAATTTTAAAGTTATTTTTTAAGCACTGTATATTTTCAAAATTTCTCAAATTGAATATTCGGACTAATTACGATAACTTGATAAAAATACTTTAAGACTTCAAGGTCTTTTGACACTCCCAAATGCTTAAAACAGAGTGTTTTACAAATAAGGGTATTCCTAGGGTGTGCCGAAAACACATTTAAGAGTCTCAAAATACCTTGAAGTCTTAAAGTATTTTTATCAGGTTATCGTAATTAGTCCGAATATTCAATTTAAGAAATTTTGAAAATACACAGTGATTAAAAAATAATGTTAAAGTTTTAAAGGAAAGATAAAACTTTAACGTTATTTTTTAATCACTGTATATTTTCAAAATTTTTCAAATTGAATATCCGGAATAATTACGATAACCTGATAAAAATACTTTAAGACTTTAAGGTCTTTTGACACCCCTAAATGTATTTTCGGCACACCCTAGGAATACCCTTATTTGTAAAACATTCTGTTTTAAGCATTTGGGAGTGCCAAAAGACCTTAAAGTCTTAAAGTATTTTTATCAAGTTATCGTAATTAGTCCGGATATTCAATTTGAGAAATTTTGAAAATACACAGTGCTTAAAAAATAATATTAAAGTTTTATCTTTCCTTTAAAACTTTAACATTATTTTTTAAGTACTGTGTATTTTCAAAATTTCTCAAATTAAATAGCTGGACTAATTACGATAACATGATAAAAATAGTTTAAGACTTTAAGGTCTTTTGACACTCCTAAATGTGTTTTTGGCACACTCTAATGATACCCTTATTTGTAAAACACTCTATTTTAAGCATTTGGGAGTGTCAAAAGACCTTGAAGTCTTAAAGTATTTTTATCAGGTTATCTTAATTAGTCCGGATATTCAATTTGAGAAATTTTGAAAATATATATTACTTAAAAAATAACTTTAAAATTTAAATTTTTTTATATATTTAATTACTGTATGAATCGATCGATTGATAGCCGATTGATGCTATCAATCGATCGACAGAATCAATCGCACATTTTGCGATCGATTTCTTCCGCTCATAGAATTGATCGATCGATGCGAAAAATGCACTGCAAATCGATCGATCGATTTTGCGTGGAAGGGCAGAATGGTAATTTCCACTTAAAATCTAAAAATCGGTGTCTGCTGGCAAGTTTCTGAGGTGTCTATATAGGCACCCTTAATTTATGTGGTTTAGTACCTCATCATCCCTTTTTATATTTTTTATATTTATTTAAAATTGTGATACTTGTAAATAACACTACAGTCATTGGAGAGACTTAAAAATGTGTTGGGCTGGATAGTTGTCAATATTTTATGCATTATATATTAATTTCGTAATATATAATTATAAATTGGTAGTACAAGTTAAAAATAGGGTATCGAACGTATTAGGAAGAGGGGACGGCTTTTAAAAAGATGGAGGAAAGGGATAAAAAATGATATCTTAGATTTTAGAGTGACTAAAGGTATGATTTATATTATGATAAATTGGAAGAGAAGAACTTGTACTACCAACCTCAAATAGATGGGATATTGATTATTGTTGTTGATGATAAACCCATCTTTTAACTAATGGGCCAGTGAGTTGCAACTTGAGAGGTCCAATTTAGTGTGGTAGAAAAATGGAAGGAAAGAGAGGAAATCAGAAAACCAACTTTAAAATAATAGGATTAGAGTTTCTTAAGATGAATCATTAGGACTCAGCCATGTAGGTTTATAATAGAAAATATATATCAAATTTATTTGTCCTCATGTTTAACACAAGCCCAAGCCTACGTTAGGCTTACAGGTTAGGTTAGACCTTTAGAGCAAAGTTTTATCGGCTAAGTCAGACTTGGAATTGGCTGAATCGTATTTGAAATCAGGTGAAAATGATAAGAATCAATTTGAGTCACATAGGAATCAATTGCACCTGGAGGGATTGAGTCTAAATTGACTTGGGTCAATTTTCAAAACAATGCTTTGGAGTGCAGGCTCAAGCCTTGCTGACTTTTAAATTGGCCCGTAATGTTTTGAGCCAGAAATTGGGTTCAGCCCAACTAGACCCAAGTTCCAGATTTTTTGTCAGATTGGGTAGGCATGGGTTCCTCCCAAATTAGCTATTTAATTACAGCAGGTTAACTAGTGATCCGAATTGGTTTAAGCCCAAATTAAAAATGAGTTGAGGCTTTAAAATTGAGATGGGTTGTGGCGGGTTAGAAAATTGTTAAAATATGAATTAGAGTTAAAAAAAAACTCTAACTTGAATTTAATATGAAGTGCTATGATTGGGCTCTCAACCCAGTTCGCCTGCCCAAGTTGCACCCTTGTTAATGACATTTTATAGGAAGATTAGATAGCCACTTGTATCAATAACAATTCCATGGCTGGTAAGCACTTTGCTTAGTGTGATTATAGGCAATGGCCACAGCATACATTAAAGATTTTAAAATTTGATATTTTGTATTTTGGTCGATATAGTCGATGTCAGTTGAACTTTGATAAATCATTCAGATCTCATTGATGTGGTTGAGTACGGGAAGCATAATTGCTCTAAGTTTCTAAGATTAGACTAGAAGTCTTGGACTCGATTCCTCACTTACCTGATACACGAGGCTCGTGTATCTTTGAAATTAGTCTCACCTCCAACGCGGGTGTCGATACCCATGTTACCAAAAAAAAATATGGGATATATAAGTTTCAGATATAAGTTTTGGGATAAAAAGTCTGGTTGGGAGAAATATTTCCCTTTGAGGAGAAGTTTTTCAGTTCAATTTTGGAAAAGATTGGCAATATTTTAAAAAAAAAAATGAAAAGTAAAAAAAAAAACTTTCGAATTTCAGCTAGGCCAACACAACAAATATTACCTAATAAAATCAGATGTATCAGGTGATTTTATTTTAACAATTGAAATTTCAGTTTCAACTGAAATTCTCTTTTAAAATGGAATTGAGACGAAAAATTGAACACAAATTATGGAGTTTCAAAAATCACATAAAGTCCAACATAAAAGCTGAAATTTATCAGATTTCAAGGGGTTATATGCAAATATCACAAAAAATGGGATTTGTTGTACCCATGCAATTATTTTCAGTGAACACCAAAATGAAAATTCAAACAACTTTGTAGCTCTAAGGAAACAAGAGAAATAGACAACAAGAGAAATAGACAATATGAGCAACAAAAGTTGTTGGTCCCATCAATTTCTGTCACCCACACTAAGAACACAACCATTTGGAAGACTTCCTTTTATCGACATATCCAACATCATTAGAAAACACCAAGCAGATCAATGCAAAATCAGTCAACAATAATTATCTTTTTGATTGGTAATCATCGCAATTCAAGGACATTTCAAGAAAAAAACCAAAATGGGTAACCATATTTTCAGTTTATAACCGGAGACTACCCAAAAACTCTCACCAGGGAGTAAAAAGCACTAACAGGAAGATTAAGAAGCAGAGAGCTTAAGACATTCACTTTGGCACCTGCGAAGGCAAATATCATTCCAATCAGGCACTTGGTGTTGGTTAACACAAACAGTTCGAGCGCAAGCATCGGCACAGGCATCAAGCTCAGAAACACCGCATACAGTGACACAAGTATCGGGAGTGGGGTCTTTTGAAAATGCACCAACTTTCTTCAGCATCCTCTTTGACGTGCATACCCTCTCGCAGACAAAAATGTCATCAGAGTTCTTCTCCCGCCCACGGGCACTCTTTAGTCTTTGCTCTTCAGCACGTCTTCTCTTCACTCTAAGAGCTTGCCCTGCAAGAGCAGCTGGAATTGCAGCACCCAAAAGGGACCACCAAATATCCACCATTGTCGTTGTAATGTCAAATAAGATGTCTGAATGTGTCTTTTCCTCTCTACCCTTTTATGGAAGAAACAGAAAGAAATGAATCAGTTTTACTGCCATTTCGCTTTTTTGTGGACATTAAAGGATTGGTTAAGGCAAGACCCAAAAGCAGAAATGGTCCAAAAAGCTCAACCCCAAGACCTTTCCCCTAATGGGAGATGCTTAACCAGTGTGTTAGGTGCTCAACCAGTGTTTTCTGTGACATGGAAGCAACACAGTCCTTACTGCCATATGGCTTTTCAGGACTTTGACATGTGTCAGTTTACATGGGACAGCCTAAACACCAAACAATCTGACAATCCAAAGTCCAAACTGAAGGAAGATTGCATCTTTTACGCATGCGGACAGTTGCATGCTTGATCAATGTGTCTACCCACCCAACTGTTAACAACTGCTGAGAAGGTTAAGATATTTATATCACTGAGTTTCAGGCTAGAGCCCTCCCACTCAGAAAAACAGGGCTCAAATCCTCAGTATGGACTGCCTCACATGTATGAACACAATAATGCAGCTCTTCCAAACAAATGCAAACCAAAGGTGTTGTTTGCCATTTTCCAGCTGATGGAAAATGTATCAGCACAGGAAATGAGTCCCCTCTTCTTCCATGGAATAAGCGCCTTCACCATGAGCAAAGAAAATGAAACCCTTTCCTCCTCTCCAAAGGAATCAATTTGCCCCGAGAACAGGAAGGGAAAGAGAGAGGGAGGGGGGAGGGTATCACTTTTAAAAAATTAAACAAGGAAAAGATGGAGTGCACTCAACAATACAACATTTCATTCATTTTCAACAAAAATAAGGGTTTTGGCTCAAACAGTAGAAATGATGGGTTTCCACAGTCCAACACGGGGCTGTATTCCATGGTGACTGTCACACTCAAAAGTAACTTTTTTCTGCAGAGTTTACTTCCTCAAGAAAATTGGCAAACAGCCTCTAAAGGTTTATAAGAAATGAAAAGAATGATTGTGCTAGGGAAACCAAAAAATGTTTGTATAGTTAGTAACATCAGCCCCTTTTTTATATCTGGAAATTTTATTAAACATTAAACTAAAAGAGAATTACATCCATCAATACTAACAGGCACATGCCCGATACATGTAGGCCACTTGACACCAAAACTTAACAAGACCCAGACTTAAAAGTGTTGAAAGGGAAGAAAATAATGAAAAGGGACGAAAGCTGAGAGAGATTAATTCTCTGTATTGTATTTCTTGTATTGAAGAAAGAGTAGTACACATGTATATATAGAATATAATGAGACACTCAAGGTGACAAATAAAGAAAGAAGAATCAATTACACCTAATGACATCTGTAGGTCTACTCTATAATACGACATGTGAAAAATACAATATTTACAACATTTAAAGACAGCAGAAGCAGATTCAGATTGTAGGAAAATAACAGATTATGATGCTTGGACATGGCAGGGACATGCTATTGATTTTTTTTAATATGCCATCAGTATCAATAACAGCAGGGATGCATTTTACACATAAAAATGAAGCAGTCTACACAGACACATAGCCTACATTGAAGCATCTGTGCAACATAAGCAGAACAGGAACATTCATGCCCAAGAGGCCCACATGGTTGGACCAACAGATTTTGAGATTCCACAAATATGTCTCATGAAAAAACAGCCTTCGATGGAAAGCTATGCTGATTTGGCCTTGCAATCCTGTGGTTGTGACCAAGAGCACATTTCCAATTTCCAACTATACTATGGGAAGACATACGATAAACACAGAAATTATTCGTTGTAAACCAGAGAGCTTACTTTTCAATTTTTATAGATCCCATCTTAGAGACTTATATTATGAGGATGAGTTAATTTGAAAGATCTACCCTCATATAGGAAGTATGCCAAAATTCAACTCAAACAGATCATTTTAAGGATGGTCTTAAAAGGCTACAAAGTCTTCACCATTGATATGACTTGGGCATAATCCCACAATGCTATCTTGAAACAAGTTCAAACTAGGTATAAATCCAATTCATAGGTATAATTAAAGAGAAAAACTTGTATCAATATAGACTCAATAAAAAAGTTAGCCATCCAGTTCAAAGACCTCAAAGTAAAATCGGAAAATAGATAAATTAACGAAAGAGAGAACACAAACCCTAGAGTTTAATGCCACTGCAGTAGCTAAGATGGAAGCATATGGCAACTGCAGGTCAGACTTTTCAGGTTCTGCAAGCCAATAAAATAAGTAAAAAGATAAATAAATTTAGATAGCCAATAGGTTCTAGTCTCATGATAGAAAAATGAAATTCATAAAAGCAATCAAAACGAAGACCCATTAGAAAATAAAAAGAATTGAAACAAACGGCTAAACTGCATTGAAACAAAAAGATGACAGGAAAATTCTCACTGAGAGAAAACAATAAAAAGAAGAAAAAGCACCATGCAAACAAAAGCAAATTACGAAACGCACCTCTGACAGTTCGACGCTGGTTTCCGGTCACCAAGCACCGGAAGATGATGGGCAGAAAAGAGAAAGAGGAAGGCGTAGGGTTTAGAAGAAGAAAGGAGGAATGAAGAATAATGGGGTTTTAGAGAGTGAGAGTGAAAGAGACAGATAGAGGGGCGAGAGAAGAGAGAGACGAGACGAGACAGAGAGAGAGAAGAGAGAGAATAAAGGAAAGAGAGTACCTTTCGATCGATGGAATCGGAAGTGGCCAACGGCGATCTGCGAGCAGAGGATTTGGGGGAGGGTTCAGCGAAAGTGTGAGAGAGGTGTGAGTGAAGGATGGGAGAGAGAACGATTTGCATTATTTTTTAAAAACAAGAGTTAATTATTTTTATATGAAGAACTTTTTTTAATTTTTTTATATTTATTAATAAATGATTAAGATGAAAAGATCTAGTAAAATTTTCTCCTCCAAAATTTTATATGCAATCCAATTTAAAAATTGAGTTCAAGTTTCATTAATAGAACAATAAATTTCTAAAAAAAATCAATTTAAAATTAAATTTTACATTAATGAGATAAATAATTTAAATAATAATAACTGATAAAAAAAATTAAAAAATTGATATCCAACATTATTAGTTTGATGTGACCACATACCTATAACCAATCTCTGTGAATCGATATTTTTATTTTTACCAAAGTATTCTAAGGTGTCATCTGTATTTAGACATATGACATTTTAACCCAATCCCATTCGCAGTACATAAGCAATTATAGAAAGTGACTTAGAAGAGTGTTAAGTGCAAATCGAACTCAAAATATCCCTACGAGAAACTTCTTGACTATTAGACCAACCCCCACTTGAGTTTCGATATTCATTTTTGTAGATTTTTTAAAATCTTTTGAATGTCTAATTTCCTCAATCGTGAGATTTAATGATCGGTGCATTTATCATACCTTATCTTGTTAGGTTGATTTGAACAAAGCATATATAGATAAAAGATGTATGATAATTCACACTCATCTGATTCTTATATTAGTTTTTTATTTTCATAAATTAACCATTTACATTTATCAAATTAGAAGATTAAGATTGCATAACTAAAATAATCTATTAATTATAAAATTTTAAAATCTGTGCTAGTGACAAAAATCATTTTATCTTTTGAAGGGATTATACCCATGATTAAAAAAAACAGTGCATCTCAGCAGTTTACCCTCCCACTCTCTAAAAAGGGTTAAATTAGTTTTTTAATATTAAAGGTTTAATTACATAAGTGAGATCAACTTTGCCTCTATTTCTTGAATCACGTTAAAATGTCCTATTCGTACTTTAAAGTCACGATATTCGATAAAAATCACGCTAAGCGTATGAAGAGAGAATTTTAAGTCTTTTAATATTTGATATTTTAAAAAGCTTTTAATTTCAAATTTGTTGAAAAGATCTATACACGTGAATTCAGTCCCGATAAATCAATGAAATCATTTTATTTAAGATATATAAATTTTAATAACTTCAACTTATTTTTATAAATCCTATTTTTCCCCTAAGCGAGGGCTATACCTTTATACAATGTCATGAGTCCATTGGAAAAATGTTATGCATAAATATGAGATTCACTGTTAATCTTCTTGATCGGATAATTAAAGTCTTTTTTTTTAAATCTTTAATTATCAGTCCAAAATGGAGAATCAATCAAAATTTAAATGAAGTGAAGTAGATTGAACGATGGCTTCAACCATATGAATATGAAACTGGAAAATATCCAACTTGAACATAGAATGACAGAAAATCTTGAAAACGTTCTGCTGGAGTAGTTCACATAATACCCATGAGAAGAAGACTTAAGACCAAGTGACGACGATAGCTGTGAGAGATCAGCAGTCCGGCATTCTTGGCTGCAATATTTCAAGAGGCGGCCGCAGAGTGCAAACCATCTCCTTTGTCTTCCCAAAGTAAACCTGTCATTTTAAATTTATTAATTTTTTTTATTGAATACAACTGCATATGAACATATACCAAGTTTGTTAGAATTCCCATAGAGGTGGTTAGTTTGACATTTTTCAGTTGATGAAAACTGAAGAGCATAGAAAATAAATGAGACCCTTCTCTCTTCTTCTGTAGAACAAGTGTCATTTGCCTGAGAGCACAGAAAATGAGACCCTTATCTCTTTTTATAAGGAGTCTATTTCCCAAGGAGGGGGAGAGATCAGAAAATAAAACGAGGAAAAGAGGAAGATTTTTCAAACTTGTCAAGACAAGATTTTGTTTCTTTTCAACAGAAATAAGAGTTTTCACGCAAACAACAGAAACACCGGATTTCACAGTACCTGTCAGATGATGTGGATTTCACAGTACCTAATCACATTATAGTAGTTCACTGAGGAGAGAGCTATAAATGAACTCTTTACCCTCCCATAATGTTTTGGCCTTAGTGAGATTGCAATTTGCCCTTTAATCATTACCAAGAGGCCATTCTTTTTTTACAAACTAGTGGATATGAGATTTCTGATCTGACAAGTTCTATCACACTATCTAGTGAGAAGTAACTAGTTTGTGATACATAAAGTAGTGGCTGGAATCTGGAGGGAAAATGGCATTACCTGATCCAATGAGTTCCTTAGTTTACTCTCCATTTCTTCAATCATCCTACCCATGTTACAAAGGTGCCCATCGGCAACTGAGAGGTCTAGATTCATCTGCAAGAAGACACATGTAATCAGATGTTGACCAAACAGATCAAACTTCATATATCCCACATACGGATGATAAAAATGCTTAAAACCTATAATTCAATTGGTGGAAGTGCAAAGGTAAAATGGTAAATAAGAGGGAAACCGCTCAAAAAAAAAAAAAAAATACTCAATAAGAGGGAAGTGATAATAGTTAACCTTTTTTATTTTATGAATTGGGAAGTGACAGAAGTTTTAAAATAAAGATGCAAGCCTTCAATGATGAATAAAATGAATGGAAGACATAAAATGCAATTATTAAAATAAAGAGTAGATTTATTTTTCTTGCAGTTCAGTACTTTTTGCTCTAGAGCACTCATAGTCTAGATAAGGACCACCGAAGTGCTACAATCATCACACGGGGCATATGGATTGGGAGAAATAAATTGAGGGTGATCTCCTCGAGAGGAGATGCTCCTCCTTGCCCCCAAAAGTAGCACCTGTCCTGTGTTGGTAATAGAACTTAGGGTACCTAAAAGTAGGAAGACCGTGATTGTGTCTAGTATTCCTTCTCGGGAAAGATTATCAAACAAGAGTTTTGAGAAGATAAAGCTTTATCCACATTCTCCTAATCCAAAAGGACTCCAAATTTTTATTATTGCAAGTTAATGCTTGTGTACAGCAGTTGAAAGTTGATTTTACACAGGAATCTTTCAAACTCCATTACTGGTCATGGTTCTTATTTTGCGTATCTGCATATCTTTTCTACAGCATCCAATAATGTGGTCAACAATGCCTCTTCATGAATCAGCTGCCCAGCAAGCTAATTATCAAGACTTGATATAATGACATTATTTATCAATGGAAAATCATGGAGCTTAAGCATTATAAACTTAGACCAGGATTTCCATAAATAGTAACACAGTTTTGAACTCTAGTTAAGGTTTCATAGTCACTATTTTGGATCTTACGTGTTAGTATATTACCACTTCATTTAAGTTTCTTGCAATCATCTGATCTTATTGGTTTCTCTCATAAACAAATTCAACCATGTATTGGTATTTTATCATGTAATGGTCAATGATTTGCTTGCAATGCAGCTTTATTTATATAGAAAAGAAACCAGCTAAATAATAACTTTGAACAAAACTTTTGAGGCATATGGTTTGACAATTAGCAAGTCAGAATGTATGGGATGCTATTTTAGTGGATCATAGAGTAGGGAATATCGGCTGAAATTAACTAGTGAGGTGTGATAGATTCTGATGTAAGAGAGCAACTAGAAAAATAGAGTATTCAAGTTTGATATCACACAGAGTTAAAATAGAACAGCTGATGTGACAAAAGCTAATGAAGCACTGTATAACATCAAACACTCCTTTGATTTAAAAGGGAGTTCTATAAGACAAATGCTTCAGCTTACAGTGTCATATGGAGTTGAATATTGGAAAACAAAGAAACAAGAAAGGACAGAATTAGAATCAAGCATATATATATATATATATATATATATATATAGAGAGAGAGAGAGAGAGAGAGAGACCAATGAATGAGGAAGTTCTAAAAAGAGAGCTACAAAAGTCACCTTAAATACAGTCGATTGGAAAATTAGAATTCACAAAGCCTGAATGAACTTATGAGTAGAATAGCAACATTATGCAGTGAACAGTTCAAATCATCATCATCATCAAATGACTTATAGAACTTACTTGTCTTCTGATTGATCCTGACAAATTGAAAGTGCCAGATGAATTATCACTTGTGGTCAATGATAGCATGACAGTACTAGTTAAGCAGTAATGAGCTGTTCCCTCTTCCTCTGCACCCACCTAGAAAGAATATTAAGTTCAATGTAATGATAAATTTGGAAGTAAACATAAGAGAACGACAAGTTCAAGATTCAGTCATTTATTACAATGTTTCCTGTAATGGAAAAGTTCACCTCAATAACATGAATAGCATCCCATGCACCTTCTTCCAGAGAACCTCTACGTCCATGTGCTGCCTTTGAGCCATCTTAATTCCCAACGATTGTCACATTAAAACAATCATATAAAGCTCTTGTCGGTTAAATCTAAAAAATGACAATTTAGGATAAAAAGTTTACCTTTCTTTATCAAAAAGCAGGCTACAAATCCTTCATTGTCATCTTCCCACATGTACACTGATGAAATGCCCCCTTCATAGTACCTACCAAGGCAGTCATGGAAAAGAGTTGCTATTACTTCTTTAGAAGCACATTGGGGGGAAATCCTCTTAGATTATCTGTATACTGGAATAATTTACACAGCCAGCTAGACAAGGCAAACAACAGACCAAAGAATCCATTGTTGAAGAGAAGAAAGTGCATGGCTGGAATTCTGTTACAAGCATCTGAATGAATATGCACATAGTCAAAGACAAGGGAAGTAAAGACCTCACTGGTCAAGATAAATTGCAAAGATATCATTTGCCTCAACCTCAAGCTTCCTCAAATCATCTGATGGAAAAGGAGCATCATCCAAGGGAGGATAGTATTTGTTTGACCAAGGAGACCTACAAAGAAAATTAGATCATTAAAAAAAGGACCAAAATTCAGTTCTTTTCTATGCATATCAAAATAATGAGTAGACTTCAAATGATATCTAACATCAGAAATGTAGCTGCCAATCACATCACACTGCCTTAATCACATGTGTACACAAAAAATTAAGAATTAAGTACTACATTTGGCAGCTTACCTATATGAATCAGCATCTCTATTGTATTCACACAATATGAACTCCTTTCCAGATTCCACATCACATAAAACCTGTTATTTGAAATAAAGAAAATCATTCCAGGAAAAGAGACTGCAGAACAAAGTTTCTGATAAATTCAGTTAATCCAAAAGAGCAATTGAACACAAGGTCAAATGGATACATGAAAAATGGAGAACAAACAGCAACAAGTTCTACATGAGGCCTATACAAATGCAACAAAGATATGAGGGTGAAATCTGCAGGCAACATACAAGAAACAGGTAGACATGTCCTTGTTGTGTTATAAGACAAATGCAAAACCCATAATTACATATAAAACGTAAATAGTGGAAAGGTCATTATCAAAACAGCAACTACTATCCTTTAATTCCATGAAAGGAACTTTTAATACCTATCCGTATGCCTGTTTGGTTGCCAGATCCAAGTCAGAAGAAATGGCTCAGCTATCTTTATCAAAAATTGGTTTCAAAATAAACTATGGGTTTTTACATGCTTTGTCCTTAGAAACTTTCAAAAATCAAAATAAGCATTCGGATTTCCAAGAAAACATGTGGCACTTTGATATTATCATCGATGACAATATTTCCAGCAAACACTTTTAGTCTTTAGCAGTTTGTATTTTAGTAAGTAGACAGAGTCTAGGAAAAGAATGTACTGGTAAAAAATTGAAAACTGAATGAATGTACATTCTTAACTCTAATATTATATGAAACATGATCCTATGTAGGAGAACTCGCCATGCATATGCACCACCTATTTGATGGATATTGTGATTTTAAAATGTGAATTTTCAAAAGTGGTGCTGGAGATTTAGAGCCAAATGGTAATACTGTTAACCATGCATCTCCCCATCCAAACATGGACTTAGTACCATACTACCATCTTTCCAAAAAGTACTTAGAAAACTATTCCATAATCCAGATAGAAATAGAACAAGATGAAACAATTGAAATGCATTAGAATCCATACAATACTATTAGGGCCTGTATGGTGCACTGCAAATTAAAATGTTGAGAAATTTCGTGGATTTTTATATTTATGATTTTTATTTTGTGAAAAATTCATTAAATACCGTTGGCACCGACTTTTTATAACCAAGATTGAATTGAAATTCCAGAGTCCTAATTCCACCATAGCAGGCCACAAAACAGGGAATCTTACGCATCTGACATTATAATCGTTTTTTCAAGCTATCAGCAAGAGAAAGAATTATTATCTGAAAATAGAAACAGCAAAGAAAATCAATAATAGTTCAAAAAAAGTCAAGGATTTTTGTCTTTTTAAACAAACATTCCACTTGAGATCATAACCAGAAAAATAATTCGAACAGATTGAGATTTTATTTTTTGGAAAAAAGAAAAAGAACTAATGCATATGAAAACGTAACCAGAAAAAGAAAATCAAATAAATTAGTGAAGAATCTTTGCTTAAAAAATCCATGGCAAAAAAACATTAAGCAAATCAAAGAAGAAGAAAAAAGATAAAGAAGAGAGAATGAAAGGGAATCATGGACTGACTTTTGGGGGGAAAAGGTGAGAAATGAGTGGCGAAAAGGTGAAAACCGGGAGGGTGACAAGGAAATCACCTGGAGGGGCTGATCGACTTGAGAGAGGAGATCGGAAGGAGTGGTGAGGAAGAAGAGTTAGAAGAGCTGACAAAGCAGTTTCCGAGTGGTTTGGAGATATCCTTCGCATCAAATCCATAGCTGCCTCCATTTTTTCTCTCTCTGGAAACTCAGAACAAAGAGAAAGAAAGAAGAAGAAGAAGAAAGAAACGGAGAAAGGACTGCTGTGGGAAGGGGAAGAGAAAGGAACTGAGAGAGTTTGTTTGGGAAGGTGAAATTTGGGAGAAAAGAGGCGAAACGAGAGAGAAAAAAAAGGAGGGGGCGCGTTGTTTTGATCCGAGTTTCCCTCGCGGGAACCGTTTTTCTTACTCCTCAGATTTTTTTTATTATTATAAATTTGCATCTTCTTTTTATTTATTAATTTTAAAAGATTTTTTAATAATTTAAAAAGAGAGTGACAGGTCAAAGGACTCGATCAAGGATAAGAAAAAAAAAAATTATGGATGGTTATCTAATCACGGATATTATTGAAATTTAAAATAAGATTTATTAAATTATTAGATAATATTTATCTTAATAGTATATATGTTTTATGATATCCTCTTTATTTTGTTACTAGTAATTACTGAAAATTGAGGGTATTATGGTCATTTCAAAGAAGAGTTTGCGGAGTCCGTAGTGGCGCCGTTTTGGATATTTTGAAACTTTGAAAAAGAGAGGAGGTTTGTTTGGTACTGCTCTGCAGGAGCACCGTAAATTCCTGCTCCTCCAACTCTCAAAGACAAATTACCTTCTTTCTGCATACATGTGCCTTGTCCATATCTTAAGGAAAATGTCCATCTTGTGTGGCCCACCACCCACCAAAGAATATGGGAAGAGATAAAAAAAAATGAGATGCTTTTAGGTTCAATTTAAGTGGCCCATCTCAACCTTGGGTCAGCCCAATTAATATATACAAGGCCTTGATCCAACTTGATCCATTTTGGTCGACTTTCTAACTATTTGAAATGGAGCCCCACTAAATCATCTTAATAATTGTTTTTTCTAATTAAAATAAATCCATTTGATAAGTATTGTTTCCTATAATGTTCAATTCAATAATGAAGATATATTGAATGGACATCAATCAAGGTTCAATATGATACTGAAGAAGAAATTAACATTTTAAGCAATTGAAATTTATCATTTAATGAGCTCCACATAAAACCTATAAAATGAGACAAAGAGTCATCTTGAGCCAATTATAATTTCGTCCATACATTTTTGTCATAATTATCTCGAATTAAACACTATAATAGTTGAATAAGATAGACAAAAGACTTTATAATCGAATAATTCAAGGCAAATGCTCTCTAATATAAAGAAAAAAGTGATGAATAACCTTTCTAATTATGTTGTTTTAAAGTGGGTATATGAAGCTTTCGAAAATGTTAAGCTTAATCTCTTTTTTTTCCCCTTGTTTAAAAGTAATAATTAATATTTAACATAATAATTAATAAAATAAATAAATAAAATAAATGTGGACATGAGTAGAAAGCACGTTATCCCCAGCTAATGGCTCCTATGACCTATCAATCAACGCCAATGAGTTGGTAGTTTGTATTCTTTTTTCAAAATAATGATAGAGAATGAAGTGGATTTGAAGGCAACCATGACAGGAAAAATGGCTTTAGTCCACCAATTGGGGTCCTCTAAATCATTCATTGTCATGTGGGGAAATTATTGCCAATAGAGAAGATTCTCTATTTTTTTTTTCAAAAAAATAAAATAAATTATTTTATAGAACCTATCAAGAAAAAGTGGTGTGGGACTCAAGACACTTTCAAGATGGCAATATCTGTAGACAATTCTAATCTTATACTGTCTTAGAGTACTCTCATATGTGACAAGGGTAGAAATCTTGATATCGGCTGATAAATTTCTCTCTTCTATTTTTTTTTAAAAAATCACAAATATCAACTGATATCAGCAATATTAGAAATCGGCTGATATTATAAATATCTGCCGATATATATCGTACCGACAGATATTATCACCCCTATGTGGCACATATGGGTTCATGCAAATAAATTTGTTAGAAAGATTTATTATACTTAAATAGGATATCTACCAAAACTTGTTTTCATCATATGGGAGTTATG
Organism: Chimonanthus salicifolius; assembly: GCA_013350335.1. Lineage (NCBI taxonomy): Eukaryota > Viridiplantae > Streptophyta > Magnoliopsida > Laurales > Calycanthaceae > Chimonanthus > Chimonanthus salicifolius. Next base: position 1,259,059 of record CM023538.1, read on the forward strand.
TTTTTAAGATCTCAAATGTGTTGCAAAATTTATAAAAAAAAGTCCAGATGGAATCCATTTGAAGATGGATTTAAATTGTTGAAATTGTTCTCTTTCCTTTTTGAATTTAGATCCAAAAAAGAATGAAGCCCATTTAAAAAATACCTATTTTATAATTGTAGATTTAAGAAGTTGAGAATGGTGATGATTTGATAAATCCTATTTTATATTCGAGAATTTCAAATATTTTCAAAAAAATGGGAAAAATCTCAAAAATTCTAGAAACGGAAAATAAATTATAGTAATTGTAACAACAGATTTTTTTGTCCTGATCCAACCTAAATTTCTTTGAACTTGATCCGAACTCACCCAACTTGGATTTCATTTCTGACCCAACATGACCATGTATTTCTATAAAAATTGGTAAAAAAATAAATAGTCAACATATTTTCGTTCCCAACCTCAGCTCGTTTCTCCGTATTACAAGAAATGAATGTAAAAATCCTTGTAAGTTCCTAATACCCTGAAAATGAATAAATACCAATGTGGGTTCAATTCCTTTAACCCATATTTATAAAAAAAAAAAATAAGGAAAAAAAAAAAAAATTCTACAAGCCTGCAGCAGCAGCACATGACAGAAAAAAGAGAGCATGAACACCAACCATGCAAAAGAAATATCCAAAATTAGCTATTAGTGTTACCATGAAGGACACATTCATGTATGGTACTGTTTTACCTGAAGATCTCAAGCACAGAAATGACTCAAACAAGTATGATTTAGTCTAATTTCTATTACCCTTTCTAGAAGAAAAAATGGGTGTTCTAATCTAGACTACAAGATATATGGAGAACTGTAGCTTTAAGAAAGTAAAACTAAGCATGTTGTACTTTATCAAAAAGACAGATAGCGATGCCATTCGGCCACAGACCAAGATTGATTTAATGAAAACCAAGTTTGATCAGCTCACTTTGCTCTCTGGGTTCTGAGAAGTTAGCAAACTGCCTCGAGGATTGGTTCTCATATTCAATTTAGCACGCCTCTCTTCATATGATGCTGGTAAATCAAAACAAAACCATTCAACAATTGCTAAGATGCACAGATCATGGACAAGCACGAGAATGCCAATAAGATTTCATTCCTTCTTGGAAATGACAAGTACAAGAAACTCACGTTCGGTTGGTCGTGACAAGAGAGGGACGTGGACTCTTTTCTTCTTACCATTTTCAGTAGGAATTGTGCCTGTCATTTGAAGAAGTGTGCATCACCAAACCGCAAAGAAATAGGTAAATCCTTGTATTGAATGATAAAACTGAGAGATTGCTTTACAGACCAGAAACAGACAAGCAACTCAGAGCTTCATGAAAGATGGCGGCTTGTAAAATGCAAGTTTGGAATTCATTTTTCAAGTGGTTGTGCAAAGCTTGCCCTGCATCTACATATCAAATCACTTCATTCTCAGCTTCAATGAATTCGTGAGCTATGAATTACACTCCCAGGTAAGGAAACATAAGAAACTCCCAAGACAATAACGGTGTATTGAGGGAATTGGTAAACATGATATAAACTAGTTTGACACCCTTATGTAACAACAATCTCATTAAACAATAGGGATTTGCTTGGAAAGCAAATAATAGGAAACATTCAACCAAAAGTATAGCTAAAAAGAGAAATTTTGACTTATCATATTAGTATTCAAAAATAGGAAAATTAATGAGATAGTAGGTTAAAAATAGGTTAAGAGATTTTAAGATTGATTTAGTGAGTTGGAAGGATTTGATCCAACCTTAATAAATTATTATCTAAAATTAGAGGAAATTTGTGAAAAAATAGCTAAAAATAAAATAGGGATTTTATGACTACATTTGGTGAATTTAAAGGATTTAACTCATATATAAAGATCTGTTAGGTGGCGAAAGAATTATCTATTATCATTTTTTTGCCAAGTCACACACACGAGGCCTGTGCTTCTAACTAGTAAATGATAAAAAATGTAATCAAGAAACAAAAAGTCGCATGGAGCATACAAACCTCAAGTACAAGCACCACATTGGTTTATAGCGCACTTCATAAGAAAATAATAGCATATACCATCTACAGAATGGAATTATAAATGTTTTATTGCTAAAATACCTTGAGAACAGACAAAATTGAGACCTTCGAATTCACAGGCCTCAAGAATCAATGGAAGCTCAGGTGCTATGATGTACTGTGGTTTTCTCTGTGTCCTGTTGGTATCGAGGAATGCGTCTATCACCTGCATCATATTCAACACTTGGATGATGTTAAGAATGGGACAATTTTTATAACTGTGTTAAGCCTGGTATTCTGTAGAATTCTTATTCCACTAAAGAACACCAGGCTAGCAAACAGGGCCTCATGTAGAGTTTTGATGTGAGGGAATGCGGAGATGGGGAAGCCATCTTACCTAGGGAAAGTTGCTTGCCCATTTGGTGTGAGTTCAGAAAAGAACACAAGAGATCAATTTCCTATTTGCTGGGGCCAAAAAAATCCCCAACAAAGGATGGGGAAGTCACTGCTTTCCTTGTTTCTCTGATCATAGCAAGCTCCACTTTAACCACCTAGCATGTCTACACCACTCCAGAGACCAGTTAATATCAAAATGGAAACTGGATTTCTCCTACCCATGGGTTTTGTTTGGCTTCTCCATGTAACAGGAGATCCAAGAATCCCACGTTCTGACCTTCTCTACATCCAAATTTGCCCTGACCTCATTCTCATCTAAATTTCATTCTTCATTCTTCAGGATGACTTGACCAAATCATGTCATCTAATACATCGTCATCCTGCCTGCCTCATAAGTACAGATGAGATCCAAATCATGTTACGTTGTCCATGCAAAAATAGAACATTATTCAATATTATTTTGCAATTGCAACAGTATTATGCATCAACACCAATTGCAAAATTAAAGGGAGAAAATGCTTCCTTACCCCTAAAAATTAAAGCCAGTATGCTATGAGTGAAGCATCGAGCATTGTTCTGATAACTAATGTAGCGTTGACTCAATTCAAACCACTTAGTTTAATATGGATTTTGTACTCACAGAAGGAGATTCAAGACCTTGACCGATCATAAATAGCACAGCTACCATGCATCGAACCTGGTGCCATAGAAAAGCACTACCTTTAATTGTAATTACCCACACTTCGTTCCCATTAAATCTGCCAAAGAAATATATATTATGCTCATGCCATGCAACCTAATGCATTATGAGTGTGCCCAATATTTGGAAGGACATGCTAAAGCAAATAAGACAATGTGTCTAAGTAGAGTTTAAAAAAATCCCTCTTAGAAGGGAAAAAGGAACTTCTCTAAAGATAGTTGAGATTATCCAGCCTTGAGGTTTGGAGCCAGTAAGGAATTCAAAGAGAGAGCATCGGTATTATGAAAGAAACCCTAGGCTATCTACCATCAAAAGTTCAAAAAGCTAGTGAAAGGATTCTGGCAAACAAAACAACCTTGAAAACGGAACTAGGCTATCTACCATCAAAAGCTCAAAAAGCTAGTGAAAGGATTCTGGTCAACAAAACAACCTTGAAAACCGAATTGTTCCACAAAATCAATGCCACAGCTTTCAAATAAACCATCCAAATGATCCCTCAAATAGACCAAATTGTGCTTGCAGAAAAGAATGGTCATCTTCAAAACCACATTTTCTTTTTTCCTTTTGTGTACAAATAGATAAAAGTATACACGAATAGATTCCTACATATGACCAGAGAGTGAGGTTCCTCCGTGGACATTTTTTATACCTTTCATTGCATGAAGAGATCTCAAACAAAGAGATATATCGTCTATAATTGTGCATATTTGCTGCATCCATCTTGCAGAAGTTTCTGAAGTCATGTTCCCCGATGAACTTCTTGCTAGCTAACTCCATAGCCTATCATATTTAAGAACCAAATAGTGTTAGGATTCTTGTGGGAAATACTTGCAAGTATCAAAAGGTAGTATAAATATTTGACTGAACTAGAATATCAAAGGAGATGCCAACATAAAAAAAGATTATGATCTACAATGTAAGCGATGTGCATACCAATATGTCCAGATTTTTCCTCCAAAAAAGGTACTTATATTGCCTACTTAAACAGCTAAACCTGAAACAGAAAACAATAAAAAGGTCGCACCCATTTGCATTCATTTATTTTCTTTTTCTTAAGGAATGATAGGTCATGGTCCACCAAAAGGCAAAAGTGCCTGAGAATCTGGCTCGGTTCAAAACATTACTAAAGATCAAAGGGGTACGAATATAAACCTAGTTCATTTGATTATTCATATAAAACAAAAATAAATAAAAAATGGGACATGATTGGATCGACCAGGCCAATTGTTCCAATGCAGAAAGATACTTGAACATAATAGGAAGAAAAAATATCCATGGAGTGAAAATGAACATAGGTTTCATGATTTTCACCTATTCTACATAGGTGAAACTTTTCGCCATTCACAATTTGACATTGATTTAAGATACAACAATTGATCTCTGATTGCAGTGAGTTTGAAGGCCATTGAAATCATTTTACAAAACCAGCAAATTTATAGATAATTATTGAAATACAGATATGGGGAAAAGACAGAAGAACCTTGCATGGAAATCAGGAGGCAGCAGGAGACCAGCCCAAGACACGAATATCTCTTGGAAGGACTCTATTCAGAACCTTCACATAATCAATTTCTTCTGGGAGAGAAAAAATGATAAAAATCATAAACACTAAGAAAAAACTACAAGAATATATGCTTTACCATTTAAAAACTATATCCTGATATGGTCTAATCCCAAAGCAGTGGGCAATTCCAATTTTGATTGCTAAAAGTATATATTTTTTGCATGTCCAATGTGCAGAGTTGCAATCTTGCTCTTGGAGTTGCAGAAATAATAAACAAATGATTTTTCTTCATTCTTTTGACAGATTGCCAATATGATAAATAGTGGAAGTCTAGAATAAGATCACAAAACAGTGGAGTGGCAGAATATCAATGAACAAGACAGGATAAAATACCACATGAATAGTTTGGATCCTGTCTCCTCACAACTTGCATGTCCTCCAGTGTCCTTAAATTTCGACCGTAAGAACAGAGAAATCACCTACATCGAGCATGCCTTGTCAAATTTTCTACATTTTTTTTTTTAATTTGAAAAGAAAAATGTGTGCATGACAAAAGGAACTTTCAAAGGTAGAAGAAAAATGCAATGCAAGATAAGTTTCCTTACTCGCTTCAAAGGGAACATACGAATAGCAAGAAATGACATACTTTCTATCTAATGCCCACTGGCCCCACTGCAAGTTCATTTTACTTCACTTCAACAGTACAATCCATCGCACTAGATCAAGCAGTTAGAAACACCCTAACTGAGTTCATTTTTGCTAGACAATCCACAACTCCATGTATCTAACAGTGAACACCAACAGGCATGAAAAAACCCTAGGCAGTTTACAATTTCACATCTTAGACATACCAAGAAAGGACATCTACCTCCTTGTTCTTATCAGTTCTTACACAGATCTTGAGGTGTATGGCATAAACCCCTAACAGAAAAGCTGATTCTTGTAACATAAGCTCAGTGCTAATGCTTAAGATCAACTTGCAGATAAAGCCTAGCTAAAATATTAAGATTGCAAGCCTGAGCATTCTTGTGATAGAGTACTAATTGAACTGAAGCAATTTGTGAAACAATAAATAATTAAATGCATAAAGCTTCTGAAATAAGAGGTTCTTAAGTGCACCAGAAATGAATGTAATGGGGATGTAAAATGAAATAGAATGGTGCTCAAAAATTCAACACACCTGCCCAATAGAAGAAACACCCTTGTCAGTTCTGCCACACCTAGAGTACTGAGACTCCTTTTTATCTCCAACTAAAAGCCTTGTCTTCTCAAGTGCCTTGAAAATCTCTGACTGGATGAAAAACCAAATAATGGTTATTTTTTTAATATCAGTAATTCTATCAAGAAAAAAAAAACAATAGGAAGACAATGGGCGAATTAGAAATACAACATAGAAAAAAACCACCCAAGACATGCATCCCTAGGAAAAACAATCCAACATGTACTAATCACTAGCATCACTCTCCAGCCCCTTTATTAGTAAGGATATCCACCTCCTTATTGCATCTTGCATGAACAAAAAGACTAATCTTGCTGTCTGCCCCCTGTACCCTGTCAGACCTTAGTCATATTTGTCTAAATGCCGTCATCTTCTGTTGGATTGCTTTCCAGAACAAGATTCTTACTCTTGACAATCTTCTCAAACAACAACACAAGAAAGCTGGTAACAACATGTGCATTCTCTGCTTTCAGGATAGTGAATCAATGGATCATCTGCTCCTCTCCTGTGCCCTCACCAAGAAAATCTGGGAGGTCATTAGCTGGTTTGACATTAACTGGGTTTTCTGCAACTCTCTATTTCCCACTTCAGGGCCTGGAGATTTGGGGCTTCAAATAGGAAGGGAATCCTGTCTCTGGCGTCTCACTTTTGTGGCTGTTATTTGGTCAGACTGGCTGGAAAGGAATGAAAGTTCCTTCTACAACAAAGGCTCATCTTTCTCCGATCTTGTGTCCAGGATTCAGAGGCGCATAACGAGTTGGGAAGCGATAAACTCCTGAGTTCAAGGGCACTTCGATCAGACGGTTATGCAGGAACTGGAAGGAATCAATTTTAGATCTCCTTTCTCCCCCAGTTTCTCTCTGAGTTGGAACCCTCCTCCTGCATGCTCCTTTAAGCTCGACTTTGACAGCAGTGCTACGGGTGCCCCAGGCCCCACAGGCATTGGAGGCATCATCAGAGATGAGCTTTCACACCTCCTGACCTCTTTCACTGGCCCAGCTTGAATTTGCTTCGTCATAGAGGCAGAAGTTCTTGCCTTGATACCCGGGATAAGAGAAACCCATTGGTTGAACCTCTTTCGTCTCCTGGTGGAAGGCAACTCTTCTTGTGCTATCTCCTGGGCTGCTGGTTCAGACTGTTTCCCATGGCACCTTGCAGACAATTTTGGAGAAATCGCAGATCTTTGCAAAAACAGGTCTGTCTCCTTCAAGAAACCCCCCCAGAGGTGAACAGGAGGTTGACTAGCTCGCTAAAAGGGGTGCAAGGATGACGTCTCTCATTATTATGTAATCCAGTTCTGTTTTCTTCGTCTTTGGCCTGGTGGCTTTATTGTATCTTTTTTTTCCTTTTTCTTAGCAATACAATTAAACATCATTTAATAAATAAAGAATAAAAAAAGAAACTGCAGTCCCTTTAAGATATCATGAGTAGAGCCGAACTCCAAGAGACACTTTTCTGAAGCCCAACTCATCACACAAGAGGAATCCCCCCTCTGCTATTAGAGGAAAGAGATCCCTCTTAGCCGCTCCTTTAAGACCAAATAACTAAATCCCAATGTGGAACTAAAAAGCCAAGTTTCAATACATGAGAACAATGGCTATGATGATTGACAATGATGGTGCTCCAACTTCAGCATTGATTGCAACATGTGACAATGAAGAACCCAAAAGTAGCTGTAGTCAAGTCCCCAAAAATATCTCCCATCCAGTTAGGTTACTGAGAGCTGCCATCAATGTTCAACAGAACAAACCATGAGGGTGGAGACATCAATTGCACCACCATTTGAGGTGAGTGAAAGACCTCATAGAAAACAGCCTTCCAACCTCTATTGAGCCACAAATGCAATTGTATGTGCAATAAGGATCAAAAGAAAACTAATTGTATGTGCCATGAATGCACAACTCACATCAAAGATAAAGAAACACACCTCAACTGTTGGATCCATTTGTGCTTCTGAAGCAAAACCATAAAATCTGTAAATGTAGAACATATTGATACAGGGGATTAAGATCTATTTACACACAATTTACAAAGAGTACAACAAATAATTCTTTATTTGTGAACAAGAATAACTCATCTACAAGAATGATCCAATGAGACACTTATTTTCTTAAAACATGGGTTCCCAATAGACAACCGAGAAGCATCATTCAAGAAACTCATTTACTAAGGTATTCAAAAATGAGAAAATTGAAGCAAACAGAGAGCTATCATTCAGATAGCAGTGTATACAATAAAAGGGCTAGAAATATTCCTGTTTGGCAAAGTTTGGTAGTGTACGCAACAGAATTCCCACTATGAAGTGACTTGGGAGCACCAAAGATAAAGATAAGAAGATGCAGACTCAAGACAATATCTAAGAAAATGTTTTTGAAGATGAATAAAAAACCGTGCTACATGAAACATGATTTAAGTAACACAACTCGGAAGCCCATAAGTTGCAAGCTGCTGATCAAAGAGGAGACAGCTCAACCACTCAGAATTCATGTCAAGATGGGACACCAGTAATTCAGCATTTCCAAAAAATGAAGTTAACTTTCTCAGGAGAAAGTTCATTAAATTTATGCAAACAACACATATACTCTCTATAATTTGGAAAATGGGATTAAAATAGCTTGGGATAAAGAGAAGTTGAAGTCTTCATGATTGATATGAAAAGTACGGCCTTTGTGATAAAGAAAACTTGTGATGATATGAAACATGTAGAATGAAAAGTCGAGGAATCATAAAATAATAGCATAGGATTTCCTCAATTTAAAGAATATGTTAGTTCATGGTAAAGATTTAGAACAGGTTTGGGTTAGTGATGGATTAGAGAACAAGTTCAGTTTGCAACAAAGATATAGAAGATGCTTAGGTCAGTGATGGATTATTTGTGTTAACAGTTTGTACAAACACATGGAGTAACCAATGCCAAACACTGCATAGGAATATACCTTTGACCAAAATACATTATCTTTAGAGCAACGTATCGTTTGGCATGGTGATATAAGATTCTCTGCTCGTAACCTGTACCCAAACAAAGCCAAATTGAAGGGGGGGGGGGGGATAGAGAGAGAGAGAGAGAGAGAGAGAGAGAGAGACGTTAGCACCATGTGTAGTGTCTTCTATTATGAGTATAGGTACGTTTTTAGAATATGACACTGATAACAAAATGTTGGATTTGGCAGAATCCAAAACATAGGATTAATGGGTTTGGTTTAATGTTAGTTTAACCCTCCCCAGAGTTAGCCGATACATGAAGCTTGCGTATCCATGAGATAATTCTTACCTCCAATTTGGTGTAGGGATACCCACAATATTCAAAAAATAAAATGTAAAAGGAAATTGCAAAATTTACACAAAATAATCAAGTAACAAATATTTCACAAATTGCATTAGTTTTCAGAAGAAGAAAAGAGGTCTTTATCATCTTGGAGAAAATGTAAAGATAGTACTATAAGAATCCATGAATAATCTAACATAGAAATGCATTTGACATAGGTACAGTACACATTTCAAAGAATCCGTTCAACATAGAGCATTTTGTCAGCACAATGATAGGCAAATAATAAAACAGTGACATTCTCACAAAAATAAGAATAACATACATGTCAAGAGTATGAGTAAACTATTCAGAACATGCAAGTATTATCTAGTGATGCTGAATAAATAACAACTTAACTATTTAAATTATGCAAGTGACTTAGGGGTCATGAAGCATAAGAATCAGATGAAAAATATCCTGTGGCATCACAGAGAAATGGAACAGTGTGATAACAATAGTTTTAGGTATCATTCAATGTATCACTAAGGGGAACATCTTTCTAAAACATTACTAACAAACATGTCGGAGGAGGAATTGGAATATATTGCATATTGTTACAAGCTGAAAAATGACAGACCCATATCTGGACCAATGCAATTCTTGCTGTCTTTGCTGAGCTGAATGCTTAACAGAACAGATGGTTATGCATTTCACCAGAATATCTGATCAATGAGCAACTTAGTGTGGATTCAAAAACAAATAATAAATAAAAATAAAAACCTATGGAGGCCTTTACCAACTAGCGTTGCCAAAAAGGGGAAAGTTGCCATGTGCATACTGAAGAAACAATCATACAAATACAATATTGTCACATGCAATGGCAAAGCAAGTTTGTTTTGCATTCCTTAAAATAAGTCCCTGACCTTTTCCCTTTCAGAAATGAGAAACGACCAAGATCTGGTTGCACAACATAGTATTCCGACAACGGTCTATCTTATGAGGCCCATCTACAGGCATGATTAATAATTGGAAAAGGAAGTTTCTGTAAGTTGGAAATGGGCAAATGGCTTAAAAAAATCAACTTGATTCGATGATCATAATCTCCCAATGGTGCGTAAAAAAATACATACATACAACTTGGTCCAACCATTCAAATTACATCTTCTTGATTCAATGGCTATTATCCATTTCCAAAAATAAAAAACCAACAATGGTTGTGATCATCAAATTAAAATGAAACTTGTATCATGAGCAATCAACATTGGGTATTTCCTATCCAACTACCAACCCACAAGTAAGTGAAGTAAATTGGTCCCTCAAAGTGGGTTGAGCTATCTTTGGTGTACAACCAGTTGGACTGCTATTGAAGTACAACTGGTTGGACTTGATCATCCCTCTGCACCGAACTAAAATAGATGATGATTAATAAGCATGCAGGTGTTTATATATCAGCTTTACAATGTATGCATAGAGGATAGAGGCATAACCTGATTTGCGCTCTCTTGATTTTTTGTCAATACATTCGATAACATTTCATCATACAATTCATTGGATGACCCCGATTCATCCTGCTGGCACGCGTCATTCTCTCTTCCATTCCCATATATTCCTAGGCCAGAATCCGATGCCTGCAAAGCAATAGAAGCAGTCAATGTTCAATACTGAAGCGATAAAGCAAATTTTCAATATGCATATGATACAGTTATAAATTAAGCAAATGACAATTGCAATGTCACTGTTCTTTTTGTTTATCTAACTCTTAATTGGAAAATCCTTTCTCAGTTCAAAAGTCGTTATTGTCCAAGAAAGTACTTTCTTTTAGCTATGCATCCAAACAGAATTCGGGCAGGTACAAAGGGCTCCATTTTGATGCATGAAAAGTAAAAGTACTTCCATGGACAAAATGTGATAAACCCTTTACCATTTTCAGTTCAAAAGTAGTTCCTTTCTAATAAAGTACTTTCCTTTCCATGCATCAGAGCCAACTACTGCTACAATCATGTGCAAAACAGACCGACTATAGAAGAAGCGAATAATGACGAACCTTCCCACAGCGGCAATTTGCTACCTGAGACGACAATCTTGCATTCTCCACCTCCAATTCCTGCAATCCCTCAAAATACAGTAAAACGAATTTCGAGTAGAAGAAGAAGAGAAATTCTTTTTTTTTACCTCTATTCGGTTGCGGAGAGATTTGAGCTGGGATTGAAGGTCGAAGATGAGATCTGGCCCGTCCAATCCTTGGATCGGAGGTTCTAAATTCTCCGAGCTGCTGGTATCTCCTCTCCCTCCCATGCTTTTCTGTGCAAGCCTCTCTGAATTCGAGTTTTCTCCGTTACTTCTTCCGGAGGCACTGACCATGGTAATGGGTCGGGTATTCTAGTCGGGTATTCGGGTTGACTTAGGTGTCTAACGCTTGGGCCACGAATTTTTGGTTTTGACTTTTGACTTTTGAGTCAAACAAGTTCAACTCCCACCCCTTTACATGTAAATAAGTTGAATGTATGGACTCACCATGTAGCATGGACTCGCCATGTAGCAAAACCGAGATTTTATGGGCTTGAAATTAAAGGAGATGACCCGAGTCCTGATTACATGAGAGGAAAAATGATTTATATATTGTATCGATCTATACATATTAATTTTATATATGTTGATATATATTATATTGGTTGTATAAGTACGTATTGACTGATATGATTGATTGTTCAGTCGTAATATATTACTTATTACCGATGGATACAGTATAATATCAATCAACTTTATTTATTTTAAAGATATTTTGATCATTTTTCTATGTTGATTTTTTCATCGATAAGGAGATTTAGAAGCAAGTTCTTCAACTTTGAAAAGTATTGTTAATTCCACTTTTTTTATTTAAAATTTGACATTTTAAATTATTTTCATCAATTTTTTAAAATCTTTGCTCTAACATAATCTCGATTTTAATTTTTTTATGAAAATAATTTAACAAAATAATATTGGGTGCTTATAGAATGAATGGAGATATGTTAATATGATTAATATAATCTCCAAGATGTGTGTGGGATTTTTCAACCTTTTTCAAAAAATTAATAAAAGTTAATTTTTTCTAAAATAATTTCCATTTTAGAGTTTCTTGTAAAAAATTAATGAAAGGATATACAATTTTTTTAATGAACAACCCTCAATGTGATTGATATAGTTTTTTTAGGTGTTTGTGTAATTTATCTAATAACTATTGAATATACATATTTTTCTCACACAATATGGGATACTAAAGACCATGAATTTCATATTAGATGTTTCCACGATATCAATTTCCTATTTTCTAACATTTTTAGACATTTTTTAAAAATTTATACATTATCAAAAATTTTACTCTCAATGATCTAATACTCCATAAAAATGATTGTTTTTAACAAAAATATGCCCATTTTTCATTTTTTTTCCCCCTCTTTTCTCATACTTCTTTGTATTTTTCCTAAAAAAGGTTGGAGAGAGAATGTCTATCGACATATTATTGCTTCCTGTTTTTTTTAACCCCTTCTTGTGAATCCAACTCGACTAGATAAAAAAAATCCAAATTTGAGTCATGTATATCTTGAAAAAAAATAATTAATTGGATTTGGAGGCTAGAGGGCTCCATCCAAATCCAATTTCAGCCGAATTATAAAAATTCTCATTTAAGCATTTTGTTTTTTTAATTCATTAGTTTTAGTCCATTTACCCTCTTACCTTCATTTTCCATCAAAATAATTTTCATCTTGTTTATTCTTGTAGAAATTTTGAATCAAATCAAGTAAGGTTAATAAAAAAAAATTATGAAATTAAGTCAAATAATTTTTTTGTTATTAACTCTACTGGATACCGGATAACTCTACGGAGAGTGACCCTTTAGAATGGAGTGGAAATCGAACACAAAACTCCCACTTTCTTAAACAAGTTCTTGACGATCACTCCAACCAATTTGGGTTACTTCCTTCTCACCCTTACTTTATTGAAACTTATATTTCAAATATAAATCTATATCTGAATGTAAGAATACACAATAGGAGCAATCGGTAACATGAATCCCAGGGCTATAGACCAAAGAACTGAAGAATCAAATATCAATCCATGTACTCGATCGATGCCCTGCAAAAAGTAGACATACAAACACATTTACTCACTGTGATTAGCTAACTGTGTGTAAGTAGGTCTACTAGATCATCCCATAACTTGATTTTTAAGCATCGAATTCAAGGCATTGGATAGATATTTATGTTTATGTTATGTTATGATACTAAATCCAGCAGTGGAGACATATCATATGGACATCAGCCTAGGCATGATCTGAATTCAAAGAAACTTATATTATGTAAAGATTTAAGAAGTTTGTAACTATATAGATAATAAAAAAATGATCGTGCCGAGGTCATCTTGATGACATTGATTAGATATTGCAAAAGTGCTTGCATGCAAAGAAACAAATATTATGTAGATTCAGAGACAGGTTACTGCAGATTATACGATAACAATCAGGTGAGGTCATCTTCACAGAAAAATGAACACCAATAACCTTATAAATAACCAAAGACATTCATCACGTAGGAGAATCAAAACCAGAGGAAGTTTTTACTCAGTGAAGAAATAATTTTCAGTTGCTATCCCTGAAGGAAATGTTCAGAGCACCAACCCACGCAACTGCAGTTTTATCATTAATAGAAACAAGTGATAACACCTATCCAACAAAATTATATGCTTGTGAGGTTCAACTTGCAGAAACATAAACGCGAACAACTCAAGTTGCGAGCAAGTCAAAAGACAGGTTCAATACTTCTGTAACTATGAAATAAAGGCAGGAATATATAACTACGAAATAAAGGAAGGATAATATCACGTGGACTATGTGGCAATTAAATGTACATGAGAAATACCGGTTGTGCAGTTCCGCCCTCTAGCCTAGCGTTCCCGAGGAGGATGCTTGTGGGCTGGCAACGGGGACCCACCTGGTTTGAGATTCAGTGGTGAAGGTATTTGTCTTGTAGCAGATTTCTGGGCAGGATTAGTAGGAGCTCGATGTTCTGTCCGAGAGTGTCTGGTTGTACTCTTTGAGGCTTGGAGTTGTTCAAGGGTTGCCAGCACCTCAGCCATTCGTGGGCGGGCTTTTGCTTCAGAACAGAGGCATTGCGAGGCAATGGTGGCAACCAAATGCGCTCCTTTCTGAGGATACTGGCCTTCCAACCTTGTATCCATGATCCGGAATAGTTTACGCTTATCTCCCAAATAAGGTTTAGCCCAGTCAACTAGATTCTGCTCGATGCCCACCTTTGTCTTATCAAGAGCACGGCGACCAGATAACAACTCCAACAAGACAACCCCAAAGCTGTAGACATCACTTTTTGCAGTAAGTCGACCTGTTAAAAATTGATGACATAAATGCCGTAAGTGCAAGTGCTGCAATGAGGCAATACAACTTCGTTTTCATAGATAAGCCATATTATCTTAAATTCCAAGAATTAGAAAGACTATGAGAATGTATACTAAATGGGTTCCTAGTCACAGCCATGAACTTACCGATGGTTTACAGCCACAGTTGGAGCGTGTTCTAACTGCTAATTGCATGCACTATGTGGGACAATATTTTCCCCCTCATGAACTCTAGGGAGACTCGTCGAGCCTTCCAATCTAGAGAGAGTGTTCATTAAAATTTGAAGTGGGCCACAAAATTTGTGAATGGAATATGTAGACAATGTCAAAGACAATGAGTGGGAAAATTTTCAACCTCATCTAATCATTTTAGCCTGCAACTTTAAACCCTGAAAATTTGATTTCTACAATTGCATAGTTTTATGAGGTTCCCAATTCAGTACAGGTGAGGCACATGGTTCTGCAATTATATCAGTAACATCATGATATCCAATAAGAGGGATACCAAAAGCTCTGAGATGGAAGATCACAGCCATCCATTCTTTGGATTTTATTCTGGATTGTTATTTCATGGCAGCGACACTATTGTATCATTTGCTGGAGAAGACACCCAATATCTTCAAATTTACTCACTTTTAGGACGTGCACATTTCCCAACCTTTTAATATATCAAAAACATTTACACCAGCATAAAATTGTCAGACATGCATTCACACAAACTATTCCCTCTGAAATGTGGTAGGAGTCATGCAACAAGTGAATCCAAGATGACATTTCTTTGATGTAGAAAATCAAGTAACCTGTGGCAACATATTCAGGTGCTGCATAGCCATGTGTCCCAACAACTTGTGTCGAGACATGAGTCATATCACCAGTAGGCCCTGCCTTTGCCAAACCAAAATCAGATAGCTTCGCATTAAACTCCTGCACAAGCAAAAACAGAATGAGACTTTGCCTTTTAGGATGCATTCCAGAGAACAGATAAGCTAGCAATGCATATTCTCCTTATCAGCATACCGCATCAAGAAGGACGTTAGAAGCCTTGACATCACGATAAATAACTTGGGATTCCGAATCATGAAGGAATGCAAGTCCCCTAGCAGCTCCTACAGCGACTTTAATCCTTATTGCCCAACTAAGAGGCTGAGCACCTCCTGCATATAAGAAAACCCAAATATTAAAGCCAGAAAGCCTTTCTGCCGCCATAGGAAACTGTTAACTATCTTTAAACTATTTGAAGCAATGCAATCAAACTCAGTTTAGCTGAACATAAATGAAATGTTTGATCAGCAGAATTATGTACTTCTGAATAGGTGGTTCTCCAAACTGCCTTTGGGCAGGAACTCGTAGACTAAAAGGCGATTGTCACCCTCTGAACAGTACCCAATGAGTCTAACCAGATTTGGATGGTGAAGTTGACTGAGATAGTTAACCTCTGTCTGTCATCATAAGAAATACCCAGTTACTATAATTACATAATACTAAAGATGAATCGAAGAAACCAATTAACAGAAAGAAGACAGGTAAATGGGGTCAAAATGCATGCAATTAGATGGATATGTGGAGTAATAAAAAAATGGTAGAATTAGGATTAAGTACCTAAGAGGAAACCTATGGGCTTCTCCAACAGAAGAGAGAGAGATCAGGGGAAGCATTTTAAAATGGTTCAGTCACATGCACACAAACTAGAAACAGCTCAGTATGAAAAAATTGGACTACACGGAAATTTGAGACAAACAAAGGCTTGGAATATAGCAGGAAAAAATTACATATTAAATTGTAAGTAACTGGGAACATGGGGTTTAGATAGGATCAAAATGAAAAGTATAACTCAAGATGATCATCATATGCATCAAGGTCTTTTGTGTCTCCTTCATAATTCCATAAACGACAGTAGGCATGGTTTAATGACTCGAATATTCAATAAATGGACCCAGACATGGATTGGGGTTAAGAATAAAAAAAAATTGCCATCATCATCAAAACCATTTTTTTCATCCATCTGGGGTTGGCAAAGTTAATAAATAAATATTCAAAAGTTGTTCCCCAATAAACATAAGGATCTAAACAGTATGATCATCCAGCATGGAAGATTTTTCTTCTCATACCCACAATCTGGCTCATCAAACTACGACCCGAAGAAGATGCATGGGAAGAATTTTGCCTCAAATCAACAACAGAAGAAACAAGAATGGGACTGTACTTACCAACCACTCTTTGTGACCTTGGAAACTCTCTGGTTTGAGCTTTTTGATAGCAACTACAATACCAGATCCAGGCCTTGCAGCTGTACCACTTTGCTCATCAATCCATCCTTTGAAAACGTACCCAAATCCTCCTTCCCCAAGAAGGCTCTCTGAACGGAAGTTTTTAGTAGCATTTTTTAGCTCATTGAAGGTGAAAGCCTTCAAATTAGGTGATGATAATATAGCAGATTCAGTCCGTGGAGTAGAAAGACTTTCAGTAGTACTGTAAGATGGAAAAGTCAAACTGGACGGGACTGAAGATAAGCCAGTTCTGCTGGTTCTGCTGGTGTTCTTAGAAGCCTCTGAAATTTTACATGAAGAAAGAAGAAAATTATTACTAGCACTGACAGAAAATGCTCATGGCATTAACAAGCAGAAGAAAATTTTCAAAAATGATACAATACAATGAGTTTGTGACATCATATGATGTCCCCCACAAGCCATTGGCATTCTCTGCCCGATCAGAAATAGCATATACAGAACCTACTTTTTGAAAACTTAACATGGTTTATCTGTTTTGTACTAATGTCCACCATGGTATTGGCTGTAATCTATTATCTTCCCAATAAGATGTTCCTAGCTTGCTTTTCTTTTTTGAAATGCTATAAGATGTTCCTAGCCATACAACAATTGCTGTCTTGCAAATGGATAATTGTAGCATCAGTCCATGTAACTAAAAGAGAATTGGATTTCTCCCAAAGGGATTAGTAGGTTTGTGTTAAGACTGTTTCTTTACTCCTTAAGGGACAAGAAGCTAAATGCAGTCTAGACCTGAGCACCAAGACCCAGTTGAAACCCACACAAGAAAAGGAATGGAAGAAGGATATGAGACTCAACAAGAACCTTGAAGATTCATAACTCATGACAGAGTACACAAAATCCGTCTTCTTTAATAACCAAACTAAATTAGTTTTATCATCTAATATCAGTAACCAAATCAAGAATCCCACATAAGCATCCACAGCTACGACCATCAAAACCAAACAAGAATTCATTTTCAATTTCAAGTCAAACACAAACAACAACATACAAAATTTACATCCTAAATCCAAGAACGAAGCACTAAATGGCAGCCAAAGCCCCACTCAGGCATAGCTGAAAGTCTACAGACAAACAGCTGAACCATGGTAGATTTCACCTCTGACAGATAAACACTACAGTGAATCATTTCATCAATTTTTAACATCTAACAGGAAATACCAAACCAAACAGAATTCAACCATAACCTCGTCAGAACCTAAAGGTGGCATTTGGTTGTAAAGTAAATAGAGATGGAAGAAACATTTTTACTACGGTTAGGGATTTTTCCCCATTTGCTAGACAACTATGCAGAGACAGGTGGACAACACTCACTGTGTTTGCTGGTGAGTACATTTGCACCTTGATGGGTGTGGTGAAATCACCATTTACTCCATTTGACCTTCTCCCTGCTTTCTTTCTTCACCTGTTTGATCAAATATTGTTGTAATACTGTATGCCCATTTCCACTTTCACCAGTGAACAGCAAACAGAAACAAAGTAGAACATGACAATTCTCAACAATGGGGTCTCTCCACCTTGAATTTGCTTAATTTAATAGGGTAACCCCATCTTACACATAACCCACATCAAAATGCCAGTAAAGAGTTCACACTCATAATGCAAAAAAAAACAACAACAAAAACAAAAATACACCCTAATTAAACCCAGAAGAAATCTCTTTGGATTGAATTTTAATATGAAGGCAGAAAACTACAAAATTAAATATGCAGCTAAGCCTTTTGAAAATAGCCAAAGCTTGTAAATCAGTCAAGAGTTTTTCTACGGTGACTCACTTTCTCTTTTTTATTTTAAGAGGTAACCACATTCATAGAAGAACATGTTTGCACCCATCTCCAATTTAATATCCTTCATAAGGATAAAAGAAGTAAATATTTGGCTTCATCTGATCAATGAAGAGGAAAGAACTTTCCTAGAATATAACCATTTTTAGTAATAAAAGAGCTACATTATTAAACCATTTCTATTTTTAGAACAAAATTAATATTTTTGAAGAAAGTACTTCCATCCTAACACATCTGAATTGAACCTAATTGTATGACGTTATGGCATTCTAACCAGCCGCCATCTAAAACCAAAGTCTTAAAAAAGACCCAGACATAAGTAAAAGCACACACATAAAAACACAAACATGCATGGCAACTTTGCATTCTTTGGCATTTCTAATCAAATAAAACTAACAACAAAAAGTGAGAATAGTTTTGCTTGACTTCGAACAACCAAACATCTAGTGAAACCCCTGAAATCAAAATATCCAAAACCCACAAAGAATTTGATTACATAAAGAAACAGACATCAAAATTGAGAAACTTACCAAAGCTTCACAAAGAACAACAACAACAATAATAATAATAAAACCACGAATACCCATAAACATTTAGCATTTCCAGAGTGAATTAAGCCCAGGAAAGCCCATCTTCTATGAAGAGTTGTGTACTTCTAAAGCATAATTGGCCGAAAAAATCCATCTTTAACTAAGATTTCAACATAAGAGCCACAACATCTCAGCACCAATTGCATGCCAAAAGTTAAAATATCCAAAATCCATGAGAAGTTGAAAACCTATAAATATTCCTGCATTCTAAAGTAAATTAAGCCCAAAAAAAGCACATCTTCACCAAAATTTCAACGGAAGAGCATCAACAACTCACCACTAACTAAATTCCAAAACTTATATTATCCAAAACCAATAAAGACCCATAAAGGAAAAAAGGAAAAAAACAAAAATCCAGCTTCAATAATAAAACACCCAAACATCAAAAAGAAAGAAAACAGCAAGGGGAAGCAGGAAAATGAAGAACCCCACCTGTCAATTTTAATTAGAAAAATGGATTAGAGCCAAAAAGATGCATTTTTCAGATGATATGACACGATAGGAAGGAATAAATTGATTGTCAGATGCATTTTGAAAGCATTGACAACTGAATACCAACTGAATACGAAAAGTCAAATTATCCAAAACCCACGAAGAATTCTCATTCTCAAAGTCGGGAAAAGTAAGAAAAAAAACCACAGAAGTCCAACTTCAATTCACAAGCACCTAAACATTTCATATAAAAATAATTTAAAAAAAAAAAAAACACTGAGGGGATGCCAAAAGGTTGATAACCCACGAATCAACTATAATTATAAACTGGATTAGAACTCGAAACGTGGAATTTTTAGATGATATGACACAAGATTAAGGGAAAATGGATTGAAGAGGATGTTACCAGATGCATTATGAGAGCTGAGAGCGCTTTCAATTCTGGAAGGAGCTTCTAAGCAGTTGCCCATTGAGAGCTGAAATGGCTGCTCCTCTCTCGACTCAAAGATCCATAAAGATTTACACGAAGTTGCAGTGATGAACCAAAAAACAGTAACGAAAGAAAAGGAGAAAAAATCGATTCTTCTTTCTAATTATTTTTCTCTCTCTTTTCCTTGTTTTGGAGAAGAAGGGAAGAAGAAATCGCCGAGAAGAAGTCGCCTCCCTATCAAGCAGTGAAAAACGACAAACGTGTGGAGCCCTTCATAAAATGACCAAAATACCCATCATACGTCAGATGGGGGACGTACTACGTAGGTGCCCTTTTGCCCGCGTTCGTTGATTGTTGCGATGGATCTGTACCGTCGATTTAGTGGGCCAGACCGTTTAGTGTATCAATTTAAATTCAATTTAAATTCCAAGTTTCAATTCACCATTTTTGTGATTCTTATGAATTTATTATTTTTGCTATTGTACTCGCACAAGTAAGCAGCAATAAATACTTTAATAATATATAAAATGAGTCTCAATGAAGTTTTGAGTTTGATTCACATTTTTCTCTGAATTTCCATAATTGTTCACTTGATGTATGTCGAATTGAAAAGTTTGTACATTTAAAATGTTTGTTCAAATTCATGTGAGACCCCTAAACATTTTAATCATAAAAAAAAGTATATATAAAATTAATAGTCAATATTATTATAAATGATTATGAAATTTTAGAAAATTGATGTAGATTTTGATGTTTTTAACAGAGGAGCTTATTGTAATTTTTATTATTTAAATAATGATAAGTAAACAAAAAGAGAAATCAAAATTCCTTCTTATCCAAAAACTAAGTGTTCTTATCTATTTCCAAAACTTTATCACTATAATGACATCCCAAATGAGCCTCATTAAATTATTTTAACTTTTGATTTTAATATTTAATTTAAATAATTGAATAAACATATACACTGTTAAATTTTGTTTAATAATAATGATGATTAGATACTTATTTGGGGTAGATACAAATCTAAGGATAAAATATCATATTGATCTATCTAGATTTTTTTTTAAAAAAAAAAGTGAACTTTAAATAGAGTTTTGTGTCGGTCCCAATTTACACTTAAGATTTCTTACTTTTATTAGAAAGGTACGTGTTTGAATGAAGACTTTGTTGAAATCAGATCTACAACTACTATTACAGTAGTCAATGACTTAATCTCATTTTATATATATATATATATATATATATATTTACATGAAATATCCTTTATGATAAATATCTATTTTTTTCAAAATTTTAAACTTAAAGAATTAATAACTTATTTATTGAAATTTAAAAGATCAAAATTATATAGCTAAATTAATGATAAGAGAAACTTATTAAAAAAAATTATTATTTGCTTAACTTTTTTTCGAACATTAAGATGCATCATGAGTCACCAATCATTAGAGAACAAGTCACCCAAGTCAGCCTAACTCATCAATCTTTGCTTGTGTTTCCAGTTTTGAGTGAAATATTGGCCTTAGCGTCAAAGTGAGCTGAGCAATAATTGCAGGTGTTGTTCAAAATGGAAATAATTTGGTCTTGAGTTGGCATGGATCACTTATGCTTCTTCTTTTTTTCCATCTATGCTATGAAAATGTGACACATTATGTTACATCAAAATAGATCACTAAATAATAATGGATGCCACATGGATAATAAAAAAAAAAAAAATCATCCATGGATGGGACCATAGGACAACATCAATGGTTGGATATGACTAAACCATGAAAATTGGCACAACAATGGCACAAAATATACATTTGGAAGCTCAAATAAAAAAGTCTATTTATAAATATAGTTTTGACATTTTATATGACAAAATAATATCATTTATATAATGCCAATTATTTCTAAATAAAAAATTTTATTTGGATTGTGCACCATTTTAGTGTGCAACCACTAATTTTTTTTTCTTTTTTAAAGTCTCATGTGATAATAGATAATTTATTGTCAACTGGTAGATACTCTAGTTAAGGAATCAGAGGTCACAAGTTCGAGTCCCACGGTAACATGATGTCTATGGCTTGCGGGAGTTTACGTGCATCTCAAGTTTTACTCAACGCCTTCGTTGAGAGATGAGGTCTTGAAGTTCTCTGTCATAAGAAATTATAATTTATTGCTCTTATATGCAATATTAATTTTTTGGTGCAGTGATAGTGGCTCACTCCTCATTTATTTGTTTTAAGTTTGTGAAGGTTAATAATATTTAATTATGTAAAAATAAAATTACTTTTAAGTTTCGTCATTTTAAAAAATAGCATTTTTTTATTACTAACACAAATTTTAAAGAGTAATGATCATACACCATCCATTTAAAACAAATAAATCCAACTATTAACTAAAAACTACTAAAATATTAGATAGATGGTTCACAAATATAATTATGCTCTATGTCTAAAATTTCAGCAATGAACCAAATCAAAGGTCTCTTCATAATTTTATGCCTCAAGATACTTTTCCCACAAAAAAACACTATCATGACAATAACAAAGTGATTTGTGAATTAGAAACTTAGAACAACACATGTCACATGATAGTCAAAATAATTCCACACAAAATTGAAGAAAGATTGTTTAAATTGACTACAAATGTTTTTTAAATAAAAAAAGCTGTCAAATCATGTCAAAATTGAAAAAAAAAAAAAACCCTAAGTTTTCTTATTTTGTAGCGACCTGATTCACTCGACATAATTTTGTCTACTCTGGACTCTAACCCTCACCATGTTATTTCCTTTTGAGCACGGACCGATCATCAGAAAAACTGTCAGCGTGTTTCTCATATATCTTAGTCTTTGGACTCTCTTTCATACGATATGGAACTCTATACGCTTAGCACCAACTAGTGCATGCACTTATTTTCAACCATGTGAGCCATGGTTTGAGACTTTGAGTGTAGAGCATCCAAAGTAAACTATTTATTTCTTTAATCTCCTTGTCTCTTTCTCTCCTATTATTTTTGTTCTCTCTCCTTTTAGATTTTGAGCTATTCTGATTAGGTAATCTCTTATGGATCATACTCTCATAACTTACAACATTTTTTAATTTATATTAAATTAATTATAAGTCAAAATAGAAAGTCAATCATAGTTTTTAAGTTCAATCAAGAAAAATGTATACTTCAAATGTAAAAAAAAAAAAACTCCTTTCTTAAGCAAGTCTTCTCACTAGTCGAATTTGGATCATTTTCTTCCCTATTGCAAACAAAATTGTTTAAATATATAAAAATCTAATTCTGTACATAACTTATTAGCCTTTTCGAGGCTTGTTCATTTGAACCCATCTTTTTACAAATTTTTTTCCTTTTTTTTAAACACTTTTAAAAATCTAAGGAATGAAATTCTAAAATGTTCTTTTACCTTTTGGTGTTATGAAAACTCTTAAAAAGAGTGTAAGTTATCAAGTATTAGTATAGTATAAAGATATATTTATTATTTATAAATAAATGGTGCCTATCCTAACACATGCATACTCTTTTCAGAGACACGGATTTTAGTGAACTTTTCACTTTGCCCCATATCCATCTGCAGAAATCGGTTCACTCATCGGTGCACCGATTTAGACTATTTTCATTTCCAAATGAATCGGTTCACTCATCGATGTACCGGACAGGTGAACTGATTCACTGAAAAATGAATCGATTTCTACAGATGGATGGGAGGCTAAGTGAGAAATCAGAAAAATCTATATCTTCTAAAAAGTTTTTCTGTGTTAAAATGACCATCATAAATAAAATAATATAAGCCTCGACACGACCCCTTTCTCTCCCCATTTTGTTTAGCTAAATGGGCTAAAACCTAGGTTACATATTGGACTCTTATCGGACTCTTATCTATCTTCAAGCCTGTGCATTTGGGACCAATTCATGCCGAGCAAGGTTTAGGCTTATGGATAGGCCTATTTTTATAAATATCAAGTTTACGGCTCATGGATAAGCCTATTTTTACATTTTTCATATTAACTGAGGTAATTCTTGATCAGGAGTAACTTCGAGTAATTCTTAGTCAAAAGTAACTTCGAATGATTCCTGTAAAATTTATCTCTTATTAGAACACAACCTATGATATATTTTAGATCTACCATTGCTGGAGAGGTAAAAAAGACCTGTGGTTGTGACTTGTGAAAGACCCTACCCATTGCAAGAACTTCCTCCAATACACTCAAAAAGCTTTTTTAGCCTTTTTTTAAATCCACTAAAAGACATGATATGACAGAGAAGTCTATCTACATAGGCAGAGAATCCCCTTTTCTTCGTGGCCCATTCTCTAGCTAAAAACCAGCTTCATGAAAATGCCAAGGTGGAATGGTTCAAGTCCCATGCCATTTTTATACTCCACCAACTTCTCTCTCCAATTATAATTTCAAGGGTTTTTTCTCTTGTAATTAAGGGTGTAATTTAGGTAAGTGGGTCAGACTGAAAGTTTAATTATAATTAATTTGTATACATCAAATTTAAGTTATAAAATTTTAATTTAATTTATATTTCAAGTCTTTTGCCACTCATACATAGTCTGAATGATGACCCGCCCTAAGAGGAGGCCTTTTGTGAAAAGGTGGCAATGGGAGAGGGAAAAAGGTCTCATACTACTCATGAGGTGGAATGGGTGGTAAGATATAAGAGGGACTACTCGGCTTTTCTACCACAAGGCCTTCTGAATCCAAGACAAAGCTGTGAGGGTTTTTCGAAGCCTAAAGCCGATGATATTTTACTAGATAGACGAGTCTTTACAATCCAATTAATTTGGATCGAGTTAAAATGGATCATAGATCAATTCATACAATTAAATAGATAATTGAGTATATATAATGTATTTCTGACTCGTTTCAAGCAAAGATATTTCAATTAAAAAAGTATCAAGCTCTCAAAAATATTAAATAAATTAGAGAAAACTAATGGAGTGCGTGTACAATTAAGGTAATTCAGTCAAGTTAGTTTCTGTAAAGCTTGACTTTAGCTTAGTTCAAATTAAAACAGTTTAGGTTTGTCGACAAACCGAATTCATATTTTAAACAAATTAGATTAGCTTACTCATATTTCAAGTTAGGTCTATTTAGATGCATACTCACACGCTTGATTAACTGATTAAATAGAATATTTACTTTATTGATGATGATTAAAATGAAGGTAATTTGTCTATTCAAAACCTTAAATTTAACCAAAACATTAACTGGTTGACTTATCTAAGATGCCCAATTGACAATGATAAATGCATTATGAATCATAAGTTTTCTTTATTTTAGATTCACCTTATATAAAAATTTATATGCTTTTTTTTTAAATAGTGAAATCTCTGTGGTCAACAAAAAAAAAAATACTCATATGAAAATCCAAGTAAAAAGGGTAATTTTTATCTACTATAAGACATGGCCTGACAGGAAAAAATTATATGAGGAGAGAATCCCTTTCATGGCCCATTCTATAGGTAAAAACCAGCTTGGTAAAGCTACTTTCTAACCCAAAATCATTTCACAAGATCCAAGTGAGAAGAGGAAGGTGCCAAGACAGTATAGCTCAAGTCCCATGCCATTTATTCTATAGCAACTTTTCACCCCAACTATAATTTGAATTTTATAACTTTATTCTAGATAAACTGAGATAATAACTTATGACGATGATAGAGATAATGATTATGATGATGATAATGAAGACAATGCACCAATTCAAACAGAAGATGAACCGATCGACCTGTCTAAGCTGCCCCATTGGCAAGTCTAATGAACCCGGATAGCAAATCGTGATCTCGGAGTCAATTGATGCGAGAATTCTTGGATCGAATGTAATGGGTCAATGGAAATTGTGATGTTCAGCCCATGGCCAGAAGCCGGTTTGATCGTCGACGCCGAGGAACATGTTGGTAAAGCTCTCTTCTTGTAGGGAATGTTCGATTTTCGGGCAATGGATCTCAGATCTCGATGAGTTTTGGAGGAGTTGAGCTACATTTGATGGCCTCATTGATGCGAACATCGGGATGTTTGGATGAGAGGATAGGGAGCTATCCAAGTTGATATCTAAGCTATTTTCACTTCTGTTACTGCAAGAGCCCTCAGTTTCTTTATTTAGATTGATGGGCTCTGATATTTCCTTGCTCTTCAGTGCCATGATCTGCATAAATTGAATAATCAAATCAAAATAGAGAAAAAATATTAATGCTTTTCAACTCAAGGGCACCAATTAATGATTAGGCACACTCATTTACAAAGTCTTTCAGAATTTTGATTCTACAGAAGAGAGTTTTAAAGTCATAATTTGAAAAGGGTATTAGAGATCCTTCTATTCAGAATCATTTTCTATAGCTGATCATTTATGAAAATTTAGAGAATATATAGAAACAAGCACAGAGAGAGTCTGATAATGGATGAAATTAATACTCCACTGTCTAAAACTATTCCTTTAATTTATCAAAAAATAGATTTAGCAAAGTTTTATTTTAAGAGATTAGTCAGGTGCTCTAGATTAATCAGGTGCTCTGAGAGACCTTAACATCTTGATAAAAAAAAGAAATTGAACATTATTTCGAAGGCTAAGATGCAGATTGCAGTAATAAACCATCACCAAATTGAATTTTAAAATACAAGATAGATCCAATTTAATGATAAATAAAATCCATGAGACAAAAGCAGAGGAGAAAACTGGAAAGTGCATCAACAACCCACCACCATCTGATGAGGGACAAAAAAATGAGAAAAATGAAGTCCAAAAATGATTTTTTTTTTTTTAAATCTTCAAGTATTTTAAAGCAGAAGTTGAGAAACAAACCAGGCAGTACATGAAGACTCTACAGACAAATTGAATAATTTTCATGAAAATTAAAAGAAAAGGAAAAATTATTGCAGTACCTCTTCTTGGAGCTTCTTGTTCTCAGCTTGAAGGACATCATTTTCTGCTTTTATTGCTTCAAATTGCTTCTTCAAAAGATCAAAATCCTTCTCAAGCTGCTTGGTTTTCCACCTTGCTCTTCTGTTTTGAAACCAAATTGCAATTTGCCTTGGTTGCAATCCAAGAGCTCCAGCCAGCTGCATTTTCCTCTCAGGCTCTAACTTATTCCCAGTCTCAAAGCTCTTCTCCAATGTCTTCACCTGCTCTATATTCAACCTCTTCTTCTTCTCCCCTGCTTGAGACCCATCATCAGAAAGATCGTCATCACAGCCGTTGGTTTCTTCAACACCTGAAAAGGACATGGATCTCCTCCCTAGAAATGATGTCACACCTGAAATACCAAAAATGGCAGAGACCCAATAAAGGAAAGAGCAAGAAAATGGATTCCAATTTTCAAATTGGTATTTTTCTGAAAAAAAAAATTGCTAGAATTCATTACCATGGATCTCTCGAGGTGTGCAAGAAGGGAGGATTGGATTGAGGGAGGTTGCAGGGTTGTCTTCTTCATGACAAGTTTGCAACATGAAATTGGAAGGGAAGAATGCCATCTCATTGCATGGTCTCATGTCATCAATACAAGAAGTTAAGAAGGGAATGGAAGAGATGATCCAGCAAAAAACAGAGAGAGAGAGGGGAGACAGAGAGAGTCATGGGAAAATGTAGAAACTTAGAAAACAAATGGAATGGTTTAATTAAAGATTATTAAAGAAATTGGATCATTTAAAGTAAAAAAATTAAAAATTGATTCACATAATATCCTTCTTCTATACTATCTAAGTCTTCTTTTTAGTTCATGATAAAATTTTAAATATGATTTGACAAATAGGGGGCTCGGCTTCACACAATTATTATAAAAGTACAAGATCTATCAAATAAGTTGATAATAAGTTTATTGACAAAGTATTATCTTGAAAAAAAATCAACAAACTCATCTCTAAAAATTACATGACAAGAAAAATGCAGTGATTCAATTAAGATGTACTGAAGAAATTGGATCATTTAGAAGTAAATTTTTTAAGAGGTTGATTTACTCGATCTTATCCACGCATGTTTCTGTGCTCCATATGGACATATGGACAGATGGCTATTTATTTTGTATGAGAGAGGGATAATTTCATATTGATTCAAGTCAGATCGAGTTCAATAATGTTGTATATAGATTGAGTTTATTTTATTAAAATCCAACCAAAAGTCGAACTAAAAAATGTCCAAGTGAAATTTACTTTAGTCCTATGCAATAGATTGGTACAAACAATTATTTACAAATGATTTTTCATCAATAACTAAATGATTTTTTTAAATAGAGTAAATTAACTTATTTATAGTAAAAACTAACATCAAGATGAAAGTAATGATCAATAGAAAAAATAAGATTAAGAGAGAGGATCCAATGAGGAAGTGAGAGGAATCTGAATTGTGAAAGAGAGTGGGTCCTGTGGGTCGCAGGGTTTGCTACCTAACCCACCTACAGCTATCGTGCATCAGCTCTCTCCCTCTCTCAATGTGATTGCAAAGTGAAAATGCCTCTGCCTCTCTCTCTCTCTCTCTCTCTCACAGTATGATCTCTCTCAGCCTTCCAAGCCTTGTCTCTGTCTGCTACATCTCCATGCCATTGCCATTTCTCCTTCCACACCCTCAAATTCACCTTCTCATGTCGTATCTTCGTCACCAATTCAACTCTCTCTCAGTCTCCATCTCTCTGTCAATTATATTTATTTTGTCATCTCCGTGTAGTTAAACACTTTTTTTTAAACATTGGTAACCTCATCCCACATTAGAGATGAGACTAATTGTACAAGCACGTGAAATCTCTCAATCGACACACACAGATAAATCGATAAGGAGTAACTCTTTTGTGAGTGGCCCATAGAGTTTTGAGCGTAAATCGAATCCAAAACATCATTTTATGGGAGAAGTTTCTTGACCGTCAAACCACCCCCTCTGAGTTAAACTTTTGAATTTACCATTTTTGTTTTCACCTAAATAATTTAACTTGTCGTTAGATCATCTGCAGTACATACAACAAACTAATTTTGCCACACACTGACAATTAATGATTTTTGCCATTTTGAATTTGTTTCTTTGTCTCTTCTTTATTAATGAATACTCTACTCATAACTTGTGAGTTTAATAATTATTTTATAGAATTGTACATTTACTTTAACAATTTGTTTTTTAACCATTTCTCTGTCTGTTAAACACATCAACCCTCAAGAATTATGTGACGGCGTGTCTCCACTAGCACAATATTGTCTTCTTTGAGTTTAAAAATGGGTCTCATGGCTTTATTTCGGAGTGTGCACCCATACACACGCTCCAAAAGGCCTTGTGCTAGAGGAAAACGTGTTCCAACGTATATCCTACAATACTTTCAACTTCTTTTCTCATTTCCACAACGCCCCTCATTTCTGAGCGCTCAACGCCCAACTCCCTTCTCACTTTGGGCGCTTAACGTTGGACAGAGTATCACAAATTCACCATCCAAATCCAACCCTATCACCTCAACATATTCAATTCAACAATTTTCAAGTAGCCCATTAAATATTATATCAAGGCACTCTCTCTAAGTGGCACAACCAATGGATTTTGTTTTAGTTGCCTTAAGTCATTTTTTTTACTTCTTGCAGGGCTTCACTGCTATACAACATGACCCAACTCATCATATTCCCAACAACAGAAAGCGGCAAACCCCCTTTTTCATTTTTTTTTCCAAAGGGTCCAACAAATCTGCTTCCAAATCCAATTTTATTTTCATGAATACTGATGATTATCTCCATCATTTGAATTTAATCAGGCACATGTTTAGCTTACAATAGATGAATAGATGTAGTTGCAGGTCATGTGCGATGCACGTGGAAGTCAGGGAATAGAAAGCAAAAATATTATTAGGACTGATTTGCATGCAAAGTCCACCATTTTAGGGAATTTTAAAATAATGGGACATATCTTAGTATTTGATATCCATTACAACACTTATAATATTAAAATACCATTTTTCAAAATTATCATCTTTGGCATTTTTCAAATATATTTATTGCAAAAGGCTTTTGTTCCGTAGAAACAGTGGCCAGACTCTCATTTTCTTTATTTTTCACGTTTGTTTCATCAATTAAAAAATTACAAACAACATTAAATGTTTTATACCATGTGGCTTTGTCGCCTCGATTTTTTTTTTTTTTAATTTACATTTACAAATCTAGACTCAACATAACTTTGGTTAAAATTTAAAGCCTCAAAATATTAAATCTGCAATTTGATCTCAAATAAAGTTATTTTTTTTAATCTTTAAAAATATGACTAAAATTTTACAAACATAACATATAAATTATAAATTTTCAATCTCATAAAATAAAATCGACCCATGTGGGCCGGTGGATCTTACTATGCAAACTTGCTTACTAATGCAAATATTATCTTTTTACTTATATATATAATTTTGACCATTGGTTACTGTATTGAAATCTTTTCAAGATTATGGTCCCACTCACCACTTTTGTTAATGTGACCTGACAAAAGATAGAAATGCAAAAGATGATGGGTCTCCATGCTAAGGAGATCTCTCGTTCTCTGGAATCTGGATACTCTTATATTAAAATTTATTTATTTATTAACCCGCATGCATGTTGCTTAACTGGTTGAATTCCATTTCATGAAGTGAAAAGTTGTGGATTTCGATCTCTATAATTTAATTTTAGTGTATTTTAGAGATAGTGGACTCATCTATGGAGATTTTATGCTAGATATTCCGTGATTTCTTACACGTAAATTCAAAAAAAAAAAAAAAAAATATATATATATATATATATATATATATATATAATTTATTTATTAAATTTTTAAGTGAGCGGTATATTATTTTTTAAGAATAAGATATTCAGGCGTCTTAATTTATTTAGTCAGACGTTCCACTTGACTAATCCTTTGAGCATATGTAAATCTCTTTATCTATACATACCAGATAGAAATTATGGAGAATGACCCTTTTTATGTTGAGTGATATATTTTTAGATAAGATATATAAAAATGGTAAAGATAATATTACTAGAATTCAAACTTCATCTAGTCATTTTACTGTTATGATTTTTAACTTTAAATTTTGATAGTAATCAACTTTTAATTTTTATAATATATCTCACAAAATAATAATGGTTGATGGTAGAAATTTCTTTTGAATTATATTATATAATTTAGTTTTTCCCATAAAAAACAATACTAGTCTTGTTAGAGATACTATTTTGAAATTAAATCCATATTTTCTCTTTTCATGGTTTGTAATATATGAAAAGATTTCACTTATAAATGATTTTAAATTTTAGAAAAAATAGATATAAATCAATTATTGTTTCAATATAAGAGCATCTAATAAAAAAATGTCACAAATTTTCATGTTATATGTAAAATAGTTTTAAACATTGGTTAATATATATTAGGCCTCGTGTAGAACTCATTAAATAGTGAAAATTTTAAATAATTCAGTAGATCATCCCTAATTGAAAATAGGGCCTATCAATGCAATTTAATTCTTATCTTTTAATATCAAAAGAAACAGCTAACTAAATAATTTTTTTTAATATATTTAATTAAATGGTTGAGATGCATCAAGTAAACTTTAATCTAAATTATAAAAATAATTATACGAATAGTTTAGATCTATTATTAAATAAGTCTATGTAAAACCATTGTATCTAACGTAAAAGAATTATGATACTGTATCATCAAAATAATATTAAAAAGAAAAATAAGTGCACCAGGAAATAAAATTATAAATTCATTTTTTAACATATTTTTATCACTTTGACTATTTGATTATTTTTGGAAGCAAAGCTCCTAATAATGGTTAAGGAGAGACATGAATTTATTAATATTAATTAAGACTTTGTTTAAGGGTAGCAATCCTCAATTTTATGTAATCTGACACAGGTTTTACTATATTGTCTATTTTGTCCTTCGAATCGGCTCGCTAGATCACTGACCGGTTTGTTGGATCACTGATCCTTTCCTTTGTAATATAAATCGGCTAACTGATCGGATCAGTGACTGACTTACTAAAATTTATCTAAGTGATACTATTTTTTCATATAAAATAATAAATTGAATCACTAATCAAATCATTAATTTTTTTAAATATTTTTATACAGTAATAGAAAAGTAAAATAGATAATATCTTAAATCTCGCAGTACGTTGGTAATGTAAATGCATGGGAGGATGGCTACTCTTTTTTAATCGGTGAAGGAGGTTCAGTAAGTCAACATGCTCCGATGGTTAGATAGTGATAAGTGACAGACGTCCATACCTGATTTGATGGATTTTGCTGCCACTTATGTGGGTCCCAAAACTTCACATCCACGCGGAAGGAAACGGTGTAGGGTGGACTTAACCGACTTAAAAATTTGGCATGCGTCATGTATTTTATTAATTTTTAAATTAATTCAACCTAAATTCAAATAAATTAGAATTGAAGTGAAATAATATTTAAATAATTTATTTATATTTTATTAATTTTAGTCAACATACCTTGTCAAGTTAAAAATTTATCTAATTGTTCCAAATTTTCATATCTCAATATGCACATGTGAAGATGAAGTCTTTTTATCTTTTATTTTTATTAAAATAATTTCTTTTGATTTTTGAATCTTTTAATAATTATATATAAATCTGAGTCTGATCAAATTGAACTAAAGTAAAATAAAATTTGAATCGAGTCAAATAGAAAATTTATTATTTCTTATAACTAATCCGACCTAAACTCAACTAAATATGATCTAATATGAAAGTTTAAGGTCTTTTTTTTTCTTATTTTTATATTATTTGATTTTTATCTAAAGAAAAATATGAAAAAAAATATGATAAAAGAGATAAAAGCAACACGACACAATTTGAAAATGATGCAGTCCTGCACAGAGAAAAAGAAAAACATGAACTTAAAAAAGACAACTCTTTAAAAACAGTACCAGACATTGATCAGGCCCAGAGTTTTGGCCCAGCCCTGGTCCATAATAATAGAATTAACAGTACAAATGGTTTTATAGGCCCATATTTATCATGCTGAATTATTTTATTTCTGACTGATAGTGTACGTATCGACCAATATATCTCGGTCCTTGAAAACCCAAAATATCCCTGCTTTAGCCCTATCTTGGATTGTGTATCACAGATAATGCCTGTGATGGGTTTCTTTGGTTGGTCTTTCAAAAAACAAAACTCGGTGGCAACTCATAATCCAACAAATTATTGACACTCGACCCCAAAAAAACCCAAACAAAACTTGGTGTCAAATTTTGGCAAAAGACAGCATATTGGGTCCTTAATGGGCCAAAAGACTAAGCCCATTTACAAATTTTAGCCGAGATGAAAATTATAATGTTGCTGAAAAAACAAACAGCTGATTGTCAGAACAAAAAGCTGAGACAAAGAAAAATAAATTTTTGAAAAGATATGGATCATAGAAAGAAAAGATCAGATCTAATGAACACAAAATCAAATATTGAAAAAGAAAAAATAAGATTTTATGAATGAGCTTAAATAGAAAATTTCTGACTGAACTTTTTTTTTTTTCATATTAATGTGGGAAATGAGTAAGAGGATCCTCATCCTCGTTAGAAACTAGTATCATTATTATTTCATTACCAAAGTTACCAGTTTTTGTTTTACGTTTTTGTTAAGAATTTGATTATAAGAAATCAATTATTTAGAAAAATAGTAAGATATTTCTAGTATAAGCACATGCTCCGTATATATCTAATGATTTTTAAATATTTTTTTTAATATAATATTATTGTCTCCACACTTAGACATTCTCTCTTAAATTTATTTATAGAAATAAAAAGTAGAGTATACTAAATAACAAGGGGATGTAGCTCAAACGGTTGAGTGCTCGCAATGCATGAATTGTAGCTAAGCTCAAAATTTAATTTAATTTTCAATTTTAATTATTTTGAGGTTAAAAAGTTTCAAATAAAGTTTTTCAGTCTATTGTCCCAAAAAAAGTCAGGACAATAATTTTTGTAATTGGTAGTTTTTTTGGTAAAAAAGAATTCTGTTGAGTGCTCATTTACAAATTTAAATCAATAAAAAAATTCAGCTAATTATTAAAATAAAAACAGTAGAAAAAAGGAAAAATCTGAAAAATTAGTTTTAGTCATAAAAACAACGATGGGCAAAATGGGAAAATAAGGAAAAGAATTTCCCAAACTAAAAGCCATGCTCGGAAGTTAGAACAGAATCCACGTTCAAATCAATGTAAAGTCTAACATCCCAACGGCTATGATCGTCCCATCTGGATGCTTAGAAACAAAGGAGCACATGGACGGTAAGGATTCGCTGCTGACAGAATATCCCTGTCACGCGAGGGGGGAAGATTCCTAGAAATGAAAGTATTTGGACAAGTAAGACCACGACCTTCCAGATCACTTGACCATACGACTATTCATACCACGACTCAGTATAACTCGTAAGCCGTGACTCGGGTGGATCAGAGAAACCTCGCTAATGGTGACGTCAGGAGCACACACACTCAGTAGTCCGCAGGTGTAGTAAGGTTATAATTTATAAGCTCAAAATTAACGACTCATTCAGAAAAAAGAAAAAAGAGGAAAAAAAGCCAAAATCTCTATTTCGCCTTCTCTCTCTCTTTAATCTCCGTTCGAATTTCACCGCTCTTAAATTCAGATTCAGATTTCACCCTCAAAATATCAAATCAGTCTACAGATCTGCTTGCATTCTCTTCATATAACTATCTAATTTCGTTCTTATTTCAGCTCCTCTTTATAGAATTCAGATCTGGAATTCAGAGTAGAAAACTCGAATCAGACCTCCAAATCTCTTTGAAGAAGAGGATAAGGAGAGGAAAGAGGAAAGATTCTGTAGATTGGCGTTGGATGGGGAGAGAATCTGGTCCGTGAATTCTGTAATTGTGAATGAATTCGGCGGTTTCAATCCGATTGCCGTACAAGCATCTGAAAGATGCGGAGGTGGAGTTGGCGGCATTGGAAGAGAATAGTCCAGATCGGATCGGTCGCGTTTCCGATGGCCAATCGGAAGGTAGTGATTCATCCTCTCCTTCTCCGCTTCCTTCTTCTTTGAAGAGTCTACTTCTCGCTTCAATGGTCGCTGCTGGAGTTCAATTCGGTTGGGCTCTGCAGCTCTCGCTTCTCACACCATACATTCAGGTCCTCTCTCTCTCTCTCTCTCTCTCTCTCTCTTAATTAGATTACTGAAACCCTTAGATCTGTTTGGGTGCATTTGAAGCTAAGTATTTTCGTGGGAAATGACTGTATCTAGACTAGGTTTGGCAAAAAGTTGTTATTTGTACGTGAACGTACTTCAACTTTTCATGGATGTAAACCCAATGGATTGGAGTGATGGCCATGAACCCGCCTGAAGAAGAGGGAGTCGTGAGTTTGATTCCCACCCCACCCCAAAGGGTCACTCCCCCGGCGTGCACCGAGGATTAGTCGGGTGCTCTAAGATGTCTCGACGCCTTGGTCATAATAAAGAAAAAATAAGTTTTCGTGGATGTAAACAGTGTCCTTGATTATTTGTTGGTTTTGAGAATTAGTGAATGGGAACAAGTGACGATGGAAAAGGGAAGGAAAGTTTGATACTGGAAATTTGGAAAGGGTCGCAATTTAGTGGAAAAAATCGTCTTTTAAATGAAAAATGACTGTATTTAGATTACTTAAAAAAAAACTGTTATTTTTGTGAGAAATCGCTTCTGTTTTTTTTTTTTTTTGTGGGCTGTGAGATAGAATTAATGGATGGAAGTACTTTCGTGGGAAATTAACACTTTTAAAAAAAGAAAATGACCATTTCTGATCAAATTTGAAAAATTGTTATTTTTTAGGGAAATTCTTTACCATTTATGCATTGAACAGAGTCCTCCATTTTTTATGGCTAGTTAGTAGAATTGTGTGAATGGGAATTAGTGAGGACGTAACACAGTAAGAAACAAAAGAAGAAGATAGTGTGGGAGTTGAAATTGGGAAATGGAAGTAATTTCGTGGAAAAGACCATTTTTTAAATAACTATATCTAGCCTAGCATTAGCAAAAGGTTTTATGCGAAATTGGTTCTCTTTTCATACATTTAAACATAGTCCTTGATTTTTTGATGGTTGTGCGACAGAATTAGTGAACAAAAACAAGGGTCAATGAAAATGTGAGACTGGATGTTAGGAAAGGGAAGTAATTTGGTGAAAACGTTATTCTTGATTAGCCAAAGTACTCATCTTTTCGTGCATTTTTTTTTTTTGACAGGTAACATAAAAATTCCATTAAAATGAAGATAAAGTACAAAAACAACGGCAACTATGGCCTAAAAGGGTTAGACCAAAATCAACAAAAAACAGAAAAGCTACAACTGAACAAAAAAAATGAAAAACAGCAAGGGGACAACCCCAAGGACCCAGCCCTTAAATGCAAAACACCATTGAACCCGAATTGAAGAACCCATTTTTGGCAAGGAAATCAACCACGCCATTAGCTGAAGAACTGACATGAACAAAGGAGATATCCAGTCCTGTGACGAAGCCCCTAATTTCCCTTGCTATGGTGATCATCCTCTAGGGAGGTCGTTTAAGACCCTTGGCCCACTTAATCGCATTTGTTGAATCTCCTTCAATTACTAGTGAGCCATGTCCAAAGGCTCTGCATAGGGTCGGTCAAAGCTCTCCTAATGCTAAGGAGTTCCGCCTCATTTGAATCCCTCACCTCTACCAATTCCGTGAATACCAACGACGAGACACTACTATGGTTTCTAAGGACCCCGCCTATCCCTTCCGGTCCTGGCTTACCCCTTGAAGCTCCATCAACATTGAATTTCATGACCTCATGTGAGGTGGGCACGATGAGACTATGGGTTTGCTTTTCCTAGTTCCACCACTTAAGCACCCCTCCCAAGATACCATAAAATCGGAAGGTTTATGCCCTTTGAATTCCTTGCCGAATAGCAGCCACATACTTTGTCTCTGTTTGGCCTTTTGAAAGAGACCATTCACCTCAGTGGATTTTTCTAAAAAAATTCTGAAGTTCTTTTCTTTCCAGATGGTTCAAAAAATCATGTCGGGGACCGTATAACGGGCCGTCTTCCTTCTTGGATTAAGCCCCGATAGAAACCACTACCCCAATACATGTCGTGTCAAAGACCCAAGATGTCTGAAATAGGTTCAGAAAGTTGAGCCATTTATGGCTCGCATAGGGGCAACTAATGAAGAGGTGGTCGACGTCCTCCTCAGGGTGGCCATAAAGGGGGCATTTAAACACCTCCTCTAACCTAAAAAGGCCTTGCCTTTTGAGATCCATCTTTGTTAACACTTTTCCCCTGAGCGCGCACCACATAAAGGATTAAACCCTAGGAGGGGTAGTGCCTTTCCAAGCAAAGACTAGAGTTGAGGCTCCAATATCTTGCTAATTGAGGACCAATTCCACCATGGATTTGACTGAATAGATGCTCGATGAGCCAGCTACCCGACCACACAAACTCATCCGTTTTCCCAGGAGAGAATGGAAATTCACCAAGTTGGGCCATCAAATCATCTTTGCTTTCTAACTCAAAAGACCTTAAGTGTCGCTTGAACTCTACATTCCAAGACCGAAGATGACCATTGATGCTATAATAGTCCTAAACTAGAGCAGACTTGTTCGTTGTTATCGTGAATAACCTAGGAGATCTGTCCTTAGTGGGTTGTCCCTCAACCAAGCATCCTTCCAGAAAAAGTCATGTCCCCTCTCCCAACGAGTGATCTAATGTTGTTTTTGAACAACCTACCGACCACAGTTTCGCCTTGACTTATCCTCCACCAAGCTCTGATTAATGGTGATCCATATTTTCCGACATTCTCTCCAAGGGCCCAGCCACACCTATTCTCCAATCCATATTTGGCCGTCAGAATCTTTGTCCACATGGCTTCCTTTTCTTTCCCAAATCTCCAGCCCCATTTGCATAGAAGCGCTTGGTTTCTCACTCGGATGGGGACAATACCTAGCCCACCCTTTAGTTAGGTTCGACCACTTCCTCCCATTTTACCAAATTAATCTTTATTTTTGTCTCCTTGTCTCCCCATAAAAATTCTGTAAACTTCTGCTCGATTTTCTTATTGACCCCTACCAGCATTTCGAAGATGGAAAGAGAATAGATGGGGAGACTAGAGAGCACTGACTTAATTAATGTCAAATGACCCCCAAGCGAAAAATATTTTTGACTTCACCCCTCCAATCTCCTTTCTATCCTCTCCACGACAGGTGCCAAAAGCTTTTCAGCCTCGGATTTCCTCCTATCGGTAAACCCGGTAAGTGAAGGGTAACTTCCCCATTCCACCACCGCCGCCAATTCCTTCAAGAGGTCACCCTCCACGTCAATGCCCATCATAGTGCTTTTCCCCAGGTTAATCCTTAGGCCAGACACTAACTCAAAACATCTCAGGATTGCTTTGAAGCCCTTGACTTCTTCCAAAAGTGGTTTACAAAAGAATAGAGTATCATCTGCAAACTGGAGTGAGTTACAACGGTACCATTTGGCAAGGATTCAAAGCCCTTAATGATCCCAATCTCCCTAGCCTTCACGACTAATTTGTTCAAGCTCTCCCCTACTAACGTGAAGATAAAAGGAGACAAAAGCGTCTACTTGTCTTATTCCCTTGTGGCAAAAATGGGATCTATGGGAGATCCATTAACCATAATAGAATACGCCGTGTCCTCAATACACCCTTCATCCACCTTTTTAACCTCTGCCCGAAGCCCATCTTATTGAAGAGGTATCCTACAAAAGACCAGTCCACAAAATCACATGACTTTTCCATGTCAATTTTGAACAACAAACCCAGTTTCTTGTCCCTTTTTCTCATAGGGCCGATTTCATTAGCCACCAAGACCCTGTCCAGAATTTGTCTATCCTCAAAGCCCCTTGTGATTCTCCTATGATCTCACGTAAGGCTCTTTTCTAACTATCAGCCAAGACTTTAGCGATCAGTTTATAGATACTCTCCCAACAAGGCAGATAGGCCTGTAGTGCGAAAGTTCAGAGGGGCCTTCTCTCTTTGGGATAAGAGTAATAAGAGATTTTTTCAGCCTTTTGTTAATGATCCCATCTCTATGAAACTCCTCAAAAAGCTTGATAAAGTCATGTCCAACTGTCTCCCAACATGATTTGAAGAAAGAAAAATTCAAACCCATCGGACCTGGGGCTTTGTTACCCTCCAAATTCCTAAGGGTTCTCTGATCTCCTCCTCGGAAAATTCTGTCTCAAGCCACAATGCCCTATCCTTGCTAATCCTAGCAAACTGAATTTCGTGCTGGACAATCAAGAAATTTGTGCCCCTTCTCTTGGCACTATACACACTTTACCTTCAGAGTTGTTGCTTCATGCCTTAGCTTCTCGAAGGCCATCTCCTTTCTTTGCTTGGTGAGGTTTGTTGGTGTCGAACCAGCTCCACTTGTTAAGGGGCTAACGAATCCTTCGTCGATTCAGCCCGTGCGTCACTCACTCGAACAGTCTGTTGTCAAGCGAGTCGGCCTTACCACCAATATAGTCACTCTTTGGACTAATGTGATCAAACCAAACCACACACAAACTTGAACACAAGTTGAAAGAGATGAGAATGCCAAGAATGCACTCACTTGTATTGAATACAAAGAGAATTATGAGGCTTGGACACTTTGCAAGCCCTCACCTACTAAGCTAAAACTCTTGGCTAGCTTGGGAGCAAATGAGCTCCTTATCCTTATTTATACTTGAGGTCATGGACCAAATGTGGCTAGGATTGTGCCACTTGTCACAATCCTACACTATATGAACTTCCTAGACTCTCCTACACTCCTACTCATTCTAAACTCTTCCACAACTCTCCAAGACTCCATACTACATTAGAATTACACAACTCTAGAATGTTCCACACCATTCTACACACTTCTAGACAACTCTAGAAACATCTAAAAAACTCTATACAATTCTACATTATTCTACAATCTTCTAGAGAATTCCATAATTCTCTAGCACTTGTAAAGTCTTCTTGAACCATCCGGAACCTTCCGCATTGTTCCGGAGTCTTCTTGTGTGTTCCTGGCTA
Source organism: Chimonanthus salicifolius (assembly GCA_013350335.1). NCBI lineage: Eukaryota > Viridiplantae > Streptophyta > Magnoliopsida > Laurales > Calycanthaceae > Chimonanthus > Chimonanthus salicifolius. The sequence goes on from CM023538.1 coordinate 1,299,020, forward strand.
TTCTCGAGCATTCTGGAAACTCCTATGCGTCCAAAGCCTTCATCTTTTGAGTTCAGCCATTCAATTTTGGCACCAGAGGCGTCCTTCATGGTCGATTCTCGACCCGTGACATGAAGCCTCATTCCAACAATCTGGATTTTCATTTCCTTTTATAATTGTATAATCTATATATCCTGGTTGCTAGAAAGTAAATTTTTAACTGTTTAACCCAACCATTTGGCAGATACAGATAATTTAGACTGCTACACTGAGGTTCCACTATTAACACCTTACAGCATGCATTTTCTTTAGGCAAGCAGCAAACTAGACTGCCATACAATAATTAATGCATGAAGCTTAAAGCCTTGGCTGGTTGATTTTTCGTATTGCTTGGATACTTTTATGTTATTTCATATGTTCTGAATGTTCAAAGATTGGTTGTCCTCTAATACTATTATCACTAACTTTGGTTGATGCAGACACTTGGAATCGAACATGCATTTTCTTCGTTCATTTGGCTATGTGGCCCTATTACAGGCCTTGTGGTAGGTGATTGCAACTGTTATTTGTAATCATGGATGAATTGTTTATCTTGTTCTAATTAAAAATATTTATTTTTATTTTATTTGGATATTGATGAATTATGAAACCCAAAACTTACTTCTCCACTAGGACAATGGCTCAACTTCTACTTTTACATTTTTAGGATTTCTTCTTATTGGTAAAAATGATTTATTGGAAAACCTAAGAAGGGGAAAATTATATTAAAGGAAAATCTAAAGATATTACAATGGAATTGCATGACAACTATAAATAGTATTTGCAATAGAATTTGTTTTGGATTTTAAGCTCATTATTGACAAATTTTGTTATTCACATTATTATTACTTTTGAAATCATCGTCGCCATCATCAAATGGCAGAACTATATCTATTTGGGGCTGGCTTTGTTATGAAAGGCTTTCTAGAGGCTAAGCCTCCATAATGATGGAAACTGACTGCCCATTAGTTTTTCAAGTGGGCTGTTTATGTTTGGTGGGCTCTATAGAAGATGACATGGACAGAAGGTGGATAAACTTTACCAATAGCCCATCATTTTGGCCTTATAATTTTGGGTCTTGAAATGATGTTTGTTCTCTGTCATTGATTTTCCATGGCCTATGTCACAAAGCTACAATTTTTGGATTGGGAAGTTTCATTAGCAACCTCCTATCTATGTAGGGTTGTACACATTCCACATAACCATGTCATGCTCAACCCATGTTAGAGGGCCAGTCTCCCTAGAGAATATGACCACTGCAGCCTCTGAAGAAGTGCTCATTTTTGTGTCATTATGTTCTCTAGTTTACGGTTTACATGTCTTGATTCATTTAATAGTTTGTGCTTTTAACTATTGGCTTTTGAAAATCTTACTCACTCTTGTTAATGACCGATACATTAGGGCATTAATTCTCCATATGGCTTAGTGATTTACATGTTAGCTTCATGACTTGTCTAAGCTCAACAAACTTCAGGTTCGGGGTTTTATGGTTCAGATGCATGTCAAGGTTCTTGAATTGCCAATGTCAATGAAGCTCTTGAAATGTAAGCATTGATTAAAAGAAAAAAGATGCTTGCATGACGATGGTGCTTCCCTATCATCTTCCATGGGAAACTGGTTTGTACTCACAGTGGCCTAAAAGAGATGAAAAACTTAACCTTTTTTGTTTTATAAAATTAACTAAGTAACTTTCTTGTTTAAAGTTCTTTTTTTTTTTAGCAAAGGAGTAGTAAGGGAATTTGTGATCGTTGCAAACATAAATGTTTCAGGTGTGAGTCATATGGGCATTTGATGTGTAGTTAGCCTGTGAGAAGCAATTTTCTAGATCCAATTAGCAGTGTTATTGTGTTAAGCCAGATAGATGGGATGGGATGAATAGCTTTGACAGTGATGGTGGAAGGAGAAGGAAAACAGGAGTGGAAACAGCCTTGGTGTCTACAAGAGCTACCTTTGTCTTTTGTGCTGATGCTAATTTTCAATGAAACTCTCATGTTCACTGAAATTGGCAAAAGTGACACCCCCCCTCCTCTCTCTCTTCCCCTCTCTATTTCTCCTTTTTTTCTTTCTATACACTGCTATAAAGTTTCACGATCTTTACACATTTTGTTATCTTGAATGTTGAGCACATCATTTTATACCCCTCATCTTTTTCTATGGAAAAAATTATTTGATGGTGAAATTCTTTGAGTCAAGCTTCATAAAAGGAAAAAAAAATTCTTAGTCATTTCTGGAACTTCCTTGGCCATTGTAAGTTTATTTTCTATTATCTGATAGTTTTCTCAGGCCATATTTTAGTTAATAGCTTTAATTTGGGTTTAAGCATCTCTTTGTTGTGCTCTCAGGTGCAACCATGTGTTGGTATTTGGAGTGATAAATGTGAGTCAAAATATGGACGAAGACGGCCCTTCATTTTAGTTGGATCTCTCATTATCTGTATAGCTGTGAGTTTTGATGGATCTTGCATTGTAGGTTATTTTACTCGTAGCTGGATGATCTTCTTTTTTAACCATGGAAAATATCCTTGTAATTTAGGTGACAATAATCGGATTTTCTGCAGACATTGGATACCTGTTAGGGGATACTAAAGAACATTGCAGGTTAATATTGTTCCTTTCTTTTCTTTTTGATGTTTTGAGCACACAATTAAGGTGAGATAATCTTTTCACCAAGTTCCTTATGAAAATACAGTACTTACAAAGGTACTCGTACGCGGGCGGCTTTTGTATTCGTCATTGGTTTTTGGATGCTGGATCTTGCGAACAATACAGTACAAGTAAGTTTCCTGAAATGATTGTCTGATGTTTCTGCATTCCCTTGTTTGTGGATCACCAACATGGAGAGTATTCCAGTGACTTACTTTTAATCAAAGTCATTTGGGAATCTTAAAAAGTTGCGGCCCATAACGATTATGAATCTGCTGCTATGCACTCAATGTCTAGGCTGACATCATAATGACTGCATATTTACAATTGGCATGATTTAGCGATTGAGGGAGGGAAAAAAGGAACAATTTGGCATTTTTTGCCAAGTGCAATTTGGGATCTCCAGGTTTAACAATTTATGGTATTCATTGGGGTTTGTCATAGCTACAGAAAGTGCCAGTGAAGTGGAACTAATGATTCGTGTTCAAGCAATCATTAGGACTTGGAATTCAGAAGACGTGTATCATTTCTGATAATTTGCTTTCACTGTAGGGCCCTGCTCGTGCTCTTCTGGCTGATCTTTCAGGTGAATTTATGTTTTGATCAAATTCATTTGTGTCATTTAACATTCTCCGGATTTGGATATTCTAAAGAATGTTTTTTAGTGAAATATTCTAAAGATTGATTCCTTAGTACCTCAACATCGGTTTGGCTAAGACGATTTCTTTATGTTGTGACAGGCCCTGACCAATGTAATTCAGCAAATGCAATATTTTGCTTGTGGATGGCCGTTGGAAACATCCTAGGGTTTTCTTCTGGTGCAAGTGGAAATTGGCATAGGTATTGAAACTCATAGTTTATTTGGACATCATTATTGATAAATTTTGTTGCCTTCTTATAAAAATGCTATGCACAATATTTGCACTTGGTTTTTTGGATCATTTTTCAATTCATTCCCTACTTTATTCAAAGTATTTATAGTTTATGGTTGGTGTTTTGGAGATGTAGTATTTTGCGAGGTTGATCACTTGTTTGTCCTGTTCACCACTCATTTCTTCTTCTTCTTGTGAATGATACTAATTTTATTAACAAAGAGAAAGAAAGCACCTGAAGATAATCACCCTAACCAAATATGCCCTGAAATGTGCAGCCACCCTACATTCGATACTGAACATTATGAATAGAGAAACCTACACCTTCTTTGGCCCAATTATTGGCTTCATCATTAGCAAAAACCTCGTTTCTTTTTTCAATGAGCAAAAGCTGCAGTGTTGCTTCAAGCCTAGACTCAACTTATCTACCATCTGCCTTACTAGAAGATTTTTAACTCAAGCATCAATTATGAGCAGGTGGTTTCCATTTTTGGTAACAAGAGCTTGCTGTGAAGCCTGTGGAAACCTGAAGGCTGCCTTTCTTGTTGCTGTGGTGAGTTTCAAACCAATACTATTTAGAATTTTCTCTTTCTGATTTGTATTTTTAACATTTTCTGTTTATGGCTTCAAAATTAAACTATCACTGGCAAAAACAAGAATTAGGATACTACTGAACTTGCAGCCTTGCTTGCGAAGGTTTCTTAACATCCTGTTGTTATGGACTGAAATGCTTTTTCCTTTATATTTGGGCGAAGAATGCCTTCTCCTTTTTGTCGTCATCATTATCTTCAAAGCCTTGTTGTTCTATTTTTTTTTTTCCCCTTTGAAAGTTTCATTAATGATTACTTTCTGCTTTTGTAGAAAGAACTTCCTGATTCTTCCTCAATTCCCTTATATTTCATCTGATATCTCAGTTTATATTTAAATCCATAAAAAGTGCTCATTATAATTTGTCCACTGTTCTTGGTCTATCCATCTCATATATAAGTACTATAGGTTTTCTCATGGAGTCTAATTTCAATGAAGCTATTTTTTTTTCACCCTCAATTTGTTGGTTTTCCCATGGACTAAAAGGATTTGGGGTTCTAGGAGTGGTGACAAATTATTTTAGAGTTTGGATTAAGTTCCATGTCTCTGGAGACCATGGTAATAAGCGAATAACTAAATAGCCTGATGGCTGATATACATACAACACTGTTCTATTTCTGAAATTCTTTACCTGGATCAGTTGCCAGTGATTGTAACTGCCCTATAAGGTTCATGGACACTTTGAGGTTTTGATATTCAATCGATAATTCATCACGTGTTTGAGGCCATAGGCATTCATCTGGATTTTTTATTGATTTATTTGTCTATTTATTTTGAGAGAGATTAATCTACATTTATTGACAACTCATTTGATATGACTGCAGTGCTTCCTCACTTTGTGTACAGCTGTCACACTGTATTTTGCTAAGGAGGTTCCCTTGGTACCGAAACCTGCACAGCATGTACCTGATTCGTTTCCCTTATTGAATGTTGCCCAAAAAGATAGTATTAGACTATCAGATATGAGCTCTGAGAAGCAAGGTGATGATCACGTTTCTGGAATGAGTTCACTAGTTGGTAATAAGAGAATGACTGAAACTTCAGCGCATCAAGGGTCTAATGTTGAAGGCCAAAATCAAGTGTTTAATGATGGACCTGGAGCAGTCTTGGTAAATCTTTTGACAAGCTTGAGGCATCTGCCACCTGGAATGCATGCAGTGCTTGTTGTGATGGCTCTTACTTGGGTGGGTTCTTCATTACATATAACTTTTTTGTTCTCAAAATTAAATACCTAAGCTCTATATTTTTAAAATAATAATTTCTAGGCAGGTTTACCAGACACTCAGGCCAAAAAGCCTTGGTGTTCTGATTGTTCATGCCAGATGATGTGACCCACTCTATAGTCAAAATAGTTGAATAGTTGGATCGATCATCATGGGGACTATATAACTGTCTAAAATGGGACCCATCAATCATCCTAGCCTTTGATTTTTTTTTTTTTTTTTTAAAATCAAAGAAACACCATTGGATAAATATCTTTACCCATATGTAGTCACTGGCAATGGTGGAGTGGTGGAGAGAGAGTTTCTCTCTGTTTCGTTGCCTGAAGGGGGGGCTGGAGATTTGGTGAGAGCTTTCAATGTAGCGGGGATAGTCTTTGATAGTTTTATTCCAACGGATAAAAGCTCTGGTAAGAGGAGAAATTTTGCTTTTGTTAGATTCAAAACTGAAGGTGAAGCTGAGAGAGCTGTTAAGCTGTTAGATGGTAAAGTGTTTGAGGACAAGAAGATTCAGGTGAAAAGAGCTCATTTTGCCCCTGAAAATAGAAAATAAATGGGAGAGGAAGGGTGGAAAGAAAACCCAGCAAGAATCAGACCTCTGGCAAAATTTGGGAGTTGGGTAAGGATTCCAAACTTGTTCCCTGTTTCTCCAACTGTCGCGCATCCGGAGTGGGAGCTACTGCAGGTGAACGAGGATTACGTCACCAATTTCAAACAATCCTTGGCAGAATTCTGGATCGGGGTGGCGAGACAAGTGGATTTGGAAGAGAGGGAGATTAGAGAGTGGATCTTAGAAGCGTGGGGCTTTGATATGAGTGTTGCAGTGAGACGTCTCTCCCCCATTCTATTTTGGATAGTGCCAGTAACTTAGGAAGATCAGCAAAGATTGAGCCTTCGGGGTTCTCATTTTGCTCAGGGCCCTCTAAAACACCTGGATAAATTGACGGAAACATTGCGCCAGTACTAGTGTCTGATTGGGTTCATTTATATGGAATCCCATTACATGGATGGAAGAGGGAGACCCTCACCAAGCTGGGAGAGTTGATTGGGCTGGTGGATGATATAGACAAGAGGTGTCTGAAGATGGAGGTGGTGGAGTTTGTAAGAATGAAAATTGTTCGACCAATGGATGCTCAAATTCCCACTAACCTTTGGCTGGACATGGGGATGTCAATTTTTTTTTTTTGGAAAACATAGGTATGTCCACCCCATACTGGAGGTAATATTAATCCCACGGATACATGAAACCACCTGAGGGATGTCAAATTTACGGTTAAAGTGGAACCTAAACCGAGGAGATGGGAATTGATCGAGGAAATCCTCTTAAGGAGGGGTCTCTTGGAGCTGATGGCAATGCTGATGGAGCCGGAGATGGTGACCGAGATCGAAACTCAGGGGGAGAAGTAGGTTGGAGGTCCCCTTTTTGCCTTCCACCTTGCTGGACACCCATTGGCTACAGGAGAGAATAGAGAATACTTCAAAGGAGAGGGACAGGACCAATTCGCCACGTCATTGGAGTGGATTAGAACAAAGGACAACACCGGCGGGTCATGTGGAGGGTGGTACTGAAGGATATCCCTGGTGGAAGCAAGAATATTCCCTTGGAGGAGTGTGGAAGGCAAGAGGCCGAAGGGAGAAAAGAGGAAGCGAGAGAAGCCTTTAGGGTTTCTGTGGCCAGCAGAACTCCTTTTAAGGAAGCTCTTTTTATCGAGTTCAGATAGGGCCTGGTCTGGCTCTCAAGCCCAGGCCTTGGCCCTGAGGTCAAGTTCAAGGCCCAGACCCTTTCTTCCTGGAGCCCTTCTCTGTGAATCAAATAGTTTTCCTTCAAAAAAAATATTTTTATCTATGATGCTCAGTCCAATGTTGTGGATGCAATTCAAATGAACATCAATAAAGATTGAATCTCAATCTAAGAAAGATAATAACATTTTGAGCAGCTTGGATTATCGTTGAATGGGCTCAAACTGGGGCGTATACACCTGGGCAGATAATTTTTGTTTTTCCCATTCATTGTATACCCACTATCTTTGAGTGTTGGTGGCAGGCTTGACATTAAACTCCGAACCAGTGTAATCCCATGCAGGACACCATGTTATGGTCCATTCTTGTAAACTCTTGCTGTTTGTACCCTCATCACTACATTGCATGATATTGAATTGTTTGCTGTTTCTGTATGCAGTTATCATGGTTTCCCTTCTTCCTTTTCGATACGGATTGGATGGGCCGTGAAGTTTACCATGGCAATCCGAAGGGGGATATTTCTGAAGTAGCAGCTTATGACAAAGGTGTCAGAGAAGGTTCATTTGGTTTGCTGTTAAACTCAGTAAGAACTCAATTTTGACCAACAATTCTTTCTTATCATCTTCCTCATGAGATCTATTTTGTTTTGAATTGCAGTGAGGAAAGCTAAGTTATGATATCTATGCTAGCTTTCCTGTCATCACAACTTAACATGCAAGCTAACGTCATTTTTCCCTTCTGATCAGGTTGTTCTTGGAATTAGTTCTTTCCTAATTGACCCCATGTGTCAGCTGATCGGTGCAAGACTAGTTTGGGCAATTAGCAATTTTATTGTATTTATTTGCATGGCGGGAACTGCAATCATAAGCTTGATTTCCATGAGGAAATTTACTGAAGGAATCCAGCATGTCATTGGAGCGAGTCGTCCAATCAAAATTGTGGCTTTGGTTATTTTTGCTGTTCTTGGATTTCCTCTCTCTGTAAGCATTGCTTTTTCTGGAAGCCCAAACCTCCAATATTTATTCTATACACTGATAATCTATATTAAGATTCATTGATTCTGATGTTTAATAAATTGTGATTGGCTCTTACAGATTACATATAGTGTTCCATTTTCGGTGACGGCGGCGTTAACTGCTGATACTGGAGGTGGCCAAGGTCTATATCCAATTGAATTTGAAGATGCTGTCTTTGACTTTTGGGCATTTATAATTTATAGTGCATCTACAGTCAGTTCATTTTCTGAATAATTAGTTGCATCTTTGCAGGATTGGCTATTGGGGTTTTGAATCTTGCCATTGTCATTCCTCAGGTGTGTATTTGTTTTTGTTTTTTTTGTTTTATGTTCCATATTCTAGGTAGCTGCTGCTGCTGCTTCTTTTGAAAAGTTAATATATTGTATTAAAAAGTAAAAAAGAAGAAGAAAGAATTACGAAGTATAGGAAAAGGACCAAAATTACATGACTCAGCCCCAAAAAACAAGAAACCCCCACACCCCATACGGGGTAGTTCAGCTGGTAACATTCCTGCCTTAGGAAGCGAGATGATGCGAGTTCGAGTCCCCATGGCACAATCCGGTGACTATCTCCCCTGCCCCCCTCCGTTTAAAATTTCTGGCAGCCAGCCTGTTTGCGGGCTGGGGTCTCCTCTATCTCAGCCCGGTGCCTTTAGATATATAAACAACCAGGCCTGCCTGTAGGCCATTGGGCTTTTCAAGGCTAAGGCTTGAGCTCACTTGTTTGGGAAAGTTTGGAGCGTGAGCTTGCTTGTCTGAACCATTTTTGTAGTCCCTTTTTTCTTTTGAAAATTTTAAACTCAATTTAAAAACTTAATGAAAGTTTAAAATGGTCTTTTAACTTTTACTATGATAATAGCCTTTAAATAGGGCATAAATTATGAAATATTAGCACTAATACAAGTATATGTCAAATTATTTATAAATATATAAGTAATATAGAAACACAATGTGTGGCTAATTGGGCTGAAAGTCCTGATGAGCTTCGTGTGTTTATTTAATGAGGCCAAGCCCACCCTTTCATCTGAAGAGGCCAAAAATGAGCCTGATCCTGATTTGCAAGGTTGTTATGTCCGTTCAAGCCTGTCCATTTGTGACGGGTTCAAGTCAGGTTTGGGCCTATGAACAGGCCCACCCCCGGCCCTTTTTCCTCATGGTTCTCCAACCAATTCAACACTGCCTCTGCTCAGTCCTCGTTCCTGTAGTGAATGTACATCATATCGTAATTAGCTTATAGTGGCTGGAACGTTTCTATCTCAGCATGTAGCGAAATTCATAATCATCTCCATTGAATTACATTCCTTCATCTAACTTTGAATTACATTCCTTCATCTAACTTGTGGGCCACCATGTGACCAAGTTTTCGACCTTCACTAATTGCTTCACGAATGTGGGTCGGTTCCCTTGCCTTTTTAGTTTTCGTTCATCTTTCATTTGAACTGCCCCTCGAGTATTTATCAGTGGCTTTGTGTCTGCTCCTCTGATTTAGCAGCCTCGGAGATTGTAAACAGGTTGTTTGTGTGTAATGACGATGTTATGTGCACCTAACAAAAGTCTATGATTCATGGGATCATATTGTAATTAGCTTACCATGTTAGAAGCACGTGTACCCTGTATTTTGTTTGTTATCTTATGTCTCTCCTTTTTTGCAGATGATTGTATCACTAGGAGCAGGTCCATGGGATGCTCTCTTTGGAGGAGGCAACGTTCCAGCATTTGTTCTGGCATCTATATTTGCCTTTGCTGCAGGTGTCATTGCATTTTCTAAACTGCCAAACCTTTCAAGAGGGTCCTATAAATCATCTGGTCTTCATGGGTTTGGCTGATTTCTGCTTCGAGGTTCTCGTCAAAACGAACGGTTTTACACTCTCCAACCATTCAATTCATCATTCTTATTTCCTTTTACCTTTCACTGCTAATGTTAGGGGATGCTTAGGCATGTGAAATATAATTTAGAGGAAAATTATAATGTGTAATATGTGCACGACGAGATCCAAGTATGATTGGCTTGCATCCTCTGAAGGTTTTGTACACGATGTATCTTAATGATGCTTTTATTTCCTCAATGATAACATCAATAATGAAATTTTTGCTTTGATATGTACTTCGAGCAAATAATGAAGGCAACATTATCCATGAGGGATTTGTCGGTCTCTTTTCTGAACCACCGGTTGTTAGATACTACCGTGTCGACTACTTTTTAACGTAATTTTACCCATTCCATCAATGTGTGACAATATGTTCAGGGACAATGGCAAGTTATGATGTCATATAATTAATTCCTTCTTGGCTAATTGTACATCTCAAAGGTATGATGAGATCATGAAATAGATAGAGAAGGAGTGTGTGATCTCAAATCTTGGTGGGGCCCCACACAAAATCCCAACTGAGGACGTGGCCTTTCAAAAAACCATTTCCTATTGTTCACTTATTGGACTTGAACTTGCCACCTTAGAATAGTCTACAATTAATATCGTTTCAATAGACACCTATGTGGATGTCTTGCTTTTCCATATGATCAACATTATCCATGAGGGATGTCTTTCTTTGTACATATTGCTGTACATTGTTTTTGTTGGTTTTGTTGGGTGTTAGTTTTTAGCCATATATCTCCTTTCTTTTTCCTTGCTCGGCCCAGGCTATGAGCAAATTTTTGTATGTTGGGCTCTTTTTTGATTGAATAACCAACTCTCTCATTCAAAAAAAACATGACTTTTACTTTAGAGGTAAGAAAACTTTTGCTTTTAGGTTCACTAGATATGAAAATATATATTTTTTTAAAAATAATTTTTTTATATGCAAAAGATACCGTAGACCGAAGTAGTAGACTGACACTATGGTCACATAAAAAGTTTTGGGCCATTTTTTATTTTTAATTTAAAATTACATATTGACCCAAAGTCTTCAAGCTAATATTGTATTTTTTTAATCAGCTTTGATGCATAGGACAAAGAATACGGCCCGTATTATTGCGTTTTTCCAGGTGTGAACATGCTGTTACGGCCCGTATTATTGACTGACAATGCATAGAGCTGGCTGATCGAATTTTTTTTTTTTTTTTTAACATTTTGAGTTATTTTTATTAATTTCTTTGAGTTTTGACACGATAATTTCAAATTTTGAGTTTTTTTATGAAAATAATTTAATGAAATAGTATTCAGGGCTTATGAAATTCAATGAAGATGTGTTAATGACATTCACATAGTTTATAGGGTGTTTGTGTGATTTTCCAAGATTTTTCTAAAAATTTGATAAAAGTTAGAATTTCCAAGATACTTTCCACTTTCAAGTTTCTTGTAAAAAAATGAATGAAATGATAATTTATATTTCTACAATTAAATGAGGAGATAAATCTGAATTGATAAGAGTTTGTAGAGTCTTTTTTAATTATTTTGATGATTTTTCAAAATATTGATTTAACAAAAGAGCTGACTCAAATTTCTTTTTTCAGAATATATTGTGCCATTATTGTTGCAATGAAAACAAAATTGTTGATAAAAATGAAAAGACATCATTAACTAAATGCTATTATTGATGAACGATATTTTTGTAATAAAAATATATAAAAACTAAAATATCGACAGTATTTGATACAGTATTAATAGTCTAATACAACACAACATTGATGGCAAGTTGACAACATAGGTTTGCAAACTCGGACGAGGCATCTGCTCACTTTACAGTAGCGCTGTCCTTTGTAGTCTCCTGGGCTGGGCCTGGTCTTCATACTCGAGCCCAGCAGTTGGATCAATAGGCCTGGACCTTCCAAAGTTCTTATCCAGGTCCAGGGGTACAAAAATTGCCCGAACGAGATATCCAAGGGTACCTTTTTTTTTTTTTTGAGCGGTAAAGATTTTTTTTTTAATAAAAAAAGAATACAAGAAAAGAGAAAATCTCCTTCCAGCAAATATAAAGAGCTCCCCAAGCCCCTCAAAACAAACAAACAAACATAGAAACTCGAAAGCCAAACTCACTAAGAAGAAGCACTATCCCAAGAACCCAACCCAAGAAAGGGACGGAAAACACCAAACACCGATGAATGATCACCTAAAAATCGAAAATAAAATCAGCAAAAGCTCCATGAAAGAACTAAAAATTCCCTCAAAGCATTTCTACTCCTACCACTTATCTCCAGAATTCTGATACTCCAATTAAACTGAGAAAAAAATCAGCGGGAAATACCTTGAACCTCCAATTTATTTCTGATTCTAATTTGTTGGCTAAGATGGATCGGACTTGCCTACTCTTTTCCTTTCAAAGGATCTGATTGACGAATCTCTATCCATGCAATCAGCCCAATATAAGTCAGAAAGAGCTAGATTACCATTGTCGAACTTAATACCCAGAGTTTTTCCTATCTCCAGTATATCTGAACTATCTTGATGTGAGTATCCCTTTTCCTTTAGAGTTTGTAAAATTTCCTTCTCATTTTGACTAACACGTTGAGTACACTCCTTCATCCGCCACTGTTGAGACTTGACAGAAAGTCTAGCACCAAGACCAACCTTGGACTATAGTCTGTGGGTCCACCGAGAGATAAAACCAAGGCCTTGGTAAAGAGCTTGAGCCCAGACTTGGTCTAGAAGGTTAGATCGGTCAAACATTGAAGATTGACATTCAAGTCTTTCTTCTATCACCTCCTTAGTTGACGGAGAGGAGATTGGCCACTGCAACGTCCACAGAGATCAAAGTGACTCATATCCAAGGGTACTAATAGAGGTTTCTGCATCATCTAAGATGTAACTTTCACTATTTTTTTTTTAACCAAAAGGAATTAGAGTGATGGTTACAAATCTATTTTAGAAACTGAGAGTCTTGAGTTCGATTCTTATTCTTCCTTTAAAGGGTCATTCCTCATAGAAGTTACTAGTGTATGTGAATAGGAAGGCATGCACATGCCTGACGATTAATCGGGTGCTCTAAGAGACCTGAATACCTTAGTTATAAAAAAAATGCAATCTTCTTTTTTTAAAAATATTTTGGTAAATTTATTTATTTTTGCCAATATAGGAATATGCTACTTTAGTTTATTTCATGTAAAATCTTATGCTTTACAGTAGTATGGAACATGCAAGAGTGGCAGGTACCATTATATGCCTTAGTGGGGGAACATGCCATTGTTGGTGGTTGTGGCATCACATACAAATCAATATAAGTGCCATTTTGTTCTATATTCGGGTATGTGGATTCTCTTTTCCAATATGTAGGGCATATGAACTCTGATAATCCCATCTGCGGAAGAAAAAGACATTTTCTTACCTTTATGGCTTTATCACACCTGAATGGAATATTAAGGAAAAAAATCACAAACATCAACAGGAAAATGGAACTCGTCTAATAAAATAGGAGTCTTAAGTTTGATTCTTATTTCACTTCAAATGGTCACTTCCTGTAGAGTTACTCAGTATAGATAGGGTTAGAGAGATTTACAAATGTTTCGAGAATTAGTTAGATATTCTAAATCACTATAGATATATGGATAAAATGAGAAACTAGATACATGAAAAAGAATTATCTTACAGCTGATTATTGTTTTTTGAAAAATCCTTCTAACTTCATTTTTTTTTTTTAATTTTATTTCTTTACCTATCCAGTTGATATTTTGGCCATTTTAGTCATTTTGAGTCCTAAATATCGGTTTTCTGGTATTTTTCAATAGACCCCAAAAGACCCATGTTGGGCCCCGGGTATTATTTGATTAAAATTCTTTTCTATTATTTTTTTTCTACTCTCGTACTTCTCACTATCAATTATTAGGAAGCTTATGATTAATATCAATGATCATTTACCTTATGATAATTGTCATTAAAGACGGCATTCACTTTAAAATGGAAAATGAGCCTGCTTGCTCTTTATAAATCATTATTATCAAAGTCATTTTCTTATTTAATTAAGATTATTTTTAAATTTTACTTGGTGTGTCCTATGAGTAGTGGGCTCACTTCTGAGGATTTTGGTAGGACTGTCTCTGAAGTTTTCTACATGTAAATCCAATTTTTTTTTTTTTTTTTTGAAAAATCATGTTTTCTTAACTTCAAATTTGTTGTACCCTTTCTTATGCCGTGATTAAATAAGGATAAAACTGACCCGTCTAACATAACTTGGAAAAGCATTAGAATTGTGTTGGGTTGAGGGTAAAAAAAAAAGACTAATATTTGTATTGGGTTGGGTTCACCTTTGAAGATCCAATCCAAACCAACTTGACCTGAATCGTCATAGAGAGATATCTAAATATTGTTATTTTATTAGTTTTTTGTGAATTTTATTTTCAATTAGTATTATCGAATCTTAATATTAAGTTGTTGCAGAACATTATGCATGTACATAATATTTTTCCCTTTTTCATAATGTTATATGTGAAAATATGCTTAAAAATAAAGGGAGTATATTAGTTGGCCCAAGTCGGATCTATTGGTCCATGTTGTGTTTATTGGGATAGGGTCAAGTGAAGTCGAGTTATCGGGTTAGATTAGGGTTCGACCAGGTGATAATAGCTAGGGTTGTGACCTTGAGTTGGATTGAGGTTAGCAAAACCCGGTCTGATTTGCCACAGTTCCATCCTTGTGATTAAGGATACAAATCGATTTAGGTAAAAACTTAATCTACTTGAACATAGTTTAACAACTAAAAAATAACTTCGAACAAATTAATTTGAGTCGACTTGACTCCATAAAATTTCGAGTCAAGTGAGTCTAACAAATTTAAATAAGTTGAATTAAGAACTCATAAACTTAATAAAATTTCGAGTCAAATGCGTGTCTTGAGTTTTCAAATGATGCTTGTGCAATTGGTGTGAATCCATCAATCATGGAGCGGTCCAAAATGTGGGTTTCTACCTCATGAATTATGTCATTAAGCCGTCTTTGTGTCATGTCTTGACCCTCTGCAAATCACTATCGCACCACACAATCCTCATTTATTGAACCCAAATCCAAACTTTTCCAAATCTAATATTCTCAAAAGCATGGGTAAGCCAAGAACAACAATCTCCACCACCATGATTTCTATCACATCTATTGAGGTGTCACAGCTACATATCTTTTGCTAGGAAAATTCTTCATTGATGGCTCTATCCATGACAGGAGAGGATTTCTCTGCACCATAGATTAAAATACTAGTCAATATTCAATATGTATTTTTCAAAAAATAAACATTTTTTTCGGAAATTTATTAATGAGAAGTAAGGACTCAAACATGGGAGTAGGGCTGCAACTTGGGTCGGGCGGGTCGGGTTCTTTAAAACCCAACCCAACCTGAATTGATATATATGGAATCCGACCCGAATTCTCAATCCGAATTTCACAACGCGATTCGATCCGAATCAACCCGAATTCTGATCCGACCCATATTTTGAACCCATTTTAGACTAATTTTAGTCGGGTCGGGTCAGGTTAACTTGTAAAATCGTCAATCCGACTAGAATTCCATGTGGGTTTTTACTTTCTCAACCCGACCCGACCCGCTGACCCGAAATGCTCGACCCGGCAAGCATGATTTTTAAGGTCAACTCATGCATCAGGACACAGGAGTTTTGAGTTCGATTTTACTTTACCTCAAAGGGCCATGCTCCGAAGAGTTACTGGGCATTTGATGACAATAACAAAGTGATACACTAATATTTCAAAAAATAAATATTTTTGTGGGAAATTTATTAATGAGAAGTTAGGACTCAAACATAGAAGGTGCACCAGTCATGGCTTAGAAAATGGAGGTTTGGAAGCAGAAAAAGCTACAAAAACCTCTTTGCCTTTTGCTTTCAAACTTTGGCAAAAGTAAGTGATTATCCATAGCCATGGGCATATCTTTTGAAAGTGAGAGAGATTGAAGAAATGGAAGCTAATTCTCAAAGAAAGACGTTACCGTGTAATTATCATCAAAATGACAGCACATAATAAAGACGATTAAACACATGATTGTCTTAGTAGGAAAGATTCTCTAAACTCTTGCCAACCAGTGCTTGAACATGACAAAAGGTTGTGGTCCAATAAGAAAAATTAAAAAGAGATTACGTGAAGAAATGGTGGTCCTAATTCCTAATCCTTGGCATTGATTTTATGAAATTGGATTGAAAACATTTCCTTGCCTTTTTCCCATGTTTATCTTTTCCAATTAGGGAACTAAACCATCTAAAGCAAGTAATTAATAATAATACTACCGGGAGGTCGGCAGTTAAGGATGCCCCATTTTGCTTGGATCATGCATTGTGCAAATAGTTTCAAAAAAGAAAAAGGAAACAAGGCATTTCTTCATTTATGAGAAAATAAAAGGAAGTCGGAGACAGCTGAGTGGTTCGTCCTTGGCTGGGGTTAAAAATATATTGTATTGATACAAATTAGCGTTACACTTGTGTTGGTGCAACGCATCATATCGGCTGATACATTTTTTCTCTACTTTGAATTTATACTGAATTATACTGTAATAGTTGAATTTATATCGTAACGGTCGAGTTTATGTACTAACACAACACATAATTGTGTTGTGCCCGATATAGTTCGCCCCTCAAAATTTTGCAACGATTTGGCCAATACACACCATATCGACCGTACCCTTGGACGTTCTCAACCATTGGCGTCCTCCTAGCAATAGTATAGATATAGAGTTCTTGGAATTATTTATATTTTTCTTCACACAAGAGAAACGTAAGCAAAATTATTTCGAATCTCCCCATATGCGCAATTTTTTCTAGTGGTTTTCCAAAGATCTTTATCATCAACGCAATTTTCATTTTGCTCCTAGAGCCTACATCTCTAAATGATATGTCCTAAACTCCATCTTGAAGAAATAACCCATGTAAAAGATGTCATAATATCTTATTAAAATACTTTGGCAAAAGAATTTAGAAAAAAAGGAAAGTGGATATGTATCAAAGTGCCAATTCCCTAATATAGCCAAAGTATCTACTGAAAAATGTAATCAATTTTAGGATAATAAATATAATGGTTATTGTTTTTGAGATGGTTCCATCCATTTTCTATAAAAGAAGCATCCTCAAAATCTAAGTAGCTCTTATGTGTTTGTCAATTTGAATACTTCCACATGGTGGACCATCTCTTCAATGGATCATTTTTTTAACATTTGAATTATATATACAGCCAAAATACTTCAACATTGGGGGTGTAGAGTCTTATATGGACTCTATCAATTGGTAAATTTAAAACATATTTTCGATTAATTTTTATTTGATGTATTCCCATCATTAAAACGGTCAAAATAAGTATAAATACTTATCTAATGGTTCAATAATAGATTTTTTTTTTTTTTTTTACATTTTATGTGTGGGAAGCTATGGAAAACCCACTTGATAATTTATCCATCTTAATAATATATTTTTAGAATATATATTTTAGAAATTCTGACTTTCAAGATTTGTGTGAGTTGCATTATTTGAAACTTGAAAGTGTGATGGGACACATTTCAAATAAATTATATCCTTTTAGTAACTCGTGTTGTGCATTGTTTAGGCTCTTATCCTCTCAAGCCATGAACTTTTTTTGACTTTGAAAATAAAATAAAAGAATAGACCAATAGAGACATGATAAAGCTCATTTCTAGAAGATAAACATAATTATTGGCTACAGCTCATGTGCACTTAGATCTTTGCTATTATCTTGACCATGGCTATTCAAACTCAAGATGCCAACCAAAGAAAGAAATTTAAAAAAAAAAAAAAACATAATTTTAAGAGTATTAAGATATCTAGTGGAAAAATTTAATCTAAACTAGAAATCTAACTTATTTAAAACTTTAAAGGGTTTTTATTGACAATTAAAACAATAAAAATTAGATTTTTTTTTTAAATTTACGTATGAAAGACTGCGAGATATTCAGCGTAAATCTCTACGGATGAGTCCATTACTGCTTTCTGAGGCGAGAGACAACTATCAACCATCAAGTAATAGAAAGTGAATATTATATAATTTTTCGTGGCAAATTTTATTTTAAAAATTTGAATTAAATTGATTGGTTAAACTGGTTCAACCATCAAGCAGTATGGTAAAAACCCATAAAAAAAAAACAACACGAGCTAATTGTTTTGAACCATCTATAATTTTTATTTTTTCCTAATTTATTGAGCGACTTGCATACAATTGATGACCAAAATATTTCTACGATTGACAAATACTTTAAAAATTTATCACGAATAACATGGCTATTATAAGTGATGCCAATGCTTGTATGAATCACAATCTCAAGTATGACCCACCAAACATAAATGAAGACCCAAATATTCATGAAAAATATTTATCAAATAAATACTAAATAATTTAATATAATGAGAACTGAGCTCTTTTAGATGATTGGAGCATCTCAAGTTATTGCTTAAGATCTTCAACTTGAATAAATCAGACTAACGAAACTTCCTTGACATGACTCATTAACAAGACTTTCCTAACACAGTTACATATGTGGGATAGATGGTTACATGAATATGAAATGTGTAAAGTCTCACTGTCAATTTCCCATCGGAACTATTTAATTTTGGTCTTAAAACTTTCAAAGAATATAAATAAATAATTTATAAAAGTTTAAAATTAAAGAATAGAATGATCAAATATAAGTGAAACTATGCGATTTACTTTATATCAAACCAATCATTTAAAGTCTAAGATCTGCTAAAAGATACCCTTGATATTGAATCTTAGTTTAAAAAAAAAATTTGTATAGTTAAGACTCTTTTTTTCCAGTTGAAAGAATCACTTCTCCAAATTCATGGAGAAGTGATTATATTTTCCTCTTTTAATATAAAAGCCTCCCAAAAACCAGAGATGTACAAGGTCTCATTAGTTCTTGTTCAGTTTCAAGGAAATGAAAGACTTACCTTTCTACTGAAGAAGATCGATCAATGTGTACTTAGAAAAGTTGAGTAGAATTTCACATTCTCACCTCTCTTTTCACACACGTAATCTTCCATCTAACACCTTTACTACGTAATAGCCTCAAATATAGAGTTATAAAAAAAAGGAAAGAAATGCATGAATCAAACTTGAATAAATTCTGTGTCATGTCAAAATTAATTGAATACTTTATTCTTTATACAATGTTATAAACAACATTTATGCTTCTTGCCAAAGATATAAAGAGGGGAAAGTGAGGTATTACAGCGAGAGTAGAGCCGGCCTTGTCGTGGAGTAGGCTGTCGTCTAAGACTTTCATCAATGTGATCAATGATTTTACTCACAATCTCAGAGTCTGCACTGCGTCTAGAGCCTCTGAGATTTCAAGGCATCTCAGGACTAGCACTGTGAAATTGGCAAAAGTCTCTATATAACATTTAAGGCATCTTCCTCTCAACCAGGGGTTTATCGACCGATATATCGGCCGATATTTTTCTCTCTCCAGCCGATATCGACCGATATTTTGATATCGGCCGTATGATACGGCCGATATATCGACCGAGAAGGTGAATATCGGCCGATAACGATATATATCGGCCGATATTCACTCCTTCAAAACCGATACATATCGGCCGATACGATATGTATCAGCCGATATTTGTACCCCTGCTCTCAACAACTAGATTTTAAGAGTGAATTCTATCTCAAGAATATTATCTTGTTCTGATTTTCTAACAATTACTTTTGATTTAGGATCATTGTTACAATCACATGCAGGTTGCGGGTTCAAGTCCTATAAGATATGAGACAGAGCCATCATTCCATAAAAATAATTTATCAAATTCAAATATAATAACCAACTCCAGATTAATAGAATAAATGATTTAAATGATGATAATAGTAGTGTAGTAGTAAATAAAATACCATATAATGCATAAAAATGCATTCAGTATAAATTACTCTCAGATTACTCTTTATGCAATGCTACATACAACAATAATATAAAAAAAAACTTGAGGTTGGAGGCATGGACTCATTGTTACAATCCATTGATTGAGACTTATTGTTACAGTTTAGAGGTTGTGGATTCAAATCTCTTTAATTCTGAATCGATAAAATAAATGATTTATATGATAACGACAACAAATGCGGATATAACTCTATAATTCTAAAAGCAAGGAAATTTGATATGTACTTCTCTTTTAAAAGTTGAAATTTACACATTGTCCACTAAAGAGAAAGAGAATTCTTATAATTTTTCTTGAGTTGTAACATCATCGAGAATCAGAATTAGCTTTCAATAACAAGTTGGTAAGTAGAGCAAAGTGGTAGTTGTTGTTTAAGTCGCCATCACTTAATCCTAATGCGTGACTTGCATTAGCTTCATCAGCTTGTGGTCCTATTCTTCTACCATGTATGGCGTGATAGACCACGTGTCTGTGTTGGCCATCTTCTCCACGCAAACCTTTCATTCCATTGTGGCATGTGCATTGCATCACGTGTGTTGTTGGGGTGTAATCTTGAAATTACGTTGGCTGCCACAGGTTTGTGTACTTGAAAACTCTCTTAAAAAGAGGAAGACGATGATGATGTCTTAAAAAAAAGTTAGTGAATCTATCCCATCTAATCCACAACAACGTGCATTGGATCAAAGGAAAGGTTGAGGTGAATTGTAGCCTAAGAAATTAGCTCTTCACAATTACATTTCTACCACATGTGAATCTAAATGATACATTGTATATGGTCATAATGTACTGAAAAAATGATAGATGAATCGCTTACGTAGGTGTACCTCAACTAGTAATCTCCCTCTTTAGAAAATGGGAGGTGTCAGATTCAAGCCTCTATAGTATCACTTGGTGTGCCCTAAAGGCAGTGGATATCACCTGTGGGAGTTTTATTTTGAGTTTTCCGTCGTTTCCCACACTAAATTCAAAATAAAATAAAATAATGGTGAATATTTATCAGCCGCAAAGTATCGGGATCCTGACGGGTGCAGACGGATGCGTATTGATTTGTTGCGGCTGATACATATCGGTTTGTCGATACGGGTGGAGAAAATGATGGTGAATACGTATCAGCCGCAATGCATCACGATCTTGACAGGTGCATAAGGACGTGTATCGATTTGTTGCGGTTGATACGTATCGGTTTGTCAATATAGACGGAGAAAATGATGGTGAATACATATCAACTGCAACGCATCGGGATCCTGACAGATGCATATCGATTTGTTACAGTTGATACGTATCGATTTGTCGATACGGGGAGAGAAAATGATGGTGAATACATATCGGCCGCAACACATCAAAATCGTGACGGGTGCAGATAGACGCAATTCGATTTGTTGCAACTGATACTTATCGGTTCACCTATATAAGCGTAAGCGTAATAGCCTCCCGTATGGATGAACTATTTTTTTATTCAAAATTTCTAGTGTTTGATGAGGAGAATTAGTTGATTTGAACTATCTATACTTGTATATAAAATCTATTAAAATTCAACTTATAAAGATCATTTTAAACGTAAGTTTAAAGGTTAAAAGCTTTTAAATGTGTAATCAAATTACATTCAAACTAAATTGTCATATAACTTATAAAATAATAAAAATGATTAAATATAAACTCTATTAAAAAAAAAATAGTCTTTATTTTACTTTTGAATCAATTTGAGTAAATCCTAGACTGGTTAATATGTCCCATTTCCAAAAAGTAACTGGGAGAATTTGAGAACTACTGAAAGCTGTCTCTTCTTCCTACCTTTTTCTTTCTTTTTTATTTTTAAGATGGTTGGTCTCTTTCTTCTTCAATCATCTATCTATATATAGGCCAGGATTAAAAAGGACTTGGGATTATCAACGGGCCCACATCATGGATATCGATGAATCTATCTTGCCATGAAATTAGATAAAACTACAATATTGCCATTTCCTCCGGAGGAATGATGAAATTGGCTTTAATGGTTTTTTTTTTTTATCACTTTAAATTATAGATTTAATTTTTTAAATTTATGTAATCTTTGTGACTGATTATCTAATTAATTTAATTTTTTAAACTTTAAATTTAATAATAAAAAAATTGAACAGAATAATATCTGTCACTATTGTTCTAGGTTTTGGGCTTGCCCAAACTTGGGTTGATTTGCAAATAAAGGGCCCCGACCCAAGCCCACGTTCATCTGAATTAGTCAAACCAAAGTATGGCTGAAATTGTATCAGAAGCGTTCAACTCTGATTTCAATCTCGAAATGTATAGTAGGTATTTTTGGGCTTAAAAAATGAAATTTATTTTCTATTTTTTATAAAATATAAATTACATGTTATATGAATTTTACATTTATACATAAAATTAATTAAAGAAAATTAGATTTTATAAAATATGACTCAATTTCAGATTTTCAAGTTAAACTCAAACTTTTATGCATTAAATTTGAACCTGATAAATTTTTAATCTGCATTTAATATTTTGGGTTCAAAAGAAGCTCGACCCAACTTCAAATTGACTTAGAGTCCTAAACTCGAATTTTTTCACCTTTTTTCATGCAAGTCAAGGGTCGAAAAATCGGCCTCGCACTAGATTTAAATCAGGTACATGTAATGTTAGCATTGGTGGATCTACAAGAGATGCCACATGGCACTCATTCAAATGATGTTATTTTTTTAAAATAATTTCACTAAAATAAAGGAGCTATGGACAACCATAGGCATCAAGTTTCAGTTGTTTTTCTTTACTGTGTATAAGTAAGTTATCTCTCTTTCTAATTCGTTTGGTTTCTAGTTTAATTTTGTATTGAACTTAATTATTTTGTTCATGCAATTTTAGTTCTAGTTTTAATTAGAATTGTAATTTATTGTGAGAATATTCTATAGTGTTGGAATTCCAATAAGACTTTGAGCGTTCTCTTAATTTCTTTCTGATTGAATTCGAGTATTAAAAATTCTTAAAATTTTATAAGATATTTTTAAATTATTTAGATGAATTTGAATTTAGATTTGGATAATGATCTCTAGCATGAGTTTTCGTTACAGTGCATGGTGTCCTTATTTTTTTTTTTCTCTCTTCTTCTTTAAAAAAAGAAAGGACAAAATGATCTTTTCCTTTTAAAGGTGGTACATAGAAAACTCATGATGTACAGATCATTATCCTTTAGATTCTCTCAATCAAATTGAGTCAATTTTAAATTTAATTTGAAGATTTTAGAAGATCTCACAATTTTGACGTGAGTCATCTTAACACTGTAAAATTTATTAGAAGACATGAGATGGAGTGAAATTTCCATTTTACCCCTACCGGTTATCGATATACCGATACTTGATGAATGGTACACCGGTAGAGGTAAAATAGAGATTCCACTATATCTTGTATCTCCTAACAAATTTAACCGATAAAGTGAGAATTACTTTCATCTCTCTCTCATTTAAAAGTTTGACCAAAGTATCTCATATTTAAGTGGATGTAAATATTATAATTTACTAAATTTGACTCATCAATATCTTACTTGCCACAATATGTTATTTTCTTAAAATTTCGTTCTAAAAATAAATATTTGGAATTGACGGTGATACTCGTAGGAACCTTTTGGTGGGGCCCACCCTTATTTCTCTTCCTCTCTCAAAGAAGAGGAGATAAAAGGCCCAGATAGGCCCGAAGAGTGAAGACCCAACGCTTGTAGAGCTCGAGATTTCAATCGCCATTTGCAGAGGGAACAGAGAGACGAAGACAACGACGACGCAAGACAAGGAAGGCGAAGAAGAAGAGAACCCAACAACGACAACAAAAAGAAATAAAAAAAAAACCCAAAATTCTATTGAAGTCCTCTTCTTTCTCATCCAATCCGTAAGTTTTCTTCTTTCTCTTGTCCCCTTTCTTTTGCTTCTCTCTCTCGCCATTTTTTGATCTCTTTATTGAATCCTATTGAAGAAAAAAAAGGAAAAGAAAAAATCACGTGTCCAGAGATCCTTAAATAAGGTAAATAAGTGGATTTCTAATATCTCCAATTTTGGAAAAGGATTACCCAACTCTCCATATTTGTTCCATAAAAGGGATCTTTAATTTCTTCGGTGATTTTCCCTCCTTTTTTTTTCTGAATTCAAATTTGTATTTTTGGGTTCATTCAAAGAAAGACTTTTTATTGAAAAGGAAATCTCAGATTGGGTTTATTTTTGGATTTGAATGCGGAGTAGACAAGAATAGGAAAAAGATGGGTGTTTTGGGGTTTTCTCTTGTTTTGGATTTCTGGGTTTCATTTTATTTGATGGTTTGCATGAAGAAAGAGGGTTTCCGGATCTTATACCATTGAATGTTTGAATTTTTTTCGATCTGGGCCTGGTTTTTGGTCACAGAATTCTGGCGGAATAGGAGCATACAATTGAAAGATTGAATCCTTTTCAATCTGGGCCTGACTCTTGGTCACATAATTTGGGTGGAATCGAAGCAATCAAAGTGTGTTGCCGGTTTTTGGACTGGGGAGGAAGAAAGGATGTTTTGGGTTGGTTGGATTTTTAATTTTATCACAATTTCCAGTTGAGAGATCCAGCGACATGTTCGAGGGTCAATCCTGCCTGGTTTCCAGATCATTGAGGAGATCCTGCGAGCAAGAAAGTAAGTGGGTTCTCATGAATTACAATCTTATTGACTCTAAAAAGGGAAAGCACCACTTAGACGAAAGAAGTGAAGAGGAAATCACGGAGAGAAAATCATTGAAGACCTCAAACTTGCAGGAAAGAGAAGAAACCAATACACCTAGTGACTTCTTGCATGCCTCTGTTAAAAAAGAAAAATCTGATAGCAGGAGTCACCAAGGAGAGCAACCGGATTCAAATTCCCTCATCCAAACCCTTGGTAGAGATATCTCAATCAACTGTCTCCTCCGCTGCTCGAGGTCTGAGTACGGGGCATTAGCATCACTGAACCGGGGCTTCCGTAGCCTAATTCGGAGTGGTGAGCTTTACAAGCTTCGGCGACAGGGGGGCATATCCGAACACTGGGTCTACTTCTCTTGCGACCTTCTTGAGTGGGAGGCCTTCGATCCCAACAGTCAACGCTGGATGCACCTGCCACAAATGCCACTAAATGAATGCTTCATGTGTTCAGATAAGGAGTCATTAGCTGTGGGCACCGAACTCCTTGTTTTTGGAAAGGAGGTGACATCTCACATTATATGGAGATATAGCATCTTGACAAATTCATGGTCTTCTGGCATGACAATGAATGCACCTAGATGCCTTTTTGGCTCTGCTAGCCTCGGAGAGGTTGCAATTGTTGCTGGTGGCTGTGATGCTCAGGGAAACACATTGAATTCTGCTGAGCTTTACAATTCGGAGACTAGAACTTGGGTGACTCTGCCTAGCATGAATAACCCAAGGAAGATGTGCTCAGGCGTTTTTATGGATGGGAAATTTTATGTTATTGGAGGTAATGTAAGTAATACAGAATCTTACTGTTGTGGGGAAGAGTATGATTTGGAGATGAAGACATGGACGGTCATTCCCAACATGTCTCCTGTTCGAAGCGCAGCTACTGAAGCACCTCCGCTGGTTGCAGTTGTGAACAATGAACTATATGCTGCTGATTATGCAGAGAAGGAATTGAGGAAATATGACAAGGACAGTAAGTCATGGGTCACTCTGGGGAGATTGCCCGAGAGAGCTGTTTCAACTAACGGTTGGGGACTTGCTTTCAGGGCATGTGGGGAACGACTTATAGTCATTGGCGGACCTAGAGCACTGGGTGGAGGTGTCATAGAGCTCAATTCATGGGTCCCAAATGACAGGCCACCACAGTGGGACATGCTTGCAAGAAAGCATTCGGGAAGTTTTGTTTATAACTGTGCGGTGATGGGCTGCTGACGTGGCCTCTGGGGACCCCCATGTGTTCTGTACCATGTCTTGCTGGAGGATGTAGCAGATGGTTTAAGGGACTTGGATTATACCTAAATTGGGTAAGCTCTACATTTAGAAAATTCAGATTTTAGTCCTGATTCAATAGAGTGCATTTGGAGGAAGCCCAGAGGTGTTTTTCTCTTCAATTTATTTTCTCCCATTTAAATTTACATTTTGTAGCCATTGATAATTTTCTACCTCCTGTAACTGTTCCATGAGAACTTTCAATGATTGGCATCATGCAGAACTGGATAACTCAATAATTCGAAGCACCCATACATTGCTAGAACATCAGGATTCCTGAAGCAATGATTCTAGCTCCACAGAAATAGTGTCATGTTCATCTTTAGTGTGCTTGCCTTTCTCTAGAGGAAAAAGCAAGACTATGAGCTTCTATTTATTGGTTTGGTTTCTGTACTGGTTCTATGTCATTCTTTGGCTTTATTTCTTTACCTTTATTTACAATATTTCCTTGATGGGTTATATTTATTTCTGGTGTTGTCATGGACTTATGACTGGCCAAATAACTGTTTAATTTTTTTTGTGAATATGGGTTTGTTGTGGTGCTTCTTTGGTAGAGCTATATCCTCTGTGAGAACAATTTTATGGAAAATGCATTTAGTCTTTTTTACATATTCAGTATGTTGAAGATTATTAACAAAATGCATGGTGAACTGCAGTGTTTAAATTGTCCTTTCTACCATTGCCTGTCAGAAATAATGCAGGAAATGGTGTATGAATACCTCATTTTGCAAAAGTTCATTATGGTACTTGGAAAATGTGAAATGATTGTTCTGTTTCAATAAAGTGTGAAATGAATGTGTAAATTAGAGAGAGCAAAGAACCATTAGTTAGGGAGGGAAATCAATTTTTTTTTTTTTTTAAGTTTTAGGAGTTAGCCATTCTAATCAACATTCTCTTGAACTTATGGGTCTCAAAATTGTGGCTATCAGGATAAAACTATATGGCTGCTATTTATTTAAGGGAAAAGGTGTGTGTGCATGAACAGCAGGGGGGTGTGTGTGTGTGGAAGGGAAGGGGGAGAGGAACTTCATTGATAAAGGAATACAAATTAAGCTCAGTGGCTTTTAAACCTTCTAAGCTGCATATGTTTAATTTGGTGACTATCCGCTGGCATAACCATGTTTCTACGTAGCAAACTTGCTGAAAACTAGTTATGGTGTGTATGTACAAGGATGGAAGTGTGTTTGTTTTCAGCATATTTTTACACTCTTGAATAAACCAGACATTTCTATGGTACCCATATTTAATTGGCCTAGAGTCTTACATCTCCTTTGAGGTATTCACATTTGTTTAGTAGTTTTTTTTGTCAGCCTTTATTTATCCTTACGGGTGGTAGTTCAAATATATTATGTAATATTTGGGTACTCAAAAACATTAGCTATCTATGGGCTTTAGTGGGAATGCTATTTTAACATAAGTATGTCATTTTTTAAAGTAACATGAAGCACCTTTATGATATGTGGCATCTGGTGGGCTAGTGGGACTCGACTATATCAAAGTGGGGATTAGAGTACCCACGTCGGGCTAAAGGTCATTGCTAACCATTTGATTCAAATGCATCAATGTCAATGGTTAGATGGCCATTTATTTCGTTGCATCTAGTAAGCAATGGCCTTTGACCTTACTTTCTGGTAGTGGGATACAACAAAATCCTAACTTCAATATGATGAGATCCAATTGCCTATCTCATGCCACATGTCAATAAAAATGCATGTATTTTTTTTTTTAAAAAAAAATTAGTTGAAGGAACATAGTTGTTTTAGTTTTAGTTTGATCAGCATGTTTTCTGTCAAGATGTGGATGAACCAATATCCAAGCAGAAATGCTGGATTTATTTATTCCTTTCCCGTTATGCATTTCAGGCATCTCTGGGCATGGTCATGCTGTTTGCCATCTTGTCCATAGATGAGAAGAAAATGCGTCTAACTTGTTTCTTGTTATTTGAGATTGGGTCTCTGTGTCTGTAGATGAGGGCATCCAATTACAGCTTAATATGCATTTTATATAGGAAGTATGCATTAGCATAATGATGTAGGGGTCGATTTAAAATTCATTGTAACAAGGCAGGCCACAAACCTATTATTTAGAAGCCCTTTTTTAATTACAGAACTGCTGTCTTAGTGAAATTTGGGAGAGTTGAGTCAATAATTCAAATGTAATTGATGAAAAGATCTTCTAGAACAAGAATTATAAATATCAACACATCAAAAGGGAAAGGTGCAATCTAAAATTCATGAAAGGCAAAGAGAGTTGTGAGTCTGTTCATGTCATTATATGAGCATTGCAATCATCTGGCCCTTTAGGCTGGTACCATGGTATTAAGGTTGCTCCATTTTCTCTTAAAGGGGAACAAGGGGGAAAATGCTTGACATCATTGCTGGTAAAACTTGGACACTTCCCCTCCTCCCCTTTCCCCCTTTTCTTTCATGGGCTTAATATAGGTTTTGTTTTGTATAGAACTATTAGTTCTGATATATCCCTTTTAAGCATCTCTTTATAATATCATATTTCTCGACATCCTTATATTTAGTCCTTTTCACACTTCTACAGAAGTTCTACCGACTCTTTGGTTTGAAAGATACGTTGAATATTTTTAGTTTCTTTTCGCACTTCTTCTACCAGAGGAAGTAGATTTGCATGGCGGATTGCAGAAAGTGTGTATTGCAGTACCAATGTACCATGGCTTGTGACTTCTGAGTTTTGTTACTTGATGTGAGGTCAATGGATAGCTTTTGTATGGGAATGGAAATGTCATTAGTAGATCTTGGTGTATAGATTAGTATAAAGTGTAATTTATGGTCCTCGGTCTTCACTGAAATGATGATGAAAAGTATTGTTCATGAAAATTCCTGTAGATGCCAACACTTTTGAAGAAAGGGTTTCCATTGTGGGTTTTTTCTTTGATTCTGTGTGCATTATCCTTTCTATTAGCCTGTGGCATGATTGGCGACTGCTCACTCCTTATCACAATCACAAAGTTCGTAGGGCTAAGTCATGTTACCATCAAACGAAAAATTCTTTAGAGGCTTGCTGAGTTCTCTTAGAGCGCTGGTGGCATGTTTTGTAAGAAACATCTTAGGAAACCTCAGGTCCTATTATAAATGAAAATTCTTTAGGGGCTTGTAATAGAGAAATATTTCTCAGTTGTATAGCTTAGAGGGTGGTTCCCAGGTTTTTAAGAAATATCATTAGAAAACCCATAGTTATCCATTTTTTTGAAAATTGGAATCTTCAGTTTTACTCACTTCATCAATCAATTTGTTGTAGATTGCACATACAAGAACATAGCTACTTCTTAAATGGAATTGTGTAGGATTTTTTCACAAGAGGGAGGAATGGAAGATACATCCATCTTGTGGGGCTTTAACAGGATATATTGGATGCTTGTAATATTACTCTTCTAAGGTATCTTGTATGAAAACCTCAGGTGTAGAAAGTCATCATTATCATCAAAGCCATTAATTCAGTCTATTTGGGGATATCTTTGTAGAGTTACTTTCTTTTATTCTATACTGTAAAGAAACAAATCCTCTGTTATCCTACAATGCATCGTATCCTTCTTTACCCATTCCAACCAAGAACAGGAACAGGGATGCAGCTCTTTTTATGTTTCTTAACTACCACTGTAGATTTACTATTGTTGAGTCTTAGGTTTTTTGACAAAAGAGATGTTAGCCCCTTCTTGTAGGATTTCTGCAGGCTGCATTGATTGCAGTTTCACTTTGCATTTAGGCCCATTAAAGCAGGAACCTGATCTAGTGAGGAGTGATGAAGATTTAGTAACTGAATACATGAATTTGAATGGCGTTGAATTGATGAGTAGAGTTTGTAAAGCCAACCAATGCTTACCAAGACAGAAATTGGAGGTAGGAAGCAAACAGAAGGGAATGTGAGGAATGCATCTCTTATCAAAATTTCAACCGAGTATCCATGGAGTTGGGGTTTGAGAAAGACAAATGAGCCAACTTGATATTTTGACATTATCATCACAACCAAGAATAGATTCTGGATTTTACGTTGTTTTGTTGGGTAGATGTTCATTGCAATCAGTAGTTTGAGTGTTTCTTTGAACCATTTGAGATGAAATTCTTTTCTTTTTTTTTAATACACACGGGTAACATTATGGGAAGTAGCTCATTTTTTATTGAGAGTGATTTGAATTCAAGACCTCCCTGCATCACAGACTAGTTCTTCTAGTCTTGTCTGCTAAGTCAACCCTCAATAGGTTAGATGAAATTCTTATATACCTTCAATAAAGGGGTGGTCTCCTGGTTTACCCATTTTAATCCGGTCTCTTCTATATATATATATATAAGATATATGACTTTGATGATGTCGATGATAAATATATTAGATGACAATTGTAGTACCCATTTGTCTATGCAAGTATTGTAGCAAATCTCATGTCTCAGGAAGTGGGACGTCATGGGTTTGAGCTTCTATGTCTAACTTTGGCGTGCTTTAGGAATGAGGGTCCAACTGTAGGGAGTTTTTCACATGTACATTCAAAAAAAATAAAATTATGTAACAAATAAAGGTAAAAAAAAAAAAAATGTAACATCAGGTCTCACTAGTCACTAAGTCCATGTTGGGCACCCTTTTCCATCATCCTATCGTAGTGTCTTTGTCAAGGATAAATTACAACCCCAAACCCTAAAGCAGATAATCTACTTTTTTTAATGGTCTTTATTAGCTGTATTCTATTATCTTCCCCAATCCATTGCCGGCATTTGATTTTATGATGAGAGATGTCATTAGTAGCATCTTTGACTAAAGCAAGCACACGACTTTCCGACTTTTGCTACTTTTCATCTTTGGCATTACCTTCCAAAAAAATTCCTATCTTTTTTCTGTAATCTAAAGTCAAATCAGATTGTAAATTCTATGCATGTACAGTTTTACTAGCAAGAAAGCAAGGGACAAAATAATAGAAAATAATAAAAATCATAAATAATGTACGATTTTTGTATAAATTGTACAAATAAAATAAGCTAATAAAACCAAATAAAATTTAATACAAAAGAATAGTTACCTAAATATTAAGAACTTAAATAAAAGTATATAATCCTCGATGTAGTGGGAGAGCTTAAATAGTACAAAATAAGAAAATAAATGCTAGAATACAATAAGATGAAAGGCACAAATATATAGCACAAAATATTCTACAGTTAACTAAATTAGAGTAGCATAATCTGCAATGCGTCATGATCATCTTGATAAAACTGCTACGATTGATATCATCAATTGATTGTGTGGGATCTAGAGACTTGAACGTGTCCTAAGGACTACTCAGATTAAAAAGTCCCCTGTTTAAACATAGGTGAGATCTCAGAACGGTCATAGAAAGATAGAAAGTGCTTCTGAGTTGAGTGAAAAGAAGAATTAAGTTTTTCCTAATATTTTCTTTTACTAAAACGGAGGATTGAAATCGAAGACTAGCGGTGTAGATGGGCTGCTATTGCCTTCAGCCTAGTTGAGTTAGGGGTTTAAAATTCACTATCGGCCGATATTTTTCTCTCTCCTCTTTTTTTTACAAAAACGACCAATATTGGCCGATAAGATTCGTATCGGCCGATATTTGAATCCTTGAGTTGAGCATTTGGAAACTTTCTTTGATATGCACTTTGATTAAGCCCATCATAGTTTGAAACTGGGTGAAAAAAGCGGTCGACCGATATGTTGCGTAATGTTGTGTAGAGGTCTGCATCGGCTGCTATGCTTTCTCTCTCTTCCAATTTTTTAATTATTTTCCCAAAATATTCAGAATTTTTTACAAATAATCAAGAAAATCTAAATTTCAAGAATATATAATTTTATCATTAGGACACGGTCATTTGGATATTTAAATAATTTTTTGAATGTTACGAAATTGATAATTCAAATTATTGTTAAAAATTAATGCAAAAATACCAAAAATTCTACAAAAATGAGAAATGTAAACATTGATGGTGAGAAATGGAAACAACAATGAGAAATCTAAACATTGACATTTGGAAAATGGATAGATGAAAAATTGACAAAAATTGAATTTCTTGAGGTAATAATGTGAATAAATGATGTTTGAATGGTGAAATGAGAAGGTGCCCTAAGGTAGTTATATATATATAAAAAATAAAAAATTTAGATCTTTGTGGGCTCCACAACAGTCAATTTTCTTTAACAATGTATCCGACCATTGAAAACCAATACATGTCCGTTGTGGCTGCTACAGGCCACGACGTAGCCCGTTGCAGCTGCAACATGGTGGTCTTGCTATCGGCGACGTAAGACATTAGGTTTAGGCTAGGGGTAAAAAAGTCAGATTTACTGTGTCTTGATATCTCTCTCATAATTTTTTTTAAAAAATCTCAATGTGAATGGTCCGATATCGGCGAGATCTCGGCCTATATCGACCGATATTTGCTTAGTTCGACCGATACAGTGTGTATCGGCCGAGATTTATACCCTGACTTTGGGCTTTGCTTGCATAAAAGTTGAGCTTTGCTCTCCTTCTAGCTCATAAATTAGAGCCCAATTAAAATTGAGGTGGGCACCTGCTCCACCTTAACCACCAAGTAGCTTGGCCCACTCAAAGCATATAACACTACAAGTATGTATAAATAAAAATTAGATGTAATTTCAATTAATTAATTAATCTAAGCTAATCCAGCCTTTACTTGCAGTCATTCATTTCAAATATTCAACCACTAGGTCTTAACCATATATTTAAATTTGGAAGACATAAATGAACTGAAGAGTTGGGTTTATAATATAGGGGAAATTTTTCCCTATAGGCATTGGGCCTAGAATGATACAGTCCAAGCCCGAAAAAGGCTTGAATCAAGACTAACCTTTGGTGCTTAGGCATTGGTCTAGATCTCGATTTCGATCTCGATTGGGCTTTGCATAGTTGGGTTTAGGTTGGGTCCAGATAGTGCATTCAACATAAACAAGCCTTTACCTACAATCTAATTGTGATATCCTGACCCATGAGCCAAAGGCCAGACCCTAGATAGGCTGATCCAAGTGAAATTGGGCCCTGTCGAATGGGCCAGCAGAGTGGGCCGGTCGGATTCGACAGCCCAGCAGTGGGTGGGAGTTGTGAAAAGTTTCACATCGGAAGTTGAGGAGTTTGAGAGGGGGGTTATAAGTAGCCTTGCTCCCTCAAACCAACAAGACGCGTTTGGGACCTGGACTTGGGCCGGGTCCGATCCAAAAACCGTGCGGGCTCACTCGTGTGCACGTGAGTGCGCGTGTGGGCCCAAAGTGGACAATATCTTGTTGGCCGATCCCCAAGCCCTTTTTATGGGCTGGGCTGTTACAAATGATATCAGAGCTCTGGGTTCTACACTCGGATTGTGTGGGCTTACTGCCTTCCACTGGGTTCATTGGGTCGAGCCGAGGGCGGCTCTGGGCTTTAGGGGGGTGGATTGTGATATCCTGACCCATGAGCCAGAGGCCAGGCCCTAGATAGGCTGATCCAAGTGAAACTGGGCCCTGTCGGACGGGCCAGCATAGTGGGCCGGTCGGATCCGACAGCCCAGCAGTGGGTGGGAGTTGTGGAAAGTCTCACATCGGAAGTTGAGGAGTTTGAGAGGGGGTTTATAAGTAGCCTTGCTCCCTCAAACCAACAAGATACGTTTGGGACTTGGACTTGGGCCGAGTCCGATCAAAAAACCGTGAGGGCTCGCTCGTGTGCACGTGTGTGCGCGTGTGGCCCCAAAGTGGACAATATCTTGTTGGCCGATTCCCAAGCCCTTTTTATGGGCCGGGCTGTTACACTAATGGTCATAGTACTATGGGTTTGGTTCATTAAAAAAGGTCTATGCAATATTTGTTTTTATAGAGGCTGAGACCCTCCAATGTTTGACCCAATGAATGATAGTGAGCTCAAAAGAAATTTAGTTCCATTAAATATGTCTAATTACTTGATTTAAACCAAG
Organism: Chimonanthus salicifolius; assembly: GCA_013350335.1. Taxonomy (NCBI): domain Eukaryota; kingdom Viridiplantae; phylum Streptophyta; class Magnoliopsida; order Laurales; family Calycanthaceae; genus Chimonanthus; species Chimonanthus salicifolius. Next base: position 1,332,776 of record CM023538.1, read on the forward strand.
TTAAAAAATTGTTGAAGTGGAGCTCCTTTTCAATTGTTGATTTTCTTTTCTTAAATTTTTTGATAACATTTAATTTACTTTAGTAAGATTATCATGTCCAATTACATCACAATTAGAATTTCCGATCCACAATACTAGAAGTCTAGAACAATGATTACAATTTTCGGCCACAATGCTGGAAGCTCAGGCCTGTAACGACAACGAGTTGGGAGTTGGGTCACGAACTTTAAGCCCATAAAGAATTAGAATCGGTGACTAGGGTTTAGTATTTCTTCCGTGGATTTATATTTCTTCACTTCCCTTTCCTTCGTCTTCAGCAGCGGCAGAAGCAGAAGAGAAGAAGAAGAAGAAGAAGAAGAGGAAGCCATGGTTCACGTGAACTTCTACAGGAACTGTAATATCTTTCTCGATCTAGAAAAATTATTTTCTTCTCATTTTCTTCTTGTTTTTAGTGTTTTTGTTTTGGGTGCGTTTGGTTTTCTTAGATTATGATATAAGGCGGGAATCCGGCTTTTTCACTTAATCAGTTTGCCATTTAGGGTACATCCGAAGTCCAATCTACATGGGTTTGCTTTTTTAGTTCTGCATTTTCACTCTATGCTATGAAAAACAGTATTCTCTATCACCTTACAATCCATCATTTCTTTTTTGAGTTTTACATTTCCAGTTATACCACTAAGCTCTAGAATTTATTGGAGCTCAGATTGTCTACTGCACTAGCAGCAGGTTTTTTTCTGCCACACCAATGGTATGGTTACGTGTCGCCATGTTGCATTCAACATTTAGTTTTCAGAATTCAACATTCAATACTTTCAAATGCTGAATGTGGAAGGGACAATGTGTGAGCGTCCATAGTTTAAAAACTTGAAAAATACTTGGTGAGTTAGATCGAGTTGAGTCGAATCAATAAGATTTTGAGTGAGGCAAGTCAACAAGTTGTTTCAAGTTTTTTCTAATCAAGTTTGAAAAAACTGTTAAGAGTGACTATTGGATTTTGAGATGAGTACATGCTCCAAGTTTTAACTTTGGTCGCCACGCTATTGGTGCAGTAGAAAGCTTTTTGTTGGTAGTGCAGCAGACGAACCAAAGTCTCTTTAGAGACATACCCCTTCTCTTATTGCCATCCTTTTCTGATCTTTAAGAGCAGCTCTACGGAGACCAGGGGTACCTATTTTCAATGGGGAGACTGCACATTTATCATGAGATGGACTCCATATGGCTGCTCTTAAATATCAGAAAAGGATATAATTCAAGGGAAGCTCTTCCATTTGACCATTATAACTTGTGAGATGGGCCATATGGAGGCCATATGGAAGGGAAGCTCTTCCATTTATCAGTAGAAAGCTTCTTGTTGGTAGTGCAGCAGACGAACCAAACTCTCTTTAGAGACATACCCCTTCTCTTATTGCCATCCTTTTCTGATCTTTAAGAGCAGCTCTACGGAGACCAGGGGTACCTATTTTCAATGAGGAGACTGCACATTTATCATGAGATGGACTCCATATGGCTGCTCTTAAAGATCAGAAAAGGATATAATTCAAGGGAAGCTCTTCCATTTGATCATTATAACTTGTGAGATGGGCCATGAAAAATCAACAGCTAATTGAAATCAAAATTTCAAGTTCCAAAATCACAAGGCTAATATGATCTTATCAGGTTCAATTTTACCCGCATATTGTATTTGTGACTTCTACATATCACATCCAAAATAGTGTAACCCACTTCAAATCTTAATGAGTAGTCTCTCTAAATAGGGAGACTCCTAACATCTTCCAGAGTTTCTAGCCTTCTTCTACCAATGTGACTAAACCATCCTATATGTTATTCACTCTAGAGGCTAGATTTAAGGTCTGTCTAGTTGTCTTCTCGTCCATTTCCTATCGATCAAACACATTCTTATTAGGTTTTATTATTCAATGTTGTATTTTTATCAATGTGAAAATCTTAACAATCGGGAATTGGGTGTTCCCCTCTGTCCAGATGGTAAGACATTCAAGAAGCCGCGGCGCCCGTATGAGAAGGAACGGCTTGATGCTGAGCTGAAGTTGGTAGGAGAATATGGCCTCCGCTGCAAGCGTGAGCTCTGGCGTGTGCAATATGCTCTCAGCCGCATCCGTAATGCTGCCAGGGACCTCCTCACTCTTGATGAGAAGAACCCACGAAGGATCTTTGAGGGTGAGGCTCTTTTGCGGCGGATGAACCGGTATGGGCTCCTAGATGAGAGCCAGAACAAGCTTGACTATGTCCTCGCCCTTACTGTCGAGAACTTCCTCGAGCGCCGCCTCCAGACACTTGTCTTCAAGTCTGGCATGGCCAAGTCCATCCACCATGCACGTGTCCTCATCCGGCAGAGGCACATAAGGTAAATTCTAATACCCCCAATGTCAATTCTATGCTCATATTCCATCTACATGTCATGGTGAGGTGATCTGGTTCAGTTATTGCCTGATCAATACAATGGTTTTGCATTTTAGTCCTTGGTCCATCACTCCTATCGATGGTACACTCACTGCTCTTGGCCTCATTGCTACTCCAAACCATACTCCAGTTTAGCAGATTGTGATTTGCTCCAATCTTCAATTTTTATTCAATATATGCAAGCAATTCTCATTCATTTCTCCGTAATGGCTGTGTTTGGATGTGTTTTAAATGGTTAAACATTTAAACTCAGAAAATCAAGGGTTGAGATTAACTGAAAGATCCACCTTATAACAGTCTCATAAATCTTAATCCATATGATTCTAGTCTGTCCATCTCCTTTTTCTGATCATGTCAGAGTGTAGGTCCACCTTGAGATGATATGTTAAGGAACCTGGGCCTCATGTCTGCTTATTGGATGTGGAGTTTGACACCTTTACTTTTTGCTATTGTCAAATCCTCCATTAGATAAATGAGATCAAGTTGATTAAGATGTGTTTTGTTGTACATACCATCATTGATAGGGCCCAGCAGTTGAGAAGTTCACAATTTCACATCCTGTAAGTGTGAGCCCGATGTTTATAATGATTTAGTGACAGCTAATTAAATTACCTTTTCTTATTTTTTTAACTAATTTGTTAGTAATAAGGTAAGATTTTCCTTCCATATTTAAAAAACTTAACCATTTGGGCTGCGTTTGGATGAGGGGGGTGTAAGAAGAATGAGGTGTTACCCCTCGTTACCCTTGTTTGGTAACTAAAGGGTAAAGGTAAAAAAATCTTCATTTTACCCTTATTTACTCTTCCACTCACTTTTGAATACCCTTTTGAAGCAAAGGGTATTTAGAATGATTACCGCCCCTGGATACCCACCCCTGGAAAATTTACCTCCTCATCCAAACACAGCCTTGGTGAAATTTTAGTGGAAAAAGACGCAGATGTGGACAAGAGATGAACATTGAGGAAAATTTTGAATTAATATCGATTGTAAACTCCTATTCTTTTCAAAGATACTTTCTTTCTGCGGTATTAGTTATCTTTTAGTTTAGTCTGATTTGCATGGGCTTCTTAAAAGAATGAACTGGTAAAATGCTAAGAAGGTCCAAACTTTAAATTTCAAATCACAGAATTGTAGGATTCTTTACAAGTTCTATATCTGTAGTTATAGATCCTGATATCATTTGAAAATATCGGAAATACAGCATGACTATTTTTTGTTATTTTATTATATTGTGCTATCATTTGTGTAATATGACAACAATGACCATGATTGACTTTGCATTGGTTCTATTTTTTTAATATATGCCGTGTGTTTGGTATGTGTTCAGTATACCATATTTAAAGGACAGTACATAATACACTACTTGCTGTCTTTATAATCCCATGCCGGGTGTATAGTTATAGTTTCGCACCAAACCATGATTCTTGAAGATATTTATGATGGCGATAATGCTTAAGCTCAGTTGGCTTGAGTTTCTGGGAATAGACCAAAGATCTTGGGTTCAACCCTCTCCAAAGTTACCCACGAGGTTTGCGGGTGGTTTCGCGTATCTGTGGAACTAAGTCTCGCCTCCAAACAGAGGTGGGGATACTCATGTTACTCAAAAAACAAAAATGCTTAAGAAATTCCTCTATCACTAGATTTCATGGTTGCCTTTCGATGTAAAATATTAAGCCTGATCTATTTCCACTAAAATATTGATTCGACTGTTTCCAGTGCCAACATTTTGGCACCTCACTGGCTTGAATGCTGAGATGTTTGTAAATGGTCTAGAGTTCAAATGTCAGCATGAGAAAGAAAAAAGTGTTGCTTTCGTACTTTTGAAGTTATAAACGAGGAAATCGGTCTGAGGTTTTAGATCTTTAAGTTCCATTTTTTCTGATTAAAAAATTGTTAAAATGATGAGCCTCTTGCATAGTTGGAGGAGCTCAGTATTGCAACAGTAAAGGTTGCGGTTTTGAGTCATGTCAAAATCATCTGATAATCGTCATATCAGAGCCACCAATCCCATCTTTGAATCACTTTAACATTGCAATACAAAAATTATGAATAAACCAGAAGACAACCCATGCCCTGCAAAATAGACCATTATTGCTGCAGGATTATTGTTTTTCTCCCTCTGCCATTGCTTATTGCTCTGACGCAATAACTCTGGGATTTACCAAGTAACTTTGAGTTGGAGGAGATGAAATTACCTTTCTTCCTTCTTGTTTGATTTTCATTTTTGTCTATTATAATTATGACTTTTGGAGGGGCTGGAAGATTAGAATCACTTTTTTTTACTGATTTGAGACTGATCCCTTTCTTCTTCTTCTTCCTCTTCTTCTTTTAGAGTACCTATAATATTCAAGTTTTCAAATGCCTAACATTGTTGCATACTTATTGCAGGGTTGGTAGGCAGGTGGTAAACATTGCTTCTTTCATGGTGCGGGTGGATTCACAGAAGCACATTGATTTCTCTCTCACGAGTCCCCTTGGTGGAGGACGACCTGGTAGGGTCAAGCGAAAGAACCAAAAAGCTGCTGCCAAGAAAGCTTCTGGTGGAGATGGTGATGAGGAGGACGAGGATTAAGCATTGCATTGATCTTGTGGTAGTGCAATGGTACAACACTCATATGCTCTTTTCCCTTATAGACTGCTTGGATTATGATGGTCTGAAACAAACTTCACAGACAATTTGGAATTTGTTTTCTTCGGCGCAAATGGTATTGGATATATTATCTAGTTTTCTGATTTAATACTTTTTAGAGTGACTATTTCGTAATGCGCAACATCTGCTGTCTTTCCAAAATCGAATGCATGATCATATCAGGGTTTGGATGCTTTTGCAGTAATTACTTCTTTCTTAGCCTATGATGCCTCTGTAGTTCATTGTAGCCAATCTTTCTATATTGCTTCTGTATCGCACACTGCATTTTTATGTATAGAATTTATGTTTTCATTGTATTCATCTTAAAAGAGGATAATATAAAAAGTATCATCTTTTTCAGTAGCAAGTGAAGATGCATAAAGAGAGCACATAAATGCAATGTATAACTATTACATTAGCATTCAAATCTTTAATTATATACCAATAAACCAATATTATAAAAAGGACTAACATGAGCTAAAAAACCCTCAAAAGATTCATAAGCCCTAGGCCTGGCCTCCAACAACTCAAGCTAAAAACCTCATCAATTTTTTTTTTAATGAAGGAGGGGGGAACCTTGAGCACAATCCTACTAAACTCCCCCTTCGGGTGATGTCCCACACTCCAATAGGATAGCACTAAGTTATGCCACGGGGACTTAAACTCGCACCATCTCACTTCTTGCAGTTGAATATTATCAATTGAGCTATCCCGTGTGGGGTAAAATTTAAAATGAACAATAGATTTGTCCGAATTTTAAATGGATAAGAATCATTTCTCTACCAATGATATAGATGGCATGATGTGATTGGGTTGAGCATAGCTCTATCATTACAGATGTAAGGACCGAGGTTATCGTCGTTATTATCATTATCATCATTATCCTCATTCTTTTAATCAAATTTGATATTTACACAAAAATTTGCCAAGGATATGATTTACCAGCCCTCGTCTCACATTTGTGGGACAATTTTGTGGATGCTGTAGTTGTCTGTTGTTGGATATACTTGGATATGCTTTGATTCAATAATTGTGAGATCTTTGTCTATAGTGAAGAAAGAATTGAGCATGCTCCTCTTTATTTTGTAGTGACATTTGGCATATGGGGGCCATTTATTGTGTTTATATAAAAAATGGATTTATATGATTCTCCTTTTCTCTTCACCATCATTAAATTATTTATTTTATTTTAAGATTGATTTAATAGATTTTAAAATTTGAAAACAAAAATTGTTATAATAAAAACTATTATGCGCTTTAGTATCAATAGTGAATCAAATGAATATTAATCAAGGTTTAGATCTAATTGGAAGAAAAGAACATTTGAGCCATCTTCATTTATCACTAAATGGACCTAATATAGGACCATATTCATGTTAGCTAATAACATAGAAATTTTGTAGTTTCAGCTTATTACTTAAAAGTATTATTTTATCTGAGATTTACTCAATTCAATTTGGAATTAATTAATTTAATTATGTTTATTAATTCTTATAAAATCCTTACTCTAATTTTTGTATTTTATATATTTAAAATTTAAAACAACTGGTACTTTATCAACTTCTCAAATGTACTTCCACGCAACTATTTAAGTATCATTGGCCGACAATTCTTGCTTTACTTCAGTGGGTCCTACATGCAATGTATCATGACAGGTGTCATCCACTTCATCAATTTTGTAACGTAAGCATACCTTTATGATTGCTAATATGTTTTTAAATAATCACATTGTCCGACACGTGGTTGTTGCTTAACCTCCCACGCACGTCAGCGGTCGTTCTATATAGAATTTGAAATAGACTTGGCAATAGATTCAAAACGACAATAGTACCCTCGTTCGTTCAAAAGAGTTATGTTCGCACACACCAATTAAAGTTATGAAATTTGATTTAGATTTCAATTTCATACCTATCTAAAATGATCGAATTTAATTTGAATAATCAGATAAAGTCAAAATTTATTATATACTCGCATCTATTTAAAATATTCAAAATTTAACTAGAATAGTCGGGTCAGATCAAATTTTGCCGAATCTAGTGGGGGATTGGATTATTGTAGCCTAGAGGTAAAAATATCAGCCTATAGTCGGTCAATATGTATCCTTTTTTTAAGAGTCTATACATATCAATTGATACAATGTGTATCAGCCATACAGGTTAGATATCGGTCGATATCATTAATATCACTCGATATTAAAAAAATAAAAAAAATTATTACTTCATTCCGCCGATATATCAGAAATAATATCGGTCGATATCAATCGATATTCTTTTTCAATTTTTTTAAATAAAAAGCTAAAAATATAAAAAAAATAAAAATTTCAAAGAAAAAATAGAAAGAAAATGTTATAGCTACGAGATATCTGATATTTGAGATATTAGCCTCATTAAAATCCGATATTTACACCTCTGGCTATTATGCGATTTGAGTGAAAAAGAAGGGTGCTCGGCAACGTGAAACATGAAAGGGTCAGAAAAAAAAATATCTCATCGCTTCTAGAATCTTGTGACGTGGCAATGTAGATCCCATGACGTGGCAACGAACCGTGATCCGAAATCCGCAGTGCCTCCTTCCGCGACGCCATCGACTTGGACCATTTCACAATCACATGACCGTTTACTGATCCACTTATTTGGCACCAGCCACGTAGCTTTCCCTGTGCTACCTCCTCGCACGCTTCTCTATCATTCATCCACACGTGTGCACTTCCTTCCAAAGTCGTTAATTAAATCAATGACGTATCTGAGTAAAGTGGGAGACTCAGTTTTTTTTATATATTAATGCAATGTTTGTCACTTATTAGGCAATCAGTGAGATGGAGTTGATGATTAGGATTATCCTATAATTTACTATATTTATTTTTTATTTTAGGACGTGTAACCATGGTCGTCATTTCACTTTATATTGTAATGAAATATTATGGGGTTTTATCAGAAAATTTAAATAAAACATTTTTAAATGACATAGTAAAATTTGTTTATCAAATCATGTTATCTAATAAATTATATATATCATTAAAACAGAAATTGAATTTCGAGAACTTCAAAATTTAATTATGTTCATTTATAATCTCAATTGACTTCAATATAAACATCGACAGTATTAATGTTTAAAAAAAAAAACTATATGAGAATTTATTAAATTTTAATTAATATTTTAGTATCAAAAGATGCTTTTTTATGAATAGAATATACTTATCTATATAAGCTATTATAATTTTTGCTGATACAATTGTTATAACCAAAGTTTCATTTGCAAATTTTTTGAGTTCTCTATAATTGAGTAATTAATTTTAATTAAAAATTGTAATTTTTATAATGAGTTTTAGCTAAATCAAACATTGGATTTTTTTTATATATTAGTTGAAGATTTAAATTCAAAATTTGCAGCCGACAGGACGGTTACTTGACGTTTATAAATAGGCAGAGCGGAGAGGAGATCTGAAAGGAAAGGAAAACTCGTAAAAGGAAACCAAGACTCTCTGTCAATCCGTCTTTCTTCTTCGAAGCGGCGAAACCATAAATTTCTGATTGTTTCTTGCAAATTCGAATATCTCAGAAGGAATCATGGCCGTCAAATCAGCAAGAGATTCCTATGATTCGATCTCCGGCAACAAAGCCGCTTCTGAGAAACCAGAAGAGATTACGGATGCCGAATCTGCAACGGACACGATCGATTCGAAGGCAACTGCGGATTTTGAGAAGCGGCGCAAGGGAAGATCCTTCGATGATTGGATAGATTCATCGTCGCGGTTTGTTCACAATCAGGTAGTCAAAATTCAGAGGGAAGACTCGATCCTCGGGAAAGATATAGGTGAAGGATTGAACGCGATGGATAAGATCGCTTTTCTTCATCTCAGCTCTCAGGCTATGGTCTGCTCGAGGCCGATCTTGAGGTCTTCTCCTCTCGGCAGCAAGGCAGCCGTCAGATCAGTCAAGTAACATCAGGTCCGTTCTATCATATCTTTTTCCCTTTTTGATCTTCCTTCTTGAGAATCAAAATTCAAATTCTTGAATTTCTGAGATTGTGGCCGAGCTCTGTTTTATCTTCCTGAGTTCGAGAATCAAAAAACTCAAAATCGGTTGGACTGCAATTCTACATAGCAATTCTTGAGAATTAGATGACAAATTAGATAAAATTTTAGCTAAGTAGAACAAAAGTAACTCATAAAATTATCCCAGAATTTCTTTGTTCATCCCATCCAAAAACCATTCGCGGCCTCTCTGTGGTCGTATTTCAAACATAGATTTTATGATTTTTTTTCTATTTTTATTTCTAGAAGACGAGTTCTAACAAAATTCAAAACTGGTGCAGGGACTGAAGAGAGTAAGAACTGGAGACAAAACTACTGCAAACTGGTATCCCTTCTTTCTTTCTTGACACCTTCCTTAGGAGACTTAGATCTTCTCATCCATCCCTCATGTATATGCAAGCATACACTACTCTTCAGTATAGTAGACAGTCGAGTATAAATACAACATATTAGAAGTTTTGTTACAGACTTGCAGGTGTAATTACAGACAGACAGTCGTTTCGTTCTCTATTTCTTGGTTTCCTTAAAAGACCTGTCAATTTTTTACTGTTCTTCATTAGATTTCCAGGAATTGGCTTGAAAAACTCATTTCAAATTTACCTAAAAACTAATCTTTTTAGTCTGAATTTTAGAACTATGCTTTGGATGGGTGGATGAACAGAGTCAATATCTAGATATCAAACTATAATCCTACACACTGCCACATGACTTATCCGTGGGCAACTATTTCAACTGAGAGAAACAAGAGTTGTAAATTAATTAATGTACTAAAAATTGCATTTTGTAAACATGAGCTAAATTACAAATTTGGGCAGAGAAGAATTTTTTGTTTTCTGTATAGAACAGAAAATCCCGGTTATCGATCAGTAATATCGGGATTTGGATAGATGACAGAACCTTGTAACAGTCGATACATTGTGTTGTACTTATACAAGCATATTATCACCCTCATCGACACAAAGCATTTTATACCCTCATATTAACTGAATTTCGTCTCACTAGTCTTTCTTTTTAATAAAATTAAGGATCAATATAATATTCGACTTTATAAATATTGTACTATTTTGGTGAATCCGACATAATTTAACAAATTGTTGAGGAAGATGATTTTTAGACGTTTCTAATAAAGTAATAATATTTAAACTTTTTTTAAAGAGGTGTTAAATCAAAGTCAAATTAAAATTCAATTTAGGTTCAATTTGAAGTCAACTTAGACGTATTGACTAAGTTTCTTTAAAATTTAAACAATAGTATAAATCAATGTTCATCTTAAAATGCTTTTGAACGAGTTACTATGTTATTTGCATATTTGGGTGGAGACTAGATTCCAAAGTCAAAAATAGGAGAACACCATTGTCTTTTTACCTGATCTGACTCAATCCAAAATAAATATAAAAAATTATATTTATAAAAAAATAATATTCTAAAAATCAAAGAAACGTAAGTTGATTTGAGAATATTTTTTTTTTTAACTGAAATTCATTTTTTAATATATTATTGAAAAGGAAAAAAGAGGCAGGACTTAAAGAGAATAATCGTATAGAATTATGTATTTATTTTTGTAAGTTTGGATTAAGCCGTTGGTGGTCTGTAAAGATCTTCCACAAGAATCAAGCAAAGTGACCCTACAGTTCTAGTTTTAAAACTTTTGACTCCACCAAGTAAATACTTCATTGAATGTTGACTATATCCAATTCAATTTTTATACAGTAGGTGATTGAGTCGTTGCGTAGATGCCTAGATAAGAAAATCAAATTCCTTCTACTAGGTCCCACTTCTGATTTAAACATGACTTCTGATTTCAATTTGATAATGAAAATATTCTATTTAACAATGAAGGACATATTTTGATGCACAGCGAAGATTACAACAATGATCTAACATTAAAAAGAGAGAATAAAGAGGCGCTTCATTCTATTGTGGATTTTAGGGGATTAGTCTTGTTGGATCAATACTTCATTATTTAAAAAAAAAAAAATTACTGTTTTTGGAATATTAACAGCAATTGATAATATCAGGATGTTTTTATATTCTCATATTTTTATTAAGAAATTAATGAAAAATATAATATTTAAAATAATAAAAATATTAATAAAATAAAAAACTTAATAAAGAATTTACCAATAATTTATCAAACCATTATCGTAATATTACCATTTATCACACTTTTAATGTGAATTTATTGCCGTTCCAATAAAATACGTTATCAATGTAGTAACGAGTAATGATATTTTATTAATAAAAATACATTAAATTTGAAAATATCATCGATATTTGTGATATTACTTCAAAGTAATAATGGGCACACAATAAATTTGTATGTTTTTATGAAAATACAAAACGCATACAACTGGAAATACTTGGGCAAAATGCATCGATGCCATTGAAGAGTTGTCCCTCCATTAGATGAGAAATAGGTGGAATTTATTCAATGAGATTGCTGCCAGCCACATCCAATACAAACCTAAGCCTTACATCATTTCTCTCCAGGCTCTCCATCTCAGTGTTAACATAGTCAATTTCTCTCCATTTTATCTACTAATTCAATTGGTTATCTTTCGCTTCAGGAAAAGAAAAGTTGCTGATTCGAACCTCTATAGCCTAATATTGGTGTGCTCTATGGGTATTGAACTTTGCTTGTAAAGGTTTTACGCTGGGTATCCCACGATTTTCCACACATAAATAAAAAAAGAAAGATAGTCCGTTCCCACAATTTCTATGATTGATATGAGGCCTTTCTCTGCCCAAAGTTCCAGCAGTTCTTGTGTCTCTCTTCCATGCTCCCTATGAAATTGCCTGTGATGGATTTCCTCCCTGATTGAGAACACCAACCCACTTATCAGAAGTCTAATCGTGATTATAGGAGGCAGTTTGGTGTAAAAGTAATTGAAGCAATCCAATTTCAATAAGTAAGGTATAGGTCGATCCATACATATCTGCAAACGTGAATACTCCAGAAAAATAATTATATCTATACAATTTCCACCAACCACCCAGACAAGATTTTACTTGTATCGGCGGATACTGATATTTCAGCTAAAACTATCATGGACCAAGTTGAATATTTATTTGAAGAAATTTAAAATTTTAAAAATAAAAATATAAAAATGAATGCCATAAATGTAATAATTTGTTTTTATAATAACACATCATGATAAAAATAATCTGCCAATAAAAATAGGAAAATACTGTTAACCAAATGATATTATCAACGGGAGATATTTTTACTATAAAAATGTGTAAAAAACTAAAATATGGGCGATATTTGTTACATTTATATACAAAAAGATTAAAGATCTATCGGATTCAGTTCACAATTAGGATGAATGGCATCTCAAATTCGGGTTCAGATTTTTCTCAAATCTGACCCGGATATAACTTGCTTATATCTCTATGCTAAAAGATACTTTTCAAGATTAGGACTGAAATTGGATCGAGTCAGATCAGGTTTCTTAAAACCTAATTCGATCTGAGTCAATAAATATAAGATCCGACTTTAACTCCTGACTCGAAATTCTAAACTCTATCCGATCTGAATTCTAATTCGATTCAATTCGAATTCTGATTTGACCTACATTTTGAATTCGTTTTAACCAAGTTGGATCGGATTAATTTGAAGTCAATCCGACCCGACCCAAATTTCATTAGGATTTCTACCTTCTAAACCCGACACGCATGACCCTACTCGAAACCCGACCCGAGTTTCACCCCTACAAAAAAAGTCGAAAATTGGAGAACTCGAAGGAGGGACGAGGAGCAGCAGAGTGAGAGAGACAGAGAGAATACGAAGCGGAGGACTGGAGGAGGAGAAGAAGAACAGAGAGAGGGAGAGAGAAATGCAGTTTATAAGAAGTATTTCGGCATCTCAACCATTCCGTCCCGCCATTTCAAGAGCCCTTGTCCAGACGAAGAAATCCACCATTTCTTCTTCTTCTTCTTCTTCTTATTCGTCTTCTTCGGATAAAAACAACGGAGAAGACGAATGGAACGACGCCTGGGAAACGGCGTGGCTACCAGACGACTTAGCGGCCAAAAACCGAGCCCCATGGGAAACTGACGTCAACTTCTCCCGTGAGACAGTCGTCCTCCCATCCGAAGACGTCGATCCCGACACCAAAGCCTTCGTCCAAGACATGGATGAGAACTGGAATCAAAGGAGAGGCGTCCCCAAGAACAGAAACTTAACCGATCATTCCGTCGAACACTTGGCGGGCAGTGGTGGAAAAGCCCCGGAAACCCAGAATCTAGAAAGCATGAAGAAGGGCTACAGATTGAAGAAACAGAGAATTCACGCCGCCCTATGGATGAAGGAGATTGAGAAGGAAGAAGAGGCGAGGATTGGCGGTTCAGGTCCTGGTGTCGGTGGCAGCGGTGACATTGACCGATTGTTGGATAGCTGCTCGGAGTAAGCAGACATATGCAAAGTTCTTTTCTTTCTTTCTATAATTTTTTGGCTTCATACTTGATACAGGATAGTTCGATGATTCGGTGTTCTGATGCCTGTTTTATATCAGGAATTAGGAAAAAATATTCTGAGATTTTAGTGTTCCACGGTTTGAAATAAATGCGATTTGTTCTCTCTCTCTCTCTCACACACCCCGAAGAGAAGCAGGAACCTGAAGGCAACACATTAGCTAAACCATGACACTCTTTCCAAGCCCTCAATATGTCCTAGGTGGAGAAGTCCTGGAAACCAGGCAGGGAAGAAGCCGGGCAGCGCAATAAAATTGGGATTTGGGTTTTGGATACTTTGATTTGTTTTTGGTTGCTAGCAGAGTAAACTTGTGAATTTTATAAATTAGGACCCCTCATAGGTTGCTTTTGCCTTGTATGTTTTGTTTGTTTTAATTTTGATTGGTGAAGAAATTGAAATTTCCATCTTCATTAAGAATTTTTTCTTCTTCTTTTTCTTCTTGAATGGTAAAATTACTGAAACAAACACACGCCCCTATCTGTTTTTGATGATGATAACCTTCTGTGATGTGAGTTCTTAGTTCTTACTGCATTAATTGCGTCATGATGATGAGAACTAGGCTTTGGAGGAACGAATTGTGATTTTTTCCGGACAAAAATTGAATGCATAGAAATTGAGACTCTTCCATGGTTTGATTGGATAGGTAGTAAGCAGATCTCATTTGCATTTTGGGGGTGCTCCCTTTAGCCATCCCTTGGGGATTTAGGAAGTGAGGAACAGAAGATTTTTCTAAAACATGCAGTACTCTCTGTATTTATTTGAGTGATAACCAGTGGGTAGAGCTTTCTTCGGAATCCCGTCATCAGAGTTTTGATAGAGATTGGGTTACCTATTAATCTGCTTGGGATAGTCACATCAAACTGCCATCATGAAAAGCCAGGTATCTCTCATTTGGAGGATTTATAACTCTATTGAAGTTGGTTCTTTCCCACTCCCGGTTTACTTCCTTACTGCGTTCAAGTGTCTTAAAAAGGTTGTCCACTCCCTGGAGAAGATCATCCTTTCAGGTGACCAGTTGGAGAGGAAGAAGGATCATTTGGTCATTTGGCAGCAAGTTTGCCTCCCAAGTTTGCATATATACAATCTCTTACATGAACTGGTTTGATGAATAACTACATTGTGTAGCATGTAACTTGCAAAAATGAGTACAATAAATTCCTTTTTGATTTATACAAATTGCCTGGAAAATGCAGGATATTCGATTCTGGCAACAGCGAACTAAATGATCTGAAGATTCCTAGCATTTCGGAGTTCAAAACCAAGCCTGATGGTTGGGAGACAACTTCCAAATCCCAAGATGGGAATATCTGGGAGATGTCACAGAGGGAGGAAGATATACTACTACAGGAATTTGAGCGACGAATTGCATTCAGTAAATACCAGGTTAGGCATTACTGAATTCCTTTCTTCCCAATTAGCATCATCTAGTTTTCTAAGGCCAACATTTATAGATTCCAGCCAACTCGCATGGCATTCATTGGAAGGGTCCAAATATGTATGTTCTCCAATCCATTCTTGAGGTGGGCTACATGTACAAGGATGTTTAAGTTGGTTGTCCAACGACCCTCATTCGACTAACATGTGGCTCACTGATGAATTTCACATTGCGATCTTTTGGAACAGAGACAGAGAACCATCTATTTTATTGAGCAAATGTCTTTCATATGTTCCAAATTCCAAGCACATGTGAGGTGGCTCTGTGGGATCGGTGTCTAGAATTAGCACCTCATTTACCTAAGGTTGCAACTCAGGTGGGGTGGCTGGGCCTTGCTGTGTTTTGGGCTAAGCTGATACCGAGTTTGATATGCAATTAAGGGGCCTGAGCATGAACCTGGGATCAACTTGGCCCAATTTATAAACCCAAGCTTGGACTGGTTTGTATTTGTAAGACCCAAGCCTGAATTCAAACTTGTAATGTATATGCCTGCTTGTCTGCTGTGCTTGGTCTTTTTTGCCCAAAATGGGTTTGTTTGTATTATTTTGTAAACATAGTTTTATATTTGTACAAATGTTAATTAAAGGGAATCAGGTTTCTGTAGATTTTGGCTCAAATTTATCAAGAATTCAAGTTTGGGCAGATATTCACCCTTGAAAATGAGCCCAGCCCAGAGCAAAGTAAATCCAAACCCAGTTTTTTTGGGTTGGGTTTTGTTTTGTTTTTTCATGTGTTCTTGGTTTTATGCTTGGCCCAAATTCCACCCCTACATTTACCAGGGAGTAAAATGGGACACATTTGAACTCATGTTTGATGCATAAATTTGATGACTAACACTGATAATCCTTACGAGGTTGGGAAATGGAAAATGCAGATTGCCAGTTTCATAAAGACTCACATATTTAGCCGGAGAAGACCGATCGATGGTTGGAAATACATGATAGAAGAGCTGGGTCCTAATGCAAAGAGGGGGAAAGGCAGTGTTTTGAGGTTGCCTAGTCTATCTGATACTTCTGCCCAACCTTTCAAAGAAGAGAAGAATCAAACGGGAAGAAACCTTACCTCATACAAAGGGAGGCAGTAGTTTGGTCTGGCTCTTACAAAAGAAGTCATCTGAATAACTGGAGTGCAGAGCATTGTATAAGTAAGAGTCTTTAGACTGCGATCAGAACCAGTTTTTTATTGTGAATAATATGACTTGTGCTTATATATGTACTACTACTACAATTTTCTGTCAGAAATGATGGTAGATAAAGCAGCTATCATCTCGAATCTAACCCATCTCAAAAAATATGGGTTTAGCTCATGCATATCTTGAAAAAAAATATTAAATTGACCTGATCCTACCCCAATCCAAAATAAATCTAAGTCGGGTTGGATAGAGAGGTCTCCGATCTGAACCTGAACCCACCAGCATGAAACATACCATTTAAGTACTATTTTCTACCTCTTAGTTTTAGCCCTGGACCCCACCCAACGATTTGGGACCTGTCCTGCTTTTTGAGAAGCTTCTGCTTATTATTTCATGATTTTAAAATTATTATGCTGTGTCATCTGATCATGGAAAGCTACACATGAAACAATAACATACAATTCCCTCTTTTTTTTCCTTCCTTTTTCATTTTCAAGATTTGAGGATGTAACCATCTAATCTTTTGTAATAAGTTTGAGTTTGACTTCGTATCTGCATGCATCGCGTATGTATCTGCATAAAACGAAGAGCCTACAGGCTCCATATTCAGTCAATCCAATTTTTTTTTAAATTCTTTCCATTCTTGGTTCAATCTTAATTGCCCTTATGACTAACCCACTATCGGGTTGGTAACATGGCCAATCCAATGTTGTACCTCACAATTGGACAGATTAAGAAGGGCTTGTATCAATTCAAGTGGACCTCCAGCATGGGGAGGGGATGTCCATGATATGTATACATAAATTGATTGAGCAAATTGAATGATAGGACCGACATGCTACTTGACGCAATGTATTGAACTAAGTTTTAAAAGTTAAAAAAAAAAAAAAATTCGAAGATGAGTTCCTTTTTACCCATAGATAGATGCATAGCAGGTTTTTCAATTTTTTTAATTAGATAATATGGTAGCATCGGGCTCCCGCCCGCATTGGCTCTCCTGTTCTACCTGCATGGGGCTGATGGGGGTGATATAGAATTATTTATTTTTGAGATTGGCTATTACGGCTAAACAAATGAGATAAATGGCTTTGACAACATCAGTGATACATATTGGCGAATTGGTTTTATGAGACATTTAAAAACTATTCCTGTACATCATTTGTGCCTTTTATTCTCTATGCAGTTTAGGAAAGGGATAGATCTTGCAGCCGATATATTTCAAAGCATGCAATCCACAAAGGATCCATCAGAACAACATTCTTAGATTACCCAGTTACTGCCCAAATAAATTACAAGGGGTGTGCAGTGATTTTTTTTTTAAAAAAAAATTGAAACAGTTACATTCTAGCATGATTTACATGGGCTTATGAATGTAAAGCTCGTTATATCAATTAAAAAAAAGAAAAAGGAAAAACCAACTTCCCTTGAATTTTGCGTAAGAGTGCATGCATGTTACAGGAGCCCATTGATTCCACCAAATAAAGGGTTTGTTTACAAACATCGCAAAATAAAGGAATATAAAAAGAGATCATTATTCACATTTCGGTCTTAATTGTTCGATTGGATGACTCAATATAAACAGTGATGTATTTAATAAGAAATAAACCAGTGAATTAAAATGTGAAGTTATGATCTTGCAAGGTACTTGTGTTAGAAATCTGATCAACACACTTTATGGATTTCATTTGCAACTGAATCATTCTGTAAAAGCTGGCATGTGGAAAATTTGAAAAAAAAAAAAAAAGAATAAGAATAAAGAATCATGTGAGAAAATATAACAGAGAGCCAGAGTGGTGAAGAAAGAAACACGAACATGGAATGCCTCAGAGCTGCTGCTTTCTGATTTACATCTTCCAGATATGAGGAAAGTCACATACACTGGCAATATCAATCCACTGTACCAACTTATACATCAGATGCCGACAGATGAGGAGCGGCAGTGGACCTGTCCACTGCTCGGATGCCATATTTCTGACAAAGCCTGGCCCTGTTCTCTGTCCACCATTTCTCTGCTTGTCGCTCTTTGAAGTGCCTGCGACTGCAAACATAAGGGTAATAAACAGTAAACCAATAGATAGTGCCAAGATAAAGAAGTTGAATGCATATAAGCTATGAAAATGTTCACCATATATTGATTCAGATCTTGTCAATTTTAACAAAAATAGACCAAGACTAAGTATAATGACACAATCTGGACAAGAGCTAGTTGATTTGGATATAGTTAGTAACATGAACCCTAGGTAGGCAAAGTGTAAGCAAGCCAGTGGAGTGTTATGTAATAGATGAGTGCACATTGACTAGACGGGTGTTTTTGTAAGATGGCAGTTAGATTTGTTATGCCATATAGAACTAATTGTTTAGTGATGAAGCAATGAGTGATAGTGGTGGAAATGTGCATGTTAAGATGGATGTGAGAAGTAAGAAGAATAGAAGGAACCAGAAATCAGTCCATTAGAGGAACATAAAGATTCCCATAGGAGAAGCAAAGATAACGTAGCATAGTTGTGTGCATATGTGTGTGTGAGTTCTTTCTTTTTTATTTTCAATCTTAAAATTTTCATCCCTGACAATGATACCACCTTTCAAGTAGACTTCGCTCTTCCTTCCTTCTTTGACTATGTTCCCTCTCCTGATACCAATGATTCTGTAACTCCCAAGTTGAAGGTGTATACTCAACAACAAGAGTGTAATTTACCCATCAATGATCATGATGACCATTTTCCGTAATCTGACTTAATATATTTCATCCCCCTCTCTTGATCTTCCCTTGCTCCATTAAGTCCAAATGGACTTGTACTGATTGGTCCCATCAATCACTATGTTTCCTATGCATCCATTTCTTTTTTCATTTCTGAGCATTCTTGTCTTCTCTTTCATTTACTTCAATATCCCAAGTGGAAAGAGGTTGAGTTTATGGAGATGGACGCCTTAGAAAAACAACATAAAACAACATACTTAGCATCTAGTTGAGCTTCCTTTTGGTAACATGATGTTGGCTACAAAAGGGTATTCACCTTGAAGCACAAGCCTAGTGGCACCATTGAGCATTACAAAGCTTGTCTCGTTACAAAAGGGTTTACCCAAGTGTATATGAAATTGATTATTAGGAAGCCTCCTCATAGGAAAAAGGAAAGAATTAAATTCATTTATTTCTCTCAGTTGCTGCAAAAATGTCTTGACCAATATATCAATTGGATGTCAAGAGCTCCTTCCATGGAAATTTAGTAATGACAAGAATCAGTCTTATATGTAATTTAGTATTCCCACCAAAGTACGTCAATTGGGATAAGCCATATATGGCTTAGATTTTTTTTTTTTTTGCACAACCTAGTTTTGGTTAATTCAACAACACCTTTTAATCATGGTCCCATTAGAAGTCAATTTGATCATTCCATTTGATTAAATGGATTACCCTTTCCATTAACAATTTGGTGGTTTATGTTCACGATATTGTCCTCATTGGAGATAGTCCACAAGAAATCTCTATGGTCAAAAAACAGTAGGGCAAAGTTTTTTATACAAAAACTTTGGCATTCTTAAATATTTTTTTGGGCATTGAAGTGGCCCATTCTTCACATGGTATCTTCATTTCTAAACAAAAATATGTCTTTCACCTTTTATTACAGTTGGGTTGCTAGACATTCATCTTGCTCATACTCCATAGAGGTCGATCATATCTTCATGACACCTCCAAGATCTAGGCCCTTATCAGCAACTTATTGGCAGATTTATCTAACCATGAGTCGACCTAAGGGTGAAACTTCGGTCAGGTTTTAACCCGACCCGGCATGACCCAATCCGAGAAATCAGTAGGTTTAGGTTATGTATTTGTATATTTCCGGTTGGGTCGGGTTGGGTAACCCGACTCGACCCGCGTGCACTAAGTTATAAAACAGCACTGGGTTGACTCAGGTCTGGTCGGGTCAGGTTCAATAAATTTTGACATGGGTTGGGTTGGGTTTATTAAAACCCAACGTGACCCAATCCGAGTTTCAGCCCTAAGTCGATCTAATGTTTCTTGCACTATAAGTGTGCTTAGCTAATTCAGGGATGTCCCATGTCAACATCATCTTCATTATGTTGGTTACTACAGGATTGAGCTGGCTCCTTAATTGATCGTAGCACCCTTTGTAGGAGGAAACTTACCAACATGGAAGAGTAAGAACAATTCACTGTCATTCAATTAAGTATGAAATCGAATATCACTCTGGCCCATGCATAATATGAAATGATATGGGTGCAATTTCTCCTCCATGTAATGGGGTTTCATTATCTCTATACCTAAGCAACTTAATCGTCTATGTTGGTACACATTGCTTCCTACTTGGCTACTCTCGAGTGCACTAACACTTTGAGGTTGACTGTCATTTTGTACAAGAAAGGTCTCTCTCTCTCTCTCTCTCTCTCTCTCTCTCTCTCTCTCCTTTGTTTCTCATCTTTCTCCTCCAATTTCCTCTTTTCTCACAAGACAAAACAAAATCTGAACTCTCCATTTTTTGCTTTGTTTCTCTTCTCTCTTTCTCCTCAAATTTCCTCTTTTTCTCACTAGACAAAACAAAATCTGGACACATAATAAGGTTCTTGTCAGAGAATATGCATATAAATTGTATTAGGGTTGAGGATTGGGGTGGTATGCATGTAAAGAAACTGTGTATTTGTACTGCAGTCTTATAAGGGCAGTTTGGTTATTGTCTAAATATGTATGGCCACTTTAGTCCTTTTCATTCATTATTGAATAATAATAAAATTCCTCTTCTGCACAGCTGAAATTCATTCAGCAGTGCTTTTATCTCAATTCTTCCTTTCCCTTTATGCTCTACATAAAGGTTTATTGTAGAGAATATGGATAAAATTGTGAAGGATGTGACAATATAATCTTTTGGAGTGTTCCTGTGATAAGAGAAGCTCTCTTTTATATTATTTTTTAAAACCACTATCTATTCTCTTTAAAAAAGAGAGGTAAAAAAAGGGACCATTGTACCAATCATTGTTTTCAGATAAATGGGTGTCTGTGGCATATAAATTAATCTAGTCCATGAAATACCAATCTAGTTCCTATGATGGTTTCATTTGAAATACCATCATGCCTGCCATTAGTAGTTAATCTAGTCCATGAAAAAGATGTGCATTCAGAAATATCACATGTAAAACCACCAGTAGTGAGATACTGATGCTGTATTGATACCTGAACTGAACCCGCTTGAGTTCCTTCCCACCTCCAGGCAAAGAAGAAAGAGTTATGTACACCCCTGGCTGTTCATTTTCTACTGACTCCGTTTCTTCATTTCGTGTCTTGGTTCCTTTGCAGAAGTTTGGATTGCTCAAGTAGTCATCAAAGTCAAGGTCATAAGAAGCTGTCAGGTTGCTCATATGGTTATCACCCGTTGCCAGGTTCAGAATATTTAAGGCATGTGAAGCAATTGAACTTGGCTTGGCTGCAGCCAAAGATCCTTCAGGTATTCTTTCAGCTATATCTTTTAACTGCCAAAACATCAAATTACAAAATAGTATGAAAAGGTTAAGCATCTCCATAAACAGATTCACATTGAATTTTTATCCTTCTGGGGCCCAATATGTGACCCATTATAGAATAAAATTTTGAACAATATTAGCAGGGCCAGCCACAATGAGTAGCATCATAAAATTACTCCTCACATTGATGTACTTGAAGATGTATGGGATTGGCTCATAAAAGACACAACATTACAAGAAAGAAACTATTTTGATATATAAACATTCTATAGAAGCCTCACAGTAAATGTAAATCAATTGGAAGAGAGGATATACACTAACATATATTTTAGAAGATTGTTCATTTTCATTTGACATTTCACATAAAAAAACTTGCCATTGTTGGACCTTATAAAATAAAATTCCATCGTTAGACCACCAATTCTTTTCCTTTTTTTTTTTTGAAGGGTTTAGACCACCAATTCTTGAAAAACGTATTTGAATGAATGGTCAAGATTCATTTGATGGTCACTTTACATTGTCTCTTTTGTATATCATCATCATAGACTTAATCCCATCTGTCTCTTATAATCATAAATGAAAGCTCTGCAATAAGACATTTAAATTTATATGTGACGCGTAGAAATGATCTAAGGACATAGATACATACAAATCATTGATCATCATTACATACATTGTTTATCGTTTAATATTTCATCCATTTACATAAGCAGATAAATACCAATTTCAAATGCAGCATATAAATTGTATTAACAAAATGATGCGGACATCGGGAGCAAGGACGGGGTCATGACGTGTCACACGAGGACCCTTGAAAAGTTCGAGCTGATGATGCGAGCCAAGCTCGTCAACAACCCAAGACCAAGTGCACTCCTCAACTCCACTCGGGTTGGAAGCCCATGGATAATCAAATCGACCAACTCAAACAAAATGCGGACGGGTCAAAGGGGTTTTGGTTGAGCCCAACATCAAGTCTCAATGGGCCAAGAACTCAACTCAACATAAAATCCTCCTCAATGAGTCATGTTGGTTTCCAAACGACCCAGCTCACTCAAACATGTAAAAGACGTGTTTGAAGACTATGGAAAGTGTATTCTGAACGTTGGTTGCTTATTTGCTTGATTCGGTCAAAACGTGTTTTGTGTTTGAGTTTAAAGAAAGTGTAGATTTTACACTTGGGTTGCTTGCATTGTAGATTCGGTCAACTAGGAGTATGTTAATTCTATTAATACTCCAAATGACAGAGTTAGAGGAGTTTTTTAGTCAGGAAAAAAGAGAGAAAAAACTAGAAAAAAAAAAAAGCAGTGAAAACTGAGTCTCAGGGAGGTGTTGCTGAATTACACAGCAGGCCTCGAGTGGCTGATGGGTACTTACTGAAGTGCCGAATTATTGGTGAGATCCGAGTGCGAGATCAGGCCAGATTTTCTATCCTATTGGTGGTACGGGTGGTGGTCAAGCCGGAGGGACGACTGTGCTGTGTACTGACCCGGAGGGATCCAATGTTCAGTAGAATGCTATGTAATTTCTTTATGAAATTCAATTGAGTCAAGAGGACTCACCTTTTTTAACCCCAAATATTTTTCTGATTTTATTTGGTTGATTGTGTTTGGATTTGTGATTGATTAAATCTTAACACGGGGTATTAAGTTTTAATTAAATCTGAAGAATTTAATTTTAACTCAGAATTAAAAATATTTTTAAAAATGTTATTTTTTTTTTTTAAAAAAAAGAGATCAGTTGCATTGAACAACCATTGATAGGGCTACAACTCAGGTCGGGGGGGTCAGGTTCCTAAAAATCCAACCCGACCCGAGTTGATATATATGGAACCCGACCCAACCCGAACTTCATAACTGATCCGAATTCTAATCTGAATCAACCCGAATTCTGACCCGACCCTCATTTTGAACCCATTTTAGCCTAATTTTAGCCGGGTCAGGTCAGATTGGGTTAACTTGTAAAATCCTCAACCCGACCCGACCCAAATTTCATGTGGGTTTTTATCTTCTAAACCCAATCCGACCCGTTGACCTGAAATTCTCGACCTGATCCTCATGATTTCTCAGGTCGGGTCATGCGGGTCGGGCCAAAACTCGACCCGAGTTGCAGCCTTAGTCATTGAGTTGTTGTTGTTTAAACAGGCAGCCACCTATTGTAAAGGGCAGTAGCGTTCCTGCAAGTGTTAGCCCAAAACATGGTGGTTGTGTGAAAAAACAGAAATGTTTAGTGTTGGTGTGGTGTAGAAAGTGAATTATTGTATTAAAAGAAAATTAAAGGAAGGCAACAACATGCTTAACTATGTTGACACCAAAGTATTGGTGTGTTTGACCGCATTGGCCGTGCCAACGTGCTGTTTGTCCTTTTTAAAACTAGTTTTAAAACCGAATGGATTTCATAAGCAAATGGTTTTTAAAAAGGAAGATCTACTCCAATGTGTTGGGATGCATGGATCAGCCCAGGCATGTGTTTGACCAACCATGCACGTGAATTTGGTTTATTTAACATTTAAATGATTTTTGAATTAATTTAGAAACGAGTTAAATTAAATTAATTAATTTATATTTGGATTTTGCACATTAACTGTTGAGTTGTGCAAATATCGATTAATCAACACGAAAATTTGTTTTCCATTTAAATCAATTATTTAGGGAAAGTCGTGTGAGGCAAATATCAGCCGAATTCTGTCTTTGAGGTGACCACGTCACCACGACTTCCACACGTGAATTGAGGTCGGGAACCCTACCCTGCCCCATTTGCATCACAAAATTGACACACAATGTGTGACTTCCTTGAGAAATGCCTAAAGTAGCATAACATTGTATTGTAAATAGTCTAATCTTTTGATCACACAAATAGTAATCAAATATCTCACAAGGCACAAACTTGACACAGATACACCTAGGGTATAGCACTTACACACTAAATTGTGGTGTTGTCCTAGGTACATGACCCATTTTGAAGTGTCTGCATCAAATTACCCTTGGGATAATCGTGATTTTTTGGATTAACAACTAATGAATAATATTCAACATATGATAAAGGTTGATTGAGATAATCATGAGTAGAATGACAGCAATTTGAATGTACAAGGTCTTGAAGAACATGTAAAATATCAGTGAAGGACAATAAATTAGCATGCTACATATGAAGAGAACTTACCTGGGCAGTAAGAGATTTAATTACTTCTTTTGCGGCATGGCATTTTGCAGTTTCATCCCCGGCAGTTGCAGTTGCCTCCCTCAGCTGCCTTGATGTTTTTTCAAGTTCAACTTGTAAAACTTGCATTTTGCGGGTAAGTTCCTCTACCTGCAACGTTAGAATTCCAACACACGGTTTAGCAACCATAATCAAAGAGCACAAGTTGCGGTGCATCCATTTGGATCCAATCAACGTGATGGTGATCAAGCCCCATATGTGAAACAGAGGAGGAAGACGCAAATAACCTTTTTATTGGATGCCCACTGGCTAGATACCTTTGGACTAATTTTGTAAATCTATTCAAGGTGTCCTAGGCAATATTTTAAAAACCGACCCGTGAAGCAAACCTTCCCAGTGGAAGGTTGTGTTAGGTTGTGTTAAATAAGGTTCAACAGAGTACTGTCGTCAAACCCGTATCATGAATATTAGATTATAAATAATATTAAATTATTAACTAAGGTTATATTTTTATAAAAAATATTATTTTTCTCACAAACACAATTATAAATACCAAAAATTAATAATCCAACATCCATATTCCAATATCATTCCAATAAAAAAGCTATGATCTAATATAACAATCTAATCCAACAATCAAATATCTATCCTCCATTAATACCATCAAAATAAAAAATTTCTAAAAAATATATGGAGTTGTGACATACTCGTTATCTCATGCATAATCTAATAACAAATTTCTAATAAAAAAAATTATATGAATAATTAATTATCTATACTATTTAGTATGTAACTTCTCCGCACATATCTAATTATATACATGTTTAATTGATGGGTTGAAATAAAAGTTTAAGCAAAAAGCATTTTTTTATGACATGAATATGAGGGTATCCTCACTCTACATTGAAGGTGAGACTAATCTCATTGATACACGAAAATATTACATCTATTGTTGTATGTCCAGACACATGAGTTTATATAAGACCTAATTAAAATTTCATAATTATTTAATAGTCAGATGTAACTTGAGGAATATGGGTATTTTACCAAAATTGGCTTGACTTTCTTGTGTTGTGTGAAGTTTAGAGGAATCCATTGATCATTTGATTTGTAGATGCGAGTTCACACGGAAGCTTTGGGACTTCTTTCTTTTAATGGGGGGTGAGTGGGTTTTGAATGGGAGAATAGGAAGAGTAATGGAAGAATAGTATGCTCCTTTTTATGGGGAAAAGGAGTCGCATGGCTCCTATTTCGGTGGTTGTTGCTTGTTCGATTTGAAAAGAGAGAAATCAAAGGATCTTTGAGGGGAAGGTTGATAGGAATAGTGAAAGAAGAGGCGCAGGTGGAGATTGGTGTGTTGGCTTGTGTTGTGTAAAGA
The DNA here is from genome assembly GCA_013350335.1 of Chimonanthus salicifolius. NCBI lineage: Eukaryota > Viridiplantae > Streptophyta > Magnoliopsida > Laurales > Calycanthaceae > Chimonanthus > Chimonanthus salicifolius. The sequence continues at coordinate 1,358,903 of CM023538.1, forward strand.
ATTTGAGGGTTGTTCGATTTTGAACTTCTTTACATCATGGGATGGGTGCATGATGTTAGGAAGGAGTAAAAGGGTGATTAGGAAGTTGTGGGCTAAACCGCAACTTGGTTATTATAAACTCAAATTGTGGAGCAGCTAGGAGAAAACTAGGTCCAATAGGTGTAGGTGGTGTGGTCCACAAAAGTAAAGGGGAGATCACCTTAAATTTTGAGTTAGTGAGGTTAGCGGAATCTAATGAGGCTAAACTGTTAGGGATCAGAAGAGCACTTCAATGGCAAAGGTACTGGGTGGAAATTTGATTGTTAAAGAGACTCCATTAATGCTTTAGCTTGGGCTAAGTGGGACCTTCTTGGAGATTGATTCGTACCGTTATGAACATCATAGTGATGTGCACAAAGAGAGAGAGACCAATTAATTTCAGACATGTCATGCGATTAGCTAATAATGTTGCGGATTTTCTTGCAAAGGCTGCCATAGAAAGACTTGAGGCTATTTTTGAGTATATGTAATTGGGTGTTTGGGGTTGGGGTCTTCTTTTATTATGTTTTTGCTTTTGCACTTACTTTCTTGTGTTTGATCCTTATACGTAGTTCTAGTATAGTCCTCTTATATGGAGCTCTCTAAAGTTGTATTCTTGGAATCTCTTCATTATTTTAATATTTTACTGTCTCTTCATGTTAAAAAAAAAAAATTAAAGGGATTTAGTTAACCTTCTTGTAACCATAAAAAAAGCTGTACAGATAATCAGATTTAGTCTCCACAATGTCTGCTAATATCTGTTTGAGATTAAGTATTCTCCAAACTAATGATAAAGCTGTACACATTGTAGATTTATTTTATTATCTGCTATAATCACTTTGAGATTGAGCAAATAAGTTCCTCTCTCTCTCTCTCTCTCTCTCTCTCTCTCTCTCTTTATTTTATTATCTGCTATAATCACTTTGAGATTGAGCAAATAAGTTCCTCTCTCTCTCTCTCTCTCTCTCTCTCTCTCTCTATAACAATAATTATGGATACTTGATATCAGCATAGGAGTGTTGGTTCAGCTTCTCACCTGTTGATTCCTTTGAGCATTTAATAATAAGGCATGGGAGTCTGCTAGTTTGGCCGCTTTTGCTATTCTCTTTTGGGTATTTAAGATGATTGACTGAACTTTTGTATTCAAGCCACTGCTCTTGGCGAGATGGCGTCTCTTTCACTCATACACCTCGATCAACAAACTGTGTTGCAAACTTCTTGGCGAAAGCTGGTGTTCAATTACGAATGCCATCTTTAGAATTTTTCTCATCTCACCAACCTTGAAACTTGGGGATTTGGGGGGGGCTTCATTTGGATCTTGTGTTGGGTGGATTATTTGTTGTATCTTTTTATTTCTTATTTTTCTTTGTTCTTTTTTATGTTTCTTTTCCTTATCTTTGGCTCTGAATATATATCTCTTATAATCGGATCCCTGCTTTTGTACTTCCTTCTTATTTTAATTGTATTAAGTTGTGAATGTTCCAAAAAAGAAAAAGCCACTGCTCTTGGTTAGAGGTTACCTCCTGGTGCAATTTTACCTATGTATTGTATCATTTTGCATGTGGGGTGCTAATTCAGATTTTGAACATTGGTTATTTTTAACCAATTGCATTGGGGTTTCCTTATACTATTTCTGTATGATTAGCACCTGTATTTAGACTATTAATTTCCTATTCCTCTGGGCTGTAAACTTTTACATGGGTTTGCAGATTTAGGGCTGGAACTGTAGAGATTATCAGTTATTTTAAGTTTCTTCTGTCAGCTTTGATTGAATACCTGTTTGATAGATCCACAATTAGTTTGAGACAGCTCAATTCTGCATCTGTGGATGTATGTTTGCAACTGAATTTTGTTCTTTATGCAGCAAGATTTTCTTCACATTACTGTAGTTGTGCAGTATTTGGGAGTTGGAATGTGGGTGGGATCTGTTATATGTATTTAATGGAGGTTTATGGCATATGATCACTGATTTCTGCATATATGATAACTGGCTTCTTCATCATGCTTACTGCTGTGGTTGTCAATCTATCATTTGATCAACATCAGCTGGATTGTGTTGATAATGAGCTAGGCTTGTCCAAAGCCATCCCATATAGTGTCAAATTTGCTCCCATTGGAAGAATTGAAAGTCTACAAGTAGAAGGCAAAAGGAGGAGAGAGAGGCCCTTCAAAACATGGAGGAAATGGATAAAAAGAACACAACAGATTGTGGAGTGGCAGAGGATATGGTTTATGACAGGGTAGAATGGAAGTATACAACTTGACGAGCTAACCCTAGATAGATAGGAAAATGGACAAGATGATGATGATGTCAACAATATCCAGACTAGTCAAATAATGAGGAAAATGATACCTAGAAAGAAGCATAACTAGAAATCAAACAATTTGACAAATGAATTTCGAAACCACTAACCTGTACCCTCAATTTAATAACTTCTTGGCTTAGGCTGTCATTTGTCTGCTTTGAATCATTGGCAGTTACTTCGGGAGATTTAAGGAATCTTTGAGTAGGTATGGTTGAATGCTGTGGATTTAGTTTTCTCAAGATGGGAGATGTTGCTTGAGAAGGCATTCTGGAACCAGGTGCAAAAGATGAAAATACTTTCCTCGAAGAACTCGACTTTAATTTCGAAGATCTTGATGTGTAAAAGTTCCCTCCAGTAGAGCTTCTACCACTGGAGGGAGAAGAAGATCTATTGGTTGATTCTGCTTTCCTGTTGCTCTTTGAATTTCTACCTTCAATCTTCTTGAAAGACTCACCTTTAGGGAGTTGGGATAAATGTCCATGTAACTTAGAATCTAGATGCTCTTTTTCACCTCCCTCAATGGAACTTGGAGTTATACTTCCAGTTCTGATCTTTGCAGGTCGAGAAGGTAATCCAGTCTCTGTGACCTTCTTAAGTTTAGCATAACAATCATCACATACACGATAAGGTTTGTTAGCACTTGGAGCCAAAGAAGCTTTTAGAGATTTCTTGCTGCTGCATGCTTTGCAAAATATTAGCCCACAATTATAACAATTATGACGTTTTCTTCTAAAACCAAACGTGCCATGGCAACCAGAGCAAATGGATTGATCAGAAGTTGACACCCATTTATGAAGACAGATAGCAGCAGTGAAATTTGAACCACAGACAACACTCCTAACTTGTTTGTCCTTCAGAGCTTCAACCAAAGTTGGGGTGTTTCTGTCATCATTGTCCCCATGACCTAATCTGCCATTTGCGCCCTTGCCCCATGTGTAAACTTCAGTTCTTGAAGTCAAAACTGCAACATGATAGGAACCACATGATATCTCTTCTACACAATTATCATGAACTTTTCCTTCAACACAAATGGGACCCTTTCCATCAGCTCCAGGACTCCCAAGCTGTCCATGCACAGTACTTCCCATTGCATATACACGTCCTGAGGTTGTCAGAGCAATTGTGATGTCATGTCCACAAGCTACTTGATGAAACGTTAGGTCACCTAAAGAAGCTACACATGCTGGAACAAGTCTAGGTTCATTATCACCATGCCCAAGTCGTCCTTTATCCCCGTCACCCCAGGTGAACAGTTTTCCAGATGGAAAGTTACCAGAACTAGAAGACCCAGTCACAACTTCAACTACTCCAGCACTGTGCCAAACACCACATGCTACCCGTAGAGTTCGGAGTCCTTTTAGGGTCTCCACTTCTCTGGGCATGCTTGAGCTTCTACGATCTCCATGGCCCAGAGCACCAAAAGTTCCATCACCAAATGTAAATAGTTGACCAGCAGATGTTACAACAGCAGTGTGCCAAGGACCACAAGAGATTGTTGATACATGTATACCTTCCATTTGACCAGTTATCTTTTTAGGAATCCAGTGACTAACATCATTTCCATGCCCAAGAAGACCAGAATTGGAAGCACCATCACCCCATGTGTAAAGATCCCCAGACAATGTAACAACACACGTATGATACTCCCCACATGCTGCAAGTTCAACGTGCATCCCACTGAGAGCATCAATAAGCTTTGGTTGAGAAACACCACCTCCAATTCCATGTCCAAGCCTGCCACCTGCCCCCTCGCCCCAACTAAAGACTTCCCCATGTCTGGTAACAAGTACAGCATGTCTACTCCCACAAGATAAATTCTGGACATCAAGCATCACCGCTGATTGCAGAGCCTTCGGCAAAAGTGCATCCATTTTACTGTTAGCTGGCTCTCCAGCCCTGTGTATATAGCCGCCAAGCAGCCCATCACCAATGCCTTCTCCCCAGATGACAACATCCGCTAAAGCATCAAAATCATCTTGATATGATCCCTGGCTCGATGAACTTACCACACTGGATAGACTAACACGTGAAGTATCAACTGTAGAGCTCCTCCCATTTAAGTTATCTGCACCTCCAGATGAACATGAATTGCGTGAACTGCAGACTGAATCTGACTGAGTGGAGATTCTAGGTGGAGCTGTATATAATATCAAATCAGAAAATGCCTTTCCAAGGGTACTTTGTGGAGGACTCTCATATGATATGTGTAACTCCTGAGTGTCTCCAGGCTCCTGAGATCATCAAAACAAGTAAAAGGAAATATGTAACTGAAAAGCCCTTTAGGAACAACTCAAGTTGGGAAGCAACACCATACTTGACCTTATGGAGAATATCATTACTGCCTTGCAAAGAACTCGACTCTGAGTTTGTCTGATGGAGACTGTTCACATCAAAGGAAGCTCCATCAAATCTTGATGCAGCTCTTGACTTCCGATAATTACCTTGGGAAATCAATGCTTTCAGGCCAGTAAACCAGACTTCAGCTTCATCCTTGTCCTTACATATCTGTCGTGGAGGTGTAAACCAAGATTGTTAAGAAAACAAATGGGGATATAGATAAAACATTTTAGAAAGAACTTTTTTAACAGAGAAATATTGGTATGACACAAAATGCAGTTATGATCAATGAAAGAAATGTCAATAACAGATTTTATTTGGCATTCAGAATGACCTTGGATACATAAGAAGTAACTGATAAGAAAAAGTTTTTTACTTTTTACACAGGATTGATAAAGACTCACCAGATCCAAAGACCTATCGCTATATATAAGAGAAAAAGATTGATATTCTTTATCTGGCCGAGGATAGCGCTGAAAGATTGCCTGAAAAGTGAGCAAACATATCATGCTCTCCATCATGTCTCATGTCTTATGTCTCAACTATTTTAACAGAACCAGTCAACAGATAAACATAGAAAAATGCCAAATGAATAGAAGAACAATGAAGAAAAGTTATATCGTATGGATCACAAGTTCCAGATTTAACTGATATAAGTCATTGCAGAATATAATAATCTGGATGCCTTACCAGAGAGAGGCGTGCAGGGTGTGGTCTTAGGGTGGTTGGTTGGGTGGGGGGGCTCTCTTTAGGGTAGAGCAAGGGTGGCAAGGAGGTTGTTACCATCTATGATCTCGTGAGCTATTTGGAAAGAACAAAATGGGAGGATCTTTGAGGATAAGAGGGGGACCATATGAGAGGTTTTCGTGAAAGCAAAATGGAATTTGAGAGGATGACTTTCTGTTTGTAAGGAGTTCACTGGACTAGTCCCGGAGGACTTCTACCTATCATGGGAAGGGTCTATGAGGGGACTTGGGGAAGATAAAGGATTGAATGGGTAGCGCCACCTCAGGGCTTTTATAAATTCAATGTGGACAGGGCAGCAAGAGGTAATCCTGGTCCGACAAGAATAGGAGGGATGATGCATGATGATAATGGTATAATGTTATTAACATTTTCCTAAACCCTGTTCTCAAACCATCTTGAGTAGAATTTCCTCATCTTCTCATCTATTTAAGATCTCTCAATGCGACCGTCTAGAGCCATTTATCCCATCTATCTAGAGTTAGCATTTGTAATTCAATTTGGTAAATCTTTTCTATGGACTGACTGCATATATGAAGCCCATAGAACTCAAACTTGCAACCTTATGGGCTAATCCAGGATAATTGTTCTTCATCAAATCCATTAATGATTAATGGATTACCAATCTCCTCTAATGGGTCCTGTGATGACCACCATATAGCTTTGACAGCAAGCCAACAGAAGGTCAAAATGGGAGTATTATTATCTACTGAAAAAAGAAGGAAATAATGCCATATAACCTGACATAAAACAATATGTAATCCTGCACATGCGATTTATCACATGTTCCATCTAGAAGTCATTTGAGATCTAACTTGCAGCTTCTTAACCAAAATAAGAACAGGTCAACAGTTCAATTTGCATAGCAAAAATAGGGTCTGATGACTATGCCAGATAAAAGATAAATGCAGCAGTTCATGTTCACTTCTTAGTTATGACATTGTCTAAAAAGATAAAGGCCCTAGCTTTATTACAAAATTAAAATCAAGTGCAATCTTTCCCATAAACTGAAAGAAAAAAGAACAAATGTTACAGAATTAAGGAATATAATAGTAGTTGAACTTACAGTACGTTGTCCAGGTATAATTCTAGACACTTTACTTAGTTTAAGGTGCTTCTCATCTTTGCCAGAGTGCCAAAACAGTGTAGACTCATCCTAAACAGTAAACACATGAACCTGATCAAGAAACTTATTGAGGCTTTAAGGGATTTAATTTATTGATAAATTTTAATTTATCTGAAAAACATAAATTTGCAAGGTTCAAGCTTTAACCAATATAGACAAACACAATAATGCCACTATTAAGAAAATGAATAAACTACAGACACAAATTTGTCTGGATTATGATATCACTGGCTTTTTTTTTATAATTTGCCCAAAGAAAAGGGAGTTCCTGTAAAAAAACTTAATCCGGATACTGGCTACCCCATGTTTCACTAGGTCAGTCACTCCTAAATTCAGAATACATCATGGTGCCCGGAACAGGATGCTCCAGGCTATCGAGATGACATTATCATAAAGGGCTTTTCTCCTGGTAACCTCAGATACATTCCTGTTGCATATATACATGTCTGTGTGTAAGTATTTATCATGAGGTACTGAGCAAATAGGAAGGTCATTAGATGGATTAAGCATGGACAAAGTTTCAGGTCCATCCCCACATCATAGCCATGAATATGGGAGCTCAAGAATTTAATGATTTTATAGGTCCTGAATAATTGTGATTTTTTTGGCTTGAAAATTCAAGTATTCAACTACTTATAAGGACAGGTACTAATTTGGAATATAAACAAATTCAAAAAGGGTAGGTGGGGGTGAATGATTTGCATTGATTGTGGGAGGACCCACGGTCTCTCCATGGTATTTACCTCTATACATACATTTTTGTACGCACTCATACACAAACACATGAATGTATATGCATCAGTCAAAAGAAAAAACAAATGCTTGTTGGCAATGGAAAAGGGTGTTGTTCTACAGAGACATTTGGGTGGGGGAGAGTCCGCTAATGGAAGTATTTCCCAAACTTTTTAGAGTGGCCGAAAATCGTGAAGCTTTGATCAGTGATTACTATAGAGAGGTCAAAGACACACCACAATGGTCCATCTCTTTCAAAAGGATCTTGTGGGACTTTGAAGAAGCTATCCACCAAGCCTTGATAAGAATCCTAAGAGATACCAGATTGTGGATTGAGGATGAGGACAAGTGGATTTGGTCCATGGAGCCGTTGAGGTCTTTCTCGATAAAATCAATCTTGAGATCAGCATATGAAACATATTCGAACTCACCTCCTATTTGCAATCTTGCTTAGAACAACAAGATCCCCCTTAGAATCCAATTCTTTATGTGGACGGCCTTGAAAAAGAGGATCCTTGTGAGACACAATCTTAGGAGAAGATGCTTCTTCCGAAAGAGGCTCCAACAGTATGTCCATTGTGTGAGGACGAAGAGGAGACAGTGGACCACTTGTTAAGTAAGTGTCGATTCATGTGGATTGTGTGGTACTCGTTCTTGAGGTTGTTTGGGTGCTCGTGGGTTATGGGTAGTGCAAGTGGAGGCTTTATTGGTGGCTTGGATAGGGGGACCCTTTAGAGGTAGACATAGAGTGGCTCGGAAAATGGTTCCATTTGCAGTCTCATGGGCAATTTGGAAAGAGCGCAATAGGAGGATTTTTTAGGGAAAGAGAGGGGCACCTAGAGATGTGTTTGAGAGGGTGAAATGGCAGGTGCTAGGTTGGTTGTCTGTGTGTAAGGAGTTTAGGGTTCTAGCATCGGAGGATTTCTATTTGTCTTGGAAAGGTTGTATGAAAGGGGTCGGTAGAGTTAGAAAGCATTCGGTCGAGTGGGTAGCGCCTCCCCTAGGATCATGTAAATTCAATGTTGATGGGCAAGCTAGGAGTAAACCCAGGCCGACAGGAATATGAGGAGTATTAGATGATGATAGGGGTCGGATGTTGATAGATTTTTCCGAATCAGCAGGGATAATGGAGTCAAACGAGGCTGAACTGAAAGCAATCAGGAGAGAACTTCAGGTTTGGTCTAGGTTAGGAGCGGTAATCTCATTATTGAATGTGGCTCAACTAATGCCATCTTCTGGGCTAGTAATAAGAAATTCCCCCCTTGGAGGTTGGTATGTATTGCTAGGGATATTTGGAGGTTGTGCAGGCCGGTGACATCACTTTCAGTTATACACCTCGATCAGTAAACTATGTAGCAGACTTCTTGGCGAAAGTTGGTGTTCATAAACAAAGACCAACTTTAGAAATCTTTTCACTTCACCAGCCTTGGGAGTTAGGGGAGTAGGGGTCTCCTTTTTGGATCCTGTGTTGGGTGGATTCTTTTGATGTATATTTTCTTTTATTTATGTTTTTTTCTCGTTTTTCCTGTTTCTTTTCCTCCTTCTTGGTTCTGGGTATATCTCTCTTATACTTGGATCCTTCTCTTGTACTCTAATCTCGTTTTAATAGAATTAAGTCGTTAATGTTTCAAAATATATATACACAGAAATAAACTAGTGATATGTTTGTATCCTGAATGCAAAAAACTTACATTAGAAAGCCTAAATGGGCAAAACTTGGGCTTCCCTCTGCGCCCATATTTTAGAAGATATGCCCCTTTCTGAAGGGCAGTAATGGCCTGCACATTACTCAAAAAAAATATTATCATGAATCAAATTTCTCCAAAAAACATTTTTAATCACGTTGCACTAACAAAGAAAAGGCAAGTTAGTGGCAGCAGATGTTTTTAAATCTCTAGTATTCTGTTTGCGTACAAAAAATGCATAAGAATAAAAGTGGAGACACACAACTTATTATTTGGCTATTTACAATGGTGAATATCACATTTTGTACAATTCCATTACTTGATAATTACTAGATCTCACACAGAACTAACTTTTTTGTGCATGTACAAGAATACCAAAGCCATGAAAAATATTGATCAGTTAACTTTTAGTGAAAAAAGAATGAATATGTCATTTTAAAAAAAAGTGTATCTCTATTCTCACGTAAGCAAGACATTCCTTCGGAAGTCCCAAAATTACGTTGTATAAGGTGCAATGAACATTTACTGTAGAATTATACTGTCTACTGCCTAAAAGCAGGAGGTGTTCCAAGAAAATCTTTAGAAGAAGGAACATTTCTTAAATGCCAGCCCTCATACAAGCTCCTCTCCCCATGACCCCATCTATAACAATAACTTTTTTAGAGGAACTCCTAAGATATTTCTTGGACTAATGTCATTTCTCCTGGAATTACAGAAGAAACTGAAAGATTACTTTGTCTTTTTATACCATATTACATTTTTGGTCATGTTATTGCATATGTGAATAAATGAAATGTTTAACGACTATTCTGAATATTGACAAAGACAAGTGGCACTTTTTCTAGAGAAGTGATTTGTGCAAGCACTTTTATCTTAGGTGCACTAAAATTAAGTGAAATATCTATTTTGCCCAAATTAAGTGGGAACGAAAGAAAAGGTGAGATTGAAGAAAGTGAGCGCAAAATGGGTATTCCACTTAATTTTAGTGCATCTAGGGTAAAAGTGATGGTGCACGGATCACTTCCCTTTTTTTATTTATAAAATAATAAATTTGTTGACAGATTCCAAAAGTTGCACTTGCTCCAACAAGGAAAAGAATTGAAAGGAACATGAACACAAACCCAAACTCTCTCAGTTTCCAATCCACCAATCAATCACTCTTTTTACCTCCAAAAATGGCATAGGAGTTTTTCGTCAAGAACGGTGTGGAAGGTCCCATATTAGGCTAGGCGTCTTCCACATTTTAGATGACTGGGGAAGATTGGTTTTCACAGGACAGACCCTTATATCTACTTGGAGCTTTCACATTCCTTTACTTTTAGATTCTCATGATTTTCTTTTCTTCTTTCTCTTTACACTTGTATCTTCCTATAGCTTTTAGACCCTCTCTTTCTCTTGTACTGAATTTTGTCTCTAATAAAATGTTCTCTTTGTTACCACTCAAAAAGAATGGCATAGGAGTTGTACCTAAATTCACCTAAGTTGGATCAAACCATCATCCTTGAGTTCATTTGAACATTACTCCTTCAGGACTTACAGACTGATTTGGCAAAACGATTTAACTATTTTAGATTTAGATCACTCTCTTTGCTCCCCCAAGAATGTAGAAACTAAGAAGTGCATACAGCAAAGCAGCAGCAAACCAGGTAAATTAGGAAAGAGCAGTTTTGATACAGATGATAAAACCAGGGAACCATTCCATGAAGAGTAAAGATAATGAATTGATGGATGATATGATCACTTATTTAATTAAAGCCTTGCAATTTAGTGTTGATTCAAGACAGTTCTAATACATGCAGGTAATACTGATCCTACAATCTTCCTTGATGAGAAGTGGAGTCTAAAATGCAGAATTTACTCACCTTTGACCATGGTTCCATCACCAATGTGTTATCTCCCTTACACTCTACTACCCTGGATTTTTATTTTTTATTTTTGAGATAACATGGGTATCCCCACCCTACATTGGAGGTGAGACTAATCCCACGGCCATGTGTAAACCTCCCAATCCACAGACAATGGTTAAGTCTATGGGGAGTGGCCCGTTGGGATTAAGTGTGAATCGAACTCAAGACCCTGCTTCATGAAGCGGGCATCTTGACCGTCAATCATTTGAATAAAATTCCAAGAACAAAAGAACTACAAACCCCAGAACCAGTCTCCTGTTTTAAGCTTCATTCTCATGGAACAATATATTTTTCAACTGTATTTTTTATGAAGGTAAACTATATTTTTTATATGTAGTAAACACAGAAGAGTTTTTGACTGAGAAGCAGTGAATTAATAACATATACAAATATCCAATAAATATCAGACACATGAATTCGGACCATTCATTGCATCCTATGATTCTACAAGGAATCAAACTTAAACCACCAAAAGAAACAGAAAAATACACCATAAACGCCTAAACTCCAGTGACCAAAAAGAAACTAAAATAGAAATAAAATTGTCAGCGTCATTCTCCCCAGGAAAAATGAAGTTCCAGTTAATGATTTTACCTGTTCGGCATCTCTCTCAATCGGACTACTTGAAAAATCCGCCATTCACATAGCAAAATCAGGTGCTGCCTCCACATACAATGAAATTCCTTTGACCAGAATGAAAAATGAAGATGACATCGATACACTCGCTGAAACCACCCCATAAAATATCTTGTGGCGAATTCTGTACTAAAATGCAGAAAACCAGCCTCTTCATAACACAAAATAATCTTACCAAAATTCCCAATGAAAAAATAAAAAATCACAGAAACAAACAGTTGCAGGTTCCAATTTGCCACACTTTCCTCGAAACAAAGTAACTCAAATCCTCAAATATCAAGACATTAGCTTGGCACCCGAAATTATGAAGAACACGAAATGTAGTCATTTTACCCTTGGTTTCTTGAAGAATTTTTTTTTTTTTTTTAAATGTAGAATCGGGAGACGATTAACGGCCTCCTGGCCTCATTCATTCATTCACCCCATGGAAGAACCCCAAGAAACTTATAATTTCTTGAAATCTTGCAGAAAAAAAAAAAAAAAAGATCTCATGAGATCATGAAAACCCTAGAAACTTTGGAAGTCATGTTCTTTTCGAGAGTCTTCGAAATGTTGGACAGCAGTTGGCCATTTTCAATGAACCAGAGCTCGTTTGGTTCATATCGAGGAGGAAATTCGATCAAAAGAGATTGAGGTGGTCTCACTCATTCATTCACCCCATGGTAGCAAAATCGGAGCTCCGCAAAACTTGTAATTTTCTCGCAAATCAGTAAATCAGAAAGAAACAGCCTAAATCCTTGAAATTTCTTGAATTCTCTGCAGAAACAAATTACATGGAGCCATGAAAATCCTATAAACCTTGCAAATTACGTTCTTTTCGAGAATCTTCGAAATATCAGACGGCATTCTGTCATTTTCGGCGAACCCGAGCTTGTTAGGTTCGGATCGAGGAGAAGACTCGATTGAAAGAGAATCGAGGTGGAATTGGGGATTGAAATGCCAGTTGTTTCGAATGGAAAAGGAAGAAAAATGGGGAAATTTGGGGGAAATGAGAAGAATGGGAAAACAAAATTTAGATTAGAAAATGTACAGGTTTCTGGGAGAGTGCTAACGTGCACCGATCCGTATCTGATCCTTTTTCAGATCCTCTTGTAACTAACTATTTGGATTCCCTTTCCGGGTCGTTACTCGTTACAGAGGGTCCCCTTTGAAAAGCTCACCTTCGAATTAACTGAGCTAAACTAATTTGGATGAATTTTGCAATTAGATTCTAAAAAATTCAGTATTTTTTTATTGATTTGCTTGATCTTAATTATAAAATTTGACCAAATTTTAAATTATAAATAAAAAATGATTAACCTAGATTGAAGTCGAAATATAAATATTATGATACTTTTTAGAAAAACTAGTTCAATCAAAATTTGTAACTTAACATTGAAAAATCCATTCAATTGAATTGAGTAACTCTTTTTAAAGATCAAGTGTTCAGGCCTCTTAGAGCACCTGACAAATCTTTGAGATATGTACAAACCTTCCTATCCATACATATTAGATAATATTACGGAGAGTAACTTGTTTGTATTGAGAGTGACTTTTTTTATTCAATTTTAAAAATAAAAATTTGAAAAAATTCATTAATTCATTCACCTACCTTAAAATTTTATAAAGTCAAGTCAACCCAGATCAACTCTCTAAATTTATTGAGTTTTAGAAATACAACAAGAGTATATGACAAGATTCATACTTTATAAATAGATAAGTTGATCCACACATATTGATCCCAGACCTTATTTTTTGGTTGGTTGATAAGTTGATCCAGGACTGCAAATGATAGGTTGAGTTGAATTTGCAAACTTGACCTGCAGTCTTTTAACACCGACATTAAAATTCAACTTGTTTACTCAACGAGTTTAGTCCAACTCAATCTATTAATTAAATAGATTAAATATAGTACTTCAAAGTCACCACCTTATCTTGGAAACTGCTCCGTCAACATATAGACAGAGGATAAATGAAGACTTCATGTTCAAAAAGTTAAAAAACTTCGAATGAGGAGAGAAAAATAAACCAGCTACAAGAAGTGGAAATCGTGAGTTCGATACTCACTCTATGCTAAAGAGCCACTCTTTGTAGAATTACTCAGTATGTATAGATAGAGAGGCTTGCACATAGAGGATCAGTCAGATACTTTCAGAGGCCTGGACACTTATATAAAAAAAAAAAAAACCGAACTGCAAGACAACAGAGCGAAAAAATAAATGGCTCTCAGTAAGGTTAGTTGGAAGAGTTGATCTCATTAAAGCAACCTAAAATCATTCAACAATATTTCTTCAGTTGCAGCTTCAGAAAATAGAGCAGTTCATTGATGGCCCATGCATAATTAGGCATCCAAATCATTTGTCTCAGCAACTTTTGTTTCTAACAAGCAGCTACTTTTCGTTCAAGAAGAAATCCCAAGCCACAAAAATCTTACATCAGAACTATAAACAGTTCGTGGTTCATGAACTAAAAGAGCTAAATACAGGACACATCATCTGGCCATCATAAACAAACTTAATCAAAGTATCATTTACATGTTTATAGACCTAAATTAGATTGTTGCAGCCTCTATGGCTGTGGGTTCGAGTCTATAATCACAATGAAGGATACAAAACGGCAATGTATTACCAAAATCTGGAAGTAACTTAGATAACTCAATATTTACAATATTTCCAGTGATGCAACACTCGCATGGATCTGCAGTGCACCTGTAATTTTCATCTCATCAGCGACCGGCAACACACCAATGCTTGGTGACCGTTTATTCAGAATGCTGGGACAGGAGACATGAAAAGAATGGATGTTGGTCAGGCAAAGGTTATAAACTGAATTTCATGACCAACATAAAAAGTCTAGGCTCACCTCGTGTTCACTGAAGAAGTTGATTGAATAACATGCATTTTATCTTTCATCCTCATCAAAGATTGTGCAATTATCACTTAGAATTATTCATCAATTTGTTTCCATTATTCATACTCTAAAATATGAAGCAAGAAAAGTGACAGGTTGCCGTGTTTAATTTCTTACCATTTCAGGAGACAAGATAAATTTCGCAATGTTTGCTAATAATCCCAATAGTATAATGACCAAATGAAGCAAGAATCAGTGGAGTTTATAGGTGAAGGCCAAATGCAGCATCAGTAACATTAAGCACTTAGGTAATTCAACGTCACCATATGCAGTGGAAATTGCTCTACAAGTTTGGTGAATAGAAAACAAAAACACTAGTTATCCGACATAATCAATTCACGTGAATCTGATAAAAATAGCATGTCTTCTGCTATGTGAATTTGAAAGAAATGCTAATTGCCTCCATCACAAGAAAAGAAAATTGCATTTTTTTTCTGTTCTTCTTTCACTTACAACTTCCCCATTTGAACACTGATTTAGACACCATTTTTGTGTTGGAAAGCTTACTCAAACACCTATATGGGGTGTCTAATTTGGAGTACTTTCAGCTAAAGAAGTAGGCTCCACATGTTCTCGGAAGACAATGAATGTGTATTTCAACACACGTCTATGATGAAGTGCCATGGTGTATGTTTTTTTCTCGCGATATAGATTTAATCAGGTGAGGCAAAACAACAATTAAATATTAAGATGAAATCTTGGAGGCGAACCTTGAAAATAGACATTCTAAAAATTAAAACAACAAAAACAGAATACATAGAGTGCAACTTTAGTGGAACAAAAGATAGAGAAGGAGACCCAATTAGAATTGAAAACAATCTAGAAACACGTTGTGATAAATTTAGGCATTTGGGGTCGATGGTAGAATCCCTTGGAGGATAGGACTTAGACATAACCAATAAGATGGGATGGTGGGCTAAATGTAAACAAGCTAGTGGAGTCCAGTGTGATAGAAGAGACCAGCTTCATTTAAAGGGACGATTTTATAAAACAACTATTAGACCCGCAATGCTATTTGGAGTGGATTGTTGGACAATTAAAAAAAAAAAAGACAAATGGATAAAGTTAGGATAATAGAGATGCGCATGCTACATTGGAGGAGTGATTTAACTTTAAGGGATAGAGTTAAAAATGACATTGCTAAGGAAATTTTAAGAATAGCCCCAATAGATAACTAATTAGGGGAAACCCACTTGAGGTGGTTTAAGCAAGTTACTAGAAAACCAGAGTCAGCCTCATACATAGAGTCGAGAGGATATAAGTTGCGGGTAAAAGGAGTAGAGGTAGACCATTGAAAACGTGGAGGGAAGGGATACAAAAAGGCATGTTAGATGATGAGGTGACTGAGTTTATGATTTATGATAGGATCAAATGGAGAAGTAGAAATAGTAGAGCCATCCCCAAATAGATGGGAGTTAGGCTTGATGTTGTATTTCAATCGCATCCCTTCACTTCAACTTGAACCTTGATATCACTTTTTGCACTGAAAAGCTAAATATCCTAGAAACAATGTATGAGTTGTAATTGTTCGAAATTGGGAAACTAGATTAATGAATACTTACGAGTTGGATCTTTTTCCTTTTGTATCTTTGGGTTCATACATCGGATCAATGGTCTATCACTTTGACGATGCTCCTATAACCAAGATTTATGTGTTTCAGATTACTGGGGCCATTTTGAAATGTCTTCAATCCATCTTTGATTAATCAAACCGTACTAAGTTCAGATTACCCAAATATTATAGATTTCGTTTTATCTCATCAGACAATCATGAATAGTGGCTGGTCCACCCTTTGGAGTCTAAGGTCATGCTAAAAATATTATTTTGAGGCAACTTTAGTAAATTATAAGCCCTGATAGTCATTATAATCCTATGAAAATATAACAATATCTACCATCTTTCAAAAAAAAAATTATTATTTTGAAAAAAATTATATCATTGCTAAACAGAACTCCATATTGGCAGGATTTCCTAGGTTCAATTCCCTCTATCAGGTTCCACCACTCATACCTATATGATGTTTAGTATATTTGCTACAAAAAATCTAGATGTCTAGGACTATCTAGCAATTAAATACAAATAAAACATGAAAACAATCAATTTATTTGTATTAGCATACCTTCCTCATGAGTTCCTCAAATGCTTCAGTTCCATTCTCTTCTATATACTTCTCTGCAGCTACTAGAATACCATTGGGTTGACTAGAAATGTCCTTCTTCCTAGGAATGTATCCCATAATGGTTTGTGGATTTACAAAGCATGGCCTAACAAAATGCTCGTAAATGTATGCAGCACCTTGGAAGTAAGGCAAAACCAACCAGCAATTGAGGAAAAGCTTCGCATAAGACCAGAAGGGAAGGCTGAGATGGAGGAAGAACCAACCAAAAAGTAGTCATCAGCTTCATAAAAGGCTAGAAAGAGATAGTAAATATGGAAGTTTCAAGAGTCCCAACAGTTTCTACAAGCAGTCTGTAAATATGTGTGCAATGAAACATGTTCACGGTGTAGTATGGACCTACCACTGGTGAATGTAAGTGGAAAGGAAAGGTTGGAGGCTAAGGTCATGGGTGTGTGAGTGTGGGAGTTGGACACTAGTGTGAGGCGTTGGACACGGCAAACCAGAAAATATAGGATACCATGGAGACACAACACCATATTTAAATAAATTTTAATCTAAATTTACCTTAATTAAAAATAAGATGAGAAAATAATATTGATATTTAAGACAGCATCTCTACATTTTTTTCTCATGCCCCTGAAGAGATCAGTAGACATGCTGATGTTCTCACCAAAAGAGGAGTCTCGAGACCTCAGGTGGTTATCAGTGATATTCAGTGAGGAAGTCCTTAATTCTCTTGTTTCTGGCCTGCCAGTTTTCTGTTCCGGGAGGTGCTTTCTCTGGGTGTTGGCTGGTTCTTTTGCTTCCCAGGTGTAATCTTTTAATTTTCTCCAATTTTGCCCTAGATGGGCTTCTTTGTTTTACAGAATGTTTGGCTTTCTTGGAACAAAATCATCACCATCATTCAAAACTAAATAGTAATAATAATAATAATAATGTACTAGTTCAACACATTGATATTTTAATTAGGTTCAAAGAGGACAAAGGTGTTGCAATATTTTAGTCATACTTGAAAACAATGTTTAAACACAAGAAGAGTCCATGAGTAACGGGTGCAAGTGTCCAACAAGGGTGCATCACACATGTTGAAGAGTTTGTGTAACATAGGATGCCGGTGTTGATGGGAATTAGAACATGAAAAGGACCCATAAATATGAAGCCCAATGCCAGTGCGGAACAAGTTGACTTTGATCCAAGCTATTCAGTAGGAGGGACCCACCATGAATGAGCCCTGCCATAGATTTAGAGAAATCCTCTCGTTAGGTACAATGCTTACCTTGGCAATGGACTTTGGTTTATTCTTTAGACACCTATCTTCTTTTGCATGACATGTTGCAGGTGACAAGCAGACCACCCTAATTTCAGGCAAATTCATTCAAGGCATGGTACTGAGAGCAAGGTGCAATCAAGGCACTAAGATATCTGAGAGCCTAAGGCACAAAATACGTGTTCAGGCGCAAGCCTAATTTTGTTAGGTGTACATATTTAAATACTTCAAATATATGTGTATATTCATTGTTTGTGTCCTTGTTGCATCAATGTTAACAAAACAAAATACTACTCATTTAAAGCACCAAATATATTGGATATCTTAGCTTCCAAGCACATTATATAAATATGTATTGCATACATGCACGAGTATATTATCTAGTAATAAGAATTCATATTACGTATAGTTGCTTGGTGTTAACTATAATATGTACTAGCTATTACAAAAACAAAAACCATCAAAATTAGACTTATTATAGAAAATTTCTTCTGCAAAAAAAAGTAGGTTTAATAAGGTGAGCTGCCTTAGGGCTAAGTGAGGCACAAAATCATTCTGAAGCCAAGGTGAGGACCTAGGAGTTACTAAGGTGTGCCTCTGACCACTATAATTGAAAGAAAGTGCATATAAGCTCTTTTAGGGTTCAAATGAACAGATAACATTCCACAAAGCTATCCCAAGTGCAAAGATGCAATTATCTATCAAGTAACAACATAAAGCAATTTGACATATTTCAATAATGTTTTATCAGTTATTCTATTCCTGAACTACAACTTTTCAAAGATATGCACAGAAATCAATATCAAGAATTCGCAAAATAATGCAATTTTGAGAATCCAAAATTACCATTCAATGACTTTAGCAAATGTAAGTTCAAACAGAGTAATCAGAGAATACAGAACCCAATATGTGAGCCATTGTTGGTCATCAACAGGAGATTTAGTCTCTATTGCCCTTACTGAAGCATATCTGTCAATAACCAAAGAAACATAACCATAATTCACATCTCCATTTGGAAACACCAAACTACAGCATAAAATGTAAAATACCCATTTCAGAAAAGTATTAAAAAGGAGGAAAGCTCTACTTACAGGGGATAGACCAGAGTAACCAAAGGCCTGCCCATCATACATGCAAAATTTAAATAATAATATTCAAATAAACAAAGAAAAACAAGTAGATAAAGTAATATCTTGAGAGGTGGTAGTCAAGATGGATGAATAGTGTGACAATAACAATAGAATGAGAAATGAGTGTATTAGAGGGAAACCTATGGTATGAGGAAACATAAAGTTCCCCATAAAAGAAGAAAAGAGTGAGGAGTGTCATGTAGATGGTTTGGGAATATACGTAAAATGCCAAAAGCCGCTCTAGTATGTAGAACCATAGAGTTTTTTTTGAGTGGTAACGAAAAGAAAATATATTAACGATGAAAGAATTTATAAAAGATGCCAACAAAGGGTCTAAGAGACATAAACCCCAAGATAGCCAAAAAGAAAAGAGTGAAGTACAGAAGAACAAATAATGACCTCCAACATAATCAAAAGCCCAATCTCCCAAGATATCTCATATATAAAACACGCCCTGTAGTGTTAGAATCCACCCCGTTTGTAAGTATAAGGTACTAAGATTGTGGAGGGAGTGAACTATGATAGGGCTAGTGGAAAAGTTTAACTCAAAAAGAGATTGTAGATGGATAAAATAATGACTTTAACGATAATGTTGATGGTAACATATTATTCAAATAAATGATGATGTTAATTTCTTACAATGGAAATGATTATCACATCTCAGTGACCATTTTAACAATCATGATCTTTACAAAATCGAAGACATTCATAGACCATTAAGGAACCTATTAATGTTAATGTATCAAATTTATAAATTGACATTCTTTTCATTTTAAAGTGTAGAGACGAAATGTTTGTTGAAAAGGAGGAACTTGAGAAGGGGAAAGGAAGTCACATGATCAGTCGCATATCTTCTTATGATGGGATGATGACGAATTTGTTGTGAAGGCCTATGTTTGAATATGTGACCCATCAAAAATTACTTTTATTGGATTAATCAAGCTATATTTCTTAAACTTTCCGAAGCTTTATCACTTTAAATCATGTTTCATCCCTATTCTTTTGTGGCATTTAAGAATATGACACCATTAGTTACATCAAAGAGATTGGGACGAAAGTAGCCCCACATAGGATGCAACCTAGTCTGTGGGTGAAAATTTCTCAAGAGGAAAAAGACTTCATTGTATTTCATGAAAAATTGGCTTTCCATGACCAACAGAATGAAAACTCTCTCAGTTTCTTGCACACAAGTTCAATTTTAAAAAGAAATATTAAAAAAAAAAAGGGAAATGGAGAAGGTGTCTAGGGTTCCATAAATAAAGAAATAAAGGAACCATCTGGTTCAGCATCAAACTACCCAAAAGCTCAACTTCTTAACAAGAACCCGAAATGAGACTGTTTTTAGTATCCCAGAATTTTTAGGCACAATTACAAAAATCCATGTTTTATGAACCAGAATGATACTGAGAATTTTGAAATCAAACAAAATTCCAATTCAGAGAATTTGCTAAATTCCCATCTAAGGGTGTTATTTTGGAATTCCAAGGCCTGAATCAGTTCAAATTATGTAATTATCAGATTCCAACAAATAATTCTATGCCTACCAAAAACAAAGATGCTACTTCCAAGAATTCTCAAGTCCCATAATTAGATGAATTTTCTAAGTCTGAAATTTGAAGAGTTATAAATTCTACTGGAATTTACCACCAAAAGGGCCTAAGTAAAGCATTAAGCCCCATGATTAGCTAAATTTGCTAATTCTTAAATTTGAAGAATTACAACTTCTAATTGAACTTTTCTACCAAATAGGCTCTAATAAAGCATTAAATGAGACTTTTCTTCTTCTCCTCCTTCTTTGCTTTCAAGTAGAAAGAAGAAAGCATACCCAGCAAGAACATCGAAGTTCTGGGCCAGCACCTTGAGAAAAGCAGTTCGTGATCCCATTTCCAATGCACCCTTTTATTTTCTGGGTTATTCTGACCAGTGATTTCAGATGAAGGTCTTTTCAGATATTTTTCAAGGTAAGATGAAGAAAATTAGAACAAGAACAGAGGGACGGCTTGTGAAAAGAAGAAAAGCAGAGCAGGAGCAAAACCCAAGCAAGTGGCAAGAACAGTGGATCAGCTGGTGGAGGATCCTATTCACGAAGGAGCAAACAAAATGGCCCTGATTCTTTAGAAAACTACAATATTGCCGTTGGACTAACTCGATCGGAGCAACTCGGTTGACTCGAAATTCAAGTATGGTGAGTCTAACTCAAATCGAGTTGTCACAGGTTTTTTTTTTAAGTTTTTAAGCTATTCCTATCAGGGGTTAAAAAAATGCCTATACAAATATCGGCCGATAATTTTCTCTCTCCTCCGATATCGGTCATTTCACTCTCCTCCAATTTCAGAACCGTAAAAAAACCGTGAAGAACCGTGCAGAACCGTAAAAAACTGTGAAAAACCGTGAAAGCCGTATCGGAAGAACAGTAAAAAACCGTGCAGAACCGTTAAAACTGCAAAAAACTATGAAAAATCGTGGAAAAACCATGAAAAACCATATCGGTTTTTTAAATAAAAAATTAAAAAAATAACTTTTAAATACCAATATTTGTGCATATCGGCCGATATGGTGACTGATATTGCGAACCGAATATCGACCATATCGGCCGATATTCGTTTTGTACAGTCGATACATATCGTATTAGCCGATATTGCTCGGTCTTAAAAAACCGAAACAAATCGGCCGATACGATATGTATCGGCTGATATTTTAACCCTTGATTCTTATGCTCTATTGAGAATTGTCTTTCCATCGTAAGTACTAAAACTTAATGTCGTGAAAGATTATTAAATTTTAATTTATATTATGTACGTTAAAACTCTCATTTTATGAAGTTTGAAAATATAACACTTAGCAATTTGTTTTGAGAAGGCATCATTTCATGCTTACATGTGAAATGACCATTTTGCATACTGACATGAGTTTTATCAAATGAGACTAGCGACAAGCCACTAGAAAGGTCTTTTATTTGAGTATAAAGTTCACTAAAAATTATCTTCATAAAATAAATGAAATCATGTTTTTAAATTCTTTAAAATTTGATTAAATTTTAAATTATATTTTTAATATATAAATTTTATTCTCTTAAAAATATGATTTGATAGATCCAATATTATCAAACCCGGCCCGATCCGAAGGTCAACCGTGACTCGGCTGAAACACTGGTCGAGTCATTTAAAAATCCTTTTTGGATTAAAAACCCTTTACCACTTGCAGGTTAAATCGGTTTTTCTAATAAGCCAACGACCCTTGACCCTTAAAAACCCTTAGTTTCTTTAAATGAAGAAAATGAAGATGAAGATGTTAGTTCTTTTGAGAATATGATTTTTGGTATTTATAATTATATTTGTGAGAAAAAAAATATATTTTTATGAAATATAACTTCAGTTAATAATTTAATATTATTTATAATATTATATTAATAACACGGATTTAACTATGGGTCAACTAGGTTGAATCTTATTCAACCTACCCTTCCTCCAAAACTGATCGCTCTACGGCCAAATTTTTAAACATTTGATAGATCCAGTAAACCCATGACTATCTCATTTAATGAGTCTTATACCTAAGGGTGCATAGTAATACTGCATATATTAGTGTACAAGTGATCATCTTTCTAAATATGCTATTGTCAAATTTTCAAATTAAATTTTTAGGTTGAGTTTTAAAGCTTGAATATTGGTAATAGAACTACAAACTGGGCTTGGGCTGGGCCACGGTACTTAAAATCAAGGTAAAATAAGAGGTGCCATGAAATTAGCCCTCCCCAATACCAACCTATTCATATATTGGTTTAGAGCAAAATAATAAATGGGGATTTACGGGTAAATTTCCGATAGATCATATTAGATGGTGAACTCTATTCAACGATCACAAAATTAAATGAATAGATAGATTATTATGAGATTTATGAAACTGTCAAAAATGAAAGTCATTAAGTTATATTATACAATATTTTAAAATTAAAATGAACTATTTGATAAATATTTTGACATGTCATGATTAATTTAATAGTGAAGATATATCAATTGAATTTAAATTTTAAAAGATTACTAAAATAAATTTAATATTGAGTGGGTGTGACCTAGAATTCTTGTGCACCTGCAAATTGACGCACGAGTGTTTTGTAATAATTGCCCGTAAGAAATATCCAGTTCTCCAACTACTGGTTAATGTTCCCTAACTAGACCCATTGCTAAAAGCTTCTCAAAATGAGGTCCTCCATAATTGTTGAGTTCAATGATCGTACCAAATAAAAATAAAAAAAGCCTCCAAATTTTATCTAAATGCTAAATTTAATACATACATTTCATTATCTTATATTTGATGAATTAAACTTGTAAATATCTGAACAATTTAGTATTAAATATGTTCTTCTTTCATTTAGCATGACTTAAACCTCACAATCTTTAGAATTTAGACTATATGTTATAAAAGATTGTATCTTCACCCATTGCTTATGTTGTTCGAGTGGGTATCCCTAGTGCATGCTAGAGATCAGAACTTCGAATCTTTAGGAGTGGCTGATCCGATATGTAGTGCTGGTGAGTGGTGTTATATATCCAAGGTTTTATCAAGATTCAACACAAAGCGTGTGGGGGGTGGGGGCGATTGCGTTTCCTTGTATAAAAGAAAAGAAGATTGTATCCTCATTCCTCAATCATAGATCTTGATGGCTTATTTTTAGATTATATATTTTGGCCGATATTTTTACCAAAAATTTTAACTTATATTTTACATTTTAGTGTAACTTATAAAAAGAAAAAAGATTTACATTACAAGTATGATATCATAGTATTAAAGTAGAAAATGATGATTTTAAAGAAAAATAAAATATAAGAGAGTTACAGTAGTTCTTGAACAAATTAAACTATTTTAAGAATGGGTCCAAGTTGTTGGTAATGGTATCATAAGGTTGGGTTTGATTTTTGAAAGAATGTTATTGAGACCCTAGGCATGTGTGTGTCGTCAGGATTTATTGTTCGTCAGACTCACCTAATGAATGGTCTGAATTTCTAAGCTTTTTAAGAAGGGGCATTTCATACTTGATAAGAAAAGGTCTGACGAATGGCAAAGGATGACTTTGTTTTTTAGGGTTTATCTTTTTTTGACAACGAGGCTTTGGCATCCCACAAAAGTTATGGCAATCATTTTGATTCTCTTCCCCTCAAGGCATATAAATTACTAAATTTAAGAATTATCATAAAATGTGGGCCACAACATCTGGGCCCAAGTTTGGCCCATGCACTATTAATTAAAACTTTTTTTTTTTTGAAATGATCACTTACACATCAATGTGCATCATATTAATTGTCACACCTAGATAGGTATGTTGGAATAGATTTTTATTGAATATCTAATCCACCAAAAATTATCTTAATTGTAAATCAAGTCATATTTTCTAAACTCTTCAAAATTCGATCAATTCAAATTATTTTTTATATATTTAAACTTTACAACCTTAAAAAAATATCTTAATTGATTCAATGAAGGTGATTTTTGGTAGGTTAAATATTAAATAAAAGACCTTTTCAAAAGACTCATCTGATCGCCACTCTATTTGGTAGGTTCCATGCATAGGTCTGCAGAGTAAGATAACACATATTAGTGTGTCTTGATCATCTTTTTTTGTAATTTTGGTTAGGTTAATAATTTTGTCTATCATTAGTTCAAGCAAAAAGGCCCAACTGATAGGCCCAGATAATTGACAAATCATGGTTTTTAATTTATTTGAGAAATATCTGGCCTGAGTTTGGCCCTGGCAAGGGTACAACTGGACCCATTAAATAAAACCAACTTTTTTTATTGTTTTGGTTCAATTTTTTTTTTTTTTAATTTACGTATGAAAAATCGAAGAATACCAACATAAAACCTTCATGGTTGAGCCCACTATCCCTAGGGCAAATCAAGATTAGGCCATGGAGGCTCAAACCCACAACCTCCTATTTCTTAAAGTGAGAGACAACTAATTAAACTACATGAATATGGGTCTATCACTAGTTAAACAAAAGGCCCAACTGATGATGGATCGTGCTTTTAAATTCAGCCAAATTTTAGTTCGCATGACCCACTGAAACCAAGTGCTTGTCAAAAAGCATTTGTAGCTAGTGGTGCAGATGATTTTGAATTATTATTAGGAATCTTAGATTTTAATTGGATAATAGCTAATTTCTAATTTTTAGGATTTGTTTGAAATCTTTTTCTGATGCTATGGAGGGACCTATGCCTACTTTAGCTCTTACACATGTTGCTACTACGGTAGCAGCAGGAATTTTTCTTGTCGGATTCGATCCTCCTTGCAATCACTAATTCATATTTTTAGTCTTTTACTATTTATTATTATTAAAGTTATTTTATCATATTATGCTCATAATTAAATTTGATAAATTATTTTGGGTAGCGCTTCTCCCATAGATATTTTATGTAACTCGACATGGGTTTTAGTCTATTGCTCATTTTGTTCTTCGAATTGGCTCGACGACACCTTCGAATCACTTAAAGTAAATAGTTCGGTGAGCTGATTCGAAGGACAAAATGGACAATATAATAAAAATTGTGTCGGGTTATACAAAATGTAACGACCCGACCCGAAAAAAGGGTTTATAGTCCAACTCAGTGTGATATTGTCCGCTCTAGGCCTCTCACACAAGCGAGCCCGCACAGATTTGTTCCTGAGCCTACGCCCACATGACCCGGCCCAAAACGCGTCACACTAGAGTAGAGGTGGATGGCCTCAAATAAGCCCACCAACTCTTCCCTTCACTACCGATGTGGCACTCCCCACATCGGTGGTGTGAGGGCAGGGTATCACAATCACCACCCTAAGGCCTTGAGCCGCTCCCAGCTCGACCCAGCCTAGCTCAGCAACACCAGTGAAGGAGGAAAGCCCACATAGTCCGAGTGTTGAACTCGATTCTGATACAAATTTGTAACGAACCGACCCGAAAACAGGGCTTAGGGTCCAACTCAGTATGATATTATCCGCTTTGGGCCTCGCACACAAGTGAGCCAGCACGGATTTGTTCCTAGGCCTAGGCCCACATGGCCCGGCCCAAAACGCGTCACACTAGAGTAGAGGTGGATGGCCTTAAATAAACCCACCAACTCTTCCCTTCACTACCGATGTGGGACTCCCCACATCGGTGGTGTGAGGGCAGGGTATCACACAAAATACCCGTGGGAGAATCGCTCTCCATTATTTTTCTCAAATCAATTACTTATTTCACAACCATAAAACTCTAACCTACAATCTTTATTACAAATAACCCCTCAATGAGAATGCTTTGTGAATTAATACCAATAGATGTGCTAAAGAAAGCAGAAAGGTTGGATCATCATGTGATATTTACTATAATCTTCAAAAAGAAAATCATAACTTAGATTAGTACCAACATTTTGCGCATCCACACTTAACATAGCCCATATGAATAAAAAGAAGAAAAAAAAATCATGTTTTCAAATTTGATTGATGGACATTATTAAATTACTAAAATATCATAATGGGTCGTCGTTATTATTATTACTATTATTATTATTATTATTATTATTATTATTATCCTTTTGGTTAGAACCATTTACGTTTCATCAATGGATTTAATTATTTTTACTATTGTTTAGGTGGTTTGAGTTTATGCATCTTTTCCACATGCAATGCAGATCTGTGCATTCATTTATTTCATAACAATGCCCAACTTTCACAGGTCACC
This sequence comes from Chimonanthus salicifolius, assembly GCA_013350335.1. Classification (NCBI taxonomy): domain Eukaryota; kingdom Viridiplantae; phylum Streptophyta; class Magnoliopsida; order Laurales; family Calycanthaceae; genus Chimonanthus; species Chimonanthus salicifolius. The sequence continues at coordinate 1,385,494 of CM023538.1, forward strand.
TGTTTGGCACTACTGAATTTTGGTGAAGTAGACTTATTGGAGATGGATTTTACCTGATTCAGGCAGAGTCAAGTCTCTTTCAATCACAGGCAAAAGCAAGGAGAATCGCCTGAGCTCAACTATCAATATGTATATTAGAGATGAGAATGGCATCCCTCCTCAAATCAATCAAGATAATTTGAGCTTTATAGCCAACACTTGGCGTCAAGATGTACTGATAATTGTTTTAAACTGGTCATTAAGATATGAACGATATTAAAAAAAAAAAAAAACTAGGGAGTTGGCCTGACCGTAAAAAAGCTCTTCTCATGAAGAAAGGTCTTGAATTTGATTCACGCTCAAATTTTTTTAGGCCACTCTCCACGAGATCCAATATGGGTGACTTGAAAGATTTACACATGTTCGTAAGATTAGTCTCATATTCAATATAAACAGAGATGATTTTTCAGAGATGGTACGAATAAGAGGAAGGATATGAATTTTGCAATAAAGATGAAGTGCCTAACCTGATACAATGCAGAAAGTCTGCCTATTTTGAAGTGTCTGAATATCAAAGGTACATAAAAATTTCATTGTACAGATGTGAAAATATAGTCACAAGATCTGTACTTTGATAAATCCAAAGGCATTCATTGAAACACTTGGAAAGAGAAGAAATAACTTAAAACTAAGATATGAAACTCTTAAAGTATCCCTACTTATACATAGAACATGGCTTGACAAACATGACTTAATATATTTAGCCTAAACTAAACTAATTATAATTGGTGAACTATTTTCTCTGTCTAAACACGTTACTAAACTAAACTAAATATGCAACATCCTTAATTGTAAAAAACAACCCATTAATCACAACTGGTTTTAAATTTGTAACATGATGCCCATAAGACTTTTAAATATGTTGATTAATCTCCTAATGAAAATCTAATAATGGGAAGCATATGGAGATGAAACATACAATTTAGCTGTTTTATTAGTAGATTTTGGAATATTAAAAGGAAAATAATCATTGAATAAAATTAGATAGTAATCCAACATGACCAAGAAACCCTAGCCAATCTCTTCTCAAATACACACACAAAAAAAAAAAGGCCTTCAAATTCAAAATTAGAGCTGGCAAATGCGTATATATATTAGGAATAAAAGAGAGAGAACATAAAAAACACACACATGATATGATTCTAAGATTGACTGGTTGTGTCACGGTGATCATCACCACCGTGACCCGCCGGCGAAGGGTCCGAGGGAGCTCCTCCGGCTTGTGGGCGATAAGCATTCAACGTCGCAAGCATGCCGAGATGCCCCTCGGATGTGCCGGCGATGCCGGTTCCGAGCTGTGGAGTAGATAATAGAGCCATTGGCGTTGGGAAGTTCATGAAATGTAGGCCACTAGACATAGAACCTCTGTACATGGTAGTGTTACCAACTGAGGGAAATGTCCATATTGGATCACCACTTACTCCATGGTTGTTAGGGTTAGTTACCATCCAAAAATTAGCCGGAATTTGGCCCTGGCTTGGGACGATCGGGCCTGAGGTTGATTGCAACATGTAGTTATTCATCTGAAGTTGTTGTGTGTCGTGCTCGATTCGGCGCTTTTTATCGCCTGCATCTATATCTGCCATGTCTTGGTTGATGTTGTTTGAATGGAAATTGAGTTGGCTAGATGAATTATCCGTCGAGAAACCGATGCCCGGCAATAGAAATCGGCGTTGGTGTTCATCCAAATTGTGCTCCCATTCACTTCTCATCCTCAATTGTGGATTTGCTAAGCTGTGATTGAAGTAGGCATTCTTAAGTGGAGCCGACAAGCTGGACCCAGAACTTCGTAGAGAGATGTTGAGGGAGGAGAAATTCGCAGGAATGGTGCCGGTTCCGGTGGCGGCTATTACCGCCGGCTCCGCTTGTTGAAGCAACCACTCTATGGTTTCACCATCCGACTTGTGCCCGAGTTCACGGGTCAATTGGAAAACCCTAGCAGCACAAGTCGCCGGCATTCGGATGCGGCGACCGCGACCTTCAACCTTAGTGTGTCGGTCCTTGGTTGATGCCCTCTTTGGAGCTGGCTTCTTTGCTGCCTCTACTATCTCAAGTCCTGTAGTATTTAACCTGACACCGGTGGCAGTTCCGGCATTCATCGCCGGGTGCCCGGAGCTCGAACAAGTATCCTCCTCCTTCCTCTCCAGTAGCTGCAATGGAAAAGTAGGCCTTCTAATTCCATTTTCAGCATCCATGATCGATCACGTAGGATTTGTGCAAATGCAAACCGGACTGCACCCAGATCAAATTGAGAGAGATAAATAACTTTGACGATGATAAATTACTCTGGAGATATCGATCATCTCTCTTTCGAGCCTCTTCTCTTCTCTTCTTCTTCTTCTTTCTTCTTTCTTCTTGGGTGAGATTTCTTTGAAATTCTCTGAGAGAGGATTGTTTGTTTGTATGGGGGGGGAAAGGTTAAAAGGAAGAAATACAATGAGTAGAAATCAAATGGTGGTCTGGAAAGGGATGATTTAATGGGAAATTTTTGCTTTACTGAGCTGTATTTTTTTCCATCTTTTTTTTTTCTTTTTTCCAAGTATTGGTTGCTCTTCTTTTTTTTGTGTGGTTGGCCAGACCCTTGGTTCAGAGTCCACGTGCGGTGCCATTTATCATTCAATCCATAAAGACAGTGGTGGGCGAGGTGGGTCCCATTTCCAAGTCAAAAAAACTGGAGAGTCCAAAGAAAAGATAATCGAGTGGGTCCCATTTCATTCAAGTTATCATTCCATCTTTGCCTTTCCCATTTCCTTTCTTTGCAACCATGGTTGGGAGTTATAATCATTCATCTCTGCATTTCTTTGGTGTTAGAATTAGCAAATGCTCGAGTGACTTATATATATATATATTTTAAATTGACTGAAAATATTTTTGTCAATGAGTTTATCATATTAAATTTAGAGTTAAATTATTTTATATAATATATTTAAAATTAAAAACTACTTTTAACTATCAGATCTAAATGCATCAAAATCAACAACAAAATAGTGATTAACTTCATCATATTTTGATTGAATGACTAATAATCAATTTTAATTTACTTTTTTCACTAAACTACTCTATGATAAAAAGGAATAATATAATAAGAGTGCTAAGCAAATGTGGTTTTCTATTACTTTAATTTAAGATGTGCAGGAATTAGGGTTCTTTGCATTATCCTGTTTTTCTCCTGTCCAAAGTCTTGACCTGCAAGATCATTCCTTGATTTTGTAGGATGATCCAAACCGTTGATCTTATCGATTCTTCCCTAAATAGGTTACAAGTTGGTAATCTTTCTAATTATACAAATCCTAAATGGATAGATCAAAAAAAAAAAAAGGTTATTACAGCAATGGTCCAAATCCAAATTAAAAAACATTGCAAATTATGGGGCCATTACCATGCTCTGACCAAAATCATTTTTAGGCCATACTCTAGCCATGGGGAATCAAATAGAACATTATTCAATGGACCTTAGATCTTCAAAGTTCCAACTCAAGGAGGCAAATACTATGGATATGCTCAAGTCAAGGGATCATGAAAAGCTTAACTCTACTTCGAGATGCTCTTCTTGGGTCAGGTTTCAGCCTTTTGCCTTTTGATCCTTTGATGATACTTGAACTTTTTTATTTTTATTTTTGTGTGTTTTTTTTTTTTGAAATCTATATGAAAAATCATAAGAAACCCAGTGTAAAATTCCCATGAGTGATACCCACCTTGGGGTACGCCAAGTTAGGTTATAGGGGTTTGAACTTGGCACATTCCGCTTTATTTTTGTGCTTTTTTTTATCTTAAAGAAAAAAAATAAAGAAGAACAAAGTCCATTCTTATATTTAAATCCTCCTAACTAACTCGCCCGACCCTTCTAGTGGTTGTGTAATATCACCACCTAATGATGAGTGTGTACTTAAATGCCACTCAGCAGTAAAATTGTTCTTAATTAATTTATTATTAATTGTCCAAAACTTCCTCATAAATCAGCCATAAATGCTCCTAATTCTCTACACTTGTGAGCTTGATTGAAGTTGACACAAGATTATACAGAAATTATAATCACATGTGCCATGGATTTTTGTCTAGAAAAGATTGAAAGGACTATGATATAAAGAATTTATAGAAGGCAGGTGGCACAAGATAAGAGGTAGGTCTTCAATGAAAGGGGGTAACAAGGAAAAAATGAAAGAAAGTGGGTGAGACAGAATATAGTATTTAATATAGTAAAATAGATATATGAGATTAAAAAGTCAATTTCAAATATACCAGAATGTGACTGATGATACTGATAATGGATTGCAAAATTTTTTGTGGGTTCAATCTGTATCAAATTGCAGAATCGAAACTTCTCCTTATAGCCATTAGTTGAAATGAAATGACCCCCAATTCATTTGGGTCACACAATATTACTGTGCAATGAGGCCCACCAAATGGGTTTCGTAATGAGTTTGTTGAAAAGTCTTTGTTTTGAAGATTTGCTCACTAAATTTTCTTTCATTAGATCAATCAACCCATGTTTTTAAAATTCCGACTCCATGTCAATACTACGTGATCGAGTGGCAAGTGAATGATCATCTTTTTTCAATTGAATGGCTAAGATCATTATGGTCAGTTTGGTGGATAGAATTTAGTTGAAGTAGTAGAATGTTGCAGATACACACCTCTAACAACACTCAATAATATGAAAGTGCCAAAGGAGACATGTATCTCTAACAATACCCACCTACATTTCAGTGTGATCACATGGCAGTGACTCTTGTTTACTCTACTTTTACTCTCCTAAGTAAAGCCCATCATAAAATTACCTGAAAACACTAGCATACACACAGGGGTGATAATATCGGTCGATATGTATCTTTAAACTTTTATATATCAGTCAATATCCGATATATATCACCGATATTAGTTGTTTTAAACAAAATAGGAGAGAAAAATTTATCGGCTAATACCGAAATTTATACCCCTGCTAGCATAGATTGATTCAAATTCAAAACTTAAATTAAGATCAAATGATAAATTTATTTTAGTTGAGCTTTTGAATTCTTCTCTTTCCTTCTATCATATAAAAAGATGACACTTCTTTACTCTTATCAATTCACCACTCTCCATGGGGTTATTCCCCATTATTTGAACTTCGTATGTGTGTATAGAGAGGCGTGTATATGTCTTAAAGGATTAGTCGAATAAAATCCCTACGGATGAAATGCTTGGACACCTTCGATTATAAAAGAAATTTCAATATATCCTTCCATTTATTCATCACATCTTATGCTAAGTTTCCAGTGTTAATTGATAATTTTAGGGGGCTTTATAAAATATTGCAAAATAACTTTTTTTTTTCAAACCGAACTTGAAATATATCCTTCTATGTTCCTTCCATTTATTTTTTATTCTGAATTTATGTGCTCACAGCTAAGATCCAGTTTGAAATATTGAATTTTTTTCTATAAGTGTCAGGAAGTAAGAGGTTACAGGATTGAACTCCATCGCCTAATTTTAGTATGCCTACGTATCCCGTGATTTCTAATAAATTAATTCAAAAAAAATCGAATTTTACTTAAAATATGGCCCTAAAATCGTATGAATCTGAAGAGTAAATGATTTGGGGGAATGGTAAAGACATTTCTGATAAAGGAGGCACTAAGCTTTGTATTCAGATTTTAGAATTTAGACCCTTGGGATGATAGCTGTTTTGGTGGGGTCGGAGAGGACATAAGGTAACAGTTGTGGGTAGGTGTGGATGTAGAGGAGAAGGGGAACATTTAAAAAGTGGACAGGATTCGGATCCACATGCCAAACGAAAGAGGGACCATCCTCAGCCACAGCTTCTCAATAGTAAGTAGTATACTTCCAATTTCAAAATCTCAAAATTCTTACTTAAACTTAATTTTATTGATTTAAATATTTTTTTTAAAAAAAAAAAATTAAACTTGATTTGTTGACTCGCTCGATTCAAGATCATATTTAGTTAAAAAGTGCAACTTAGACTAGAGTCAACCAAACCCGATTAATTTATTCTAAAATATAAGCATGCTAACTTAACCTATTTACAATATGGATTGATTAAAGTCAAATTATCGGAATTTATATAATATAAACATACAGGAATTTCATCTATAATGTACTTTAGTATTATAAGACATGATGTGTGAGAGGGACACACGTATTTACAATGTTGATGATTTAGTTGTAGAGACTTGTTTTTTTATAAATTTCTCTTTATTTAAAATATACTAATACAATGTATATGCATCTAATTATTTAATTAATTTGATGGTGTTTTAATTATTTTTAAATATTTAAAGTTTATAATCTTAAAAAACATGATTTAAAGTTCGAGACCTCGTAGCTGAACTTGGGTATCACCTGTGAGGATTTTACACTGGATTTCCTGCAGTTTTCCACATATAAATTCTAAAAAAAAAAAATAACTTAATGGATCAATCAGAATAACTTTGACAGACTATATATCTTAGAAATAATATACTCAATTGATCTATCATCATCTTATTCAATGAGACCATATTTAAATATAAAAGATAATGTAATATGCACTATTATACATGTGATCATCCTTTAATTTAAAATTAAATTATTTAGTAAGTAAATTGGTGTGAAGCATTAATTTTCTTGAACCCAACCCAAGGGTTGGGATTCGCAAAAAGTTGTTCGGTTGGTTTCGGGTTGAACTGCTTAGATTAAAGAATGGGTAAATTGGATTAGAGTTGAGAAAACAAAGGTTTGGTTGCAATCAACTTGATCCGAATGCAAAGTTTGGCTCATGATCGCTTTCAGTTTTAATTAGAAATATTATTTTATCTTAATTTTTTATTTTTTTATATCTTTAAAATAATTTGAGTTTGGTCAAATAGAGTCAAGAAAAGAATTTATTACTATTTACAGACATTATAACTCGAACCAAACCTGATTCGAACCATTTCCACATCTGCATTTAGATGTTAGAGGAATTAAATGGTGCGTCTGAACTGCACATTTTCTTCATGTTTTGGTCTGGTCTGTATTGGTGGTGTTCATGGCCCAGTCTTGCAGAACTTCAATTAATGGGCCTACAGTGCTATCGATTAGTGAGGTGCAATTTGAATCCTAGCCATAAATCCTCCAATCTATTTTGAAAGAGACCAAGCCCTTGATGGGCTATAAAAAGGAAAAAAAATATTCAACCAAAGATGATTAAGACTCTAAGAAAGACGACAGATATATCGATATTTTTTTTTTAAATAAGAAATATTGAATTTGACTTTTCATTCATTTTTGTGGTGTGAATAGTACAAAGATAATCAGTGTCCTCAAGCATTTTTTAAAATCTCACATTATCCGAATTAAGTTTTTTTTTTTAATTTACATGTGGAAAACTGTGAAAAATTCAATGTAAAACCCCCACAGGTGATACCCACTACTATTAAAGCACACAGATTGAGACCATGGGGTTCGAATATGACACTTCCCACTTCCTAAAGTGAGAGATTACTAGTTGAGTTACACCCATATGAATAAGTTTAATTAGCCATATCCATATAGACCACTTTGTACATAACTAAAGAGTACAATATTTTGCAAACTTTGATATTTTGAATAAAATGAATTTTTGATTAAGTTAAGTTAATCAATCATTCAGAAAATCTATTTTTATTTATAGTCAACTCGACTCACCTGAAATATTGCCACCTCTAACTATTGGAAGGGATCTATGGATATGTGATTATCATACTTAACTGATTTTTCAAAAGTTAAATGGGCTCAAACTTTGGCTCGTTACTGTCTAAATTTTGATAATATTTAAGTTTTTTTTTAAAAAAAAATAACAAAAATAATCTTAAAATAAGTTGAAGCAGCCAATATTTGAACAAGTCTGATCATAATTCCAAGTTTAAGTACGTGGGTTCAAATCTTTTGGATGTTAGATAAGTAATCAACTTATAATTTTTTTAGCAAATCTAATTATAAAAATATTAGCTTTAAATTAATGAAATAAATAATTTTAATGGTAAATTATTATAATGATAACGAGAAAATATGTCAACGATAATTTATCGAATTGATTGTTCTGATTTCAAGTATTTATTATTCACTGCAATCTACTTTGAGGGAAAGAAAGATTTCATATGAGATTTTCATAATTTTTTTCTTTTAGTCTTAGTTTTTGTGAAATCTTCATATAAAATTTAGCCTGTGGGGTGATTTGCACTTTTTGTCTAATTTGATATTACTTTATTTTTTATAGTCTATTAATTTAATTTGATGAATTTTTATTATTAAATAAAGTTAGAATTTTAAGAATATTAAAAACACAACATCACTTGTTCGAATAAAATAAATTTTGTGTACCCATCAAACTAAGTGCACAAGAGACGTTGATATTGAGAAATCTAAGATGGACCCACCAGACCCATTATTTTAGAGGTGCAACTTACATGAGAAGGCTGATTTGAGAGCCCAAGCTTAGCCCGGTCAACAAATTATTATTATTCTTCGACTCAACACATATTTTTACGCTATTTTGAGATGCTTAATCCAAGCTATCTTTTAAAATCCTAACCCATTTATAGTTCAGGCTGAACAATTAGATTGAGTCAAATGAGTCACAGATCAACTTGTGTAATTAAGGATATAATTATTGAATAAATATACATTGTGTTGATATGTTTAAAACAAAATAAATAAACTCTAGACACAAACTTTCACTATCAAAACATAATCACTTTAAAAAGTTAAGTTTCAAAGAATCCTCAAATAAAGATATATACAAAATGATGTGTAACAACTTTGCACTCGACCCAACACAATATTTTGTCAGGCTTGGACTCGCACGACTTTACATTGAGTCCATGCTCAGTTCCTCGTCCAAATGTGTTGTGCTAGAATGGAAGCGAACTTCCTCGTATAAACTCCTTACAAAGTTAGCTCCGGGGTGATGTGAAATTTTTTTTTCTACACCTAACCAACTGTCTTCCATCGATCGCACCGATGGTGCCTGCCAATTGCACAGATAAAAGTCTACTCATTTCCAAGTCGGCCGAGGCGTCACAACATAATATGTGTCTCTATATAAATTTTGAGTAATTCAGACCAGTCGAGTTATACAAATCATAATACTTAAGTTGAACATATATTTTGTTTGACACTTTGACTACATTAGTCCATCCATCATTTTTCATGCCAAGTCATTCAAGTTGTGATTGATCCTAACCCAAATCACACCTCTCCGAATCAACCTATTGGCAGATGTTGAGGCCCAGACGTCCTACAACTCAAAAGCATGGGTTGCTATCCATGCAACATAGTGTAGAAGTCCATGTGGATTAGGACCCACACACACAAAGCCCAGCCCAAGTGGGCTAGGCCTTTTTAATTGTTGAGAAGTGGGCCCCCATGTCTTCTGCCAACTATGATATTGATTCCATTAGGACTACATGCTCCCAGAGAAGAATGATTGTACTAAAAAAATTGAGCACCAAAGACCTAGTTGGATCCTCGAGGGAAATAATAAGGCACTCTTTGGTTGGGACCAGGGGTCTAAAAATGGTGGATCCAAGATCTCAGCCTATTATTTCAGCCGACACGGCGAGTTCTTGGGTCCACTATTTTTCAGCCGATATCTCGTTGATATTGGACGCTATTTTCTCTCTCTCTCTTTTACAAATCTCGACCGTATCGGCCGATATCAGCGAGATCTCAGTCAACTGTACGGCCGAGGTATCTCGGGAGTAAAAAAACCTGAGATATCTCGGCCAATATAAGATATCTCAAGCATTTTTTTGACCCCTGGTTGGGACTCGACTGTAGGGCCCCTACCTTTTGAAGAGTACATTTATCTTTTATTTAATTATCTTCGTTTGTGGAATATTCTATTAATTCTAATTTTTTGTCAACTTTTTAATTTAATTTTATAAAAAATTAATAATATAAATCACTCTATTATCTATCATATTTTTCTATATTTTCATATCCTTGTCTTACCTTGTTGGCTATCATTTATACCAAACAAAAGACATTTTCAACTATTATTCATATACCAAAAATTAATTTGTATGAGAATTAAAGTCATTAATATATAATAAACATAATTTCTTGATTCTACAGATCCTCAATTCAATTATCTATTTTATATCCTCGTGTTAGATAACTAAATTTGTTAAAGCTTCATTTCATTTATGAAAAATAAGCCAACCCTTCATTCCTCTTTTTATTCTGAGGCCATGCGATTAGTCCAGTGGTCTCTCACGGCGTGGGTTTGCTCCTCATGTCTTTCTTTGAAAAAAATATAATGTCAATATAAAATAAAGAGAGAAATGTAAAATAGTAATATTAAACTTATAATTCACTATTATTGAAATAATTTAAAATTTTAAAATATAAACTTAAACTTATTATAATTGAATTTCCTTACCTAATCATTTCTTCTAAAAAAATTGTAGAATATTTGGAGCTCTATCTACAACCTAGCAGAGAACATTATTCCGTGATAAATTAAAAAAAAAAATTATTTAATTTTTTAATTATTATTATAAATTGTAAAATGAGAAAAAATTAAATCAGTAAAATGTCCAATCAATTACCAAATCAAAGTGTGAGATATTTTGTCAGCCGTCTAGTTCTCTGATTCACCATTGCACCTCACTCCCAACTAGAACCGAAATCAGAAACCGGTGGGTCCCTCTTTTTCGGAAAGTACATAAATTATCCCTAATAATGCAACCCACTTTCACTGACGATCAGGGCAAGATGGTCATTTTAAAGCAAAGGAGTTATGAGCTCCAATTATCGCTACGGGAGTGGCCCCCACATTCCGCCACCCTCTGATGGTCTGTCCTTTTATGTCTCTCCAAATTTCCATGGTACAATCGTATTTATGGAAGTCTATTATCATATCAAATAAAATAAAATATATTAATTTATTCTTCTATAAAAATAAATTTGTTTTTCTTTTTGAATTTATATTTGAAAATTATGAGATAAAGTGATAAACAACATAAAATCGCTCTGAGTAAGTCTACTATCTTTAAAGTACATTAAAATTCAATTGTGAGAGTTTAAATCTGCAACCACCACTTCTTAAAATCGGAGATAATCAATTAAAATACATCTATCTAAATAAATTTATTTTTATTATGACAAAGTCGAAAGAAGGGATTTACTACCTTTGACAAGGAAAATAGAAAAGAAAATAGCGAAACAATATAAATGATATTTATATATGAGGTATTTTGTAGGTTGGTAAGGTTACTTTAAAATTAAAATTTAGAATTGGTGGTATTTTTAACAATAAGATTTTATAAGCATTTTTAGCCCAGGTGCAAAGGCCCATGCGAGGCCATTTGATGAAAAATTCATTTTTTTTTCTAAATTTAAAGATTACCTTATTTGATGTATCTTCATCAAAAATCTATTATTATAAATTAAAATATTTATTAAATAATTTTAATTTTCAATTAAGTAACTATAGACTAAAATTATCCGATAAACTTTAATTTAAATAATTTAATAGTTTTTACGATGAACTATCCAATTATCTAAAAGATCGACTCTTTTATCACAGAGGAGAAGCATAGAACCATCTAGTGAAAATTAACATTTAATCATGAATCTAAATTTTTAGATATATTATGGCAGCACTTATACACACCTGATTTTTCTGCGTCTACACACTTGAATCTAAATTTTCGTGGCAAATTACAATTTTACCCCCGCATTTCCAATCATTCGAATGAATATCCAGTTCATTTTGACATTCATTCGAATGAATGCTCAAGTATAATTTCAATTCATTCGAATGAATAGGCTGAACAGTAACACGGAATACTGCTCAGCCCCATTCATTCGAATGAATAAATAGTTTCAAGCATTTATTCAAATGAATGGGCCTCATTCATTTGAATGAACATAATTTCAACTATAGATTCAAATGAATGGGCCTCATTAATTCGAATGACTGCTACAGTAGTAGCATTATTTAAATGATAAAATTTATTTTAAAACTTTAAACTTATTTTTTGAGCCGTGTGTATTTTCAAAATTTCTCAAATTAAATATCCGGACTAATTACGATAATCTGATAAAAATACTTTAAGACTTTAAGGTCTTTTGATACTCCTAAATATTTAAAACACAATATTTTACAAATAAGGGTATCTCTAGACCATGCCGAAAATACATTTAGAATTGTCAAAAGACCTTTAAGTCTTAAAGTATTTTTATCAGGTTATCGTAATTAGTTCGGATATTTAATTTGAGAAATTTTAGAAATACACAGTGCCTAACAAATAACTTATGTTGTCGATGCTATAAAATATTATTTAAAACATATATAGTTATTTTTTAAGCACTGTGTATTTCTAAAATTTCTCAAATTAAATATCCGGACTAATTACGATAACCTGATAAAAATACTTTAAGACTTAAGGTCTTTTGACACTTCTAAATGTGTTTTCGACGTAGCCTAGGAATACCCTTATTTGTTAAATACTGTGTTTTAAATATTTAGGAGTATCAAAAGACCTTAAAGTCTTAAACTATTTTTATCAGATTATCGTAATTAGTTCAGATATTTAATTTAAAAAATTTTAAAAATACATACGGCTCAAAAATAATTTTAAAATTTTAAAATAAATTTTATTATTTAAACAATGCTACTAGTGTAGCAACCATTCGAATGATCGAGGCCCATTCAAATGTATAGTTGAAATTATATTCGGCCTATTCATTTGAATGAATGCTTGAAACTATTTATCCATTCAAATGAATGGAGGTGAGCAGTATTTCGTGTTACTGTTTAACTCATTCATTTGAATGAATTGAAATTACACTTGGACATTAATTCATTTGAATAAATGTCAAAATAAATTGATGATTCATTTAAATGATTGAAAATATGAGGGTAAAATAATAATTTGCTATAAAAATCTATGTTTGAACGTGTAGAGGCAGAAAAATGGGTGTGTGTAAGTGCTCCTGTATTATTCTAATTCTTATACTCAAATTTAATTAAAAAAATTCATCCTGATTCAATCATTTAGATTTAATTTACATGCCCATTCATCTCGAGGGCTGACGTCAGCGAGTAAAGGAACAAAAGCTGTCCTTCATGGTAATGATTATAGCTGATGTCATTAACTTTAATTAGCACTAGCAGTTGGATCACATCACAATTCTGACAACCTGACCTACTGCTTATTTTGTTCGGTGAGTCTATCACTCTTTTACAATTTACACTCGGCAGTCACTTGACTCATTGAGTCACTTTCACGCTTGGCAGGCCGAGATTTCAGCTCGAGCCGGATTAAAATTGAAAAGCCCTGAGCCTGATAAACATGAGGAGCCCAATAAAAAAGCTCAAGCCCAAATGGAAGTCTGAAAACAAACCATTTTTTTTTTTAAATGAACCATCTATTTTTTAAGAAAAACAAAGACGGTGGAGAATCCACATAACCCTTTTTTTTTTTAAAAAAAAAGGAAATCCAATGGAGATAAGAACAGGAAGAGAGATTTTTAAAATAAAAATAAAAGTGAAATATGTGTACAAAACGGGCCTGGAGAAAAAATATAAAAAAGAATAAAAAGAAAAACGAGTCACAGATGCGCTTTTGAAGGTGAAGCTGGAAAAAAATTAAAAAAAAATTCAGACAAAAAGAGAAATGAAAAGCAGGATCAATGTAAAATAAATTAAAAAATAGAAAATAACGAGGACCTCTTGAAAGGTAAAATTATAAATTTGGCTTTCCAATTTTATGATAATTTACCTGAGCCAAAAAGATGCCAAAATCATTTATTGGACGACAATATTATTCAAATAAGAGCTTTTTTATTATATGGATCTAACAACTTATTTTAGTTGTTTGGGCCTCCAAATACCCACTTGCATAGCCCATATATTGTTGAATTTCTTATAAAAGAAGCGGCCAGCAAGTAAAAAAAGATGAAAATTCTCTAGAAGGAAATGGCACCTCGCAGGAGTGCAAAATTCGGTATCGGTCGATACGATATATCGTTATCGGCCGATATTATTCTTTCTCCTCTTTTTTTTTTTTTTTTAAAAAAAGGCTGATATTGGCCGATATGATACAACCGAGAGATCGGCCGATATGATACGTATCGACCGATATTTGCACCCCTAGGCACCTCGCATGGCCGATCGTAGTGTTATTTTAGAATTGCTCTCACCATTAAATTACAATCCATTCAAAATTGTCCACTTTTACTATTGATTTTGAGACCTTAAAGATCATGATTTTTTAAATTCAAATAAACTTAATTCTTAATGAGAAATATCATCTGTAAGATACATTTCAAATGGACTCAACTCACCTTATCCCCTGAAACCCCCCACTCATGTGGGCTTCACCAACCCACCTGGGCGCTATCGCTCATGAGCGACATTGCCCAGGTGTATATATATAGCTTTTTCAAGCTCTGGAGAGCCAAACAAGTAGCTCATTTTGAAATTCAATCATTCAAAATACAAGTAAATGTAGTGTTTTTTATATGCAGAAGAAAGTCTCATGTGCAGTAAAACCTCTATAATGTAATATGGTTGAGACCATAGTACATATATGACATAATAGAGGTTACTAAATTAGAGGGTTTAGCAGTATTCCTTTTTAAAAATCTTCTATACGACTTCTCTTTGTAGAAACAAATCACTCTATTCATTTATATACCTGTTCTGTTCATTGAGAACAGAGTGCCTGCACTGTCCCAAAGAATGAGAAAGTTTATCTAAAATTCTATCTCAGATTACTTTTTTGGAGTTTAGTCCTTACTCACTTTTCGAGTAATTTTGTATTATGAATTTTTTAATCTAACAAGTGATTTTAGAGTTTAGATGATGTTCTATTCGTACCTTTACGCATTTTGATTTAACATGGATGATTGGTTAAAGGGGTGCCAACTACAATCAAATTTGAATTTGTGAAAATTAGTTAGGACTACAACTCTGTATCTGGTGAGTTGGGCCGAGTTTTCAATTTGCCTGAGTATGTGCCCAATTGAGCTTGGGTCAACTCACTTTAGTCAAACCCAAGAGAACTAAAACTGTATTGACAAGACGCATGCCTGATTTCCTAGTCCAAAAATGTATTTCCTCAAGTTTACTTGAGCCTAGAATGATTTTTTTTTTTTTTTTTGCATTATTCTATTAAACATATAAAATATATGTTATATGCATTTTATTTTTTGCAAATTAATTGAAGAAAATTAGATTTCATAAATTATAGTTCAAAGTTGGCATTTCAGGCTTAATTTGGGCTTTAATGCAGTAGGCCTGATCTGGCCCAAATTCTATTTTGGGCCTTTTTAGGCTAAAAATCAGTCTGATCGAAGCCCGAGTAAATCCAAACCTAATTTTTTTATTTTTATTGTGGACTCTAGAGCTCGATTAGAGCTAGCCTAAGTTAGAGAGATTTAAATTGAAGTTATTGAACACCACAACATATCAAAATGTAATACAGCTCTTTTGAATATATTCTAATCTAAAGTGGGCCACTAGATTTGATAGTAGATAACGAACTGATCCAACAAAATGATATCCATGATTCTAATGCTTGATACTGTGTATTAAGTAATAGGAGGGAAGAATTTAAAAAAGAAAAAAAAAATTATCATCTGAAGTGGGTCCACTAGATTTATTATTATTATTACTATTGTAGATATTACCACCCTACAATGAATCGATAAAATGAAATCTGATACCATTGAAGTTTGATCTGAAATGAGAAATAAAATTTAAAAAACGAAGAGAATAAAATAAACAAATGAAAAAAAATAATACAAAAAAGTAGGAGGGAAGAGTTTAGAAAAGAAAAGAAAAAAAAATGTATCATCTGAAATGGGTCCACCAACAAACGAAAAAAATGAGCACAGAACAAAGCCGCTACTGATTTCATATCAGAGCCAGGTTTCGATCCTGGGACATGTGGGTTATGGGCCCACCACGCTTCCGCTGCGCCACTCTGATTTTGTGTTAGAATCTCCCAAAACATTAATTTTATTACCGATTAAAGATAAATGATAGTTAAAATATATGTAAAATTCATGAAAAGTAGATTTTAAAAAAATATTTTGAGATTGAATCTTTTTAATCTTAAAATAAAAATTAATTTTTGTTGAAATTAATTTTTTATCAAATTTTAATATTTTATTTTTAGGTACCTATCTCTCTCCTATTCAATTTAGTGAATGGTTTTTTCGTTAATTTTAATTTTTATAAGTTGATTGTTGATGTGATCTATTTTGTATTTCATATTGGAATTAAATATTTTAATGATATAAATATGATTAGACTTTTAATTAGATATTTTTTCATTGATTAATTAATTGAATTATATAATAAATGATATATTCTTTGTACAATGACTAGTTTAATATTAAAAAAATTATTTAATATTTTCTTTATGAATTTAATTGTTCATCAATCTTTGCTTACGTGGTTAGATCTATTTCCTTCCTTAGACTTGAATATTGGATCTATCATTAGAGAAATCAATTGGGTGGCCAAGAACCTACCTCTCACTTCTGAAGGATCACTCTTAATTTTGCTTAATATGTGTGGAGGCTTGAAGATCTTAGTCTTGAAAAAAGAAAAATCAATTAGATGGAGCATGATAACTTCATAGACTTTTTAATTAAGTGATCTTCAATGGTGATTTTAATAATTTTACATAATTTAATATGAGAAATATGGCTATCAGGGCTGGCCCTGGCTTTAAGCAACTAGGCCGCCCCCTAGGACCCTCAATGTGACCAATGGGTTGAAGGGGCCCAACTTGCACTACTCTCAGGGACTCTGAGATTTCAAGGCCGGTACTGATGGCTATACACTTATATAAAAATTGATGAATAGTTTAAATTTTGAAATAGATATAAGCTGAAATCACATATTTTTCAACTGCTCCAGCAAGGAGGGCCCTATTTTTTTAGGATTTTAGATTTCTATGGCTCCCAGAACATTCCTTCGCAACTTAATTATTTTTTTTAATGATGGAGGGGGGGATTTCAAGCACAGCCCTACTAAACTCTCTTTCGAATGATGTCCCACACATCCACATGATAGCCACCGAATTATGCTACAGGAATTCGAACTTGCACCATCTCACTTCCTGAGACAAAATATTACCAACTGAACTACCTCGTGTAAGGTTCCTCTACACCTTAATTTTTACATGGAACATGACAATCAATTGACATGGCACATCGATTTGTTTGCATGGCTCAACATGCATCAAACATTTCTCCTTCTCACCATTGTAAACAAAAAGATAAAACCAAGATTGAAAATATCTAAAGTGCATAAAATGTAGTCAAGTTCTGCCAATATAACCACATCATAACTTGCAAAATCAGCTGCTTCCTAGTAACCAATGCCAAGAGCAACCTCATTTTCATCAATCATTTGCCGGATAAACCTCTTTACATGTCTTTCCCCAAAATTCCGGTCAGCAACCAATATGCCCACTAAATAAACTGCTCTCGTTATCAAATTGAGATCAATATTCTTTTGTTTAAGCATGCCTATAATAATACAGTTCAACTGCCACAGAAACAACAGCTTGAGTTATAAAGCTTCGATGAACAATTAATCAACATGTCAAATAAACAAAATTTTAAAAGATAGGTGAATTTAATAAGAACGTCCATTCTAACACGGATAAAATTTGTTAAGAGAGACAAAATGGGGTGAAATTCCCATTTTATTCCTACCGGTGTATCGCTCATCAAGTACCGATGTATTGATATGCAAAGCGACGTGTTATCGGCACATCGATACTTGATGAGCGGTACACCGATAGGAATAAAATGAGAATTTTACTCTATTCCGTATCTTTTAACAAATTTTACTCGTGTTAGGATGACTGACCATCTAATAATTGCATATTTTAAAAGATGAGTTTATCTAAACTTTTTACCCCCATCTCTCAACTTTTAAAAATTCTTCTTAAAGGAATGATTTTCGTATTATCTAGAATAACTCTCCACTAGAAGTTACTTGGGTAATTCTTTCAAAATTTACCCTCCAACTAAACGTAGTCTCGGCTTCTTTATTAATTTTTTTTTTAAAAAGTAAAAGTATACAAAAAGTGTACTTTCAAATATATTAATGAGAAATTCCTAACTACCTTTTCAATAAATTAGTTTTTACAAATTTTGAATACTATTGATTGGATCAGTACAGTGAATGACACGTGTCGAGTGGATAGTGTTGCACGGAATAAGACAGGACGAGATCTTCATTTCAGACATATTTCAAAATGATTAAGGATATTTTTGTCACTTAAAAATAATAAGCTCGAAAAATACAAGCTTGCAGAGATCAGAAGGAAACGTCTCTCCTCTTCTCTTCTCTTCTCTTCTCTTCTCTCAAGCATCAATTTCCCGAAAGCAAAGAAATTTAAAAGGAAAAAGAGAAAAGGGAAAAGGAATCATCTTTTTCTACTAATTTGAAACCTTAAATAAGGCATTCAAGTACTCTGAATTTCTAATTTTGTTTTTGTCTATGATTGTAAGAAGAAAGAATCTGAATTTCTAGTTTGTTTTCCTGGAAATTGGTTTCCTTGGAAAGAAGTAGAAATTGAGAAGATGAGCAACCATAAGAAGAGGACTTTCAAGATAGAAGCGTTCAAGCATCGGGTAGAGTTGGATCCAAAATACGCAGACAAGACGTGGAAGGTTTTGGAGCATGCGATTAATGAAATTTACAATCACAACGCCAGCGGTCTTAGCTTTGAAGAACTTTACAGGTTTACTTCTTTTGCTCTTCTTCTTCTTCTTCCGTTTCTTCTGCTTCTGTTTTTGTCCTTTTTTTTCTTTAAGGTATTGATGATGATGATGATTGCTTTATTATGGTCCTGTTTGGAAGGAATTTCAGTAAAATTTATAATTTCTTAACTTTTGGAATCACTCAATTCCTTTAATTTTGGAATTGGTTAGTCATCAACTGGATTACTAACTTTTGGAATTAGCCAATTCAGATAAATCTTTGGAACTCAAAGAATTCTTAGAAATTATTGGTTGTGAAACGGTTCGTCCTCAACTGGATGATTAACTTTTGATTGGGCCTATATTTAAACCTTCTTTTGAATTTTTTTTCCCTTCATACTCATTATTATCCCATAATTGTATTTGGCTATTTGTACCATTAGATTAAGCACAAGTCGTATGGATGGTAAAACTGTACAACCTTTGATATCATACTTAGAACAATTTAGAACAATTTATTTAAGTTGAATTTTGGTACACTTTGTTTAGAAATGAATCATTCAAACTAACTCATCCTCCTCGTCTAAAATAAACCGTATAAAAAGTTAGTCATTCAGTTTTCAATGAACTGGTTCAAACAGATTCTCTAAGAATTCCTGCATTACTGAGAGGATTTGAATTATAAGCTGGAATATGACACAAGGAAAACATTAGTCTTGTGCATTATTTACTTCAGCAGCTATTTCCCACCAATTAACTGCTTTATGTTTGAGCAACAGCATCAGTTCTCCACTTAAGAATAAGAACTTTTGATATTTAAGCTTCTCCTTTCTATTTAGGAATGCTTACAATATGGTACTTCACAAATTTGGAGAGAAACTTTACTCTGGACTTGTTACCACTATGACATGGCATCTGAAAGAAATGTCAAAATCAATCGAAGTTGCTCAGGGAGGTTTATTTCTAGAGGAGATGAACAGGAAATGGGAGGATCATAATAAGGCATTACTGATGATCAGAGACATACTGATGTACATGGATCGCACTTTTGTTCCAAGTTCTCAGAAGACACCTGTCCATGAACTTGGACTGAATCTCTGGAGGGACAATATCATCCATTCCTGCAAAATCCAGAAGAGATTGCTCCATACACTCATTGACCTTGTGAATAAAGAGCGAACAGGTGAAGTTATAAATCGAGGTTTAATGAGGAACGTAATAGAGATGCTGATGGATTTGGGCCCTTCTGTTTACCAAGAAGACTTTGAGAAACCTTTTCTGGAGGTCTCAGCTAACTTCTACAGGGCAGAGTCTCAGCAGTTCATTGAGCATTGTGATTGTGGTGAGTACCTAAAGAAAGCTGAGAGGCGGCTACATGAAGAGATGGAGAGAGTTACACACTATTTAGATGCCAAAAGCGAAGATAAGATAACAAATGTGGTAGAGAAGGAGATGATCGCAAACCAGATGCAGAGATTAGTCCACATGGAGAACTCTGGATTGGTGAATATGCTTATTGATGACAAATATGATGATTTGGGTAGGATGTACAGTCTATTTCGTCGAGTCCCTGATGGCCTCTCTACAATAAGAGAGGTGATGACCAATCATCTTCGTGAAACTGGAAGACAGTTGGTTACTGATCCTGAGAAATTGAGGGATCCAGTGGACTTTGTTCAGAGACTCCTGGATGAGAAGGATAAATATGATGAGATAATCAGCTTGTCATTCAACAATGACAAGGCATTTCAAAATGCCCTAACTTCTTCATTTGAGTACTTCATCAATTTAAATCCCAGGTCTCCTGAGTTCATTTCCTTATTTGTTGATGATAAACTCCGTAAGGGCCTGAAAGAGGTCAGTGAAGAAGATATAGAAGTTGTCCTCGACAAAGTGATGATGCTATTCCGCTTCCTTCAAGAAAAGGATATATTTGAGAAGTACTATAAACAACATCTGGCAAAACGGTTGCTCTCGGGCAAAACGGTTTCTGATGATGCAGAAAGAAGTCTAATAGTTAAGCTCAAAACAGAATGTGGTTATCAGTTTACATCTAAATTGGAAGGCATGTTTACAGATATGAAGACCTCTCAAGACACAATGCAAGGGTTTTATGCTAGTCAGTCAGCCGATGCTGTGGATGGTCCTACTTTAGCTGTCCAGGTTCTGACCACAGGTTATTGGCCCACTCAGCCCACCACTGCTTGTAACCTGCCAGCTGAAATTCTTGGTGTGTGTGAGAGGTTTCGAACATACTACCTCGGCACTCATACAGGGCGTAGATTGTCTTGGCAAACAAATATGGGTACAGCAGATCTGAAAGCAACATTTGGAAAGGGTCAGAAGCATGAATTGAATGTATCGACACATCAGATGTGTGTTCTTATGCTCTTTAATTCGGCAGATCGCTTGTGCTACAAGGAGATCGAACAGGCAACAGAAATACCGGCTTCAGATTTGAAAAGATGCTTGCAGTCACTAGCTTGCGTCAAGGGTAAGAATGTCCTTAGGAAGGATCCCATGGGCATGGACATTGGTGATGATGATGCATTCTTCTTCAATGACAAGTTCACTAGCAAGTTTTATAAGGTGAAGATACGGACAGTTGTTGCGCAGAAAGAGTCAGAGCCAGAAAAGCAGGAGACACGTCAGAGGGTTGAAGAAGACAGAAAGCCCCAAATTGAGGCTTCCATTGTGAGGATTATGAAATCTAGGAGGGTCCTAGATCACAACAATATTGTGGCTGAAGTCACGAAGCAGCTGCAGTCACGATTTCTGCCAAACCCTATTGTCATAAAAAAGCGGATTGAGTCTCTCATTGAGCGTGAGTTTTTGGAGAGGGACAAAGAAGACAGGAAATTGTACCGATATCTTGCCTGAAAACTACCATATCTCTGCAGGTTTTATCAGCTGAGTTGTATCCAATTGGTAAGAAACCAGCTGAATTGTATCAATTGTGTGAAAGCACCCCACGTTTCTGTTCGCTTTGGTGCTGAATTCCTTTTCTCCCTTCTTATTTATTTATTTATTTGAGAAGTTGATATTGAATTGTCACTTAATGCAATCCCCTTATCTCTTTGGTCCAATCAAATTACTTAGCATCAATGCCAAATTTCAGACTTCTTGTGAGTTGTGAATATTGTGTTTAACAGTTGTACAGATTGGCTTCTCTGAAATACTTTTTTTTTTTTTTTTCCAATTGCTGAGCCATCTTTCACTCATGATTTTTCATCTCTGTCTGTCTTTCTCTCTGTCTTGTCTCTGGAAAGCTGCACAAGCTTTTCATTAATCAAAGAAAAACAAGTTGCTGTATCTATTAAAGTAGTATGCCAAGCTATGGTCAATCTACAATTTTCTGACTGACTATATACAGGTTCTAAAATACAGGTATTTGTTTCCACTCTCTTTACACACAAACTCTATGATGCAGCTCCAGACTTGGATCCATATACTCAATCCAATCACAATCTAAATCTAATGTGGCAAATCCCAAAGAATCAAATTCATTTTGATTCTCCGATATATTAAGAGCCAAGATGCTTGTTTACCTTCAAAGATGAACTCAGTGTCGCTTGTTCGAAACTTCTCAAGAAATGGCTCACAAGATCATTTATTTCCAAATTTCACATCATCTTTTGAAGGCCCTACAAACATTTACAAGCATTTGAAACAACAGGCAGAGATTGAAGTTGTAGGCTGTGTTTGGATCAGGGGGGATTATGGTTGGGAACTGAAATCACTTTAAAAATTAAACTTCTCCTATTTGGATCTGCCAAGAACAGGGGAATTTGAGCACCTAGCTAAACAAACTCACCCAAAATGGATTCCACGTGGATAATGATTCTTGCTTTTGATCCAACAATCTGCTCTGATAAGTGTATTCTGCAGGTCAGATTTTACATCTTTATCAAAACTTGTCACAAGATGTGGTTCCTGCTTTGTCGTCCTTTTAATTGTCATCATATAACATCCTATCTAATTTCAAAATGTTCCTTGATTCTACTTATCCATTGATCTCTTGTAGGGCTATATATTCAAACTTAGTTGTGCATTCCTTCCTTTTCCATCTCCTTGCCAAACTTGCTTCACTAATTGACTGCCTCCCACAACAGAATCTAACTTTGTGCTCTATTTCTTGTACTCGTTTGCCTTGGAGTCACAACCAACGCTTGTATCATGCAAGTCATAGTTCCTTTTTTCCCTCCTTTTGGCAAGAGAAGAGAATTCATCACCTCTGTATCAGTATCACAAGTAGTGCCCTCCGATAAGTGAGCAACAAAAAATGGAGCTGATATTGATTTGGAAAGATATTGAAGGTGACACTAATTTTAAAACAGATGCTAGCACAAAGTTGTTCTCTGGATAGGCCCATTGGCTGTATTGCCTTCCTGATGCTCATTGATTTTCATACTCAAATACTCTTAATTGCATTCAGCAGCTGCCCCCCTGCTTGGATGCATCCTCTTCTGATTGCACTGCATTAAGGGGTTGTGCAAAATGTCTTCTTTCACAGCCTGTTATTACATTGGTGACCCAATACCCATATATCAAGCCCTGCCCAAGGTCTAGAACCACAGGGTGATGATATCTGACTCGTAATTCAAACAAGGAAATTAGGCAAACTGACCTCCTGTTTTGTTTTTCGTTTTTGTTTTTATGTAGAACTAGGGGAAAAAAAGCACTCAGTTATTCACTTGAGTTCTCAGAGCTGGACAAAGGTCTTCCTCCGTTATTCGCTTCACGTCTGATGCAAGGCAACTCAGCCAAGTCTTAGCTTAGAGAGACTTCAGATTCTCGCCATACCAACACATGCGTATTGTCGAACAACAAACCACTGAGTTCTCAGAGCTGGACAAAGGCCAGACCTCCTCATTCTCATATGCTGCAAAGCAAAGCAATCAAGATACTTTTGGCTTGTGAATGGAAGATCAAGAAACAGAATTTTGCCAATTATTGACATCATCAGAAGCGAAGAAGAGCTGGAATAACATCAGGTTGAATGGGTGAAACGATCAAATCTTTGTGTCCCTGTTGATTTTGAGAATTGATGGAATAAAGTAGAATGAAACACATGAACTTGAATCCTTACCATTCTCGAAGATGGTGTCACCGCCAGTATTGTAAGTGTTTTGTGAAACAAACCATGTATTCTCTAAATTCAATTTCATGCAAAATTTAACGGAAGTTATCATAGTTTGGAAATTGAGAAATAATCCAGTATAGTTGCATTGTAGCTTAGCAGTCAATCGCATTTGATGGTTGATAGATATTAAAGGAAATTCTTTGTACAGTTTAATAAAGAAATACAAAAATACAAAAAATCGTATTTGATGGGTGTAGTTGAACTGGTTGTGTCTCGTTTCACGAAGTGGGACGTTGCGGGTTTGAGTCTACATGGCCTAACCTTGGTGTGTCCTAGGGGGTAGTGGGCTCAACCGTGGGAGTTTTACGTGGGATATCTCACGGTTTTCCACATGTAAATTCAAAAAAAAAAAAAGCTGTGTAAAGAATTTCCTTTAATTATAGATACATGATTTCATCCAAAGCTAATGGTTTTGACATTTGAAAAATCACAAACATTGACTGATACAGACTTCTGTGATACCTGAAAGTGGAAATCACGAACAATGTAGATCTGCAACAGGAGAGACGATGGTGGGCACCTAGGCTTGTATCAGTTGGTGATCTCAATAAAAAGATTTTTCCAAACTCGCAGGTTTCTATGTTTCCTGCTAATGATTTCATAGCCATTTAGTTAGCACAGCAAATGCAAACTGTAGTTAATTTATGCAACAAGGGCTTTTGGCTCCACGTAAATGTGTTTTAATGGTTAGACCTTTATTTGGATTGTAATAGGACAGATTACTCTTTGGGTTAATGGCTGTAATTAGACATGTCAATTTTCGATTTGTTACATCAACTTAAGTTGAATGCAATCCAAAAAAATAAGTTTTGTCGGATATTTTGTTAGGCAATGGATAAAAAATAAATAGACAGAGTTAGATTGACAAAGGTGCACATGTTATATGCTGAATGAGTTGATTAACTCTTAAATATAAGTTAGAAATGATTACATTAAGTATTATTTGAAAATAGTTTTAATAGATGATAAATTAAGAGAACTTATTTCGGATGATTTCCAGTACAAGTAGAAGTCGTGAGATAACACTAGTATCTAGTATTTAAAGTTGAGATCTTCGTTCATGAATGACGACAGTGCTCTATAGAGCATAGTTCGAGACGATCCGAATTTCGTTGCCGCATCGTCCCGCCTGAACAGACCCTCCCCGTTTCCAATCAAAATCGTTCTATCCTCTCCTCAAATTGCCGTTCACCGCCGGGGAACTGCCGCCGCCGCCGATCAAGGTACACTTTCGTTTCTTTCTTCTCTCTCATCTTGTCTCCCTCTCTCTTGCAGCTTCTCTCATCGCTCTCTGTTTCAATTTTCCACCATTTTCCAATTTCCAAACACTAGCGTGTTTCAGATCAGATCCAAAACGCTTCGGATTCTTGGTCTTTTCATCTCAAATCTCTGTAAAAATCCATTACAGGCATAGAGTTTGAAGCTCCTCTTCGATTTCTAGGGTCGCAGATCCTGAAACAACAGAGGTATTCGCCGTCTTCAGCCCCAGATCTTTGAAATTTCTTCAGAGTCGGAGTTTCTGTTAGGTTCGTAAAATCTCTTATCAATTTCATGCACTTGTGTAATTGTAATTCTTGGTCCTCAATCTTCATGCACTTTATTAGTTTTTTATTTTGATTTTTTATTAGTTTGATTTCCAGCACTCTCCTCTTAGAATCTTGAAATTCGACATCAAGTTCTTAAAAAAGTGTTTCTTTTTTTTTTTAGCCTTTTCTGGTCGAGTTGTTCTTCGGAAAAGGAAACATTAGGATTTTATATAAAAGCCTAAACTTTTCTTCAAGGTCGAAAATCAGTACCTTTCGAGCATTCTCCTCTTCGGAATCTTGAAATTCAATGTCTAGATCTTAAAAAGCTGTGATTTTTCGAGCTTTATCTGGTCCAGTTGCTCTTCTGAAAAGGAAATCCTAGGATTTTGTATAAAAGGTCCTATATTTTTTCCTGTTCTTCTTTTACCTTCAGAATTTCGGCCTAGACCATAGAGAAGCCTCCAAGATGTCAGGCCAAAGCCAGCGGTTGAATGTTGTCCCCACCGTCACGATGCTCGGCATCATGAAGGCTCGTCTTGTTGGGGCCACGAGGGGCCATGCCCTTCTCAAGAAGAAGAGTGATGCCTTGACTGTCCAATTCCGCCAAATTCTCAAGAAGATTGTATCAGCAAAAGAATCCATGGGAGAGATCATGAAAACCTCCTCATTTGCCCTCACAGAAGCCAAGTATGTAGCTGGTGAGAATGTCAAACATGTTGTCCTCGAAAATGTCAAGTCTGCCACCCTGAAAGTCCGATCCCGCCAAGAAAATGTCGCCGGTGTCAAACTCCCGAAATTCGAGTACTTCACTGATGGTGAAATAAAAAATGACCTCACTGGACTGGCCCGTGGCGGGCAGCAGATCCAGCTCTGCCGGGCAGCATACATCAAAGCAATTGAAGTTCTTGTTGAGCTTGCATCTCTCCAAACTTCGTTCCTGACTCTTGATGAGGCTATTAAGACCACAAACCGGAGGGTGAATGCACTGGAGAATGTCGTCAAGCCAAGGCTGGAGAACACAATAAGTTACATCAAAGGAGAATTGGATGAGCTGGAGAGGGAGGATTTCTTCAGGCTGAAGAAGATTCAGGGTTACAAGAAGAGGGAGATTGAGAGGCAGCTGGCAGGAGCAAAACAATTTGCAGAGGAGCAGTTTGCAGAGAAGGTTTCATTGCAGAAGGGGATATCAGTTAATGCTGCTCGTAACTTGATGTCTGTGGCAGCAGAGAAGGATGAAGATATCATTTTCTGATCAAAGTTGGTTTTTCTCTTCTTTGATCATATGGTTTTCTCACAAGCAGCTGCTCGGTTTTTAGTAGACCATTTTTTTTTTTCAAGAAGTTTTATCATCCCATGAATAAGAATCTGATGGAACCATCTCTTTAGAGTTTGTATGTGCATAGATTCCTTTTAGTCATCTGGCTGTAATGGATTTCTTTGCGACTTTCTACTATGAGATATGCTGGTATTGAGCCCCAGACTTGCCTGTGTGTTCAGGTTTACTGATTGGTAATGATAAATTATTAATTATAAGAATTAGCCCAAAATTGCAACAATCCATTCTCAATTATTACGAACT
Organism: Chimonanthus salicifolius; assembly: GCA_013350335.1. Taxonomy (NCBI): domain Eukaryota; kingdom Viridiplantae; phylum Streptophyta; class Magnoliopsida; order Laurales; family Calycanthaceae; genus Chimonanthus; species Chimonanthus salicifolius. Next base: position 1,412,462 of record CM023538.1, read on the forward strand.
TTGTCATGGGCAATTATGTATCCTTTTACAGTTGGGTTTAATAGTAACAATTAAAATGGGTTGATCTGGAAATGGTGGACTCACATAGATGCAATGTTTTTTAACTTTTAAAAATTGAGCAAGTTCAAGTGAATTCGGTTGATATTTCTCAAATTAAGTTGATAGAAATGGTATTGACTCAGTCATTTTCACTTGATTTTTAGTGATTTTAAGTTGAACCCTGCTCAACTCACCATTACACCTCATTACTCTCAGACAAATTTCAGGAAGGAGAATTTTTTCGGTCTTTCTCTCAACTGAAATTCTGACCGATATTTCCAAAAGTGCATTTGGTTCTTTTTTTTAACCTTTCAAATTTGCGTACTATGATTGTCTATAATCTTGTATTTATATGCCTAAATGATCTTAAACGAGTTTTTCTAATTTATTTTCTACTAAATCTATTTTTAATTTTTAATTTTTTTGTTCTAATGCAGTCATTTCTAACTCTCATCCTTTAGACATGACTATACTAATAGATAATTTAGAAATGACTCTTGATGTTTGCATGACCGATAACCAAAAACCTTCTTCAAAAATAAGGACCAATAGAAAAATATTTTTGCGTAAAAAATATACCCAATTTCTCTAAACTCATGTTTATTTAGACACAGTGTCGCTTCATGGGCCAAAGGGCACCTGAAAATGGTCACACCCCCAATAAAAGGTCACACACCTCTTCAAAGAATGGCCACATCCTCCAGAAAAAGAAAAGAAAAGTTCACATCTTCTTCAAGCTGCATCTTTTAAAAAAAAAAAAAAAATTAACCTTTATTTTACTATTTTACAAACACCAAACACGCTTGTAAATCTGGATCTAATATGCATGATCCATCCAAAGCCTGTCTGCCTCTTTCATGGCCAACCAGCTGGCCATTAACATTACTAATTTCAAGCCACGAGTATCTCTTGTGACTCATTTCTCAAATAGCATCTTTGAGCAATAATACCTGAACGAAGATTAAATTATAAAAAATAAAATAAAAAATAAACTAGGGATTTGAACTGAGAATGCCGTCACGTATCTCTGCAAATGTCTTTACATCTGATCCCCATAACCTGCAACAAAGATATACTAGTATTCATTTATCCAAGGCAAAAATACAAACGTTGTCAAGAATGAGTCATATCTGGTTTGCTTATAAAAGTGAGCATGTTCATAAAAAAGAAAATGAACAAGGAAAAATATGCTCTTCTGAGAATTTTTATTTTTTAAGAGAGGTAGGTGGAGACTAATCTCATGCAGAGTTTTTATATGGTTTTTGACTTTTGTCCAACGAAACATGGTTAGGAAAGTTTTAGCAATGAAAATTTTAAGGATTCTACCACTATTAACTCATTAATTATGATTTTCTTTTGGTAGATTTGAACAATTCTCTTTTGCTGGCTTACAATTGTTATAATCTAAAAAAGAAACTTTCCAATTAGTGCAAGTGAAAAACCACCATTTCTTTTCATAAATTGCTCTTCTATCCTAATAGCAAAGAACAAGAAAGAGAAAGGGATGGTGTAAATGAAGGGATGAAAGAAAAGAGTGAGGAATTTTATTTCAAATATTTTACATTCTAGCAAAAAAGCTAAAAAAAAAAAAATTCAGTCACAGACCTTTGCTCTTTCAAATCTTTCCCAGTTAATTTTAGAAATTTGATGTACAAGAAGTTTTGGAATTGAAGATTTGCTAGAGGGAGGCCAAGTTAGAAGCAAGATGGTAGGATGCAGAGTGGCAAAGGTTTTTAGCCCTAAACAGTGATAAGTGCAGAAGTAGAACTAAAGATTGACACGAGAGATGGGATAAGCCTTCAATGATAATGAACACAAGGATAACAGTGATGATGAGATAAAACATGTTTCAGATTGATTGCTGCAAAAGTCACTTGTTTGTAGTTCCTATATCTGGGAAACAGATATTTTGATTAAATAAATTCTTTTAGTTTTTTAATAATTCTTATGAAAACCAGTTTTTTTTTTTTTTTTTTAAACTTATGGGTTTGTATGGTCGGTAACCAAAAGATACAGCAAAGGGCACATCCACAGTGAGATACATCAATAGAAAAATCATATCAATAATAAGAGCATAACAGGAAACTGCTAAACTATCAGATTCACCATTGGCTTATGTGAGCCTTACTGAGAAACTCCGACACCTACAGATGCCATATATCTAGTCAATGACGACCAATAATTGTGAAGGATGTCAAACCCATAACACCAACTGTTTTATAGTCTCTTGTCAAATGCAACCAATTTGATTAACCCATTTAATTGCAGAAGAAGAATCACTTTCATCAATAAAGGGAAACAAAATTCTTAACTATATTCAAATCTCTGAGATAGGGAAAAAATGCAAAATACAAATGTACAGATGTGCAATACAGTAACAACTACTCACCAGCAATCGATACCAACAGCTTGTGCCCCCAATTTATCAGCCTTTTCATCATCTCCAACATGAATTGCTCTATTTGCCTCCACACCAGTTTGATCTACAAATTGCCAAAAATAATCAAATGACACATATAGCATGGTCACAAAGGATAAATGAAAGGTGTTTATTATGTAGCAGCATGTGCACGTACAGCCATGGTGAAGTGACAGGTGGGTGGTTGTTAACATTACTCAAATCTGAAACCATTATTGTTATGACAGGTGCACACTCATATCATATCATGTTACACTATTGCCTTTAGTAGTAGTCTGGTAGTCATGGCATTCCATAAATGGTGTCCTTATTGTTTGGGCCAATTTCTCCTATGGACAAACTGCTTGTATCTTTCTCTTCTAATAAAACCAGGTTTGTGTGTGTATGTGTGTGTGTAGAGAGAGAGAGAGAGAGAATGCCTTCAGTATTTTTTTTTTAAAGGTAGAATGCCTTCAGTATTCTAATTTAAATTCAAGTTTATAAGAACAGGGTGAATAACTGGGGATCTGATAAACACGTGGACCATGAAATCATATACTAGAAGGCACCATAAAAATGAACCAAATGTTAATTTCTTGTTTAGAGAATAATTCAAGTGAAAATGGACTCATATGTATTCAATTAGCCATCCATACCTAGAGCAGCTCTAAAGATTTCTATAGCTGGCTTTTCATATCCAACCTCTGCTGATATGATAATAGCATCAAACCTAAAAGAAAAAATAAACTAAAATCTTCATCATCAGAGGTATAATTTGATTAAGAAAGTTGAAAGAGAATGCATATGAGAACAAGATATTCACAAAGAACATGTGTACAATGTGGACAGGATTATAAATGCAACATATGGTACAAAACAACATTTAAAATATTACATACAGGCATGGAATGGGTATAAAGAATAACCGCACAAGATCAGACTATATGTTCTACTCAATTTTTTGACATTCCTAATGTTGAATTTTCTATTGTGATTTAAAGTTGAACAAAAAAAGTTGCTTTTAGGGCAGCTATGGCACTAGATTCATATTATTTCTTTCACATGGGAGTTCCTCGTTGAAAGATATTTCAGGTAACAAGATCTAAACTCTCATGGGGACAATACAGATGCAGGAATGGAATGCTTCCTCAATCACTGCATGTGCCAAATGTGTGGAGGCCATTAGAACACACATATTAGATGTCCAAATCAACATTCATGATTACCCCACCCCTTTATTGTTTTAACTATTTATAAATTCAAAATTTTAAAGAAAAATAAAAATAAATGATAGCTAGTATTCAAGCGTAAATAGGAGTTGTATAGAAAGTTCAGCTGCTAGAAGTCTTAGGGATTGAGATATTTCCTCCTTGAGTTTACCCAAAAAAGTAATATAATTGGCTGCAAGCGGAGGTCATCTAGGAAATTTGAATTAAACGAAGATTGAAAATGGAAGACCCTTGTCATGAAATTTGTCTGTGGGTGTTTAGCCTACAGTAGCTTTCAGGCATGAAGCCTCTTGTTTCCTGGGCATGACTTCAGGTCCAGGATTTAGAGCCCTCCCACACATTTTAGTTAGCAGTAGTATCAGCAGCAATAGTATAAAGGTGGTGGTGGAGGAAGCGGCGGCAATACCACCCTCAACATAATCAAATACATGAATCGGTTCCTACTGGTACTCATTTTCACCTTTAAAAGATACATATAGACATGTTTTATGGGATGCTAATGTTGATAAGTCATGCTGATTAGAAATAATTTGATAGTTACAGAAACAATTAATGATGAATAAAAGAAGGTAACTTCATTATTACAGATGAGCAATGTTGAGATCCTTCAATAGCCTCCGTAAGCGCGTGTCAAAATTGGAGACAACTGCCAACTTAACTGCACTGAAGATTTTAAATGTCAGAATGAAAACACGAAAACCTTCTTAGAGCCAGGGCCGGCCCTGGGCATAGGCGGCGTAGGCCGCCGCCTAGGGCCCCCACGCACTTAAACTCCTTTAATATATCAGTCACAAAGGCCCCTGAAATCTCACTCCGCCTAGGGCCCCTGAGATTTTAGAGGATCTCAGGGCCGGCCTTGCTCAGAGCGGTCCTGCTAACAATCTAAACTTTTTTTATGACGAATAGACCTAAAACCCCCACCTCTCCCTGAGTACGAGGGCATTGAGTAAACTCATGATGCATGCAGCCCCAGGCAAGCCATGAGTATCGAGTTACTATAGAACTCGAGTTTGGGACCTCTGGTTCCTAAGCCAGAGTGCCTGCCAGTTGAGCTGCCTCATATGGGGTAAAATTGGAGTAATAGCACATAAAAACCCAGTCACTTTAACCGATACAGACAGAAGGAAAGTACTTGGTGAATATGACCTCCAGCATCTTTTAGATGGTTCAATGTTTCACGCGCTCCATTTGGAAGACTCCAAGCACCACCATTTGCATAGTGCTGACAGAAGAAATCACTATCAGTTGCAAACATTATAGTAAGCTTCCATTGGGACTAAGTGACTAACAACTCCTGAATGCCAAATCATGCATCTCTACATAGAAATCCTAAAAGGTAGCCATCTTCTATATAGAATTTCATTTACATTCATGTTAAATGCATGTCAAAACATGCAAATTTCAGCAGCTCTACAACTACAGGATCCCAACATAGTAAGAAATATAACCTTTAAATATTTGTAAATCAGATGCTGCTACTGGGGTTTTAAGGGAACCTCACCTCATACACTTCCTCAAAATAGTCACTACTAGGGCAACCAGTGGCTTCAGTAACAACAAGTCTCCAAAACTCCCGTCCATCTCCCTATCAACAAAGCAGATATTTAGAAGTTCCCAGCACAAATTGACACCACTTCACCAATTTTTTAGTTTTCAACACTAGAAAGATGTCAGGATAATCCTTAAGTTGAATATCTATCAGGCATTAAATGAAATGGGACCACAACTACATAACGATGAAACAAGTGACATGTGCAGTTCTCTTGATATAGAGTTAACTCACTTTCCTAAAGGTCCCATCGTAAGCTACCACTCTGGGTGGGTTGGGGGCAAGGGTGCAGGGTCGAAGAAAAGGAAAAAATCCCAATGTGAAAGATCTTTAAAGGAATTAAACTAGTTTTTTTAAGCTTGAGAAAGGGTACTGAACGTGAGAGGATAGGCCCGGTCTTCATTGAGATTCTTGAAGCCTTTTTTATTGTTTTATACAATCCAACTCTTATTTAAGCAAGTCTAAGGAATTCAGATCACTTTTTTTAGAGAGAGAGAGAGAGAGAGAGAGAGAGAGTCTAGAACATAAATACCATGGAATTATATTGCAATTTCAAAGTCTGAATTGATCACCACTGAAACAGGTACAATTCAACCAAGTCACATTAACAAGATCCACCATGTCAAGTTAGACCAACTCGGTACATTTTCTGGCTGAGACTTGACTGTGCAATAAATGCAGCACAGCCATATAGCCTAGAGTTTTGAGAAACAACTTCAGTAAAACCATAACCAGCTTATTAGGATTTTTCTCCCACAGTAAGTTGCTATTAAATGAGTAGGAGTTGAAACGTAAAATTGTGTATGTTATGTATAGAGAACACCCTCAACGCCATCTATGCATGGAGAAAAACTCAGCTAAATCCTTTAGAGCAGAGAATAACTCAACCAAATCCTTCTGCATGTATCACTGCTTGGATATTTGCATAAGATAGGCTTTGCAATAGCTACTAATACTCATACAAATTACAGCATTTTCCGATATCATAGATTAGACTGTTCTTTTTTCCCCTTGATAGGCAACACTGCTAGTATTGATTTCCATAACAAACGGTGGAGATGCATTACAAGTGGCCAACTACCTCCATTTAGACAAGCTCAAAAGACAATGTTCTTTTTTATCAGTACCGAGTCAATTATATTTCAAATGATTGGTAGGAGAAAGATGGGAAAGGTGCAGTCATAAAAAACCTGGTAACGAAGTTTTTCAGGCCAAGGTGCTGCAAAAGCTCTTCTAAATCCTTGTTTTATCTCACTGACAGTCGTATTCAACCCTGTATACGACATAGAAAATAGAAGAGACATATTTTGGTTAAATTTTAGAAATGTACAAGTAGAGATTGCACGAGCCGGCCTAACAAATCTAAGCTGTGAAAAAAATAAGAGATTAATCTAGTCAACTGAGAGAAATCAAAATCATGCCAAGACGATGTATCCAGAAACAAGTGTGACAGTAAAACCTTAACCTTCATACCATTCACAAAAAACAAGACGAGTTAAATGCTATGTTATTATATAATTATCTTTCTAGAACAAGGAGTACATCATATTCAGATGTGGCAAAAAAATCAATTATTCTTGGTTAGCCATTTTCCTACCTATTTTAGAAGTTTGAATATAATGCAAATCATCATACACAGAAAATGGCATCAAACACAAAGACCAAATGAAACAGCATTTTCTCAACTGCCCACCATATTTTCTCCCTATTGAAGCATAAGTCTCTTCAACAGGCCTCACCACCTGCAAAAGGGTGCCTCCAGCATCCAACAATAGTGCATCATATGCCTTCCTTTGCAAGGCTCCAGCTGCAAAATAAGTTGGCTGACATCAGATTTCTCTTATGCTTTGTTAAATTGCAACAGTATCCCTAAACCAGGTGCAGTTGCAAACTGCTGAGGATCTCTTTAATGGAATTCTTCAGCAGAATTGGAATCTATAGAACTTGCAAAATTCCAAAAGAATCTTATGCTTTAAGAAACCAGAACTCTGGAATGAGAACTCTGAAATCTCACAGAATCCCATTCCAGTGGTCTTACAAATTCCCATCTGAAAGTGTTATCCAAGAATTCAAAAACCTGAATTTACAATCGGAAATTCTCAGATTCTAGCACTCTCTCGGACCCAACTCAGATCACACTAACATGAACCAGCAGCATAACCCCTCATTTCGGAAGAAGGAAAGATGTTTCAAGTATTGTAATGAATATGGATGCCACTCAAAACAGTTCCGGGTGGCAACTCAAACAAACTAATTTTTTCTAGTATTTCTAATTTCAAATGAATAGTAGTTCCATGATGTATCGGTTATTATTTCAACACTATATGGATCCTCTAGATCTCAATTTGGATCATCAAGATAAACAAAAGCTGCCCCAGAAGTCAAAACACGCAACCCAACTTCCAACAGACAACTTTCAATCCGACCATCAGAATCACTTGTCGACAATAAAAAAAACTAGAACAAGTGTCGGTTGAGAGCAAAACAGTGGGCTCTGCTTGGGCACATGCGAAGATAAGTAATATCTTCTTGCATCACAATTCAAAAACTAGTAATTGGAAATGGCCATTTTTCCAAGAAAGCAGTTTCCATCTTTTTTCGAAGAAACCAGAGGATTGGAATAAGGGATTTGAACAATGGATTCTTTCCTTTTTTGCAAAAAATAAAAAGAAAATGAAAAAAATACCACAAATTGGAGAGGAAGAAGTGAATCCTAGTAAAGAAAAACAGTCAACTCCCTTCAGATGCATCCAAAGGTTAGTACTTTCCTGGAAAATAACTATGTTGTTAACTCACAAGTGTAAAACTTGTAACTGAAAAAAGTGATTATTCTAAGAAAGTAATTGCCTTACTTATTTAGAAGGCGATTTCTTGCAGAAATCCGAAGCCTATTTGGTAGAAAAGTTTTGGTAGAACTTATAATTTCCCAAACTCCAAAATTAGTAATTTCTGCTAATTCTGAAATTGGAGAATTCACCAGCAGCATCATTCCCCATTTCAGAACTTAGAGCATTGGAATAAAGGATTCGAACAGTGTTTCTCCTTTCTTGGGGAAATAAGAAGAATGATGAAAGCACACAAATCCAAATGATGAAAACATCAGTCTCCGGATGTATCCAAAGATAAGTGCTTTCCTAAGAAAATAAATATGCTGTTTTCATCATAATTCTAAAACTTGTAACTGAAAATTGGTGGTTATTTTTCCAAGAAATCGATTTCCTTCTTTTTTGCAGAAATTAGAGCGCTAGAACAAGGGATTGGAATTTTTGCGGGAAAATGAGAAGAAACTGACGCACAACAGATTTGGAAAAAAAGAAAGGAATTCTAGTGAATGGATCCGAAGTTAAGTACTTTCCTCGACAATAACTATGTTCTAATTTAAATAAAAATCGGAATTCTAAAACATGGAATTGAAAATTGGTGATTTTTCCAAGAAAGTGATTTGCTTTCCATGCATCCGAACGGAATAAGAGAGATATCAGAAGGGATTTTGATTACCCGTTGGAAATTTCATGGAAGAATAAGAGCGGAATGGATTGGAATTGAAAGGTCTGATGCTTCCGAAGAGAGGTTTTGCAGAGCATTTGGCCCAACAAGCTTCCATGGCGCCAAGGAAACGAAAAAGCCAAATGGGAAACAACGTAATAAAGCTCGTGCACAGGGTCATGGGCCCGAGCCCGGCCCGAACTCATTATAAATGGACGGGCTTACCTGTAAATTTGATCGAAGGGCCAAGGTGGGATTATTTTTAACTAGTTTACTTGATGAACGGACGGACTCGGGCTTTTAATTAAAATTCTTGGCGGTCGAGACTTTGAAGAAATGATCGAATGAATTTCAGGATAACTTATAATCCTCGTGTGTCAAATTAATTATCTTATATGAATTTTAAAATTGTCTTAAAATAGTTATTTCATTTTTATTTCAGTAGTATAAAATGTATTGAAAATGGATGAGACTAATTGAATGCTAGCCTTATATAGAGAATTTCTTAAAAAATACAAATATTTCAAATGAGATAACTAAAATGGGACGGAAGGAGTACTAAAATTGAGTTAGTTTTTAATGTGGACTCTACTTTTATTCACATGATGTAATTTAATTGGTTGTCTCTCGTCTCTAGGAGTTTATGGGCTCGTGTGCCCTAAGCATAGTGGGCTCACTTATGGGAGTTTTACGATAGATCCACGGTTTCCTACATTTAAATTAAAAAAAAATGGCTCTAATATTAATTATTTATGAGAATAATTCATCACTGTATGATTAAAAGGTCTCAATTTTTTTAAAAACATAATTTAAAATTTCAAAAAAACTAAGTAGACTCAAATCAACTACATTTTAATTTTAAGAATTTTTCAAATTTTTTATTTTTATAAACACTCGTGTGAGTTTCTCTACTCAATAATGAAATTTTAAGTCAAATATGAGTTTTGAGTTTTAATACTTAATTTTGTAGTCTATTATCTATTTTAATGGGATGTTAAGATTAATGATTTTTTTATTTAAAAAAAAATTGTAGGGTGTCTTGCATATTTTGATGTTATTTAAAATACGACATGTGACGTATTTCATAAAAAGAAAGGCTTTAAATTATTAATAGTGAAGAATTAGTTTTAACTTTATCTTTATTTATTTTGTTTAAGTCTTTAAAATGAAAACTTTTAATTATTTGACAAGTTTTTAAGTAAATTATCTTCCCGAGAGTCTGACGTTGCATGGCCAAGAATTATCTACATAAAAATGTTACTTCCTCTGAAGTCTGGCTCAAAATATTTTTGTAGATTGTGAATTATCTATTTCATTATACTAGCACGAAGCACATGCCTTGCATTATTAAGAATTTAATTGTAAATATTTTTTCTCTATTTCCTAGTTTTGTAAAAAAAAATTTAAAAAAATATAAAAGATGTGAATTAAATTCTTCAAATGCTCAAAATATAAATGTTCGTTGAACATGAATTTACTTAGAATGTCGTGGATCATATCATTGCTTAAAAACTCTAAGTCAATTTGAATCAACTCAGCAGGATTTCAAGTCAAGAAAATAAATAACCTTTTCCAAAAAAATTGCTCTAAGCTTTCGATGCAAGCCCAAGTTTTGATTTTTTAAATATTGAGTCGTATACTCATGTTGGCAGTAGCATTTTTCATGGCTGGGTTGAAGCTGGGTTTTGCTTTCCTCAACCCAAGCACGTTTGTATTGTCAAAGTTTAAGCCTACCCATAGTTTGTCTAAGATTTTCTAAGGCCAAAGCATAAGCCCACTCATTTAGATAAATGAAAAAGAGAGAAATGTCTTATTTTTATTTTTATGTTAATCTTTCATTGGTTGGAAAATGTCAAATAACCCTCAATTGTCGGAGACTCAAAACTACAATAATCAGAGCATCAGTTCAACTTTTTTTTAACCATTAGTCTAATATATAAAGACCCACTCACAGTTTAAAAAGTTGAAAAAACTTAAGCGAGTGAGTCCTAGTTGACTTGACTCAAAATAATTTTGAGTCAAGCAAGTTAGCGAGATTTTTAGGTTTTTTCAAGTCCAATTGAAAAACTTTCCCAAATTACCCGAGTTGATAGGATTTCTACTTGGAATTCGAATTTTGAATTTTTGAACTACAAGACCACTATTAAAACTCAAAAGAAAGCAAGCCTCATTTCAAATAAACTAGAACACCTCGCACAATTAACGTAATTGTTAGATATTTTGGCTCAAGAACTAGAGGTCATAAGTTCGAGTTTAGTAGTAACCTGATGGCTATGTGCATATAGAGTTTTATCCAATACCCTCGTACTTGATGAGAGGTAGATGACTTTGGATTTTGTGCCAAAAAAAGGAAACTAGGAGAACATAACTAACGATAATATAGTTCTCATCATTCATCAAGGAGTTGTCACATAAGAATATTTATGGTGTGGGATAATTTTTTTTTAAAATATATCAATGTCATGGGTTATATTGATTACAGTTCCCATTTCTTCTATCAAAATCTTGTTCCTTGCTTGTGACAAAATTGTTAGACCACCACCAGGGAAAAATTGAACTCACCGAGTTTTTTTTTTTATAATAACTCATTGAGTTTGGTGGGGAGAAGAATACAGCAATGAAAGATACACGACATCTGCCTGGGTTCAGCTTTGAAAGTACCAAATGCTCATGGAATACTCCATTGACGACATGTTCTTTACATCTCTGCATAAGATCCAATGCCAGTCAATACCCAATATTTATAGTTAAATGACCAGATGAAAATCAAATACCATTTAAATGGTAATATGAATCAAGCCCAGAATTATACACCAGTTGTACTAGCTCTTACCATCTGAGGAAATCTTTTTATTCCTCCTCCATTTTTCTTTGAGAGAGGAGGTGAGGAGAATCGGTTTTTTTATATAACAAGTTACCTCATTTCCTCATTTAACAAGACTGGAAGATGAGAATAACTCATATGCTACCAAAAGACTTTGCCGCATCACTCTCAAATAATCACAGTGCAGTAGGAGATTTCCCATCTATTCTGTGATGGAATAGTTTTGCCAGTGCCCTCCGCTCACAATCCTGAATTAATGAAAAAGGAAACAAGAGTAAACATGATCATTGCTCACAATGATGATAATTAGCTCCTTCTGTTTCTGGTAATGGTAGGATCCATTGCTCATAATGATGATAATTAGCTATTTCTATTTCTGGTAATCATAGTACTCAAGTTCAAATGGACAACAAATAAGGCAATTGATTCTGCTGATTCACTGAGTCTCCTGTCGAACATGAAAAGGTAAAAGATGAGAACAGAACATGGTCACCATGCCAACAATGAAAGAAGGGGCCAATCAACACCAAACCCAAAGAAACAAGAAGCCCAAGGATATGATTTTCCGAGCAGTGATAAAATTTTCACCAAAAGAAAAGATCAGACGCTGTTTGTCGATTTTATTAAGGAAATCAAATCCGTAGAAAAAAATTACGGTTGAGTTTGATCCACATCATCCGACATGCACTATGAAATCCTGAAATCTGATGTCTTTTTGGGCCATTAGAATCAATTATTTTTGTTGCTGGCATTAAAACCTTTCTTTCCATAAAAAATGATGGAATGCTCTCTTGCTGAATGAGGAAAACCTGCGACCTCCACCCTTCATTTTGAGAAATGGATCCACAGAAGAAGAGGAAAAAGTCTCACTTTTTTGTGTTATTGGCAAAGAGCCCTTCTACCGAAGACGAGAGAAGGGTGTCATTTTCTATACTTTCATTTTCCATCTGCTGGAAAATGGCAAACAGGCCCACTCAAGAATAAGATAGACGGTGGAAACCAACAGTAAATTCTGCAAGCAGACCCTTTACAAATATACATATCTATATTTACTAAAAAAGTATCTCTTTAAAACATAGTCAAAATTTACTACTCTAGTGCCTGAAATTATTGGTAATAATCACCATCTCAAATGTGCAACAAAAATAAAGAGATCTTAAGATATTTATTAGGAAGAACGTTACCTTAAACATGTTAAGAGAAAATGGCCTCTCTGGGTTCATTCTCCTCAACTTCAAGTAAGTATAAGCAAAGCTCAGTTGATCACGTGAGGTGAATCGATCAACCTCATTAAACCAAAGACATGAAAATAGATTTGACATAGGAGTGTGAGCACGCACAATAAATGATCCTTCAGGTACATCTGCAAAATATGATATAGAATATCAATTTTTAAGTTTAGAGAATGGGGAAAAAGGAAAATAATGCCAATATGAAGGGGAAAGGAGTATTGTCAGAAACCAGGAAGACATTAATGACACTCACAACTTGGAAGAGGTGTCTGTTCATCTGATGCATTAAACTTGGTGAGACCATCAGACTGGTAAAACTGAAACTGTTCATCAATGGCTGTGTGATTGTACTTGTCTAGGCGCTTATTTTGGAGTACCTCCTCCCAGACACACTGGCGATCGTAATGGTTTGAAATAGCATACTCAGACCCCTTCCGCCATAAGAAGTACTCTAGAATCAGCATTGGATCTGCGTCGAGACGCAATTTGCTATCAAGCCAAATAGAATATCTGAAAAAAAAATGAAATCAATTAGTTTTATACACTAAATTTGACAAGAAAGCAAATAGTTATAGCGTCGCCTTAACCAAAATACCTAACAGCAACAAACAATAGCTATACTAGAAACTGAAAATTGAAGTACATCCTCTCTCTCTCTCTCTCTCTCTCTCTCCATGTTTTAAAATGATAAGAACCAAAAAAGTAAATCTCAGAATGAACAGTAAGAAATTTGCAGCTAGTTGTGCTTCCGATTCTAGGTTTAGGCATTGATATTTACCATTACAGATCATAAACTTAATCTGAAAGTAATTCCTACATGATGAAGACAATTCATCAACAGTTCATCATAAACAGAGGAAAACATGGCCATGTTACCTAGCTGATGGAAAAAGACGGTGAGACAAAAATTTCGGCACCTTTCCAGTTTTCCTCAAATCAGTGTATGGTAAATTCTTCGCAGTAACTATTTTCCATAAACCAATGTATCCTTCATCATTAAGAACTTTTCCCTCTGATGACAACGTTGCTAATGTTGGCTCATCCGTAAACATAACAAAACAGACATTCTTCTTAGTATATTCACTGAGCTGCAACAAACAAAAACTACTGATATGATTTTCTTCAATGCTATGAAAATATTAAGTAACACCACAACAAAGTCAAATCATATTAAACATTCATAATAATGTTTAACAAGGGTCATGATTGAAGCATTCCAATTTTTTGTAGAAGGAAGCACTCTATTTTTTCAACATTCAAAAGGCCTTAAACGATGACACATTGCAAACTGATAAAGGGAGTACTTCAATCACCACCCTATTAGCAAACATCATCTACTCATTTGAATGAGAATAAATAATAGCTGTGAACATTGTGTCTTCACATGATAAAACATTGAACAGCTTCATGGATAACAAATAAGACATTAAAGTAACCTATTACATCATACAAAGTCTCTCTTACCTTATATACAATTCTGCAGTTTTTCTTATATTATTTTAAGGCTACTTGACAGTTGAGATGAAGATGTCAAACTCAATCAGATCAGAAATATATTATTAAGCAGGGAAAACCAAAAAAGCTCCAGAAGAAACAGCAGTCCCACATATAGTCCAAAAAAATAGATGCCCTGTTGGCCAAACCATCAAAACCAAAGTTTAAACATGAAAACTTGAGTCAACCAAAGGTCATCAATTAAGACCAGCTTGGTCGAGTTGGCAAGAGACTCACTTGATTCGACCACTCATCAAGTTGAATCAAGTCATAGCAAGTTTTTAAACTGTAGGAAATTATGGACTAGGTTAACCTCCTATGTTGACAGCATATTCTATGATGATATAATTCTCATGAAAGAATGGAAAAAAAATAAAATAAAAAGATTTACAAGCTGAATTAAATCCAGCTGTATCATTCATGGAAGGTACAAGTAGACCAGTAGAATGATTTTATGAAACCAAGAACAATAGAGAGTGATCTCAAAATCAATATGAAAGTAAAGTTGCATCTGATGAATTTAATAAAGCACAATTCTTTCCTTGAAAAATGAAAGCACTACATTAGAAACATGGAAACTTTTAGATCAACTTAACTTTCTGAGCAATGATTACAACAGATTATGCTCTAATGGAAGTAGCTTGGTATACCTTTCTTCTGGTTGGTATCCTCAAAAAATCAGAGCTTCCAAAAATGCAGGAAGATACCACAATACGGCACATGTTCATGTATTCCTTGTCTTTTTCAAACAAATCAAATCCAGTGCTTGGGTACCCATCTGGTCCTTTAACAAAACCACAATGAAGAGTTTGATTTCTTGCATAAAATGAGTTCTCTCTTTCTTCTAGAGTCTGATGCCCACCAAATCTGGGTTCAATAATACCATGCCCAGAAAGTATCTCCTCTTTTTGAATATAGCTTGCGGAAAATTGTGTAAAATTCATAAAATCCTTGGGCTCGGTAATATCATCAACTGAATCCGCGAAACCAACTTCACAAGGAAAATCTGAAAGATTGATGTATGAAACAAATAAGATATAGCAAGGATTTAATCAGAAAAGAAAATGGATTTTATGAGACAAGAATTCTAGAACAATTGGTATATGGTATTCCAATAGCAATGAGTTTTATCACAATAAATGTACAAGTCTCAAAGAAAATAAAGAATAGCTATTCAAAGAAGCTTTGACCAGAAAAGTCTTTTGTCCTTTTAAGTACATCGAACATGTATAGGTAATAATTCATTTTGTAATTTGTAACCACACCAATGACCAAATAAATGTAGTTGAGATTTCTGTGGAAAGAATTAAAAACCTAAGGTCAAATGTATTACAAGAAAGATGAGTATTAGTACAGAACTCTTACGGCGTCTACGGTGACCCCCTTTTGAATGCCTTCGGGCCTCCAATCGTAATCCTTGGTTTGAACCTGCATCACTATCCTCTATCATTGCCCTATCAGAGAGTCAGGATACAAAACTCCAAATTCAAAAGACAAGAACAATTTTACACGATTAAAAATACTCAAGTAATCAAACCAGATAACATTCCCATCTGTAACTAGTAAAGCCTAACACATGACAATATCTTGAATCCCTAGACAAGTTCAGGAACCCCCAAGTTTTGTTTCTGATTTCACAATCTCTAACAATCAAGGTCAATTTTTTCAATCTCCTCATAAAAGACTCCAAATTTGTGTGTCTTCATATGAAAAAAATGGAAATAATTTCATGTCATACTTATTTTTGTGGGTTGTGACAACTGTGTTTCACAAACAGAGCAAAGGAATCTCTTGAAAAAGCATACCATGAAATGGAAATTTCGTGCCAAAGCTCAAATATATAAAAAAGAGCAATGCCAACACAAACATCCAAACAGAGCATCTCCGCTTAGCGATACGACCAAATTTCCTTCCTCGACGGAATCTCAAACTGTACCCATTTCGATCGTAGGACTTAATGACCGAGCCAGAGATGTCTCTTCTCTCTGGCAACAATTCACTACCATGCCTGTAAAGTGCCATTTCTACATCTCCCCTGGGAACAATAAAAAATCGACCATGCTCAATCAATATCTCTGAAACAAAAAAAGATAAATGCAAACAAATATCAAAATTCATGCGATATATTCACTGAAATTCATTTAAAAGAAACATATTTTTCATTTTTCATTCTGCAAGATAATAAAAGGAAAAGAAAAAAACCGTTTAAACAGAATTCGACCTTCAAAATCCATGGAAAGTTTCAGGTTTTGAGCTTGAATTTGAATTCCAGTAGCAATTTGAAGATTTATGGTAGGAATGGAGAGCAAGGGAACAAAAACAGATCAAAAACCAGCTTCACACTTATTCAATGTCTCTGGATGAAAATACAAAAGCAAAAGCAAACAAATTTCAATTTTCATGAATTTCGTCTCTGAAATTCATCTAAAAGAAACAGAATTTCTATTATTTTGACTCAACAAGATTTAAAATAATAACAATATAAAGTGTTTGAACTCAATTCAACCTTCAAAGTCCACAAAAATTTTCAAGTCTTGAGTTTAAATTCAAATTCTAGTGGCAATTTGAAGATCCATGGTTAGGAATGGAGAACAAGAGAGCTGTCAAAATTCATGTGATTCAGTTACTGAAATTCGTTTAAAATAAAAATAATTTCTACTCTTTTGATTCTATGATTTTTTTTTTTTAAAAAAAAAAAGCAAAAAAAGTGTTTTTGAGCCAAATTCGACCTTAAGAATCCAGGGAATTTCCAAGATTTGAATTTGAATTCCAGGAGGGATTGAAGAACTATGGTTGCGATGGAAATTGAGAGAACTGTCAAAATTCTTGTGATTTAGTTACTGAAATTCTTCTAAAAGAAACAGAATTTCCATTATTTCGATTCTGCGATATTAAAAAAAAAAAAAAATAAAGTGTTTTTGAACTGAACCCGACCTTAAAATCAACGGAAATTTTCATGTTTCTATTTGCATTCCAGTAGCGGTTTGAAGATCTATGGTAATGAATGGAAATAAGAGAACCGTCAAATTCATGTTATTTAGTAACTGAAATTCCTATAAAAGAAACAGATTTTTCAAGCTCTTGATTCTATGATACTTAAAAAAGCAACAAAAGACCTTCAGAATCCACAGAAACTTTCAAGTTTTGAAACTAAATTTGAATTCCAGTAGCAATTTGTAGATCTACGCTATGTAGGCAAAGTAAGAGAACACAGAAACTGTAGATCTGACACGAAAAGAGAATGGGAATTGGGAACTCGGAAGCGAACTCACCAGAGATTTAGATTTGTCGTATCTAAATCTAGAAGAAAAGTGTGGAAAATCTTTTCCACAAAAATGTGGATCGTGGAATCCTCTTTCTAGATTCGATCGGCGGTCTTTGAATCTTCCGGACGAAATAGACGGTGGAGAAAAGGGATCCCGGGCAAATAAGAGCAAGAAAAATAAAATTAATTGCAGTGGGAAAAATCCTTCACGGTTCGTGGCTTTAGTTAGAAATACCAGGCGCGAACTGCTAAGCACCGACACTCGGCAGTAGAGGAGTAGCCCAATACCGTTGTCGAGATATAATAGAATTATTCTTATTAATTTAAAATTTTTACTAAGAAATTTCAAAACATTTTGCGTAAAATATAATGTTTAAAATAACAAAATACATAGTAACAAATATATAAATAAAATAATATGATTTTAAAATTTAATAATAATTGATAAATTTATTATTAGAGTGCAAATATATGGTAATAAATAGCTTATTTAGATAATCATCTTCTAATATTTTTTAAACTATGGTATATAATCAAAATGATAAAAAATTAAATTGAACTATAAATGGTTATCACTTAAAAATTAAAAAAATATTATAAATATTAAAACATGTCAAAATTTTGTAATATTATTGTAGTGATACCAGATTTTTACAATAATAATGGAAAAATTAGTAAAATCTTGTAATAGCCCGCACCAGTGGAGGGTGCTTGAGAAAGAGAATTCGGCCATAGAGAGTTTGCTCAAGTGAGAGGTGAAAAAAGTCTCATGTTGCCTGCACAAGAAGTGGAGTGGAGTGGAGGATATAAAGTAACACTCTTCTCCCTTTTATCACAACACGTTTTGGGCCTAAGGGTGACACTTAAGCCCAATGCAACGTCGTGAGGGTGTATGAGCCCCAAAGCGGACAATATTGTGCTAGCGGAACGGTTTGTTACATATGGTATAAAGCAGAGATCAACTCTTGGACCAGATGTGGGAAGATGAGAGTGTTAAGCCGAGGACAACATCTTGTCTAAAGGGGGTGGGATTGTAATGGCCCGCACCAGTAAAGAGTGCTTGAGAGAGAATTCGGCCACAAAGAGTTTGTGTAAGTGAGAGGTGTAAAAAATCCCACATTGCTTAGTATAAAAAGTGGAGTGTAGAATACAAATTAATGCTCTCCTTCCCTTCTAGGAGAATGTGTTTTGGGTTTAAGGGTGACACTTCATCCCAATGCAAAACTGTGAGAGTGTATGCAAAGCAGGACAATATTCTGCTAGCGGGATGGATTGCTACAAATCTCGATATTAATAAAAAGTTTTTTTTTCATATGTTTTTGAAAAAAATGAAAATAACACTGATATTTGTTAGATCGGCCAAAACGAATTAAACATAAGATTTTATTGTATTCAGGTTCTAAGTATAATTCATTTTATTTTATATTTCAAATTTAGAAATAATAGAGATACCAATAGTTTTATAATAAGAAACAATATATTTGACTTTTTACATAGTTGTTAAGTATCATAAAATAAAGATTTAGAGTTAAAAGTTCAATTGGAAGATGACTATTCATTTAAATGCACTTTAATCATAGGACAAATACACTTTTAGTTTCAATTTTTTTTTTTTATCTAAAATACTCTGTGATTATGTTTCTACCATGATGAGGTATAGTGACATGCCATACAAGAGATATAACTTTTATTATCTCTTTCTTTAAAAACTTGTTATTCATTTCCATCATTCAGTAAAGACACTTTTATTTTTCACATAACTTAGAAGGAACTGAACTCAAAACTTCTGATCAAAGGTTAACCTATGCTCAAAGAGGAGGGACAATTCAATCACCACTTTTGTGGCAAAGCTACAAGAGTTAACCACCCAATGATAGCTATGGGGACTGTTTAAACAGTTGATGAGGCTATTTTAAAAAACTAATGACATTTTGGCAATTGTTATTGATTTACATGAACAATTTTACTATGGTAAGAGTAAGGGTATAAAGCTCGGTTGATACGATCGAATATAGATTGATATGTCCTGAGATCTCATCGATATCGACTAATACACTATGAGATTTTTAAAAAAAAATAAGAGAGAGATATCGGCCCTCGATAAACCTGAATTTTTTACCCTAAGATAAAATAGGACAATGAGAACTATATTGTTGTTGGTTTTATGCATTTTGGGTTAGACCTAGAACTCAATAGGCCTAATTTGGGCCCAAACCTAGAGTCCAAAGAACTTCATTTGGACCTATTTATCAATTAGTCTAACTTAATCTGACTTGATTTACTTATATACTAATTGTTTTTCATGTAAATTATAGTACTAAAAGGTGTAAGCAAAATTCATATTAAAAATTATAAAAAAAAATTCTTGTTAAATTTAGTTATTTAAAAAACAGATAAATTTGTCCTAATATTTTATCATCATCGTGATATATTCATTTCAAGCAAATGACAAACAGCTCCCCATCCGAATTCGTACTCAAGAAGGGCATTTTCGTTATTTAAACATCTTTTTGCCCTAAAACGGCATAGTAAAGCCAAGCCCAAGCCCAAGCCCTCTACTTGTTGTCTTCTCCCAAGAGCAAGTTGAGGAAAGAAGAGCCAAACAACTGAAAAGAAAGAGAGAGGAAACGAGAGCAGATATCTTCTGTAGATTCCAAAGTAAAAATCTGATCTATAACAAGAACAAGACTTCAATATTCCTTCTCTTCTTATAGTTCTTCTTTCCCAGGTGAACTTGAAATCCTCCTATTCGCATTTTCCTTTCCCTTTTCAATATCTCTCTGCAAACAAGAATAGACTGAACGTGACAAGTACAAAACCCTATTCTTTTTTACCTTTCAAAAAAAAAATCGATTCTTTGTTCTGATTTGGCTGGTTAAACATGTCGGCAAAATGGCGAGCTTTGCAGCATCGCCACCGTTACACTTACAGTGCTGTCGTCTTCCCCCAATCCTACATCGAATCACTGAATCAACTACCATCTGATATCTCATCCCTTAGTTTCTTCAAGGAATTGAATCAACTGATTTCATTGAACTCCATATACGCTCAAGTCACTGCTGTGAATCAAGCTACAGCAGCATTCGGTGAATTTCTCAGTGGCAATCGTGGCCATGCTTCTGTTTCTGTGGCTTCACAGTTTTTTGTTGAGATTTTGTTTCTTGAGAACTCCCTTCCGCTGCATCGGTCTGTAATTTCACTCCTTGCAAAGCACCGGGGACTCAGTGCTGTGATTGGAGGCTGTTTTCAATCTTTGTGTGAGAAATATGGTGCTTTAGGAAGAAAAGGGAAGAGATTTTTGGTTTCTAGAGCAACATTGTCACTGCTCAGTTACCCAAAGTTGGGTTTTTTCAATGAGTACATTGAGCGTTGTGCGATTTTGGTGGCTCTGGATGTGAGTTTTGGTATGCAGGCCATAGTTTCAGAGATAAAAGAGGGTTCCCGACCTTCACCTGTTGTCATGGAGCAATGCCAGGAGGCCATGTCCTGCCTGTATTACTTGCTTCAGCGGTTCCCTTCGAAATTTGTCAATGCAAAGTGCTCTGAGATACACTTGGTCCCCAAAGCTTTAACAGTTTTTCAGATTGTAGTGAAAGTGATTTTGAGTGTGTTAAAATCATTAGCTTTTTCAAGAGATTGTCTGGTGGCTGCAGGAGTTGGCTTTTGTGCTGCTCTCCAGGCTTGTTTGAGTCCTCAAGAACTTGCTGTTTTCACAGTTGAGGGCCTTTTCCATCAGCCTGGCTGTAACTATACTCTCTGTGATAAGAGTGAAGCAGTGGATTCAGTTTTGAAGATGCCTCTGTGTGAGGGAGATTTGTATTCGGAGTTACGTGATTTCTCAGTTCTGAGCCGGCTTTGCATACTTAGAGGAGTACTGACTGCAATTCCTAGGACAGTTCTCAATATGCATTTTTTCGAATCAAGGGACAATTTAAATGGTTTGGATATTCACCTCCCAGATGGTAATTCAATTTGGACAATACTATTCAATGGAATTTTGCCCTGAGCTTTGTAACTTCTGTGAGAACCCTGTTGACAGCCATTTTAATTTTCATGCATTGACAGTTACCCAGATCTGTTTACAGCAGATCAAAACATCAATATTGGCAAATCTTACTGATTTTTCACGAAATTATGAACCCTTTCCAGAAAACGTGGTAAGCCGCTTATTGAGAATAATATGGAATAACTTGGAAGACCAACTTAATCAGACAGTCAAGCAAGTCCATCTCATTTTTGACCTCCTCTTAGATATTCAATCCACTCGGTCTGCAAATGTTAGTGAGAGGATGGAATCCTTTTCAAGGAACATTGCATCAAATCTCCTGCGTTTAGGAGCACGTTGCAAGGGCCGATATGTTCCTTTAGCTTCTCTCACCAAGCGGTTGGGTGCAATGACCGTTTTAGATATGAGTCCAAACCTGCTGTTTGAGACAATATACGCCTATATTGATGATGATGTTTGCTGTGCCACTACATCTTTCTTGAAATGTTTCCTTGAGTGCTTGCGTGATGAGTGTTGGAGCAGCGAAGGCATTGAGAAAGGGTATGTTACCTTCAGAAGGTTTTGCTTGCTCCCTTTGTTACATGGGCTTGTTTCAGGGACATCAAAGCTCCGGACTAACTTAAACACGTATGCTCTTCCTGTTTTCCTTGAGGTAGATGTTGACAGCATATTCCCCATGCTTGCCTTTATTTCAGTTGGACAAAGTGGGGAAGATGGTGTTATTAGTTACCCGGAGCTTTCTGGTGTCAACATTACTCCAGCAATTGATCAGTGTGTGGCTGCACTCGTCTCTTTGCTCAAGGTATCTCGTTCACTTGCTCTAATTGAAGGGGACATTGATTGGTATCATGATTCTGCAACACATAGAGAAGCAAATGGTGTGCACAGGAGAAGTTCCAGTAACCTTGCACTTGTCTCCATAAAGGAGATAAATGTAAAGATCCCTGTGGAGTGGCTAGTACTGGCATTGACCCATGTTGATGACACTCTCCGCATAGATGCTGCAGAATCCCTGTTTATAAATCCCAAAACTTCTAGTCTTCCTTCTCCTTTAGAACTTAGTTTGATGAAAGAGGCAGTGCCTTTGAACATGAGATCTTGCTCAACAGCATTTCAGATGAAATGGACCAGCTTGTTCAGGAAGTTCTTCTCCCGTGTTCGTACAGCTCTGGAAAGACAGGTGAAACAAGGACATTGGCAGCCACTTGCATCTTCAAGTTGGAAAGAAGATGTTATTGATAATGATATGAGGAGATTGGCAATCCAGAGAGCAGAGGATCTTTTCCGTTTTACGAAGTGGTTAAGTTGCTTTCTCTTTTTCTCTTGCTATCCTTCTGCACCTTATGAGAGGAAAACCATGGCTATGGAGCTCATCCTAGTAATGATCAATGTTTGGCCTATTTTACCTCCTCCATATAGGGATTCTACTTCCATTTCCCCTACCAGCTGTCTCTGCCCTTATGCTAGAGGAATTACTTTACCAGATTCAACTTTGTCATTGGTTGGTTCAATAATAGACAGTTGGGATAGACTCAGACAGAGCTCTTTTCTCATTCTTTCACATTTCCCAACCCCTCTTCCTGGCATTTCAAGTCATGATACTGTGAAGGAAGTAATTTTGTGGGCAAAGAGATTGGCGTGCAGTCCTCGTGTCAGAGAAAGTGATGCTGGGGCTTTGACTTTGCGGCTAATGTTTAGGAAGTATGTGTTGGAGCTTGGGTGGTTTATTGGTGTTTCTGTTAATGTTGTTTGTCTTCAACCACAAGCTGAGCTGATAAATAGAGATTCTAGAATTTTTAAGTTTGGGGTGCCTGTAATAGAATATATACTGTCACTGGTGGAGTGGTTGTGTGTTGTTGTTGAGGAGGGAGAGAAGGATCTTGCTGAAGCATGCCAGAACAGCTTTGTTCATGGAATTTTGCTTACTCTTCGTTATACGTTTGAGGAACTCAATTGGAACTCTGACTTGGTTTTGTCAAATAGCAATGGCATGAAGCATGCACTAGAGAAGCTTCTGGAACTAGTTATGCGAATAACTTCATTGGCACTTGGGGTGGTTTCGGCAGATGCGTGGTATCTGCCTGAAGACATGGATGATGTGGTTGATGATGGTTCCTTTCTCTCAGATATACCGGTGGAGATGGAACCACCTAAGTCTTCGTCTGAACTGCAGGTTAAGAATCCACAAATCACAGACAATGCTAGATCAACGGAACAAGTAGTTATGGTTGGCTGCTGGCTTGCCATGAAAGAGGTACATACTAATCTATTTTTCCCACACTCGGTGCTAGCTTCGTGGTTTCTGTTGATTATCTTCCTTATTTTTTTGTACCGTTTTCCCTTCCATTACTTCTATATTAATTTACTAATTTTAGAAATTACTTTGATGCATTGCTCACTGATACTCTGACGACAGCCATTGATCTGGAATATGGACAAACACAAAATAATCATGAGACTGTTAAGATACTTGTGAGTGCATAGTCTAGTCAGATTTCGTATGTAATTTAGGAAGGATGTGTATCAAGTGTCTATGATGAGCATTAGAAGTTAGTCATGGAAATCCATGGGATGTACTTTGATGTGGTGAGAACCCAAGGGGAGAAAGGACTCCGCTGTTGATTGCCATCCTCTTGGCATTACATGGTAGGGGAAATGTGTACCCCCTCCTCTCACAGGGTTTTCTCAAAATAGATAATGATTTATGCAATTTTATTTTGGTCAAACGAACAAAATCTAGTCAAAGTGTCTTTTGCTGACAAAACTCATATTATCTTTTAGCAAGCATCTCTCTTAAAAATCGCCCCCCCTCCCTCTCCAGGCACAGTCCTCTCCAATGAATGCCAAAGAGGATATATTGCCCTTTTTTCTCGTTTTCCAATTCTATTTTTAGTAACTGGTTAACTTTCTCCACTTCAAACTTGGTAGAATTTCTCTGATTTTCTCTTTCATCAACACATAGAAAAATAACGCACTAGCACATAATACAGCTAATTGATGATATTTTAAAAATGAATTATCACTTCATATTTTTGTGTTTATACATGCAGAGAAGAATTTAAGTGTATCAAAAGAAATGTGCTATCATCAAAGTCAAAATACCATCAATCTGGTGTTGGCTTTTCAAGCTCTACTCCTCTGTTTGACTTTATCATAAACTATACAATTAATTCCTCCACTATTTGTCATCTCTCTTTTTATCCCTTCCCTTCACATTTTCATGGTCTACCCCTGCTTGTACCTGCAACCTGTAGCTTCTCAACTCTTCGTATTGGGAAAGGCTCTGGTCTTCTATTTACATGCCCAACCACCTTAAAACAAGTTTCTCTTTATGGTACTATAAATATTTTACCGAATTTGGTATTATGTATTAATTTTTGTCTGCTGTGGTCTGAGAGGAAACAGGCAGTCTATAGGACACTAGGATGGTTGCTCACTGTTGCATCCATGAAGGAGATGAGTTTAATTCATGTTGCTGTGTGAGAGAGTACCCTTGTTTTTTAGTATAATGGTGGATTCTTTTTCAGGTGAGTTTTATTTTGGGAACCATCATTAGGAAAATTCCATTGCCAAGTTGCACTCCTGATTTATCAGAGCCTAAGGATTCTCTTGACGAGGCCACTGATGTATGTCCAATCATGATGTCTGATACTATGCTTGACCTGAAACAACTTGAAACCATAGGAAACCACTTCTTGGAAGTCCTTTTGAAGATGAAGCACAATGGTGCTATTGACAAGACAAGGGCAGGCTTTACAGCTCTGTGCAATCGGCTCCTTTGTTCAAATGACCCAAGGTATGCTTCTCTTCATCCTCCATTAAAATATGAATATGACCCACAAAGTTGGAATATACATCTTTTGTCACCATTTCCATATTTTATATATATACCTATGTTTGTGTGTGTTTGTTTGTGTTTATGGGTGTGTGTTGGGCCATATCCCCCAGTATTTGAACTATCCAGATGGTTATTCTCACCATTGATGGAGCTGGTTTGATAATCTTTTACTTTGAAATGATTCTAATTATTCAAAATGAACTTGAATGCAAACTATTTCGTATTCTATCCGTGACCTTAACTTGCTGTTGACTAAATGATTTGGATGGTCTCAGAACAAGAAATGAGGACTGACAATGTTACTACCTGTGGTGGAACTCCACGTACTGCCTGAATCAAAATTTCCAGTTCACTCAAAGAAATAGCCCACCCGTTGACCATGAATTGAATTGGTACCCTGCAAACTGCTGAAATGAACCTCTGGATAGAAATTAATGTATGAAGTTTTATTTCTTTTATTCCCCCATATTATGTTCTGTAGGGACTATATTGGCTTAAAACCCTTTTTCAGTTTCAGTGCATTGTCAGTCACATTGATGCTGTAAATTATGTCAATATTGTTGTAAACTGAAGTGGCTGAGCAGTGAACAATTAATTCCAGGTCTTTTCACAGGAGTTGTTCCTCTTTGTTACACTTAAGGTTAATTTCTTCTTTTCAGGCTTTGCAAAATGACAGAGTCATGGATGGAGCAGCTTATGGAAAGAACTGTGGCCAAGAACCAAACTGTGGATGATTTGCTAAGAAGAAGTGCTGGAATTCCTGCTGCATTTATTGCTCTTTTTCTTTCAGAGCCAGAAGGAACACCAAAGAAACTCCTGCCACAGGCACTCCGGTGGTTAATAGATGTTGCCAAGTCATTGTCTAATCAATGTGAAATTGATCACCAGAATGGTGAATTATCAATCAAGAATTCATCAAGGATGCTGAACCAAACACCAACATGTGCTCTAGAATCAGAAAGGGGTGTTAGTGCCTTAAAGCTCAGAGATGAGGGCGTAATTCCCACTGTACATGCATTTAATGTCCTCCGAGCTGCTTTTAATGACACCAACCTAGCAGCCGATACATCAGGCTTTTCTGCTGAGGCTTTGATCATTTCAATAGAATCTTTCTCTTCTCCATACTGGGAGGTGCGGAACAGTGCTTGCCTTGCATACACTGCTTTGGTTCGTCGCATGATTGGATTCCTTAATGTACAGAAACGTGAATCAGCTAGACGTGCATTGACTGGGCTTGAATTTTTCCATAGGTACTGTGTTTTCCCCAGATCATGCCTTTTGTGGCATGAGTTCTTGATTTTGATTTCATCATTTGCAAGCTCTTCTTATTGATGATAAACAAGTAGGGCATTACATCATCCTCAATGGAGCCCATTTCAGTAGAAGAAGAAGAAGAATCTTATTGGTTAACAACTGTATATACTTATGTTATGGAGGGGTCATTTATAATGATTGGGCAGTCTACAGTGCTTTCCTTTGTTGGTCCAATGTTTAATGGATCAGTACTCTACAGTGCTTTCCTTTGTTGGTCCAGTGTTTAATGGATCAGTACTTTAGGTGGAATTGTTTGCTTTATGGGGAGGCATTATGGATTTGGAAGAGTTAGGTGGTGTATGGGAGTATTGTTGAAGGTAATTCTACGGTAGTTGTGGGGTGGGGTTGGGCTCCCAATGTCCTTCGATCTTCATTAGGTAAAATAGAGAGGATTTGGCATATTATTGTTGTTTATGATTTTAAGATTGCTTGGGCTTCTCGGTGAGCTAACTTTGTTGCAGATGAAATGGCTTGTTAGGGATTGACTTTAACTACGGAAGTTGTTAATAAGTTCTTGTAATTTTGGGGAGGGTTTTCGTTTGATTTTTTCTGCTTAGGTGGGCTCCTTTTGGCCTGCTTTTCATTGTATTTATTGTTTATCTCTTATGAATTAATGAAGTTACTTTAAAAAAAAAAAACAACTGTATATATTTACATCTTGCAGAGAAATTGAACCTATTGCATTCTAAGGCAATGATTTTTCATTCAAACATTTCCTGACGCGACCGAGTTGTTTTGCAATAAGATTCTTTAGAGAAACAGTAATGTCTATAAGGATGATAAAGTTACAAAAGACAGCTCTATTCGGTAAAGATGTACTTTGTACCATCCCATGTACTAGTATTCTCCCTATACAAGGTACATTCATAGTGTGTAATTCCCACTATTTGTGAACCCCTTTTGGGCCACATAAGCTGGCCCCAAGAATACTTATTTGCAGGGCCCTGTATCAGTTGATCTCCTCCATAAGAATCTATTGCACCATCATCTCCTGGTGAAAAGTATGTTTCAATTTCTTGTGGCACACCTGTACCTAGACTCCCTAGTCTACTATTTCTGAATTAGATGGTGGTCCTGGATCCAACAAATGATTGAGAAGGGATTTACGGAATGGAATCATCAATACTACACAACAAATCGGCCACACAAGATTTTAGGCCATTGGTACCTTGGGTCAAAGACCTCTTCCAAGTTTTGTACTTGAATGAACAAATACTGATCCACCGTTCATTTGAAAAGATTCTGACAAGTGACAACTAAGTTACAGAATACCTGTTCTCTCTCTCTCTCTCTCTCTCTCTAAATATTTTATCATGGATGCATTGTTTATGGCCTTGGATGTGCATAAAGAAATTTGCATATGAATGTTTCCCCAAAATTTTCTTCCAATGTTATCTAGGCCATATGCATATTTGAACTATCATGCTTCCCAGGTTGCTGTGCCTAAGCCCCTGTTACTTTTTAACATGCTACACATATGTTGCAAAGACTATCCGAGCTGTGTGACACACCTGTGTCAGACACTTGCACCCATGTCTGACATTTACACCCATGTTGGACACTGGCACTCATGTTGGACACTTGCAGCATTCTCCATGGAGAATACTTATTGACATTATTTTCCTAGATGACTAAAATATTATCACACCTTTCTTCTCTTGGAACTTAATTAAAATATTGAAGTGTTTCTCGCTTGGTTTGAGTAAAATCTAGTACATAATTTATTATCAGTGTTATTGTTGCACCTTATTTTCACTTAAAATAATTTAAATTCTTTTAAATATGGTGCATGTACCTGAATTTTTTTTTTTCCGCCGAGTCACACTTTGCATGTCAGATTGTGACACTCACATCTGCAACCCTGCAACTTAGTGCTATGGTTTATCACATTCTGCTCTCCTAACAAACTCTCTTGCTTGAAGGTACCCGCCATTGCATTCTTTCTTGTTAAGTGAACTGAAGATTGCAACTGAATCACTTGGGGATGGATACTCGCAATGTTCGGAATCCAACATGGGAAAGGTTGTGCACCCTAGCCTCTGTCCCGTGCTTATTATTTTATCAAGACTCAAGCCTTCCACGATCAGTAGTGAAACAGAAGATGCTTTGGACCCCTTTGTGTTCATGCCATTCATTAAGAAATGTGCAACTCAAAGTAATCTCCGAGTCCGTGTTCTTGCATCGAGAGCTTTAACAAGTTTAATATCTAATGAGAAACTGCAGACTGTACTACATATCATTGCTGGTGGGTTGCCTCATAGTACAAACCAGATGGCTAACCGTGTTTCATTCAATTCCATTCATGGAATACTATTGCAGTTGATTGCTCTTGTTGATACCAACTGCCGAAACTTGATTGATGGCTCAAAGAAAGATCAGATTCTTGGTGACTTAATCCAGGTGCTCACGAAGTGTTCATGGATTGGCAACATCAGATCATGCCATTGTCCTACCCTCAGTGTCGCATATATGCAATTGTTGGACCACATGCTTGGTATTGCCAAATCATGTGGGATGAGCAGACATGTGATTACCATTCAAAACTTGCTACTGGAGTTATCCAAGCAATGCCTAGACATAGAGGTTTCTCGTCAGCTGTCATTCTACGACCCCACTAGTGTGGAACTCCGTAGGCAGGCAGCTGCTTCCTACTTCAATTGTATGCTTGCAGGATCACTAGAAGCAGCCCAAGATGTTTTGACAATAGACGCATCCACCCGACCTGTGCCAAATTTATTGAACATGCCTGAAGTGGAGCCTGGACTTCAACAGAGGCTTATGTTCTGCATCTCTGATTCTTCTTATGAAATTCGACTTGCCACACTAAAATGGCTTCTTCAGTTTCTCAAATTGGCTGGTTCAGGTGGCAAGGACCTTGATGTTATTAATTCATGGGCCAAGACGTCTCTGCAACCCACAATCATGCGGCTCTTAGCTGTTGAGGAGAACCCCAAATGTACTCATTACATTCTTCGGATTCTTTTTGTGTGGAACATGCTGCAGTTCGAGAATCTTGGCCATCTCGAAAGCAATGAGACGGTCTACATTGGCAATATGGATGGTGATTCCTTGCTTAGCTTTTGGGATAAGTTGACTTCCTTGAGAAAGACTTCAAGACATATAAAGGCTCAAGAGACTCTCGTATGCTGCATGGGCATGTGTGTGAAGCAGTTTGCACGTTTATTCACTTGTTTTCTTCTTCTCAATCATCCAAATAGAGGGGAAGATTTTGTTGGTTCTAACCAACCTGATGGATTGGAGAGATGGGGGGACATCTACAATTGCATTGTCTTTTTCATTAATCTAATCAAGCAAAACGGTGCATCATCTGAGCCTGTGAACATGCGAAGGGCAGCTGCAGAATCAATGGTAGCCTCTGGATTGCTGGAACAAGTGGTCTCCATCAGTTCTTTGGTCACTAGTAACCAGATCCCATCAGATGAATATATCTTCGAAGAGTTGAAGCAAAAACCCCATTTTGAACCTTCAAAAGCTGTGGATTTGTATGCACGGCTCATACTTGATTTGTGGTTCACATGCATCCAGCTGTTGGAGGATGAGGATGTTGGGCTTAGACAAAGACTGGCTATGGATATTCAACAATGTCTTGATTCCAAAGGAACTGAGGAAAGCAGGACCTGTGTTGTTCCTGCCCAAGTTGAAAAGGTGATTGAATTGAGTTTCGAGTTTCTATCTTCGTTATTTGGTCACTGGATTGAGTATTTCAATTTTCTCGCAACATGGGTTCTTGAAATGGGAAGCTGTGTGATAGCCAGAGGGGATTTGGTTCGACGGATCTTTGACAAGGAGATAGACAATCACCATGAAGAACGACTACTGATTTGTCAAATCTGTTGTTTCCATTTAGAGAAGCTTTCACTTTCTAGCTCTTGGGCGAAGGGTCTGAATGAGTGCGACATTGGAATTTTCTTACAGAAGTGGAGAACTAGATTTCTTCACCAGCTGATATTGTTTGCGAAAGACTACATTGGAAATGAAGGCGGAACTGATTGGATTGGTGGAATTGGTAACCACAAAGATACATTCATATGGTTATATGCGAACTTGCTTGGCCTTTATGCCCTCTCCAAGAGTCCTGTCTGACAAATTCTCTTCATCCTCAGAAACCAACATCAGTAAGTCCTCTGCAATCTGATTTTATGGAACTCAGAAGAGTTCTACCATTTCTTAGGAACCCTTTAATTTCTAACCTGTATTTACTAGTGGTTAGGTCATACGAAAGTATGTTAGACATTGCCTTATCACCTCCAGAGTCAAATTCCCAAGGAGATTTGGGTTGGGAAGGTTTTAATCCTTATTTTTTGAGATGAACTTCTCCCATTATAAAATGGTTGTTTTTGTACGACTTACAGTCCGGTTTATCTGGGTCTTCTCTCTGCAAATCTGTCATTCTTAGCTGGTATATTTCCTTGTCCGCTGCAAATTTGTTATATATAAAAATCACACTCATTTGAGATTTTGTCATTCAATATAAAATAATTCGTTGATGTTCAAAATAGACATCTTTTAGTGAAGGACGATGTGAATATATTGACCACTTTTCCCCATTTTGGGATCAGATTTTTCTTTAAAAAAATTTATATCAGATGAAATTATGAAATGGGGCCAAAATGTCAGTCCAACTTTTTTTATTTTTGGTGGGGGGGGGGGGGGGGGGGCGGGCGGTGGCGGTGGGGACTTGATAATGCTGATCACTCCATATCAGTCTTGATCAACTGATTAGATTTCAATCGATTTTCTTCTCAACATATCTCAGATACCCTACGTTGTTTTCAATTAGATGCCAAAGAAAAGGGTTGCTGTAGCTGTTATATATTTCACAAACAGCTGGTTATTCTCTTAATTGGTACAAAGAATAAGCTCTTGATTTGTGGTATGAGATGCCAAAACTATGGTGTGAAGATGGATCGATTTGTGCTTAATGGGTAACACTACTGTCTGCTTAGGTGTATGGCCCCATGTGGGGTGTTCAATTATAAATTCATGTTATTTTTGTTTTTAAATTTAGATTCAACTTTGGTGTTCATTGATGCATTTTTAATATTGAATTAAACATTATGGGTATCTATTCATTGATTTTATTTTAATCTTAAAAAAAATCAAATGTTAGAGATAATTTGATAGTTCAATGGCTCTATAATGATTTAGTTAATCATTTAAATATTTTTAGTTTAGAGTGGATCCTGCTATTTAAAATGGTTAGGGTAGCTCAGCTGCTGATGTGACAAAATGACTATCTAGTCAATTCTCATTAATACGTTTCTTTTTTAGAGTAACCTATTGCTGAAATAATAAAATAATGATAATGGCACAATGATCTATTTGTGGGCTTAAATCCTTTTTTTGATTATGAATCAATTTTGGCTAGTGATTATGAATTTGTGGGCCCACTATGGCTTCATATGATGGGTCTATTTGAAAGTTGTAAGCACGAAAATGATGCTGGAGCTTCATGCACTCCAAATTTTGATTACTTAACATTATTATTTTAAATTTTCAATTATTAAACTTTGGAGGTTTAAAAAAGATACTTAGATCTAAAAAATCATGTCAAATAAAAGTATTCATGTTTGAATATGGGTGAAAAAATTATCTTGATTTGAATCAATTGAATCATATTTATTAAGCTGTTTTACATCAAACTTGGTTTTCTACATCAATGAGTATAAAAAATGCCTTCTCATAGAGCATATCAACGAATACATAATGCCACCACAATAAATTGTCAATTTACATTCTCTCTTAATTTTTTAAATATATTTATAAAAAAGGAAATTTAGAAAACCTGAACAAATTTTTGCTAACCCACAAAAAAAATAAAAAGGGGCGAATCTCAGTTTTCTACCACAGTTTTTTCTCAGACCATACTGAGCTCTATTTGCTGATAAACCATGATACAAATTTGCAAAGAAGAAAAATAGTCATTGGCCTCCAGAAAATTACCATCTAATTAGCCATCTACTTGAACCCAACTCAGTGTTTCGAGAAAATACAGGCAGCGTGCAAAGAATAGCAGATACTATTACTAAATTGGAAATGAAATAAATATGGACAGTTTGGGGCACAGATCAAACCAACCCATTGAACATGTTCTCATAATGCCACTGGTCAATGGTACAAAAAAAAACTCCGACTGCTCATTCCAGAAAAATTCAAATCACCACTGCTTCAATTGCCATGAAAAAGTTGTGTCACCATGCCACCTACAGATGTCTGAATCTACCATCATTATCCGATCATCTTCTCACAGTGGCGGCGGAACAAACCTGCAACCTTCAAGAGTCTGCTCAAAGATGTGCCCCACCTTCAGCAATTTATCCTACAATATTGAAACAGGCTTCAGCAACATGTTAATATCCATTTACTAATGTTACATGTATGGTGATGAACCCCCAAACCACTCCTTAAACCAAAATCGTGGAATCATTAGAAACCAATTAGTGACGAGCAACCAAATGATAATGCATTCATTTGAAATCTTAGGGTTTGGGTGTCAAACCCAAATCAGCTGTAGGAACTAATATGCTGAGTGCTAGACTAGTCAGAAAACTGATGTGAGCACCCTAATGAATTGAGCAGTCACTCCACCTGTAGGAATAACTCCAGACATGATTTTGACTGTGCTTGGATCAGGGTGAGCGTTGAAGTGAGGAAATTGAACTCACTTCAAAAATGCAAACTTGTCCTACTTGGATTGTCAATGTGTGGATTCCACACTTGATAAACTGACCTCAAAATAGGGTGACTTCCGCATCAAAGGATAGGGAAATTAGTCAACACTCTCAACTCTCACCCTCCACTTCTCTGCCCTCTTAATGGCTAAACCATTGTGAGGCATGTGATTAAGGTTGCCTATTTCCTCTCTTTTTTAAAAAATTAAATAAAAATAAATCAAGCCCTTGTAATTTAGTAATGCATGAGGGGGAATTTTTGCCCATATATAGAATTATTAAATAAAACAAGTGAGAAGAATAAATGATTGAATGAAATCTGTGATACATGAGCCCAAATAATAGTAAATCCAATCTGCCACATGACCCACAAGATCACGATCTAATCAACCTATACGCAATCCAATCCATGATTTTAAAAATCATAAAAGCTTATGGATTTGTTTTTGGTGAGAAGTATAAAAAGCTTGGGGAAGTCACGGAAGTAGGCAATGTTTCCATATGACGTAGTTGCCGTATGAGTAAATCTCTGTCTTTACTATAACTATAGTGTGTCACTATCGTATCCATCACGTGTCTGGGAATCATAGTCTATAGGTTGATTTCTTGAGCTTAGGGTCTTAAAAATCAGCCGTATCAACTCGGCTCAAGCACTGCAGCTGCAATTTGGCCCATATATGATACCTAGTTTGGTATGAGACTCAAATGAGTTTTGGTAGTAGGATGAGCTTTTCCAATTTTGAATATACAACTTAATCAACTTGGATTCAACTCAAATTCCATCTGCCAAGTCTAAGATCAACTCCAAGGTTTAAAATCTCAGTTGAGTTCAAGCTTTTTTGTCATCGAACGTGACAAATATAATTAAACAAAGTTATATTTACTCATATAAATGAGAAAGGTTATTCGTGGGATCTCCATTGGATTGAGAATTCAATAGGTGATTTTCATATGTTCAAGTACCATATAAGGATTTTGTTGTGATACAGAATAGTATAGAGCTCTTATGTTATTCCATACTTGTAAACAGGAAGTTTATAGATGACGAAATTTCCAAGTGCCTTCACACTCTACCCCCAACCAGTAATCCCCCAAAAAAGAAGAAAGAAAAGAAAAAGAAAAATGGAAAGCTAGTTCCATACCTCGTCAAAGGCTCCACCCATAATTTGAAGTCCAACAGGTAAGCCAGCAGGTCCACCTTCAACAAATCCACATGGTAGAACCAATGCAGGCAGCCCAGCCATGTTAACGTTCACCTGGGTGATGATTACCATCATTAATCAGAAACCTGATAAAGATGACAATGATTTCATAACCTAAGATACTCAATGATGAAAAGTTGATAGTGACCAATGATCTCAGTCCTCTTCTTCATGCAGATTAACTGCATGACTGCTTGTGAGTCGTGAATATTAAGTAGGCATTGAAGATCTCTGCACTTAGTGCTCATGAATGATGAATACCAAAAAGTTGTTACCACTTGGCACTGCAATTAGATCAATAGGAGGAAAAATGTTTGTATCCTAGGTCTGAAACACGTTGACACTCATATTTAGAAATGGCAATGCCTAATATATCTCTTTTTCTAATGCTTATCAGTAGGTGTATCCTATTTAATTTAGTTTTAATCAATTTCATAGTCATTTAGACACTTCTCTGTAGAAACGTGTTGTGTCTGTTGAATCGAAATGTCCAAATTTCACAATCCAGGCCATCTATCCTTTTCATCATTAAAAAAACCTTGGGTTTGCTTCCAATTCCAAACTGTATCTATGACCAAGAATGTATATATCGAGTAGCAATTCAGAGACTTACAGTCATGATGTCACCTGCATACATCGCTAATGGATCATTCGTCTTTTCACCTATAAAGAACATCAGATGTTAAAAGTATGGATATTGTGCTTCACAATATATGCCAGAAATGAGATACAGCTTATTTACTTTTACTTTTTAATGAATAAACAGCACACCAACCTATCTTATATGCTGCTGATGGTGCTGCAGGGGATATGAGGATGTCAATTTTGCTCAATGCTTCCTTGAAACTATTCTGAACCAAGGTCCTCACCTAAACCACTATTGCAAAAATAAGTTTCCTACTAAATACAAAAAGAAATCACTAGAAGAGAAAATTCACTTCTAATTTTCCATTTGTCTGGATCTGTAGTTTTAATAAAAACTAATTTACAGGTAACATTGCTATTTCAAAACAAAAGGAAATAAAAGAGGAAAAAATGAATTCTAGACTGCAGAAATCACTATGAGAAGCAAACACATAAAGGTACCTGCTGTGCACGCTTGTAATATGCATCATAATATCCAGCCGAAAGAGCATATGTTCCCATTAATATTCGCATCTTGACCTGAAAGTATAGATGTTAGTTTTTTTATGAAACCACTAAAATGACAATAAATTTTACTGATTCATCTGGATCAAATCAGCATAAAATCAAATCTAGGGGGTTCAAGTCAACATTAGGACAAGTGCAACAGAGTATATGATTTAAGCTCATAGAAAGCAAACACAAGCAAGAAGGCTCAAACCTCAGGACCAAATCCTTTAGCTCGAGAATCACTGTAAAGAGAACTCAATTCATTTGCTACAACTTGGTTTCCATACCTGGTATGCATATCAGTACCAGAGTTTAGAGTAATGGTATCAAACTCACCATAAGCTAACATTACAAAATGAAAAGACGCTTCATCTCGAAAAAATGTGAGGAAAAAGTGAGTAATCACCTTATACCATCATAACGTGATAAATTAGAAGATGATTCAGATGAAGCTAGAACGTAGTAGGCTGGCAACCCTAAAGAAAAAGATGGAAGTGAAACCTGCAAGTTCATCAAATGAAATATTTCATCATGAACTATTTTGAAAATGCAAAAATATGCAGATAATAGAGCAGCAAAGCAAAGAAAAAGAACAAGAGAATGTTCCTTCAACAGGCAAAAATAAAGTAACAGTTGGATGAAGAAGAAAACCTCTGTAACTACTGATCCTAGATCTTCAAAGTGTGATGCAGCAGCTCTGATTGAGGATATAACTCCTTCATCAACACCGTCTCCGAGAGTTTCACTGATCAACCCAACCCTGAGACCCTTCAAAGGTTTAGATTCCAAGAAGTCAACAGACATGAGCTGAGATGCATAGTCGGGAAGCTCCTGAATGGTACAAAGAAGACTAGAATTAGTGCCAGCTGCCACTCAAAATGCAATAAAAATGTCAACAAATATGATCCATAGATGTATACACACAAATTGAAGAGAACTTTTTTAAGGCAGGGGACATGATATAGATACTACATCTCATTGATTTAAAGTGTTAGTTGGCCAGGATTCATCAAAAATATCGAAATAAATTATATAGATGGGCAGAAAGAGAAGTGAAAGGAATTAAAAGCAATAAAAGATAAGTTACCAGGCAAGGTAGATTTTCTAAAGGAACTATTAAACGTTATTGAATTGAGAATATCTCACACGCTTACTACTAGTAGCATCTAGTCTGTCATGACCAGAAATTGCACTGAGAAGAATCGCTGCATCAGTTACTGAAGAACCAAAGCATCCAATGACATCCAATGATGATGCATACGCCATGAGCCCAAATCGAGAAACACGCCCATAGGTTGGTTTCAATCCAACAACACCACAGAAAGATGCTGGCTGCCTGACACTGCCGCCAGTATCGCTCCCCAGAGAAACTACACATTGCCTTGCAGAAACAGCTGCAGCAGAGCCCCCAGATGACCCTCCAGGCACCCGAGTGACATCCCAAGGGTTAGCAGTAACCTACAAAAGAAGCACGTATTTGAAATTCAACATTCTTTGTAGTAATTCCCACTGCTATTAGAAAAGTTTGAGCTTCTCTCAGTCTAGCCGAAGAACTCATCCAAGTAACTCGACTCAATTTTGACGAATTTGAGGATAAATTGCAATCCCCCAATAGTCAATTAGGACAAAAGCCAACAGAGAGAGAGTTTCCAAAGCCTAACCTGAAAACCAGAGGCTTCAGTTGTGCTCCCCATCCCAAACTCATCCAAATTCGTCTTCCCCACCACAATCCCCCCTCTCTCCCGAAATCTCTTCACTGACGTGGCATCGAAAGCAGGCCGATACCCCTCCAGAATTCTGGACCCACCAGTAGATGGCATATCAACCGTGCAAATGTTATCCTTGACGCCAATCAGCACTCCCGCCAATGGCCCCAATTCCTCATTCCGCTCAATCCGACGATCAAGTTCTTCAGCTTCACGTATCGCTGCCTCTTCGGACACGTGGAGGAAGCTGCGGAGCTGGGGCTCGGTTTGGCGGAGGCGGGAGAGGTACTCATCGGCGATGTCGACAGCCTTTCTTTGGCGAGAAAGGAGAGATTTACGGATGGTGAGAATTTGGGATTCGGGAGGAGATGAGGATTGTGTGGTTGGAGTTGGCGTCAGGGTTTGGGGGTGGGAAGAGAGGAGGTGGTGCGGCCGGCGGTGGAAAGGGCGGGAAAAGGGAGGGGATTGAATCCGGTGGTGGAAGCGGCATTGGCAGAGGAGAAGACGAGGGTTTTGGATTGGAGATGATCGCATGTTTTCTGCTCTTCTTCCTCTTATCTATTATTTCTATCTTCTTCTCTTACTCTCTCGCTGAAGTCTGAACTCAACTTCCCTTCTGAGAGATAGATCATGAGAACGGACGAAACATTTCAGCCTGTTCATGGGCTCAAATCCAACCCAACTTTGGCCTGGGCCCGTTGTAAACGAAAGTATTTGGCTGGTGGGCTTAGATTGAGCTAATTTTTTAGCGTGTTTAATGAAGGGTCGGATTTGGGATTTTAGAATGTGTATAAGATTAAGTGTAGTAGATTTAACCATAGTAAGTAAGGTCCATCCTTGCAACATCTAATGGTGAAATTTTAAATTTCAAATTTTTTATATATCCAGTAAAGATTTATAATTAATTTTATTATGGTCAAGTCTCTTGTACTTAATCATTTCTCATATTTATATTTATAAAAACTATATACTGTCGTTATTATATTATTAATAATACTAGACTCTATACTCAATCCACTTAAAAACAAAATTATCTCATTGAAGTTGAGATTGGACCGTAATGTATGCTTTACACTTCATTGAATTGAAATATGAAATTGGGCCTTGAAATGGGAAAGAAGTATTGAACTCATTTCTCCAAGTATGTTAATCTGAAATGGGCCTCGATGGGCAGACAGCAGACTTGGAATTTATCCTTAAAAGCCCAATATGATTCAAGTGGGCCTGGGCTTAAGCATATGAAAGCTTGGGCCCCTTACCTGGCCACGACCAACCATATGATAAAGTGAGAAACTATCCATTAAATAGGATAATGGTATTCATGCTGTTTTCCACGTCATATTCCAGAGAGTGTAACTTGGATTGGCCCTAAGTTGGGCATGCATTAAAAATATTATAAAAGAAAAAATCAAATTTGGGTTGACTTAACCTTAGGTCAAGCTTATTTTTAAGTTCAAATTGTCAGGTCCAATTTTGAAATGAAAGTACTGCAGAACTAGCCAAAAGGTCTTTAAATTTGAAATATCACTATAAATCCAATTTTTTTCTAGTTAAATTATGTATTAAAATTAATTGTGTTATTATATAAATATATTTTATTAAAAAAATCTATTATAAGACTAAAGAAGCTTGAGTCCAAAGCCCTAAATAAGTCTATAGATATTTAAGCATTGAAATTAAGCTCAATCTTATAAGTACAATTCAGGCTAAGCTCGAGTTTGATCAGGTAGGTTATTTAGAGGTTGGGTTTCAGCGGGCTTTTCTTATATGAATGTAAAATTAAAAGTATGAATATACCCAAGCCCATCAAGGTTTTTCTAAGCTAAAGACCAAGTCTATTTGTTTGAATTAATAAAATTGAAAAAGTCCTAGTCCACTTGTTGAAGCCCATTTAAAGATAGGACAGGCTGAACAGGCTTTACTTCAGTGCCCAAGTTGACACCCTCATTAAACAGATTCAAAAAATAGCTCAAAGTCCAACACATTAGTCAAATTTATATGTTCAAGCCCAATTATTTTTCAAGTTTGTTCTTGTATCCTGGTTTATAGCTCGGGCATGGGCTAGGTTTTTTTTTTCCTAAAATGGTGAATATATTAATAAAAGGAAAAGCACCATAGTTGCAATTAAAAGAAGAAACGAAGTACCAAAAAAAAACCAGAAAACACATACACCCGACAAAGCCCTGAAGGCACAAGAAAAAGAAAAATAATGTTACACAAGATTAATACATTCCTTTCAACTATGCAGAATGTCAGATATAGAAATATTCCTTAATTCTTCAAGAGTGAAGGCCACGAAGCGCATCATCATTCACTGAATGATCTTAACTGTCCATCAGTGATCAACGATTTTCAACAGTGCAACACAAAGTTTTTTTTCTCTCCTTCTTCTAAGTAGAGATGGCCATAGTAGGAAATGTGGACAACATCTTCAGGTGTAGAAGGTGGGTGGGTCTTGTTTCTCATCCTAAGTTGGAGATATTCTCTGTATAAGAAGCCTCTGTATTTTGGTGGCTCTCCAATTTCCTGAGTGAACTGAGGCAATGGCTCAACCCATTTATCTGAATGCAGATTGTAGAAGAAAGCATAAGAGTAGCGGCTCTTCCCTACCTTTCTCACCACCCTATGTGTGGCACTCTTGAACTTCTTGTTGCTGAGCACCTGTGTACAATTAAAAATAAGAATAATAACAACAACTATTAAAAATATATAAAATAAGTGTTGTTACGAAAAAAAGAAAAGTTTATCCTATTACCCATGACTTGAGAAAAAGACAGTGACCAAAATCTGAAATTTTAACCAATAATTTTTGTATTTTAGTAGGGGTGAAACTTGAATTGGGTTTTAACTAGACCTACATGACGTGACTCGAGAAATTAGTAGATTTGGATTATTTATTTGTATATTTTGGATCGAGTCGTGTTGGGAAAAAATCCATATGAAATTCGGATCAGATTATGCTGAAATCAACCCAACCCGATCTGACATAATCCGATCTGATTAGAGTGTACCAAGTTATAAAACATTAGTGATCGGGGCCGAAACTTGAGTCAGGTTGGGTCGGATCGAATTGAGTAATTCAGGTCATCAATTTGAGTTAAGTTGGGTCGGATTCAATAAATTTTAACATGGATTGAGTTGGTTTAAAAAAACCAGTCCGACCCGACCGAGTTTCAACCCTAAATTTTAGGGAGAGGGGCAATATACAAATATCAGGATTTTTTTACCCAAACAAATTTACCCCCCGAAATTTTGGGTGGTGGTAAATTTAAAAAAAAAAAAATACCTGAATGACATCGCCGACATTGACAACTATGGTACCCTCCGAGGGAGTTGCCGGAATCCATTGTCCGTCCTTCAACACTTCTAATCCTCCAACATCATCTTGAAACACAAATGTGAGACAATTTCCATCTTCATGTTCACTAATTCCATTGCAGTCTTCCCCTTTGATCGCCGGAAAATATCGCAACGCCGTCATAAAATCGTCACTCCGGTTTTTGTTATACTCATGAAGGAAATTCTGAGGGAGACCCATGCATTCATTTAAGATGGCTTCAACAAGGAATGCAGTTTTGGCAAGATGACAAGAGATATCTTCCAATACTTCCCTAATATCATTGAGAATGAAAATAAAAAAAGAATTATTATCTTCAACTTTACTCATTGAAAAGATGAAAAAAAATTATAGAAACTTCTTTTAAATAAATAAAAAATAGAAGTAATTTTATTCAAATGAAGCTTTGTTGGGAAGAATCAGAAGAAAAACATGAAAAAGGTAAGCAGAAATTAAAAGGAAAAGATCCCAAAGAAAGGTTTTATTTTGGTTCTCTAATTTCCTTTTAACTTGTATAATTATAAAGGTTGTGAGTTCAACTCATACCAATTACTTTTAGTGAAAGAAAAATAATTAGTATAAAAAAATTTAGAATACATACACAAATTTAATATTTGCATGTATTATGAAATACAATACAAAGTGAGACTATTACTAAAATCAAATGAGGCAGAACTTCTTAGTATTAGGACAGTCCTTATCCTTAAATGAAAGCTTAGGGGGAGTTAAATTAGTCATTGAAAGCGATTCTGTCAATGTTATAAAATGGGCTAGGGGTGCGAGGAGACCTCCTTGGAGGTTAATCACAGTTGTTAGAGAGATAAATGGACTATCTGCGGACTTGGAGGTTTTCTTCAATCATATTAGTCGAACGGCAAATGGAGTAATAATTTTTTTTGGCGTTGATAGACCGAGTACGAGTGTTCTTCTTTTGTAGCATGGTTTTTGTATAGCTGTGGTTTTGTTTTGTATTGTCTTTTCTTGCTCTTTAGGCCTAATCCTCATACGCCTTTTGTATATTTTCCTTGTATCTTTTCTTCTACTTTTCTTTCTTAATAAATTTCTTCTTTACCGGTAAAAAAAGAAAAAATTACTAGAATCAAATATAAATCAAAACCATTAGATGGTGTACTGTACCTGAACTGAGGCGGGTCTTTTGGGTAGACATTGAACTTCGCCACATCCGATCCGGCCGATGGCACGAACATAAGCAAGTACTCATTCTTGTCCGGTGAAATCTCCGGCTGACGGCTGTATCCGGCCGGGAGCGGTGCACCTGACCCGATGATCGGTTTGGATTTGAGCTTAACTTCAGTCGGGTACTCAAAAAACGTCTGCGATAGCTCGATGGCTCGACGCATAAGATGGAGTGGCACCCCATGGTTCACAATTTGGAAGAAACCAGAATCAGAACAAGCATCAGCTATGATTTGCTTGGCC
This sequence comes from Chimonanthus salicifolius, assembly GCA_013350335.1. Taxonomy (NCBI): domain Eukaryota; kingdom Viridiplantae; phylum Streptophyta; class Magnoliopsida; order Laurales; family Calycanthaceae; genus Chimonanthus; species Chimonanthus salicifolius. The sequence continues at coordinate 1,454,647 of CM023538.1, forward strand.
TTCTTCTTCCCAACCTCATCTCCTTCATCAAAGAAGGGAGAGAGATCCACAGTAGGAATGACAGGCCTCACCATCTCACCCACTTTCTTTTTAGATTTTTTAAGATGAGTGAGTGCTTCATGTATCATATAAATTGAAATATGAACAAGAATATTTTATTCCAAAGATGAATTTTGTGATGAGTCCACTTCAGATCAACGACAATTAAAACAGATAGGCAGAAATTTTGAGATTGAGTTAGTTATAAATAATAATAGGGTTTTTATTTGACTTGACCTGACTCAATTCAAAATTTTCATACTGACTTGACCCGATTTGAAATTTTATTAAAAATTTTGAAAAATGAGATAATTTTTTTTTAATAAAAATGAAAGATATGAAAATTTCTTTACCTGGCTTATATGCTTTTTAACTTGCATAAGAAACCCCGGCTAAAACCAAAAAGGTAGCAGTGTAACCAAACACATATTTTAGTTTATTGTCAATTTTACCCTTCATATGAACAGTAAAATCAGCTCACAAACCCTTCACATGAACAGTGAAATCGACTCACCGATGAATAGTAAAGCGAGCCGATTTACTCTGTTTTCCAATGCTGGTAAGTGATCCGGTAAGTAAGCCGATTTACTGTTCACGTAAGGGTAGGTGAACCGACTTTACTGTTCATGCGAAGGGTCGGTGAGCCGATTTTACTGTTCATGCGAAGGATAAAATTAGTAATACACTAAAACCCGTGTCAGATTACACAAAATGTCCGTGAAAACATCGCTACCCAAAACCAATAGTTCAACGGTTTTTTTCATGTTGGGCTTGGGCTTGGTTAACTATTACAAAATATATATATATATATATATATATATATATATATATAAGTAGCAGGTTAATCATTTAAGAATAGAAAAATCGATTGATTCCATGGCAAAAACAGGACAAGATGCTACAATGTCATTTACTGTCACCATTCACCAAGCTCAATGAGTATCTATGTTTTTAATTCATTTTTTTTTTATATTCTCCGATCAAGCTGCCTGTTGGGTTATGGCACATGTAGCAGTGTCTTGTTTTGAATTGTAGTTCTTTGGTTTGTCATGAATGTTGGATTTTTTATTTTTTCTAAATTCATGGTGACATGGGCTCTCAAAATCTATAGCAGTTTTGGTGAAAAAAAAAAAAATTCGAAAGTCAATGCTATAGTTTGTCATGAATTTTGGATTTTTTTTTTAATTCATGGTGACATGGGCTCTCATAATCTATAGCAGTTTTGGTGGAAAAAAAATAAAAAATTCGAAAGTCGTCTATGAATAAATTTAAAGTTGGCTAATTTTTTTTAAAATGAATTAAAGAATAAGACAAAATGGAATAATGTGCATTCCTTATTCTTTATTTTAAAAAAGGCCGCCCATTTAGACACCAGACTTTTTTGTCACTAGACACCAGTTTTCGAATTTTGAGGGAAAATTACCATTTTGCCCTCCCGCGTTTTATCCTTCGGACGATTTTTCAGTTCCTTCGAACGATTCACTGCACAGTCGAATCGTTCGAAGGATTTTTCAGTTGATTTTTCCGTTCCTTCGAACGATTCACTGCACAGTCGAATCATTCGAAGGATATTTCAAGTTGATTTTTTCATTCCTTCGAACGATTCACTGTACAGTCGAATCGTTCGAAGGATCTTATCATCCTTCGAACGAATCAAATGTTGTAGCTACAGTAACATCACTTAAAAAAATTAAATTTAAACAGTAAAATATCTTTTAAAATTTTAAAGTTATTTTTTAAACACTACGTATTTTCAAAATTTCTAAAGTTAAATATCCAGACTAATTACGATAATCTGATAAAAATACTTTAAGACTTCAAGGTCTTTTGACACTCCTAAATATTTAAAACACAGTATTTTACAAATAAGAGTATCCCTAGGGTGTGATGGAAACTACATTTAAAAGTGTCAAAAGACCTTAAAGTCTTAAAATATTTTTATCAGATTATCGTAATTAGTCCAGATATTCAATTTGAGAAATTTTAGAAATACACAGTGCTTAAAAAATAACGTGCATAGTATATTAAATAATAAAATCTCCTTTAAAACTTTAAAGTTATTTTTTAAGCACTGTGTATTTCCAAAATTTCTCAAATTGAATATCCAGACTAATTACGATAACCTGATAAAAATACTTTAAGACTTCAAGGTCTTTTGACACTTCTAAATGTGTTTTCGTCACACCCTAGGAATACCCTTATTTGTAAAATATGTGTTTTAAATATTTAAGAGTATCAAAAGACCTTTAAGTCTTAAAGTATTTTTATCAGATTATTATAATTAGTCTGAATATTCAATTTGAAAAATTTTAGAAATACACAGTGCTTAAAAATAACTTTAAAGTTTTAAATAAAATTTAAATTAAATATTACTGTAGTAATTCATTCGAAGGATGAAACTCATCCTTCGAATGATTTATTTGAAATGTGGTTGATCGTTGGAAGGACTCTTCGAACGATTAGAATCAAGCGATCCTTCGAAGGATCTCGAAAATAAGATTTCAAGACATCCTTCGAAGGATCTCGAAAATGGTCTACAGAATCCTTCGAATGATTTTTAACGGAAAGGGCAAAACAATAATTTCCCCTCAAAATCCGAAAATTGGTGTCTAGTGACAAAAAAGCCTGGTGTCTAAATGTGCGGCCTTAAAAAATTAGCAGATTCATGAGTGATGAGTGTCACTAAGAAATAACACTCATTCTGTCTACATCACTCAAATTTTACTCAATTCAACCTCTTCCCCCTCCCAAAACCATTTGAGTCATTTTTAAATAAAAATATAATTCATGAAATAGACAGGAATGAGAGAGGAAAACACTAATTCAAGAAATACATGAACACAGTATGTAGTGATGATTCTCTTTTAGGAGACCATGTTGTTGAAGATAGTTTCAAGTACAGGGGGCAGAACAGAAACAGATAAAATTAAGGTGTGAAAAATGAGATTTCTCAAAGTATAGCGTGATAATGATAATGAAAATTCATAATATACCTCGAATATCCAAAACCCTAAAAAGAACACAATTTACTCCCACCCGTTCAATACCCCACTAGAGGGCAACATGGCCATAACAACCATGAGGATACCCAACCAAATACACTTTTACAAGTTTAAGAGCAACCTAGATGTCACATTGGAACGCAGCCCGATGCAAGAACAAATCGGAAACCAAAAGAAACAGAGAACGCGAACATCGTAGCAGTGAGTTGCTACAAGAGAGCTATCATCCCCCCCTACAATTTGATAAATGATTCCTGCTTCCTTGGCAAGCCATAAAAAAAGAGTGAACGCCGAAAGTCAAATACATGAGAACGAGAAACTTAGTTGCCATCCTCCTCATCTTCATCTTGCTCATCTTCAGCGTCTTCAAATCCATCAGCACCATTTTCCTGATCAGAAACAAAAGTGTACTCCATAAGGACGTTGAATTTAGAGCAGTTGAATGGCATAATCAGTGAAGTAGTGAGAGCAAAAAGTAAAATTTTTATATTTTTATAGATATGTGAGGGGAAAAGAAAGAAAACAAAATATATGCAATCTTACAAATCTATTCAGTCTCTTATAACGTTTGCACCCATCTGCCCCAGGTTAGACCCATTTGCAATAAGAGCTCGTGGAGCATATAGAACACCAATGAGCATCTTTAAAGTGAGGTGCCTCAAAATTAGGTGAGTTGCAAAATATGTCTAGAGCCTAGGAGCAGGCCCTAAGTGCGGATTAGGTGCATCTTTAACTCTACTAAGATGAGGACAAAGACAATCATCCAATCCATCTAATTTTGATGAGATAAATCAGTCATCAACCTAACTCCTGCACAAGGCACTTCTGTCGTACATCAAACCCCTTTTTATAGCATATAACGGGCCCACCTATGATCAAACCAAACATCACAGACCCATCCACTTATGAATGATCATATATCATTTACTGTTTAAAAAAACAACACATCAAAGTTTGGCACTCATCAGATTGATATGCACAGTTGGATTTAGATGTCAAAACATTGCTTTTCAAATACCACTGAACTTCGAGCCACTTAAATCATAGTACCATTAGATGTTGCTGATTTTTCCCAGTTACCCTGCCCATGAATATCATCTTATCCCCACCGACCCACATAATTAGTTTACATCCAAAGACAAGGGGACATAATACGCTCCATGATTGGGGTGAAATGGAGTGCTACTCATGGCTAATATGGTTCAAAGATAAACCAACAATCCAACATCATTAAATTGTGTCATCGTCACATTGATATAAACAAAAGAAAATGTTACTTGTCCAAAGCACCAAAATGTAAATACAATGAGGGCTTCCTGATGTCTCTTACAGTTTCTAACTAATCATCATCATCAGAGCTAGTTTACCCATCTATTTGGGTCGGCTTTTTGAGTTATAAAAATCTACTTTGTCCTGTCAGAAGCACTGTAATTAACTCCAAAATTTATGTCCGTCCACAATTCCTAGTTCTACAAATCCATTTGGGGTAAGCGTTTTTGGGTGATTAGCTAGAACATTTTATGTTTATTTCAATCACGGTCACGGTTCTCTTGTATGCTTTATGAAGTGCCTTGGTGATGATGTGTGTTTCCTTCTTGGACCCATTGCAGATGTTTCTAGTTGCAGTCCTTATTATTAAAAAATAAAAAACTAGGTCCAGTTAAGGTGAATCTGCATTAGAGCCATGTAATGAGGCGGCAAAAAAAGGTTTGGATCAGACATTTATGGGGGCTCTTGCCTTGTCGTTCCCCTCGGTCATAAAAAAAAGGGTTTGGATCAAAGCTGAGGCCTAGGCATGCCTTTAACAACCATTATCAAAGATTTGTTAAAAGAAGGGTTATTTCTAAAAGCGCCCCTATCTTTTGAAGTTATTCAAAAGAAGCCCCTGAATTTCCCAGAATGTATTAAAAATACCCTCAACTTTTGGTGTATAAGTTTTACAAGGCCCTTTGACTGCCATTGATACCATTTAAAAACTTTTTTACAGATTTCATATCTCACTTTGAGCTCATTATCACTCAAAGTAGAAAGTCTAAAAAGCACCTCTCGATTAACAATGTCTCAAAAATCAATCAAATGATTGTAGCTTTGGATTTCAAGTCTATAAATCAACATATCAAAGAAACTTTTCAATCCAATGCCGAGTGAAATTTCTTTTTTTTGATATGGTGACGTGTCTCAAACCAACAACCTTTTGGCAGTAACAATGAACACTTAAATTTGATCACTAATAAATCTGGTACATGCCCCATTTTACATAGTACGAACTGTCGACAAACGGAAATGATTTTCAAAGAGGGGTTGACCTTTAGTGAACACAGTCAAGTAGCATTTTTGGAATATTTACCAAACTTAGGAGCTTTTTTTAAAGGAACACTAGGGGGATTTTCAAATGAATTTGAGATAGGTGCTTTTGTTGGAGAGGGGGCAGTAGAACCCCTTAAAGAATCTAAATTTACCTCTTCGTCATCATCATCTCCATCAAAATCTTCTTCATCAGCTTCCTGCACAAATGTTGACATAAATCACGTCACAGATTAAAGGGGGAGACAGCACCATGAAATCTCCACATACAGAGCAAAATTTCAACAGGGAGAATAATAAAATAAAATTTAAAGAAACAACTAACATTATTGAAGTATTTGAGAGGATTAGGCCACAAATCTTCCTTGATTATCTCGGCTATCTGCATTGGAGAAATTCAAACTAAATAACAGAAAACACTAATGATGTGTGAAAAGTAACACGAAGGACAACCTTTCTAGTTTATATTACTTAGAGGATGCAGCAAGCTCAATGGCAGTACCAACAGACAAATAACAGATGAAATGCACTAAGAACAGTCAATCAAAATTATGGGAATGACAGATATTGTAAGTCTTTGTGTGCGGGTGTCAATGTAGTGTAAGAGGCGCTGTGTGTGTGTGTGTGTGAGAGAGAGAGAGAGAGAGAGAGAGACATGGAACCATCAAGAATTGACAGAAGGCAAACTTCCAGAGGAGCCTACTGGAAGCACCTACCCCACTTCACATCAAACAGAAAGCAGGCCCAACAAAACCCAAGTGAAACAAATAAAAAAAAAAGGCAGCACATATCCCTCGATGGAAGAATAACTACATGAAGAAAGACCAACAAGTACTGGATCAGGCTATTGAATAAGAAGCAAAAAAGAACCAGCCAGGAACTTACCTCATCATGAAACCCTTCTGAAAGATCTTTCTGCTGAGTCTCACTGAACCAGCTAAAGAAGCTATTCACAAAACATAGGAAATGTGACTGAGGAATCCTACTCTAAACATAGTAATTATCACAGAAAAACGTGGAATATAAGTTCATATAAATAAAATACAAAAGCAACTGAGATGTGTGCACAAGCAAATGCATTATCTGATGTGTAGAGTGTGTGCTTGAAAGAACTCTAGATTCAAATATAGTGCTTAATCTCATGCCTTGAGATGGTCAAAAGTGTAAGTGGCAAAACTCATAGTTAGATGCCAGACCTGTTGTTCAACCTATGGTCTAAATGGATTCAGATGAATGGGCCACTAGGACACCCCATACAGAAGGGATCCCAGCTATTTCAATTGTTCCAGCCATATAATTTGATTGAGGAGCTTACTGTTAGTTGTTGCCTAAGTTACATAGATACGGGGTACGAGTGTCAATGTCCAACAGGGATACGAGGTGTCAGACACAACCCCAAAAAAATAGGACAAGGGGACACGGCAACCTATTTAAAATTTAAAATAATTTAATTTAAATAAATATCAAAAAATATAGAAAATTATATTTGTAAGGATTAGGCCCACCCTTATCATGTCAGCATCTAAAAAATAAAGAAAATTCAAATAAAAAGATAAAAATAGAAAAAATGATTTTATGAATCAATGTTAAATTCAAATAAGTCATGGGAAGGGCACAATTTCCTTGCTTAATGCCCTTCACTATGTCATATGCAACTTCAACATGCTCTTAAGAAAGAAAAGAAGATGAAAATTAGGTTGCTACACTACCCAAAGTTTGTTGAGATGGCCTGTATCAAAGCTTGATCTTTTGTTTCCAATTACAAATGGACCACTATTCTTCAATTTTGTGAACTGTTTTTTTTTCTTAACTTTACTTTTTACAAATAGATTGTCAATTCAGCATATTAATCTATTATGTATTTTGTGTCAATAGTTAAAGTTTTAATTGATTAGTATATGATTAAACTTTTAACTACATATTTCTTCATTGCTAACTACTTACAAAATAAATCAAGAGGAAACCCTATGCTATGTGCAAAGCACATACTATAACCAGGAATGATTAAAAGCAGAGGTTCCAGGTACAATATGCAGCTAGGAGCCTATGGATCAACAGATGAGTGATTCACACAATATTCCTCAAATCTACACCAAGTTACAACTCCATGAGTACAAGGAAAAATGCATTTGAATTGGTAAAGTGGTAGCCAAATCAAAGTGTTCAAGTTCATACTGACAGCCTATATCCTATGAAAGCAAGCAGTACCTGATACCACAAATTTGGTAGTGCAGATTTTGTTCATTAGATACATTTTATAGGTCTTAACATCATAATTCATAAAGAAAGAAAAACACTGGAAATATGGAAAAGCAATGGGAGGCTGACCTTTCTTCAGAAAACGGCCGCTTACTACTTTTTTTCTCATCACTAACGCCATTAGCTAAACCCTTTCAGAGATTATGAAAACATAAAATAAAATAAACGGTTAGCAAGAGTATTAAAAAAAAAACTAATCACAAAGTATTGAGATAACATCAATCTTACCATTCCTTCTTTCCACTTGATTGCCGTACCAGTGATCTTAGTCGTTCCTTCGTCAGAAAAGGAAAACATCTTCATAAGCTTTGTATCTTCAAAATAAGGATTAGGAGAGAAGTTCTGAAAGAAAATATCAGGAACAACAAAATTACTAACCAACTAAAGGAGCTATTGAACTAAAGCCACAGTACCAGTACTAAAAAAGAGACCCATAAGTAACCCCGTCCAAGAAAAATAAAAATAATAATAGTAGTAATAACAAAAAATAAATAAGAAAGGAATAAGGGGAAGAAACTCACGAAGGTGATGCAATACCCTGATTTTACATCTTTGAAATCCTCAACATCCAATGAAAGCAAGTGCTTGAATATCTGCATCAAACAACAAATGACAACTATGAATTGCGGCATCCATACGGCTACAAACATCCAAATAGTTCCTTTATGTGTAAAAGAAATGTTATCAACATAAGGAACATAAAAATTACATAAATAATCTCATCATGTGAGAAATTCCAATGAGAAAACTAACAATCAGTATCAACATAGAGGCAAGATTCACCAAGAAAAGCACAAATAGTCAGTGGAAATTGGCAATGAGTATTAATGTGGTAAAAAAGATAAATGCAACATGGAGGAATCTGTCCCAATTCAATGCAATGGAGAAAGTGTTATTTTCAGATGGGAAGAAAACCTTTTGATCCTCCTCGCTCAAAAGATCACATAGAGCAGGATGGCTCAAAAACTGTACAACATAACACAGGAAGACGATGAATGAGTAGACTGCCACATTATTAGATGCTTAAGTTTTAAAAAAGCAGGGAAGTAAATAAATAGATAAATCAAGAAGGGGTGGATTACAAACTGCAGTTAACCAAAAATCAGGAATGGTTTTGATGATCCCATTCCTTCTGTTGTACACAGGCCGTCTTATCTCATTGTACTTTTGTTCAACTTCCAAAACTTTGTCGCTTGCTTCCTCATTTACCTGTTAGATATCAATAATCAGTTGGAACATCATACAAAGCTGTATTGAGTCCAACAAAATCAGGAAGCAAGAATGTACAAACTAATCTGTTTAACTAAACTTATAAGAGCAGGAGACAATTCAAATCTATAAGGAAAACAGACTATCCAAATAGAGGCAGCAGCACTTGTTCCAAGCTATGAGAGCAAAAAGCATGAAAATTAGAAGAGAGCTATTACAGGGTCATGTCTCGAAATAACTGAATTGCAAGGAAAAACTATGCCACAATGTACGCCAAATGACAATCACTCACATTAAATGAAACGTTCTTCACTAGAAAGTGAATATCAATAAATCCATGAGATAACTGTTTGACTTCATGCAAAAGAATAAGGACACTACTGTTAATACTTGGCTCCCTTGTTCGTATGGAAAACAAGTATAGGCCTGCAGGTTCTACCTGCACATTTTGCCTACATGTACAGACAATATACAGGCATCTGAAATCATATCATTACTCCTCTTATACTGTACCTTTTGCTCTCTTTGTACTTTTGTGACTCTTTCGGTAAAAAGAAAAAAGAAGAAGAACAATTCATTGTATTGTACCCAAGAAACAAGTTTTCAATAAAAATCCAATAGCACAGATATATGAGGACCATGTATGGAAAAAGGACATCTCATTCGGTTGTTAGGTTGCACCTCTCTGCCACAAGTGCATATGCATAGACATACATTTGTACTTTAACACACATAATAGAGTGTGAATATCGGTGTTTTAGAAACAAATGCAAAGACATGCATCTCATCAGACATTTTTATCAATGTTTGGTCTAATTCGGTCCAACCACTGGGTTAAACAATTTGGAACCGTGATATTGGCATAACATCATAATGACATGATAGATTGTTATATGCAAAAATAAAATGCCAAAAATACTTACAAACGGTTTGAAATCACAGTGCAACCATGATTCAATAACAGTGGAAAACGACATTTTCAGAGGAAAAAATAATTACATAATAAATAAAACAATTCTTGGAGATTGTCATGGCGCCAAAATTGTCTTCAAGACCAGTAAGGTGAAACCAGGCCGAACTGAATGGTTGAGTCCGAGTTTTAAACACTGATGGATATGACCACAAATGCACATAGAGCCGTGATCAAGTGCATATCGGTAGCACCACATTGTGTTGCAAACCGCCCTGTGGAGCCCCAATTCTGCCATTAGGTGGCTTGCCAATGCAGCGTCAAAAATAAGTTGCAGCATTGGACAATTCCACCCGCCCAATGAAGGGTTTGCAGCAGATTCTCATCCAATTCAGCCTCTTTCTTTAGATGGTGACATGACTCAAACCCACAACCGTTTGGTTGTAAGAAAGAACGATTACCAATTGAACAACAGGCTCTTGACAATTCAGTCATTGATTTTTACAGATTTTTTTTTAAAAAAAAAAGGCGAAAAAAGAAGAAGAAAAAGGGAAACAGATACCTTTTCGAGCTCGTCCTGAATCTCCTGGAGGTGCTCGATGTAGAGAACGAGATCCTTGTCAACCTGCTCGGATTCTCCATCCTCTCCTCCTCTTTCCACCCCCACCTTCGTTTTCTTCCCCTTGTTCTCTCCTCCCATCTTCCCAAAACCCTAAACCCTAATCACCCTCTTCTTTTCTTACGCTTGCTTATGGTTACGCCTGGTGAAAGGGAGAAGGGAAGAAGCGGAATCGCTAGTGAAAGTGAAAAAAGTGCGCGGTTTTCACCTACGGAGAGAGAGGGGAGAGAAGGAGAAAACCCGGGAGTAAAAGGGAGAATACGGATTCCTCAGTAGATTTTAGTATGATCTTAAGTAGTGGGACCCTCGTCGCTTTAATGGTTAGGCTAGCAAACTCTCTTTTTTAACAACACTTTCAAAGTTGAAATGTGACGTGACATGGATCATTAGAATTTATGACGTGACACATGCGATGGTGAATAAATATTTATCGAAATTGAAATAAATTATAGAGAAATTTCAATCATATTTAATTAAATTATAATTTATAAAATAAAATAGAAAGCTGAAGATCATTGGTATAATGTTATGATTCAAATAGTATATACTTTAAAATTTATTGTATTAACTATATTTTATTTTTTGACAACTAAATATATGTTAACTTCATCAATAAAAATCTATTGAAAAATATAACTTTAAATATAAATAATATGGAATAATATAAATAAATAAACCGCAACTCGTCTATAAAATTAGTTAAACCTTTTGAGTTTTGCTGGGAATCAGGGGTGAAAAAAAACGGCTTGGCCGAGATATCGGTCGATATTGCGGTATTATCCGATATCTTTCTCCCTCCATCCGATTTTTTCATTTTTTTATTTTTTTCAAAAAAAAATTGTAAAATGAAGAAAATTATGAGCTTCATGAATATATAATTTTTTCATAAAATACTGGTCATTTACATGTTCAAATATTATTTTGAAGTTATGAACTCGAGAATTTCAAATCTTTTTTTTAAAATGATGAATTTTTTAAAAAAAAAATTATAGACAAAATTCTAAGTGATCATTAAATAAATCTTGACTATTCATATATTAAATATTTATGATTTATTTTAGTGTTGGTAAGAAAAAATAAAAAATTATTAGAAATAACTATTGTTAGAAATGACGAAAAAATTCCATTAATAAAGGGCAAAGGCCTTTGAATTAAAATTGATTGTTTGTGCTTACCATATATTCAGCAAGAAATGAAATTAAAAGGATAAATTTAGACCCTGAAAATGGCGGGGATCAACATTGACGTGTAAATACATTAAGTGCCTATTGTTTACCTGACTTGTTGGAACGGTTTTAGCAAGATCTTCAAGGCTGAGATGGAAGGATTAGCTGAACTGGATGATTACAACAGCAAGAATTCAGCATGCCTTTCGACTTTTATTTTAAGAAATATTAGTTTTTTTTTTTTTTTTCAAATATCAGCTTTTAACAGTCACCCTCTCATTTTTTTCCATAAATAATTAAAATTTACTAGTTCATTTTCATAAATTTAAATGTCAAATGCATTTATATGGAAAGTATAACAATTTAACTAATATATTGTAACATAAATTAAAATGTTGATTGATAGCAAGGAACAAATTTTTTAGGGACAGTTTTGCAAAAACCTGATTGATAGGGAGGAATCGATTTTTTAAGGACAATTTTGTAAGAAAGAATGATCGAATGTAAATCTACAACAAATTAAAAGGAGAGATTTGGTTTGAAAAAGAAAATAAATAACAAAAAAAATAACAACAGATTAGAGACCAACCATAGTTGGAAATTTAAATTATGAAATATCGATCATGTTTAGGCAAAAAATATTGGTCTTTTATTTTTTCTTCTTTATAATTTTTTTTTAGAGTTTTGTATTTAATATCGGCCGATATTTTAGCCAATACGTATCGGTGGTATCAGCCAAGATTTATACTGTACGGCCAATACAAATCGTACTGACCGATATGTATCGACACTTAAATTTTGACACATATCGGCCGATAGAATATATATCGGCTAATATTTTAACCTTTGGCTGGGATTCTTTCTACTGGGCCTGACTTTGCCTTGCTGATTTGTCCCCGTGGGCCTCTGCATTGATCCTGCATTTGCTGGGCCTTTTTCTATTGGGTTTTTTTTCCTTTTGACTTGAGAGCAGGGGTTTAAAAATCGGTATCGGCCGATACGATATGTCGACCGATATATCGTTATCGGCCGATATATCGGCCGATATTTTTCTCTTTCTTCCTTATTTTTTTAAATATCGGCCGATATCGGCCGATATTTTGATATCGGGCCGATATAATACGGCCGATATCAAGGCCGATATTGTGAATATCGGCCGATACGATACATATCGGCCGATATTCACATATCCAAAACCGATATATATCGGCCGATACGTATATTTAAACCCCTGCTTGAGAGTTGAGAGTTGGGACTTGGGACTTGGGACAGACAAAGCAATGGGAAAACCCATCTTGTAAATCTCAGCTTAACTAGCTAATATCGGCCTATAACACTGAGATTTAAAAATAAAATTAAGAGAGATATCGGTCTGATAAATTCAATTTTTTTACCCCTGTCCCAACTCCCAAGACGTGGGCTGTTTTGTTTTTTTCTTTTACCTTTGTTTTTATTTCTCTTGGACTTCTGCCCTCCGTTCCTGTAATTTTTTTGGAGTTTTTTCTTTTCTTTAATTGAACTATTTACCTATTATTTTAAAAGATATACAGTAAAAAATATCATGGATTACAGTCTTTTAAAAGTTAAGTTTGGTTCTACTATTTTAATCATTTGATTTAATGCTTTAAATATCAGGGTTTAAAATAAATTTCAACATTCATTTTATAAAATCTCTAAATATCTATAAAATATATATAAAATTAGTGTCTTTTTTCATAATATAGTTGATCTCCATGTAACATTTTTTATATCCAACCAGCTCAATTAATGTTATTCTTTAAAAACTTATTTATAAGCTCGTGGGTAGAACTGTTGAAGTTGGGGGCACGAATTTTAATAATATACCTTATTTTATTAAAAATAAAAACTCTATCAAATTAAGATAGAAATGATTAAAATAATAATTCTAGAAAATATTTTGTATTTAAATAATTTTTTCATTTAATTTTAAAAACAAATTTAGTAGATCAATTATTTTTTTTACATTCTAAAATCAACAATAATTTTTTTATTTTAAGAGGTCATAGAACCTCATTTCATCCACAGATGTCATATAATTTAGATTTGTATATTGATTTTCACATCAGTGTGTTTGATAGTTGCACACCTTCGTAAAAGGAAATCTTATTATTACTTTTAATTTTCTCTTTTCTCATTATTACAGCTATGAAGTGACTGAGGGTAATAATGAGATTTCCTTTATGAAGGTGTGCAACTATCAAACACAGTGGTGTAAAATCATCACCCTTTAGATTTATGACCTTATGATTAAATTATCCTAAAAATTTGGATATATTTAGTTAAGTCCTATAAAATAATAATAATAATGATGATAATTACAGTGATAGTAAAAATACATGAACGAGTAAGAAAAAAAATTGGTATTCATATCAACATTTAGTATTATAACTATTTATATTTTGACTTTATTGATTTAACTTATATTTTTTTATTCTTTTAGTTGATAAATGAGTAAGCTCATATTTTTAAGAACAATAAATTATAAAATAAAGTATATCTAATTATATGTTCGACTTATCTCATTGAATTCATCAAACCCAAATTATAAATTATACAAATTGAAAAACAAGTTAAATAAAATTGGCCCAGCAAACTCTTCATTCAGGATAAGGATCAAATCATTATGATCTATCTATTAAGTGGGGTATATTAATTCAACGGTTCAGATGATGAGGAGCGCAAAATATTCTAAATTTATAAAATCGAATCTCATGCTCTTATTTGCCGCCAAAACTCCCTCTAAAAACAGTTTTCTTCGCTGAGAGGAAGGCGCGCGCAACGGTAAAATTCAATTCAATTCAAAAGCCTTTCAAAATTCCCGCCATTTTCTATTTCCATAAAATCCTATCATCCAAACACTTTCTTTCTCAGAGAAGAAAAGAAGAGAAAACAAAGGCCATGGATTTCTCAGACATTGCAAGAAAACTCGGCCTCTCAGACTCCAAGCTTTTGCTCCGGAAGGCCCAAGAGCTCCGGCGCCTGTGCGATGTCCACTTTGATTCCTCCATCATCGGCGTCGTAAGATCCCTCCCTCCCTTCCATGCTCATTCTCGCCGTTCATTTTCCATTTCTAATCGATCTGTTCTCTCTTTCTCCTATTGTTTGCAGGGGGAGGTTTGCAAGGCAGTCATCTGCCTAGAGATTGCGGCTACCAGGTATCCAAAGCAAGCCTCATCTGGGGATGTTAACGGGTCGGATTTGAGTGAAATCTGAATACAAATGCGAACCTTAGATGCAGTATTCAAATCTGATGGATTTTTATTTAAAGAATGAATTTAATATTTACATTCAACTTCGCATCCAAATTCGGAATTGAATTTGTTTTTTTTTTTTTTTCTCTTAATTTTTAAAACTACATTACTTATACTACATTTATATTTTCCTCTGTATCTTAATCACTCGTATGCCATTTGGATATGGATTTAGATTAAAAAATTAAACAGATTCAACATTTTCATTCAGACTCATTTATTTTGAATCTTTGTACTTTTGAACATCCATTTACATATGTATCCTCATCTCTCTCTCTCTCTCTTCTCTTATCTTCTCTTTTTCTTTGGATTGGGGTTTTCTTTCATGTTTTGGGGAATTTGATTTGAAAGTACTCATTATTTTTTCAATTATAAATATCATGGTTTTAGTTGTTTTATTGGGTTTCAAATAGGTAGTTGGCCCATTCTAAACAAATTGCCAAAATCAAATAAAATAATTGATGGAAAAAATTCTATAATGATGATTTGGGGGGTTGATTATTTTGAGTGTTGGGCAGAATGCAGGTGTTATTTGATCGTCAAAGTGCAATAAGGTTGAGTGGGATGTCGGAGAAGGCTTATAACAGGTCTTTCAATGCTATGCAGAATGGCCTCGGTGTCAAGTCCGTTCTCTTCTTCTCTTCTTCAAATTGAACTTCCAACGTGTAGTGTATATTTTTTTAATATCTGAGAACTGCCAGCAGAATTAGGCGCTTTATGGAGGCCTGCATCTTGTGGAATTCTCATTTGTGCCTTTAGGTCTCATCCCATACTATGGAATTCTCAGGTGGAATTGAGAATTTGTAGAATTTTATAAAAACTCAGAAAGCTCGGAAAATGTCTATGATGATTCTCCACTTTGGTTGCAAGAGGCTGAGACTTGAGAGTTTGATGCTTGCAATGTCACAATCTAATTTGTCCTCAAAGAAGAGGGGTTCGGCTCAAGCCATCTGCAATTCTGCATTACATATTTCGAGTCTTGCAATGGCCACTTTAATGCTTATGATGACGATGACTATGAAATTTGTAGAAGAGTTCCATGTTTAGTGAAATTGAACTTCGAGTTTGGGAATTAACAAATCCCACGGAAATCTGAATCTAGGGGGTTTCATAATTCCCAATTGAAAGTTATACTTTAAATCTCTAGTCTCAGAATCACTTAGATTATGGTATTGTCATGTTTCATTTGATCATTCCAAGCCACCAATCACAAACAGGCTACTACAGAATTCCATAATTTGCATGTTCCATATTGAATTCCATTGGTATCTTAAAAGAAAAACTGAAAGCTATTTGTGATTCTTGCATCTTGCACCATTACTGGTATTGTATTGGGTTTGGATTTTAAGGAATCCATATAAACGAATGCAGGACAAAGTTGGATATTCGGGAATTGGGGATACAATTTGGATGCGTGAGGCTCATCCCTTTTGTACAGAAGGGTTTATCTCTGTAAGCTCTCAATCTCTGTCAACTTTTTTTTTAATGATTTATTGTGATACGTGTATATGTTTATTCTTTGAAGAATGAGTTTGATTTGAATTGGCTTGTCAGTCCATTCTCACTCCATTCAGCCAGGTATTTGTTTTCATTAGATATGTTATTGTATATTGATGGTTTTCAGGTACAAAGACCGGTTCCTTGCGGCATTGCCAGCATCTCGTCGGGCAGGAGCCGACTTCAGTCGGCCTGTTTTTACAGCTGTTGCGTTCTATTTATGTGCCAAAAAGCATAAGGTAAATTCCACTAAATTCAATATAAGTAACTGATTCAGTTGAATTGACTTGTTTCTCATTGTTTGCCCCCTCTCCTGTGTTTTTTATTCAGCTCAAAGTAGACAAGATTAAATTGATTGAGCTCTGTGGCGCATCAGAATCTGAATTTACAAGTGTAAGATACAAATTTTCCTACTGGAAATGCTGTAATTACATGGCCTTTTTTAATTAAATAAAAGCTGTGGCTTGATTCTGCTTCCAGGTTTCAACATCTATGAAAGACATTTGTTTTGATGTTTTTGGGATTTCAAGGGAAAAGAAGGATCCAAAGACTGTGAAAGGACACCGAGGTAAATTACTATTCATCGATACTTCTGGTGGGGCATTTCCCTTCCCTTCATATCTCTCATCTAATTGTATACAATCTATATTACCCACTTAATTCTTGATTGGAATCCACCCCTTTTAGGGAGTAGAGAAATGACATTTTATCATGGTTTTTGGGAGTCATTTCTATGTGAGGATAGAAAATTTCTTGGGTCCTAGAACTGACATGACTCAATGCAGCCTATGAAGTTGCAATTGTTGAATTATATTTTTTAAGTGATTTGCTAATTTTCACTCTTATGAGCAGAACTATTGGATGAATTACCTGCCAAAAGGAAACATGAAGAAACCGATGATGTCTCTGATGACTCCTCTCTTGATGATGAAGATGGGCTGGCGGTAGTCTCTTTTTGCTTTATTCTTTCATCTTAATATCATGAATTTTCTAGTGTACATTACATGCACCACTGTATCCGTGCAATTCAAATACAAGCAATTTGTTGGTAATGTTATATAGGATTTCATCTTAATCTGACTTCTGTAAGAGACAACATCAATCTGCTATTAGAAATTTTATAATACCTACACTGGATTGGAAAATAATTAAGTATAAAGGGTGCATAACTTTTGGAAGCATTGGGTTGATTTGATGCTTTCCTACAATGGAGTCATTTACAAGAGATTGGCCCTTTTTGGTTTTGCTTCTCAATGTCTAAAAGCTATGATGGACTTCTTGACGGATTGAATTTCTCACAATAACATACTAGAATCTTTTAGGCAAACAACTCTCCTAATCTTAATCCTTTCACACTGGGAAAGATGATTTCACTCTTTTGTTGGGATGCTTTGGTTGTGAGAGCCTTTCCCATTTACATAGGAAGGCTAGAGAATAAAAAAGAAGATAAAAGGAGGTGATTTCTTACCAAAATTTTGAGTTTCCAAGCTTCTCTGTAAGCAGACAATTGATATTTTATGAGGGGGCTAGTTAGCAATGATGTAACATGGCTATTACATGTATCCTATCTTCAAAACTGCACTATTCAAAACCGATGATGGTTCAATGTGAATACAATCTCCCATTAGTACTCTTTCATTTGACAAGTCTTCTGTCTTAGCAGTTGCTGATGCAAACTTCATGTTTTATCTTTACATTATGCAAATCATTTTCTCTTCTGTTTTGGCCACTTCGACATGCAAAAATAAAATTCCCATTTTTATAGAAGCCTAAATTTCAGCAATATGCAGGAAGTAACTTTCCAATGTCTTGAGTTCCCTTGCGCTTAGGACCAACTGATTTGAAGTCCTCATAGCTTAGTATTTATTACATTAACCCTTTTATTTTATGATCAATCAGCTTGCTATTATGATAGGCTTTTAATTTGGGCAATCTCATTTTTATTTTATGATTAATCAGCTTGCTATCTCTGTCTTCTTGTACACATATCACAATTAAAATGATGGAAAGTACAAGTAGTCCCCTTCTTAGCACAAAATACTCATGAAATGGTGGGAGTAGATGTTTAATTCTTACCTGACTTCCATGCCTTAACACATACCATTACTTTCCAAAAATCCTCTCTTTATCATGCTAA
Organism: Chimonanthus salicifolius; assembly: GCA_013350335.1. Classification (NCBI taxonomy): domain Eukaryota; kingdom Viridiplantae; phylum Streptophyta; class Magnoliopsida; order Laurales; family Calycanthaceae; genus Chimonanthus; species Chimonanthus salicifolius. The sequence goes on from CM023538.1 coordinate 1,473,061, forward strand.
AGACCTGAGTAAAACCATTATAGGTTTAATCACTTAGGAATTGTTACCTGCAGAACTTCTAACTGAAGTAGTCATCTTCAATATTTGCTTGTATACTGGTGCTAGCATTACAGATTTCAATGTCATTGTTGTAATTATCATTAGCAATAATATGGAAAGACTAAACGTAAAGAGATGTGCTATTCACAGCTTCCCACATACAAGAGACATAAGCAGATGGAGAAACTCAAATATGATGAGTGGAAGTCATCTGTCCTTGCATCGAAAAAGTGCAGCAAGTCAAAAGGTAAGCCCTCTTCGCTTCTCTCTCTAGTGATGTAAATGGGTTGAATTTGGATTGAATTTCAGTAAAATCTGAATCCATATCTGATTGCTAAATTGCATCTGAATCCATAATCTGATTGGATCCTCGTGTATAGGACTGAAAACCAATTGTAAGTAGTCTTTCTAATTTTCTATATTGAATGGGTATGGATGTGAGTGTCAGAGTAGTCCGATATGAGTGTGAGGTGTTGGACTCAAAAAGGACATGGGACACAACACCATGCTTTAAAAAAAATTAAAATTTATTTTAGATGACAATAAGGTATAAAAATAACACTAGTAAAAAAGTACTAGTTGTATTCTAAATATTTAGGTGATAAATATTATTAATATTTTAATTACATTTTAAGAGAAATGAGTTGTAATATTTTAATCATCTTTTAAAACAATGTTAAAAATCACTAGAAGATTTTATGAAGAACAAGTTCTTGTGTCTTACATAAGTGCATTACACATCTTGAAGTGTTCATATTACATAGTTGATTTTGCATTTGGCTCTAAACATTGATTTTCTATTAGTTTTTTAGATTGTGTTACTTTTTAATGACCTAAAGTGTCTAGGGCCTGTTAGAGCATTCGGATAGTCTTTCGAGTGTGTACAAGTCTCCCTATTCATATATACACATGGTAAAACTACATAAATGACCATTTGGGGTGAGATGTGATTCAAACTCATGAGTCCCGCTTCTTGAGATTGTGTTACTTGTACCACATTTGTATCCTTCTCAATTATATTATTGTTGGGATAGAATCCCAGATTCAAACACCGGAAGCAACGAAGAGGACAACAAATTTAATATGGTTCGGTCGAGGCCTACATCCACGTACAACAAACGACAAATTTTACTAATCAAAGGTTCAAATTACAAATTTCCCAAACCAATTTCCTCTCAATCAACTCTCTCTCAAGATACAAATCAACCCAACCCTATTTTCTTCTGTCTTTTCAAAACTCTCGTGGTATCTTAAAGAAATAGAAAGTTTCCTAAATGGGAAATAGAAGAAGAGAACTAATAGGAGAGGACTCCTAATCAAGCCAAAATTCTCAACAGTTGCACATGCCGTTTCGATTTATAGGTCATTGGATTTGGGTCCAGACATATCTAAATCTACATAAAAAGCAATCAGCTATACAATTAAAAAAAAGAAATCTAAGTGAAAGTGATTCAAATTTTTGTGCAGGCTTTTTGAATTTTTAGGCTTACAAATGTCCATTTATGCCTTTAAATCTCTCTGTGGTCGATGATCCATTTTGTTGATGAAGTATACTTACTGTTGTATTTTTACTTCAAATTTTCAACAGTTCCTGAGAAGGCAAAGAAGCAAACTCGACTCAACTTTGTGAGGAATGCACCTGAGAAGGCCTTTTAGAAACTTCATCATGAGAGAGGATGTGATCTTGATGGTTTCAGCCTACAATTTGATTCCTCAAATCATTTTTCTTTATCATACTTATTGTGAAAGTAAAAATTAAAAAATACCATTTTTACAACAGTTAGAAATGTATCAGTTTATTTTAAAGAGTAGAGAATTTGAGCCAATATTATGATTAATATGAACTACAGATAACATAGAATTTCTGGAAGTTATCATATCTATGGGTCATAAGTTATTTAAAATGGATGTTAGAGAATGAGATTTATCTCATGATATTTCAGAAATTACACATAATTTTTTTTTTTTAAAGTTTATGTTGTTGATTAGGGTTGCAACTTGGGTTGGATGGGTTGGGTTCTTTAAAACCTAACTTGAACCGAGTTGATATTTATGAAACTCAACTTGACTTAACTTGAATTGATCTGAATTCTAACTTAAATTAACTTGAATTCTGATCCGACTTATATTTTGAATCTATTTTAGCCTAGTGAGATTGGACTAATTTGTAAAATCTTTAATGTGACCCGATCTAAATTTCATGTGGATTTTTGTCTTCTTAACTCGATTTGACCGATTAATCCGAAATTCTCAATCTGACCTGTATGATTTCTTGGATTGGGTCATGTGGGTCGAATCAAAGTTCAACTCAAACTGCAGCCCTATTGTTGACATATCGAAAGACTCTTAGAACACTTAACTGGTGTTTGAAATGTGTGCAAGTCTTCTTACTGACACACCGATCTTCCTAAATATTTAAAATAATGATCTCGTAAATAAGATTCCGAGAGTCAATATGATGAATATTGTAGGGTAATTGTATGCATAGTATGCTTTAAATGGTACCCTGCACTAAAAGGAGACTTCTAATTCCTAAAAGTCAAAGTCTCTCTGCCTCAAATGAATGAAGAGAAATGAAGGCCGTGACATAAGCACATTTATTTTTATAATATATTTCTCCAGTAAGTATCTTTATTTACTTATCACTCATTTAGAGTCTACAGAAATTATTTGTCTGATAAAGTAAAATTCTTTGAAGATTTTAAATTTTAATTTTTATGAAAATTTATAGAGTTAAATAAATGGTCCATTTAACTTAAGTTGAGAGCAAATTAAATAAAGATTCAATTGACAGAGAAAAGAATGTAATTGGAGTTATGATAGATATTCACGTTGCCAAGACTATAGAACTTAAATAAGCACTAGTTCTTAAATAAACATTTTCACCTCCTTTCTACATTACACTTTTTTTTTCTCAAATTTGAAGGATGAAACTACCATTTACCTATTTCATTAATAATAGAAATTTTCTTGCAAAAAAATTCTCTACACAATGGCTTTTAAGATGGAGAGACAATTTCACGAAGACTATGATGTTAGGCCAATGTGTGTAGGAGTATAATTTAATTGGTAATCTCTCGTCGAAGTAGAAGATGTCAAGTTCGAGTCCATCAGGAGGCCACTATATTGGATTTAGGATTTAGGGTTTAAGGACAGATGTGTTTGGACTTTAATAGTATAAATAGACTTGAACTTGGGTAAAGAGAAGTTCAGCCCAACTTCAACCCATAAACAACTTTATCTTTTCTCTCTCACTTTGATGTGGTAAGCCATAATTTTTTAATTTTAAAAACAAAAGTTGTCAATTAAGAAAGTTGCAACATCAAGAGGTAAAACTGATAGTATAATTTCCATATCACTTACCTCTTCATATGGGAATCTGTCAAACAAAAGAAAATTCTTAATAAAAAATCCAATGGTATTAACATCATTTTAGGTGCTTCAATAAATGTTGAAGGTATTTAATTTTATTAATTTTCATAATAAAGCATGTTCATAGGATTCTTTCCTTTTGGTAAGACTTGGTCTTTAGTTGACTCATCAATTATGACAAAATAGAGAGAGAGAAAGGTACATCCTTAGATGGTGGAGATTAGGCATAATATTTTATAGAGAGGAGTAATGGTTTTTAATAGAGTTAAATAGAAAAACAAATTCATAAAGCAAAACTTTTACAAATGATAAATGACATTTAATATGAAGGATTTTAGATAGAAATTAGTATCAAATTTGGTATATTCAAATCTGTGACAAGTTTATTATATACAATATGTTTGTTAATATTGTATAATTGAGTTAGGTGTGGCAATGGGTCGGTTTGGATTCAGTTTGAGTTGAGTTGACTATAAATAATAATAATATAATTTTTTCAAATCTAACTCAACCCAACTCAATTCTATTTTATTCAATTTAGATTTTTATAAAAAGACAAAAAATGTAATAAAAATGAGATGAAAATATTTATAGTCGGGCCTTTGAGCTATGAAAATGAAGGAAATCTGCTACTATTTTTTACCTTCAAGTACAAGTATATACTTGTATTTTTGTATTTTTGGTTGAGTTAGATAAAAAATTTAAATGGTTTTTGTCTCGGATATAATAGTTATATCAGATACCACGAAACCGTAAGACATCACGTCAAGGTGGCCGAGATGATCTAAGGCGCCAGTTTCAGGTACTGGTCCGAAAGGGCATGTGCTCGAATCCCATTCTTGACATTCCTGTAAATGGGACCCATTACAAATTTTTGACCCTTTCTCATCCTTATTCTTGTTCCTTTCTATGTAGTCTCAAGCTCTAGGGCTGGGCCGGACCATTTACATTTACAATTTTTTTACCCTTTCTAATTCTTATTCTTATTCCTTTCAAACTATCAGCTACAGTCTTCATTTAAATGGATCTTCTTGGGAAGTTCATCATCTTCTAGTCTAGTCCTTGCTGCTTCTTTTTTACTTAAAATTTCTTCGATATCAAGAAAACTTCTATTTTAATTAAATCCGTGTCTCAAATTGCATAATAAAACTAGAGTTTGAATGTATGAAGAAATCTATTCAAGGACCTTTTTGCACCAACTACTGGCAAAGAAAGAGAATCCTATGGATCAAGTTGAAGGACTAAAGCTACATGGGAGTATGAGAGATGGGCAAGCTCCTTCTAAATGAGGGTTAAGTTGGCCCTAAGTTTTAAGGGCATGCCCTACAATTACATAGAAGAGGATTTAGAGAATAAGAGCCATTTGCTCCTCCAATACAATCACATCTATAAGAATGTGTCTGTGCCTAGTACAGTACATGAAGGGAAATGCCCATTTCTGAGTCTCTTGTCATTCTCCGACACATGAGAAGAAAGGTGGAAGGACCGCCAATGGACCCTTACCTTTTGGTTGAATATTTTTTTTAGTTATTGAAAAGTCAATAAATTGGTCGCTTGCCTTGAGTTAAAAATGTTGCCTGAGAATTACCAAATTAGGACCCATTTTTTAAAAAAAATATCAAAACAATGTTGTCTATTGTCTATACTCTATATACTGAAATTACAGTCGGAATTTTGGGTATATTGGTTTCGGGCCCATTTCCACGAAAAAAAAATGATATTTCACAAAAATTGACTACCCTCCTTAAATCAGATACATATCAGCTAAACTTTTAGATTTCAGCCACAAAATGTAGGGTTGTTTATAAAAATGGGCTTGGGTTTGAGATGTTTCATTTGATGAGTAGGTCCAACATGACCAGTTTCAATTTTGGCCCAACAAGACCTAGGAGAGTTAAAAAAGGGATGGCAATAGATCCAGTCGAATCGAGTTCGGGTTTGAGCCCTTGATATCTAAATCCACCCAAACACTCATTTATTAAATGTTCCCTTTGAGAAACCATGTTTGCTACTAAAAATTCTATTATTATGAAGCAATAGAATCCCTTTCAGGAGACTTAAAAAAGGGGTTCAAATCAGTGGGCAGCAACTAGTTATAACCATTGATAAAGCTCGCCATCCAATGAAGACCATGAGAATCCAATGTAGGGTGTGTATAATTGCAAACTAATTAATCCATTTTGGTGTTAAAATAGATCAGTCCTTAGATAGTTCCCAAACCCCATTTAAATAATCAAGTCTATGAACTGATTTTTTTTATTAAAAAAAAAAAAAGAATCCATCTAGACCAGGGATTTAAAAATCGACTTAACCGATATTTTTCTCTCTCCTCGAATATCGGAACCGTGAGAACCCGTGAAACCCGTAAACCCTTGAACCGTTAAAAACCATGAAAAACCGTGTAAAAACTGTATCGGTATTTTTTTTAAAAAAAAATTAAAATTAAATACCGATATTTATGAATATCAGCATATATTGTGACCGATATTCGGTATGTACGGCCGCTACTTATCGTATCGGCCGATATTACTCGGTCTTAGAAAAACCGATATATATCGACCGATACGATATGTATCGGCCGATATTTGAACCTTAGATCTAGACCTTGTGGAGCCGACGTGAGTGAAGTCCATCACCCAATAATGATACTTTCCATAAAAATAATAATAGATTTACTGAATTTAAAAAGCCATAATCATCAGAGGTCTAAAAACCAACGGCCATAATCCAACAATCTGTTCAACTCTAGAATAAGTTCATCCAATTCACAATAGTAGATGAGAATGAGAGAACAAGTGATTGTGCAACCCTGATGAGCCCCACAAGAGGGCTCCAAATGGTGCAGCCCATGAGCGGTTCAGCCCCAAGGTTATACACAAACCAAAAATAGAATGGTAGGGCCATTTAAGTTATTTTATCAAAAAAAAAAAAATTGAAAACTAAAAATGTCAACTGAGCGGCCTACATGTATCATCTAATATGGCATCATATCAGACATTTTATATGAATTAGGATATCAGACATTTTATATGAATTAGGACAGGACCAATGCACAAAAACAAAAATAACCCAATAACCTAACATTATAAATGAAAGTAGTCTAGTAATATCAAAGGACCACTTCAAAAGGAAATGTTGACAAAAACAAATAGATCAAAGGCATTTCTGAATTGTCGACAAAGTTGGGGAAAAAAAAAGAGGTGCTAAATAGAAGTTCAAAACTATCTCAAGCATCCAATAAAATCTTTAAAACACTCAAATCATCTCAAATGCATTTTGGCCATGATTCATCATTGTAAAGTCAAAATTTCTTTAACATTTCAGCTCTTTGCCGATTGCTTCTCCTTGGCCTTCTGGATTTTCAAGACCTTCTTGACAATCTTCTGCTCTTCCACCAAGAAGGCTCGAATGATCCTACAATTTTTTGTTTATTAGGGGGCAAGGGGAGGGCGCAAAGATGAGGAAACCCAGAAAAACTAAAGTACCTAATATACTTCAAAGAATACATTTGACTGAAGTAACAACTCACCTCTCTCTTACTGCATTTCCTGAAAGAACCCCACCGTAGGCACGGTTTACAGTCCTCCGGTTCCTTGACAATCTAGACCTTTTGTACTCTGTAGGTCTCAAGTGTGGAATCTGAAGAGAAAATCCCAATAATGACACTAGAATTAGCCAACAAGGTAGTAAAAAGAAATGCAAGCAAAATTTAAGATGCAGAGAGCAGATTTAGTAGAAAATATAGAAAATAGGCTCTTTGGAAATAAATATCATTTAATGAATCTTTCAACAAGAGAACAAAATCAAACCAATTAGAAATACTTGGCACTCAAAATCCTAGTTAGACATAAATTTCAATTATTTCAAAAAGTACATCTAGTGCTTCACTATAACCAAGGGTTTTGGCTACATTTTTGTGACGAGGAGCTGCTTCCTTCCGTTATAAGACATCACAAGTCTATATTATTAATTATTTACTAATTAGAATGGACATTCTAATTTGACTGAGCCATAATCGGCAATGATCCCATGTCCATGTCTCAACTCTGCATCCTAACCTAATGTCACATGAGCCAGCAGTATATTACTTTTATATATAAAAAAGCTATCATCAAAGTAACAATTTTTAATTGGTAACAAAATATTTTTTTGTTTTTTTTTTTCACTTGAACAACGAGTAACAAGAAGGAGCCTCAGAGATCTTGGTGGATAGTGATCATCAAATGAGTTATTTCCCCATCAAGAGTAGCAAATATTATCTCACATCACTGGCTCATTGTGATAATCCAAAAGGTAATAGAAAAGTTCAACAGCAGAGAAAAAAATGCAACAGAATGAAAGATAATACAAGACATCCAATTGCAGAATTATCTCACAATTCGCAATTCCAGGCTTGTTACGATTTTGCAATATGATTCAATTTTTACAACATTATCAACTAGCATAAAAAGTTGCAGCTCATGATGATGAATTAGCATCAAGATTTAAATTTGGTCGCGAAATTCAGCACAAAATATTTTTCTGTTTTTTTTCATCTTGAACAAAAAGTAATAATGAGGAGCCTCAGAGATCTTGGTGGATAGTGATCATCAAATGAGTTACTTCCCCATCAAGAGTAAGCAAATATTATCTCACATCACTGGCTCATTGAGATAATCCAAAAGACATTAGAAAAGTTTAACTGCAGAAAAACAAATACAACAGAATGAAAGAGAATACAAGACATCCAATTGCAGAATTATCTCACTTTTCACAATTCCAGGCTTGTTACTATTTTGCAATATGATTCAATTTTTACAGCATTATCAACTAGCATAAAAAGTTGCAGCTCATGATGATGAATTAGCATAAAGATTTAAATTTAGCCGCGAAATTCAGCACAAAATATTTTTTATGTTTTTTTCAACGAATAAAACTAGGAGCCTCAGAGATCTTGGTGGATAGTGATCATCAAATGAGTTATTTCCCCATCAAGAGTAGCAAATATTATCTCACATCACTGGCTCATTGTGATAATCCAAAAGGCAATAGAAAAGTTTAACAGCAGAAAAAAAAATGCAACAGAATGAAAGAGAATACAAGACATCCAATTGCAGAATTATCTCATGATTTGCAATTCAGGAATTGTTACGATTTTGCAATATGATTCAATTTTTAAAACATTATCAACCAGCATAAAAGTCACAGCTCATGATAATGAATTAGCATAAAGATTTAAATTTGGCTGCGAAATTCAGCACAAATGCCACCACCACAATGGATCATCTCATGTCTTCACAACATTAAGCAATCCAAAACCCAAGCCCAGTTGCACCCTTGTACCTGGATTGGTGGGATAAGTCTTCAATGAAGATGGTGATTAAATGGGTAATCATTAATTTTTAATATTTTCTTATAAGTATGTGATGTCACTTTTTCAGATAAAAAAGTTAACATCAAAGGACATATTTTTTCATTGGTAACAAAATGTTTTTATGTTTTTACATAATATAGCAAGAGCAATAACAAGAAACCTCAGAGAACTTGGTGGATAGTGATCATCAAATGGGTTATTTCCCCATCAAGAGTAGCAAATAGTATCTCACATCACTGGCTACTTATGATAATTCAAAAATAATACAAAAGCATAATGGCAAAACAAAAACAATAAAAACAATGGAACAGAATGAAAAAGAAAACAAGTCATCCAATTACAGAATTGAATCGACTGGATATAAATTTCCACAGTAGTCTATCATATTTGGATAGTTGCATGTATGACATTATCAGAAGTAGCTGGAATACAATCATAATAGCAAAATCAGTGGGAATCCGTCTGATTTATTTCATCATCTAACATCATACATGTATAAAGAACAAAATAAAACTTAGTGCCTAATACTCCAATCAAAATAAACTAAGAAAACCAAGGGATTAAGAAACATGAGGCATATATCTACCTTGTCACTGAAAAATCTTACAAGAAAGGAAGATCATAGGAGCTAAATGTAGAAATATATTGCCTAATGATAGATTCCTTGTGCCCTACTCAAATCCAGTGCATAGCACTGAAATATTAGGCACATTCCCCAAAAAAAATTATCTGAAAAATTGCAAAAAAGTTTGGCATATTTGAAAGACTATTATTTCATCATCCAACATCATACATACATGTACAGCAAGAACAAATAAAAAAAATTGATGACCGAACATGTCCAGGCGTCTCACCTGACTAGTCCTCCGGGGCATATGTGAAAACCTCTCAATCCGCACACACTGGGTAAGTCTATGGAGAGTGGCACTTCATTGGGGTTGAAGGTGAATCGAACCCAAGAACTCGCTTCGTTAGGCGAGTGCCTTAACCATCAGGCCAACCCCTTGTGGTTCAGCAAGAACAAAAATGAACCTTAGCTTCTAATACTCCTAAAAAATTAGAAAAAATTACACTAACAAAAATAAAGGGATAAAGAAGAATGAGGAATACATCTACCTTGTCACCCAAAAATCTTACAAGAAAGGAAGATCATCAGAGCTAAAGGTAGAAATATATTGCCTAACGATAGATTCCTCACCATACTCAAATCCAGAGCAAGGAATTGCAATACTAGGCACATTCCAAAAAATAATAATGTAGATAAATAGCCACAATGGACTGGCATATTTGGATGACTTTATACATGATGTGTATCAGAAGTAGCTGGTAGTAATCAAATTAAGTAAATCAGTGGGAATCCGTCTGATTTATTTCATCATCCTACATCATACATGTATAGGGAACAAAAAAAAAAAACTTAGCTTCTAATACTACTAACAAATTTGCACTAACAAAAATAAAGGGATAAAGAAGAATGAGGCATATATACCTTGTCACCAAAAAATCTTACAAGAAAGGAAGATTATCAGAGCTAAAGGTAGAAATATATTGCCTAATGATAGATTCCTCACCCTACTCAAATCCAGGGCAAGGAATTGCAATACTAGGCACATTCAAAAAATAAAATGTAGATAAATAGCCAAAATGGACTGGCATATTTGGATGACTTTATACATGATGTGTATCAGAAGTAGCTGGTAGGTAATCATATTAAGTAAATCAGTGGGAATCCGTCTGATTTATTTCATCATCCTACATCATACATGTATAGAGAATAAAAATAAAACTTAGCTTCTAATACTCCTAAAAAATTTGCACTAACAAAATAAAGGGATAAAGAAAAATGAGGCATGTATCTACCTTGTCACCAAAAAAACTTACAAGAAACGAAGATTATCAGAGCTAAAGGTAGAAATATATTGCCTAATGATAGATTCCTCACCCTACTCAAATCCAGGGCAAGGAATTGCAATACTAGGCACATTCCAAAAAATATAATGTAGATAAATAGCCACAATGGACTGGCATATTTGGATGACTTTATACATGATGTGTATCAGAAGTAGCTGGTAGGTAATCATATTAAGTAAATCAGTGGAAATCCGTCTGATTTATTTCATCATCCTACGTCATACATGTATAGAGAATAAAAATAAAACTTAGCTTCTAATACTCCCAAAAAATTTGCACTAACAAAAATTAAGGGATAAAGAAAAATGAGGCATATATCAACCTTGTCACCAAAAAAAATTACAAGAAACGAAGATTATCAGAGCTAAAGGTAGAAATATATTGCCTAACGATAGATTCCTCACCCAACTCAAATCCAGGGCAAGGAATTGCAATACTAGGCACATTCCAAAAAAAATAATGTAGACAAATAGCCACAATGGACTGGCATATTTGGATGACTTTATACATGATGTGTATCAGAAGTAGCCGGTAGGTAATCATATTAAGTAAATCAGTGGGAATCCGTCTGATTTATTTCATCATCCTACATCATAATGTATATAGAATAATAAAAAAAAAAAAAAACTTAGCTTCTAATACTCCTAAAAAATTGCACTAACAAAAATAAAGGGATAAAGAAAAATGAGGCATACATCTACCTTGTCACCAAAAAAACTTACAAGAAATGAAGATTATCAGAGCTAAAGGTTTCACCCTACTCAAATCCAGGACAAGGAATTGCAATACTAGGCACATTCCAAAAAATAATAATGTAGATAAATAGCCACAATGGACTGGCATATTTGGATGACTTTATACATGATGTGTATCAGAAGTAGCTGGTAGGTAATCAAATTAAGTAAATCAGTGGGAATCCGTCTGATTTATTTCATCATCCTACATCATACATGTATAGAGAACAAAAATAATACTTAGCTTCTAATACTACTAACAAATTTGCACTAACAAAAATAAAGGGATAAAGAAGGATGAGGCATATATCTACCTTGTCACCAAAAAATCTTACAAGAAAGGAAGATTATCAGAGCTAAAGGTAGAAATATATTGCCTAACGATAGATTCCTCACCCTACTCAAATCCAGAGCAAGGAATTGCAATACTAGGCACATTCCAAAAAATAATAATGTGAATAAATTATTAGCTAAGGAGTCATTTACAAGGAAACCCCTTTCCGATAGGAGAGGGTAGAAAAATTGGTTTTCCCCTTCACTTTATAATGTGTGGAAACACGCAAACATGCCCTTAGGGATTTCTATCTCCCATAGAAATCTTGTAGAAATACATGGTTTAGCAAGTCCCAGTGACCAATTTAATGTTATTAACAACAGACAACTATACAACATCAGTAATGATTAATGAAGCAACAATTAGCAATGAGCACTTTCGGCCAAAAACATTGTACTATGACTATGGAGAAGATTGGGCTAGAAGGTCTAGCCTTGGATTAGGGGCACGGAGTGATTGGATCAGGCTCTAGGAATGATTTTAAGGAGATCCCCAAGTTCAATGGTAGATATCCCTAACTTCAACAGTAAACAAGGGGGGAATTTTATCAACTTTCAATTGAATGGTAGGTGTTTATCAAGAATGAGAACAAGGTCCGACAGTGGGTGTTGATGATGGATGAGAGAGGGGAAAGGATGAAAACATGGACCAAACAGCCCCCATAAAAATGGAATGAACTTGCACAACATGAGTTTTGGCACGATCTACCAACCACCCAACACATAATTGGAATACATAAGTAAAGTAATTGGCTGTTATCTCAAAAATAATAATAGTAGGTTATTGGCTAACTCAATAGGACAGAAATCATGGAATAAACATTAACATATTTAGCAAAAAAAAAATCCACATTAGACTCAAGTTGTACACAACATAGGTAGTCTGAGAAATTTAACCAACTTAGATGTCATGGCTAGTTATCTTCAGAAGATCACAAAAGCTCCAAGGAGATTACGAAATGAATACAGTAATCTACAATCATACAATACTAAATCGAGCTACATATGTATAAGACCAGTTTAGAGCAAGAACATCAAAAGACTGAAATAATGAAATGGATATAGAACATATACAAACCCAAAGGGGTTGGGGTTGGGGGTGATGGCCAAACACTCACCTCAAGAAGCAGGAGTCCCGAAGTTGATTCCCACTCCACCCCAAAGGGCCACTCCCAGTAAAGTTAATGGGTGTGTGTGAGTAGGGAGGCATGCACATGCCCCGAGGATTAGTCGGGTGCTCTAAGAGGCCTAGACACCTTGGTCATCAAGACAATATAGAACATATACAACAGCATGAATCATCATCAATATAGGCAGGAAATGAAAATGGTCAATGCAGGCATACCCCTTGGATTCTCTTTCCAGTGACAGGACATTTTGGTCCACTTGCTCTCTTCTTGGTATACTGGTACACCAGCTTCCCCCCTTCATTTTTCCCATTTACAACACAAATAAACATCATAAGAACAATGCGAATAAGCTCAAGACTAAGATCTGACGCATAATGATAACTGGTAACCGTTCATTGTAGCAATCATAAATATTGTAGATTCAAGTTGAGAAATTATCTGTTCTAAACGAGTCTGTTGTGAACTGGATGACCAAATTCGAGCTTATATTTACATCATTTTTCTCTCTCATACTCTATCATCCCATGAGTTGGACTTGTACCCAACTTGATCCCATTTTGATCTTTTGATTAGGCTCATGCCACATGAACGGTTAAAAAAATTCAGCCTTTGAAAACAAAATTAGAATATCTATTCAAGTTGAATTTTTTCATACTTCCTTTACAAGTGGAGATCCTTCAAACCAACTCATCCTCGCCAGATAAACCCATAGGCAGTTAGTCGTTCACTTCATGATGAACAAGTTCACAACAGATAATTTATCGATTCAAGTCATATCACAATCTCAATGGGTGATGATGATCAGAAGACCTAACCACTCATTTAAAAGAAAAACATATTAACATTTTCAATTTTCACAAATCGGTGATGGAGATGCAGGAGACCCGACCGCAGTCAGCTGATCACTTCTCAGAGAAGAAAAAGAAGAAGAAGAAAATAAAAAGAGGGGAAATCTGAATAAAATGTTATGGAAACCGAAATCGCAGAACGATCTAAATAGTAAGATAAAAATCCCATAGAAATGCATCTAGTTATAAATTAAAAAAAAAGTGAAGGCCATTGAACTGAAATGCTCAAAATTCAGGAAGAAGAGGAAAGTTAAAAAAAAAAAGAGCGAAGAAGATTAAATGGAATATTTATTCATTCAAAATAAAATCGAAAAGGAAAACGATTGAAAGTTTTAGGGTTTAAGGGTTTTGGGATTGTACCGGGTGTTTTGACGACACGGGTCTGATTGGATTTGGTAGCATAGCTGTGCCGCTTCCGATACGTGAGACGCTGCACCATTTTCGCCCACTCGATCTTCCTCTTCTTCTCCTCCTTATAAGATGGGAGAGGAAAGAAGCAAGGGCTGAAGGGGTTTGGAGGCTGAGGAGAAGATGGTTTGAAAAAGCCTTCAAAATCTAAGCGTAGTCCTTACCCTAGATCTGACGGTCGTTATTCAACTCAACCATCCAACGGCTGTATTTGCTTCTAGTATACGTGTGCTGTATCTGCTACACGTGTCATAAGTGAAACAAAAGCGTCACGTGTGGGAGGCTGGGGCTTCTATCGTCTTCTGAATAGACCTGGGCCGAACCGGGTTGGATTTGATTTAAGTTTGTTAAATAATCTGTCAATCTGACTAAGGATATTTTTATGAAAAGACTTATCAAATTTACCATTTAAATGAGTAAACATTCTATGATTTGATGTACACGATAATGGTTGGATTTGGTTGAGTTAATAAACACCTACTTGAATTTAGGTCGAATGGGGGTCCCTCTTTTCAAGCATGAGGTCTTTTGGACCTGATCAAGTGGGTCGGACTTAAAGCAAAATTTTGTAGATTTACTGAATCAGTGGAGTAATGATTAGACTGTGAACCCAAATAGGACAATATCATACTCGGAGAGTCAGGTCAAGGTTGTTATATAATAAGATGGATAATAAATGGATAATAATAGGTCACATAGAAAGGTTAATCTTTTTTAATATATGTTCTACCAAGAAGTCACTTAATTAAATCAATCAAGCTACATATTTCAAGGGTGACTATTTAGACATCCCACTTTTTTTTTAAGAGACACCCCATTTCAAAATTTTGTATGAAAATTACCATTTTGTTCCTCAATTTTTTTAAAAAGATGATTCCTCCATACAAACATGAGGGGCAAAATGATAATTTCACAAAAAAATTGAAATAGAGTGTCTCTTAAAAGAAAGTGGGGTGTCTAAATGACTATCCTATGTCAAAGTCTTCAAAATTTGAATAGTTCATATATTTTTAATTTTTTTTAACTTTTGTAGCTTTAAAAATATAAGTTGATTAATCCAGATCAACGTTATTTTTCACAAATAAAGACTTTTGTAGCAAATTCATCTCAACTATGTTTGATGGACTCCATGACTATTATGTATATGATCATTCTTCTATGCTTTTTATCAATAATATTATCTGGAGTTTATTTTCTTTGGAGAGATTGTATATTTATCGTTAGTTGTGACTCATATTTTGGATAGGATAGACTAAGGATTTAATTGATGATATAATTCAAGTGAAACTCCTCCATCCAAACATGAAAACATTGTGAGATAGGAGAAGAAAATGCTTATACAATCAAATTTTATGTCGACATTGTCTTATGCTGTCTACTTCATATTCAACCAAAATCGAATAGAGGTAATACATGATTCCCTTAATAAACATGTAATGCTCTGCAATAATTTATTAGTAATTCATCTTCACAAATCAAGGCCAACTCCTCTATAATCAATTGATTAAAACAAGTTATATACAATATATTTTTTTAACAATGCAAAATTCAACATGGGAAAAGTAAAAAAGAAGACTCCCTTTGAATTTTCCTGTTCTTAAAAGTAATCTTGCTCAATTTTTTGTGGCACCACAGTAATTGATCAGTTGTTGTTCTAGACATTTTCAGTACTCTTGATACCAATTTCATGTCAACTTGAGAGAAGAAAAGGAGCAGATTTGATCTACTCTCTTGATGCTTTTGAAACTTCTTCACAATACAATTGCCAGTTCTCTGCAAATCCTTCAATTTCTTCTCTTTCTGCAACACAATAAAGAAGACCATGGCTCTCATCAAATTATATCGTGACAAATTAAAAAAAAAAAAAAATATATATATATATATATGCTTGAATTACCCTTCTTTTTTTTTTTCCCGGATCTTCTATTATCAATGCAACTTGGGTTGGATTCAACTCAAAATTGAATAATCAAACTCGAATTTAGTTTGCTCTTGATTGGGTAAATATTGGTTGAGGATTATGTAAGTGTTGAAAGAATACAATTTAAGAGTCGAGCTACCTTTTGAAGATCTGCTTGAATATTTTTGAAGAGCTCTGGATCTGCTGAAGGGTCTTGAAACTCTACTTTTGTTCTCAAAAATCCTTTTAAAGTTGCATTTGATTCATCTTTGTCAGCTTTGATGAATTCCCACATAATCCCCATGGCCTCCTCTATTATCTCTGCCAACATTCTGCTTGAAATGGCATCATTTCCTCCTCTTCTTTCTCCCATTTTATCCTTCAAACAATCCTCTGCATCACAAATTTACAATCAGCTTATTAAACTCACCTCATGTTGATCAAATTATACAAATTCAATTAGAGAAATATACAGTTAAAAGCTATAAATTTTAGTAAATAATGACGATGATAATGATGATGAAATCTGCAGTCAAAGCCTTCACTGAATGGTATCTCTGTTGTGAGTGAAGCATAAGTACTTGAGTTTCAAATATCGGTTGAAATCTGAAATCCAAATCTTGAAACGATATTCATCAAATACTCGAGAGCCCAATATAGGTATTTCAGTTTCACCGGGCTTTTCGATGAAACTTTTGAAAAACATGTATTTGAAATTGTCGAAATATGGGCCGATATATTTCAATTTATTACGGACCCAACATTTTGTATATTGACTATATTTGAGCCTCAACAGATAACCCAGCACTCTCTAAGGAACGGTGGAGTCTATTTTCTATCATAAGCTAAGAAATCAAAAATTGTTTTTCAGATTTAGGGAGAGCGATGTGTAAATGTATTGCAAAAATGTCAGGCTTATTGGAAAAAAGGACAGATTATTAACAAGCCCAATATTTTGGCCAAGAAGGGCCTAAAATTTGGTTTATTTCAGCCGATATTTCATAATACATCAGTTTTTTAGAAAAATAAAATATTGGCCTAGAATGGGCCTAAATTGCCGATATTTCAGCTATATTTTGACCCATTGAGAGCCTAATAAGATTGTTTGAGCCGACATTTCAATCTTAGATAATGAGTATCAATTCTAAATGAAATAGAATAAATTTCTTTGATTTGAAATGACCGACTCATTCAAATTTTTCAGAAATTTAAACTGTAATTTTGATAGATTAATAACAGCCATTTCGGGCCTTGTCCCCTACTTTGGGCCCAACATACGGTGCAAGATGCTTATAATTGAAATATTTGAAACTTTGGGCATATTGGTTTTGGGCCCATTTCCAGAAAAAAGGAAAAAGAAGAAGATTTTTCATGATATTTGTATACCGGCCCTTCTTAAAATCAACAATATCGGTCAAAATTTTAGATTTTTGATGATTTTATTAAACACTTCATAAAATTTTGAATATTTTTCAATTAATTTTTCACTGACCTTTGATTGCTGGGACTTGAAGAAGGCTTCTAAAGACACATCGATTTTGAACATAGTTTTGGACTCTCGGCCCTTGAGTAAATGGCTCATTGTCTAAGAATCTTTGAAGCAGTACTTGGAACTGTTGAAATTCTCCGGCCACCTGATTGTACCGCCACTTATGGTGTGGGTCAGATTCCGGTAGGCTGCGTGCTATCCCGTACTGCCAGTGTAGGATTTCCCATGAGAGGCAAGCTTGCCCCATGTAGACCATTTCCAAATCATTTTGCAATTCTTTCATGGATTTTGTCGATGGGTCCGCATCGGAATTCCGGCTACGCCATAGCCAAAGGTTTGGAGGAAGGAGGGAAGTCTTTCGCCAAGCCATGTATTGGAGTGGTTCCTTTAGCCGGAGAAATCCTATTGAATAATCAACATCAATTGTGTAGTCGATGGTGGATAAAATTCAACAACAGTTCTACTTAGTTCGGGTTCGGGGTAATCATCATTTTGTCATTTTTTTTCTCTTTTTCCTCTTTAAAAAAAAGAGGACAAAATAGTCTTTTTCTTTGAAGGATAGTGCATGATAATGAAAACTCATGATACTCGAATCATTATCCTTAATTCGCTGAGGTCAAGTATCAAGTTTTTAAACTTTGGTTAGAGAGTATTAGGGCTGTAACTTGGCAATTCGGGCTGGATTTGGGCCTGCTTGAGATCAAACCTGAATTGCAATTAGAGGCCTTGAGATCGAGCTTAGATTAATCCAAATTAGTCAAGTCCAAGCCCAGTCTGAATTATATTTATAGGACCCAACTCCCACTCCTGATTTAAATCCCAAAGTGTGTACATGGGCTTATACCGGTTTGGGTTTCTTTGGGTCTGAAATGGAAACTTTCATATTTTTCTAGAAAATATAAACTATATAATAAGTAAATTTACTCACCAAATGAGGCATATCAAAGTTAACAAACTAAATAGAACAATAAGATGAAAGATTTGAGAAAAAGTATTTGTGGAAAATTAAAAAATGATAAATTTGTCATTTTATAAATTAAAAACAAATAAAAGTTTTAAGTAATAAAACTATAAAAGTACTTCTTTTGATTTCATTTTAATCATGAGAAATTATTCTTTATATGCATTCTAATAAAAAATTAAAATTCTAAGAGACAACTTCAATCACATAACATGTGGACATTTACAACTACTGCCAACTACCAAGATGGATTACCTTCAACTTAATATATATATATAAAAATTTCCACAGCAAATTTGAGGGAGACATGTTGGCTGAAAATCATTTTAATTTTTGATTTTTTATAAAATAAAAAATAATTGAATAAATATTTTTATTTACATGATCAATTCAACAGTGAGAATGCATCAAAATGGACAAAAAAAAAATCAATTTTAAGTTTTTTATAAATTTATAATATAAAATAACAATTTCAACAATTGAGATTTTCTTTCCTGCGAAGTTGACTCCACTTAGCGCACTTCTGCCTCGGATAAAAAGCTGAGGCATTTCTGAGTTTTCTTCCTTTTTGTATTTTTTAAAATTTTGAATAATCAATACCACATAATTAAATACTAAATTTATAATGTTAAATAAAAAAATAACGTGTCAAATGTTAGTCAGCTTATGAAATTAATTTATTAAAATTAAATATAAAAATTAATTAATCTAATAAATGACTTAAATGAAGACGTTGAAACAGAATTCAAATTAGAGAAATGCATCATTGAAGAAATCAATTTTCCACGGAAAAGAAGGTCCAAAGTCCAAACACTCACCTATTGCATGCATCTTCTGGAAATTCACGACGTCCAGTTTCCTCATCCTCTCTTTGTAGCTCTTGTAGAATTTCTGCAACTCCTCCATTGGATCTTCCATCACCTCTTCCACCTTCCACTCTTTTAGATCTTCTTCAATGGTTTTCACACTTTCCAATAATTCTTCTTCTTCGTAGATCGTCGGCAATCCAATTCCTCTCACTTTCTTCAGCTCCATCTTCAGCTGTTCCAACAAATCTTCATGTTCCCAAGCAGATTCCAATTCATCTGAATCGTCGAAACCCTGAATTCGATGAATTCCAGTCATGGGTTTCTCTCGATTTCTGCAATTCATCAACTAATTCTTCTTCTTCGCCATCGGACTCGTCGTATTCGAACTCGGTGTCACTGAAATCATTCTCCAATGAAGAGAGATGAAATTTCTGATCAGTTATTGACCTTTTCGATTTTTCTGAATCATGAGCCCATTCTATTTCATCTTCATCAGAATCTTCTAAGTTGATATCATCACTGAAATTCATGGAATCACTATCTGAAAACCAAAAATCATCTGTTTGTTTCTTAACAGAAGGAAAACTGGCACTTCTGTCCAGTGAAGAAAACCAGTTTCTGGAATTTCTGTTAGAGATATGAAATTTCTGATCAGTCGATGACGTTTTCGATTCCTCAGAGTCTTGGGTCGACTCTGTTTCAGAATTTTCCAAATTGATTTCATCACTGAAATTCATCGAATCGGTGTCTGTAGCACAAAAAACGTCTCCTTGTTTCTCAACTGAAGGAAAACTGGCACTCAAATCATCAGCTTTTCTAACAGAATTATGAATTTTCTGCGTTCGGATCGACTCCAATATTTGATTTTCTTTCATCAGTTCTGCTTTTATTCCACCAATTGCAACTGGAACAGCCGTTTCTCCGCCATTTTTAGCATCTTCTTCGCATTCGAATCCGCTGAAGCCGCTCACAGGCAAAAATTCGTAGCCACCTGAATTTATAACTCGATGACTCACAGCTGAAAACCCATCAAAGAATTCTCTCGATTCGATGTTCGAATTGCAATTCTTACCCAAGGAATTAATTTCGAAATCGATGAATGATTCCTCTGTCGATATCTGATCTGACTCATTGAGTTGCTCTACTTCTTCAAGAACAGCTTCCGATCCCGAATCAAATTTGTGAAAATCTTTCTCCAACAAAAACATCCAATCATCAAATTCTCTTCTGGGTATCTTGTTTTCACCAATATGAGAGCTGCCCTTTGAATTCGCAAACGATTCTTTAACAGTAAAAGTTGCAGCGCCTGGTTCTTCGACAAAGCCAATGATTTCTTTCTCAGAAAGAAAACTGTAGTTGCTAATTTTCATGGCAGGAGTGTTTTCCTCGTTTTGACAACACTCTGACTCTGCAACTTTTCTTCTAATATCTTCAGAACTATCAAACTTGAAATTTGAAACTGAAACCCGAATCCTCTTTCCTCCCCAACTCTTTGCACTCGGAATTCTCAAATGAAGGAACTTCAGGCAATGAATTCAAACAACCCAAATCGCCCGGCTGCAAAATAATTCTATCTTCTTTCCGATCGCAATTCGAGTTGTCTAAGCTGTTTTGAATCCAGAATCTGCAGAGGGAGACCAACATCGTAAGTAACAATGAATTATTAATTTTGACAATGAATTAAAAGCATGAAAAGATTGAAATTTTGATTAATTCTTACCTGGGAAAATATCTGGAAATGACTCTGAAGAGAAAAAACAAGCAGCTGCTGATGAAAACCCAGCAGGAATTAACAAAGAGAGACATGTTCTTGAATAGAAATTGATGAACAGAATCTCCATTCACCAAACCAAAATGGGTTCCCATCAATTGAATTGAATTAAAGGAAAATTTTATGAAACTCACGCAACTTTCAAGTACTTTTCTTTTAGGAGAGGGAGGGAAGTAGACACTCCAACTGTTGGAATTGAGAACAGGTCTAAACAGAGGGAGAAAAGTGAGTTTAGTGAGTAGATTAAGCGACTTATAAATACAAGAAAGGTAGTATTCTTTTTGTAATTTTCTATGATTTGAGTAGATTAAAGTATGGATTAAAAGGCAGATTTGGTTAAAATGTGGATTAAAAGGAAGATTTGTTTAATCAGATTCAAATCTTCATCACCCTTTTAATCTTGCATTCTTTGAAAAGATGTGGGGAATGTGATACGGGAAAAGTAGGAAAAGGAAAGGCATCGAAATCTTCCTAACTTTCTAGAATTTTGAAATTTGTCCTCAACGGGCATGGAAATCCATGCGGCTTAAATGCCGCTCTGAGTGTCTTGCACGTTTGTACCCCACCGACTTCACGAGAAAATAGAGAAAAATAAAAAATCTAATATCAGCCGTCATTTTATGGAGTACTTAGATTATTTTGAGGTGAAATTTTGGATATGAATAAAATATATTTTTATTCTTTTTAATTTTAAAATAACTATTTTTTAAATATGAGATCAATAGGCATATATCTTTTATTACCATTGACAAAAAAAATATTATAAAAAATTCTAATTTCATAAAATATTGAAATATTAGAAAAATCACAGAAAGACTCTTCATTTAATTCCAAAATATTAGTATATTGTCTATGGGTGTAGTTCAACTGGTTAACATCTTTCTTCAAAAAATAGGAGGTGTCATATTCGAACTCCTATGACCTAATCTGATTTATCTTAAGAGCAGTGGTAATCACCCGTGGGGGTTCTACATATAAAGATATTTTTATTGAATTCCATAACCATTCAATATTACCTCATTAAATTATTTTCACAAAAAAAAAATTTGAGATTTCTAAAAATTCAAAAAAAAATTGATGAACATAACTCAGAATAGTCAAATTTTAAAGAGAAAAAAGTTTGGAATTGATGAATATCTTTCACACTTCAATAACTCGCTTCTAAACTTTCTTAAAATCTTACTCAAGGTAAGATTCAACTCAAAAAATAAAAACATTTTCTTTTAGAAAAATAAAAATTTGTATTGACCTATCAGCCTAATTTTCAGATGTGTTGACGATATAAAAATATTCTGCATGAGTCTCAAATGGAAAGAATTGAACTCAATACCTCTAATCTAATTTTAAAAGTTTAGACTAACTTACTATCCCTGCATAATAATTTTAAAATACCTATATAATTGTTTTTTTTCTCTCAGCGCATGCATCCCATCCTTAAGTAATATCATAATCCATCTAAATACTTCTAAACGATAGGAAAACCAATCTCACTTTTATTTTGTATCAAGAATTATTTTTCATTTTTATTTTTTATAACAATTCAGCTGAAATCGAATTAAGTATTTTAGTTCCGATTAAATTAATTTGGGCTTGAAAAAAGAAAAAAAAAAAAGAATAATATTACATATAACGAACCCAGCTCAATCTATTGTAGTATGATTTTCTTATTTCATAATTTTGACTTATTTTTAATTTTGACGATTTATCACATTAATATAATGTTACATCAATATCATAGCTTAAGTAGTTTACCTCAACAGTAGATTAAATTATTTAAAAATAACTTAATCTATAATAAAATTTATAACATCAAGCGTGGATGAAAATAATGTATAGGTCAACCAAAATCCTGTCTCAATCTTGTTCGTGGATGAAAATTGAAAAGACCATTAATAAAAAATATTAAAACAAATTATTTAATTCTACTATTCCATTACATCTTGAAGATTGAATCTTCTTCGATCATGCAGTGGGCCACAAGCAAATCTTATGAAATGGAAGATCGAATTGTAAACTAAACTTAGAAAGGGAAAATACATCCAAATTTAATTTAAAATAAAAATAAATAAATAAACAATTGTCGCATCCTCTTTTTGTTTACTTTGTTAAATTGATTTAATCAGAATATATACCATTTCTTCGTGGCTGCGATTATAATTTAAAGTCTATACCGACATCTTTGAAGTGTGAAGGGAATATAAGAAGAAAAAAGAAACAAACATCTTTTTGGGCGGTTGATGGGGTCACTCTCTTAAACCAAAGATAAGATGCTCATTAAGAGTTAAGCAATTCTTTACACGTGTTTTGTTTAATTAGATACGAGATTTTGTAGATTTTTCATTTTATCTTTGTTTATGAATTTTTTTTTTTAAAAAAATGATTGTCAGAAATCAACTTATTGACTGGATCACTTACCAGCTCACTTTCATATAACTAAGTGAGACTATTTTTTTCATACAGAACAGTAAATCGGCTCACTGACAGATCACTGAGATTCATTTTTTTATTTTTTATTTTTTAGTATGACCGGAGAAAGGGTATTATGGGTAATAAAGTAAAATTCGTGTCTGATTACACAAGATGTCTGTAGGAGGATTGCTACCCTAAATTTTATTGGTTTTAAATATTTAAATTCAAATTTTAAACTAAAAACCTCTATTTTAAAATAGTTTTTCGTAATATTATTTACTCAGTAGTCAACTGATTATGTCATGGCAATATATAATAATAGGAAATTTTTGGTACAAATATTGTATAATAGAACCCTGTTTTTTTTATTGATTTCAACTACTTTAATACAAATTAAAAACTAAAACCTTTATAGTATTATAATTTTTCAAATCGTTGTTTACTCAAGGGTCAACTAATTATGTCATGAAATTTTCTCCTCAGACTAGTTCTCAAAATATTTTTATATAAACTTTAGTTTGCACTTTTTAGGCCTCAGAATTGACTCAATTGATTCATTATCTGTCTCGGGTATTTAATTTGACATCAATTTAACTCGATAAATTTCTACTGATAAATTTAATTAAAATTTTATTTTTTTAAAAAAAATTATTAAATATTATTTCTTTTAGTTTATAAGAATAAAATTTTATAATCAATTTGTATAAGGCAAGACCTTTGAAACTAAGGCAAGACCTTTGAAACTCGAGGGGATCAATGAGTCTTCTACATAAAATTTTATGAGACCTTGGTCTCAAGTGATCCATAATTCCATATTATATGTAAGGAATCTTATGTTTGAACCATTCATGTAACAGTTCTTTTGGGAGTTGAGACAAGGATTTAAAATCAACAGTCAAAATATAATTAATTATGAAGGCTGCATTTTGATAGAAAAAGATTTCTGTGATGAAAAATTCTGATATATTTTGTTGGGTAAACAATATAATACGGGAGAATTTTTATCTCACACGAAAATTTTCATTTGAAATTCTTGTTTTACCATTCGACTTCTATTTTACACTTCCACCTTTTGTGTTGATTGGAAGAGTAAAACTGGAATTTTAAAAAAAATTGAATTCCTTTGTGAGATGAAAAAATTCTCCCATATAAAAATGTGTATACCCAACAGGGTAAAAATTCGGCCGATACGTATAGTATCAGCTAGAGAGAGAAAAGTTCGGCCGATTTTTATTTTTTATTTAAAAAAACAAATATCGGCGTGGGTCCAGTCGATATTTTGGCCGATATTTATATTTTTTAATTTTTTTAAACAGCCTTTTTTATTTTTTTAAATGATTCTTTTCAAAAAAAACACCGAGATTTTCAAAAAAAAAATGAAGAGAGAGAAAAATCTCGGCCGAACTGAGATATCTGCCGAGATCAAAATTCGGCTGGGCCGAATTTTCCATCCCTGATCCACAAGCAATCTTAATGTTTGAACCATTCATGTAACAGGTCTTTTGGGAGTTGGAACAAGTATTTAAAATCAACCCCGTCAAAATCTAATTAATTATGAAGGCTGCATTTTGATAGGAAAATATTTTTCTGTTGAAGAATTCTGATATATTTTGGTATAAAGGGAAAAGGAGACAATAGATGTGTAAAATATCAAAAAAAGAAAAAAAAAAAAGGAGAATATCTTGTATTTTTATACTTTTTTTCTTATCTAAACACAATCGTAAATTTAAATTAAGGGAAAAAATTTAGATGGACTGATGATGGGTGGTGAGAATAAAATACATGTTAGTATTAATTTATGTTTTTTTTTTTTTAATAAGATGGGTATTGGCAGTAACATTAATTCCATGGTCTCATACATTAGATAATTTTTTCTTTTTAGAAATGGTTCACATATTAATAATTAAAAATACACCAGATATGCAGATACAATAAGATCAAGAAGAAAAAGAAAACACAGCAAAAGAGTTGAATGAGAAAATTACAACACAGGAGGCCACCCTACAAAACTGAGAACAACGCTCAAATATATCAAGCAAGATCAATACCAAGGGTAAAAAAATGGCCTGTCTGATATGTATATTGGCCGTAATATCGGCCGATAAGTTTCTCTTTACTCCGATATTTACATTTCTCTCTCCTCCGTATTCAAAACCGTAAAAAACAGTAAAAAAAACCGTAAAAAACCGTATCGGTTTTTGTTTTTGTTTTTTTTTTTAATAAAATAAATTTTAAATACTAATTTTTATGCATATCGACCGATATGGTAACCGATATTCTGAACCGAATATCGACCATATCGGCTGATAATCCTTTTGTACGGCCAATACATATCGTATCGGCCGATATCGCTCGGTCTTCCAAAAACCGATACATATTGGCCGATACAATATGTATCGGCCGAGATTTCGACCCCTGATCAATACATTCTTTCTAAGCACGCAAGATCTAAGACATCAAAATGTTCTTGAATTTCAGAAGAGAAGTAGCCTACGATGCATACTTGATGAGAGCACACCTTGCCACAGTAGTCACTAGACTCAGAAACACTTTGAACACCTTGTTATCATACATTAAATAAATTATGAAGAAGTCAAATCTAAAATTTTTAATCTAATTTTATGAATTTAAAATAACTGAATTACGTATGTAGGTTTTAATTCTTAAAAAAAATAAAAATGAGACCACAAAATTTAAGTTTGAGACGGAGAATTCAAGATGATATTGGTTACATTTGGCTACATGTGGCATTGAAGATGACGATCTTTATAACGGGTCCCACTTATTGGCACATGGAAGTGGGTTTGGCCGTAGAAAGCAACCCGCGTGAAAGGAGGCCCAAATCGCGTTCTTCGCCGTCTTAGATATTTTTTAAGTGTGTGGAAGACTCATAAACTTTGACGAGTCCTCAAAATGACTGATTCTTCCACGGGCAAAAAAGTACTTTATCTAAAGAAGTCTTTCTACGCAGTTCTAGCTCGATAGTATGTGAATAAAAAGTTTTGTATATATCTTAAATATGAAAGTCGGGCCTAATTTAAGATTAAATAGATGATTTAGGACTTTCAAATTTGATCAATAGTCTCGGGCTCCCACTATGCACCTTTCTTAAATCCTAGAACCATACCAATATGCTGGGTTTAGGGTCCATGAAATTTTAGGGCCGATCCTCTATATATATATATATATATATACTATTTGAAGAAGTGATGTCTTATTTTTCATGAATAAAAAGAAATTTTGAGGCTTTCAAAGTCTATGTATCTAAGAAAACTTTAAAATAGGCCACACGTCCACATGCATATCTATTGTTGAGAATTGAGATACTAAAAAATGATAAGGAAATTAGGTGGATAAAATTTCACATTCATTTGATCATTTAAGCATTGTGACTATGGACCTTCAAATTTTCATTGAGGTAAGTCATTGATTTTTTATGGTCCAACACATAAATGATCAATGATTAGATAGAGGGGTTTCATTGAATTATTTTAACCATAAAATTTTCAATCCATCTCTTCGGAGTATCATGGGGTTTAAAATTTAGTATCGGCCGATATTTTTTTCTTTCCTCTTTTTTTTTTTTAAAATGATCGATATCTGCTAATATTGTAATATCGACAGATACGAATCGGTAGATATTTGGACCCCTTGCTTCAGACAATATGTGACTGAAATGCAATGAGCTTACCATGGGTTTTAAAAAAGGTATATAGACTGATATATCATTATCGGCCGATATTTTTCTCTCTCCTCCTCTCTTTTTTAAAAAACTGCTGATATCGGCTGATATTATGAATATCGGAGAAACCGATATGATATTGGCCGATATTCGGCTCTCCAAAACCATTTCATATCGGCCGATACAATATGTATTGGCCGATATTTGTACTCCTGGATCTTACATCATAAGTAAATTAAACAACCAATGCAACTGAATAATATCTTTAAAACAAATATTGAGAAATAACAAGGACATTGATTTTTTTTAACAAGAAATACTAAATTTATCATTTTTTTGGTTTATCGATATCTGATTAGTAGAAATATACAATGATGTCTCTCGTTGTAAAAAAAAAGAAATCAATGTTTCTCTTCATTTTTTAAAATTTTGCCCAATAAAAAGAAGAAGGGTGTGTTTACTAATGGTCAACAGATGATTATGATCACTAATGGTGGGCCCAGATATGGCCACGTGGCAACCAATTAGACAGTACAGACAGAGTGAGAAAACAACCCGCGTGAGGAGGCCGAAATCGCGTTCTTCGCACTCAAGAATTTTTAAGTGTGTGGAAGACTAACAAACTTTTAACAAGTCTTCCAAACGAATGAGATCAAAGAAGAATACTTTGGTTGTTCTTGTACGCACCAAGTCGGCAGTCAAAGTTTAATTAATTAATTAATTAATTATATTTTGAACTTTGATCAACAGATGTTTATAGTTTAAAAAATATCATATGAAAATGGGTTAATGATAATAATAATATAACAACAATAGAAACAAACAGATGCTTAAAATTTTCAATGTTTATTAATAATAGCATTTGAAAAATGAGTTTGAATGATTTAATTATCTCAAATACACTTAAATTTTTTATGTTTATTAATAATAGCATTTGAAAAATGAGTTTGAATGATTTAATTATTTCAAATACACTTAAAACGGTAGAGGGCTTCTTGATTTATTTTTACCTGATGTTTATCTCTTTGGATGTGATGTGTATAAAATGATGTCGACAATGGATAGAAAAGCAATCAATTGGATCTTTGAAATTGTGATACCTTGCCCCTAGCTATACACACCACCGATGTGGGACAGTCCCACATCGGTTTGGAATGGATTGGTTTGAGGTGGTTATTTGAGGCCACCACCCTTTTACTCATGTGACGCATTTTGGGACGGGTCATGTGGGCCCGGGCCCAAAGGCAAATCCGTACGGGCTCGTTTGTGTATGAGGCTCAAAGCGGAAAATATCATACTGAGTTGGACTCTAAGCCCTGTGTTCGGATCGGGTCATTACTGTAACAACCCGATTCGATTATTCGAGATTTTAGGGGTTTGGTAATAGTAGGGAGAGTGTGGGCTCCGTGGTGGGCCCTGGGTTGCCTGGTTTCGAGTTTAGAGACTCGAGGGACATTTTGATGATTTTGGATTATTCAAGAATTTGTCATTTCAAAACATTTTAAAATCACACATTCTTCTCTGATGTCCGATGTTCGATATTCGAGTTTTATCAGGTTTTAAATTTATTTACTTATTTTGGAAAATCAAACTTGATTTTTGAGTTTTTTATTTCTTTACATGTTTTTTTTTTTTTAAAAAAGGATTTAAAACCCTAGACCTAACCCTTCGCCCCTTCAAAACCCTTCTCTGCGACGCACTGTAGCAGCGTGCTTCAGTGGCCGCATCTGCTGCTGTTTCTCCCGGTCTCTCTCCCGTCCCTCTTTCTCTCCCTTCTCTCACCTTCCTCTTCCTAACCCTAACCCTGATCTCTCTCCTCTCTTTTCCCCCCTCCCTCAAGCCGCCGCCGCTCTCTCCCTTTCTCTCGGCCTCTCCCCTCTCCCATTTCTGCCGATGCTTTGCCCTCCTTCTCCCGCACCTCCATCTCGTCCGAGCAGCCCCAATCCGGTTGCCGTGGTCCAGCACTCTCGCCGCCGTCAGATCTTCGGCCCCATCGCAGGTACTTCTTTTTCTTTCCCTCTCTCTTCTCCGATTTTCCCTCTTTTCCTTCCTTTTTCCTCCCCTTTCCTTCCTTTTCCTTCTTTTTCTTTCTTTTCCCTGTTTGGCCGAGTTGCTGAGCCTACTCGGTCGAGTCACCGAGTCGACTCGGCCGAGTTCAGTTTCGGATAGAGCCAGTCCAATCAGGTTCGGCCCAGCCCTCCGGCCCAGTTTTGTTCGGCCTGGCCCGTTTCGACCCAGTTCGGGCCCGACCGGATTTCAAACCCACTTTCCAGTTTCGGGCTCAGTTTCGAGCTCGGTCCAACTTTGGACCCAATTTTCAGTTTCGGGCCCACTTCAGTTCGGTTTGGACCCGACTCGCTTTCTGGCCCATTTGTAGTCCAGACTTAGTTTGACTCATTTTGCCCGGTTACTTATCCTTGTGCTCTCGTTTCAACAGATCGAACTTCCTTCAACCCAGTGGACTCGTTTTCTCCCATTGGATTTCAAGGACATACACAGGTAAGGGAACTCAGCATCACTTTTAGCATGCATCTATGCATCTTACTTCTTTATCAAATGTGCGGGTACGGGATACGGCGAATGGGGGTCATCGGTGTTATGAGCCACTCGGCAAGGGAACTGTTTATACCATTATGTGGCAGGCCCCCATCCAGGTGTTTTCGTATCCGATGCCCGCAGAGGCATATATGAATTGATTAATTGATGTCATAATTGATTGATTGTGTGGCGACATGATCAGAGTTTATTTTGGTTGATAATATGTTAAGATGTCAGCATGTGAATATGTGATATGTGGTGGTATATGTTTGATCATGGTGTGATGTACTCTGGTGATAAAATGCCATATGACTATATGATGATTAGTTTGGACTGCTAGACATCGTAACATGCTTGGATGTTAACATGCCAACCCGTGATAGATAATGATATATATGCATCTGATTATTATACAATGAACTATGTTAATCGTATGTGTAGCGGTATTTGTGCATGCATATAGCTAGCATATGTGGGATGCCGGTGGGGTATGGGTACTAGGTCATATCAGGATCTAGAGACTCCCCCTAGCTTGTCGGGTAGTTAGGGTGCGGATGTTATGTGGGACCGCACAGTGGATGCGTGGTTGGGATCCAGACTCCCTTGTGGTTAGAGATGGGTAGTCGTAACCCCTTGCATGGATCAAATGGTCGGTCCGTCTTGTATTTCCCGGACGTACCTATGAGAGAGGCGTAATCTGATTTAGAGAACAAGGTGCCTTGGAGTCCCAGATGAGGACTAATTGGGAAGTAATTATGTTGACCCTAGATAGGCCGTCAGGCTGAATGTTGGTTCACCCAAGGTAACCTTAGAAGTCTCTTGCGGTTTCGATACTCGAATGTGTGACGGGTGAGGTGATCCCTAGATGATCGAGTAGGCTGAGGAGGTGCTCGCCTAGGTCGAGGGATGGTGCGGTGAGGAACAGCTCCCGCCAGTATGCCTTGTGGTCCTTGGATGACCGAGTAGGCTGAGGAGGTGCTCGCCTAGGTCAAGGGACGGAGCGGTGAGGGACAGCTCCCGCTGGCATACTCTGGATGACCGAATAGGCTGAGGAGGTGCTCGCCTAGGTCAAGGGACGGAGCTGTGAGGGACAGCTCCCGGCTGGCATACTCTAGATGACCGAATAGGCTGAGGAGGTGCTCGCCTAGGTCGAGGGACGATGCGGTGAGGGACAGCTCCCGCTGGTATGATTTGGGATTCCCTGAATGACCGAGTAGGCTGAGGACGTGCTCGCCTAGGTCGATGGACGATGCGGTTAGGGACAGCTCCCGCTGGTATGGTTTGGGATTCCCTAGATGACCGAGTAGGCTGAGGACGATGCTCGCCTAGGTCGAGGGACGATGCGGTGAGGGACAGCTCCCGCTGGTATGGTTTGGGATTCCCTAGGATGACCGAGTAGGCTGAAGAGATGCTCGCCTAGGTCGAGGGACGATGCGGTGAGGGACAGCTCCCGCTGGTATGGTTTGTAATTCCCTGAATGACCGAGTAGGCTGAGGAGGTGCTCGCCTAGGTCGAGGGACGATGCGGTGAGGCACAAGCTCCCGCTTGTATAGTTTGTGATTCCCCGGATGACTGAGTAGACTGAGGATGTGCTCGCCCGCTCATTAATCGAGGGTTGGTGTGATGTGATGTGATGAAATATTCCAGGCTAGGACACCTGTATGGTGGGGACAGCCTGTGGTGCGATGTGGTAGTGTGTTTATCCGCGGTTATGGTATTGGGGTTCATTGTTGAGACTTGTGTTGTGGGTGTTGACTCACCAGGAGTTTATGGGTACTTAATGAGTGAGTTCGGCCGACTCACTCGGTAGAAGACCTATAGAATTCTGTGAGAGGTGGGTACATCAGTCGTGTGGAGACCAGCACATAGGGTCCAAGGTTATGGGTTTGACTATCGAGACTCTGGTGCTTGGTTGATGAGACCATAGATGAGTTTAGTTGGCAGTTCGTTGAGGATTGGTGAGGTGGTTACTCCCGTGTGGTAATCAGTTTGGGACTCTAGTGAGTCCGATTCTTGAATTGGTCGTGGTATGTGCGCGGGTTGTCATGAGAGGGTCAGAGGTCTAGTTGAGGACTAGAGACCCCGATCTGACTGAGGACCAGTCTGCGTAACCGTGGATGGGTGGACTGTTGCGGTTGGGCACATAAGGGAGTTGCATTCGGTTGGTTAGAGGATGTCTTAGAGGCCCGGCTGACGTGGGCCTATGTGCTAGGGGTAGGGCACAAGTTTGTATGGCTATGCATGTAGACATCGTAGACATTGATATGTCCATATGATTATGTGCAATGTATGCTTGATGACTTATGATGCATGTGTTACCCTCACTGGGCATGTAGAGCTCACCCCCTTGCCTCACAGGTACTTCATAGAGGGAAGGTTGACAGGACCCTCAGTTGGACGTTGGGCATAGAGTTGCAGTTTCCTAATTTGCAAGGGTCCCATCTTGTAATTGAGGACTTTCTGATGTATTTGAATTATGTGTACATTTCATTAAGTGGGATGAATGTAATAATGGGATGATGCTATAATTTGTAATCATAATTGATGCTCACGGTCTTTGATTTACTGGTGGATTGCTATGGTTAGTATTCGAAATTGTATTGGATTGTTTTTAAGAGTTTAGGATCAGTTTTAACGTGCCCGTAGCGGACGGGTCGTTACAGTTACAGAAATGTTGTTACTTTTAGGGCAAAAAAATTAGTGATTAAAATAAAGCTATTTTTTGTGGATTTTAACCAATAGCGAGATCTTAAAATGGGAAAATTTTGAGTTAATTCAAGCTCAGTGGAATTCAGGGTTAGGCCAGGCCTAGTACATGAAAGCCTGCGTTTAAAGCTCAAAAACCCAGCCTGAGTCGCTTGAATTATAACTCGAGTCTCTAGCCTCACATGGTGCTCTAAAATTTTGTTGCTCATGGCCGATGGAACTCAAGTGAATGCAATTTTACTTTATAGATTTTTAATTTTCGAAACATCCTACCGATCTGCTAAAGATTTTAGAAAGTGAAATCAAACAAAGAAAAAAAATGCGAAATTTGTCGGGGATGACGCGATGGCCAATTCAGAGTTTTATATCTCGTTTTTTTTTTAAATATATACATATATATATATATATATATATATATATATATATATATATATATATATATACATATATAACACCAAAAAAGGAAGGAATAAGGGAGTTGTAGCTTTCAAAGGGAAATGATGAAATGATTTTTGTTTTGAACAAATAGCAGATTCCTCTAATCTCTCCCATTGATTTGCTATGAATATGATATGGATTGTGGAATGATATGTCATGTCTCATGCCCTTCTACCACAAAAAATAAATGTCATTTGTAAGGTTTTAAATCTTTTATTGAAGTGATGGCAGATATTTGTGCAATCAAAGTCATTGAGTTCTCAATTGTGTCAAAAACCAAATGTTAATGAATTGGATTGGATGTTGATGGTTCACCCAAACCATTGTGGGCTCTTCAAGATGTGTGGTTTCCATAAATATTCTTTGTTAGGTGAAATGCATGTTTTATGCAAGTTTAATGTCTAATTTAGTGTAAAAGTCATTGTTACATGTCTATGTTCTAACAAGTGGTGATGGCTAGGGTTTGGGCAATAGATTTTTTATTTTCGGTACTAGCGTGTGTGTACGGTATTTTAGACTATATATGCCAAATTTGAAATTTTAGATGATATTGATTGATCATTAAGAAAGCCTTACAGGATAAAAATAAGTTTAAAGTGAAAAGTGTTAGATATCTAATCAAAATCTCAAAAGTTTTAAAACTGATGGCATGCAAAAAATAAGCAATTTATCTTATTCTAATCAACTTATGCTTATACCGTGGCTGCGTTTGGAACTTTGGATGGGGGTAAGAGGGGATAATCTCCCATTACCCCTTGTTACCCTGGTTTGATAATAAGGAGGTGACAGGTAAAAATTTGAAAATTTATCCCTCATCTCATTTTTTAATACTCCTTTGGAGGTTGAGGTACTCACAATACCCTACCCCTCAATACCCCTTGCCTTCCTCTCTTTATCAATTATATATTATAAGATTAAAATCTTTCAAATATATATATATATATATATATATATATATATATATATATATATATATATATATATATATATATATATATATATATATTATAATTAAAAAAATAATATATTTCAAGTAATTAGCAATTTAATTTTGTTTGAAAATTATTTTAAAAATGTGTCAACATTTTCAATATGATGCATTTGGATGAGGGGTAAATTTTACGGGGGTTACCCTTGAGTAGGGGTAATTGTAAGTAGGGGTAAACTGACATATTAACAATTTTATGAGAATTAATATTTTTTATTAAATCCATCTAATATAAATAATAAAAATAAAATATTATGAAACATAATTGTCAAAATATCCTATTTTTAAGGGGTAATTATGTCGAGATTTCAATAAGGTCTCCAAACTCCGAAAGAATTTGAGGTTCATCATAATCTCGTTTGGAGTAATTAGCAATTATTTTTTTTAATGTTTATTTTAAAAATTTGTCAATATTTTCAACGTGATGCATTTGGATGAGGGGTAAATTTTCAGGGGTTATCCTTAAGTATGGGTAACTGTAAGCAGGGGTAACTTGACATATTAACAATTTTATGAGAATTAATATTTTTATTAAATTCATATAATCTAAAAAAGTAAAAAAATATAATTTTTTATATAGACATATGTTGATATTTTTTATTCATTTATTGGAATTTAAAATAATAATATAAAAAAAATCTTTATTTATTTTTTTAATGTTAGAATGCAAGTGTTCTTTTTAAATTATAATTATGAAAAATAATTTATAAAAAATAGATAATATTATTATAAGCTATATTATTAGAATTTAATTCATGAATTTTATTTAATAATTATGTTTTATAAAAAAAATTCAAAAAATATTAATACATCAGATTACCCTTATTTGTAGTTAACAAATAAGATTTTTTACCCCTATGGTAAGATTTATTTTACCACTGCAATTACCAAATAAGATAACAATAATCTCAGTTCAAAGGTCACTTCCACTCAAAAGTGATCCCTACTCGGGTAATCCCTCTAAAATTTACCCCTTATCCAAACGCAGCCCATATGTTGAACTCTAGATTTGTGTCACGTCACTTGGAATCTCAACAAAGAATACCTCATTTTGAATTTTCATAGACGTTTTTCAGCTCTTTGTAATGAATTTTGTCACATCTACTCATCACATTGATTGTTAAATTCGTTTGTCATTTACATATGCATGGCTCAAGTGTGGAGAGAAGCAATGACTGAACCTTTTAGACAAAAAATTTGGAAGACATAATATTGGTATTTGTGAACATGCCCATTTCATCAAATAAAAGGAATATTGAAAGTCAACTAATGTAGAGTTTCTAAAAAATATTCACTTAAAGGCCCATTGGACTGTTAGAATTTAAAATAAATAAATTTTGATATACAATTTTTTTTTTTTTTTTTATAATATGGGTATCTCTAGTCATAAATTGGATGTGAGACTAATCACACGAATACATGAAACCATCCGTGAACTTTGTGTATTGAATATTTAAATGATTAAGTGAGACCTTCCTTTCGTTTGTAAGTAATAGTCAAGTACAATTATAAGAGTTAGCCTCACTTGCAAGAAACAAATTGCATAATCACAGAAAGTCAAGTGTGATATTGTTTGGTGAGAAGGCAATTACAAGAATATGATTTGTACATCTGTTGCTTTGAAAGAAGTATGGTAACAAATTCATTACCTATAAATTATGTGAAAATAAAGAGTCATTCCATTTTTCTATATAAATATAGTCATTGCTTCAACATCTAACTTTAGAATAGCTGTTAAATCCAACATTTTGGGCCTGTAATGGGCCAAAAGATTTTGGGCATCTCAAGCTCCAATTCTTAATTTTTCTTTTCAAAAAATAATCTTTGACTGAAATGGGCAATTTTCTATTGAATGTTAAATATAGAATTAAGTATTGAGCATTTCCAGAATCAGGCCAGCAAGAGGAGTTTTACCCATAAAAATGAATTATATGAGACGAAATAATACATAATACTTGCCTATTTTGAAGTATGAAGACATCATAACTTTTTACAGTATAAGTGGACCATTTGAGGGCCCAGGAAGTTATGGGCTTGGGCTGCTGACTGAAAGATTGCCAACTAAGAAGCTTATCTAGTTAAATACAAATCTAAATTCATGATATTTCTCATTCTGTATGTTTCATCAGTGTCAAAATTATTTATCCTATTAATTATAATAGAATTTGATAAAAAAAAAATTATGAGTTAACCCTCAACAGGACTCAAGTAAACAAATTTGAAATTTCAGCCTTGAACACTTGCCGACTGTAGTTAGAGATTCTTGTCACACTTTGCTCCTTCTAGGCATTTCTGTAATGAAAATACACAAGACATAATTTGGACATGATTGGAGAAATTATCTATTGTAAATCAGTCCATAAAAAATTGTGTGAACTTTCAATCACAACCCTTTGATGAACCATCCGATGATGAAAAGTTCGTACATACAATTTCGTTGTGAATGGATTCAAAATGGATAATTTCTTGTCG
Source organism: Chimonanthus salicifolius (assembly GCA_013350335.1). Lineage (NCBI taxonomy): Eukaryota > Viridiplantae > Streptophyta > Magnoliopsida > Laurales > Calycanthaceae > Chimonanthus > Chimonanthus salicifolius. Next base: position 1,509,352 of record CM023538.1, read on the forward strand.
TGATAGACAAAATCCCCTCTTAAAGAAAAGGAAAAAAACAAATTTAAATATTAGCCAGAGAAATTTCATTGGACTTTAATGGCAATGACAATAGGGCTGGCAATGGGCTCAAAGTCAGTAGAAGCCCAATCCAAACTCATTGTAAAGGATAGCCCACGAAAGCTTGTCGAACTTTTTAGCCTATTTAGCCAACTATTACACATATCAATATTATATATTATTATATTAATCTCAATATTTAAAAATGTAATCCCTTCTCACTCAAGAGCAAAATCAACTCATTAAAATGTCAAAATTTGGCCTTAAAGTAGGCTTTAGATTCAATTTGTCCTAAGAATGTTAATCACAACTGGGTTCCAATGGGCCGCCTCAGGTTTTTCATCTGTCGAAGCTAGAGGGCTTGGGCTTTAGCTTTAACAAGTCCATTCTCTGGTTAGGTTGTAATGCTGCCCCCGTCGAAGTTATCATCCCCATGCTGTTGCTTCATCTCACTTCACCATTATATTATATTATAGTTTCTCAAATCTCTCCAAAGTGGAATTTATCAGTTTCTCTTCTATTTTGTTAAAGTGTGGGATACCCAGCGTAAAACCTCTACAGGTGAGTCCACTATCCCTAGAGCACACCATCGTTATGCTATGGGGGCTCAAACTCGCAACCTCTTACTTCTTGAGGCAGGAGGCAATCAGTTGAGTTACACCTCTCATAAGATGACTAAAATATATTAATGAAAACTGTGATATCTCATCCTCCACCAGCTTTTTTTTCCTTTGTTGGGCTTAAAAAACGCCCACGCATTTTGTAGAATCAGCCACTGTCACTGTACGGGAAGCTCGTGTAATTTCTGTATTCAACAGGACTTTTAGAATATGTGGGTTTCAACATCCAAGCCCAAGGAAGGCCCATTTACTCAACATAACTTATTTACAGGCCCATGTTGTGGCCACTATAGTCTTATGTGTGTGGGACTGTGGGTTAAAGTAAATTTTAGGCTGGATCCAGGCCCAATACCGTCCATCAGTGGCACATGTCAAGTGAGAGATGATACAGACTTTTTCTGCCATGGGTCAATCATTATTATATTTATCAAATTCATATTATGAAAAACCATTTATTTTCCCTTTTTCTTTTAACAAATTCAACTTACCCTCAAATTATGCCCTTTGTAATGTAGCAAATCATTCGATAAGTACCTTATTTAACTCTTAAAAAGCCAATTAATTGTGATTTGTCAAACTAATTTTAGAGATATAAGAGTGTATAACTTAAGGTTATGTATAGTATCTTCATTTCCTTTTATTCAAAGTTGAGGATCGGAGGGTCCCTATAAATTATAGTCGACATAGGAGAGTTTCATCGAATGGGATAGTCTTCTATTGAAAAATTATCCTACAATTAATTTGATAATTATAGGTGAAAAACCAAGGGATAGAAGTGGGGAAGAGAGAGAAAATGAGAGTAGAAAATAGTTTCTTCTTTTGTAGAAAATAGACTTAAATGGGCCTACTTTTCTATTATGAAAAAGAATATCAAACAAGTGAAATAAGTAAAATCCCCTATTTTCTACTTATTTTGCCCCAACCAAATGCACCCCAAGTCTCCTCTAAAATGGGTAAAGAGATATAGGGCTATAATGGGCCAGGCTAGGTAGATTTAAATGGGCTAAGTTGGGTCAAGTGCAAATTGGATGCATATGGATCGGATCAGGGTTTGAAATCTCGGATTTCTGAGATCTCGGCCGAGATTTCGCTTTTCCTTTTTTTTTTTTATCTTGGAAAATATTGGGTATTTTTTATATTTTATTTTTTCTAATTTAAAAAAAAATGATAGGAGACCCGATTCTGAACAAAAGAATACAATAATTGAGATTCAATCTGAAATATTTTAATATAATATATTATTGTATATAATTATATTAATACATTTTATAAAACTTAGTTTTCTCTCTCATGTAATTATATAAAATAATTTATTTATTTTATTTTGGATAATGATTTTTACAAATCCATTTTCTCCTATGCTGCATCCTTTTAATAGGAATTTCCAAATTTACCCTTACTTCTAACAAGAGGAAAAGAGATGACATGAGAGAAGTAGGGATAAATTTAGAAATTTCTTTTAATGGGATGCACCATGAGAGAAAATGGGATTGCAAAAATCATTATCCTTTATTTTTAATTTTTTTGAGATTTTTATCTTATTTATATTTTTAAAAATCTATTATAGATTTTTCTCTATATTTCTAGGTATTTTGGACAATCTATGAAAAATGTGTCAAATTCCTTAGTCTCGTGAATGAGTAAGGAATTTTTTGAGTTTAGATTAATTCTCAAAACGTAAGAATTTTAAATATTTTAAAATGGGTCAAATTTAAAATTTAAAATCTTAATTCCAAAAAGGAATAGCAAAACCGAATCCCACTAAACTTCAACTCTATTATCATCCCATGCCACGTTACCCAATAAATATGCAACATCTGGCATCAATTAATAGCCTCTTTAATATCCAAAATCAGAAAATATAAATACTTGAGCCACGTAGTGTCCTCCCCCACCTCCCAAACTCTCTCCACATCAAAATCTCTTTTCTTTTTAAATATTTTTTTATTACATAAAAAATAAATAAATAAGATTTATGTTGTTTTCAAAAATTAATATTTGGAGTTACATCATGCCACGTGAAAGCAGAATGACGGCACATTTGCAACTGCCACGTGGAACTAGAAAGTGATAGTGTAAGTAGAATTCGGATCCATGGCACTGAAAAAAGATAAAATTAAACCATTTTATCCCCTTAAAATATTTTGAATATACGCACACGTGTAGTTCGATTGATAATCTTTTATTTTTGAGAGTCGAAGTAAGTTTGGATATACCACCTTATGAGAGTTTTACATTAGATTTTCTATAAGTAAATTTAAAAAATATATTTTGAATATCTTTTATATTATTAAAATATCAAAAATATTTCTAAATTTATCTAAAGGAGAATTTTTTAATGATCAAGGTGTCTAGACCTCTTAGAGCACACGATTAATTTTTTAGAGAGATTAATTCTTTGGGACTATCCATTCTTAAAGTAGATTCCTGACCATCATTTCAATCAGATTTTCTAAACTAGAAAATTTAAGTAAATTTTGAACTTTATTACTTTTACTTTAATTTTTGGGTGCATGTGACATGAAAGTATTATGAAATAGGTCAAAATGTCTTTTGATTGTCAAAAATTGGTTGAAAATTGAAATTTCAGCAGAAGTTTATTAAATTTTAAGGGGCAATATATAAATATCACAAGATATTGGAGTTTTTATAAAAGTATTTTAGAAATTTTTAAAATATATACTTAAAATGATTGCAAATATCCTAAAAACTTTCAGTCAATTAAGGACCCAATATTTTTTATCCCACTAATATTTGAAACTTTGATAATACTAGGTTCAAATTTCAACGAAAGATCAAATTCACAATGGTCCATTTCAACCTAAATTTTGTCAAATTCTCAATTTAAATTCATTTTCTTAAGATATTTGAATTAAATTTATAATTTGATTTTGTTAATGAAAATAATTGATATGACTAAATAAATAAATTTCCATGGTCCAAGATAAATACCAAATTTAAACAAGGGTATCTATAATTTGAGCAAGAGTCCTCATAAGTTGTTGAAAGGTGCAATAAATCACCTCCACCAAATTAATGCATTGATAATTTGTATATATCATGTGAAAGAGAAATATAATGTTAGTAGAATTTTTTATTCTAATCCTTTAAAGAAATATAATGATCATTTAATTGGATGGTACAGCAATATTATGCACTGTCTCTCTTCAATTCTTTTTGGTGTGATTGAAGCATTTTTTAATATTAATAAATATTTTCTTTTAAATTCTATTAATTATATCATTTAAACTATATTCAGTTTGAACCCTTAGTTTGGTTAAAAAATATCTTTTGTGATGATCGAAGATATCCCGATGTCTCACTTGACTGATCATTTAAAATATGTGAAAATCACTCAATTTATACACATCAAATAAAACTACGAAAAATGATCGTTGATATTAAATGCAAATTAAAAAGAAAGCCCAATTTTTAAAGGAGATTCTTATCCAATCCCTGTTAGACTGAAATTTTAAAACATGGAATGTGAATACAAGTAGAGTTGAATGAAAATGGGAAAAGTAGCCCATACAAATGTGAAATTGAAAAAGGTTCAGTACTACATGTGAACATGAACAGTGGGTGCATTGCAATTAGCAAAACATTTATAGAAAGATAAGGCAGAAGTTTGAAGGGAAGGAGTTGCAGAGGGTGTGTCACATCATATGTTGAAATTTTGTAGCATGATTTGAGGACCATGTCATAGCTCAGTTGTGAAGGGTCACCTACAAATAATAAATTTGAAAATAAAAATAAAAAATATTTTAAATGGAATACATTGATTGGTGAGTAGAGTTAGTCTAGAAGGAAAGAATGGGAAAGAGGACACCTATTCTTTCCATTAGATTATGTCCAATTGAAGCTATTGAATGAGACTTTCTAAACATTTTTCAATGTGAATTGATTGGCAACATTGTATAGAGTCTGATGTATGTAAAATCAACAAAAAGGATAATCATATCTGTAAATTCAACAATAGTGTGCTTGCATGTGATTTTATATAAATAGTATTATGAAAAATATATATATAATTTTTTTATCAAAACATGACTTTATTTAAAGTTTATATATAAGTATTTTTTTAGATGAAACGCACAATAAATCTTGTGTATCAAGTAAGTCTGAAAATAATTAAACTCAAGATCTCTATTCTAATTTTAAAAGTTTAGATCCGCTGAGCTATCTGTACATATTTATTCTCATGCAAAATGTAAATATTGATTATCCAATAACTATTAAAAGAAAAAAGATAAAGTATCTAAAAACATTAAATACCCAAAAATAATTTAAAATTATTAAAATGGTAAGAGCTAATAAAAATGGTTTTTATGTTTTGATTGATTCAGTTTTATAGATTTCGTATTTATTTTAAGATCTTTCAATGAGACATCAAATAGAGTGAAACATAGCCTCAATTACTGAATCAATGAGATTTTCATAGTTTATTAGATTTTGGTAGCAATTAGTGAATATTGTGATTGTCATGTTTGTTAGAAGCTAAGATAAAGCAAATTATACTAGGTTTTAGGATTGAAGTCGACCCATTTAAAAATTAAAATTATTGTGAAATTCAAATATTATTAAAAAAAGAAAAAAAATTATGTTAGACTAATAAATAGACCCCAATGGATAAGCTAATTGTAAAAAAAGATGAAATTCGTTTCTCACGTGAGTCATGAAGTATGCACTTTAGAAGAAGAAACCCATTTGAAGTGTGAAACGATCGTATAAACTTCAATATGGATAAATTAAAGTCATATTAAATTGATTGATTAAAGGATAGGGACACCTAATGAAAATGATAGCATGACTAGTTCCAATCTGCATTGCAAAGTGGATTCAACGAGACATTTTGAGTTAATTATCTATTTAATTTAAGAAAATAAAATAAAAAATATGAAATATCTCAATTCAGTTATCTATTTTATTTAATTTAATTTAGAAGTGTATAAGTATAGAAGTTCCGTGACTTCTTTAATGGAATGAATTTTTATTAAAAAAAAATTAGAAATCAGATTGAAACATATGAACTTCTTAATTGAGAATTTCTCTATTATTATTGTTATTTCTCCTCAAGACATGAATTTAAGTTTTCAAATCCATTTTTTTTGGTTTTTTTTTTTTTATTGTGAATAAGTGGTGCAAATATTGGCCGATATGATATACATGGGCTGTACGGTGAAAATCTGAGACGATATCAGCCAATATTCAAGATTATCGTTTTTTTTTTTTTTAAAGCTCCATATCGGCAGTAGGTCTAGGTCGATATGTCAGCTGACATTTTTATTTTTTTTAATTTTCTATTATTTTTTAAATATCTAAGTACTTTTTGAATTTTTTTAATATATTTATTCAGAAAAAAAATACACTCCCGATATCTTTTAAAAAAAAAAATCAACCGATATCTTAGCTGACCCGAATTTTAAACCCCCGTTGTGAATCAATGTTGAGTATTATTAAAATTACATGTGCATAAAAACAACTTTTACATTAAAATTCTTTGCAAATTATAATTTTTTTAAATTACATGTAGAAAATTACGAAATACCCAATGTAAAACTTCTATTAATAAACTCACTACCTTTAAAACACACTAAAATTAGATCATATGTTCAAATGTGCAGCTTCTCTTATAAAGTGAGAGTAAAACTTCACTCAGGAAAACAGAAAAAAAAAAAAGGTCAAATTAATTTTTTAACCGCATCGTAAGGGCTAAAAAAGTTAATAAAGACAAATCCCTAACATTTAATGCAAAACAAGTAGGAAAGATTGGATGGAAACATAAGTGAGAAAGATTGGATAGAAACATGGTTTGAGAGAAGACTTTGTGTAGTAAAGGCCACCGACGAAAAATGTGACCACGTATGGCCAAAATAAACCAAAGGGCAGCACCCCGACGATCACCATCCAAAGTTTGTTTGCCAAACTACCAAATTTTTTAATGTTTGAGACTTATACGAGGAAAAAAAAAAAAAATATATATATATATATATATATATATATATGAATATGTAGTATGATTTCAAACTTTTTTCAATCAAGTGTAAATAGATATTTGAGAAATTGGAAATTAAAAAAAATCATATTAAAAATTCAAAGATAAAGTAATGTTTGAACATAAGTTTGAATGCTTCTTTATATATTAGGACTTAATAAGAATTTATAGCTTTCTAAAAATATAAAATAGATGATTCACAAGTTTAAATATAAATTTAAGTTAATCATGTATTTTTTTTTTTTTACATTCAATCAACAAAAGTAATTATGTGTTTTTGGTTGCTTGTGAGTTCCATTTTAGGAAGAAAGTAGATGAGTGGATAAATAAATTACTTTAAAAGTTGTGAAACTGTAGACTGATATAGATTAAGGTTGCGTTTGGATAGAGGTAAAGAGGGATGATGGGGGTTTACGGTGTACCATTGTTTGATAATGGAACAATAAGAATAAAAAATTCAATTTTTTATCCGTTTCATGTTAATTTTGAAAACCCTAGGAGCATTCATAATATAAAGGGAGTAACCATTGAAAATATTACCTCTCATCCAAACGCAACTTAAACTTTTAAGATAAAAAGTTAATAATTACATGATTTTTTTTTCATGATCAATCCAATAACAATGATTCATCAAATTATTATAGATCTAATCTATACGCTAAAAACTTTAAAGTTGATAGAACATATGAAATTAAATTATTTATTTTAAGTCATCGATGAATCTCACTAGCCTCTCTTATAGCTGATTTATCTTTTGACAAAATAGTCTTTTCTACTTTTTATTGTCTTTATCGAGATTTAAACAGAAGATGATACTATTTTTTTTTTAAATCTTAAACAAGATACTAAATGTTAGAGACCTAACAAATAAACTAAAAATCAATTCATGCTTATGAAGTCAAGTTAATAAAAAATTTAGTAAGACATCAATAAATTATAAATCTATATGATAACTAGAAATGCATTTATACTGTATATAATTAATTAAATAGATGATCAATCACTTATCTATTTAAATTATGTAGAATAAAATCTTAACCCCTATAATGACAAGAATATTGTATTTCATTTATTAATATATCCGTTTGACTTATCACTAATTGGAGGAGCGAGATTTTCTACGTCTGAGGAACTTTGTCGTCTATACACATGCATAGGGTTATGTGTCTGAGACGAGATCCTTCTTCAAGACGACACGTGTCCACATCATTACGACGCTTGGACGTGGTCGTCATCGCTGCCCATATTTCTCTTCCCACGATAATCGTCCAGATCCTGACACGTGGCGTGATGGCCATGTGGTTGAATAGAACGCGTTTAAATTTGAATAGGACATGTGGGGCCATGAAACTCGAGAGTTCTTAATATTTATTAGAGCAAATGGTGGGCCCCACTTGACAACTAGTTTAAAATAGCTAATCTACAGCACACGTCATCCTATTTATCTTTATTGTGTTGCTGTATGAGAAGTACCACGTCACACGCATGTTCAGTTACTTGGACTTAGTCTTCGCATACACGACAGTTGGTAACTTTTATAAAGTTATTTTTACATATGGTGAAAAATGTGAAGCAAGAAAGAATAGAAAAACATTATGAATAGTGGAATGACAATGTCAAGTTTAGATTTAAAAGTTTTTTTTTTTTAATTTATGATTTTTTATAAACAATGATCACGATTGACCTCTATTAAATTATTAACTAAAACAAAAAATTGCCACCAGTTACATATTTAATCTCTATAAATATATTTATTATTTTTCTTTTACTATCAAAGTATTCAAACCTTTTAGACCACTTGATTAATCTTTGAAACATATACAATTCTATGAGAAGTGACAATAAAAATCGAATTCAGGACAGCTTTCTGATCATCATTTCAACCCTTTTAAATTATAAATATGTATTTGTTACAACATTAAATTGCATTACCATGATAGGTAATAAATACGATCTAATATTTTTCACTTTCAGAATGCATTGAGTATGTGTCCTCGTTAGATATTAGAGGATGAAGATAAGATAAAATTTACTAAAATTTCATATTCTTGGAAGCATTTATCCTTGGCAGTTCAAGAAAGTCAATGAATAGGAGGCATATTTACCACACACATAAATGCTGTCTTGAACTTACTTGCATTGAGGATCCACTTGAATGTGGTGTAAAGGGTTTTCACCACTGAAATCACCACTTGCCCATTTGAAAGGGTGGAAAGTGACTCTCACAGGCAACTGAGTAAAAGCACCTCTTTTACCGGTGAAACTGATTTTATAATTCAAAAAGGTTTATTTTAATAATATAAATTAAGAAGAAAGTGATATGACATTATTAATAAGCAGCAAGTTACATTTTTGTAGTAAAGTGGTGATTCACCACATTCAACAAATTTCTACTACTCATTTTCACCAATATTCATATCATTTAAATTAGAAGAAGGCAAGAGTTTCTGTTTTAATAGTGTTATCACCACTTAAAAAGTATTCCAGTATTGTTTCTCCTATCAATATATTACTTAGACACATTACTTAAGGATAATCCTCTACTTACTCAACTTTTTTTCTAATTCAAACTTTTGGAATGCTGGATTTAGAGCTATTCCTCAACCTTAACCCCTCTCGTAACCCGTTTGAATCAGTAATAAACGAATTAGTTGGAACATATATACTAGTCCAAGACGCAAAGTAAGAGTTAAATTCTTGAGCACATTTATATAAATGGTTTCGCTAATGCTTTTTCGGCCATTTAATCATTATATGTGTATATGTAAATACTTGGGTTATTTTCTCTTTTTTAAGATGTATGGTATAATTCATACCTACTATAAAATTATGAAAATACTTGTATACTTTAAAGAATGAAATTTTTCTAGTTAAGCTTAAATCTAATTCAAGATCCCACTTCAGGCTAGGAGGCTGACATCTTAACTGGCATGCCAACCAAATTTAAAAAAAAAAAAAAAAGTTTGTGAAATTTATTTACCGCCATTTATTAGACGGTAGGCAACCTCCAATGGTGTAGCCGTCCAAGAGAGAGAGACAGCTTATCTTGCAGGAAGCACAAGGCATAAACCCAACTTGAAATCACAACCTTTTGACTACGCGGTTAACTACGCGGTTTGAGAGGCGGGCGACAGCGGAGCTTTCAGCTTGCTGACTTTTTGAACCCTCTCTACTAAATGCTCTTACTTCCTCCTTTTGACTCTTTGCTACTCTTGGGTCAGCTTATCTTGCTCTCATCAAACTGTCTCGCTCTCTCTTGTATATATACATATGAGTGGAAACCATTTCTTTGAACACATGTCTACCTCATTCTCAAAAGAAAGAAGTAGCAGAGGAAGAAGAAGCCTAAAAGAAGAGAAAAAGAATTGAAATGGGTCGGCCACCTTGCTGTGATAAAATGGGCATGAAGAAAGGACCTTGGACTCCTGAAGAAGATATCATGTTAGTCTCTTACATTCAAGAACATGGGCCAGGAAATTGGAGATCTGTTCCGGTCAACACAGGTAATTGCCTAATTTCATTCTTCTTCTTTCTCCCTTTTCAGCTGCTTTTGCTCTTGCTTTCTTGGTATTGAAACCTTTGGTTAAGTGAACCTATTTGACTCAGACTCAGTATGCAGAACCCAAAGGGTATGAATTATCAAAAGCCTTTGATTTGTAGAATGGTTACATGGTTCCATCTAAAAGTTATTCCAATTTAAGTTTCCATTGGTTAGTACCCAATTCTTTTTTTTTTTTCCACTCAATTTCTAGATATTTTCAGCTAATTCTCATTCAACTCAATCGATATGATTCGGACTCGACTTGGACTCACTCAGTCTATACCGAATCATGGAGTGAGTCTAATATCTAAGACCTTGATCATAGGTGGATCCTGAACTAAGAAACTTCAACTAAAACCATAGCTAAAAATTTAATTTCTTAAGTATATTTTTCATTAGTTCTCTATAAACACATGAAATACCAACTCCAATGAAAGTTATGCATACAAATGCATGTATTTTGTCTAGTAAATTTTGTAAAATTTAATACATATTCTATATTAAAAAAAAATAATCCTAAACCAGTGAACTGAGATCATTGGCATGTCACGTTTGTCAGTTAAAAGGGTAGAGCTAAAAGGGTGTTGAAAACCCTAGATTTTCAGTCCTTTGGTTAATTTTATTGATTTCTTTTTCTTTTTTCTCTTGATTGGCTTTCCCAGGCTTGAGCAGATGCAGTAAGAGTTGCAGGCTTAGATGGACAAATTACCTAAAACCAGGAATCAAAAGGGGTAACTTCACTGATCAAGAAGAGAAGATGATAATCCATCTTCAAGCTCTCTTGGGCAACAGGTAAATTGCTATATAATGTGTTTTAGGAGTATATTTTTTTTTTTTTGAATTTATGTGTGTAAAACCCCCACGAATATAGCTTTGTTATTTGATTCTTTTTCTGTTTTCTCTCTATTGTTTTTATTTTTAAAATCGAACCAAATTGTCCTAAGTTTCACTGTATTCGATCTGAGCCCTGCCCGAGATTAATATTTGAAAATTTTAAAGCCAATCAATCAGTCAAATAATAATGGAGAAAATTATCTGATAATAATATAAAGAATCAAGCGACACACATCACACAAAGATTTAGGTGGAAAATCTTTCGGTGTAGAAGAAAAAACCACGGTAAATTCGAATCAATTCACTGTATCAAATTAGAAACTATAATCTTCTCAGACATGTGTCGAAAGTCTGAAGTATTATGGTTACATTATTTATTTATTATCACAATCCTGTGATTGGATGCAGATGGGCAGCAATAGCTTCTTACCTTCCACAGAGAACGGACAATGATATCAAGAACTACTGGAATACCCATCTGAAGAAGAAGCTCAAGAAGCTCGAAACAGGCCTCGACGGCGATGCCGCCGACAATGGTTTTGCAGCCGCAGAAGGAATTCCAAAAGGACAGTGGGAGAGAAGACTCCAAACTGATATACACCTGGCTAGGCAAGCTCTTTCCGACGCCTTGTCACCGGGAAAAACCAATCAACTCTCAGAATCAAAACAACAATCCACCTACATATGGAGCACCGATAACGTTTCTCGGTTGCTCGAAGGATGGATGAGGAATTCTCCGAAATCCAATCAAACAACATCGTCGAGGACTGCAGGGAATTCGTCGATCACCACCAGTGAGGGAACTCATACCACCGCGAACGACGATATTATTTCTCCGGAGGCACTTGAGTCGTTGCTCGGCTTCGATTCGCCTTCATCGGATGCTGCTTCTTTTGAAGAGAAAGTAAATTACTCAGATGATCTAGGCCTTTTCGAAGCAGAAAAAAAGCCGAATTTGTCGATGCTTGAGAACTGGCTACTGGATGAATCCATTGCACAAGAGCAGCAACAGGAGTTGATGGAGATTTCATTAGATGAAACTGATCAGTTGTTTTGAAGGTTAATCACTTGTTTTAGGGTTGTTTAGGATTGAACTGATAGTGTGTTATTGTGGGTTGATCTTAAATGGATCCCTTAATGCATGAAAAGAAGTGTAAAATACAAAAATCTGGATATAGATATGTACTGAATCAGAATAAAACCCAAACCATGGTTGTTTTTCTTTTGTGAATAAATTCTTCTATGCAAATTGTCTAAATAGGAGAATCAGTGTTTGAAATGTATGAATGATCTATTTCATTTTTTTTTTCTACTGATTCTCATTTATAATTTAAAAACTCAAATGAGTTTGTTAAAATTTAACTTGACTCAATAGTATTTTTCCAAATCAAGAAAAGAAAAAAACAAGTTTGAATTTCTAGACTTGGTAAGATTTTCAGTCTAGTGGGAATTTCAAATTTTTAACCTTTGATAGCATCCATCTCTCTCATATTTGCATTTGAAACAAAAATTTAAGTAATAAAACAAATCATAAGAGGCTGATTTGCTCACTGAAGAAAGGCAAAAAAAGAAGTAAAATTCAAAGAAATAATTAGAATATATAGATAAGAGGCCTGATTACACCCAAATCGCCTCAATCTGGGGAACAAAGGAGTGACTAATTTTTTTGCTTAATTGAAATTATGTCTTATGTCTAGCTTAATGACATTTCGTTTATTGACACAAATAACCCCTGTCTTGTTATGCTTCAATGATAATACAAAGTGGGTTACTATTAGAATTATAGTATAAAAATTTTAAAAAAAATTGGTAGAGTAAGTTTGAATTGACTTGAATACTCTATAGAATTTTGAGTCACATGAGTTTATAAATTTTACAGAGCTTCCTGGGTTGAGTTAAAAAACTCACCGTTGAGATTTCAAATTTGAATATGAATTTCAAGTTTTTAAACTTTGGTTAGAACTAGGTTAAATCCATAGAGGATGATGAATGTATTAACCTTGTAAACTTGCATTGCAAAAGGGTTTGTGCCATGCCAAATGATGTCGAGATTAAGTCGAGTTTCTTATACACACGAGTAAAACTCAACCTTAAGAACTAATTTGAAAAGAGAGGGTGCTCATGTACTTATAAACTCAAAGACCCAAAGGTCTACAATAGGACTTTGTTAATACTCCTTTTCAGAATCAGGGCTAAAGATATGAACACGACTCATTCCATTAGTACCTCTGCTTTAATATCATGTTAAAATGTAGAACTCATCTTTAAAAATTAGCTTGAAAGGAATATGTACCTATGTGCTTATAAATTCTGAGATCTAAAGATCCACCGACAATGTAGCAAAATGCTATTATTATTTATAATTAATTTAACTTAAATGCGACCTTACCCAACATACTAAAACCTCTATATTTAATGGGCTGATACAACTGTTTGGAAATTACACCAGCTGTTATGGGTCTGAAAATTTGTTGTGAGACAATGGTTTGGATTTTGGAATCAAAGTCATCCTTTAGCTTCATTTTTTTTTTTTTTTGTGTTTTCTTATTTTTTTAACCTAATTTCGTGAGAAATTATGAATAAGAGATTAAATACAGTAATGAACTGGAAAGTTGCTTTCAAGTATCTAAAAAAAATCTTGTGTCATAAAAGAAGTAAAGACAGTGAAAAGGGTAGAGAGAAGGTCTCTTCAATCTGCATCTTATTGATTATACAATAGTTGAGAACTTAAATAGGGGTGGGGAAAAATAGGGCAGGTCTTAAATGCTTCACATGTGGTGTATTTTGACCTTCATTACTTTTTAAAGTTGAAAATCCAATATGTAAAAACTGAAGGAATTGAACCCACAAGGTACCCATAAATACCAAGAGTAGATAATTGAGCAAAATTAATCTTTTAAAAGATAATCGAGTTTGAGTTGAGAGTACTGAAATAATTCTAATTTGATCGACATGATATGACTCAAACTCTTTTGCAGATTGATGCGGGGTCTGATGGATTCTAAGTTGTCATGATGGTGAGAAATCCAGCATTCTCGCTTGTCAGCTTGTGAATTATGAGATGGACATTAGTTCCACGTTAGAAGAGTAAATGTCGAAAATCCTACTTAAATCGTGGAGTTCATCCCGTCTTAAATATGATGTATTTTCCTATGCTAAAAATAAGTTGTGAGTTTGATCGAATGGATTTTTATCCAGTCAATATAGACAATATCGTGCCTAAGAGTCAATAGTACATCACAGATGAAAAAACAGTAAAGAGAAAAAATCACAAAGATACAACAATATGATGTAGTTTAACAGTATTGTTGTATCAATGATATGACGAGAGCATTTTCACTATTTTTAGAATAAGTAACAGCACACTTTTTCTTACTCCTATCTTAGTACAAATGAATGTGATAACTATAAAAATATCTCAAACATATGAAATATAAACACATGGGTAGAGCCTAAAACTGTGGAAGGGGCAAGGTACAAAATACAATTTTTTAAAGGATTTAATATGGATTTTTTTTTTTTATATATATCTTAAAGGGGTCTTTTTGTAAAATCTTTAATCTCAAAAGGGGTTTTTTTAAATGAGGGAAAAGGCCACAGGGAATTCTCTACTAGAAGGTTGACACTACTCCTAAAATCACCATTGAATACAAGACGTGATAATATTAAGACTTAGGTATTCAGCTCAAAAAATTAGCCTCTTGGTGGAAAACTTAGGTATTCAGTTCAAAAAATTAGCCTCTTGGTGGAAAACTTAGGTATTCAGCTAAGCCTTTTACAAATTCATACATCTCTTTCTATACTTTCAATGAAGGACTTGTTTGCAATTCCAATAATCCCCCCTTCCTCCTGAACGAGGCCAGCGATCTCATCCGCCTAGGGGATCTCCTGAGTCTATATGAGATAACTTAAATCTAGCTCTGATACCACTTTTTAAGACCTGCGTATCCAGCCCAAAATATTAGCTTATTAGTTGGAGTGACCAAAGTCCTTTATAAATTCTTAGATCTCTCTCTAAACTTCTAATGTGAGACTTGTTCGCAACTCTAACAGATAATAAATTCAATCATTTTAGTTTTAACTCAAACTTTTTTTTTTTTTTAACTTTCACTCGCTTTACAATCAATTTACTTGTGACTAAACTAATATGAATGAGTACCCAATCTATACCTCTTAAGTTGCAGCAACATAGAAAAAATTATACAAAAGCTTTAACCCACATGGGAGAGGCTGGAATTTCTCCTAGAGCCCCTTGTTTTCATTACAAGATTGGAGCAGACATGGCATAAAGGAACCTGGTTCATGCACAGAAATGTGATGGCTCTAAAGCTGGTTTTGGGCTATAAGGGCATGAGAGCCATGTTTCTTCATAGCTTTCTCATAACAATCCTTTTCTATTCCAAGTGGGAAACTTGTTATCAATTTGTATTGCTCCTCTAGAAATCAATTTTAGTAAAAATTAGATGATGCTCCACCCCATTACTTCTACAGACAGTACCATGTGAGCCTTTTTTGCCCCACCCCAACTCTTAACAGGGCTGGCAATGGTAAGAGTACAGGGTCTGATAATCGGATTTAAATGAGATTGGCTATAGGCAATAACAGATATTTCTCTTTTGCTTGATTTGACTCTAAATTTGTATAAAAATAGAAAAAAAATGAAAAAAAATTAATAGAAAATGCAAGAGAAGATGAGTTTTCATTTTAGAGTTTTAACTTTAGTAAATTATAGTAGAACCTGAAAGTGGCCCACTGTACTTCCCTAAAACCTCTTCCCCCAACATATTTAAATGATGAAACTCATGATCGATTGACAAGAAAATACTATAAAATGGCAAAAAAGATTAAAAAAAAAATCAACTAGATTTGGGTTAGAACTTAGAAGCATGTGAAAATTAAATGCAGTTCTTTAAGATTGATTTAAAGGAGCAGACAAGCTTTATTTTACAAATTATGATGGGAGAAGATGAGATATTCATAGTTTGGTTTGATTTCCAATTCCAAAAGGGTGTTGTCTCCATCATTGTACAAATCATTCATTAAAAAAGTGGCAATGTCTCTGATGGTTGGTGCCTCTGTCTGTGTTACCCACATGTGTTAAACAATGACCCTTTTTGGAGACATTGAGGCCAAAAGCTGAAATTAAGTCATAAATTATAAAAATCTAATTTTCTTTAATTAAATATTATATATAATTTTTTTTTTTTTAAATTTATGTGTGAGAAATCACAGAAAACTCAGTGTAAAACCTCCATAGATGATACCCACTGTCTTTAAAGTATACCAGGTGAGACCATGAGACTCAAATAAATTTAAATAAGTTCGAGTTCAAATAAACCAACATTTACATTTCAAGATTGAAATTAGACTTGAAATAAGGTGATTTACTATTGCAGTTGTTGTAAATGATTAAAGGACATCTATTATGGTCAATTTTTCTTTAGAGTTTAGAGTATTCCATTTGATACAAAAAGTAAAGATTATAAATACAGTTTTTTTTTTTTTTTAAAAAAAAACACATGTATTCTATTAATACTTCATAGAGACTTTAAGAATTTCACCTTCACCAAACATAAAATTTTATTATCTCTTAAATTTTCAATACAAATCAAAGGTTCTGACTTCTGAGCATTGCTAGAGATTGATAACATGTTGATGATAGTGATGATGATGACGAACAAATAGAATTCTCTTTTGAAAAAAATAAAATCTATTGATTGATTCTTTAGGGTAAGGAGATGTGAATTCCACTCTCACTACTTTCAGTGAGAAGTAACAGGTTCAATTCCTGGTGGCGTTAATCGGGGGTACTCTATGTAGGTGTGGGGTGTTCTCTCTAGGGTTTTAGGAGGGCGAGGCGTAAACACCCTTGACAACGTGACTACAAAAAGCCAAGGTGGGTTCGAGGTTTTTCTAAGTCTCAAAAAAAAAAGTGAATTCCACTCAGGCCCAGACTTAGAGCCCATTACAATTTACCCAACTTTGGGTCGAAAACAGTCCTAGAGTCCTTACCCATATAACTGAATACGTACTAAGGCAATCAAATAATTTTAAATAAAATTAAGGTAGAAATTTAAATTATTTTGTTTTAATGTTGATTTTACATATTATGTTTGTTACCATTTTTTATTTGGGCCTAATCGTGACCTTCCTCTAGCCTATAAGGTCCAAGCCCAGTAGTTTTTCATTCAGATTAAATAAGGTTTCAGGTCCAACCCGATACATTTATAGCCATAGTTGAGATTGTTGCACTTGGGCCTGAAGCCCACTTTTAGGACTCAATTTAACATTTCAATTAAATGATTTTATTTTAATGAAGCAATGACATTATATATGTAGGAATTAATAGAATAATATATGTAATTGTTATATATTCATATGTAAATAAACATAGTTGGGTAAATGGACAAAAAAGCCCTATGGGCTTTAAGGGGAAAAAATGAGCTCGAGCTTGGCCCATCGGTAAAATCCACATGCAGAAGCCCATTCATTACAACAGATTCCGACTAAGTTTGAAACCATGAATAGCCCTGATTCTATTAGACCATAATTCGGCTTGTGTTGATGATTTAAAAACAATTAGATAAAATATATTAAACCAATATATAATTGTTAAAATGGATATATGGAATAACATTAAGAGTTGGAATAGTAAATGATTACTTTTTGTTAGGGTTGGACTCCGTCCTACGATAAAACAAATTATATGAATGGATAGATTATCATGAAAGCTGTTAAATTATTAATACTGAGGTATACTGAATCATCTTAGCCCTTAATTTTTAAATTAAAATATTGAATGAATATTTTATCTATTATGATCAATTAACTGTAAAAATATATCAAATGAGCACTAGAAAAAACTAGATGTAAGTTTTTCAATAATTTAGATTTACTATAAACTAGTTCCTACATGAGGCTCTTTGTGTCCAAGAGTAATGAAAATAACAATAATTTTTTAGAAAAAGAAAACAAATATTAAAATATCAATATGAAATTCATATTCTTTCAGTGTCTCATAATGGCCATAACTTCTATTATAATTTAGAAACTTTATATCATAATATTTAATTTCGTGAAAATGTTGAAACAATGTAAAATTACACAGTTTCATAAATATCTAACATTATTTTATTGAGGGTTTTCCAAAAAAAAACTCAAATTGATAATTATCTTAGAGAAAACTTAAAAATAAAATAGTAGAAATAACTTTAAACTGACAAATCTAAAAAAATATGAGATTAAATTGAAAGTATTTTATAAATGTAAGTAACTTACTTCTAAATCTTCACATTATTAATTTTATTAATCTCTTCTTGAGTAAATCCTAATCTTAATCCTTATGGCAAAGCTATTAATTAAAATTTCAAGCCTAATGATGCCTAAGGCCTAGCTACAACTAGGATTTGGAAAATGGATTAGTGCATGGAATTAGAGGAGGCATTTTTCATAAGATTGATTATTATCATTCATTAAACGTCTTAATGAAGGGATTGCACTTTTTCTTCAAATATTATCCCTTTTCCAAAGGTGTCTGATCTGCCAAAACGTGTCAGTTGGGACATGATTCCCTAAAGTGGGGCCCACTCTCTTTTCCCTACTGGAATCGACATCTAACTCGACTCGAGCTAAAATAAATTTGAGTCGATTTGGGTAAATGGGTCTAAAAGTCTTAAATTTGATGTAAATTGAATTAATATTAAATTAATAAATTATTTTACTAATGGACACTATCAAGTTAAAAAATACTGGTCTAATACCTCGATTCTTTATATTCCAATATACTTACATGAAAGAGAAACCCTTATATCTTTCATTTTCTATTAAAAAAAAATCTTTCTTTCTTTTTTTTTCTAATTTTTTAATAAAATATAAATTCAGTTTGGCTCGAGTTGAATAAAATAAAATGTGTCAAACTGGGTCATTTATAATTTGTAGTTAAAAAAATCCAAGTCAAGTGTAGCCTAATCAGTAGTAAAAAATTCACGTCAATGCTAGTCGGATTCGAGTCTAATTCTAGTCCTGTTAAACAAGTTAAGTCCATTCAGGTTTGGTCGGGTTTGGATCGGATTTATCCATTTACTTAAGGAGACTTCCAGTCAAATACATATTAACCCTTAAATAGTTGTAGATCTCATATGGTGTAAATGCGTGGTAATAATTGAGTCACTCAAGTCTTCCATTTATTTTCAAATTAGGGTCGGATGTAGCCTTTATAAATGCGTTTGGGTCGAGTTAGTTCATCTCTTACATGATTCATATCAGGTTAGGTCTTTCATAAAAATGGGTTAGATTTTAACAAGTCTAGTTTCTCATGCACAGATGAGCTCATCTAAAAATGAATTTTTCAGATATTATTACTTAAATTCACACTTTTCTTAAGTTTTTTTCAACCAAATATCCCATTTGGCAAAGCTCTAAATGAAGTTAAAGTGATGAATGTCACTGCTTTATTACATGCGCAGAGCAACAAAATGGCATGCATGTGATAACTGCGGTGGTCCATTCACACAATCCTCATCCATTCCAATTTTATTTTTCATTAAATCACTTGCACAACAGTACCTACTCAAATCAAAGGATTCATCAAATAAAATAATAATAATAATAAGTGTGACCCATCAAAATTATATGGATTGTGTTAATTCAGTCCAAGGGTACAGATATCGATTTTTAAGAGCCGTATAATATCGGTCGATACGTATTGTATCGGCCGTACAACTTATTTATCGGCCGATATGATTTATATTGGTATTTTTTTAAAAAGAGAAAAAAATAAAACGGTGATAGGTCCGGGTCAAAATATCGGCCCAGATATTAGCCGATATTTACGTTTAAATTTTTTTTTTTAAAACAGTTTCTTTTTCAGTTTTTTTATATTTTTAATTCAGAAAAAATAAAATAATAAAATAATACTGATATTTAAAAAAAAAAAAAAAAAAAGAGAATCATATCGGCCGTGGCATGTTTTGCATCCCTGATATTTCAGTCATATTTTTTGAACTCTTCAAAATTGATTATTTTAAATTACTTTTTAATTTTGAAATTCTGTAATTAAAATATGATTTAATTGATCTAATCAAATTGATTTTTTATTAACCTTTTACTTGAACAAAAATATTTTCAATCGGCTCATTACCATTCCATTACTTGAGCTCCATATCTATGTATGTAAAATAATATAGCGATGAATGCTGAAGTGATCATCTTTTATTCTTTCATGGTCCCCAACATTGATGGCCTTGGTTCGCCTTACACTTGTTTCTCTCTCACTTACATGTTTCATGACCGAGTCATTGTCCTTCGAGCAATGGTCGGGTCATCTTTTGCATTCACAAAATAAATAAATAAAATTAAGAATTTTTATGAAAGTTTTTAAAATATGTATTTTTTTAAAAAAAAATCTCGCACGGGATAACTCAACTAGTAGACATCAGGCTCAGAAATTAGAGTTTCAAGTTCAAGTCCTAAAATAATTAGCCTTAAATATGTGAGCAGTAAAAAATAATCTTTACTAAATCAATCAAACTACATTTTTAAACTCTTTAAATTTGATCAAATTAATTTTTTTAATCAGGAGCTTCATTTGCCAAATTAATGTGAATTTTTTCTCTATTTTAAGGCAGTGAATATCCTCTTAGAGTAATTGCAAGATGATAAGAAATGACTTTTCAAGTGTAATCCAAATTTTTAAGCACTTACTTCTAAAGTAAGACTTCAGTTCTTCGCATGCTCCTTGTTTCCTTGTTAATATTTTTCAAATTCAATAATAGAATGCTAGCATATTTTAAACTCTTAGTAATTTTTTTACAAACTCATCTAATATGATCTAATTTCAGCTTAAATTCATAAAAATAGAGGGCTATCTTAATAAGTTAAATGGAGAAACGGCTAAAGTTTTCAATTTGAGTCAAACTTATTAGTTAAAGTGACTTATTTTATAGTTTATTGTGGGATCAAATAAAGAAGTATAACTTGAAAAGTCGATCTGAACTCGTTGTAGATGAAATTTCAATTTATGATCTTGAAGATGATTTATCAAATATATTTGTATTTAGACTATTGGGAACTTTTCAATAAAAATACTCTTAGAACCAATCAATTAGGATCTATTTAAAAGAATGGAATATTGATGGAGACTTGTCATTTTATAGACATTTTGATAATATTAATTTATCTTAAAATGATA
Organism: Chimonanthus salicifolius; assembly: GCA_013350335.1. Classification (NCBI taxonomy): domain Eukaryota; kingdom Viridiplantae; phylum Streptophyta; class Magnoliopsida; order Laurales; family Calycanthaceae; genus Chimonanthus; species Chimonanthus salicifolius. The sequence goes on from CM023538.1 coordinate 1,530,570, forward strand.
AAATATTTTAAATTTTAATGTCATTTAGGGAAAATATTTTTATCATCTATCATTTACATCCTAAGAGTAAACACTTTTTTTTAAAAAAAAAATCTCCCCTCCCTCACAGTAAAAAATTGGCTATCTGCTGATGTACTGAAGTAAAAAGGACATTAAATGGCACACCAAAACCCTTAATAAATATATAATAATTTCTTACCAACCAGAGATATGTGAAGATAAAGCTTCCATCACCTTCCACATGATAATCAGAACAAACCCTAAGTAAACTTCTCTTCCCTTCTAAGACAAGATAACAAAGAACACTGACTGACCCATCTGACTCCACCAACCACAGCACCCAATTCACAAATTATTAGCATTTCAGTACCAACCCACGACCATAATTTCAAATATCACTTGATATTCAGAAAGGAAATTAAAAAAAAATTACAAAAATATGAGTTTTTATAGTTCTGAGTTCTGACAAAATTGTTGTTGTGAGCTCTAAATTTCAAATTTCTACTGCAGGCAATCTAAAACTTCAGCTGATACTTGTTGGATTTTGAGAAAAGGGAAAGGGGGCAATATGCAAATATTATGAAATGTTATACTTTTGAGAAATGAGACAAAAATCCATACACTCAAAAGTTTATGTAAAGGCTTCAAAATATCAACTTATATACATTGGCGTGGCAAGGCACGGGGAGTGGTGGCCGGAGCAGAGCCACGGACACCACTGCCCTCACCATGCTGCATGGTGTGAGGGGTACGGATTGCAGGCCGCCGGGACGTGTTCACTTTCGAATGAGGAGCGACTCAGGCTGAAAATATCAGATTTCACTCCTAGGTTGAACTCACTGAGAGCTAAAATATTGGCCAAAATTTTGATAATAGACACAATAATGGATATTTTAGGTGCAAAAGTTTCAGCTATTTGGAGACCAAAATATCAGTTTTGGAAAAGCTATGATTCCATATTACAAACTTTTAGATAAAAAAATGTGCATTTAACTTAACTAGTAGAATGATTAGGAAGACTGTACTTTGTATTTTTAACTTGTAACCATCCAAATCAAAGAAAGAAGTGTCTCTTTACTATCTAATTTGCAGCATATGCCTTCTTTAATGATCCTTATTACTGAAAGAGGTAAGAGTAGTGAGAGAGCAGTAAAAAAGACTAAGATCTTAAATGCAGAATGAAGAAATCATAATCATGCACTTGACCGACTTCAACCTTGAGGCGAGAAAACAATCTTTGTCACTTGATCGAATCAAAAACATAAATCTGAAAGACAAATTAAGCAAAGAAAGATCTCCATCAAATCAATGATTGGGTTTCATAATGTTTCCATTTACTACCATTCATAATTGATTAACTTCACCCCCTTACATTAGCAGAGATTAATTGATGATTTAAGTATCTAAATACCATTAAAACTAGAGCAAACTAGCAACAGAAGAGAGAGAGAGAGAGATCATTCCAGGCTATTTTACTTACTAATTTCAATTTCTTACCCAAGAACTTCAACAAAAAATAACAATGATAGTCGAAAATTTATTTCTGAATTCTCACTCTATTAGATGCTGATAATATTTCATGTTAATCAGTAAAATAAGAAACAAGATCAGCAAACTAATGACAGTCAATAATGCACTGACAAAAACTAAATATGAGAGAGAGAGAGAGCTGTTACTTGGTTTTATTGTATTGGATTTCAACTGCTGCAACATTCAGCTTTCGAAAGCCATGGTAAAGATTTAAATAACAAGGAGTCAGAAAAAAAAAAAGAAAATATAATCAAAACAATTATAGTATTGATTACTTATTTATTAGATCACCCCAAATTTTCAACAAATAATAGCAACAATTGGGTGGTTAAATTTTATTTCTGAATTCAGATAGCCTAACAGAAGCTGCTAACATTTCATGTTAATGGGTAATAAGAAACAAGATCAGCAAACTAGTGATTGTTAATATAACTGGAAAAAAAATGAAAAGAAGAGAGAAAAGAGAGAGAGAGGTCTGAAAATAAAAGACAACCACCAGTCTTGAGCACAAAAGAAATGGAAGGCCAAAATTTTCAAGCCCTTTTTTAATTCAAGAAGAGGAAGAAGAGCCATTCATGGCATGAACACTTCCTCCATTGTTGTTTTCTTGGTGGTGGTGTTGGTGGTGGCCGTCATCCACGGCGGTGTTTTCGCCGTTAACATTAGTACCAGCAATAGTACCACCAGTGGTAAAAATTGTGCCATTTGGGGGATTTCTATTTGTGAATGTGTTCTTGTTGTTGTGCATCCAGACCTTCAATACTCCCTTGGCTACGCCAATCTCTTTACAGAACTCCTCCACCGATTCCTCGTCCTTCTTCTGCATCCGCCACCCAATCCTCTCTGCAAAGCCGTACATCTTCTCCTTCTGCTCTTTACTGAACTTGGTCCTGAACCTCTTCCTCCCTGTGGCAGTGTTTGGGGTTGCCGGCATGTTCTCCGCATCGGCCCCCGCCAGCCCAGCGCTGAGTGCCATCAGCATATGCGGCGCCGATGGGTAGCGGCGCTTGGTGGGGGTGAATTCATCCTCATCATCATCATCATCTTCGTCATCATTGAAGCAGTAATCGTCGTCGCGGCGGTGGAAATTGCGGTGGCATCCACATGCGGCGCACTTTAGAGAGGTGGGGTCGGAGGGGGAATAGAGGGGCGAGGGCATGAACTCTCCGCAGCCGTCGAGGGCGTGACCGCCGATCGTTGCGGCGTGGTTTCTCAAGCATTCTCTGTAGATAATAGCCGTTGGCTTGGCGGGTGGTGGGTGGCGCTTGAGGGTGCCGTTGCAGCTGAAAGGAGGTGGTGAGATGATAGAGGGTTTGGGCTTGGTGGATGTGGGTGGAGGTTGGATGGCGGTGGATTCTGGAGGGTTGGGATTGAGGTCCATGGTCATGACTGGTGAAGGTGGTCAGTCTCTTCTTTTACATTTATTTAATACCAATAATTCAGAAAATTAGAGAGAGAGAGAGAGAGAGAGAGGAAGAAGGTGGGGTTAAGAAGGAAAAGGAGGTGGGTGGAGAAATGAGTTTGTTTCCATGGCTGGCAACGGTCGGAAGGTGGAGAGCAGAAGGAGATGGGTGTGGGAATGGGAATGTGGGGAAGGAGGAGAGATGACTTTGATGATTTGATGAGATGAGATACCAACATGTATTATTGTTGTTGATTTTTAGGTATTATTTATTTATTTATCTTAAAAGGGTCGGTGTCTCGAGGGATCATATAAGAAGCTGATTCTCATTATACAATAGAAAAGATTAAACGTTAAATGATAGATTATCATCTTAAAATTAATTTAATTGATCAAAGAAGCTTCTGAAAAGGGATCTTGAATTTCATTCAGTCAAGTAAAGTTCTTCACGGCTAGATGTCTAACACCTTCGATAATAAAAAAATCTACTAGAAAAAAGATGGTGTTATATATGCTTGGCTTAAAGCTCAGGTGCATGAATGAGTTGTGCTAGTGTGGGATCCACTTTATATTAGAATTTTAGCTAATTGTATGGTTATCGTAGAATCTATTAATTTATTCAAAATGAGGTTAATTGAATCATTCTAGTATCATTCTAGCCATTGATTTTTAAAATCAAATTTAAATTATTAGATAATTTTTTTATCTATAATATTGAAGATGCAATAAATGAATGAGATTGAATTAAAAAAAAAACACATTGAACGATTTAAATTTATCATCAAAGAGACTCATATAGAGGCCATCCACCAAAAAGCCCAATAAGGCTTTCTCAATACCTCGGCAATGCCGATATTGAAGGGGGCAAATTATTTTTTACGCCTTTTGGGTGTAGCTTGGGTTAAGATCAATTCAAGTAAGACCCATTTAGCTCGAAATATACGTTATAATAATTCAATTTATTTTAAATATGGGTTCAATCAGAATTCAAAACCTTGACCCATATTTAATTATAGCAGGCTTGAGTTGATCTTTATAGAAGCTAACTCCTGCTAAATATAGAAGTCAACTTTAATAAATGTCTGGTATCCCACGATTTTTACCTGTAAATTCAAAATCTCAATAAATGTCTGACCGTTTAAAATGAGCATGAGTGTCTATTGAACTAAATTAATTGACTTGTGAACAAGTTTAAACGGTATAACTTATTTAACCTAAATTAAAAATGTGTTAAATTCATATTCTGCACAGAGAAGAAAAAAGGGTTGACATATGAGCTGAATCAAAACTAACAATAATTTAGTTATTGTTTACAAGAAATATATACTTTTAAAAAAAATATCTTCACATGCAAAAGTATTTAGATAGATTTTTATATTAAATAGTAGCTCTATGCAAGTTAACTGAGTCACAACTTTCAACCCATGCCGAGTCATATAGAGTCACAATTGGATCCTACCATAAATCAAATGATTTGTTTTTCCGTTATTTATAGTGTCTTTCTTTATTCCCTTTTAAAATGAATTAAAATCACGACTTAGCTGAGTCATACACCACTCGAATGAGTTTTCAAGTTATCAAAGGCTACAGTTGTGTTTGGACGAGAAATAACTTTTACAGGGGTTATTTAGGGTTATTCTTGATCAGGAATCATCATGGATATTATGAATACCTTTTACTTGAAAATAATATTCATAAGTGAAAGAGGATGGATAAAAAGTTGGTCTTTTACGTTAAACTCGTTAGATATCAAACAAAGGTAATGAATAATAATACCCCATTCCCCATCCAAATGCAGCCTAAATGTATAAAGTGAAGGTTGTGTTAGTCTCGAGTCAAGTGACTCCGTGACTTGAATTATAAAAAAATGAGTTGCATCGGGTGACTCTTAAACCAATTCACTGTGCTTTCAAATCATGGCACTAATGTAAAAAAAAAAAATTCTAGCCTTCTCTCATTAGAGCTAGCACGGCATGCATATGAACAATGCTATCTTAAAATTATTTGATCATTAAAATGATAGCCATAATTGTCATCACCAGTAAATTTGGTGGTGGTCCCACATAAAGAACTGCACCCTAGTAAAATGTGGTCAGCTCACACTATCTCCTTCCTCACTTTATCAACGTCAATCCTCCTACTTTGATTTTATTCTTAAAGCCCATACTTTATGATTAATCTTAAAGCCACTATTTCCGTACATCCACACATTCTTCATTTGTGGAAATCATTAAAGAGGCTCGTATTGGGTAGGTTATGTTGGAGGGTGAGGTGATTGGTAGATGTGAAATTTCATAAGCTATAAGACATTTTTTAGTATAAATTTTATACTATAAAATATGTTCTTATATTATAAAAACCATACCCGATAGCGAGAGTCAGATAACATTTTTTTTCTAAGTCAGACTTGAAACTAATAAGTAAAATAATGTATCTTAAGATTTAGGTTCATTTAGCAACGGTTCCATAATACGACCAGGCCCATGTCGATGGGTTGCTTGAATCAAGTGCACATATAGAATCATCTTGATTGAATAAGTTAAGTCATGTTTTCTAAAGTATTGAAGATTGAATTGTATTTAAAGTTGAAAAATTATTTGGATAGATTAGTGAGGTGTTCAATTTAAAATATAGTCAAAGTTGGGTTTTTTAATTTGGTCGATACGTATTGTATTGAATTTTTCACGGCTGATACGTATCAGCCACAACGGATTAGTGCATTGCTGTCGAAGTCCGAACAGATGACAGGCAGGATGCGAGCGAGTGATGGATTTGATTGTGGACATTTACTGCATGAGCCTGTAGCGGTCGATACGTATTAGTTCGCCGATGTGGATGTAATAGTTGCTCAGTTTCGATGAACTGATTTTTCTACCTATAGGGTCAAAGTGGGTAAAAAATCGAGTTTCATTGGGGGTATTGGTGAGCCATTTTTCAATTGAGATTCTAATTTTTTTTTTTTGGACTGCAGTTTAAGAGATCTTGATTTGCTATTCTTAGACAGTGCAATCCTTGGACTCTTTTCCAAAGAAGAATATGATTCTTGGGTTGACATCTATCCTAAGTTTGAATATTAAGAATATTTAGGCCTATAATCACTAAGTTTTGGACACATGCCTAGACATTTAATTGGTCTGAACATAGTTTGTCCAAAAAAGGGTATATAGTCCTCCTAAAATGGGAAATGACTGGACCATTTGACCTCATCAAATAATGGAAGCTGTCCTCTACAGAGCTACTACACCCATCTTACTTCAATGAAATATTAATTCCATTTTCACTGAAATTAAGAGAAATTAAATGAGGTGGGCCAGTGTCGGACATAGTTTAAGAAATCAGTAGGACCATGTATTTAAAAAAAAATTAATTGGAACATTATAGTTATTAAATAGTGATAGTTTAATTTATTTATCTAATTTAATGTAGAATAAAGAAAGGAAAGATTAATTTAATTTAATGATTCTTTTCATGCCACTTTATTCACTTCTTTCGTTGGGTGTTTTGTCTTTCTTCATTCTTGGTTTAAAGTTAGCAAATGGATTCTCGTCCTCTTCTTCTTTAGGAAAGCTTATTTGTCCTTTTCTCTCTTCAATCCGGTCTCATCTTATTCACTACTTCAGTGGGCCCGGGTAATTTAATAAATATTTATAATTCACAAAAAAAAAATCACTGTATTTAAAAAGAAAGAATACATTTTCATAAATACTTTAGCAAAAAAAATTCATATTAAAAAGAAACTGATCAAATATTAGAGAGTTCGAAAAATGTGACTTGATTTTTTAATTTAATTGTTTTTCAGTAAATTATATATTTTAAAAAAGATAGTCATTTAGACATTCTATTTCAGCATTTTAAAAAAGATAATTCCTTCACACAAAATTGAGAGATAAAATGATAATTTTGTATAAAATTTTAAAATCGAACGTCTCCTTGAAAGAAAAGTTAGATGTCTAAATATCTAATCTAAAAAAAAGACTTTCTCATGCATCCATCACTATTTTATTCGATGAGTCTTGTGTCTAAGTGTATAGGGTAATATGTCGAGAAAAAGATAAATTTCGACCAACCAATAT